>OU466863.1:2564000-3846000 GCA_911865555.2 Thlaspi arvense | reverse complement strand
TGAGCAAACTCCGGTTGAAGAAACCGCTTCTCCCGCCGTCAGTGGTCACACTCTCGAGCCGACCACGGATTATGAAGAGCATCTCGTTGACCGGGTCTCCTTCTCGAACCAAATAGGAGCTCTCCGTGAACAGACACGGCTTCAACCTCTCACAGATTGCATCGAGCAGCCTCTCTTCCATATTCTCAAACAATGGAACCTTTCCATAAAAACAAGAAAGAAAGAACAAGATGGTTTTCATTAATGAATCAAGAAGAGAAAAAGAAAGGCTTTTTGAAAGTAGAATCAACTTACCCTCCGAACCAAAGCCAGACAGAGATGGCGTTTGATATCTCTTCTCAGATCCTTTGGGAGGTTCTGAACCAGATTCTCTTCATCAACTCCGCGTGTCTCCAACCATTTGTACTGGTCATATCGTCTGACCCGTTCCCGCAGGTCCGGTGGAAGCATCCGATGATGCATCCACTGTTCCGAGTCGCGTCTTTTCACTCTCATTTCCTCGAGCCGGATAGTAAGCGACTGAAGATAAGTCTGCATGTTCCCAATGAGAAGAGCAAAGAGCAGAAGCCCAGCGATAGCAAGTGCTATGGAGAATATAACCTCTCCAGGGTATGTGCTGGTTTGAAGCCCTTGACCAAGTGTGCTGCATTTTGACATCCACGAGGTTACTTATGCAAAAGAGACTTTGATATATAATATGACTATAAGACCAATTATACCTGAGATTCTGAAGTCCCCACCAGAGACAGAAGAAGTATTTGGAGACAAAGCTGTTTGATGAGACAATGCCAGAGGACAGGGCTCTCAAGTAGATTCCAAAGTCGAAAGGAGGATTGTCACCATCGGTGACATTGACGGGACAATTTATCTGAAGAACAGAGTCTTTAATGGTACTCCAAGCAGCATAACCATCCATGATTTCATTACCGCAGAACAGGAAGTTTCTGGAACAGGAGGTCCCGTTACTAAGGCAAGCCTTTTTCCAGCATCCATTGATGCGTTCTAAAGCCAGTAAGTACCACAAAGCCCCAACGATCTGTAAAGCAAGTACAAAAGTCAGAGTTATGTTTCGAGTATTATATAAGAGGAAAGGGTAAGCAAAAGTTAGTAAGAGTACTGACATGACTAGCGAGCATGTAGAGCAGCAAGTAATAAGCTGCACCAGCCCAAGCGGTTTCAGCAAACACACCAGCTGTTCTCTTTAGCTCTGAGCTCAAAGGATAAATCCGAATGAATCTCGGAATGTATTGAGCTAAGATGATAGATCGCAACGCTTGCTTTGTCGCCAGCACATTTGCACCTCCAGAGGTGTAAAGAAATCTCCAAACTACAATCTGTAACAGTCGACATAAACTTTTATCATCAAAGATTCAGAAGATAAAACAATGGAAACGAGAGAAACTTAGGAGGAGATTTTTCTGTTTATTACCTGTGGGAGTGGAAGCACGGAGAGAAAATCAACGATGAAGTACTGAAGCAAATACCGTTTAGCGATCTGTGCAGGGTCGATCACAAGCTCTCCACGCCCGAAAACCCGGGAAGAAGGAGCGACAAAAGCTGTTCTAAACCGGAGAGCCATGTGGAAAAGATAAAAGGCATCGATCACTGTCCTCAGCGTCGTCGCTATGATAGCCAATCTCCGGTCTATGCCTATACATTTGTCTTTATCGTCAACAAACGGAAGATACAAGAAGAGTGGATCCACAGACACGGCGAGGATGCAAGAAGTGACAAACAGCTTGTTGCAGAGCAAAAGAAACTTGTCCTGTGGATCGAATATCTTCTTCTCTGATACTTTAAGATCTTCTGGAAACACAGCTCGTGAGACACCGAGCCCGATCGATCTTCCTATAGACCAAAGCCCTTTAGAACCACTGCTAAACCCTTTCTTAAAGGAACCAGATGACGATGGTGCATTGTTGCCCTGAGCACCACGTGTTGGTCTTTGTATGTTGAGTGTGCATTTGTTCAGAGTTGACTCAGAAGTATCCTGCGAGTACCTAGAATCCATACTATCCAACCTGTGAAGAACAAAAGAATCTAAAGAAACCCTTTTAATTCTCAAACCAGAAAGTGAATGAAACAGTATGTGAACCTGATAAAAAAAAAGTCTTGTATATCGTGTCTAGATGTTACAGAAACTGTATATAAACTAGGAGCAGACCAAGATTTCATCAAGTTTATATAATAAGATAGAATAAAGGAGAATTCTTTATAAACTAGTTACCTTACAAATTTCTCGAGTTGGCCACTGATTACTTGTGATTTCACTGTTTTTTTGCCACAGTCGAACATGCTTTTTCCCTGTGACTCAAACTCATGAATCACACACAAGCCAAAAACCTGCTTTCACACAAATAAATGAATAAACAATTATCATAATAAAACCATTTTAAGCACCAAATCCAAAAAACACAACTAAAAAAAACCGATGATATATATAAAGCACCAAACATGTGATGTTTATTTCCAGAATTTGTCTCAGAATCATTCGGTTCATGGATTGTTTTCGAAGCCATTTCGTTGACCAGTAAAGGATTCAAATTGACGGAAAACTTTCAAGAGAAACACAAATTTTTTTCCAAAATTTCAAACGAAAAAACTAATTCGTAAAAGAGAAAAGTGTGGCCAAAATCTAGCGATTGAGAGGAAGTACAAAAATAAAGGATGATTCCACAGAGAGTTATAGGGAAAATAAGTAGAGAGGGAATGTAAGGATACCGAAGAAGACGAAGAAGAAGAAGAAAGACGGTCTAAGGAAGTTTAGGGCGGAGACGAAAACGGGGGAGGAAGAAGAAAGTGAAGAATTGTGGGAGGAGACGAAGTCGTTTCAAAGATTAAACAAACACAAATGGATTTGACAAAGAGACTGAAACTGTCTCCGTGCCGTCCGGGTCCGGGTCCACCCGCTTTATACCTTCTAATATATACAAATGCAGTGAAATTCTTAGTTACAAGACAAATCTATAAAATGTGAAATCTTTTACTAAGAAAAAATGACATAAAGTTGCCTAGCCTATATACACAATAATCATGAAAAAGACAACACAGTCACAAACTGTCTGCACAATCTAAAGTTTCAGTTGTTTTCTTATTTTATACTTGGACTACTTTTAGAAGAAAAAAAAACAATTTTATAGAAAAATTTATATATTTTAGACGATATCTAACTTTATATATTTTGAAGAAAAAAAATAAAAAAATCTAACTTTATATATTTTATAGACGATATCTAACTCTGAAAAGTGAAAACATACATGCGATGCAGCTTTTTGTCGGTTGGCAACTTAACTAATTCCAATTTTAGTATGACATTCTGTATTTTATTGAAATTTTATTCTTTCATCGGCCAACTCCTTATATTAAGATAATTAATCTTCGAAGGATACAAAACCCATATAGCTGAGACGGAAGCAGTATAAATGTTCTAAACATTAGGAATTTTGTATCTTTTTGGGTTCAAAATGATGGAATTTTATAAATGATTGAGATTTGAGAATAACAGAAAAATAATGACAAAGACATGTGTAAGAGTAAGAAAACCTATAAGACTAACAAAGGAGAAAAAGCCTACAAGTTTTCTCAACTCCGAATCAAAGAAATTATAACCCAATAAGTCCCCCAAAGAAGCCATTCCACGTTCTTCTGACTCTGGCTCATGCATCTAAACTCTTACAATTTTAAACCATAAAATTGACATTTTCTTTTAAAAAGTCACTCAAAATCTGAAACATATTTTTCTTCTTTCACATGTAAAAACGATTAGCTTCTCATTGTTCATCAAAAAACAACGTTTGAGATCAGTTGCTCAAGAGGTTCATAGATTCTGCAATCTTGTTTCTGGCCTCGTTGCAAAGAACATCTGCTTTGCTTCCATGTATCGGCTTATGGATGATGACTCTGACACTCCCATTGTTCAGTATACCTTCACTACCCGTCGGCATTATTTGGCCTGTTCCCATTAGTGTGATTGGAACTACAGGAACTCCGGTCTTCGCAGCCACCGTAAACGCGCCTTTCTGTCAATATCAGGTTTCAAGAAGCGTCTTATGTTAAACACACGGACCAGAACATGATCAAGAATCTAGAGATTGTGTTTACCTTGAAAGGACCTAACCGACCATCCTTGCTCCGTGTTCCTTCTGGGAAGAAAAAGACAGATGCTCCTTTCTTTAAGAGTTCCATGCAACGTTTTAAGCAATCCTATAAATTGCAAAAAGAGTTAAAAAAAGAGTTTTAGGAAACAAACACGTCAAAGAGTGTGGGAGAAACAGAGAGTTACTTACCACTTGGCTTCTTGGGTCCATCCGCTTCAAGGGAACCACACCCATCATGGACATGGCCCAACCGATGATGGGAATCACGAATATCCCTGTCTTGCTGATGAACTTAAAGCATTTGCCAAGACTGAGAAGTGTGTATATATCAAGAAAACTTTGGTGGTTTGATACATATACAGCAGGAGTGTCAGATGATGGCAGATTCTCCAAACCCTTGATCTCTATTTTGTAAAACGGATAAATGCTTATCGAAGCCCAGATTTTAGCAATGAAGTGATGGAACTTTCTCCTATAGCGATCAAAGAGAAGGACGAACGGATGCCCAACAATCATCAGGACGATGAGAAAAATGGCAGAGATGGCAGCAACGACACAAAAGCATATCCCTCTGAGTCTTGAGCTCAACTTAATCTCTGCACTTCAAAGTTGAAAGACGAGAACGAATTGTGTATAGAGCTTTAGCCAAAGCAGACAAAAGTTGATGATAACAAAGCTTTAGCCAAAAAGACAAAAACCTGGTTGTGGACAAGAAGATTCAGGGGTAGCAGCTCCTGAAAGATCCGATCTTACAGTGATACCTCTCGCCGAATCACTTAATCTCTGTGATTTCTTGTCATGAGCTTTGAAAGGATCACATCTTAAAGAGCGTGTAGACCATTGTACATCATTACGCCTTGCTTCGCCCATAAATTTTCCCTTAGGAGCAGCTGAAGAAGAAGCAAGTAATGATTTAAGATACTCATCTCACACTTAGAAATTAAAAAAATACAAATCTTGATTGCCTTTACCATGAAGGGAAGTACTCAAGCTCGTCATGCCATTCGAAATACGACCAAAACAACATACTTTATCCCGAGAAATCTGCATTTCCAATAAATTTCATAAAATTAGAAGCAGCTCATACACATAGGAGATAGAATAAGAGGTCAAGTTTCCGAATTTTCATGGTCAACCAATTCCAACTATCTAAATCCACACCAAAATCTCTACATAAGCAGAAAAGTTTTTAGTTTGAAACAGAAAGAAAAGATCATCATTCAAGTTAATAAAAAGTCCTAATCAAGCTTCCACCTTTCATTTTCCATTATTTTCTCAGAGATACTACAGATGAATCAATCACTCCAGAGTAAATAAACCAGAAAATGATAGTTTTTAACGAAAATATACCCGAATCAAGGATGACTGTGATGAACAAATTGGTTTTCCATAATCTGAGAACATGATTAAGAGAGAAAAAAAAAACAGTTATCCCGAGGAAAAATAAGTTACGTTTCACGAACATAATCAAGGTAGATTCAGAACAGAGTGTGCGTATACATGGAGGATGTGAAGAGACGCCCCGAGCAGAAGCGACATCCATGGCGGAATCTCGAGCAAAACATCCGTGAGATTTGCTCATGTAATCTGTGGCTTATCACAAAATTCGTTGCTCTACTGTTTTCACTTTCTTAACATCAACTGTGTGTCGTCTGCCGCTGACGAAGCGGCGAGTTGCATTTTCTCGTTCGTGATATAGACTACATGCCGTTTGAGTATTAAAAAATGCTTGTAAACAACAAGGCCTTTTATAGTCAATTAACAATAGCGGCCCATTAGGCTTTCTCTGTATTAACTGCTTTAAGGTTTGACTTTCGACGGTCATAGGAAGTTCACAAAATTATACGCCGGATTTGTTGTAGACAGTATTTGTCATTAAATATGTCAAAAAAAAAAAACTGTTCTTAAATTTTAAATATGATAATAAATCTTTGCTTTATAGTTTCGGTAATAAATTCATAACTTTGTTCGAAAAAACTCATATTAGAATTTAATATCGAATTGTACAACGATTGTTAGAGTAAACATGTAATCTAACTTGCTTCTAAAACGGTCTCATGAAATTTCTAACATTTCTAACATTGAAATTTCAATTAGTATGGATATAATCTTAAACCATCGTTAAAATATCAAAAAGAGAGAGATTCTTGGACGCCATAAATTAATACTATTAAATTAAATTTAGGAAGAAAAAAAACTTAAATTTAGAGATCTTTCATGTTGAAAACTAAGGAACAAAAGAAACTTGAAACAATCTGGAAACAAAACAAAAAAGACAGAAAAAAACGAAAACTAAATCTTGCTAAAACTTGGAAACGATAAAATAAAAACTAAAATCTCTCGATCGATCCATCTCTAAGCCATAGCAAAACCAATAGCAATTGCGGTGAAGAACAAACCGCTTCCCACACCGGACCCAACCGCAGCGTTACGGCGTGCATGAGCTGGAGCTGGAGCTGGAACTGGAGCACTAGCCGGAGAAACCTTAGGACTGTCACCATCGCTACCACCGTCACCAGGTTTGCGTTCAGACAAAACAATAATAGTAATCTTCTCGCCTTTAACGCAGTTACCACCAGGAGCGCCACTAATGAAGAAATAAGCTCCTGAGTTTTCCAGCTTGACCTTTGTGTCTCCATCATTATATTGCTTCAATGGCGCTGTTGTGTTGCAACTATCGTAATCTTGTTTTGTCACTTGTAATACAGAATCTAGTTTGGCGTCGTACTTCCACACTATTCCACATGCATGATAATTTCATCAATATAAAAAACCATATAATTTACAAAAATATATGATATGCCATTATATATGAGAAATGAAGAAGTGGAGAAAGAGAATAGTACAGAGAGTGTCGCCGACTTTGAAACGATTGTTCTCGGCCCAGTGATTGAGAGTGTCGTTGGAAGAACCTGGAACCTTCCACGAATCCGCAGATCCACCGACCAGGATCACCCTCTTGGAGGCAGCATGGTTCACTTTAGTAAGTAGGAGGAAAACAAGGGTCAAAACTGGAACTATGATTCCCATTTTTTGGATTTTTTTTCAAGAACACAACTCTTTGTTATTGTTTTTTTTTTTTTATAAGTGGAGTTGGTCTCTGGTTTGCTTTTGTTTTCTCTCTTGGTGAAGAGAAATGGAAATGGTGGATGCTGTATTTATACCCGTTGTGGTTTGGAGCTAAATAGTGTCTTTATTTGGTTCGGGCGATCCGAGCCAAGCTTGAAAAATATGGTCTTAATGAGTATTAAAGTTTAAAGTGTAACCTCTCTCGGATTTGCTAAACAATTATTGGCAGTTTTTACTCACTCGTTACTGCAAAAATTATGTTCCAATAATTCTTTCGTTAAGATAAATTTTTCGTTTTCCTTTTCTAACTTTTCATACTTATCCATTAAAAAAAAAAATTAATTCACGTTTTGTATAAAAGTCCAGGATAATTTTAGAAACCACTTCATATATTTTTATTCTTCACAATCTAAATATCTACAGTGATATCTTTGATTGAAATTACGATGGAATTGAAGTTCTTGAGTTTTATCATTGATCCACATGGTGATATATATGATATCCTCTTAAACCACCATGATCCATGAATGAATTGTAATTTTTATTTTTATCCTATATATTACTTCAATTAGTTCACAAAATTTAATATATATGACATTTTCCAAATATCTCCACTTCTTTCTTTTGAGTGTCAAATATTAGAAGATTACTATGTTTCAAAATTTTAAGGGAATCTCTACAAAATGTCAAAACGTTTAAAGCTGCTACACAAAGAATCGTCCGATGCTAATAAAAAGTATATACAACGTCTTGGAACAAAAACACATAATTTTACAATGTATATGTATAACGTAACAAGTAGTCTAGTACCAATTATGTAATCTTTGACCCCGGACAATATTCTTATAAACAGCTAATAAAACCAGTGCATTTCTTTGTGTAATACATGTATACGGTAACGGATTTTTGATACAGCTAACAAAGATAACATATGTAAAGAAAAACAATTGATACGGTAACGGATTTTGATACGTTTGGCATGAACAAAATCCTCGTGGCTATAATTGATAGTTAAGACTTACGAGCCGTTGTAGTCGAAAATTAAAACATCTTAATGGCGCTATTAATCGATATGGATTCCGTTTTTTTTTTAAAAGAAAATGATGTGGAATCCGTTTGTGCTGTGATTAAGGGTCCTACATCTCGTATTGTTCAATTCATTGTTCTTTGTCTAATATAATTAATTCCTTATTATTGATATCATGATCGATGCTAATTATACTGTTGCTTCTTTGATTTGGGTGTAACCTGTTGCTAGTTTGACGAGACAATATCGTTTCCTCTTATCATATCTCTGCTACGTGTTTCAATAATACGAGAACGTTTTGATTGAGTGATATGTTTGGACAATAAAGTTTCATTAGTCCTAATCTCAAGTTATATTAATTTGTATAAGATGTAGCTAGTGAATGATCTTTCTTTTTTTGTCTTCTTTCACCATTTTGTGTTATTATATTCACTCTTCTGAGAGAATACTTGTGTTCCAAGACACATACAAACAAATGTACAAAACTGATCATTTCTTTTACAGAATAAGGCTTCATTTTATTTCTGGTTTTATTTTGCAAATTTTCCAAGAAGAATCACACACATTTGCTAAAACATATTAAATCATCTGTTAAAACATATTAAATCATATAACGGCCTTGGATGATAACATCCCCACTGCTATAAACTTCAGCGTCGGCGACGTGAACATCTTTGCCAAGAACCGTTACGTTAGCTAGCCGAGCCCACCTTCCAACGCTCGAACCCCATCCCACGATGCTATCAGATACACAAGCACTTGTCTTGACCCGAGCACCACGCATTACGGTGCAACTAAACAATCTCACACCTGATTCAATCACACATCCCGGACCAATCACCACATCAGGTCCGATCAAGCAGTGTTCTCCTACAACCGCGGTTTCATCCGCAAGAACATTCCCAATGATGTGGTCTCCTGCAGCCAGTTCCTTTGGCGCTTTCTTTCTCAGAGAATCGAGATACATTCTCTGCCCGGTTATGTAATCTTTCGGCTGACCAATATCCATCCAAAAGCCAGGGAGCACCATGGCGTAAAGCTTCTTCTCAGAAGCAATCTTAGGGAAGATCTCTTTCTCTATCGATGTACGTCTCAGCTCGATCCTGTCAAGAACAGATGGGTTCAAGAGGTATATCCCAGCGTTAATCTTGTCCCCAACGAAATGTTTCGGTTTCTCAACGAAACTCTCAACTCTCGATGCAGCTTCTTTCTCCATAACCACCACACCGTACTTGGAAGGATCATCAACCTTGGTCACCATGATTGAAGCTTCAGCGGCATGAGTTTGATGGAATTGGATCATCTCTAGCAATGGATATTCGCAGATAACATCGCTGTTGAGTACAAAAAAGGGTTTGCCTGATTCGTCCACAAGCTTATCCCGAGCCAGCGCGAGAGGCCCTGCTGTTCCTAAGGGTTCGGTTTCTTGTGAGAAAGTGATCTTAATCTCTAGCTTCTTCTCATATTCCTTCACAAAACTCAGCATCACCTGAGAAAACACAAGGAGTATGTATGAATCACAAGAAACCTTTTCAATGGTTTTGTAAGTAAGTTTTTAAGAACAAATTTTTAATCTACCTCAGGTTGTTGGTGATTGATAGCTAATACAACCTCAGTGACTCCAGCATCTTTTAGAGCTTCAATCTGTTTCATTGTCGATCATAAATGAGAAAAGAAACATGTAAACATCGAGCTGTGCACAAAGGAAACAAAAGACACAAAAGCTATATACTTGATGCAGAATCATGGGCTTGTTTCCAAAATCAACAAGCGGTTTTGGCATGCTCAAGGTAAGCGGCCTCAAGCGAGTTCCGAATCCTCCGACGAGAATAAGAGCCTTCATTTTGCACTTGACAATGATATATTATATATCCAAACCCACAAGAAGGTGTGCCCTAGAAATTATTCTGGAAAGCAAAAAACAAAATCTTCAATTACGCAAGCACAAGTATTTTCAGTTCAACTAAATCCACGACCACGATCCAGAGAAGGTAAAAATGTAGGCATCTTTTATGTCTGGTAAAATAAATAAAAAAAGTAATAAGATTTCCAAAAAGAGATTCATACAGCGAAACTCACATGAATTTGTTTGAATGGCCACAGATTTTGTGGAGAAGAAGACGTCTTCTCAGATCTGGAAGGACTCTGTCTCCTGGTTTCCCAATACTGCTGTTACGTACGAGCATGAGTCCGTAACTGCTCCATATAAGCCAAGAAACCCTCCTTTCAATCAATTTCTTTTTTTTATTGACAACTAATCAAATAGATTATCACTAATATAGCTCCAAAATAGTTATAAACTCAGTGATTTTCTATATTTTATATATTCAACAAAATCAATTTGTTACCTTTTATAACAGATTTTATAGCCATTTGTGTTTTCGTTTCTTATATTACTCTTAAATCTTATTATATCAAATTTATAGTCTCTTATCACAAATCGACATGTTTGTCTGGCGATTAAACATTCTTTTAAAAAAATCTCCTCTCTATAATTTATCTCGTTCCTCAAATACAAGCAAGCTGTTTCGTTCGTTACCTTCAGATGTTTAGTATCGTAAAATATTTCTTCCTGAGTCGACTTTTAAATTATCAAAAAAAAAAGGCACAAGTCTGTAGTCAACAAGAAAACATATAAAGACATGCACCAAAAAAAAAAAAAAAAAACATATAAAGACAAAGGTATGAGATTGTCTCGATTCCAACGAAAAGGTCATTTTCGAGCTTTAAGAAAACAACATCACAGCCAAAGAGAAACCGTCTTCAAATCAAAAAACCAAAAACAAACAACTCAGATAAAAGTAGAGAGTATGATGGATAAGACAAGACATTTTATTGATGATGATAGATGGGTAATGATGATGATGATGATTAAGAAGCTCATTTGAGAAGTGTCTTGACAATGGCTTTGACATTGAGCTTCTTCAAGTCGGTGTAAGACTGGCCACAACCCACGAACATAACTGGTGCTCCCGATATGTAAACCATCGACAACGCTGCTCCAACCTACAACACCCCCGTCTCAAACACTCAGTTTACATTTCATCATACACAACATTTTTATAAGATCCTTCTATCAGTTTCCACTTTACCTTATCGTCAATGGTATCGAACTTTGTCAGTAAGATCCCATCAATCAAACTTGTGTTCCCAGTGTTGGAGAGATCCGAAAGTTTCTGAATTTCACAAGGCGAAAAGTTATTAAGGTTTCCATTAAAACATCTAACAAGAATCTAATGCACGTAAGTAACCGAACCTGATTAAACTTTGAGAGCTGGTCTACTGCATCGTTTCCAACAAGAGCTTCGCCAACAAACAAGACCAGGTCCGGGGTATTGAGGTTGATCAGCTTAGACAGAGCTCTCATCAAAGGTTCGTTATCCTGCATCCGACCAGCTGTGTCAACAAGAACAACATCGGTTCCATTACGTGTTGCTTCTTGTATAGCTTCTTTAGCAACCACTGCTGGATCCTTCTCGTAACCCTTTTCAAATATCGGTATCTGTTTGCCGAAATCCAATTCAAATCAGTATTTACATCATTATTAATCAACGAGTGTTTGGATATCAAAAAGCAGATGATTCATTTACCTGCAACCTACGAGCATGAGTCCGTAACTGCTCCACAGCTCCAGAACGGAATGTGTCACAAGCAGCCATCATTACACTGACCTTATGCTGCAAAAGCCAATACGCCACTTTGGCCAGATTTGTCGATTTCCCAACTCCATTGACTCCAACAAACACGACCACGTAAGGTCTCCTCTGTTCTTTGGCAGCATGAACGTCTCTCATTATATCAATGGAGCGTCTCGGAGTCAATATACGAACCAGAGCATCCTCCATTGCTCCCTGAAGTCATATGTTTCACATCAGTTAAACCCATCTCGAGATTGCAAAGTGAAATGTTTTATAGATTCAACTAGAGAGCTACAAGGACAAAACACAACACCTGAACGGTCGAAGAGACCCTTGTGAACGATGCCAGCTTCTTTCCTTCAAGACTTGCTTCCACCGATTCACAAAGCTTCCCGGCTATCTCTTCAGCCTGTGCATGAAAACCCAAGGCTCAAGTAAGACACATGACAAAGTCCAAACATAAAGAATGTTGCACTGTAGAGAAACATACCACATTCTTGGTCATGAGCCGTTCCTTCAGTGCTTTCAACGCCGGTTCAAGGTCTGTCCTTTCAAGATTCGCTTTCCCAGTAATACTAAACACAGATTTGCAGTATATGTTTTTTTTTAATATTTGATGGTAGGATAGATTAGTAAATAAGCCACAAATTTAACAACAAGAATAAACGCTAACCTCTGGAAAACTGAAGAAAACCATCCTGTCTTCTTAGCCTCAGGCTTCTCATCACTTCCTGGTTCGTCATCACCTTCACTTTCACTATCACTACTGAAAACCTCTTCCTTGTCCATCATACTCTCTCCTACGTCCGCAGCAGCAATATCTACATGATCACTGATCCCGTTTCCATCCACGGAATCAGTGAAGTCCAGTTTCTCTTGCTTCGGAGCCGCATCACTCCAAACCCTATTTTTCTTTGAAGCCTTTTTGGCAGGTTCCACAGCAGCTACCTTGGAACTCTTACTACCTATACTCTCAACTTTCCTTACACCTCCCCTACCTCTTACACCTTTACTCCTCAGTTTCTGAAGTTTGCTCAAATCAACCGCGACGTTATCAGTCGCGTTCTCTTTCCCGTTAGCAAGATCATTCTTCTGAGAACCATCTTCCATCCTATGGTTATCGTTAGAGTGACCATTGGTCAAGTTACCGACTTTGGCCTTATCACCATCTCCGTCATCTTTCTTCGTTCCACCTTCGCTGATGATCCTTCTGTTCCCTCCTTCAAGACCAGCCTTTGAGACCTGCACTTGCTTCTTAACACTGCCCACAGGCTTTCCCGCTTGCTTTGTCTTCTTCAGTTCCTCTGCCCGAGCTTCAGCTTCCTCCCTGAGCTGCCTAAAAGTCTCGCCGAAATCATCGTAAGCCATCCGCTTAGGATCATAGATCTCGGAGAAGCTCTGCTTCACCATGGAGAGGAGATCATCCACGTACAGCAAGTGGAGGATCCGCTGATAGACAGCGACAAAGACGAGCCCGAGATCGTTGTGGAACGTCCACTTGAGAGTGTAGGCGGCGCCAGGAGCGTCGTAGTTAAACGAAACGCCCCCGGATCGTTCCTCAAGGAGACATGATCGGATCAAAGTATCGATCGGTGATCCTTTGAGAGCGTTTCCAAACTCTTTGCATGTCCAGAGGATTAACCCTCCTCGGGTGAAGATTAAAAGCTGTTCTAACATCCCCGCTCTTCAATTCGCACCCTGCAGATATCAAATCCCAAAAAAGTTAACCCATTGAATTGAATCAATCAACACGAAATCGTCCAATTTCTGAACAATTCTTAAGAGGTTATCACAAATCGGAAAAACAGAGACGATGACCTCAATCCATAAGCATAAAATTAAGACATCCTAGCAGATTCAGCTAAGGAATTAACGGATCAGGAAACGCAGAAATCGATCAGAAATATGCCAATTGACGATCATGGGATCTACGGATACTCGTTTTGAATCCGAAACGAAACCAAATCGAAGACGGATCTTTGTGTATCGATGCGAAACTCAGAAGGCGAAAACAAGTAAGAGGGGTTCACGAGAAGAGAGTTGAGAGACGAATGTATCGAATCGCAGAGTTCGAGAGAGAGAGGAGGATCCAAACCTTGATTCCTGTCGTTTGTTGATACAATTGCCCCAAATGGGAGAATAATAAATAATAACTTTACAGGGCGAGCGAGAGAGACGACGAAAGATTAAAAGAGAACCAAAAAAATGTTAAAGATTATGATCCTCTCTATTGATTCCGTTTTTATATATATAGGGTGGTTAACATTAATTCCTTTTTTTTTTCTGGAGTCAGGTGACTTTTATTTTATTTTGGTCAAGGGTCAGTAGAAATTTTATTATTGATCCTTGTTTTTGAGATTTCTTTCCTTTTTAGTTTAGTTGAATTATAAAAAAAAATGTAAATCTGAATTTAGCAAAACACAGGGAAAAAAAATCTTAAATATGCAGACACGAACTAAACTTTGTTTAGGTAATGAAAAAACCAAAAAAAAACAAACAAAAGAACGAAAGTGAAACGGACTTTGCTTCGTGGAAGCTGGTGGTGGCTCATGGACGGCAATGTATGTTGATGTCCCATTGACTCACAACACGAAGACATTCCAACACGGCGACTGTAAAAATGGTGCGTTTTAATGTATGCTCCATTTAATTTGCATTCAAAAGCCCATGGGCTTTCCAAAGGCCCCAATTAATCATTCTTCTGAAACTTATTAGCTTTCAGTCTCCATCGTAGTTTAGTCTCGCAGGGCAATTCAGCGTTAAACCTAACTATTTTTTCTACTAAGACCTGAATATTACTCGGAGTACATTGGACTTTGGGGAATACAAGGTCCTGAACCTTTTTGTCCTTTTTATATTACAATATAATAATGGTAATGATGAAGATGGTTAATAACTTATTATCACGAAGATGCAGAAAATTAGCATAGAAGCTTTGGTCCATATAGCGTAAGTTCACGTTGTCGTGGGCTACATAATTTACACGTATAATCTATAAACTACGTAGGAACCACCACGCCTATTACATTTACATGGTCTCATTGAATCCACCGTTGTCAACAATTAAATTAAAATATACACATCTCTAAACGTGAATTTGCATCAAATCCCCAAAAATAGATCGTGCATGTTGCATCAAATTCAATTAATGACCGAAAATTCCCAATTCCTTCGGATCTGCCGATCATCACGCCAGCTCTTTTCATCGTTTTGACTTTGATTGTTCAAAGTCTACCTGTTTGGAAAATAGTATGCTAGTATAATTTAGGGTCGCAATCCCCATTTTTTTCATAGATACACGTGCGGTGTGACTTTTAACATAATCAAACTCAATTCCTTTTATAATTATGAAATGTATCTTAAAGGTTTCACAAGTTATCGTTTGCCTGTTAGAACTCTCGTTTTAGAGAGAAAGACGACTACAAGCATGTTATGATATTTACTCCCATAAAGACGTTAGATGATTATACCTATTTTAAAATGTTTTAACAAGTTCTTACACAAAATCTTTCTTTAATGTTCATTATAGGTAAACTAGTGGTGATATCTATTTAGATCCATGATCTTTTCTAATTTGATCTACAACTTGGATAATGGAGGAAAGTAACTTCCGTACGTTTGAAGCCGAATTAGTCATGCCAACCACTAATATTAAAGGCAAATCTCCGCTTTTGTGCATGCGTGTTTATATAAGCAACAGTTACAAACATAAAACAATTAATAAAATTACATTAATATAATTATAATTAGAAATTGTTATCTGAATTTTTATTATACAAACGAAGGAAGAATACATGGAAAGATACAAGATCTAATACAGAGACAAGATACATGAGGGAAAACTGACTCAGATTCGAAAATAAAATACGATTATGAAATACCAAACTAATACAAAAGAAAAACAAGATCTAATGCAGAAGAAATAGCAAAACTAAAAAGAGAATCCGATTTCAAACTCCAAAGAAGTGACAAACTCAGATTTGCAAATCTTTGAGTCTCCTGGGGACCCAGAATACGAGAATATCATTGTTGCACATAGCAGACCAAACGATAACAACTACTTCCTTCCGAGAAGATAATAGACTATCTCTTCATCAATAAGTAACTAACGCTTCATAACCCGGCAAGATCGGATCTATAGATCCTAATAAAAATTCTAGATGCAGCAAAGTCGGACATGACCAAGAGCGCCTAGATAGAAGCTGAAAAGAACAGGGAGCAAGGCCAACCCCTCCACCTTACTGACAAGGTCAACGGTAGAAGACATAGGAAAGCGCCACCGGCGAAAAACAGCGAGAACAAGAAAAAAACTACAAGAAGGAGAACACACCACCTTTAGAAATAAGAACCTGAAACTCTCTTTTAGAAAAGCTAAAATCTCTAGATCTGAGATTTTTAGAGAGAGAAAAAGATTTTTTAGCTTCATTTATGCTAAACAATCAAACAATCTTCTCATACTTTTTTGTATAACTTTTAGGGAAATTGGCTGATATAGTCATATCAAAGGCTATAATTCAGAAAATAACCATAGTAAAGTAGGTGTTATTATATTTCTTATATATTCTACAATATATACTAAAAACCCATTTGCTTAAAATGGAGTGAAAAATAATTGCTGACGTTAGCAGTAAAAAATAAAAATAAAAAATTAAAGGATAGATCGCACTTCAATATGTTATTGAAAAATAATAAACACAAACCATATTAGTTTATATTAAACACCCACTAAAGTTACACTATCGATTATTGTTTCCAATAACTTATTTTCCTATTTGAATATATAGTATATCTCTAATAACATATGGTTTACTACTGGACTATACTATACTATATGTTTAGTATACAACAACACTACTATAATATAGTATGAGAGTTTCTGGTTATATATCATTTCGTCGATCATTATACTCTAAATTAAAAATAGTATAATATGACAGTTACAATTATACTACTAGATTGCACATTTTCAAATAGTATAGAACTCACTAGTTATAGTATAGATGTGATGGTATAAGTTTCTACTGCCCTATACAGCAATGACGTCAAAAAATATATCGCAGTATATGTTTTGCTTAAAATTGAAAGAGTGTATTGTAATTTCTCTGTGAGCCATAGTTATTTATCTAATTTTTTGAACAACATAGCTATATTCTCCAATTCTTTCTCCAATATAGTTACTATACTAAAAAGCCCTAACTTTTATGGATATTTTCTTGGCCATTTCATTTTCACCGGGTAGTTGCTGATCGATTTTAGTAATTTGGTTTCAGTTTGCTTTACCTTTTCCATGCAGGCTCTTTAGCTTATATTCTTGATTCTTCTGCTGTGTAGATGAGTTTGTTTTTTTCTGTTTTTAGTTATGTTTTAGTTTGTTTTGTTTTCGGAGATCTTTCTTTGATCTGCCGGTTTATGACTCCACGAAATTATCTTGTGTTTTGCTGGCTCTTGACTGCAGGAACTCACTGCCTTTACTTCATATCTTGTGTAATATCAATCATGTTAATTCACCGATCACCAACATCAAAATTTCACTTTCTAAAAGCATTTGTAAAACCAATACAATGACAACCTAAAATCGTAAGTCATATCACCAAATTTTTCCAAGCATAATTAATTAAGAAAAAAGAACAAAAGGTGTTTTCATTCTTCTGAAGAAATATTTGTAGATATATCCGACATGGTCTACTAGCTTTTGGGGGATCGATTTGGACCACTCATTTCTTACGACACAACGCAACTGAAGCTTTTGCCGAGTTATCGTAATAGTCTCTTCATAATATTATAAAATAGACGGTGAACTATATTATTTTATATGTCAATTCTCAGAAGACTTGATTGTTCATATATAGTCTTATTTAATTGGTCTGCTGGAGAAGTGATCTTTAACTACTTGTGTTGACCACAACTCGGATCATGAAAAATTGAACAAAATTCTCAAAAATGATTTGACAAAAATACACAATATTTTACTTATACTATTAATGATGTAAATCATGTAATCGAAAGCCTAAATTTTATTAAGAAAGAAGAACATTGTGTTTTGACCAAATAAAAAAGAAAAAAAGAAGAACATTGTGTATTACATTATCAGCTCAATATATAACCAATAAGATTGTCAACTGAATTACATGCTAGCTTAATAATTTTAAAATATTGTTATTTGTCGTTTAAAGAAAAGCAGTTAAAAAAACATGTGAATCCAGTATTATACTATAAAAATTATATGTAGACAAATTGAAGTTTACAAATAACAGTAGCAAGGCAAGTGCTGAACATTTGCTGACTGATAAAATACACAAGTTATCATTATTATCCCACATAATCCATTGTGTGTGTTTGTTTCTTTGTTTATCTTGTGGTATTTACACTTTCATTTTTTATTATACTTATTCAAAGTAAATAAGTGTAGTTTGTGTATTTTCTTTGTTGTTCATCACGAACAAACGTGCTACAGAGCTTTTGACTTTAATGTCCCCCTAGTTGATCACCAATCAGCAATTATGGGTATATTGATTCTGTCTGTATTCAAACAATTGAGACAGTCAAATAATTTTTTTTCTTTTCTTAAAACCACCTAAAAGTTAATATTGAGAGAACTGTGTGACAGAAGTGTATCAATTACGCCTAATTACCATGTAAGCAGCTAAGAAGTAAGAAACATAACATGCAGGAGAGGAGGAGGAGATAAAATAAACATTGTGCAGTATTGCATTTATGGCTTTGATTTGCTTCTGATTCTAAATTCTAAATCATATCTTCTTCTGAATTCAAGATCCAAATTTGCCATCGAGTATTAGCAATGCAGCAACTGTTCTACATATATAAACACTTAAAAAGTAATTGCTACACATGAATATATATATATACATATATATCAATTTTTCTTAACACCTTTTAACTTCTGAACAGTTGTAGTAGTAAACAGTATGGTTGATGCGGTCTATGCATAAAAAAAAGAAAACAGGGTTCAATATGTGATCAATATTATGTGGTTTATTTACAAAAATGAACTAATTTTTTAAAAGAAGTTAACTAGTTCGAACCCATTCAAAACATAACCAATTTTTCTTTTTCCTTATATGTGTTCGGGGACGAGATAACGACACAATTTTATGTGGGAGAAGCAATACCACAACTAAAACAAGCCCAAACATTACAAATCAGTATAGGTGAGTGTTGTATTATACAAGCTCGTGAATAGTCCCTACGTTGGCTATATGTATAAAAGCTCGTGAATAGTTCCTAAATATACTCATATATATATGCCAATAAATACATTACCACAGAGAAAGAGAGAGAGTGAGAAAGGTCCACTCACAGCTGGCCAACAACCTACACATTATGTAGTAACTCAGCAAAACATACATTAAATAAGAACCCCCAAAACCACATCCATCAATATCCATACATCTATCTACTTTCACACACTATATAAATACACACATACAAACATATATACATCTCCCTATACTATTATGACCTAACACACAACCCATTGAAGAAGAAAAGTGGAGAGAGTGTGAGAGGACACGAAATGGCAAGAACTTATCTCATTTTTCTTCTTCTTGTGGCTTTTTTATTAAAGACGTCGTCATCATCATCATCATTGCCTTCAAGAGAGCAAGAGAAGGACAGAATCAAAGCACTTCCAGGGCAACCAACAGTGGCATTCTCACAATACTCAGGCTATGTCAATGTAAACGAGTCTCATGGTCGTTATCTCTTCTATTGGCTCACTGAGTCATCTTCTCCATCTCCTCACACTAAACCCCTTCTTCTTTGGCTCAATGGAGGTCAGTTTTCTCCACTTCAAATCATTCGTATACATATACAAATTATATCTGTTTTCTGTAGCTTTTGGTAGTCGTATATGTTTAGTTTTACACATAATTTAGGGGTTTCCTTGCTTCTTTATGACTAATCTTCTTACAATCAAAATCATTTATAAAGATCAAAACCAAACTAAACTAAAAGAACGCTTATAAATAGCATTTTCTATAAATAAAAAACCAAATGGAAGCCCCATTTATTCAAGGATGGGATAAAAGATTGTGCATCAAAGAATATCATTCAGTAAGTACAGTCCCTATTTTTTTGGACAAGGAGAGGAAATAGTAAAGACAGAGAAAATAAACACTTGGTCCCGAAACAATTTGATAAGACGAAAAATTATGAGACCAAACAAGACATATATATCTATTAGGCATTACAAATTTGTGTATTTATTTTAACATAAAGCAAAAATCGTTATTTTGGATAAAAACAAACCAATGTCGAACCAAAATAGCAATAGCAGCATATCAACCACCCCATCTGCCTCTCATTAATGGAACATGCACTCCTTCGCTTTATCTCTTTCATCTTTATTTAACTGTTTTTTTTTTTCTTTCTGTTTTTTTTCTTTCTTCCTCCACGAGCTTCGGATTTCGTACTCTGTGCAATCTACCATTCCTACCCATTTCTAGTACTCACGCGCATTGGAGTAAAAGCTCTTATCTCCCATTAAGATACACTTAAAAATTAATTGGATCATATACATCCTCATCATGCAGGCGATGCTTGAAAAGGCTTACTATATTTGACTATAAATAGCATACAACTATAGCCATAAGAAAAAAATGTAACAGGGTTAACTAAAAGCCCACGTGGGACCTCGTGAAGTCTAATAAACCCTTTGTTAATAATTTGTTACGCTAATTTGTGATGAAAATATGTGTATCTTATTTCCCAAGAAATCCAATAAAAATAATATTAGTCGTAATGCAATTATATAAGTACATAAAAACATGAGTAGCCTAATCAAATGTAGTTTTCTTCTACGAAATTATTATATGTTGAGAGTTCTCTTGTCACTATCAGGCATCAACTTGTTCTTTTAGATGCCTTTGTAATTTTGTTCCTCTGTCTCTTCGTAGGCTTCTGTAAGAAAGCATGACAACGAAATTACCTTTTTGCTGCTTATAAATAATTAGATCAATTTTTTTGTTTGGATAAACAAAAATACATACACATTACCAAAAAGCTTACTTACTACTTTTAATATTTATACTTAATATTTCTTTTCTTGTTAGGTTTGTTTCTTGCAATTTGTAATGGGAAAAATATAGAAAAGTTGACCTCATTTTGTCAAAAAAATTCTTCTTCTCTTTTTGTGTCAAAGTCCTTAAGTTCAACGTTGTATTGTCCTAATGGCGTAGTAATAGTGGAGTTTTTCTATATAAAAATAATAATAACAATAAAATTCGGGAATTGCTAGAAGAAAACAAAACTGTTTCAGTAGAGCATGCGTGTTCATGGAGGTCACAAGTTGTTGACGAAAATGATGATGCATTCTATAGTTGTCTAAACACACAGCCACACATTCACGGCCGCGTGTGTATTTTCACAAAAAAAAATTCTTTATGTGCGTGCTTTTATTCAAGAAATTCCACAATATTAATGCTTTTACAAAAATATATATATAGTGTATATAGAACCTTTTCCTTCCGGGTCCAGAAATATTAGCGTCATCAGATAATCTTTGAAAATTTTGGCTATTGGACTTTTTAATTAATTTAATCATTGGTAGGGAGAAAATGGGAGCATGCACGAACAGAACAGGGCATAGTTTGGGTCACATTCTTCGACATATAGACCAACTTCTCAAAAGTTAATCAATAATTTTTGGTTGGATAAAATTTAAAAGAAACTAATAGACAAATTGAAATGGAGAAATTTGCATATCATTATCTTTCAAACGATTTCATCAATATCACAAAAATTGCTATTCATTAGTATATTAAAAAGAGGATAAATGATATTGATGAAATCGTTTGAAAGAAATAACGCTCAGTGAAGGAAAGATAACATTTGATCATTTTATATATACGAAACAAAATCCACAGGACCAGGCTGCTCATCGATTGCTTATGGAGCTTCCGAGGAAATTGGACCGTTCCGTATCAACAAAACCGGTTCCAATCTCTATCTCAACAAGTTCTCTTGGAACAAAGGTAATTACAGAATTTAATTACAATCATTTTGTTCTACTTTTTATATATGTAAGGAATCTCCAAGATCATGTGAACTATTTGATTTAACCTTGGTTTTCTAAATGTTTATAACAGATGCAAACCTCCTGTTTTTGGAATCACCGGCTGGTGTTGGATTCTCTTACACGAACACAAGCTCCGATCTTAAAGATTCCGGAGACGAACGAACAGGTTCAATCCATTTTTTTTTAACTCATTTTGTGTCATTCAATCATAAAACCGACCGCATGATCAGTTTTTATTCTCATTATTGGTTAAGTAAATTGATTTATGTTGTAAATTACATTCCGTATCACACAGCTCAAGACAATTTGATATTTCTTATCAAATGGTTATCGAGATTTCCTCAATACAAATACAGAGACTTCTACATCGCTGGTGAAAGTTACGCCGGTATGTCATTACATAATAGTATTGCTTGACTTAGATTTAGCTAATATTAATATAATCTGAAAATTCTTATTTTGTTTTGAATTTTTGACAAGTTAATTTTATTAAGAGGAATTGGACCAAGTTATAGTTTGGTTCGTTTTATTCGGTTAAAGGTTCAAGAATACTGAATACCTATTGATAAATTTCTACATCTATATTATTATTTTGACAGGTCACTATGTTCCTCAGCTTGCCAAAAAGATCCATGACTACAACAAAGCTTTCTCAAAACCCATCCTCAATCTCAAAGGATTCATGGTAATAATAAATAAAGTTAGGAAAGGGACTATCTAGCTCAGAAAAATAAGATATGGGCTGAATTCGTAATTAACGAAAGATTACCATCCTTATTTCTCAAGGTGGGAAACGCAGTGACGGACAATGAGTACGACAGCATAGGAACCGTAGCTTACTGGTGGACCCACGCAATTATTTCCGACCAAACCTACAAGTCAATTCTCAAGCACTGCAATTTCACCGTTGAGAAAGTTTCCGACGACTGCGACACCGCCGTTAACTACGCCATGAACCACGAGTTCGGTGACATTGACCAGTACAGCATTTACACCCCAACGTGCGTGGCATCAAAACAGAAGAAGACTGGTTTCTTTATACGGATGAAGAACACACTCTTGCGTAGACGGTTCGTGTCTGGTTACGATCCTTGTACGGAGAGTTACGCAGAGAAGTATTACAACCGTCGTGATGTTCAGAGAGCTATGCACGCTAACGTCACTGGGATTCGCTATAAATGGACAGCTTGCAGGTAAACAGTTTGCTTCACCACTTGACAACGACTTTATAATGATAATTCGGAAAAAAATAACTGTTCCTGAAAGAACGGTTTCTTTGCTCTTGTCTTGGGATGGTGCAGTGATGTTCTGATCAAGAACTGGAGAGATTCTGACAAGACGATGCTGCCTGTATACAAGGAACTTGCAGCGGCTGGTTTGAGGATCTGGGTTTTTAGGTAAACAATGGTTTCATGTAACTGGAGGTAAAACATCACACTCACTGTTTTGGGTACTAAACAAAACAATGGACTATACTGTCATATGCAGTGGTGATACAGACTCGGTGGTTCCAGTGACGGCGACACGGTTCTCCCTCAGCCATCTCAATCTTCCCGTGAAGACTCGGTGGTACCCTTGGTACTCCGGTAACCAGGTATAATATATATACATGGATACGTATCATATATATATATATACAAGGCAGTGACGTTAAACGTTGGCGACAGGTGGGAGGATGGACGGAGGTTTACAAGGGACTGACCTTTGCAACAGTAAGAGGGGCGGGTCACGAGGTGCCTCTGTTCGAACCGAAGCGTGCTCTCATTCTTTTCAGATCGTTCTTGGCTGGAAAAGAGCTTCCAGGATCTTATTAGTTACCTAAAAACATAGAGTAAGAGAAACTGTCCCCACAAGCACCATTCGGCTACCAGATTAGGATCCAATTCCGAGTAAACTTGGAATTACTGTTTTCTTTTTTCTTCTGTTTAGAGCTTGATTCATTTCCACAATTTGGAAAAATCACAAAACGACTTAAGAGCATTCGAGGAAATGTTGATATTCAAAGAAGTACAAGGGTTCAAATATTAATTTTTCTCTGATTTCATTAGAGTAGAGTAGAGAGCTCTAGTTTCTTTCTGCCTGATTGATATACAAAAACAAACTGGACTTCTCATACCTTAAAGTTGAGTGTAAAAAAAAATGGTTTAGTTACTTCAATCCATCACTGAGGCCCGGAGGCATGCCTAAGCTCTGGGCCAGATCACTCATTCTTTCTTTCATAGCCTGTGAAATAGGAAAAGCTCTATAAGCAAGAGATGAAAGAAAATGAATACCGATAGTTGTATCCTAAAATACGGTATGTGATTTCTTTACCAGTACACTCTTTGCATGTGCGTCCTTGTATGCTTCTGTGACAAGTAGAGATAGTTTCTGCCAAAGGAAAACATGAAACATCAGAGAAGCTGAAGGAATATAGCTTTTGATCATTCCTTTGTAGAAGCAAGTGCAAGAGAAACTTAAAGTGAAAGGTTACTCACTTCGGAGCCTAATTCCATTGCTGCATCAGTAATATCAGTGCGGATTGGTTGCTGGTTACCCGATAATGTAACCTGATAAAAATCCAAACTTTCAGGTCACATAAAGAGAGAGAATAAAAGTAAACATAGGACGGTGATTGACTGAGTAATAAATCAGACAGCACAGGTCTCAATTCTAAAAAAAAAGCTGACAAAGTGTGTAATGATCAATATGGACAACAAAAGAGTCTGTAATACCTTGACAAGCTCGCCTTGACAATAACCATCAAATTCAGCACTGAGAAAAATGGAAACAAAAAGCAGCATGAAACACATTGAGACAAGAAGAAACTTAAAAATTGAGTAAAATGTGTATGGTTGGGTTAATGGGGACATACACAGCTAACTCCTTCTGCACCCGAACAGCCTCGACTTGGACAACCATCTGAGCTTTCTTCACAGTCTCATACAGATTCTGCATATTACCAAGAATTCCTGCCTACGACAAATACAAGAAGCAATAACAAACACATCAGTGACGAAGATAGCCTTCTAAATGAAGAAGCTTTTGGGTGCCAAGATATGTGTTGTTACTAGACTTTATGACATGAACCTTAGAAGAACATGTACCTTTGATTGCCCATCCTCGTTATTGTCCTTCTTCCCGCCTCCGAATAATCCATTAACACGAAGAGACCTGTTACTGTAATTCCCAGGATTCTTCCGATTTAACCATACCACGTTCTGTCTACTACCTCGTTGCGCCACATTCCCTGAAATTACCAAAGATACTCGAATTTACAATCCCGGAATATGAAAATGAAATCCGACACCCCAAGGGCGCCGAAGATGGTTAAGCTATACGAATCTAGAATTGTATAGTTGAGAGAAGCTCGCATGTAAATGACACTTTCTCCTTCTCCATATTCAAAAAAAAAAAAAAAAAAAAAAAAATCTGATTGAGAAACATACAGTGCTATTCACACACTCAAGCACATAACCCGAAAGAGAGAGAGGCTCCCAGAGAAATTTCAGAAACTAACCATTGGAGAAAGGAGAGGAGAGGAAAGGCTTGAAGAAATCAGTTGTCGTAGCCGTCGAAGCCATTGATTTCCTGAGAGTAGAGAGAGAAAGTATCTCGAATTCGAGATGATAAACAGAAAGAAGGAGATATTTTCTATTAACCAATAATATAATGCCACATCATCATCATACATGAGTATCCTTTAATGAGTTTACTGGGCTTAGATTGATGCTTGTAAATAACATTGGGCTTCCGTTGATGCTTAATGGGTTTACAGGAAATTCCTTTGCTCAAAATGTGTTTTCTTTTTTGCAGCCCACCTTTCCCTTTTTTTTTTTTTTTTTTGGTCAATTTTCAAACTAGTCTCTCTTTGTAATGAACTAGAGAAATCAACAGAAACATTTAACAAGGTTTCTCCTTTACCAAATTAACATGGTTTGACTTACCCCTCCCATAGAAACAATGACCAGTCTCGTCCCTATACCTGAGCTTGAGTCATACTATTTAGTTAAACCACAATTAAAAAATAAAGAGAATAAACACAAGTTAGGGCTGTTAAAAAAATTAATTTAACAACTAAAATTACAGTTGATTAGGTTCTAAACTTCTAATCGGTTAACTATAAATAATTGGATAAAAAAGAAAAACTAGAAATAATTTTAGACAGCGTAAAGTTAATCAGAGGTTGAATATTGACTTTGTGGCAAAACAAAATTTGATTGGAAGGGTATAATAGTCAATTTCTCAGGATGGGTCCTTTGAGAATTATGTGACTATGTGGCATCAATCTGGCATCTGCATCAGGCAAATATATACATACATACACAAATCATTTCTCTTTTCAATCTCCTCCATAGTTTTCTTCTTCTCCTGTTTCACTGTTTGTTTCATCCCATCTCTTTTTTTTTTTTTTTTTTTTTTTGCTTTCAATCTCTCTAATATCTTTCTCTAAATTTTCCTCACAATATTAATCTCTTCAATGGCCCAGTTGTGCTTTTTAATTCAAATTTTTATACTACCAACTATCAAATCCACCTCACAAACACATAATCCTAAATCATATAATATAAACACAATAAAGATAGAACCTTTAATTGGCCAGCATTTCAATGCCCTTCTGCAACTTCCAAAAGGACACAACAACATAGAAAAAAAGTAAATACAAAGAAAAAGAGTTTTGATTTTTTTGTTCCTTTTCTATCTCTCCTCTCCCTTTTCCATCTTGATCACTACTCCTAGTTTTCTGATGTTTGTCTGCTCTGTCTCATAGACTCTCTCTTACAAAAAAAAAGAAAAAGAAAAGAGAAAATCGAATTTTAATTCCAATTACAAGAATTTCAATCCAATTGTAATGGGCACCCAAAATCAAACAACAATTATGTGGTGGCTTCTTTGTGGTTTCTCAAGTCTTTGGTCAGAGTTTCATACAAGGAATAAGACTCCCACCATTAAACCTAATCCCTTTTGCCCCTTCTCTTCCTTCTTTCTTCTCCCTTCAAGGCTTCTTTCTCGCTCTTCCTCTCTCTTTCTCTCTCCCTCGCTCCTGTGTTCTTTTTGTATCCGCGATTCTTAGGTTTCGACTGAGCGGATCCGATGAAGGAGATCACGACTGATTTCGTCTCTTCTTCTTCGCGTGGCGATCCCAGGATCATGCTCAAGCATCAAATCCTTATGCAGGACTATCAGGAGTTGCGGAAGGTAAATTAGGGTTTTGAATTGAGATTCATGCGTTCCTTATTTGTTTCAATTTCCTCTGGATCTGGTGATTTCGCCCTTTGCGAATTGGGTCTTCTTCTGATCTGTCAAAAGTTTGGATTTGGGATTGTTCGGTTGATTTGATTCTAAACGAGAAATAGAAAGAAATAAGAAAAAGGTTTGATTTTTTTAGCTTTCTTATTTTTTTTTCCTTTCTCAGGAAACAGAGTTTAAGATGAGGAAATTAGATATGATGAAACAAAGACGATTGACCCTCGAGGCAGAAGTTAGGTATAATCTCTTGATCTTCATGTGAATTCTGTGTTTGCTATATAAATTACATGATTCAAGCACATTCCTCCAACGTTTAATTGGCTTGTTTAGTACATTGAATTAGCATACTGTGTTTTTGATCAAACGATAGGTTCTTGAGGCGTAGACACAAACACTTGAAGCAAGACCAAACTCTTGAAACCAATCCGAGGATGTCGAGATTGTCAGAATCTGGGGATTTAGAGGTGCCAAGTAAACCAGGTCTCAAAAGAAAGAAGCACTCTGCTCCGAGAGCCTCTGTGACGTGTTCTGATTTGAAACAGAGGAATACAATCTGCAATGAGAAGGACGCACTGGCTAATAATAATGCAAGTTGTGACTTGGAAAACAATCCGAAAAGGAGCAGAGGAATCGAGGTTATGACAAACTCCGTTCCACTTCCTGATCTTAACGGAGATGGGAACACTTTTGTCACCACCAACAAAGTCCCAGGCTTTGACCTAAACCAGATCTCGGTAAAGGCAAACAACTTCTGATGTTTTTAGGCTCTTCCTTTTGTTGGAGTCTTAGAGAATTCAGAACTTTGACTTGATTTGTGGGTTTATTTCATTTTGGTTGTAGAGAGAAGAAGAGGAGCCGGAAGTGAATGGTGAACAAATGTTCGCGGAAGCGACAAAGAAGGCAATGCTTGGTAATGGAATCGATGATCTGCATTGCGAGATGAAGCTGCCGATTTTCAGAGACGTGGAGAAAGAGTTACATAGAGCAGTGAAGAGGAAGGTTTCATGGCAAGATCCAGTGGCTTTAAGTGTTTGATGTTTTAAGTAAGAATGTGAAGTAGGATCGAGATAACGATTTAGCCCCAATTTGCACATATGCTTTTAAGGGTTTTTATATATACAAGTATAGATACAAGCCTTGATTAGTTAGAAAGCCAACACTTTCATATGACAACAACTCTTGTCCTAGTTTCAGCATTATCCTTTAAATCCAATATGGTGATTACAGAATCTCATGTGTTTATGTTTTATGGTTTTCCTTATCGGATTTTGCCATTTTGGGCAATAATTAGAAGAACCTAGTTAAATAAACAATAAAATTGTGAAAATTTTAATCTACATATCATTCTACTATTATGATTCAGTGGGTAAATGAAATGAGATTGCATATTTTAATCGACCTATCACTGTATGAAGTCTCTTGATTGGCACACCAGACGACGCAGCTCTCTATGTGATGGAAGTCAACGGCGACGAAACAAGGGTGGAGATGGGATCGGGACTCGTCCCTGAGTGGAATGAGCTGACTCGGGAATGTCTGAACGACATCTTCTCACGGCTGACCATGGAACAACGATGGACCGGACCGATGCTAGTCTGTAAGACCTTGATGAACGTATGCCAAGACCCGTCTCTCAACACAATCGTCGATCTAGAAACTCCGTTTCTGTCGATCCCCGAATCGATCGACTTGTGGACTTGCGAATTTGAGGCTAAAGTCGACTCAATCCTCCGCTGTGTTGTGGATCGGAGCGAGGGTGGTGTCACGGAGATTCGAGTCAGACACTGTACCAATCAATCTCTCTCATACGTCGCCGAGAGGTAACTATCAGGTTCCTTACTTCATATGGTAAGCTCTGTTCTGTCTTTTGGTGGTAAAGTGATTTCATCTCGCAGATGCCCTAATCTTGAGGTGCTTTGGGTTAAGTACTGCCCTAACGTAACAGATACATCGATGATGAAGATAGCCTCAAATTGTCCAATGCTTAGAGAGCTTGACATAAGCTACTCTTATGGTATATCTCACAAGTCTCTGAAAATGTTTGGTATGAAGTGCAAGAATCTTCAGGTCATGAAGAAGAACCTGGTGGATCCGTCCGAGTTCACGAGGTTCGAGCACACAGGGCTAGTACCATTGCTGTATTCGGACATACCAGCTCCACCAAGCTTAGGGGATAGAGTTGCTATAGCAGTAGGGAGACACATGCCTCAGCTGAAGCACCTCGAGCTTCAATACTCCACAATAACTCGCGAGTCTGTTGTCGTATTGTGTAGAGGATGTCCGAATCTGGAGTACGTGGACATATTAGGGTGTTGGAACTTAGCATCCCGTGATATTGCCACCCAGTTCTCCAGCTTGAAGAATGCGACTATCAAGGGTATGAGGATCTATTCATAGTTTGGTTTTATTGCTTTATATTTTGCTGCTTTCTTGCTCAGGTTGCAGACTTGGTTTCTCTTCTAATTTCCTTTGAACACTATATACGTGATTGTAAAACTTTCCGATTGCAAATTCGAAAATTGTTTTAGAACTCTCTCTTCACGAGATTGCAGACTTGGTTTCTCTTCTAATTTCCTTTGAACACTATCTCTCTTCACTTTATGCTCATATAATTGTGAGACACATGCGTCAGCTGAAGCACCTGGAGCTTCGATTCTCCACATTGACTGATATGGTTCTTGTCCTTCTCAGTAGAGATTGTTCAAATCTAGAGTATCTGGACTTGTTCAGGTGTCGGAACTTGACTAGCAATGGTGTTACTAACAGTACCTCGCGTTTGAAGAATTTAACGGAGATCAAGAAACCAAATTTCACAGCTTTATTATTTGATTGAGTTCATTTTGTATTGTGTTGACAGAATCCTTTCTTTTATTTGGTTGGGTTCAAACAAAAATCAGTTGAGCTTTTTGGTTTTAAATTTATTTATATATTGTCTGATTTTGTTGGTGATTGGTTTGATAATAACTTATTTATTTATATATACAACAACTACAGTCTACATATAAAAGATAACTTCAAGAAGGATATTGCTAGAAACAAGCTCCAAACATTCTAATAAGATGAATATACAATGGATTATAGAGACTCCATAAGCTTGACCACAACTCTTACCAAGCCTTACTATTCCTTAGTACTAAACTTAAGGTATACTATTAAATATGTTGAATAACTTTATATAGTTCAATATTATAATGTGTATTGAATAAATTTATAATGTACGTTGAATAATTGTAAAACATAAAGATATATTTTACAACTTATTCAACGCATTTAATAAAATTTATGGCTTCAAATGATTTTTATTTTGTTTCTATTTTTCAGACGTATTTGTTTATTTAAAAAAAAACTATATAAATACTTATATAATTTTCATATTTTAAACACAAAAAATTGTTTTAGAACTCTTTCTTTTTCTTTTTTGGGTTCTGCTCAGATATATGAGTTGAAAGTGAAGGAAATCACATTGAAGGTATTTTTTGACTTATTTATTTTATGAATAAACATATCATGTAATCAACAAAAAAAAAAATCAATATTATGTAGTTGTTTTGCTAAAATTTTTCTTAAAATTTCTCAGGATCTATATTAAACTAATAATAATTTGAGATTTTTTAAGAAAATTTTATGATTTTAAATGAATTTAGAGAAATTGTCTTAAGTTTTGCATGGAAAATCTTCAAAATAGTAATTTGAAACATGTACATATTTGGCTTGTTATTGGTCAGCTAAAAAGTCAAAACATTTGATTTCTTAGAAGAAACTCCTTTTTTTGTCTTCCTTTGGTCGCAAGAAGACTATCCGTACTCCTCATCTCGCTGTCTAACGAAAGTCGACAACGGAAGAAAGATACATATCAATATGATTTGCTCTGTTCTTTATGTTTGCTTTCCATGGCTCTGTTACTCTGTTTTACCGAACCTCTTTCTATACTTATTTGTCGTATTTCAATACTCAAACACACAATCTTCTTCTTTCATAGAGTTTTCCACCTTCTCGATCAAAATGGGATCGAGACGCGGCCCTGACTGGTCTGAGTTGATTCGGGAGTGTCTCATCGACATCTTCTCGCGGCTGAGCACGGAACAAAAATGGCTTGGACCGATGCTGGTCTGCAAGAACTGGAAGAACGTTTGCCGAGACCCGTCTCTCAACTCGGTCTTCGACGTCGAAGCTTGGTTTCTGTCTGCCACCGACTCGAGCATCTGCTGGAGTCCTGAATTCGAGGAAAACATCGACTCAAGTCTCCGTTCTGTTGTCGATCTGAGCCAAGGCGGTCTCAAAGAGATTCGGGTCAGGCATTGTACTAACCAATCAATCTCGTACGTCGCGGAGAGGTACGTACGGTCTCAGCCATTTTGCAAGCATTTGATGGAAATAGTATTAAAGTGATATCGATGGTACACATTTTAAAAAAATGTGAACTTGATTATGCAGGTGCCCTAATCTTGAGGTGCTTTGGGTTAAGTATAGCCCAAACGTTACAATTGAGTCGATGAGACAGATAGCCTTAAACTGCCCTAAGCTTAAGGAACTTGATGTAAGCTGCTCTTGTGAAATATCTTGCGAGTGTATTGAAATGCTCGGTAAGAATTGTAAGAATCTTGAGATCCTGAAACGGAATATGATGGATCCTGCGGAGGTCGTCACGACGAGGTTTCGCTCGAGGTTCGTGCCTAATACCTATCTGCAGGCAACTTTCTTCACTTTAGGGAATTTTGATGCTCGTGCAATTGGGAGACACTTGAGTCAGCTGAAGCACCTGGAGCTTCGATTCTCTACAATGACGGATATAGGTCTTCTCCATCTCTGTGGTTGTTCGAAGCTGGAGTATTTGGACTTGTCCGGGTGTCGGAACCTGACTAGCGATGGTGTTACTAACCATATCTCGAGTTTGAAGAACTTGAAGGAGATCAAGAAACCAGTTTTTACAGTTTTTTTCTTCTGATCATATAGTTCTCATGTGTAATGTTTCCTTCCATTCTGTGTTTGTTTTGTTGGTCTCTGCTTCGTTTAAGACTCTGATTTTGCTTTTAGTTCTGCTCTCTGTTTTTCGTATTCTCCAAGCCTTGGTGATTTATTCACCACTTTCGTATGGAACAAGTTACTTTTGGTTATTATCTAATTTGTCTCTTAGTTAAATTTAAGGAGAATGTTAAGTATACAAAAATTACCCAAACACTCTAACACTCTTGAAATGAGAAAGGGAATAAAATTAAAAAGCATGCTGGAAAAGATTCACACAAGTTTAAGGACTAAAGTTAATGACAAGGAGGTTTATCTGTAGCTACTGTGATGTTTATTGCAAGAGTGAAGATGCCTTGTGGGCTGACGAAGGTTACAACAAAGTAGAGAGATGGATGTGTAACCAGAGGAAATCAAATCTTCCACACTCTTATGAAACCAAATAAAATCAACATTCGGCAATACTTTAAAAAGAATGTTATGTATTAAATAAAAAAAGAAGGTTAATTATACAATTTAAATGCAAAAGAAGGGAAGCAAAAACAGAGGGAGCTAAAAAACAGAGGAGCTGAACAGTTAGCTTTTTTTAACCGAACTAGCGTTGGAGAAGAAGATCTTCGAGCTTGGCAGATTCATGATGGCGAAGGGATAAAATAATCGTCTTTTTTTTTTGTTGCATGCTAAGTTGCAAACACAAATTTGCATCTTTCCACTATTTCAAAAATTTCAGGAAAATAGTCTAAAAATATTTAAAATGACTCAGTCATGGTCAGCTGAGAAATAGAGCTAAAAGTCAAACATTTAAAGATAGATACTCCTGAAGACTAATCAATCGAACTCATTTTAGTCATTACTCAAAGCGACCAAAGCCCTCTCCATCTAAATGGAAGTCAACGACGACGGAGAAAGGCTAGAGATGGGATCGGGACTCGTCCCTAACTGGGCTGAGTTGACTCGAGAATGCCTTGTCGACGTCTTGTCACGGCTGAGCCATGAGCAGAGATGTATCGGACCGGTGCTGGTCTGCAAGACGTGGATGAACGCATGCCATGACCCTTCATTCAACACCATCTTCGATCTCGAAACTCGATTCCAGTCATCCCCCGAGTCGATCAACTGGTGGAATCCCGAGTTTGAGGAAAAGGTCGATTCCTACCTCCGATCTGTTGTCGATCGGAGCCAAGGCGGCCTCACAGAGATTCGGACCAGACACTGTACGGATCTCTCTCTATCTTACGCCGCCGAGAGGTACGTTAGGCTATATTTGCAGGATTTTGTAACATTAAGAGATATCAGATTTTTTGTTGATAAATCAAAGTGAATGTCGTTGTTCGTAATTCATATATACCCTTGTAGGTGCCCAAAACTAGAGCTGCTTTGGGTAAAGAGCTGTCCAAATGTGACAGATGCATCGATGATGAAGATAGCTTCAAACTGTTCAAACCTTAGGGAACTCGATCTGAGCTACTCTTATGGTATATCTCACGAGTCTCTGGTGATGTTTGGGAGGAACTGCCAAAACCTCAAGGTTCTTAAGCGGAATTTATATCCTCGGCTAGATCCCCACATGCCTATAATTATCGCGCCACTCGAGTATCTCGCAAGTTATCCTAAACACGCGAATGTGGAGGCTGAGATCATTGGGAGACACATGCCTCAGATGAAACACCTTGAGTTTCGGTACACCACGTTGACCGCTAAAGGCCTTGCCTCGGTTTGCCAAGGATGTGTGGGTCTAGAGTACATGGACTTATACGGGTGTATATCATTGAGGAGGGAGGAGATAACAGTATGTACCTCGAGCCTGAAGAGTTTGAGAGAGATCAATAAGCCCAATTTCAGCTTCCCTATGGCTATTCTACGCATGTCAAGACCGGGTAATCCCAGAGAGGGATGGTGATGGTTTTTTTATATTTTGAAAACAGGTTTTGATCAAAAAGCTTTCTACTTTTGTCTTTGTCTTTGTTGTTTGTGTTCCATTAAAACACTTTACTACATTATATGTTTTTCGTTGCTTTAGGTTTGAATTGTGATCATAGAGGCAAGTAAAATGTGTTAAAAGTAAATTTTCTACAAATCCTTTGGTTTAAGACTTTTAGTCTTTCTTTTTTCATCGGCCGTAGCCTTTGTAGCTTTCCGCAGAAGCAACCCCAGCATCGTCTAATTATTTACTGTCTTATTGGGTACATGATCTTAAAAACCTAACAGTAGATGAGCGAATCAGAGTAAAAAAAATCTGAAAATGAGATCTTGGGTGTTTTAATAATCCACGTTGAAATGGAAAAAAAAATATCTAAGGTGGTGGGGTAAGGCAACGTGATGTCGGCATGCAACCAAAGCCGTACGATTTATAAAAATTCCGAAAACTGAACGGTGCAGATCTCGTTGTTGACTCTGTAGGAGCGTGGCATTATTTCGTTATAAAGATCAAATTCATCTTTTAATAGTTTCTTCTCATATCTGTAAAAAAACAATGGCGAGCAACATGGAAGTTTTCTGCGAGATCTTAATCGCGATCCTTCTTCCACCTCTTGGAGTTTGCCTCAAACGTGGCTGTTGCACTGTAAGCTCTCCCTCTCCCTCTCTTATCTCTCGGATTTAATATTGTTTCCGTACCAAGAAACTGTAAGAATGCTAGCTTTAGCTTGGAAACTGAATCTTGGAACAAATGCTTATTGTATACATTGATTTGGTGATGTCCCGAAAGATTAGAATCTGGAATAAAGAGAGTTTTGAATTTGTTTTTTTTTTTTTGTTTTCTCACTCTGCTTTTGTTTTTGCAGGTAGAGTTCTTGATCTGCTTGGTCCTGACTATCTTAGGGTACATCCCAGGCATCATTTATGCGCTATACGTGATCGTGTTTCAGAACCGTCAAGGGGAATCTCAGGATTACAGTGCCCCACTCAACTCCGCTTGATCTATATATCTGTTGGTCCATATATGTTGCTGTTTACATATTTATATGTACCCAATAAATTTGCTTTGCAATCTAATCTGTTTCCTTACCTATGTATTTGAAAATTTCCAATTTTATTGAATGAATTCTCACTATTGGCACGGAAATGCAACACATATATCTTATCTCGAGTGTATATATCTCATCTTTTGTTTTTGTAATGGTCTCCCAGATTTTTCTTTTTCTCTCTTGTGATCAGAGTCTTAGTACGACACCGTTTTACCTCATCTTTTGTATAATTCTGAGCCCGGTCCCGGATTTTACAGAAGATAGGCCTTCTAGGCCCATTTGTGGAGATACAAAAAATGATCTGGTGTGTTGGTTGCACCATAACCTAAATGTTCTCATTATCCACGCCGAGATGAAAAAAATATGAAGTGGGGTTAAGGTAAGTGATACACGAGGCGTAACCTGAAACCGTAGGATTTAAATGAACGGCTCAGATCTCGTGATTGACTTCATACCGCTAAATTTGTTTTGTTTACGACGTGGACTGCTTCTCATTGGGACACCGTGCCGGCAAGTTTCAGTTGCTCTTCTCTCTAGAACAGATCTTCTCTCCATTGTTTCGTCATTATAAAGATCAAATTTCATCTCAAAGCTTCTTCTTCTCATCGTCTGTAAAAAATGCCGAGCAAGTGCGAAATCCTGTGTGAGATCTTAATCGCGATCCTTCTTCCTCCTCTAGGAGTTTGCCTCAGGCATGGCTGTTGCACCGTAAGTCCTCTTTCTCTCTCTCTCTCTCTCTCTCTCTCTCTCTCTCGAGTTTCTTCGGAATAGATTTTCAATTTTCTGTTTATTCACCGAGAAATTCGAATTAGTTCTTATAACGAGGTAGAATAAGGAAGGGATTGAAGGAATTTGAAAATTTCGAACTCTGATATGGATGCAGATGGAGTTCTTCATCTGTCTGGTCCTGACAATCTTAGGGTACGTGCCAGGCATAATATACGCCATTTACGTGATTGTGTTTCAGAACCAAGAAGAGTATTTCGACGAAGCGAGACGTCCTCTCTACTCCGCTTGATATATCTCTGTGTCACAATCGAAACTTTTCACCTCTTTGTCACCCAATAAGTTGCTTTGCAATGTGTGTTTTTTTTTTTTACTTATTATGTGTACTGAAGTGATTTGAAAACATTTTGTGTGTTGTTGATACATTGGTTATCCTTTTGATGTATGTAATCGCAAATATTGAAGGTGAGATTATATACTTCTTCTGTATTCACCTCTATACCATGAGCTTGATTACATTTTAGTACAAGAAATGATGGACTAGGGTTGCAATTGTTACGTGTAGTGCAAGTGAAGCAGATTTGGTGATGGAGGGCATGGCTCTGTTCTTTTTTCTTTTAGGTCTGATCATGGAATTACCTCCATAAACATCTCTCACCCTGCTCATCTACGAAACTCCATGTGCTCCTCTCTTGCTATCAGTTAGGATTGGTCTCTCTGCAACAAAAAGATATGAGTTCAAATGTGTGTATAGCTTTTGAAGTTGTTCAGCAAACTATAGTTGCCTTTGTGAACCGCGTAGACAGTTTGGTATGAACATCATTGACGTTCTTCTGTAAAAGCAAAGGCAATGAAGACGATGCTGATGATTAGGAACAAATCTCGATGGTATCTCTTCATTGCAGACGAGCATGAAAGATTTTGCACAAGAAGATTGATTTCTTTCGAAATCTTGTTTTAAGGCATCAAGTAAACCAACGAGTATCAGGAAATATAGGATTATGTCTGCACAAAGATAGAGAGGGATAGAGAGAGTGAGAGTGTATGAGAAAGAGATGAAAACATAAAGGACGATCTTATATCTGTTTCACTCCTGCTTTATTCACTTGTTGAAATTCAACATGTATGTTACACAATAAAAATACAATAGAATTTTTATAAATTAATATTTGATAAATTAATAATCACTATAAATTAATAATTTTTGCTGAACTCAAATCGGACTAATATAAAAATTAACAAAATTCGATAAAATAATAAGATAATATTTTTTTTGAAAGTTCTATGTAAAAATATGGTCACAATAATAATATAAATTAATAATTATATATTTCAACATATATTAATAATTTAATATAGTAAAATATGATAATATTTGTGCTTTAAATTTATAAAATTTGTTTGATTTATCTTTTAAATTCATTATATGATATTTTTTAATAAATTTTACATTATTGGAAATATTGATTTTTTTATTTATAAATATTAAAAATTCAAACTAAAAATATCTCTATTAATTAATAAAATATTAATTGAATGATAAATTAATAATTATTAATTTATCGATTAATTAATAATTCTATAAATTAATAAAATTTGAGAGTCCAACATTACTAATTTATAAAGGTTTTATTTTTAAAAAAGAAATCTCGTTAAAATTTAAAAACTATAATGAAATTTATTTTAAATAGATGATTTACTTTTTGATTTTCCATTTTTTATGTATATTAAATTATTTTATTATAAATAAAATATTTTTTTTGTTTCAAAAACATATCAAGGCTTGGGCTTGGGTTTGATTATGATCGGCTTGCGGGAGAAGTCTGAACCAAATCGATGGCCTTGCCCATTTTCTTACCGATCAGAATCACCGCCGTGTTCCTTCGTGCACGTCTCGCAGATTTTGCCGAGAATCCGCCTCCTCTTGCTGCTGCGTCGTCAGATCGCCACCTGGCTGTGTTTATCATCTTTGGTAAAAAAAAAAAAAAATGTTTTTTTTATATATTCTCAATTGATGTTGTTTCTTTTTCAAACCTAGCTTTGATCCGCACAAAAATGTTGAGGGTTTTGGGTCCTGATCAGTTTTGGGTTTTGATGTAAAAGTAGAATGGATTCCATGAACGCTGATCTGAAGCAGGTTTCGGAAACAACTCTCCCTACGTCGTAAGTTGCAAGAATAAATCTTTGATTGGTTTTGAATGAACTTTGGTAGTTTCTTGTGTCGATGAATTTTCACATTTTAGTCTTCATTCTTCAGTTGCTCCTGTTGTTCCTTCGATATAGAAGTCTTATGTGCATCAATGGTTAGTAGCGACATCGATGGAGCCGAGGCATATCTTTCTGACTTCACCAAGATTGATTCAAATTATGAGTCAAACCTCATGTTCTACCTTCTAAAAAGGCAGAGAGTCATGAAGTTGCTTCTCGAGTAGGCTTTTTGTCTATGTTTTGTCTTCTTGTATTTGCTATATATATTCATAATTTTGTGACTCTTTTTGTTGCTTCTTTTAACTGTAGCCGCAGGTATACTGAAGCAGCACGCGAGGTGCGACCCCTCTATACTTATGACGGGGTCGGAGGAATATCAATACCAGAGACGAAAGATTTTATCGATGCTGATATCGCACGCATGGACCATTTAGGGCGTACGTATGTTCACAAACATAATGTTTGTTTTGAAATAAAACACTTGTGATGGTTATATTAACCATGTATATATAAACGTGCGCAGGTCCAGAGGATACATGGCTGATGTCGTTCCGTTTGCAAATGCTCGCACGAATGAGATGCATCAGATGATGCAAACCCTAGTCGTAACGAATCCAGATCTGCAGAAGAAAGACATTTTATCTCAAATGCAGACATTACATATCTAAAGGACGACAACCGTGGTAATCTTTCTTCTCTGTTTTATTTGCGTAACCCCAGCTTAAGCCTTTGATGCTGGAGAAATGATCTCTAAGCTCTGGTTTTCAAGGCAACTAGATTGTGTTGTAATTTGTTATTGCTTCTTTAACCTATATGGCATAAAGAACGCCTTTACATCTCTAAGTTATTCAATACTTTTCATCAACTTTATCATATTTTAGGGTTAATCATTTTTAATTTTTTAATCTTCAAGGAAATTTGTGAAAGTCGGATCGTTCATGTTTTTGTTTTTAGCATCGGAAATATATTTTAAGAGGCTATCACAATTGAAGAGCAATCATTGTTCTCTTTGGTCGCTTATCGTTGGCTTGACTTTCGAAATGAGAAGAACAGTCAATATTAAAATAAGAAAAACATGCAAACACATTAATAGACAGAGCAAACAAACTTTCAAATTTAGAGAGTTACAAACTCAATGTTTGCCGAAGAAAATAAAACAGATTCAAACGCAACCAAACATACAAATTTCAAACCATTTGACGTGAAAAACCAAAAAAACCAAGCACAAACCCCAAGCTAATATCTTGGATCAGATTAGAATGCGGCGAGCATTAAAACAAAGGAACTCGCGACAGTAGATAGATAAGTAAATGGGTTAGAGAGAAGAGTTCTAGTAGCCGATGATTTGTCCTTCTTCTTCTTCTTCTTAGATTTGCTTTTCCTCACAAAAACTCGAAGATTGTCATGGTGATGACCGTGAGACTGAGACCCATCGGCGTTCTCTTCATGTTCAACTAGTTTCCGACCCAAAGGAGTGATCTTCTGTTCATGATATTCGGAAGAAATTATGAGGGATTGAGAGAGTAGCAAGAGGGAGATGATCAAGAACCAACCAAGAAGAGAAGAAGTTCTCATCTTTTATTATATTTAATTGAGAAAATATCTATCTTGTGTTTTGAGCTTATGAGAGTGTGTAGATTTATAGATTTGTGAGAAAGTAGTAGTGTCTCATTCTCTATTTCGTGCACACAACCAAAAAAATTCGAGTTGTTTACTCACAACAAGGCATTGATGAGATCAAGACAGCTCATGAGTTTTTTTTTTTTTTTTTTTTGTGTGGGAAATGGGAATCTCTTACTGTCACGAAGTGACATTTTGTCATGTTCCATAAATTAAATTATTGCTCATATAACTTATTAACTTGGTCAATGTATTATATCATCCTGTCAATTTATTCTAAATCTGTCTCGAACTAGACCTAAAGTCAAGATGGGACGAAATCTCTTTCTCTTAAATTACACCATCCTATCAATTTATTTGAGAAATTCAAATGATTTATTAGCTTTGGATTAAAAGAACAAAGTCACACCCGACTTTTTCTTCTTTTCTGATTCAAAAATCATGCCACACCATTAATTAGAATTGAACAACAATAACATACAAATCAAAATAATACAAACCATTACAAAACAAAGAAAAAAAGAAATTTACAAGGCAAAAAAATATATTTAATTAGAATGTGAAGAATATCAACAGAATTGAGCTCGCTAATGTGGAACCGACACGGAATGTGATCGAGAGACAAAGTCGAGTAGTGGCCGACGAACCACCACCGGAACCACCAGTACTCGGGACACGACGGCGACTCTTCCCACCACGACCACCACCACCACCACTACGCCCTTTTCTCATGAAAACTCGAAGAGTATAAAGATGATCTGATGGATTGGAGTCGCCGTGTTGTACAAGCCTTCGTCCCAAAGAGGTCACTGTTTGGGCTTCGTTTTCTTGATTTTCAGATGATATTGGCAAAGGTTGAGAGAGTAACAATATGATTATGATTAGTGAACAGAAAAAACCCAGTAAAGTACTCATTTGGCTCTCCCTATTATTATTATTGCTATTTTGATCTAAACAATTTGGACAAAAAAAGAAGAAGATATATGTGTTTATTTATAATGAACTAAATGATGAGATAGAACGTGTGAAAATAATGAGTATTTATAAAACTAGACTTAGAGAAAGAGATCATCGCTTCAAAATGATTGACTTGGTCTGTAAATTCCATACATTATATTCTACTCAAGAATATATATATATATATATATATATATATATATACTCTTGTTGAACAAAAACAAAACTGTTTTATCTTATACTTGGCGGCAATCTCTACAAATTAAAAAATTGGGTTCTTTACAGCTTCGATCATAATCCTAATTGTGGCGCCAAATTGTTTATAATAAAAGTAAGAACTTTTCTTTATTTCTTCATGTATGTCAAATCTTTAGAAATTGACACTTGTCAAACTGTGATAACGGGAAGTATCTCAATTCTCAACTCTCTACTTCGTGCAGACACCAAAAAAAGAAAATCTCTTACTGTAACTGTCAGAAGAAACATGTTACGATCCGTAAATTATTGCTCATATAAATCTCTCACAACGAAGCATTAATGAAAATCTCTTACTGTCAGAAGAGACATGTTGTTACGATCCATATATTATTTTTGACAAATATAACTCGGTCAAAAATTAAAAAAATACCCTAAAATGTTAAGAAAGAAAATTAAAATTTAGAAATAACATGCCACCCAACTGTTTAGGGTCTAGCTTTCGAACCCCATACATTTCTTTACAAGTAAACAATTTCTTTTTTGGGTACACTTTCTTAATGAAAGAGAACTGAATACTTTCCAAAATAAAAATAACAATTTTGAATGTTTGAATAGTAATTCGTTTTTTTTCATTCCAAGAACTTTTACGACTACTACCATTAAACATAAATGTCTTCGTATTGCACATCTTGAACTACTCAAAACCAAGATGTAGAAGGTACCCCAGAAAAAAAACATAGACAAAACAAGAAAACCAAAACCAAGTAACAAGCTTGAATCTAATTCCGATTACAAGTATGGTATTAACTCAACAGATTTCAATAAATGATTTCAAGAAAGACTTTAAACTGATCAAAAACATGTTTTCTCGGAAGAAACCAAACAAAAGCTTACACCAAACTACGGCAAGCCTCGACTTCTGCTGCTTGCGTAGCCAACAGAGGCTCGCTTACACACTTTATCACAGCTTCCAAGACTGCTTTCTTGAACCACTCATCCTCCATCTTCACTAGAACCTCCTTCACCACCACAAAATCAGATGCGTTGGCCATCACCAAACTCCCAAGGATCTCCCCAAAGTTGCTCGGTGCCTTTGGCAGATCGATCCCAATGTCATCGACCATAGACCCGTAGAGCAGACAACCACTCCCTATGTCTTCACGAGTTAGAACGTTCTTCGACACCAAATATTTCAAGAGTTCCGCCACTGGTTCAACGCACGGTGGGTTTTTGTCTAATCCGAGGGAGATAGCTTCCTTCACGAGCTCGGGATGGTAAGACGGGGATTTCAGTTCCTCTACGCATTGCAACGCCTCATCATATAGACGGACATTGAAAAATTCCTCCAAAAGCGAGTGCGTTTTTCTGCTCAGCAATTCTGAGTTCAAGCTAGTAGCCAAAGGAGTAGCCGCCTCCTGTGACTGTGGCTGTGCCTGTGGCTGTGCCTGTGGCTTCTCCACAGTTGGTTTGGTCGGGGCAGGAACAGTTTTAGGCAACTCAGCACCACTACCTTGCAAAAGGGCGCTTGGTCTACCATTCAGGAGACCTCCACTGCCCTGAGGAAGCAGTCTTGAATTAACCGAGAGCGACTTGTCGATGATAACCGGAGACTGAACACGCCCTGCGGGGTGAGGATTCTGCCTATTGCCTCTTGGCATGGAGCGGGACCGTGCCATCTCCCAGCCGTCATCATCCTTTCCAGGCATCCCCGGCATCTTCCTAGCCCCTGGCATCCCAGGCATCATTCCTCCAGTACCAGAACGTCCCAAGAAGTTTCCAGAACCAAGAATCTCAGCTGCACCAGCATCCGAACCACCACCACGGTTGTTGTTATTTCTCATGTTTGCCATTGCACCAGGGCGCAAGCCAAGATTCCTTTCTGCCTCAGAATGAATCTCAGTGATTTTCTTGGCTTTCATCTGCCATTATACACAGCAAGAACTAAACATAAGAATAGATAGATAGCTTTGCAAGCAAAATTATAGATAAGAACGGGTACTATGACTTCCTACCTCCTCACGCCTTGGTACCCAATTGTTAGCTCGCAGATCAACAACATTACGGACCATGAATCGCATGCGTGGCGCTAGCATCGGGTGCATTGCTAGTTCCTTCAAACGAACGAAGTACATGTCGTTTATACCTCGTGATCTTGGGCTCTCATCGAGTTGTTTTCCAATGGTGATGAAAAATTGACAGAGAGCCTCTACATCTTCCTCTGCTGGGCAAGCTTTATTGTCTGCTCCTAAAAGCTCCTGTGACAAGACACAAAATTACCATAAGCTCTACAGAAAAGTATCACATGCAATAAGCTTTTCATAGTGTAAAAGCAGAGAGCGAGTCGTAATACTTGGACGATGTGATGAACAATCTTCTCGGGCACCATCTTCTGCTTCAGAAGTTCACCAATTAAACGGATGTTTCCCAGTGTTCGAAGCTTTGCCATCCTTTCCTTGTCCCTGCGTTCCATTTCTTGCGATGGATCAGTCATCAGTCTGACTTCTTCCTTCAATTTGTCAGCGCCTTCAAATTGTTCTTGGCAATTATTCAAAAGCACTCTCTTGAATGTTACTTCTTTGCCGCCGGCTTCCTCCGATGGGAAGGAAGGGAGCTTTCCATTGATATCAAAACACAAGAGAGCATACATCTGACAAAACGTGGGCTCTAGTACGGCCTTCTCAAAAATCAGCTGTATCACTCCCTGAATTCAAAGATTCGAACAAATCATGACATGAAGAGAGAACTACATACAAGCCAATGCACACGGAAATGGGAAATACCTTTAAGATATCAGCAGTGGTGATGCCAGAGTCAATTAATTGACCTTTCAGGAGATCGTATTTCTCAGGAGTCATCTTGTTCAGGATACTACGGAGAACAAGAATTATACCATTCAATACAAAAGCAAAACAAACCCAAGAAAAGAAAAACACTCATTATAGTCATTAAGAATGTAATACCCTTTCACGGTCTTAAGGACTTGGTCCTTTTCCGAAAGAGTTCCTCTTCTAGCTGACCATGGGACCTCTGCTTTCACCAGGGCAGGAGGAGGGCCAGACTGTTTCAATGAGTTATCATTTTAGTTACATGCAATAACAACACAAGAGCAAACAAAGGCATTGTCAAAACAAAGTGGCAGAACAGTCAACACTCACCGCTTGGATTGGTCCAGTATGCGCATCGCGCTGGTCTTCCCTAGACCTCTCTTTACTTGGAGACGGAATTGGTGCACGACTATGCCAATCGCGGTTATCAGGCTCTGAGTAACGATTCTGAACTTGAACTGCAGGCTAGAAAAAGAGCAAACAAGAACGAAACTATTAAAAAAAAACAGAAATCTAAATCCTTGGTTTCTCAACAAACCTGAAAGAAAAAGAAAATGAAAAACAGAAGGAAAAAGGAGAACACTCACCTTAATTTCGGAACGGCCCCAGCTCTGCTCTTCGCCAAAAAGATCAGATGAAATTTCCTGATTTAGCTTCAGGATTTCTTCAGAGACTTGCATCGCCTGCACAAGAGAAATGGTGAGGGACTATTGTCAGGAATCTTCTCCGGACCTCAATGATACTAACAAGTAGAAGGCATTAAAAGCAGAGCAAACCACACCTCTCAGAGCAAAACAGAGAAACAAAAAGCAAAGTTAACTGATTACCTCTTTAAGCTGAAGCAGCTGTTCTCGGGTGAACCGCAAAATCTCACGACCATCAAATCTTGAGTCTCCCCTCTGCAAAACATAAACAAGCCATTAAACTTACACCTCAGAAAATTCATAAGCGCGAGATAAAAAAAAACGATGGTTGGATGATTAATATATGCATGAGCTCAAATCAAGAATGTACGTAGGGTCCTTTATGAGCATCAAACACTAATAGAGTGCCCACCTAAAAGCCTACAAGTATTGATCTTTGTCCATATTTACAGCAAGGTCACATTGTTTAAGCGCCCCACCAAGAATTAGGACATTGAATGATATTTCAACAGAGAGCAAAACTAAAAGAATCAGCAAAAGATGCAAAATTTCTCCATAACCCAATTCAACACCACAAGAACGAATCCGACACTCAAATTTACAGCTCATATATAATAGAACAAGGCAAAAGCAGAGTGATACCTTAACGGCAAAAGAAGCTCCGCCATTGGTAAGATCAGAGGAAACATCAGAAGAGGAAGATAAGGCTGAGCGTGGGGCAAAGAGTCTGCTTCCTCCACGACCACCTCCAGGCCTCAAGCTCAACACCGACTGGTCACCTTGCTGCATCACTCTTAACTCTTTCGCGGTAAAGGAAGGGCACAAGAAAGGAGTGGTTATGAGACTGCACAAGCGATCACAGCGATCAAGTCGACGTTAGAAACGAAACCCACAGGAACAAAATGCGAAAACACTAATGATCAAAAGAGGGAAATTGAAGAAGCTTCGCTTACCTGAGTGTTTGTGTGAAAAAGAGAGAACGCGGCGCAGAGCGTTGAGAGGCTGTTTTTGTCTTCTTTTTTTTCAGCTCTGTCCCAACTCCCAAAGCATTTTTAGGGTTTGGGCCTCAACCAAACCATTTTGGGAAAGAAATAAACTAATCAAAGAAAATCATACGTTAAATTACTTTACAATAAGGTAATTAAAAATAGAAGTTATTTTTATAAGTTACATTTCTATTTCGTAGTTTTATTTCAAAATAATAATTAATTACTCAAGCTGGAATTGATAATCTTTTCGGTTTGGACGATTTGAAATTCGCGGAATGAGAGTTGTTATCTTTTGACTCTAAATTACATTATCACACTGACACACTCGTAAGGATTTTTTTACATATTTGATTAATGAAGAAGTTGTTAAAGAAAAAATGAAATAAATTATAGTATAGAATTATTATGGATTGCAATCTTGTGTATTATCTGGATAAGAGCTTTATTTTTTTTAAAAAAAAATTATTATTCTGTTTGTTTGATTCGTAGAGAGGCTCTGACTGTGAAGCGCCATGGCTGGGATAACCAGCACCATCGGGTTCAACGCAATTCTCCCCGGAACCACCAATACGGTGTCGCATCCGCACTTTTCTGTTAAATCTAAGCTCTTCGGACTTCGTTTCTCTTTGCCCGAATTATCATCTATTGTCACTCTTGAGCTTTATCATCGCCGTATCCCCGCCATCACCTGCCGTTACGGAGGCGGAGGAGGTGGCGGTGGCTCACGATTCCCTGGAGATAGGCGAGGTAGGCAAAAGGAATCCGAAGATGATGATGCGCTTGATATCTCGGCTATTAGGTAACTGTAGAAACTTCAAATTGATTGAGTTTCTCTAGCTGAAGTTAATTTTGATTGATTTTTGATGTATTGGACATTTGTGGGTTGAGTAGGTCAGCCACTGTCAGGCTTATTGATGGGCAACAGAACATGGTAAGTGCCTCTCCATGTTTACTTATTGATTCCAGCAAAACAGAGGAGCCTACTAAAACACCACAAGTTCCATTTGCTATGCAAGATTGGTATAGTTTCCAAGGAGGAAGCGGTTCGAAGAGCTGAAGAAGCCGAGCTTGATCTGGTTTGTGTTTCTTTGAAAATTCAAAGCTCATAGATGATTACATTATATTTCTTCTTGAAATGCAGGATCTTTTTTCTTTTATGTGTCGTTTCAGTAAGTATTTCGTATGCCGGATTTGGTTTTCAGGTGATTCTTTCGCCGGATGCTGATCCTCCGGTTGTCAGAATGATGGATTACAGGTAAACTATCTTAAATTTGGCCTGCTTTATGTTTATATGGTTTGTGTGTATAGGGAAATTTCATGGAGAATAATGATTCCTTTTTCCTTTTGTTTCATTAACAGTAAATACAGATACGAACAGCAGAAAAGGAAGAAGGAACAGCAGAAGAAGAGTATTGATCATTCTTTTCTACAAAAACAATAAGCTCACCTACTGTGTTGTATTTATCTGAATGGATTGTAACTGAGGCTTGTTCTTATGTCAGCAACTCGCATGGACTTGAAGGAGCTTAAAATGGGGTAAATTGAGCTATGTCTCTCTCTCTCTCTCTCTCTCTTTTGTCTGTAGCTTGTTTAGAACTTCTTCTTCTCAAAAGGTTTCTCCTTTTTGTTTTCCCTGATAGTTATAACATTGATCAGCATGATTATTCTGTACGCATGAGAGCAGCCCGGAAGTTTTTGCAAGACGGTGACAAGGTTGCTCCCATTTTTTTTTTTTTCTTTTTTTGTTACTATCGGAACATTTACGGGAGTGATTACATTTTGCTGCTGCGTGACTTGTAATACACTCAGGTTAAAGTGATTGTGAACATGAAAGGCCGGGAAAACGAGTTCAGAAATATTGCTATTGAGCTTCTCAGACGTTTTCAGAATGAAGTTGGGGAGGTTCGTATTGTATTTGTGATTTGGATTCGCATGTTTGTTCTTCTCTCTAAAACCTGCCAACACCTGCAGCTTGCGACTGAGGAGAGCAAAAACTTTCGGGACAGGAACTTGTTTATTGTCTTGGTGCCAAACAAGGAAGTTATTCGGAAAGCGCAAGAACCACCCCCGAAAAAGAAGAAAAAGCCAGCGGATGATGAAGTTTCAGCAGCAGCTATAACTGCAACTTAAAGACATATGATTGTACTGTTGTTTGATAAATCTCTGTATAGCTCCTTTTCTACTATGCTTCTTGCATTCCTTCCTATGTATCTGTAACTAGAAATAGATTATCTGAATGAAGATATTCCTCAACGTTTTTGTATACCATTACAACTTTTACGCTTAGTCATATAGATTGTAACAACAAATCAAAGGCTTATTGAGTCAGTAAAGAATTATCAACTACGAGTGATGTAATGTTACACGATGGCTCGATGAGCGAGGCCAAAACAAGTCACTACCAGTAATCTCCGCAAGAACAGACACCGTCTTTAAAATGATGGAAGCGGTTGGCGTCTCTTACAACTATCACTCTCTCTGTGATCTTTGAGATGAGTTTAGTTACGGTGTGACAGTCTAAACAGACCCGTAGATTCTTTATGATCCGGATTTCGGTTCCTGGTTCGGTGGCTATGAGTCCGAAGGCAATGGCTAGCCTCTCGCTGTGAAACTTCACCATCAGCTCCCTTTCTTCCTCCTCCACGTCGTGCAAGGCCAACTCAGTCTCGGGTTGATACCCAGCTTCCCTCATCTTCCCTTCGAGCTTCTCCAGCTTCTCATAGATTGCTTTTACCTGTGGATGTGACTGGTCACCAGAAGTAAAGACATGACGCGTCTCACCGATTTCTATCAAGGTACAACCAGGAGCCTTGGCTAGTTTCCTCTCCTTTGCGGTTTGTCTGACCGTTGCAGCCTGTGGATAATTTCCATCAGCAGAGTGAATATTCGAGAGCAGAACATGGTATCCTATATTGTCTGGATCTAACTCAAACAGCTTCTCAGAAACTGTACGGGCAAGGTTTGTGTCTTTGTGAATCCTACAAGCTCCTAGCAGTGTTTGCCACACGGAAGGATCCGGCTCAACAGGCATTGACTCTATAAACTGCAATGCTCTCTGCAAATGTCCTGCTCGGCCAAGAATATCGACCACGCAGGCGTAATGCTTGACCGTTGGCTCAAAACCATACTGGTGGATCATGGAATTGAAAATCTCCTCACCTTCTTTGACCAGACCAGCATGACTACAAGCGTAAAGAACGCAGAGGAAAGTGACCGGCGTTGGTGCAGTGCCGGAATTCAACATCTCAGAGAAGATATTCAGAGCTTCAGGTCCATGTCCATGGAGCCCGTAACCGGTAATCATCGTGTTCCATGTAACTTCATTCTTCTTCGGCATCAAGTCAAACAACCGGCGTGCTTCTGCAATGCTGCCGCACTTTGCATACATGTCAATCAAAGCAGTAGACACATATACGCTAGACTCGAAATCTGTACTTCTTACTAAACCATGTACCCATTTCCCCAAACTCAACGATCCTAACTGCGCACAAGCCGATATAACACAAGTTACTGTGATCGGATTTGGACTAAACTCAGACTTCTGCATCTCTCTGAATAGAGATATCGCGTCCTCCGTCAACCCGTTTTGGGTGTAACCCGAGATCATTGCATTCCAAGATGCCAAGCTTTTGCCCGGAGATTCCTCAAAAATCTTTCGGGCTGATTCTATCTCATTCAGTTTACTGTAAACCGTGGTCAACGTGGTTCGGACGGATTCATGAGACAAGAAGCCTGATTTCAAGCTGTAACCATGAATGGCATATATAAGCATAAGATGACCAGAGGGAGGGATCAGACTCGCCAGCGTGCTTGAGTTCAACCTTGTTCCAGATAACACCAGCTCTTTAAACAGCCTTAAGGAGAGCTCAGTCTCTCCATTTGATGCGTACCCGTGAATCATTGCGTTGTAAGCTACTACATCTGGTACACGAAACTCTCGAAACAGAGTACTTAACAACTCAATCTTCCCACACTTCGAGTACACTGAGATGAAACCGGTGAGAACAAAAACGTGGGAGTAGCACCCTGTTTTTGTCGCAAGACTATGGATTTGCATCCCGAGTCTCAGCTCCTGCAACTCTGCAACAGCGGGAAGAATATTCAGCAACGTTGTTGAGTCCAAACGGGTACAGCTCTCGTTGATCAAGTCCCTGAAAACCTGAATAGATTCCTCATACATTCCATTGTCTCCGTACCCAGATAGCATCGTGTTCCACAAAACTGCGTCTTTCTCAGGCATTCTGTCGAACACCTTCCTAGCATCGTCGGCTCGAGAAAACTTGAAATACATCTTAACGATGTTCGACCCAACATGTAACTCCGAGTCAAACCCACCGACGACCGCTTGACCATGAATCGCACGGCCGGCTCTCTCGTCACGAAAACCCGAAGCAGCCGAGATAGCGTACGTGTAGGTGGAGCTATTGGGCTTGAGATCAGTTGATTTCCTTAGGTGGGCGAACACAGAAAGCGAGGAGTGATGTAATTCATTGTTGGAGAATCCGCGCATGATGACGTTGCAGAGGAACTCGTCGGGTCTCTCGACGGAGAGGAAGAGGTCGCGCGCGTAGTGAATGGCGCCGAGATCAGAGAGCCGTTGCGTAAGCTTGGTGACCAATACGATGTCGTTTCGGAAGCCATGGAGAATGATCTGAGCATGGGTTTGCGTAAGGTGAGAGAGAGAAGTTGATCTTTTGAAGAGATCGAAGAAGGTGTTCCTGTTTATCACTCCGACGGTTGTCTCGGCGGTGGCTGCCGATACGGTTCGTAGTAGCATTTGGCTTTTTGACTTTGAGTCAAAACGATCCCACTTCTGTCATTATCATTTTTCTTTATTCTTCAACTAAGAAATAATTATAAATTACAAGAAAATCAATATAGCAAAAGTATTATTATGTCAATCTATTTTTATTTAAGTTGGTTTTATAAGGCAAATACAATTACATGTAATGTGATTTAAAAAAGTTCAATTTCTTTAATTAATAAGCCAAAAAAACAGTCCTAAAATTAATTGATTAGTAAACTAATTGAGACTAAAGAATAAAACTCCCCCAAAAACCCCACATCAGATCAAAATCAAAGCTTACATGTGAACAAATGTTAAATAAATTCCCTTTTTTTATCCTAAAGACCTTCGAACTTGCGATCTCTCACTTCCTTTTTTCCTATGCTAATGTTGAATACCAGAAAGAAAGAAAAAACTATAACAAGCAAAGATCAAAAAAAGGATCTCGACAAGAGAAATGTGGGATCATCAAAGAGAAATTTACAGGTGATTAGTGTTGAGCGTGTGGAACTGTAAGCGTGTTATTTATGGCCATGGAAACTTGCTTGATGGCAACAATTCAGGAGTCTCCTCCTCTGCATCTTCTTCTCCTTCTCTCCTAGTTTGTATCAGATGACTCCTCAGGCTACACTCTTTTATCTGTTTCATGCCACCAAACACTCGGTTTCAGTTCATTTTTACAAAAAATCATTTTGGTTTCATTCAATTGCTAAACTATCATTGTGTTACCTGCATGATCGCGGTTGATGCCAGAAGATCTTCGCATTTGCCTTGCATAGAACTCTCTTTGGTAACGACAACAGCGAGTTCCGACACCATTTTATTCATCTCCTCCACCTGCAAATACAATCATTGTTCACTCGCTTGAGAGTTATGTCAAGAGGATAAATTTGGAAAATGTTATTTATTGAGAGAAAAAAAGTCACACCTTTGAGAGTAAAGACCAAATGGACGATCCCATAGCCTGCATTACATCGAGGGCAGATGACATAGCTGCTTTCAGAGATTCAACGTCCGCCTGTAGGAAGAGATGTTATATAATGATAACTATCTTCTAGATTTACTTTCCATGTGTATTCGCAATAGTGACAATATATATATATATATACCTTTGCTCCTCCCGTCGCTGGAAGACGGAGAGTGTTTGCTTCTAAATCTGCTATGGCTCCAACTAAAGAGCTGACATGGTCTCTTTCAAGTGTGGCCCAATCTTCAAGGCTCACCATCTGTGCACATATTTATGCATAAGCACGGCATAACCTGATGAATGCAATGTCGGTATACTACAGAGAGAGAACCTAACCTGATCGTTTAATAGTGAGTTGAGTTTGATCTCTAGCTTTAGCTGTTGCAGGACAATCCTTTGGCTGGTCACATCATCCTGTAGTTCTGATATCGCGTGCCACACATTGAACAGAGTTTCCTGAATTATCAAAACTTGAATTTTTCAGATGCATTTTCATCAATCTGTTAAAGAACAGTCCATGTTGTTATAGAGGGACAAACGTATTACATACCTCGGAAGTTAATCGTTGGATGTACATTACAGCTTCAGCTCGCGCGATTGCAAACCGCCACTGTAAATATCTATTGTAGAGCAGACGCAGTTGATGAACGTCTTCGATGTAGCTCGTCTTTTTGCCTTTCTTGACATCCGCGATGAAGCTGAGAACCGAAGTTGTGGTAGTGGATTGTGTAGAATTGCTTGTTTGTCTTATCCTTGAAGGACTTAGCCCTCTTGAAGGTGGAGTTGATGGTCTAGCAAAAGAGGAGGAGTTTGTGACACGTGAAGGACTTAACCCTCTTGCAGGACTTAACCCTCTTGCAGGACTTAAACCTCTTGTAGGACTCAATCCTCTTGCAGGGCTTAGTCCTCTTGATGGACTCGCTCCTCTCGAAGTACTCATGCCTCGGGAAATAGGCGATGAAGACGAAAACGATGATCTACTTGGCGAAGCAGGTCGAGATCCAGATGCCGGCAATGGATGAAGCCTAGGTACAGCCGTCGCCAAGGTTGCTCTATCTAACGAACTTGCAGACATGAGTCTTTGAGCCCCGGAAGTTCGAGCTATGTTATTATCTTCCGACTTTGTTGGAGACACTAATCCACCATTACTAGATGCGTTGCTAGAAGTTTTATGCAAAGCTTTCGAGCTGCTGGACAAAGGTAGTGACATTCTCCTAAGAGACTGCCCTGTTCCAGGCCCTGAAGTTGATAGACCCCTTGAAGCCATGTCGCCAAGATCCAAGCTTCTGTTTAAAGAATTGATCTTTCCACCAATTCTACTAGGCCACCGATGCTGTTCTATTAACCGGCTATGAGGACCATCTACAGGTTTCGAATTCTCTGAAAGATCAGACGCACTATTCTTCCCTGTCAATGGAATTCTTTTCCTCTCTGGCGTAGGTTTCCTTGATACAGAGGTCGTTTCAGCCTTCTGCTTTTGAGCTATATTCGAAGAAGGCCTCAGTGTTCGATCAACAGAAGAACTTCTAACCGGTTTCTCCTTCTTACTAACAGGGACTGAGACTGAATCCAACTGAAACGAAACGCTGAGACTTCTCATAGTGGAAGGCCATAAGCTTTCAGGCAAACGACCTGTAGATAGCCTCCTAGACGAAGCTGGTAAGTCTATAGACGTGTCGCGTATAGGCGTGGAGGGACTAGTAGGAGATGGCGGTGTTGGAGGACGCTTCCTCTCTGCCGAAACAGCTCTTTTAGCAGCCACGGATTGAGAGCTCGAAGACACCGTTGGCCTCGTGACGCTTGGGGAAGGGCATCGCCCTGTTCTGGTCGGTGTGGGTGATCTGTATCTTGAACTGACCTCTGTTGTTCGAGGACGGCGAGTGACAGCGGCTGCATTGTTCTTCTCTGATGGAACAAGACGCCGTCTAGAAGTATCAGTAGCTACATCCATTCAAGCTAATGAAACAAAAGTTTGCATTGGTTGGATTCAGCAGTTTCACGCCTCACGTCTCAATTCTGCATTCGAGCTAAACAACAGTAAAAAAAAGCTCCAGTTGCTGTAAAGGAAGTCCCTTTATTCTGCAAGAAACGTAAAACAGAGGAGAAAAAGTAAGATACCTCCACAGATAGACAAAGCGTAAAAAAGAGCAAAAGGATATTGAACAGCCCAGGTAAAGAAAAGTAAAACAAGAGAGAAAGTTGGGTTGAGTTCTAACTAGTTAGTTGCAGATTCATAATATCTCAGGGATATTTTTTTAATCAGAGGAAGAATCTTTTCCTGTGTCCTTATCACAAAAGTGCCATTGTCGGATGGGCTGGAAAATTAAATGGACCAATTTCTTCTTCTTCTTCTTTCCATCAAAATCACAACCCCTCAAAGATAACATAAGAGACTTCCTTTTACTACCTCACTGACAGTAAACTTACTATATTAGAAGCTCGAGATTTTAGACAATGTTTTGATGATCGTAGTAGTATAAGCTTATTTAGCAGTTAGCACATATTGACATTTACAGATTATTTTGTGTTTATCCAAATTATGGGACCACGTGTATGGAAGAATCAAGAATATGTGACCACTCTCCCAGAAAAATCACAGAGTGATTGAGAAATTCAGAGAGAAAGAGGGAAAATGATAAAATGCAGAAACAATGATTAGTCCTGGTGTTTTTGAATTTTGACCATTTGAGAACACTTAACATTATCTCGGGATAGTGAAGGATGAGGGACGAAAATCAGTAGAAACAACAAAATTTCGGATTAAGAAACAAAAACACTTTTACTGTTTGGAGTGAATCCAAAAGGCAAATTTGTCTATTACTGACCGACTCGTGTCTCTCATGACACAGACACGTTTAATCGATCAATTTTAGTAATTTTTCCAAAGGAAATTTTTTTCTGTGCAAATCATCAAAATACCGAAAAACCGAAACATGAATGGGAAGTCTCAACCATAAACAGATTCCTAGTTTTTCTATCAGACGATCAAATCCAAAACAGCCGTCATTTACTTTCCTAACTCACGAAATCTCTCAGATCACAGCAACAAAAATTCAATACCCAGATACATTAGGGTTCTTCCGATATTAATTGATTGAATCAAAATCGTGATTGGATTGATATACACCAAATGCGAAGCTAAACCTTAGAGATCCGAGAAAAAATCTGAAATTTGGAAAATTGAAAAAACTTACCAGGAGAGACGAAAAACCCCTTCGATTTCCCCACAAAAAGCATACCCGTGATTCTCCTCTCGAAATCTTCTCAGCTCGAAATGGGGATTAACGAACGCGACCGATGTTTATAAGCCAAGCTTGAAACCGTAGAAATCTTTCGACGGCGATGGAGAGAATGCTCGTGAGAGAAGAAAACGCCGGAGATTGATCGGTCGATTTAAGGATGGGTTCGAGATCAGAGAGAGAGAGAGAGAGAGAGAGAGAGAGAGAGGGCGTTATTTTCGCGCCACCTAATTTTGATATTAAAGAGTCTTCTCTCTTCTCGCAAATCGGAACAATCCCAAACAAAACAATCTTTCAAGCCTCTTTGCTCGTAGAGGTCACTAACAAGAATACAAGGAGACCAAAATATTCTAATTATATATAGTGTATATTTTTTTTCCTTACAAAATAATATTTGAATTAATTAGTTTTATCGAGTTAAGTGATTATTCCGGTTCAACCGATCTGATTCAAATCGTATCAAGCTACCCCAAAAAAAAATTAGGTTTATTTAAATTTCAGAATCGTTAAGAGTCCTTCCTACTTTAGTATATATCAGATTCAGCATAAATTTGGTAACCATCGAGATACAAAAAAAAATAAGAAAAGTAAAAATCAAAATGTCATATAAGTTGTCAATCAAACACGAGCATGTAGGTGATAGTCTACATCTGATAGGTTGTCCGCACCTCCTTAATGTCACGCATACGTTCGCAAGAGTCTTCAAACATATAATAATGATCATTTAGATTGTAACCTTTTTTCTTTAGTATTGATCTTCTTAATTACCATAACATTTAGGAAAAATGAAACGGCAAATAAACGACGACAAAGGTGACAGTTTATCGAACTAATGATGTCTCGTGAGTATTTTTTTAGCACTTTTTTTTTGTTGTTGTTATACAATTACCATTTTACGCCGAAAGCTTAATTTAGATTTGTACACCTAACCCTAACTATAATCATAAGAGTTATGAGGAAAAGCTCTCAAACAATTAATGAACATAGATAGAAGAAAATAAACAATATAGTTTTTTCTTTTTTGCAGAAATGGAACTATGATGGTTACTCATGACAAGTGTCTGGTCTCTTGTATTGCTTATTTGTCTTTTCTTCTTCTTAAGAAAAGAAAATTTACCAAACACTTACGATGATGGATAGTCCCCAACTAAGTTTTTTTTTTTTGATATTTTTCTTGTTTGATTAACTTATGTATTTAGTAGTTAACTCTCTCACTCTCTCACTATATACATGTATTGTAATATTATTCATATTAAATACATAAAATAATCTGAAATCACATTGTTATATGTTTTACTAGACACATTAATTCATATTCATATATTCTAGTGGCTAATTCATATTCTTAATGCTCGGTATGTAGATTTCCCTCAAAAATGTCTACACGGTGTTTGTTTTCTAATTTTTCATCCACTAAAATTTTGTGAAATGATCGACTCTAGTAACTCATTAGCCAGTATGATGAGGTTCAGTACATAAATAAAACAAGCATTTTAAAAAATAGGATAACAATAAACCCATTTTTTTAATGGAAAAAGTGAGGTTTGCTCCCACATGAGATGATTCGGACATATCATATGATCTTAAGCTTTCTATAGACCTTTGTCTCTCTTTCATTTGTGTGTCCCTTACCTCGTGGAGTCTTCTTGCTCCAACTTTACTCCCACTTGGATTTCTATTTATTTAATATTATTATATCTAAGAATTCCTCTTTCTTTTGTTTCTCCAATTTTCTAATATTGTTAGAGATCTTTTATTTTATGTTGGCTACACATGTACGTACTGCCAAATTTTCAGAATCATTGAATCTAGCACACATTCATGTATATGATGGCCTATCTCTACTCGTCTAGTCCCCCATGGCTTCAATTTCTCCGGATGTCTCTGGATTCACATTTTATTGAGAAGCAAAAGTTATTGAATCTTATCTAACATATATTTTACTAAATTGTTCACACGAAATATTATTAAGTTCATCTATAAACATCTTAACAATTGAAATATGCTAGTAATTGGATACAAATGATAGATATCGTGGAGTTCCGAGATAGAAAGAAAACAGTACGAAAACAAACGAAGTCAATCGTACCTTTTATATATAGTAGATCATAACAATGATTTGATTATTAACTACACTTACCAACCTACTATTATAGTCCTCATATATTAAAGTAGGTGCAGAAATTAAAGATAAAACTTTGTTTCTTGGTGTGATTAAGTATACTAAGCAAGAGCCAAATGATAGGTATTCACGTGCTTAGCACAATTATATTGACCACACTAGAAGCTAGAGTTATTGTAAATGTCATGTCTTCACAATGTTTCTTTTCTTGTCTAAAGCTTGTCGCTTAGCTGTTTTCTCAAAAAGTAGCATTTTAATTTTCCCTCTTATAATATGAAAAAGTGAAGAACATTAGAAACTTAAAACGAACTCTTAAAACTTTTTAGATTACTAGTAAAGAAAACTGTCACTTGAAATTACACTAGTTTACTTTCTTAACAACTAATGTTTGGGTTACTTACATAACTAAGGCAAAATTCTCTTGCGGCTGGTGAATGTATTAGTTCTTAAGCTTTGGTGCAGCCAAAAAAGGGATTCGGAAGAAGAAGCAGTCCCCATCGATATTCCTATACCTCAACAAGTGCCAAAAAAATAGAGAGATGGAGGAGATTTCTTCTTCTTCATCATCACATCATCACTCCTGATCAGTACTTCACAAGTCCAGCACCTTGAGCCTTTCCAATAACTGACTCTATGGTTCCATCAAAGAGATCAAAGCTTTTGGCAACAGCAAAACCCGAAAACATACCATCCACTGCAGCACTTACAATCCCACCAGCGTAACCAGCTCCTTCACCAACTGGGTATAGACCTTTCAAGCTCGTGCTCTCGTAAGTCTCGTTGTTTCGAGGTATCCGAACAGGAGAGCTTGTTCTTGTCTGGTTATACAAAGTTTAACCATTTGTTTACCTCTTGTCTCAAGAGTATACTGATTCAGGACAAGGAAGATATATAAGATTTTATACCTCTACGCCGTGGAGGAGTGCTTCCTCTGAGATGAATCCCGGTAACTGAAAAGTTCAAGTGTTTAGAGCAAAAGAGAAGCTACGGGTTTGTTTATAGCAATGAGAAAATATCTAACCAACCTCTTTATCAAACATAGAGATAGACTGTCGCAAAGAATCTGTGATATGAGCAGGAAACAGTTCATGCAGATTTGCAGACTTCACTCCTAATCTATAGCTTGATGGAGGTAAAGGTGTTTCTGTTTAATAGCACAAGAATGCTAATGTATCACCGAAAATATACCAAAATGAGAATTGAGTATTAAGGAAAATGTTTTTTGATTTTACCAGATAACTTGTTTTGCAGAAAATCAGTAACCCTTTGTACAGGAACTGTAAAATTGCCACCACCCATTATAGCCGCTCTTCTTTCAAACTCTCTCTAAAGAAAAGCAAAAAATCAAAGGAGAAATGTTGAATATGACTTGAGAGTAGTAATAATAGTAAATCCACTTTCAGATTTGATACCTGAAACTCAATTCCAGCTAAGGGTCCCTGAAGATTGTGAAGATCAAAGTCTTTTGCTGAGACTGTGACAACGAGTGCAGCATTGGCCCACTTGGATGAACGGCGAGAAAATGACATGCCATTGATGCAGAGTTCGGTTGGGTTTGTGCTGGTGAGAACAACCTGCAAAAAAAACATGGAAATCAGTCTTAATTCATGACAAATCAAAGAAGAACAGAAGCAAGACACTCTATAAGGAAACTGTACCTGACCACCAGGACACATGCAGAAGGAGTAGCAACTACGTTTTGATGAAGACTGAGAGAGATCATCCTCCTTCTCATTCACGTATTGAACAACCTTATAATCCGCCACTGGTACTTTACCTCTTCCTTTGCGAACTTCACTAGCTAAATCCGAGTACTACAATACATACCAGCAACAAAGGAAGAGCATCATAATTCAGCAAATTCATGGAATTTGATTGATATAATGAAGATTTCTGGTGTTAATGTGCAACTGAGCCAACCTGTATACTGTTAATAAGCTCCTGTGGATGCTCAACGCGCAAACCAACCTGGTCCACACATCCATATATAGATCAAATGAAAAAACCAAGCCAGAAAATATACTCACAAGTCACAACATATATACATATAAGAAACTTACGGCAAAATCTTTCGGGGTCAATTCCACATTACGAGAAAGAAGCATCTCATATGTGTCACGTGCCGAGTGACCAACTGCAAGAACAACTGCATCAAATTTTAAATTCTCAGAGCTACTCTGCAATGGGTCCGATGAATCCGAGACTCTGACTCCAACCACACGAGAATCCTCTACCAGAAGATCGTCTACCCGAGTCCCAAACTTGATATTCACCTAATTAACCATATGTAAGCTCACGATAAAAAAAGGATTAAAGACATATCAAAGTAAAGGAGACTTTAATCAATCTCTTGTTTTAAAACTTACTCCTGCGCTTTGAAGATAATGCCTGAAATTACGGAGTAATGGAATTAGCTTATCTGTTCCTAGATGAGGCTTCCCATTGACCAGTATATTATCAGGAGCCCCAAAACGAACCAAAGTTTTCAAGACCTGTAACATTTAAAGCCATAAGTCATATTTTTTTCAGCTGTAATCAAACGTGAAGTGCGCTTATATACGAGATTGTAAGTCTCAAAGTACTAACCGCTAAAACAGTGGCACTGTTCTTTCCTATTCGAGTAACAAGCTTCCCATCACTCCAGGTACCTGCACCACCCTGCAATCCATAAGTGCTAAAACATGACTATAATGGCAATCACAAAACAAGACGAGAAAACCACCGATAAGCACTTATGGTAAAGTTAGTTAAAGAGAAGGTTTTTAAGACCTCGCCAAAGCAGAAATTACTCTCCATGTCCAGAATCTTGCGAACTACCAAAGCGCCTATATCACGCCCCCTTTCTTCTACTGCTTGCCCTCTTTCGATCAATGTCACATCCGCACCAAACTCAGCAAGAACAAGAGCTGCGAACAAACCAGAAGGACCACCACCAACAACCGCGATTTTCGGTTTACTGCTTCCCCCTCCTCCGTGCTGGTGTGGATCTCCAGTGCCATTGATGATCAGTGGTTCTTTATTTTCGTCGCTTCTCTTACAATCGTTTACAACACTGATCAAGTCGCCTGAAACGATCTTCTCGGGAGGCAAATGTTCAACAAGCCCAATCTTGGGCTCTAGCCGGAAAATGAAATCATGAGCACGAGGCTCTAGCTCAAGAAGCGTATCCACATCCAAGTCCACAGTATACACAAACTTGGCTTCTTTCAGAATCTGAACAAAAGATGATAAATTTCACTCACTTGAACCACAATCATAATCACAATATGCGAGATGAAACTGAAACCTACCTTCCTAGCGTCAAACGATTTCCTAACCACTGAAAATGCTTCTTCTGGCAGCATTGAAGCAACCTGGAAAAAAAAAGATAAAGCTTTAAAATTTCAATCCAGATACCATTCAAACTCAAGCTCATTTTCGAACCCTAAGAATAAAGTTTCGAAATTTTCACCGGAAAACTCACCGGAAACTCGATAACTTTAGCGATGGCTTGAAGCAAACCTTGTGAAATTCCGAGAAAATCTTTTCCAGGGTCATCTCCGACAGGAACACCGAGCTTAGAGAGACGCCAAACTCCTTCGAGCTTGTTCTTAACCTTTGCCACAGCTCCCTTCTGCTCCGTCCTCAGCTTCTTCCTCTCAGAAGGGTATCTCCGTCTCCCGGTTCGCTTCGCAGCGCAGAGAATCCGGTGTGTTTGGAGACGAGGATAAGGGAGTGACGCTCTAGAATAAGGTATACGCAGCTCATGGCTCGATGAGAGAAATGAAGAACTGAGGAAATTCGTTTGCGAGAGAGACATCGTAAAAACTCGGACTACTAAAATGCGATCTCTCGTCTCTGTCCCAAAGAGTTATCCTATCATTTGAAACTGAATCGAATCGAGTCCGGTTCTGTCCAATCCGGTTTGTTCGGTTCGATTCGATTCGTTTGGTTTAGTCGTTTCTTTCTAACACGATTATGGCGAGAAAATAGGAATCACTGATTATATTTGAAGCTAATCCATTATTACTATTCAATGTTGTTACTCTTTCTTAGCATTTCAATAAAAACTGAAGTGAATGATGTTACTCTTTCTTGCAATTTCAATAAATCGCTATGGATTTATATACTCTCTCTAATTTTTTTTTAATATGACATTTTACATATTACACACATATTAAGGCATTTTTTTTTTATAATTGTTCCTTTTTATTTTTTAAATATTTTTTCTCACTTTTCAATCTTATATTAATTATACTCAATGTATTTTTTCCCTTTACACAATGTATTTTTTTCTCTTTATACTCAAAGCGGGATGTAGTTGCAAAAGCTTCGAGATCGAAGGATACTACTCTCGCAATACTACCATCATGATCATGTGGTTGCGTTACCCAATACAGTGACCCATCCTCCAAAACTGGGCTTCCAACAATCCGACGGCTTGCTTTGTACACCACGTACCTCCTCCAAATCGCATCATTAAAATCAAAAACTTCCAACAGACTACTAGGCACAGCACAAGTAGATGACAACACTAGTTATTTGTAACCGTGTGGGTTCGGTTCTTGTCTGTTTTCACCGTCGATAAACAGTTAGAGACTCGACGGAGAAAGGATCTGTTGGAACCACCCTGTGGCCGGTTTAACCGCGTAGATGGATGCAACTGCAAGCTGATCATGGGATCGCTTCAACCAGTGTCTCTCCCCAAACAAGCGCGACTCGATCGTTGATCTCCACAACTTCGAAACGGATTTGAATCTAAAGAGTGGTTTTACGGCAAGTCTCACCAGTATCTCCTCCACGAGATCGCGGGGTAGCTCTCGATTCTGCCTTTTTGTATTCATTGTTTATGTAGTGATTTGGACGATTTAGGGTTTGGGAAAAAAATTTGGGTAGTTGTTTCTCTTCTTCTGCACCATGCGTGCGTGCCTACGTCTCTTTTTTTTAATAGCTAAAGCTGAAAAAATTATAGTTTTTATTTGGGCCTCGGGCCATATGTGTGGCTGTGAGTTTTTTTTTTTTTTTTTAAATCTTTTGCAATTTACATTGAATTATTAAAAACTAAATATTGTAAGATTTTGGATTCAGCATCATCAGTCATCACATCGTGGCACAAATCAGTTAAGTGGCCAACTTTGCAAATGCCAGCATTTGGTAGTCGGCAATCAAGATAACTTGGCTTGTATGCATTTGGTAGTCAGCAATCTAATAACTTGTCCACTACGTCATATAAAAGAACCTACAAGTGTTAGCCCTAAAAATCGAAGGCTTCACATGCAGAATTATATAAATATTACCAAACTAGTTATAGATTTATATATACAAAAATTACAGATGAATCTTAGATGTTGATCTACCCTATAAAATCCACATTACGCATGGGCCACGCCAAAACCGTCTCAAACTAGCTATATACGTACGTACGTACCCCTTTATAACAAACACTTCTCGCTTTTTACAACAAAAACTGAGAAATTAACCTTGTCAAATCTTTTGGGGGTTTGGCTTTGAGGGAAAACTTTTGGCAGTAAGGTGTAACTTCTTCTTTTGTTGAATCTACAAATCTATCTGTAAAAAATAAAATGAACAAAAAGAAAAAGAAGCAAAAATTGCCCATGTTTTCAAGAGGCTAATTTCCATCTGATGATGCTGTTGTCTACGGCAAGATCCCTTTTGTATCAAGTATATATGATCATGAGCCCATAGAAATGGCTAGTGGCATCTCACTTTCATGCGAACCGACAGTAGAATTGCTGGAGGTTGACGTTCGTTTCTTGGATTGATTCCCATCATTCGACACTAGAACTTGGCCTTGTGGGTGAGCTACTGCCTCGGGATCATCATCATGAGGCTCTAAAGATTGATCAGGAGGGTCAAGATCGCGTGGCATGTCCTCTCCAGTCGCGTTGTTATTATTACCACCGGACCCAATGACCATCCTAAATCCAAACGTGCGTGAAACAATGCGGTATCCAAAGGTCAGGATCCAAAACAACCAAGGGAGACAAACAAAGAAAATGCCGAGGTAAGAGAGCCAAATCGGTGGGTAAGGAAGGACTGTGTATGCAATTAGACAACCGCCTCCGACAGCGATTGATAGGAACAGGAATAAGGTAATGAGACAGATGAATGCCTGTCCCGCCCGTGGATCTGGCACAGGCATTATTCTCTTTGTAATGAAAGATCGTTCTCAAAGAAGGATCAAGGAACGTTCAAGGGTACGTACTACTATATCATCCTCCATTTACAATCTGATGTTTTTCCTCTTCCTCTTCTTTCTACAGATTTTTTTGTTGTTGTTTCTGTTTTTGTTTTAATTAGGTTGATAGGTTGATGATCAGGTTGAATCAAAGAATAAACGGAATAGATCCCACACACACACAAGGAACAACAACAAAAAAAGAGCGATTAGGAAGAACAACAAAACACAAGAGGGTATTAATTTCTGTTTTGTTTGTGTGTGACTTATAATTTGACAAGAATAGCAAAAGTCATTTTTTTCTTTTCTTTTTCTCCATTTGCCATTCCATAGGAGAGGGACGTCCGTAGATACAGGACCTGTAACATTTAATATCGTTGGATCAAAATCATTTTCAAGCTTTTTTGCAACCTTAATTAATTACAGAGATGATATGTATATATATTTACTTTTGTAAAAGGAGATATGTGATATGTATATAAATGATTTATGTGTGTATGAAGTCTAACAAAAATGCGAGGAAACTTGTATAAGTTTTAAATATTTATCATCAAAATACAATATAGTATTTTAGTGCTGTCGAGATTTGCTTTCTATATTATCAAATACTAAATATGGGATGCGGCAAAAATGCCAAATAGCTTGATTGTTAATAGTTGTAGCTTTACATTTTTGCTGTAGAAATATAGCTGTAAGATTTTTTTGCATAGTTATAGATTTTATTTCTTTAAAATTTTGGTTGTAGAATTGTAAAATTTAAAAATTATAGAATTATATCTTTTAGAAAAAAATCTTTATACAGCAAAAGAAATAAGCAAATAAAAAAAAATATAAAATATATAAAACATAATTGATATGATTTAGAGCTGTAAACATAAATATAGATGTGCAATGTATAGCATTTAAAGCAATAACAAATCAAATCTAAAAACTGTAATTTTTGCCATTAGATTTATTCTAAATATATGTTAAAAATAAAACTAAAAGCAAGAACTATGTTTTATTATAATTTAAAAACATAAATTTCAAGAAATTGCATTCCATTTTCTCTTTGTTTTTAGAGGAAACTCGAAGCATTATTCTATTCTCAACCACAATTAGAATTGGAATTCAAGGTCAGAACTAAGACTTTTGTTCATTCCGGCAGTGTTTGTTTTTAAATATAATTTTAATTTATGTTTCATTACCGTAAGTGGCCTGAGAAAACATTTTTGACTAGTGACTACAAAAAAAAGGTAATTAAATAAGCAGTGGAGACGAGTAACACGTGGCAAATTCTCTATCTATAGCCGTCATAAGAATAAGCAATTATGGGACCCACTCACTATATCAAGAACTACTGGCTGTTCGCCAGCGAATTAACTATATATTTAATCAAAATCATAAAATGACTATATTAGCCTTCTGTCAATAGGCATAAAGCGGTGGTTAATTTGGGAATTTCCAGCACTCCAATTTTCCTTTTTAGTCAAATTACGATAGCGCGTGGCCGCGCATCGCGGGATACTCGCGTCGAAAGCCGCCAGGAGAATCCTCTTTTCAATCAAATAGAGAGAGATAGATAGATCCCCTAATTGTTACTCTAATTTCTAGGGTTCGCTGATTCTCTTCTTCGCGTTCCAGATAATCCTCTGTGATAATAATTCTACTTTTTTTTTCTTCGTGATTTCGTTAGCGAATTATTCGCAATTCATCTGATTTCGGGGATTATTCCGGTAGAAAGTGTTCATTTCTGGATGGTGGAAATGAGGAAATCTGGGGGTATGAGACCGGAGTCTGAATTGGCGGCCAAGTGCCGAGATGAGCTGCCGGTGAAGCTGGAGATCGTGGAGGATGATTTAGAAGAAGCGCATGGTCCTCTCAACAAGCGATCCAGGGTTTGTTCCTTCCCTTATTTCAAATTAGCTGATCTGTTTTGTTTCTCCGAGAATTTGATAGGAAAGTGTTAGTTTCCAAGCGGATCGATCAAAAAAATTGTACGAGAAATTGGTTCTTAGCTTACTAATGGGTGGAAAATCTCATTGGCGTTTTGTTTTGTTCTTTTCCGTTCCTGATGTCTCTCTCTCTCTCTTTTTTTTTTTTTTATTCTTGCAACGAACTAGTTATGGAGCTCTGGGACAAGCTCATCGCTAATGGCACCGGCTAAGTATAACCCGCTTGATGAGCCGAGTCCTCTTGGTCTGACCCTTAGGAAGAGTCCGTCTTTGTTGGAGTTGATTCAGATGAGGCTAACTCAAAGTGGCGACCCAAATTCCGAAACGCTACAAGCTGGTGCAGTTGGCTCTGGTGTGAAGAAAGAGAGTAAATGTGTTACTGTTGCATCAGTTGGAGCGACGTCGGCGCCAGGAAGTATTGAGAAGCTGAAAGCTTCCAACTTTCCTGCTTCGGTTTTGAAGATCGGGCAGTGGGAGGTGAGCCCTAGGCAATTTTGCTTTTTTGTTTTGGTATATGTTTCATGGTGTTCTCAGTATCCGACTTGACAATGTTCTGTTTTTTCTTTAGTACAAATCAAGGTATGAAGGTGATTTGGTGGCAAAGTGTTACTTCGCAAAGCACAAACTTGTTTGGGAAGTGTTGGAACAAGGCCTCAAGAGTAAAATCGAGATCCAATGGTCAGATATTATGGCTTTGAAGGCCAACTGTCCTGAAGATGGACCTGGAACATTGACTCTCATGGTACTAGTTCTGTTCATGCTTTTTTTTTTCATTCGCGCATCCTATTCTCTTTGATTAGCGCTAATCTTTGGTCTCTTTCTGTTTCAGCTTGCTAGGCAGCCCTTGTTTTTCCGGGAAACAAACCCACAGCCTAGAAAACATACTTTGTGGCAGGCGACATCAGATTTCACCGATGGCCAAGCTAGCATGAACAGGTACAGACATTTCTTGTGTCCTCTGCACTTAGGAGGACAGGATTTCATGCAATTGAAAATTAGCATTTTGTGACTGAATCATTTTTGTATGCCTGCGTTAGCTTCAGCTAATGATAGTCTGTCTCCCTGTGATCTGTTAGGCAGCATTTTCTGCAATGTGCTCAAGGGATAATGAACAAACATTTCGAAAAACTCGTTCAATGTGATCATCGCCTGTTCCATCTAAGCCGTCAGCCGGAGATAGTCATGGACTCTCCCTACTTTGATGCACGGCAATCTATCTTTGAGGATCCAAGTGAATCAAAAGGCCATCTTTATGGTACTTTGAGCCTTAGCACAGGTCCTTCAATATCTGGGACTCATAATTTAGCATCTCCTGTTGGGGCTCAGTCTTCATCTGAACCTATGTATCTGTCTCATGAAGCACCATCTCCCAGCTCAGGTACTTTCATAACTCTTATTTCTTTTCCTTTGCTCTTGTAATGAGCCAAATTAAGAATGTGTGTTTTCTTATCCTGCTTTTTTGCTTCATTTTATCTCTAGTGATAGATGCTCGTGCAAATGAAGGAAATGGGGGTTCTGAAGCAGTCAATTCAAGAAACACAGCGGATTGTGGCCAGACCGGAGTATCTGGACTACACCACTCTATGTCGCTGAGCGATTTCCTTGCACTTCTCAGTGATCCAAAAAACACAGCGGATTCAAGTCAGGTTGAAGAAGTAGCTGGCGTACACCAGTCTATGTCCGTGAGTGATTTCGTTGCACTATTATCTGATTCGAGAAACATAGCTGATTCGAGTCAGATAAAAGTGCCTGGGCTACACCAATCTATGTCAGTGAGCGATTTCGTTGGATTTCTCTCTGATTCTGCTGGTGGAAGTTATCCTGAACACATGGAGAAGTTTGAGAACATGAAGCAGCAGTTGCTAAGCGATAATATCCAGTTCGATACACCAGATGAGAAGTCTCTCATGCCAAGGGTCAATTCTTTATTCAACCTCTTGTACAAGGATCCAAACGTCGCTACAAACTCACAGCTCAATACCGAAATCTCGGTTGGACTGAAGCCTGAACCGAATGATCTGAAGGGGATTGTGTCTGACAACAACAACAACAGAGTTGTTGATCCAGCTTCCAGCAGCAAACCACAGGGTATGTTGAGGAAAGACTCGTTCGGCGATTTGCTATTACACCTCCCCCGGATCACATCCCTGCCCAAGTTCTTGTCCAACATTTCAGAAGAAGATGGTGATGCATATAATAGATAATTTTATAGATTTCCCCCTTTCTTTTCAGGTTTTGGCAAGTATAGGAACTTGAACCAGTAGCTTTTTCTGTTTTTCTTGTAAATCAAATTTCTCTTGGTAACTAGAACCCCACATGGATTTGAAGAAACAAGTTTTTTTTTTTTTTTAAATGAATTTGTGTAGATCATCACCCAATATAAACAATGCCTGCTAATGCGTAGGCATTCCATTATTTATCCTAAACTTTTTATCATTTTTTTTTAATAATAATTATATTGTTCTCTTATTACAACATTTAAGGCAAAGCAGAGTGTATGTACAAGGAGGATAAAAGATTAAACTAAGATCAGTGATCATCAGCTGTACAAAAAGAAGAAAGATATGAAATAAAACATTTAAAAAAAAGAGACAAATGACACCCAACACCCACAAATCGTACTAGGGGCTGTCCGGTTTTTGATTGTTATTTGAATTTGAAGTATTTACATTTTCGTTTTCTTCTTTTCTTGAGGGGGGAGGGAGGGGTTTCTTCCATCACATCTATCTGCCTTAAGAACAAGCAAACGGATCAGGAAGCTTGTTGATGAATAGCAGTGTCAGGGAGCATTGCTATTGTCACTATGAAGTATTCACATCCTGAAGAGAGACCGTAAGGGTTTGATGTTGTTGTTGCTGAAGATGTTGTTGAGATTGAACTTGATGCCATAGTTCTGGAGCCCTGGTCTGAGCCGAGATGATCTGTCTTACCCGCCTCGGGAAATGCAGAAGCTGAAAGTGACGGCTGCTTCACTGTTTGGCGCTCGATGTGGACAATCTGCCCAACGATGTATGTAGGCCGGTTTGGGAGGTGGTCTGTGAACAATGCCTCTGATTCAGAGGACAAGTAGTAGTTCGGGCAGTTCCTGTTGATTGCCTCATAATGCCCTGCTTGGTTTAGCACAAATGCTGCTATCTCATGGACTTCAAGACGACCGAATGATATCTTCTCCTTATTTGCCTGTCCACAAGTTAATCTCATTCAAAACCAAGGACAGTCCCAAAAATTATAAACGTAGAACATAAGTTGAAAGTTTGAGATTCAACCCGACAACAACATGATTGTTACTCGAGATAAGAGGAGTCTACCTGCTTCCCAAGTTGGTGCTTAGTGTACAGTGTTTTCACCAGCTCTTTCTTTTCCTCCAAGTCCTTTCTTGTCTGTTCACTTGTACCTTCAAGATTTCGGCACTTCTCAAGCAATTCCTCCCGATGTTTGGAGAGGAAGCTAACTTTGTCTGCCAAGACTCGAATGCATTTCCGGAACTCAGCAGTACCATCATCTTCATTGTCATTAATAGAGCTGTGAAATTCCCAAGTAGGAGAAATGAAAATCCAGAAAACATTTTCAGAAACGAGAGATTCAAAAGTGGACAACAACCGCCATATAAATAAGAAGGACTAATGTTAGTTTTTGGGAATCAACGGTACAGACAGAAACTTACTTGGCTAAAGCTTGAGCCAAAGTTCGCAACGAGTCAGCAAAGCCAGCAACTCCACCACCAGCACAGACAGAATTCCGGAATCTTTCAAAGAGGCCTCGCATCTTTACAGCTGATGCACGAAGTGCATTATACTCAGAAGCTCTACGATCAGCAGCACAAAGATGGGTCTGGGCTTCTTCTCTTGCTTCATGTAAGCAGTTTTCCAAATGGGCACAATTCATCTACAGCCAAGATAGCAAAATTAACCACATCAAGAAGGTGAAAAAAACTCCTATAACGTGCAAGGTACATAAGTTATCTGGTGACGCTGAAACAGGAGAACCATGCTTATTGTGTCTCTAGATCTTACTACGTGAAATGTCTGGTAAACCCAAACATGAAACTTATTCACAGCCATCGTGTCAGATTGTATTGATAACTAACTAAGAGAAACGACAAACTCCTACAATTTAAATAATTAGTCAACAAGGTGTAAATCAAGATCTCATGAAAGCTTCGATCTCTGACTCCTGGAACTCATTGGCTTTAACTGGTTTAGGCAATATGCAAAAGTATATAGAACCTTCCTAATCCAGATGATTCACATCATTACTAGTTACATATCACAGAAATAGACCTGAGCCCAGTACCTTGGTTACTGAATAACTAGACGTCTGGGACAAATGGACAGTGCTAATACTAGCAACCAGAAGAGTGACAGAAAATGGTGGAAAGATAACATACCAAAAAGTAGAGACTAGCTTCTAACTAATAATACAATGAATATATATCAGAGTTGGAAAGATTAGAGAAAATAAAAACATGAAATAGCTGCCGAACCTGAGATTCTTCAAGAAGCTTCTGATTCATTTCCAACTCTCTGCTCAGACTGTCTACCTCTTCCATAGCACCATTAAGCTTGGACTCCGTCTCACTCAGCTTATTGGACTTTTCCATCAGCTCATTTCTAAGTTCCAAGATAATATCATCACTGTGTTTGGCATTTAAACCTCTGCTAGTAGATTTTGGTGGGCTCTCGGCTGTCGAACTGCTACTTAGAAATCCACCCATTTCTCCCACAACATTATCCTTTCCACCTTTCTCACTGTTTTGCAGACTTTCCAGCATCGATGAGTCAAGCGGATGACCAAGTACCAGAGAGGAATCCACCATATTCTCATCCATACCTTCCCGAGCTTTACATGGCTGCTTGCTAGAAAGATTTGAAACACAAGAGACCTCATCCATGGGCTCTGAACCAGATGCATGAGTTTTGTTGCCTTCCACGTCACCTGAACCTTCTGCCTTATATTCACTAACTTTTCCGTGGATAAGATTTAAGCCAGATGCATCCTTATTACTAGCATGTCTCTGTCCCTGTAGATACTCATCTGAGAGACGTTGTTCCAGTTCACGGATACGCCTCTCATATGAATCACAGTGCATTTGTTTTTCCTTGAGCATAGAAAGAAGATGTTTACTATACTCATCTTTGGCCTGCAATGCCTCTGCTGTCTTCTCTGCGGCATTTTTCAACAAACTTTCTACTTCACTTTCATCCAGTACCTCATATTCAACTTGTGGGCCTAATGAACAAATCCGAGAGATTGCAGAAGCAAGGTCAGCTTTTAGTTTTGCATTCTCAACTTCCATCTTGCTAGTTCCAGCTATCTCTAATAATTCAGAGGCTGCTAGGATATCATCAAAATTGTCTTTTTCCAAACTTTCTATACCAATCTCTTCAGGCTCAGCGGAAAGCGAGCTATCACTAGACATGGCCAGTGAACTCCTTGAGGATGCACCCTTTGAATGTAACCCCACCAGATACTCTGGAGCATATCGATCAACGTCTGTGAATTCAATATTGAGTAAACTAGTATCATACGGAGCGACATTGACATCACACTGTGTCGGAGTATCATACAAACCCATTGAAGCCAACACATCCCGCGGTACAAAGGGACCATGTGTTTTAAGAAACTCCTCACGTCTCCTGACCTCCGTTTCCCTCTTCATAGCAAGTTTTTCTGCCAATTGTCCAGCCATGCCCATGTAAAGCTTCATAGAGGCTTTTCTTCTCACCACCTCTGCGAGGCAGGCCCTATAAGCAGGGCCAACACCACGAACTAACTTCAGGTCTGCAAATAGATCATCCTGACGCACCATTGCCTCTCTGAAAACAGGAAACTGTAACTTTGCATCTTTGATGATATATGTGACGTACGTTATCTTTTGCATGTAGCTGTGTACAAAGTTGTTCATCTCATCCTTCTTGTTCTTGCAGAAATCCAGCAACTCTGAAATGGAGTTATAGCAAGCCTGCATTTTGGGAAGGTGATTCTTGTCATGCACTTCATACATAGGACCCAGGGCTGAAACCGCATCATGAGGTCGGAGAGATGAGGACAACTGGCTCGACATACAATCATCCACTAGCTTCTTAACCGTATTGACATCTTTGCTGTTTCAAGATTCATACAACTCGGTTAGATAGCAGAAATTGTCATTGTGTAAACACTGGAAAAAAATCATCATTTGAATTCCAACTGTGACAAATGAAAAGGTGTTCCCAGTTTACGAAATGAACAAACCTGAGAGACTGCATTATGCTCTTTTGCTCGTTAATGAAGCGTTCGTGATCCTTAACAGCCACTTCTAAGTTTTTCATTGATAAGGAAGCCCTGCAAGCAAACAACTCCTCTACCTTGCGCTTGACCTCGACAAACATCTGCTGGAACTGTGCAATCTTATTCTCAAATTGCCTGTGAGAGCTTGCACAATTCTCCAAAGCCTTTTTAAGGTTATCTTCCTTGACAAAGTCCAATAAGCATTTCCTCGATTCAGTTTGCAGGAAAGGGTGAATCTTCGCTGACCTCAATTTCTCAATATCCCTTCCGAAATTCATCAGCAGATCGGAGTGCAGGCGGTGTTGATGCTTGTAACGCTTCATAAACTCAAGAAAGTTCTGATAGATCACCCTGTAATACTGTTCCAGATTCCGCGTAGCGACCTCAACAGCCCGCTGTTGTACCTTTTGCTCTCTCGTCAGCCTCTCGCAGTTCTCATGCTTCACAACCGTACAATTGTAGATGGTCCGGCCTTTATGGTAATGGTATCGAAATTGCCTCTCATATAAAGGTAAAGCCTTTAGAGCCGGATCCGATGCATCGTCCAAGGGATGATGATCATGCAATGAAGCCGGTGGTAAAGCTAACGCATCATCAACTTCCTGCAAGTCTACATCTTCCGGTGATGGCGGATGAGAGTTGCTTTGCAGCATAGCCTTGTTGAAAATAAACACTTCTCGATCACTTGCAGGAAGCCCGAAAGCAGAAAGCAGCTTTTGTGGCTCGAGCTTCATGTCCAGCGAGAGAAGAAGCTGATCAGAGAAGCCGATACCAGAAACGGATTCAACGAAACGCATCACGGATTCAACTGAAGTTGTCTCGCTGCAATCAAACTCAAATGAGCGGCCGTTCTCAGCCACACAGAGCATAAGCTTGCCATCATCGGCGAAGCTCTCAGTGAAGCTTCCGCTCATCGTACCCACCAAAGACCCGAAATCCTCTGCAGCAGAATTCCCCAAGGTGACTCACCAAATCAATTAGGAACACAATTAGGCAAAGCAGCCAAATCAAAATCTCTCCGATACAAGTCCCGACCACGAATCTGCAAAAGGACAAGGCTTTCTATAACTTCTTCGATCCTTGACCAAAACCCAGATTCATCAAAACCCTTGCGGAATCTCCGAGAAGACCTTTAAACCCCAAGACCTGATTACGACCAGGAGACGCGCACAAAATCAGAATCCAGCGTCAGCTCAGAATTGATCAGAGTTTTCACAAGTACCCACCACGAAATATCCTCAAATTCTCCAAATTTAAGCCAAATCCAGCACTTATTATATCCTTCCCAAAGAAATAAAAAGAAATATATTCAACCAAATCAAAATCCCCCCTCTTTCGCCTTCGTACACAGAACCAACTTTTTTTTTTGATTAAAAGGAAAAAAAAAAGGTTAAGCAAACCCTAGAAGACGCAAAAGCAGACGTGATACGAGAAACGAACGCGATTGCGTGAAGAGACGAGTGTCAAAGTCGAGGAATTATCCCAGGCGCAAAAAGGATCAAACTTCTCCTCACGAAAACCCCTTTCACCACTAAAAATTATAAATTTTCCCTTAAACAATTAATATTCTCATTTTCTTTTCTACGAAACCCAGAAGGCTTCTTCTTCTTCTCCTTCCTCTTCCTCTTTCGCTTCAACAACGAATTTTTTTTTTTTTCAATAAATTTCCACCTTTTTTATTAATGGAAAGTTACGCAGAAGCTTCTGATGTAAGTTACTCTCTCACGCAAAGACCAGAGTCGAAGAAACCCTTTCCCCTTCTCCCTCTGTGTCAAGAGAGAACAGATAAAGCCTAATTTTGTTTTATTTTTATAAAGGTCTTTACTTTAATTTTTAATATTTTCACTGCGAGGCAGTAACTCTATAACTATTTCGAATTCTCTCCAATAGTTTTGTAAATTACAAATATAAACCTGCTATACATCAGCAAGTCATATCGACGTAAAGGCATTATCCTTAGCCCTACTTTGGTTGCAAGTTTGGTTTTATTTAATACATTGTTTACATTTGCACGGTATTGAGCTGAAAGTATCAACATGAATCGCAATCTTGAAAATTGATTTTAAAAATCTTGAAAAATGATTTTAAAAATCATACCAACCTCCAAATCAACATGAAATTACTGGTTTAATGGTCTGGATTATAACCATCAATGTGACCATAACCAATTCTGAATTCACTGTCTAAGTACGATAGGATGATCTTATGCTTGTACAAATTGGTGGAAGCAGATATATGTATAAGGTAAATTTAGCATTTTATATCATATGATCCAGCTTGATTGGCATGTGATGTAAATTGGACCACATACACACAAAAATGGTCATAGGCGGTCCATTATTTTGGGAGAGAAAAATAATTAAATTAACTATACAAACAACTTGACATTGAAAATGATATTTTGAAAGTGATATTTCAATGTTTCTACACATTTTTGGCCGTAGTATGAAGATATGCGTTGCATTAAATTTACTAAATATTGTTTCTATATGTTTTCTCGTTTGGACACTATGTTTTGGTATACGTAAATAACTGCATTTAGCTTTATTTAACTTCTCGAGATAAAAATAAAAAGAAAAAAAATATCATATGTTGCACTCTTCTATGTATGAATGTTATCCACAACAACAAGGTGTAAACGGACCACCTTTTGATTGTAATTGTATTTTATGAATAGCTGTGGACAAAAAGGTAACACCTCGCATAATTCCAAAGGCTAGTACTTAGCATCAGATTGGTTGAGCTTCCACATGGGAATTTTTTGAGAATTTGTAATCTTCTGTATATATACCATATAAATAATTCTTAGATATATAAAATACTATATTCTAACACATAAATGTATTATACTGCGAAACTCAAATATAGAATGAATATGGCTTAGAATACAATAATTTGATATCAAAGTAATAGCTAACTACTTCTACTGTGCTTGTTAACAAACATGAAAACATATTTGCGAATATCATTTCCCCTCAGTCTGTAAGAATTATAGAACACAGGAACAAACAAAATTTGCAACTACTATAATTCCAAGCTTATAAAGAATTCGGAAAATGTGATTCCACCTGAGACAAACATAATAGTATATGATTTAAGTTGACATGAGTTAAATAGAATCTTGTGAGATTCGTATTTGACAACTTTAGCTTTGGATTCGGAATCAAACAGAGCCATCGCAACCCCACACAGATGATAATAATAGGATAACATGGATTCCACAAACTCTCCACATTTTGTTTTTTTATGGCTTATTTATATTTCCTATAATTATGCACTCTCATGTTAATCCTTGGCAATTACTGCCTTTGATGGACTTGTGAATTATAAAATTAACCCCTCCTGTTCATCTTCTCTGAATTTCGATTATGTATGGTTTTCGAATTGATGTATATCTTTCCACATAATCTAACTTTGAGATCGGGTCCTTGTTGTGCGAATAAGTGGTTGAGTTTCATGGATATGGTAAAGTATAAAAGCTCCCATCATGTTGGACCTACCAGCTAATAAAATGTCATCTTATGACATAAGGTACCATTCTTGAATTTGTTTACGTGCCCATCAACGATTTGAGTTTAATAAAAGAAAATACAATTACGTTTGGTGCCTTGATTAATTGTCTAAGGTGTGGATAAGGAAGCTAAAAGTAGAAGCCAAAACAATCATTAATCGGTTAGGAAAAAACTAATCAGATTTAAATCAAGCACTGTCGGCCTGAAAGTTGTACTTTTAAATTTTTCCTAAACCAAATATCCAAAATTAATTTATTTGAAGTTCTCCTTAAGGCCCAAACAAGGATTGGTTACAGGCTTAGAGCCCATATATAAGCGTGCTAACGAAGCCATAGAGTGTGTTTAGGATTTTTTGGTTCTCGTCGGGAGAGTGGTTCTGCGTGTTCACTAACACTTCAGCCATGGCGGAGCAGGTTTCTATCTACATTTGTCTTTATTATCTATAATTGAGGACTGCTTATCCATCTTCTTCGATTTTAGTGCTCTGGGCGAGCTCCTGAACTCTCTTTTCCTAATGTCGGATTCGTGTGTTGCAGACGGAGAAGGCGTTTTTGAAGCAACCAAAAGTTTTCTTATGGTGAAGTTCACAAAGGTCAATTGCTGTGTCTATACTTACACGGATCATAGTAATGGTCTCTTATGTTTATCATTATATACGTTTGATCAGCTCGAAGAAATCTGGTAAGGGAAAGAGACCTGGAAAAGGAGGCAATCGCTTCTGGAAGAACATTGGCCTTGGTCTCAAGACCCCAAGAGATGCAATTGAAGGTACAATTTGAAATTCTCTGTTACCTTGTCTGAGAGCTTGATCTTATGATGATGTTATGGTATGTTCAGAAAAGCTGGATTCTCTTTTGCATTTGCTTTGTTGGTATACTGTTAGGCATATTTAGCTTAGATAAGAAGCAGCTAAGAAGGTTATTGTTTAGTGTTTTTAAATATGGTTCTCGAGACATTATCTGACAATTCCTGCATTGTGAGTAATCTGATTTTTTAGTAATGCTGCGTTGTTAACAGCTTAAGGCATGACTGCACAAGAGGAGGACTTGTGGAATTCACTGCAGAGTGACCAATGCTTAACAGTGATGTGTTCACTTCATCTGCTTCAGACAGTGGAAACCTTATTAATCCAAATTATCTGGTTATGCAAGTGTGTGATGTGTTTTCCTTTCAGGTTAATAGTGTGAGGATGCCTCGTCATGTAGCAGTGACGAGAGTATTTTGTGGCGTTGCCTTGGTTGTGTTTTCTATTGATTGTTTGGATGCGTAACTTAAAGATGATATTTTTCTTTCAGGAAAGAGTTTGATGATGAAAGGGACAAGGATGAATAAAAGTTTGCTAACTACCCTTCTCAAAAGGGTTCTGCAAATCGCTCTGAGCATAAGAAGGGTTCTGATTATGAGGCAAAGTAAGTTTCTTGTGTATTGTTGCTATAAAATATCTTCAACTGACTATAGCTGTTGTGTAATATTGTAGTTATCCCAAGGGTTTGATCATTTCATTCACTCTCAAGCGCTCAGCTGAAGAGGGCACCACGGAACAGAACAGTTGTGAGGAGCCAACCGTTAAGACAATGGATGAAAATGAATCGATAAAGAAAACACTGATCAGGTTCGGGGCCAAGGAACAGAGGGTGAAGATGATGAGGAGCCTTCTGATTCTCCAATTAAGAATGGAGGGAGAGAAGAAAAGGGTGCTTTAGCTACCCATAAAGATGTTGTCTTGCGTGAAGATCTTAAGGCTGTTTTTGGAAAATTTGGTGTCAAGGGTACATAAATCTGGTTCGGTGATCTCATATAGCTCACATCCTATTATATTATTGTTGATTCTATGTTCTCCTTCGTTTTCTGCTGGCCATGGTCATGATTTACTGGCGATAATATACCTTTTGTTCTCGATAGCATTTTGTCATTCCATTTTATCTCGTAGTGTTCTTACTAGTTATATTGTTTCTTTTCGCAGTGAAGTTTGTGGATTTCGAAATGGGAGCTGAGACGCGATACCTTCAGTTTGAATTTGTCACGTACTGGTATTTCATTGGATTGCGATGTTCAAGAGGAGTCGATTACCTTGGAATATTTGGAGATTTTAACCATAGACATGGATCTTCTTCCAAGTTTGGAGATTTTTTTGAGGTCTTATAGGTTAACGTGTTGTACACGAGACCTAACGGTCACAGGTGTGCATCTTGAATCATGTGGAATATTACTTCCAGTAACTATGAACAAGCTTCGTGAGTTCAACATTATATGGTGCAGCATATCTGAGATAAAGATGGGCAATACAGTTTCTCCTCTACACAATCCGAGTATCACATGCTTCTTGAGCCTCTCCAAAGCGATTATACTGGATTGCAAATGCCTCATGGAATTGACGTTGCTGATGTTTCGCTCCGAATTTTAGAACTATCTCTGTTGGATCTGCGAATCAACTAGAAGATTTAGTAAACAAAGAGAAAGGCTGTGAAAAATCAAGGATTGTTCCTTTTCGAAAGCTGGTTTCTCTTACCTTGGCTGATCTTCAAAAACTTCTTACTTTCGTGCCTACAAGTCTAGAATTTCTCCTCTTCTCTTATTTGATTTTGAAGGGTTTTAAGATGTTTCAGTCTTTAATGTCTCTCTCTCACTTTCCTTCAGTTTGGATTGTAGCCACAAGTTATAATAAAATAAAAACACCATAAAGATATCGCTACAAAGAATAAATTAAAATTCAGATTTGATCATCAGCTAATCAATATTATATATTAATCAATTATAACTTTTTTTTTGGTTTTAATGTTAAGATAATCAATTATAACTTCTTTTGGATTCTAACTCCACATAACATCTCACATAAAAAAATCAAAAATCTCTCGCATTAGTAAGCGATCTGTAACATACCAAATATTAAAAATAACTAAAGTAAAAACCTGAACGTGTAATCTTTGTTCAAAAAAAAAAATTTTGAATGTGTCATCAATCATTACAAACACATTTCAAATAAAGAAATAACTTAAATCATCATCCTCTATATATTAATTGAGAAGCATTTTTAAAAAGTAACCTTATTTTTATAAGTATTTATAGTGATGTCATTATGCTGATGTGTCAACTCCACATTTATTTTTAGCTAATTATTTTAAAAAGACTTAAATTACTAGACTAATTACATGATATGTCATTATATATTTTATGTCCATATATATGTTATGTTTCATTTTATAAATCAGCATTTAATTTATTAAAATATTCTCTTTTTTTTTCTTACCAAAAATATATCATATTAGTTATTTTTTTTAATTATATTTTCTACCAAAAATCTATTTTCTCTTATTTTAATTTAAACTTGCTTTTGTAAAGTATATAAATTATCACATCATCTATATAATAAAAATATATAGATTTTTTGTACATGTATTATAATTTAAATTTTAAAAATTGAATATAAATTACTCAAATTATAATAAATAAACATATATAATAATTCATTATAATCATTATAAAAGTTGATTTTAATTTGAGTTTATTATAGTCATTATAAATAAAAATAAATAATTATAATTGTTTTAATTGATTCTTTTGAAAAATAAATTTTCAATTAGCTTATAATTCATAGATATCGCGTACGATATTGCCAGTCTATATACAGGCCGTTGTCCACAGATCACAGACCCTGGTGCCCCGAAGCTTTGAAATGCAAAGACACGAAAATCTTCTCGGGTACTTAAAACAGTGTTGAACATTTGTGGTTGCATAAATGGCGGTTGGGAGAGAAGGTTGAAATTCGCTCTCAAATCAGCAACTCCACACAATATTCTATCTTGCGCTGGTGGAACATCCAAAAACTCAACTATCAGGTGAACATGATTATATAGAATGCCTTTTTATTCATGTCACAATGCAAAGATGCAGAGGACAATCATTGTTCGTAGGAACTATCTCCACTTTGTGAAGAAGTATCAAAGGTGAAGCTTTGGAAACTCTTTATTTTTATTTTTTTTCTCACTTCAGATACCATGATTTAAAACCCTCCATAGAATGCTTAGACTTTTAGCTTTGTGAACTTATCACCAGATATGAGAAAAGGCACTCAAACATTCCTGCTCATGTTTCACCATGCTTCCGTGTCAAAGAAGGAGATCACGTTATCCATATCTTGGTTTTGTTCCAGATGGAATGCATGATTATGTAGAATGCTTTTTTTTTTATCGCAGAACTTTCTAAACTAGTCAACTTAATGATCCAGGCCACTGTCAAAGACGGTGAGGTTCAACGTCCTGAAGGTCATTCCAGCTGGGAGCTCTGCATTTGGGAAGAAAGCATTTACTGGAATGTAAAGAAGCTCTCAGACTTTTTGAAAATTTTCCATGCAAAGAGAGTAAGCATAGTTTGTGACTTCGTTTCTTATGTTGTATCATCATCTCTTGATTCAATGGTAACCATTGTTTCGATCTGTTTCATTCGATTTAGCTATAAGAGTGTGTGTATCAAAGTCTGGATTAAAGGTCTGCCCTTTATCAGTTTTTGGTTGAGTTTCAAGATAACTCCTTTAGTGGGTATAGTTCACCTTTAGTGGTGATAGGTTACCGTTAGCTCTTACATAACAAGACGTGTGAATGAAATCAAAACCCATACGGATTAAATTTTCATTTACTTGGAAATCGAACGTATTTGAGTCACTAATTCATCCAAAAGTTTTTACTTTTCTTAGTTCGGGGATACTCAATTTACTTTGCTCCAAACTGAAAACAAGACCCCAATAGTCTCAAACGTAACCAACTTTTATACCATTTTTTTCCATCTTTCATATCATAAAGGAAAAATGATACGAACGTGGATCCACAATTTACGCCATATTTTAATACAAGCTCCGATCATGTAGGACCTCTCAAAACTTTATCAAGTCATCGTCAAAATAAAGCTCCAATTACAGAAGCACTTAAACAAAAGCTAAAAACTTAGTCTAGTTAAAAATGATATGCAAGATTCTTCACTATAATACTATAAAAAATAAGACCGCGTATTTCACATGGCATAGTTTAATATACCTTGTTTTATTACATTACCAAAACGTAAAGATTGATGATAAGAAAGTTTGTAGAAAGGCAATAATTTCGTTGAGAAATGTGATGTTGCTTTGGAAACATCCCAATCGTCGAAAACACGTGAAACCATTTGCCACTTGCTTCTGTTGCACAATTGCATACAGTTACTGCCTCTTACACGCAACTACCTCCAACGCAGGACTGCGTTTAACTGCGTTTGCGTCTTGAATCTGTGAACGCTATTATACCAAAACAGCGTTTGACAACACAAACACATACTCTAATGAAAACATCCAGATAAGGTCTTCGTAATCACTGCAAAACATAATTAGCGTCTAAAAGAAATGGAACTTCTAGTACCGAACACGCCCTTTTATGTCCTTTCGCAACGCCCAATTCGTCAGGACCACGCACGCACGATGAGTGAACTAAAAAAGTCCGATTCTTTTGCATTCGTTGGTTAGCTCGTGACGTCATCACCCACATGCTTTGTTCAGTCTTTAAATCTCCCTTGTACTGTGAAGTTAGTTTTTCTGGGGTCAACATACCAACAATGGCTAAAACCAGAGATTCTTGTTTCGTCAACGCTCTCTTCGCAATCGCGATTTTAGCGATTGCCCATTTCTGTAACTGTGAAGCTGTCTTGTCTCAGAAAGAACAGGACAAAGTCTCGAAATTGCCTGGTCAGAATTTCAATGTTGACTTTGCTCACTACTCTGGGTTCGTTACTACTAATGAGGAACTGGGAAGAGCACTCTTCTACTGGCTCTTTGAAGCCACCGAAGATGCTGAGTCTAAGCCTCTTGTTCTCTGGCTCAATGGAGGTTTGTTACAGAACCCAAAAAAACCTCGTCTCTCGATTTTATTTATTGAATTCGAAATCCCTCTCCTTTTCAGCTTAATCAATAGTAACTCAATGGATTTTCAACTGTTTGGATCACTATGCGCTACTGCTATATGATATGGATCTTGCTTTTTACTTTTAGGGATCGTCTTGTGCCTACTTTGGATTTCAAAGTTTAGGATTTGATTTTCTAGGATTTAAACAATCCTTTGATTTGGAAAAGCTTACTTTCTTATTCTTTAAACAATCAACGGATCTTCATAGCAATCTGGTATCGATTAGTCTTATGTCTGAGATGCAGTTTTTTTTTTTTAATTACTTTTGCCCTCTATAGGACCAGGATGTTCATCTGTGGGATTTGGTGAAGCAGAAGAGATAGGACCGTTTCACATTAAGCCAGATGGGAAGACTCTTTACCTTAATCAATATTCTTGGAACCAAGGTAATAAAATGACATGTTGCAGAGTATGTTTTGGGAGAGATAATGACTCAAAAAAGCTTAAAACTTTTGTTTTGTTTTTGCAGCTGCGAATATTTTGTTCCTTGATGCACCTGTTGGAGTTGGTTTTTCATACTCGAACACTTCTTCTGACTTGGTCACCAATGGTGATAAGAGAACTGGTAATGTTTTAGCCGCTTAAGCTCATTGTCTATTTAGATCCTCTTGTTGGTGGGTGGGGTTTATAGTTGTGGCTTTATGATTTTCACAGCCCAAGATTCTCTGAAATTTCTGCTGAAATGGGTTGAGCGTTTTCCGGAGTACAAAGGAAGGGAGTTTTATATAGTTGGTGAGAGCTATGCAGGTAAGAACTTCAAAGCTCATCTTACTTTTTCATCCTTTTATTTTTGTCTTAAACCTTCTCTGGCTTGTTGTAGGACATTACATTCCTCAGCTGAGTGAAGCCATTGTAAAACATAACCAAGCTTCTGGCGACAACACTATTAATCTGAAGGGTTACATGGTGAGCCTGTCCTCTTATCGATCTCTATATTTAGAAAGTTATAAAATTCTGTAAAGATTGTGATGAATGTTTGTTTGCAGGTAGGAAACGGGCTGATGGATGATTTCCATGACAGGCTCGGTCTTTTCCAGTATATTTGGTCGTTGGGTTTTATCTCCGACCAAACATACAGCTTACTGAAACTTCAGTGTGGTTTGGAACCGTTTATTCACTCCTCCGAAACGTGTAACAAGGTTCTGGAGATAGCGGACAAGGAAATAGGTAACATAGACCATTACAGTGTCTTCACCCCGACCTGTGTTGCGAGTGCTTCCCAGGCAAAAATGTTGCTAAGGAAAAGACCAGTAAGTGGCCTTGTTAAAATTCTCTCATTATTGGTTCGAGGTCATAGCGGGTTTCAAAGTAATGTCATCTTTTTGTTTTTGGTTAGATGAACAGCCGTGTGAGTGAACAGTATGATCCTTGCACGGAGAAACACTCTGTAGTGTATTTCAATCGTCCAGAGGTTCAAGAAGCCCTCCATATCCCACCAGGACTTGCACCATCCAAATGGGACACTTGCAGGTAAAAAAATTCACCTTACGATATCTTAGAACTCTGTTATGGAGGACACGAGACTCGAAAAAGCTTAAGGCTTTGTAACGATTCTGATCCGGACAGCTTTGGTTTTGCAGTGATGTCGTGAATGAACACTGGAATGACTGTCCTTCCTCGGTTCTAAACATTTACCACGAGCTTATAGCTGCAGGGATTCGTATCTGGGTTTTCAGGTGTCATTCTCCTCTGTATTTAGTGATGTCTTTTCTTCAAGTTTTTTTTTGTGGCGTTTTGGTGGTTAAAAAAGTTTGGTTCTTTGGTAACAGTGGAGACGCGGATGCTGTTGTACCAGTCACATCAACCCGGTACAGCATAGATGCACTGAAGCTTCGTCCATCGAGTCCTTATAGTCCTTGGTACATAGACGGACAGGTAAAAAACAAGCTCAACTTGAGAAAGTGTTAATCTTTAATCTTCTCTTTATGTTTTTAACTGTATAGCAATGAATTTTGAAACAGGTGGGAGGGTGGACTCAGCAGTATGATGGTCTGAACTTTGTGACTGTGAGAGGTGCAGGCCATGAAGTTCCTTTGCACAGACCGAAGGAGGCTCTTGTGCTCTTGAAGGCTTTTATATCTGGAACTCCGTTGTCCACATCCGATAACAGCATCAGCCGCGACATGTCTGAGCTCGTTAGTGACTCATGATGAGTTCTCTGATTTGATGAAATGTGGAATTGGGTTTGGGATTCTCTGAGTCAGAAACTTTCAGTCATTGTATAAGAAGAAGAAAGGGAGAGAATAAATAAGAATGGTTTCGTTCGTTGGTTCTTCTTCTGAGTACTGTATTTGTTTCAAACACTTTATATTGGATTCTATCAAGTGTCTACCATTTTTAAGCCATATCCAGTTCCATATTCTATCAAGTTTCTAACATTTTGTTTCTGCGAAATTGAAAATTGGATTTAATACTGGCTACAAAATAGAAATTAGACTTGTATAAGTCTAAAAGAAATAATATGAAACGGGCTTGGGCTGACCCATGAGCCATGAGCCATGAGCCCAAATTAAAAAGAATTAGGGGTTTCTAAAATAAAAAAATAATATTCATTTGCTTCTTCTCTCCTTCTTGTATCCAACTCTCCCCCTTTGGGAAGTTCGAACTGAAGAAACCACCACTGGAACTGAATTTCACGGTCGTGATTGCACATATAACTTCCTTTAATCAAATATTCCGTTTGTTATTTCTGTAACATTGTACGGATTGGCCGGAAGCAGGAATTTCTAAGGTCAGGCTTTCATTTTTAAAAATTTTATGTTTACTTAGGATTTTTGTTTGTTTGAGATTTCCAAAATACCCGATGAGATCTACGACGTTTTTGATTGAGGTTTTGCAATTTTCGGGTGGCTCAGGTTTTGGACTAAATTGAGAATTTTGTTTGACATTCCGAAACCTTCACTTGTCTGTCGCTTTCTTCTGTATTGAATTTTCTTCTCTCTGGTCTGTACTTGTACTTCTCGATGGTCTATAAGAATTTGATTATATTACCCTTATAGCTTTATTCAGTAGGATTTGATTTTCCTCAGATTGTAGTTTAGGCGTAGTTGCAGCTTTAGGTTCTCGTTTGCGGATCAATGTGGTTCTGTGTCGACTATGTTAGGAAGCTATGTCTCTGCCACTCTGTGCATCGATTTCGATATCCTATTAGAATACAAAAACTACACCTCGTGCGTGCTTTAATGCCTAATTCTTAGCTCCTCAGTGATTCATGGCTCTGCACTGTTTCTTGTCTTGTTAAATATATGGAACTTATGAACTCATGTTTGAACTTGTTAGCTAGAGGACAAGACAAGTAGCCGAAACAGCAGCAGTCATGGTGATGGTGTCTAATTCCAACCATCACAACAAGGAAATAAATGTCAGAAGGAAAATTTCTGAGATGTATTCTTCGTCCCAATCTTTTTTCTCTTGTCACACATATTATGGTTGCTTATGTAGTATATATGATGATATAGAACCCCCAGAAGATGAATCTATTCGCATTGATCAATACGGACTGTTATCACTGATGGGGTAAAATGTTCCACAGATTGTCTTATTAGAATTATCAGAAGGCATTACATGAAAAGATTTTGTTGATAACACGCACTTGATCAAGTAATTCACCTGTTTTTGGCTCCATGGATATATATATGGATTGTTTTCCAGTATTTGTTAGCATATAAGTTGGGATATTCTAGAGTCACATGAAAGAATGGGTGTGAAATAGGTTATCATAAGCTAGCATCTATTTGTTTCTACCAGTCACATGAAAGAATGAATTGCAGATACAATAAACGGGAAGAGGATTTTCCATCACTAAAGGATTACAATGACTACTTGGAAGAAGTCGAGTGCATGGGTTAGTGTCACTTGTTGTCCTTACAGGATTGTTAGCATTCTCTTGAGATTCTGTATCTATGTGTGACGAGACCAATGTGTATATCTTCCACTCCACAGTATTCGATTTGGTAGATGGAATAAACGTTGAGGCGATTGAGGAGAAAATCAAAAGATACTCTCAAGAGAATGCTGAACAGATAATGGTTAATCGAGCCCGCAAGGTAATTTTTGCCTTCATTAGCCTTTACTTTTTCTTATCAGACCTCAAGAAAAGCTGTACAAATAGAAACAGCCTTGTTTCATTCTCTATTCTAGATTCTCAGCCTAATTATGCAATTTGGCCCAACAGGCTGAAGAATTAACTGCAGCGTTAGCAGCTTGCAAGGGCCAACTCCCACAGACCAATGCTGATACGGTAAAATAGAAATTTGATTCTCATGTCTAGTAGAAGCTGAAGATTCAGACGAAAGCTGAAAGCTTCTTTTTATATTGGTTTACGTAATTTTAGTCGTCAAACCATGGGATTACGGCTGGAACTTCACACGGCCAGGCTCCACGACCAACGGGAATGGGCCCACAACCTGTACCTATAGGAGGAGGAGCAGAGCATCAACGCTACTCTATGGAAGACGAAGCGATGATGAGGCTCAAAGCAGAGAGAGCTCCACGTGCTGGAGGATTTTCTCTGGAGATAAGCAAGAAGAGGGCTTTGGAAGAAGCATTTTCAAGCATTTGGGTTTGAGGACAGTGACGAGGAGGTCCAAATTGGTTGATTAGCTTTGAGTATGGAAGTAATTAGAGTTTCCATTGTTGTCTCGGTGCATTGTCTGTTTACTCTTGTGTTCGTTTGTTTTTTTTGTATAGTTGACAAGATCAATTTACAGCCATCTATATAACACAATTTTCTCAATAATGGTTAAGTTGGTTCGACCGAACTTTAACCATCGGTCAATTTGATCTCCGGTTTACTAACAAATATCAATAGCAGAGCAATTCTAGAAACTAGAAAGAAAATAAGTTTATCTCACAACGCGTAGGCTCTTCTTCTATCCTCTCATTTACCTCTCACAAAATAGAATAGTTCCGCTTAATCGTCAAGTTTGAATCTTTAAACTGGAAACCTTTTGTTATCAGCTTCATCCTGTGTATGCAGATGGTGTGGTAGCGAGCGTTGATGGGTTCGTTAAGATTTTCCATTCCATTGGACCCATTTGACTCGAAAAGGTTTCATTTTTCTGCGAACCCACTTCAGTTTCCTGATCAATTTCCAATTTTTTCAGTTACCAGTAGTATTTCCGCCACTAGAGCTTTCACAATCGGTTCTCCGACTAGCGTTAGTAAAACCCGAGTCGCTCGCCTCGGTACTGAAGCAAACGAGGCCGAGAATGCTATTGATTCTTCGACCGAAAATGGTTCTGTAAGTGAAGCTACCGTCGAGAAAATCCGGATTTCTAAACTGAAAGGTAGAGATACGTTCTCGAGTGGTAATAAGAGATGGGCAAAGAAAGATGTAGCTCGAAACTTCAGTTTCAGAAGAGAAAGCAATGAGCTTGAGCTTGAGGGTTTGTTTGTGACCAATGGGGAAATGGATGTTAACTATTCCGCTATTAAACCAGGTCTGAGTTTGGAGCATTACAACGCTATATTGAAACGGCTCGAGAGTTGCAGTGACACCAATGCCGTCAAGTTCTTTGATTGGATGAGATGTAAAGGCAAACTAGAAGGTAACATTGGAGCCTACAGTTTGATTCTCAGAGTTTTAGGAAGGAGAGAAGAATGGGATCGAGCCGAGGATCTGATCAAAGAGTTGTGTGGAATGCAGGGGTTTCAGAAGAGCTTTCAGGTCTTCAACACGGTTATCTACGCGTGTTCTAAAAAGAAGAACGTGAAGTTAGGTTCAAAGTGGTTTCAGATGATGCTGGAGCTCGGTGTTCGACCAAATGTGGCTACCATAGGTATGCTCATGGGTCTTTATCAGAAGAACTGGAACGTCGATGAAGCCGAGTTCGCGTTTTCTCATATGAGAAAGTTCGGGATCGTGTGTGAATCTGCTTACTCCTCTATGATAACGATTTACACGCGTTTGAGATTATATGTTAAAGCAGAGGAAGTTATACGCTTGATGAAAGAAGATGGAGTGAAGCTGAATCTAGAGAACTGGTTAGTGATGCTTAACGCTTATAGCCAGCAGGGTAAGATGGAGCATGCCGAATCTGTATTAACCTCTATGGAAGCAGCAGGTTTTGCTCCAAATATCATTGCGTACAATACTCTCATCACTGGTTATGGTAAGGTTTCTAAAATGGAGGCTGCACATAGTTTATTCCACCGACTCTGTGATATTGGGCTGGAACCGGATGAAACAACATACAGGTCAATGATCGAAGGATGGGGCCGTGCTGACAATTACGAGGAAGCAAAATGTTACTATCAAGAGCTGAAGCGGTTGGGATATAAACCCAATTCATCCAATCTTTTTACTTTAATCAATCTGCAGGCTAAGTATGGAGACAACGATGGTGCTATTAAGACTATCGAGGATATGGTAAATGTGGGATGCCAATATCCTTCGATCCTTGGCATCATTCTTCAGGCTTATGAGAAGGTGGAGAAGCTTGATGTAGTGCCTTCTGTTCTCAAAGGTTCTTTTCATAACCACATCCGTTTGAACCAGACTTCTTTCTCAATTCTAGTGATGGCTTTTATCAAACATGGTATGGTTGATGATTGCTTGGCGTTGCTGCGGGAAAAAAAGTGGAGAGACTCGGCGTTTGAGTCCCACTTGTATCATCTGTTGATTTGCTCTTGCAAAGAATCTGGTCGGCTTAACGATGCTGTGAAGATATACAACCATACGATGGAATCCGATGGCGTGATAAATCTGCACATTACATCCACAATGATTGATATCTACACTGTGATGGGTGAATTTGGTGAAGCGGAGAAGCTTTACTCAAAGTTGAAGTCTTCTGGAGTTGTGTTGGACAGGATTGGGTTCAGCATCGTGGTGCGAATGTACATGAAAGCCGGATCCTTGGAAGAAGCATGCTCTGTTCTAGAGATCATGGATGAGCAGAAAGACATTGTTCCGGATGTGTTCTTGTTTCGTGATATGCTTCGGATATATCAGAAGTGTGGTCTTCAGGACAAACTCCAGCAGTTGTACTACAGGATCCGAAAGAGCGGGATCCATTGGGATCAGGAGATGTACAATTGTGTTATAAACTGCTGTGCACGTGCGCTTCCGCTCGATGAACTCTCAAGAGCTTTTGAGGAGATGATCCGGTGTGGATTTACTCCTAATACAGTCACATTCAATGTCCTCCTCGATGTTTATGGTAAAGCCAAGCTCTTCAAAAAAGTCAAGGAGGTTTTCTTGCTAGCGAGAAGACACGGAGTTGTGGATGTGATATCTTACAACACCATCATAGCCGCTTATGGACAGAACAAGGACTTCGCAAACATGTCATCAGCGGTTAGAAATATGCAATTCGACGGGTTCTCTGTGTCTCTTGAAGCTTATAACTCTCTGCTGGATGCATACGGGAAAGACAAACAGATGGAGATATTCAGAAGTATCTTGAAAAGAATGAAGAAGTCTACTTGTGAGACGGATCGTTATACATATAACATCATGATCAATATATATGGAGAGCAAGGATGGATCGATGAAGTGACGGATGTGCTGAGAGAATTGAAAGAATCTGGACTTGGTCCTGACTTGTGCAGCTACAACACGCTGATAAAGGCGTATGGTATAGGAGGAATGGTTGAAGAAGCTGTTGGGTTGGTGAAAGAGATGAGGGTAACAGGGATAACACCTGATAAAGTAACTTACACCAATTTGGTCACAGCTTTGCGCAGGAACGATGAATTTCTTGAGGCTATTAAATGGTCGTTGTGGATGAAGCAAATGGGTATATAAATCAGAGTTCTCACAGACACATAGCTGATTGTTTTGTGTATTTTTTTGTGTCTATAGCTGCTGCTTCTTTTGAGGCATACGTGTACAATCTGATCAGTGATCAAAAGTCAATGAATAAATGTCAATCTTTCAGAAAGTAGATTTGCTGAAAGTTGACTGTAGAGTGTAGGGTGCAGTTCTTCTTCAAATTGATACCCCAGAAGTACTACAGAGTGCGAGAATTGGTTACTTGCATTGCACATCAACGTCTAGTTTCTGGTCTTGATAACTTGCGGACGAAGAAAACAGTGCACATCAAGACCCTTTGCATTTCTCTTCAATAGATATTTTACATACAAAATATTACAAGATGATGTTTTTGGTAATTGTTACTCAAAGAAGATCTACAGAGAAAAGTAGCTTCTTATACAAAGAGTTACAGATTTCGAGTTGAAGCAAACATAAACAGAACACGATGACAAACACTCAAGAATAAAACCAAAATCTTTTTGTACCTTTCTTTTCTTTGTCTCATAGCCAGAAGTAAAGCATTGCCTGTTTCAATGAACATGCCAGATATTTGTAAGTACTTACAATACTGATTAATTTTAACAGTTAAAAATATGTTTGAAAATCTGTATGAATGTACCTCTTGAACAGAAACAATGGTTGGGTCGATCCAAGGTTGTAAATTCTCCATTGTATTTAAGCTCTTCACTTCATCAGATGGTTGCACAGAAGTTAGCTCCTCCTTCATATCCTGCAAGAGACTAATCTCTTCTTGCTTAACCACACCACTAGTTTCAGGCTCCGTTTTAGTTCTTCCCCGCTCAAGCCGCTCTACTCTCTGTCTCAACCGCTGCAACTCAGCTTGATACTCTGCACGGTTTCTCTTGCCGCTTCTGTCTCTTGTCTGCTTAGGTGATTTCTTTTCCATCTTTGTCTGCTTTGCAACCTTTATCACCATAGTGCCATCAGCTTTACACAAACCCTTTGCTGCTTCTTTTCTTTGTGTATCTTCTTGAAAGTTTGATGAGCTTGCAACATCTTCTTCTCCCATGTTTAATCCAGAATCAGAAAATGAAGTCTGGTGTTTCATCGAATCTTTAAAATCTGTAAGCTCTCTCACTTTCTCATCCAGTTTCTTGATCTGCTCCCAATACACATCTAAGGAACTCCTCTGTGAATCCAAGCTCTCCTCGATAACTTCCTTCTCCACGGGAATCGAAAGATCATTAACCAGTTCTGGAGAGGGTGTTTGAGATCTATCACTCAAGGACGGATGATTCATCTTCATCTTCAACATATTCTCATCTTGATCATCTAAGCTGTTCAAGTCACTGTACCCCAAGCTCAAAAGCTGGCTTCTATAAGCTTCAACTTGGCGCTCAAGAGCGGTGGTTTCAATCTCTTTCTGGTAAATAAAGTCCTCCAAAAGCGCAAACGACATCTCAGCGTGAGACATTTCCTCTTCGACCATTCTCTTGTACTGAGCAGCTTCCATAGCCAGCTCAGCTTTCTCTCCTTGAAGCCTAAGAATCATTGACATAGCCTCGTTCGCTGACGTGGAGGAGGCTTCTCTCTCTGCATTCAACTCATCTTGGAGCCTCTCAACTACTTCTTTGCGCTCATAAAGAGCGATTCTTAGATCAATTTTCTCAGCTCCAGGAATCCTTAAACTGCGGCTTCGTTCAACCATGTCTCTGCAGAACACACACAGACACAGATAACAGATTTAAACATAATGTTCTGTAATAAATTCATGTTCCCACTCATGACATTAATAAATTACATTTAAGTCTTTTCTTTAACCACAAAAATAAAAAAGCAGCAGAATCTCATCGTACCGGGAAAGTTAGAGAAGAGGAGGAATTTGGTTGATGAGCTTGCAGATCCTGTCCTGGGATGGTAGTGAGGACTATCTCAGGTAAATTACACAGAAATATTTATCAAAGCAAAGGGGAAGACTATCTCTATAAAGAGAATATAATCAATCACATAAGCCACGCCAGACAAAAATCATTAAGGTTCCGTATCAAGTAGATAAATTACAAAAGATATCTCAGATCATAAACAGGACAAAGTTCTTCAACTTTTTTTCTCAGCATAAAGAAAAGAAGAAAAAAATCAATTTCGCAGTTCGAATTATACAGGAAAACTACTAACCCAAAAAAAAAAAAAAAAAAAAGTATAGGGTCTGTATCAAAAAACAGTAAAATAATGATGAAATGCTGGAATATCTCAAAGAAAAGAGCTGGAACGTATTTGGTGAAATAATCTTTGGATGATTAAAGCTTAAATGTGGCCTTTAATTTTGCGTGGGGCATGTCATCTCATCTTTGATTGTGGTTTGAAAAATTCTTATGTTAAATTCTAATCTAATAAAGGAGAATTGAAATAGAAAACAAAAAGAGAGATTTCAATGAGATTCAACGGTTCATTAGAGGGACAAGTATTAGCTCCGGTGGGACCTACAGGTGGCCGACTTCATTTCTGCCACGTGTCACATACCTACTCGAGGTTAGACTTGTGTCTGTATTGCACGCTGATACATCATACATCATCGATAGAGAAAGATTCAGACGTAAAATTCAAGACAGAACTGCAAATCTTTGAGATCACTAATTCAAGTTACGGTGGATACAACCACTGTTTGTGCATATTGTAATTAAGAATTTGTTAACATGAAACTATAAACACATTCAGTTTTTGATTCCATCATTTTCCGCCTGGTCCCTCACCATCTATGACCACCACCACCACCACCTTCCTCAATTTCTTTGTTGTTTGTTGTGGCTCCGATAAGAAAACCAAAAACATATTATACCACAGTGCACGGTTCCATATCGAGGACTTGATTTTCTTTACTACGGCCTTGAGAAGACTGCTATTGATTCCCACTCCAAGCTACATATCACATCCTGCAGAATCCAATACACACCAGCTTAAGAAAACACACTTGATGGAAGTAAAACTAGAGAAGGTTGAAACAGAGTTAAATGATGTTTTTCACCTGTGGATTTTGTCTGTCGATGTCAAAACTGTTAATGGCACAAGGTTCAGCCAGAAGCTCGATCGGTTCTTCCCCTGAGCAAAATAGCCAGAAACAAAAAAAGGGAAACATCAGTTTGGTAAATCATACAGTATATAAGAAGTAATGTGGTAGAAAGGACTAAGTACCTTGTTCGATGACACCAAGGATTCCATCTTCAGAGCAGGTCATAACGGGGAGAATCCTTGAGGAGGAGATATTGGATTTTGTGTATGAGTCATACTGAACTTCCCACACCTCACTTTCAGACAGAGGATTGTTTATATTCTCACTTGATCCAACACCAGAAAGAACGATCGGTTGTTTCGGCCACCGAAGGTCCCAAGCGAAAACAGTTCCTGAAGAACCTCCCGCCTAAATACACCAGCATCAAGACATTCTATCACTTATAGGGATATACTAATATGCTAGCCAAATAAACCTCGGTGAGTCAATTTTACATGATAAAGCACTCAGCTACCTACATTTTTGATTGTGTATATGTGAGAGAGAACGTCCTTTCAAATAGTGGAGGTGGAACATTTTTACACAGAAACCAAATGATTCCCTTTCATCTCAGAAGAGATATCTTACATTGCCGGACATAAGTACAAAGAACAAGATGAAGGAAAATTATCAAAGGCTAAAACAACCAAAATTTGGCGGATCACGCTAGAAATTCTCATATTCATCAATGTCTGGTGAAAAGGTGGTTCAAACTTCAAACATATATTCGCTTAAAGCAGATCTCTCACACACGTCTATAAAACAAATACTTACAATGCAAGTGTGCTTTCGAGATGGATGAATGTCAATGGAGTGGACAACTGCAGAAGTTTTGCCTTGAAACCTGCGATGTTGTCATCAAATGAAACAGAGTATGTTTATGCTTTTTGAATACACTATTGCATCAACGGATTCACTTTTCCCATTCTCAGTCTTAATTTGCTAAACAGCTCACGAAATCCAATGATACGAATGTGTTCTAAGTTCAAACTTTCAACTTCAATAACCTTGAAAGAGCCGAAAAACCAGAACTAGTTACGAAACTCTTGAGAGAACTAAGAACTCACCAGTTCCCTTTGAGCTGCGAGACAGCTTCACCAGTCTTCCTCTGATCCCACAATTGCAGACCAAAACCGTATCCCCCAGTGACAAACTCAGTCGGAGACGCCCACTTCACGGCTCTATAAGCCACCAGCCCGTTCCCTTCAAAGACCCTTCTGTACTTTAGACCTTCACCATTCACAATCGTCACTACATTCACTCTCCCGTCATCACCAACGGTCACACACTCTCCTGCCTCCCTCCAATCCACACCTTCCACGCGTCCCACATGGAACTTCTCTCCCTCCGCCACGTAAACCTCCTCAATCGCCGCTCCTTCCACCAGATCAGCCATCAGAACGTGGAGCGAACCGGAAGACGTGGCTGCCGAAACCAAAGGTTTGAAGGAGCCGCCGCTTCCGGCGACTTCCAGTGACGAAACGCGAGAAGGTGAACTCCATGAAGATAACGAATCCACCGAGGGGTGATTGTTCGGATTCCCCCTAGTCGGGTCGAGCGACTGGATCTCGATCGACGAAGATTCAGAGTCCGGGTCATAAAAGGCTGCTGTGAAGAAACGATTCAAAGCGGAAGCTTGTGGAAGCCATCTGACTCCGTCCACGAACTTCGATTGCGGTATTCTATGGACCTGGAACGAATCCTGCATCTCCATGGCTCTAGAGGTTTCTAGGGTTTTAGGAGCAAATCCCCACTCTCTCTACGAACCAACAAAAACACTATGGTGGGAAAATTAGAAGCTGCAGAAATGGAAGTTGATTTACTTAAATACCCTCAATCTTTGACTACTATCACAAAAACAGCACTGTCCTTTATCACCATTCACACATGTACCAAAGACTCTGCGAATCTCTTCAATCTAATCTTTGATTTCTGGGAAAGTGAAAAATGCTGACCTTACAAGCACAACACAATAGCTTCATCTCTCCTAACGACAAACTCAGAAGTTTTGGTAATGTCTTCAGGAAAACTGGCGGCGGATTAGTCACTGTAATCTGCAAAAAGAGAGACTTTCCGGAGAAATCAAACGAAAAACGACCCATTTTGCAAATCAATGTGCCGAACACAATCCTCGCTCGATCTGCCATCGCTGTTCTGTGTTTGGGATTCATCGATGCTGGGTAAGTTTTCTCTAACCCTCAAAAGCTCAAAAATTGCAGAGTGTAGAGTCCTTCCTTTATCACAGTGTTGTTGATAACTCTTCAGGTATAGTGGTGATTGGTCAAGAATAGGTGTAGTCTCCAAAGAAACAGAGGAACTGTTGAAGATTGCTGCTTTTCTTATTGTTCCTCTCTGTATCTTTCTTGCCCTTTCATTTTCCAATGAATCAACTGAATAAAAGAGGTTCCTTGATTCCTTCTGTATATACAATACACCAAGCCAGTATAACGCTCTGCTTAATTAATCAAAATCAGTTAGATGGGATCTTGATATCATGAACTTGATCATGGACTCTACAGACTTAAAAGCTCCATACTTGTATGAGAAAGTAACGGTTTGTTTACTTTGAATATTTTGGGTAGTAGTAGTACATTAATACATTGTTACAATGAATTAACATTGAATGATATTACCACTAATCGTTTTACAACTTGTGAATGGGTGGCTTAAAAGGCGCAAGAAGGTGAAGCCCGTCGAAAATCCATGATAAGAAGAGAGGCAACACTATGAGCAAGAGCTCCTAAGACTACAAACACGTGGAATATCTGATGGCTATGTCCGGCGATATCGAAAGCACCGGGCTTCCATCTCTCAGGTATGCGGCTAACGTAAAACCCAGCTCCCGTTGCGTACAACACAGCCATCGCAAGCTCGTAGACGAGGGCGATAAGCACGTTTGGGTGATCCCTGTGAAGGTAAAGCACGTGTGAGGCCGGTACGACGCCTGAGAATCCCATTGTTAGGAACAGAGCTGCCCTGAAAGATCTGAAACGTGGAGCTGAGAGGGACGGAGAGAGGAGAGCGATGATGGCGAGGAGGCCGAGGATTGATATCGAGGAGAGGTAGAAGAGACGCCAGTGAGTGTGGCAGGAGAACGCGTAGTAGATAGGTGCGAAGAAGGAGCAGACGATCATGAGGGAGATTCCGGCGTAGTCAAGGCGCCAGAAGAAGAGGTTGAATCGTCTGGAGTGGCAGGCGAAGAGGTGTGACATGGAACTGCAGATCAAGCAGATCATTGCTCCGGATAAGAAGACGAGCCACGGCCATTTTGGAATTGTTTCGTAGTTGACTTCTCCGTGAGAATTCAAGAACGAGCTTGTGTGTGTCACGTTCGAATCCTGCCAAGTGACACGTCCGAGTCATGAGTGTTTTATTTGACGAAAAGACCAGTCTTTTAGCTTAAAATCAGTTTAAAAATCATGTGATTTGGGAAAGTTAGGTGAGCACAGAGAAAGAGTCTACTGCTAAACAAAACTGAAGTGAGAGAAAATCCATGAAAGATATCAGGAAAATCATAAGTCCATTGTTTGTTCCTTAATTGCCGAAGAAAATCACGTGTGATTTCAAAGTAGGTGGGCATAAAGCAAGTCTACAACAGATACTGAAGTAGCTATTGACTAATGTAAGAAACAGAAAATCTAAAGAAACATCACATGGTAGGTGAAAGTTACCACTTTACCATTACTGCAGCTAACAAATTCAGAACATCATATCTAAATTCGTTGTTGAAAATGACAAACTTGTATTAGAATAAACAATGTCACAGAATGTGAAGGAAAAAAATAAGAAAGACATAAGAATCTTACGTGATGCATTGAGGAGGAGTAAACATCATTTGCCATTGCCATCGACGGCCATGGCCAGCGAATTGTTGCTCTGTCATTGGGACCCACACAGCCCAAAAAGGTTGAATTGTTTAACATAAAACCAAGCGACAAAAAGGGAGCTGTAAAATGACGCTTTTGGCCTCGGGGATTCTTACCCGGAGAAGATGCTGACGAAGCCGGAGAGGCCGAGCTCCGTCGTTTCCATGGAGCTCACCACCATCATCCAACCGAATATCAGAAACCCACCCAAGTGCCTGCAGCAAATTCGAATTCCAAATTTCAAAAAAAGAAACCAAAATTTTCACAAATGCTTGCTAAAACAGGAAATCGATTAAACATACGTCCAGATGTTGAGAGTCTCATTATGCCAGGAGAAAGCGCTGAGGAAAGTTTCCTTGAGAGACCACTCACATCGATAATGGTTGTGTATGAACTCGTTGTCCTTGAGATACCTGGGCAACTCCTCGAACTTCATCAATCTCCTCTCAGATCTCTTCTTCTCGCCGGAATCGAAACCCTTCCCATTTCTCACCGTTATCTTCGGAGTCTCCCTCGCCGCTCTCCGTTTCTGCATGATTAATACCTCCCTCTCGGAGCTCGTCGGAAGATTATGAGGAAGAAATCGAGAAATTGACCCCGGCGAATCAACCACCGATGATTTCTCTCTCCTTCTGAATTTTTTCTTTTCAAGATTCGGATTCTGATTTTTTTTTATTTTGTGTTTTCTCAGATGTTCGTGAACGCTTCGTCTCCTACTTATACGGAGATGAAAACCTCTTTGAATTTTAAAACGAGCAAGCTTCGCGACTTTCGTCCCCGATTGCCTACGTGGCGGCTTTGACCGGTCTTTGTTTGAACGTGTCGCTTAGCCATTGGCTAAACTTGTTTTTGCTTAGTGTGAGGAAGGATACAGCTGATTATTTTTACGCGCCGTGTCAGTTTGAAACAAATAATAAAGTTACAGTTGGAAGGTGAGAAATGCAGAAATTGTGGTGTCTTAAACAAATTAGTCTTTTTTCAAAGTTACACAAGTTGGAGTGACGTAATTATTATTTCGAAAAAACCTTGTTTTTACCCTAAGGTTTTATGGCCTAACCCCTCTCATGTACATTTCTCGAAACCAACATGTGATTGAGTAACTCTAAATTATTTTTGTCGTATACTCCAAAGTGAATTGTCGTTTCCAAAGTTGAACAAGACTTTCGAGTTCACGTTCGGACTATTACCCAAGTATATATACTTGGTACTTTTAGTACTTTACTAAAGTTTATAATCATTTCTCTTTATTCATCGAGTGTCGTCACTATAATCAGAAACCGGTTAGGTTAACAATTATTGAGTAATTACAATTCATGTTTCGTATCATTTATAGATTTGCGAAATTATTTTTTTAACTCGGGGCGTGCTGATTAAGATATGGGCCACAGCGAGGTAGATTGAAAGAATAAGTAAATTTTAATTGGTTTATATGGCATAAGATTCTCTAAGGAGGATTGATTCATAAGACAAGACAACACGTACATCTCTATATTAAACTGATTAGTAGATAAAACGCGTCAAACATTTGAATATAAAATTATAATCTGGACGAATGGTTCGCTTACCCAGAAAAAATACAGTTGGCCCAGAATTTGATGTTGGCATGTTATTAATACATTGTTATCATCAAATGTAAAAAAAGAAAGAAAGAAATGGTTATGGCATGGTTTCTACGGAGACAATGGAATGAGCTGCATATGAATACGACGATATAGTTAGTGTGGAATGAATATAACGAGTGAAACTAGAGGTTAACGGTAATAATCACGGTGTGATTATGATAATTAATTAATTTGACTAATTGGAAGTCCACAGTCACACCCATCATAGTTAGATCTGTGTAACTACGACATGGTGCGTTTCTCGTTTTTGAAATGAATAGGTACTGATTAGTGATTACCAAAACTTCACCCTAATTAAGGTTGTCTCCACTCTTAATATATGAAAATATGAGAAAAAAATACTAAAAATGGCATCCTTTAGATGTATTTCACAAATGTTTTGAAGTTCCATCAAACATTTGTTCTTCCTCGAATGACAGCATTAGATTTAGTTCAGAAATGACATTTTAGTGGGATATTATAAAACAGTTTCATAGAATGTCGACATCTTTTAAATGCTACGTGAACAACACAACACAAGCGCATTAAATCCCTTCAGACACATTAAACAAACAAAACAAAACTGATACGGTATCGAGAAATGTTTTAATTAATAAGATGGCTTTTGGAAAACTAAAAAAACTATAGACAGAATGTATGAGATCGGACAGTAAAATTGATCATGAAACTCGATATCCTCTCAAGCAAGAACGATGACGAGTCTTTAGTGAGAATACCTTGCCCGTAACTGTATGTTGTATCGTACGTGTTTTCTGTCTTTCGAAAACAAATTAGTTAGCTTGTGTTATCCTTAATCCTCTCAAGGCTAAAGAATAGTAATCAGCTTTATAAGGTCACTTATCCTCTCACGATACCTCTAGAGATAAATGCGAGTTACATAGTTCATACCTTGATCATTGACTGGACATTAGTTGTGCTAGGCAAGTTAGATTTCTTGAGGCTATCAGACAGTTAAGATTAATTAATTTAAACTAAATTCTGGATTCGAGTCCATCTTATTATTGATATGTTTCTGGCTATTTAATATCTGGATTCAATAATCTAATCGTTTTAGAAGACAAAAAGCCATGGCAGGGGCTAATGCAGTTGGCTAATTAGATTGATTAATGAAAAATACAGGTAATCACTCAAATTTGTACTATACACATACACATATTTTAAGATATTTCAATATAACAAGAATTTTTGTTATGTATATTATATAACCAAGTTGTCGTGAAGTAACATATCTTAGTTTGCTTCGTTGGTCCGTTTTTCATCTAAATCGATTCTTAGACGCCATTAATTTCTTGCGACGAGTATTAAGTATAACAAAAAAAAAAACACACCGAAAGTAATTATATAGATTACTTAAAGATTACTCATCATCTTTGTAAAGTGTATAATATATAAAGGTGACTATTGCGATTACGTGGTGAATTAATTGCGGAAACTTCAAAAACAAATATCATAAAATATAGTTTAACAAAGCAATATAGATTTTAGGATAGTGGGTTGGACAATTTTATTTAGATCATCAGAAAATTCTAGGCAGCAAAAGTTAGGGCAGACGTATGCGCTAACAACCGGTTTTTGGTTTTATTTTGTTCATGCTATGGTTTTGTCATTATTGGTTTACTCGTTTCTAACGGTAATATACTAATATGTATGTGGGTGGAAAGTAATCATTCTTCTTATATTTCAACAAGAGAGTAAGCTAGCGAGACAACTAGGAATAGCTAACTTAATTTAGTTGGAGAAATTAAGCCAAACTAAAATCACATAGAGTCATATCCAAATGTGATCCAAATATATTTGTTTGTAACTAACAAACCGAACTCTGATCAAGCAGATAAACTTCCAAATCATGGTTTGATTAATTTAAACAGTTTGGTCAGTTTGGTTTTAACAACATTGATAATTGCGTGTATCTCTGTTATGGGTATATATATAATGTTGGCGTTTTAGGTGTTAAAAAAAAAATAACAAAAGAGAAGATAAGTTTGGGGCCTTTACAAAAAAGCTAGAAATATGACTACATTTTATCAATTTCGAGAACATCGACAAAATTCTTTTCAAAATTTTGGCCTTTAAAAGCATATGTACAATGTATTATTTCATTTTTGGTATAAGAGAGTAATTGAAAAATGAATGTTTGACCCTATTCCATCTTTCACTCCAAAATAGAATAGCTGCAAAATGGAAACTTTGATATCTATACAATGTATTGCCATTTTCTATTTTGAAAAATAATATTTTAAGTATATTATTTTCTCTTTTTTAATCTTATTGTTAATTGTTAACTATATATTTTTTTGATTTTTTTTTATAGATTAATCTATTTATTTAATTTCTTTTAAAATTTACATAAGTTATGGTGTTTTTTTAAATACAATCATTAGAATATAAAGATTACACATTATACAAAAGTTGATTTAAATTTAATCATCTCAATTTAAATATTTTTCCTATAACTTTTAAAGTAAAATTATTTTAAAATTTGAATCACTATTCATAAATAAAAAGTCTAATTTCAAAAAAAGGGCATTATCCTATTTTAGAATATAAAAAATGAGATAAGAGTCATAAGACTATAGAAGATTTTATTCTAAAATAAAATTTTGTCACCAAATTTAGAATATGATTGTTCATGCTCTTTGAGCCAAATTAAAGTGGTCTACAAACATCCCGCCTTAGTTTCCCTCCATAGTTTTCATTTTGCTTTTCTCTTACCAACTTAAGTTAACAGTCTTCCTCTTCCTCTTGACTTCACCTGTTCAGATGTTAGATCTAGGCAACATGTCAATGTCTGCATCTGTAGTTATCGCGTCTTGCCCTGCTTTTCTTCCGGTGGCTTTAGGACCGGAACTAGCCAAATCGATCAATTCCCCGGACAACATAACCGGAGACTGCGATCAGGAACATGTACCGACGCTTCCTCCGAATGAAGAGGCCGGAGACATCGAAAACGCTGACAAAACCGCTGCTGGTACCCGGAAAAAGGATCAGTCTGACCGTGGGAAGAAAGGGTCTGTTCTAGAAGATCATGTGAGGGATTGGGTCAAGAGAAGAGTGGATTCCGGAGTTCCGGAGTCGAAATGTTTTCTCCCTTTTCTCGTTGGAGCCAAGAAAATGGTATTTTTGGTGCTTTCTTTATGTTTATCGAATGGTTAATGTGAAATTTCAAATCTTATCATATTGTTGACTGTAAACTGAGAAAATTCACCCTTTATTGACCCAAGTTAGGGTTTTAATTGTTGTCCCAGAATCAGGGAGATATGCGTTTAAGTATCAGTTTAATATCTTAGGTTATATATATATTCTCATTGAATCTTGAAGTCAATTTCAGATTGTTGATTGACACAATGGCTTATATATATGGTGTCAGATGGACTGTCTTGTTTGCCAGAAGACAGTGTACCCCGGAGAAGAGATAGCGTGCTCCGTCGGCGGCTGCAAAGGCGCTTATCACTCGCTATGTGCGAAAGAAAGTCTAGGTTTTTCGAAATCCAGCAAGTTCAGGTGTCCTCAGCATGTAAGATCCTCTTGCATTGTTTAGATTAAGGAATGTTTCTTCATGTTTTTTCGCTTGTTTTCTATTAAAAGAAGCTTACCATATATATATATATACATACATACACTTTGCTATTATATCCCTCGCTGTTATCTTGGTAGGAATTGCATAATCAAAAGATTAGGCCATCTTATAAGATACTCAACCGTTAGATAGGGAAACTGTATTGGATTACTGTGCACTATCATCTATCATTCTCGTGTATCTGATAGCATGGGAATTACGCAGGAGTGCTTTGTCTGCAAGAAAAGAAGCCAATGGAAGTGTGTCAAGTGTCCAATGGCGGCTCACGACAAGCATGCTGCATGGCCAGAAGAAGTACTTCACCTGAAAGACCAACCAGGAAAAACTGTCTGTTGGAGGCATCCATCTGATTGGCGACTAGACTCGAAGGTCGGTTTTCTTGCGTTTTGTGAATCTTGTCTGAAGTTTCTTAACAAGCTGTATTCTCTCATACACACAACACTCACTTACATGACTGATACGTTTATCTCTTCCTTGCGCAGGATGAAGTCCCAAAAAGTGAGATGGAGGTCAGTGTTTCTTTGCCGAGTCTGAAATTAGGTTTTCTAGGGAAGGAAACTAGTTCTTATATAGACTTGAGGGAAGAGATTGGGAATCTGGATATAGTTTTTTTTTCTCTTACAAATTATTTCCTTTACTTTGCAATTTCAGGATGTCTTTTCCCAATTGCCTTTGCCATATGTTGAAGAGGAGTTCAACTTTGACTTCACAACGAAAGCACCTGCTGCGAAAGAAGAGCGGCCTCATTATGTGCAAATCAAACGCAGTATCCTTCATAGTTTCTATGCATAACTTTCTTCCAAATTCGGTATTAGTGATATAAGTACATGGTTATCATTTCTCACTACAAAGGTGTGTCTTTCCTTGACCGAGATCAGATATTTACTTTGTCAAGAAGAAGCGTGATGATGCTAATGATGGTGTTGGGTGCACGAATTGTGGCCCTACTTGCTGTAGAAGCTGTGTTTGCAGGTATTCTCATTTGATTAAACAACTCAACCTCTTCTCTTTTCGAAAAGAAATGAACTTTGGCTTGAATGGTTTCTGTTTTGGAAAAACATTCTCTCAGGTTTCAATGCATAAGCTGTTCAGAGGGATGTGGATGCCCTGAAACTTGTGGAAACAGACCATTCCGCAAAGAGAAGAAGATCAAAATTGTTAAGGTAAGTATCTGTTTTCCTCCTTTCTGCATTATACACTCTTATTTTTGTTTTTGTCTTGACATGTCATGTTATTGTTTTTACAGACCGAACATTGCGGTTGGGGAGTAGAGGCATTAGAATCCATCGAGAAAGATGACTTCATTATTGAATACATCGGTGAAGGTAAGCTAAACTGATTGTGTATGTGAGAGCCTTTTGGTTTTGGTGGAAACGAGGCATTAGTTTTTTAAAGGTGATTGTTCTCACTCTATCCACAGTGATTAGTGATGCTCAATGTGAGCAAAGGCTTTGGGATATGAAGGACAAAGGCAGGAAAGAGTTTTACATGTGTGAGATTCAAAGAGACTTTACGATTGATGCCACCTTCAAAGGGAATGCGTCTCGCTTTCTGAATCACAGCTGCAACCCAAACTGTGTAATGGAGAAGTGGTAAGCCGCATATTATATCATATGAATATGTCGATGATGCTCAAGAGAGAGAGAATGATTCAGTCTAATCATTGTAATTGCATGTATGGTGGTTTCAACAGGCAAGTTGAAGGTGAGACCCGTATAGGTGTCTTTGCAGCTCGTGAAATAGAAGAAGGAGAGCCACTGACATATGATTACAGGTCAACTTCTGTACAATTGGTGATGAGCTTAAGCATTATGAGATTCTGATATGTTTTGGCTGGTTTTTGTTGTTGCAGGTTTGTGCAGTTTGGTCCTGAGGTAAAGTGCAATTGTGGTTCTGAAAACTGCCAAGGCTATCTTGGGAGAAAGAGGAAAGAACCAAGCTGTAAGATATCTTGGGGAGCAAAACGCAGAAGAGTGTCTCACCGACCTTCAGCCGATAAATTGCAGAAAGATTAGCTTCAGCAAGACCATTGGTCTGTTGTAGTTCTGCAGTGATCTTGTGGAATTTTTATCTTTTGTATCACAGTAAACTTCAATCATCTTACCCACACACATTATTCTTTTGTAACACAGTAAACTTCAATTATCTTAATCACACACATTACGCTAATTAGCGAAAACCAAAATTTCTAATGCTTCGATTATATTGTTTGTTGTTTGTTTGATTTGGTTTTACATTCTATAGTGAAACGCTTAATTATAATCATCTTTTGGTAATTTCGGAACCTTAATCGTACAAAATCCACTTGGACACTTACAAATAGCGAAATTTTATATATTATTTAGAAAATGCTGATGTGTTGCAACTAGAAGACATTTTAGTAATATGAAAATGAGACATTACAAATTTTATAAAATAAATAAAATATTTTGATTGATTGATTTAAAACTAAATAAATTTATTTTTCAAAAACAAAATTATATTATATATGAATGAATTTTTATTATATAACAAAAATTCAAAATTATATAAAAAAGTAAACGGACAAAAAAATAAATCACAAATATTTACGAATATATCAAAACTAAAAATAAAAAAACTCTTAATTTTTAATATAAGAATAAAATATAAAATATGTAATTTTATAGCTTAAATCATACACATATAAGTTTAGGGTTTGACTGATTTAAACGCTGCAGTTACAGAAAATTTGTGGAAGCAAGCAATTACAGGATGACGAAGAAATGAGTGGAGAGCTATAGGAGAATTTTATAAAATATGATTTCACAAATTTTATTACAAATATATATATATATATATATTATAATTTTTATTGAAAAATCATATGTAATAAAACGCAAAAATAAGAAATTTTAATTAAATACAAAATGATAGAAATAGTTTTCATAATTGTTGTTAAACGCCAAAAAGTATATTGTATAAAAACATAACGTTTGCGAAAAATATTAAAAAAATTAATCAACATCTAAATATTACAATTCACTTATAGAAACCCAAATTTACATGCATAAATATACATATTTTGTTAAAACAAAAATTCAACCATAAATATACAGATTTTGGTAAAAATAAAATTTAACCATACTATTCGAGAGTAAATTTCGGGATGCCACGTGGGGTATATCATTCGTTCGGGGAGTGGTGCTGTGCCTTCGAGTTTTGTCCTCTTGAGGGAAAGCTGACGCGTCGTTTCAGGATGGAAGCCGATCGGGGTCCCATTAGCGAGGGAGAAGACCAATCTGATCCTGCAAACACTACTCAAAGAGTCAATCAGGTCCTCGAGAAGACTGAAATGGAGTTTCTCTCCCGAAGGTTCTGTGACGCTCAAGTCAATGAACGTCCTACAGGGAAGAGATACTCAGGAGGGTGTTTCTATAAATTTGAGTGAGAAGTCTCGTTCGGGGATCATAACATCTATCAGCTTATATGTGTTTCGATGGGATTCTATAATGTGAAAGAAGGGGTTCAACGAGTAGAAAAGCGTGATTCCGGGTTAAGGAAAGACTTATCCTGATAAGCATCGTCGAGAGGGAATGGAAGAATCCCTTCTCGACTATGCTGTTCGGTGGTGTGCGTTTGTCCGAGTCGGGGTGATGTCACCATTCTTCTTAGATCGGGCTATAAGAAGGTTTCTTCCACCCTTAGTCTCTGTCTGATCCTCTCTTCCTCCCCCTTGTGGGGATCTTTCATCTTTTATACATGTCTCTCTCCGTCATGTCTCCTCCATTCGGCGCGTTAGAAGAGCATGTAGGATGATGATGCTTGTGTGTTCCAGGAAGCTCGCCAACTGCTCGGAAACAGTATTTGAGGGTTGTTGATTGAGCTAGTTAGCCGTGTCAATGTCTAATATAGTTTGGTGTCCACCTGTCGTGCTCTCCTTGGAGATGGTAAAATTGGTCCCAACACATATATTACAGAATATATCTTTTAACATATAAAAGCTACTAGGTGGTTGCCCGCACATATGTGTAGGTATAATTTTTTTTATATACATAGTTAATTGTAATATTTAAATATTGATTAGTTTTTTTAAATATTAGTATGTTTGTATATATATATTGTTTTAATATTTTACAAACTTCTTTCTGAAACCAATGAATTTTAAATTTTTTTATTTTTATAATGCTTGTAATAATATATAATCACAATTATATAAGTTATGTTAATATTTTTTGAATATTTTTATAATATGTTTTTTTCTCTTTACACAATCTACAATATGTTTTTTTTTGCGTCTTACATAATATGAATTTGCAGATACATATATAATATATTTTAAGTATATATTTTTTCTTAATTTATTGTAAATTAAACTGAAATAGTTTTTACCATTTTTACTTATTCTTAAGAGCGGATAGATGGTTGGCACGCCTGTGCGGACATCAACCACTTCACTACACTTAGAATACATAAATATTTTTTTTTTAAAATATAAATTGTATAATAATTAAAATAAAAATTAGACTGTAATCAATCTTAACAAAATACATGCACGAAAAAGTTCGCATGTGACTTCAACTAATGTACAATTAATATTTATGTATATACGATTGAAATATGGCTCTTACGTGTTAAAAAGTTTTTAAGTGACTTTGTAAAAAAAAGTGCGAGAGATTTATTTTTATATACTTCTATTTTTATTTCTTATTCATATTGTTTCATCTTATTATAATTTAATCTTTTGTTCGGTTATTTTTCATTTTATTTATGTTCTCAAAATTTTGATTTACAATGAAAATAAATTTATGTATATATATATATATAAATATGATATAAAATTTGTTTTTATTTAAAATATGATAAGAGATAAGATGAGATGGTAACATAAGTTATGTATATTTTAGAAAATAACAATAAAAAGATGATAAAAGTTATAGAAAAATATATGGTCCTATGAATATTATAAAATAATAATTAGTATATACTTTATTCATTTAATAAATATTGGTTTAAAAAGAAAATTTATTTAAAATTAAGTTTTTTTTTTAAAAATTCAATAAAAGTTGATTATTTTTTATTATTTTTAACATTTTATTCTTTAAATTATTTTTATCATGTTTGTATTTTAGTTAAAAATGTATTATTTAATAATTTGTTTATTTAAAATTTGTTTAGATGTTATTAATATATTTTTTAAATTAATAACTTTTCAAAATTAAAATATATCATACTTCAAGTATTATTAATAATAGAATTTTTATTATTCTATTGCATAATTTAGTATTTTTTTTGGTTTTTATATGAAATTATAATATATATATATATATATTGTTGAAATTTTTTCGTAATTATATTTTATGAAATTATGAATATATGTAAAAAATTAAAATTGTAATAAATTTTATTTTCTGTTAATTTAAATTTGTTAATTTTAGTGTTATAAATATAATCTAGTTTATTTATGTTTTAATTCCACAATTTCTAGAATTTTAAATCAACCAATCAAAATATTTCGTTTATTTTATGAAGTTTGACATGTCACATTTACATGTCATCAATTAAAAACACTAACTTTGGTTGTAGTGTTGACAAGTCAGCTATTTTCAATAATGTTAATTTTCAAATAATATGTAGTCTATACTTTCATTTTTCACAAATGTACGTACGGATATAGATATTAGTTGTGCAAAATTCAAAATCGCATGCGAACTTGTCATGCATGCATTTTGTTAACCTTGATTACAATATAATTTTAATTTTTGTTATTAGATAATTTATACTCCTTCCTTCTGTTTCTAAAAGAATGATCTTAAAAAAATATGTTTTATAAAAATGATTTTTCTCATTTTCAATATAGTTTTTGTTAAATATATCAAAAATTATTCTTATTTTCTTTATCTATTTATTTATTTCTATATAAGTTAAAAATAAACGGCAAATATGCTATTTCAATTTTTTTTTAATTAGTAAAATTTTTTTTAAAATTATTCTTTAAAAATAAATGAAGTATTTTTTTGAAAATCTATATATATCATAGTAGCGGTAAGATGATTAGTTATTATATTTATATTTTTTATTAAAAAAGTTTATTTTAAAATTTTGATTAATAACTTTTTATCTTCAATTTTTATGAAAATATATAACACTTTTATTTTTATTATTAAATATTTATATAATACTATTATTAATACATAATTATTAATATATAAATAGAGCAGTTTTAATATACAATATTTATTATATATTAAATATATAAAATATTTTATAATAAGTAAACGGGGAAGATTTTTTTTTCTTTGTTATCCTTTAATTGAGAAAACAAATTTTACTTATAGCTTACCCCAAATACCCAAATATATTCGACTGTTACATTATCTGGATTTTAAATCTTATTGATTTTCTACTAGCAATTATTTGTTCTTCTTTTATTGAAAAATCAATTGGGAACGAAGTTAGCAGTAACAAACAATTTTCCATTTAACTTCTTCTTCGCGCTCGAGACGAAGTTATCTTTTCCTCCTGCTTCGTTCTCCAGCTGATTCGTTTGGTAGAAAATGGCGATTGCGGAAGATGGCGATTGTTTCCTCCTGCTTCGTTCTTGCCATCAGCGTCTACGTCGCCCTTTACGGTCTCGAGTTTGACAACGGCATCCTCCGCCGATTCCAGATCGAGTTTGAAGATCCTAAGGTGAATCGAACCGGCCAAAAGTTCTCGGAGGAAAGTCCCATGTCCATGCGTGTGACTATTCCCAGATCGACGATGGATCATTCAAGCTCTGTTTTAAAAGACGACTTCTATCGTCACTCATGCCCCTCCGCCCAGAGATTGATTCGCAAGGAAATTCGAAGAATCTACCATGCCAGACCTAGCATAGCTCCGTCTCTCATCCGCCTCCTCTTTCACGATTGCTTTATCGAGGTCAGATTTTGTTAAACCACTCATAGTATCTTGTTTCTTTGGCATTGGAATCTTAGTCAATCAATTTCCGGATGGATGATTGAGCGTTATAATAGACTCCGGCTGTTTAATTTCTCAATCTTGGCTACGATTGCATCTGATTGCATCATCGAGGTTCTTTGTCAGTGTGATTTTGCTTAGTCAATAGATTTATGTGTTGGCATACTTGGTGAATCGAATCCCATGTTTCCTTTTTAACACTACTTAGAGTTGCAATTGGGGAATTTGTTCGTCTACAGGATTAAATTCTACATTTCCTTTAGCCATTTCTTGAATTGTGTTTGTGTACAGGGCTGTGATGCATCAGTCCTGTTAGACACGGATGAATCTCAAACTTCATCTAAGTTAGTGGAATTTTTCTTAGGTCAATAGATTTCTTTAGCAATTGTTGATGTTGCTAATGTTGCAATTGGGGAATATTATTTGTCTCAAGGATGAAATTGATGATGATTTGATGAGTTACTTTAGCACATGTTGAAATTTTCTCTGTCTCGTCCAAGTATAGTGAGTATCTTTAGAACTCGTCCAAGTTATGAAATTGTTTTTATCTTCAGGGATGTGATGCATCAGTCCTTCTGGACTCAGATGGATCGATTACGTCTGAGAAAGAGGCAGCTCCGAACCTTTCATTGAAAGGATTTGATGTGATTGACACCATTAAGTCTATACTAGAGAACGTCTGTCCTGGAGTTGTTTCATGCGCTGACATCATTGTTTTAGCTGCTCGAGAATCGGTCAAAGTGGTAAATATTCATCTCTTTCTGATTTGCTATGTTAATAATTTCCGCAACGCTTTAAACTTTTAATCATGTCTTTGGACAATTAGGCTGGTGGTCCTCGATACCATCTGAAAACTGGAAGAAAAGATAGTTTATTGGCCTTCAAGGATAAAGCAGAACTACAGCTTCCGTCACCACACGCTAATCTCTCGGAAATTCTTGCAAGCTTCTATTCTAGAGGGTTTACCACCCGAGAAATGGTGTGCTTGTCTGGTATCACTCTCTCTCTCTCTCTCTCTCTCTTTCTCTTTGCTTTAGAATTTGGTTAACTCTTTGTGTCATGATTCCTTTCTTCTAATGCAGGAGCTCACAGCATAGGCATTACCCACTGCACATTCTTTGAGGACCGGCTATACAACTTCTCGGGAACTGGCAAGCCTGATCCTGAACTCAATACAGGGTTCCTCCAAGAACTGAAAACAAAGTGCCCCTTCTCTGGATCAGCTGCATCTCCTTCTCCATCTCCGTGCCCTGGTTTAGCAGCGTCATTACCTGCATCCCATAGTTTGAGCTCTGGAAAGAAGAATGCTACTGGAGTGATCGACTTAAGCTTCAACAATGAAGGTGGAGAAGCTGAATTTGGTGTACGCTACTACAAAAGACTGATGCAGAAGAAAGGAGTACTATTTTCTGACCATCAACTCATGGGAAGTGAAGAGAGCCTGCGATGGGTCAGAGCATACGCATCTGATCCACAGTTGTTCCGACAGGATTTTGTGTCCTCAATGGCGAAGCTATCAAGCCATGGTGTGTTAACGGGTGCGCTTGGAGAAGTTAGAAGGAGTTGCTCGAAGAGTTCACTAAAGAAAGAGCACACTGAGGGAAATTAAAGAGCACGTTGTAAAAAAACCTGTGCAACGTTATTAGTAATGCGTACGCCACAGAATTTCTCTGTGGAATGTACCGTTTTCTTCCCTTGGCCTTTTTCACTGAACAGGATGAAAGCACCTTATGTTAAAACCTCCCACTGACATTTCATGTAAATAAGAAAAATGCGTGCTTTTGAGCTGTTTCGATCCACGGTTTTGCAGGAATGTCAGAAATGGAAAACTTTGAAAATAGAAACTGAACACGGACAAATTTCCCAAAATGCAGCTCTGTGTTCGAAATTGAAGAATCGGTATAATACGTTACACAGGACATATTATAGGAAGAAGAAGAAGAATATGGTAAATGTGACGGAATAATCGAGGCTGAGGTGGCAGCTGAGTTGGCAAACCGTTATTGGAGTTTGTTAGCTGGAAAATAGAATAAAAAAACAAATGTTGTTGATTTTGTTACATTTTATCGAAGATATAGATTTCTAAGCCAAAGCTCTCGAGCTGAGGGATCGAGTGTGATGAACTCGTTGAGCAGATCGCTATGAGATCTTGTTCTTCATTTCTGTACTCTTTGATTCATCAATAAACGTACTTTTCATCTCAATCTATTCTTTACATAACTAAAGTCTATCACGGTACCACGCAAATCTGACACGAACAAGAATCCAAATTCATACGTATTGTGATCAAAGATTGTTTGAGAAAAAAAAAAACCATTTCTCTGAGAAAGCAACAAAAATTCAGTTGATAGGAGCTTTACCGGATCGTCAGACACGACTTCTCGGGAACGACTAGTCGAGAGCCAGCAAGACAGACGGTGATAGATGGAGTTCATGATCTGTTGTAGTGAAGCCGAGGCCCATCTCATGAAAAGCTATAAGCTGTATCTATCCACAGGCCCAAACTTTTTTTATAATTAAGTTGGAGATTATCAGTAGATTAATTACTAGGAAAAATCCCATAAACAAACATATTACGCTCATCTTTCTCTTGACGTGGTGTAACCCAAACCTTCTTATGTTCTATGTTTGCCAAATTTTCATGGTTTTCCGACCAATTCACATGATCTTAATACTAATTTGAGTGCTAGAGAAGTCACGGGAAACATTATACCGGTATTCCAAAAGCCAAGACATGTTATGAAATTTGTTTTTCTACCAAACGAATCAGCTCAAAACGATTTGTTCCATAACACAGATTAAAGATTTATTTAGTTAATTCTTCAGATTTAGTAATTGAAAGAAGAAAGATGGTTTCGTTTAAAAGTCATTTGGTTTTGGCCTTCTTGGAATCTGTTATGGCGGAATTCGTGAACAAACAATGGTCAAAAGGACAAACACAACACTAGAAAAGGGTCAAAGGACAAACACAACACTAGAAGTATAAAAAAGCTGAAGCAAACTCTGATTGATATTAACCCATAAAACAAAATACAATAAAACGATCATAAGTATTTAGACAGGTTATAAAAACCTGCTGTAGGGATTGATTCATTGTAGTTCAAGATTGGTGTTTTGACGCAGGACAAGATTTTGAGATCTTTAGGCAAAAAGAAAATCAGGCTTACGAGATGAGAATAGGCAGAAGCAAGAGATAAAAGTGTTGGGTACATATCAAGAACCGCTATGGCGATTTCCTCTGTTACTTGCGGGACCTGCGCACGAAAAGTTGCAGACAAAATCTACATTGCTTATCAACCGAATCAAACTCACATATCAGAGAATAGACAAACCGGAATAAAGGCTTAACAAGTAAGATGATCAGTACCTGCATAAGCTGAATGGCAAACACATCGCTGATTGTCATTTTATCGAGGTCTTGACACCTTTTCACAAAACTATCAAAAGAATGATACGAAGCCGAGACTTTGCTCTGCTCATCATTCACCCGCGACTTGTAGTATTGGTGTATTGATTTAGTGAGACAACCGTATTTTCTCAGCGTCTCACCAAGCCCGCTTGTCCTCATCACATCAAATCCCTCCAGAATCTCCGTTGTGAAACAGCTAGAAGCATATATATATATAGATGGACAATAAGTTTGGTTCCTAATCTCAAAGATAAGAAAAAGGCATAACCAATCTTGTGAAAAAAGAAGAGAAGAAATTCTTACGCAGTTTTAATGCTTTCTGCTACATCAGAATGGTTTGGATCCCCTTCAATGATGTATATCAGCTTCTTGAATCCCGATCTCTACTTAGCATAGCAGTTTAAGAAAATGAGTTACAACCATCAACGAGACATAAGAGTAAGTAAGTCAAAAACTTAGAAGTTGAGAATTCACACACACACACCATCTCAATTGAATCTACAGGTTAGAAGCTGAATGAATGACATCTATCCATGAAAACAAATGCAAACCTCAATCTTGATCTTGAATTCAGAGCATATGTTATCAACTATTTTCCTTGATCGTGATCTGTGAGTAAAAAGATATGGGTTCAAGTGTTATCAACAACAACGTAGATAAACTAATATCACACTTTCATAACTAAACAAAAAGAAAACTCAAATTGAGAATTAAAAGAGATTAAGCGTTACACGAACCCCTTAGTGGCAAACTGTTCCCGGTCATCCAGTATCAATATCACCTGATATGATTCCTCAAACGCTTCTCCAAATGTAAGAGGAGGAAGGTATGGAATATTTGTAACTCCTTCGGTTCTATCTGAAAGTAACTTTTGTAACCAATGAGGAACAAACAAAGCTGATCAGCAAAACCACATGCTGCTGATCGTAAAAGAGTAATCTACTGAACGCAAATGGTTACTTACAGAAGATGAGCAGGCTTTCAAAGCATGACTCGAACCGGATGAACATGGTCTTAAGGCGGTTCCATCATTGCAAGAGCGGAACTTCTTAGCATGAGATCCCTCAAGATCAATTTGGCCTTCAAATTTGTAGCTAAGACTTCATCAAGTGAAACAAGTCCAAATTTTACCAGACGCAGCACTAAAGATATTAGATCATATGCTTGCAAAGACCGTACAAGTTTGGGCTCTAGAAGGTCCTGCTGGATCTTTCGTTCTGTTTCGAGAATCCGAACAGGGATTATAAACTTCTGCTTGACGAAGATGACACATTACAGATAGCCAGAGAGTTGATGGATCTTTGTCCTGAGATCCATCTGAAACTTCTTTGAATGCAGCAACGACTTGTTCCTTAGAATAACCAAACGGTGTAAACTATAGAAGAAAACCAAAAATTAACACTGAAACAAACAACACTATATAAGAAAGATTTTTTTCTGAGAAAGAAAACTGAAGCTTCAAATACCATTTTGAAGGAGTACCTTTTCAAGAATATCACTTGGAATGGCTGATTCTGCCCTACTTCTCGGATCGGTATATTGTTGTTCTTCTTCTCTCATTGTACAAGAGGTGGTGGAATTTGGATTTTTGCTCTTTCAGAGAGCAATGATTTTTATGTACAGAATCAACAGATTAGAGACAGGGAACGTGATTGATTCATACGCAACAGGAGCGTGTGAGAGCCCACTCGCGTCAGCAGCATCAATAAGCTCTTGTTTGCCCATGTATTCTTTCCCATTCGCAGTCCCTCTGGTAAACAAAAACAAAACGGTTCTGAAGAAGGGTTCACTAAAGAATGAGCACACCGAGAGGAAAATAAAGAGCACGTTGTAAAAAACCTGTGCAACGTTATTAGTAATGCGTACGCCACAGAATTTCTCTGTGGAATGTACCGTTTTCTTCCCTTGGCCTTTTTCCCTGAACAAGATAAAAGCACCTTATGTTAAAACCTCACACTGACATTAGACGTAATAGATACAGCTGAGAGCATTACCTGCACCATTTTCAGGTAACTCTTCTTGTTCAGAGCTTGCACCTCAGTGTCAAAATATCCTTTCGTGATCTTAAGCATCCACTTGCCAATTCCCCTACGCAAAAAAAATCCAGCCAAAATCAAGAAAAACAAACACTTGTGTGGATAATAGCAAAGCCACCCAAAAGCTAAAACCACTCCCTATAAGATCTGTTCTGCATCTACGAAACTAGAATGGACATAAACAAACACTTTCACTAAAAAAAAAGAAACATTTTGATTTCACAATGTGAGAACAAACAGATTCTCCCATTTTTGAACAGTTTCAATCTTCATGACTTGAACGTTGAAACAAACACAAAACCTTAACACTGATGAGTGTATTACTACTCTCTCGGTAGCTAAATCATTCCATCGCTCAACCAATACTGAAAAAGCGGAGAATTTCGAGCCAGAAACACAAAAAGGTCACATCTTTTTCACACACAAAAAACACCTCAAAGAAGAAACGATCAACCCAGTAAACCCAAAACCCAGCAAGAACAGTAGAAAACTTAGGAAACGACGTTTCCCCTAAACCAAAATTCCACAGAGAAAAGAGAAGAAAAAAAGAAAGGGAAGAAACATACTTGATCTGCGGAAAGTCTTTGAGTGTGCTAATGGGATCCTTGGAGTCGCAGACATTTCTATACGCCTTAAGAAATGTCCTCTCCAGATTTTCGGACAAACCCTTGGGCTTATCTGCGTATTCGCGCTTCTTCTGCAACACATAATCCGCTAAACCGGCATACTCTGGACACAGAAATTGTCGCGAAGGATTGATCTTTCGTTTGCCGGAAAAATGGGATAACCGGCGTTCTCTTAAGAAGTTCAAAATTTGGGGATCCGGTTAAAGTACTCCGGTTAAGGTAACCAGTCAATGACGTCACTCCGCTGCCCAATATATTTATGTTCCTCTTTTTATATTTAAACTAGACGGGACTAATAAACATATGAGATCCATCTTTTTTTTTTTTGGTATGAATGTTACGTTGAAGGTATGTTGATAAAATCACATGCAAGAAAATAAAAATAAGTTCACACACAGAGTGAATGCCATTGTTTTCTCGACTCGTAATAAGAAACCGCATTCTTGAACTGAAAGATAAAATGTATACTTAATTCCCTATCTGAATTAATTACGTAAAACGAATATAGAAGAAACCTGAAACAGAGAACTAAATGTACTATTCTCAATGTATTCACACAGGCCTCGTTTGTCTTTCTATACATTTAAATCTAAACTCATCAAAGAAATTTGGGATACAAAAAGTGATCGTATTGGAAAGAAAAGCTGTAATGAAATTTCAAAGAAAGTCGAGTTAAATACTTTTATTATACTCATCAAGTGATTCAATACCAATCTGATCATATTGTAGGCAAAAAGATTACGTTCATGGATCTCATGTGTTTAGTCTCGCCTAGTTTAAATATATTTTCAACAAAAAGAGGAACATGAACGAAAAGAGAGGATCATAATCATGGATTTTACTTTCTTTCTTAAAGAATATCATAATCATGAATACCTCTCTCCGCCAGTTCCTCTTTGAGCCTCCACACTTCTAACAAAACTATACAAAATGTAAAGATGCCTTTGCACCTAAAACTCTTAAAAGAATTATTTTTACATCTTCCTTACGTGTTCTTACATATGTTGGCAATGTGTCCGAAATTTTTTCACACAGTTATAAACTTATAAAGAAAAGAAGATCAAAGTGCTTCACATTGGAAAAAAATGGCGATTCTTGTTACATCTCCTCTTCTTGTCTTAATCATCGCCATATGTTCTTCAAGCTCTGTTGTTCTTTTGTCAGCATCACCGATTCTCAAACTCAAACTCATTCACCCCAGGCAAATCTATTCTCTAGAACATCCACATGTCTCTGGTATCGATGAAGCATCCCTTGAACGTCTGAACTACTTGCAAGCCAAAGCAAGTGGAGACATTCTGGCACACCTTTCTCCTAACATACCACTAGCTTTCTTGGTCAACATATCAATCGGCAGCCCACCATTCAGGCAGCTTCTCCACATGGACACAGGAAGTGATCTTCTTTGGGTACAGTGCCGTCCTTGCACCAACTGTTATTCACAAAGTCTTCCCATTTTCGATCCTTCGAAATCATCTACTTACCACAAAGAAGCTTGCCAAACCTCTGAACATTTTGGGAGATACGACGTCGTTAGAGATCGAGAACGGATTGTATTACGTTAGAATGGAAGCAATCAGCGTGGGCGAGACATTACTCCCGATCGAGCCGCGGGTATTCCAACGTCATTACCAGTCTTGTGCAACGGGCACAATAATCGACACGGGCAGCTCGATAACGATGCTGGCAGGAGAAGCCTATGAGCCATTAAAGGAAAAAATTGAAGATCTTTTTGACGGAAGATTTGAGACCGTGCGTGAGGCACCCAATAATGAGAATGTTAAAAGGGAGTGCTACAGAGGGGATATCGAGCGAGACTTGGTAGAGTCAGGATTTCCTCCAGTCACATTCCATTTCTCAGGCGGTGCGGAGCTGTCTATGGAAGTGAAGAGTGTCTTTGAGAAGCGTAGCCCTGATGTTTTCTGCCTATCCATTGTCGAGACACCTAGCGCAAGTCTCAATATTATCGGCGCGTCAGCTCAGCAGAACTACAATATTGGGTATGACCTGATAGCACGCAAGATTTCATTCGAGAGCATAGACTGCGGGGTCCTCTTTGATGAGGACTCACAAATGAATATCCAGCATCCTTAGTTCTGAAAAGCATGCTTTTTTGTAAGTGCAGTTAGTGAATCTTGTATTTTAATGGAAAAATGAATGAAAGAATCCTTGATCCTTGAACTACAATATTGACATGGTTTACGCGCGTTACTGGTAATCTAGATCTCAATAGATGCACATTGTGAACCTGAGGAGGTGCAGATTAAAATACTCTGCATACAAACCGAGTTCAGTTACACATATCCCATCAACAGCCACACAACTCAAACACCATTTGTGACAAGACTATACTTCTATAAACCAAAGACAAAGCATATATACCTGGACTTTACACTTAAGCAAGGGAAACAGGAAATTCAAGATCGAAAAGAAAATCACATCTCTGTTCAGTACTCCATAAGGCAAGAGCACAAGAACATTCCTAAAGGAAAAAAAGAGGATTATCTTGGAGAACACAAATCGAAACATGCCCAGATCAAAAATATGAAGAAGGAATCAAGATCTAACAATCATTGAACCATGTGGAAAAACTTATACTCCATGGGAAGAAAGAAGAGAAACCTTGTTGGGTGCAGAGAACGATGGGGGAGTAACTGGTGATGACACTGAGACACAAATCCTTTCTTTTCTGATGAATTAGGGCTTTCTTCAGGTTGATCATCGTGAAGATTGAATGTCATCACACTCAACGAGACACTCATTGTCGTGTCTCCTTCTTTCGATTGAATGTCATCACACTCAAGGAGACACTCATTGTCTTGTCTCCTTCTTTCGATTGAATGTCATCACACACACTCAAAGAGACACTCATTATCTTGTCTCCTTCTTTCGATTGAATGCCATCACACTCAAGAAGACACTCATTGTCTTGTCTCCATCTTCCGATTGAATGTCATCACACTCAAGGAGACACTCATTAGTTATTCTTATTATAATTTTATTTAAGTATAAAAATAAAAACATATCTAAATCAGAGGAGTATTTTATTCTAAAAAAGTTAATCTAAAAATTAGAGATTCTTATATTTAACTCCAAATTCATAATTATATATAGAGATGTATGATGTATTTATTTTTATAATAAGATATAAAATACTACTGGGCATAAGATGTTCTAATTACATGCCTGTAATTCCGTTTCATAAAAAACAAAAAAAGGAAGTTGATTTAATAAATAAAAAAATTAAACTTTCGTAAAGCTTCGAAGTTCGAACCGGAGATGATGGATAGTTGTGCAGAAACATTTAACCTCTACAGTTAGGTCACTTTTGTAGAAGTCACACCAAACCATAGCAAACCGGAACTTTTGTGATTAAATTTTGATTTTTGGGATGTGTTGACCGGAAAAAGAAACACAACCGGTCGATCCCGTGCGTGGCCTAAAGCAGTTATACAACCGTGGGCCTAAGCTTGAGTGATTGATTCTGTAGGCCTAACTGTCCAAAATCTAAAAAGAACGTATGAACTTTTATCAGTTTTAGATCTCTTTCACTCTGGGGCAACGAGGCAAACACAACACTAGAAGTAAAAAAAAACGAAATATAACAAAACGATCATAGGTCTTTAGACAGGCTGTGAAAACCTGCTCGAAAACACAACAGATTTTGAGAACCGAGCAGAACATCTGCTTTCAATGCAAAAGAAAAGCCTGAAAGCTAAATCGGTAAACAACAGAGACAAACAAAGACACAGAACAACATCGATCCTCCAGATCAATTTGGTGCCGTATTTGTCCAGAAGCTTAGCATGCAAGTCACCGATGTATGTCGATTTGGCCGTCTCGGTGATTAGGTCCTCGTCCTCCACTTTCACCGGAAAAAATTGAGGAACCATCTCGACTATTTCACCGTCTATTACCAGGAATAGTGGCCCATTCCCGCCCCTCCGAGCCTGTGAAGATCCCACCAAAAGCAAGACGAGGAAGACGAAGAACAAGAAGCTGATCTTTCCCAATCGAGTTGACATTACTTGTTGAAGACGAATTTGATTAGGATTTGTTTTCCTGAGAGAGAGATATCATCACATGGGGTACGTTTGTTTATATAATCAAAAGATATATTGTCCTTTTTCTATAAAGAATATGTTTTTTTGTTTTCCCAACTTAAAAAGGAATACTATGTTTTTAAACTATATTTATCACAAATAATAAAATATTACGGTTTGGGATATTGTTGTACTCTGGATAGAGATATGTTTTTAAACTATATATATCACAAATAATTTTTTTTGCATATTTTTTTTTTTATTTGCGATTGTATTCAGGATAGGACAAGTATCACAAACTTTATAGACCACAAAAAATGTCAAAATTAAAGGACAAACACAGGAGTAGAAGTCATTCAGCACCAAACTAACTTGAATATGTTTTTACTAGCTGATGCACAGATAACATTGTTGCTTCGGTTCCTCAACATCTCTTCTTGCGCTGAGACATTCCCTTCCTTCAAAAAACATAGTGGAGAGATTGATTCATTGTAGTCCAAGATTCGTGTTTTGACGCAGAACAAGATTTTGAGATCTTTAGGCAAAAAGAAAGTCAGGCTTACGAGATGAGAATAGGCAGAAGCAAGAGATAAAAGTGTTGGGTACATATCAAGAACCGCTATGGCGATTTCCTCTGTTACTTGCGGGACCTGCGCACAAAAAGTTGCAGACAAAATCTACATTGCTTATCAACCGAATCAAACTCACATATCAGAGAATAGACAAACCGGAATAAAGGCTTAACAAGTAAGATGATCAGTACCTGCATAAGCTGAATGGCAAACACATCGCTGATTGTCATTTTATCGAGGTCTTGACACCTTTTCACAAAACTATCAAAAGAATGATACGAAGCCGAGACTTTGCTCTGCTCATCATTCACCCGCGACTTGTAGTATTGGTGTATTGATTTAGTGAGACAACCGTATTTTCTCAGCGTCTCACCAAGCCCGCTTGTCCTCATCACATCAAATCCCTCCAGAATCTCCGTTGTGAAACAGCTAGAAGCACATATATATATATATATGAACAATAAGTTTGGTTCCAAATCTCAAAGAAAAAAAAAAGGCATAACCAATCAAATCTGGTGAAAAAAGAAGAGAAGAAATTCTTACGCAGTTTTAATGCTTTCTGCTGCATCAGAATGGTTTGGATCCCCTTCAATGATGTATATCAGCTTCTTGAATCCCGATCTCTACTTAGCATAAGAATTCGAGAAATTGAGTAACAACCATCAACGAAAGATAGAGCAAGTCGAAAACTTTAGGAGTTGAGAGCGCACACACACACCTGAAGTCTAAGTTTTTGGTCCCTATAGCGATTATCTCTAATGGACGAGCGTAAATCATCAACGTTCTTCCTCTCAACAATAAAGTCAAGAACATATTCGGCCCCAAGACACTTATGCCGAGCAATCCAGATACAATCCCCTACTGGTAATCTTCTAACCTATAGATTCAATTACCATTGTTCCAGTTAATTTGTGCATTTTGGAATCTGAATGACACTATCATGAAAACAAACGCAAACCTCAATCTTGATATTGAGTTCAGAGCATATGTTCTCAACTATTTTCCTTGATCGTGATCTGCGAATAAGAAGATATGGGTTCAAGTGTTATCAACAACAACGTAGATAGACTAATATCACACTTTCATAACTAAACCATAAGAAAACTCAAATTGAGAATTAAAAGAGATTAAGTGTTCCACGAACCCCTTAGTGGCAAACTGTTCTCGGTCATCCAGTATCAAGATCACCTGATATGATTCCTCAAACGCTTCTCCAAATGTAAGAGGAGGAAGGCATGGAATATTTGTTATTCCTTCCGTTCCATCAGAAGGTAACTTTTGTAACCATGAAACAATGAAGAACAAACAAAGCTGATCAGCAAAACCACATGCTGCTGATCGTAAAAGAGTAATCTACTGAACGCAAATGGTTACTTACAGAAGATGAGCAGGCTTTCAAAGCATGACTCGAACCAGATGAACGTGGTCTTAAGGCGTTTCCATCATTGCAAGAGCGGAACTTCTTAGCATGAGATCCCTCAAGATCAACTTGGCCTGCAAATTTGTAGCTAAGACTTCATCAAGTGAAACAAGTCCAAATTTTACCAGACGCAGCACTAAAGATATTAGAACATATGCTTGCAAAGACCGTACAAGTTTGGGCTCTAGAAGGTCCTGCTGAATCTTTCGTTCTGTTTAGAGAGTCTGAACGGGGATTATAAACTTCTGCTTGACGAAGATGACACATTACAGATAGCCAGAGAGTTGATGGATCTTTGTCCTGAGATCCATCTGAAACCTCTCTGAATGCAGCAACGACTTGTTCCTTAGAATAACCAAACGGTGTAAACTATAGAAGAAAACCAAAAATTAACACTGAAACAAACAACACTCTACAAGAAAGAAACACTGTTCATGAAAGAAAATTGAAGCTCCAAATACCATTTTGAAGTACCTTTTCAAGAATATCACTTGGAATGGCTGATTCTGCTCTAGATCTCGGATCGGTATATTGTTGTTCTTCTTCTCTCATTGTACAAGAGGTGGTGGAATTTGGAATTGTGTTCTTTGGTTGCTGTGCAGGAACCATTTCATCATCGGATAAGATGTCAAGTGCAGGTAATCCAGATCGCGTGATACATTCGTTTGCTACTTCCCGACCTTCACCTGTCAGCATGTACCTATGAAAGAAAAAACAATATCTCATCCTATGTCTCAAGGTAAGGTCTGCTTCTCTACACATAATACAAGTCAAAAGGCACAAGATACACAGAGTTTTGAAGATGAGTTTTTTTACTTTGCTGGGTTGCTAGATTTCACCACTAATCCCTTCTGTATAAGTGTTGTCATGCAGTTCCATCCACTATACCACTCCCTCTTAGAGTTTCCAAGTCCTGCTTTCCCTTTTCCTTTCTCTGGCCTACTCACAGTAAAAGAAGAATAATTCAGAAAGCAATGATTGAGGCACAGAATCAACAGATTAGAGACTGGGAACGTGATTGATTCATACGCAACAGGAGCGTGTGAGAGCCCACTCGCGTCAGCAGCATCAATAAGCTCTTGTTTGCCCATGTATTCTTTCCCATTCGCAGTCCCTCTGGTAAACAAAAACAAAAACGGTCCTGAAGAAGGGTTCACTAAAGAAAGAGCACACTAAGAGGAAAATAAAGAGCACGTTGTAAAAAACCTATGCAACGTTATTAGTAATGCGTACGCCACAGAATTTCTCTGTGGAATGTACCGTTTTCTTCCCTTGGCCTTTTTCCCTGAACAGGATCAAAGCACCTTATGTTAAAACCTCCCACTGACATTTCATGTAAACAAGCGTGATATTAGATGTAATAGATACAGCTGAGAGCATTACCAGCACCATTTTCAGATAACTCTTCTTGTTCAGAGCTTGCAGCCTCAGTGTCAAAATATCCTTTCGTGATCTTAAGCATCCACTTGCCAATTCCCCTACGCAAAAAAATCCAGCCAAAATCAAGAAAAACAAACACTTGTGTGGATAATAGCAAAGCCACCCAAAAGCTAAAACCACTCCCTATAAGATCTGTTCTGCATCTACGAAACTAGAATGGACATAAACAAACACTTTCATTCAAAAAAGGAAACACTTTGATTTCACAATGTGAGAGCAAACAGATTCTCCGATTTTTGAACAGTCTCAACCTTCATTACTTCAACGTTGAAACAAACACAAAACCTTAACACTGATGAGTGTATTATTACTCTCTCGGTAGCTAAATCATTCCATCGCTCAACCAATACTGAAAAGCGGAGAATTTCGAACCAGAAACACAAAAGGTCACATCTTTTTCACAAACAAAAAGCACCTCAGAGAAGAAACGATCAACCCAGTAAACCCAAAACCCAGCAAGAACAGTAGAAAGCTTAGGAAACGACGTTTCCCCTAAACCAAAATTCCACAGAGAAAATAGAAGAAAGGGAAGAAACATACTTGATCTGCGACAAGTCTTTGAGTGTGCTAATGGGATCCTTGGAGTCGCAGACATTTCTATACGCCTTAAGAAATGTCCTCTCCAGATTTTCGGACAAACCCTTGGGCTTATCTGCGTATTCGCGCTTCTTCTGCAACACATAATCCGCTAAACCTTGGTTCTCTGGACACAGTACCCTTCTCTCGTCATCCATCACCACCCACTACAAAAGAGTTTCAATTTCGATGTAAAGCAGAGTTTCAATTAGAAGAGCAACAAATTCCTCGATTTATAGCAGAAAGATCGTCAAATTCCTCGATGTATTGCAGATATTCATTGCAGAAAAGGGGGGAGAGAAGTTGTCGCAAAGGATTGATCTTTCGTTTGCCGGCGAAAATGGGATAACCAAAAATTTCAAAATTTGGGGATCCGATTAAAACTACGCCGGTTAAGGTTACCAGTCAATGACGTCACTACGCTGCCTAGAGTCTCCTTCTGACACAGAGACTTTCGAATTATAGAGCACTTTGAAATATTTAGACTGAGAATTAGGATGGGAAAGTATTTAACTTGACTTTCTTTGAAATTTCATTTTAATTTCCATTAAAAATTGGATTATTTTTGGGATATATCTGTGATTTGATCGTTTCCAATATGAAAAACCCACATAATTTTTCACTTTAGTCCTAAAATTTTTGGGCTTAGTGCTTTACACGCTAATGACTTGTTAAATTTGCTATTTCTTTGGGCTCTAGAAGGTCCTGTTAAATTTCTTTGGATATTGTTAAATTTGCTATTTCTTTGGGCTCTAGAAGGTCCTGTTAAAGTTCTTTGGATATTGTTAAATTTGCTATTTCCTTGGGCACAACATTCACGTTAGTGAGTAAAGATTAGATCAATGAGAATAAGCCAAGTAAGCAGGAATTTCTGAATAATAAGTCTACGAAGTAATAAACGTTTGAATCAGATTAAAACATTTCCGTCTCAAGGAATAACAAAACTTTCAGTGTAAACCAAGGTACTCTAAACCTATTTACCTATTGAGATTCCCTCATTCAAACTTCCCAACACTAAAAATAAACACTAAGCCAAGTACGATGTTGCTCTCCTTTCATAGATTTGGTTTTGCTTCTCTTACACTTGCTTGTAGAAAAGGACATATGCTTGGTCGTGCAGAACCTGTTTTGTCCCTATGGCAGTCACAGAGGCATCATCAAACCTAAGCCATTGACCGTTCTTTCTTCGAGCATCTGTGGTGTAGTGCCCTTTCGAGGGATCCCTTCCGTGGTGGGTAATAGTCGCCACAAGTTCATATTTTAAGCCCTAAAAGAAGAAATTTGAGTAAGCAATAGTTCATCGACAGAAAGAGAGAGAGAGAAATGTAATGCATAGACAATTCTGTTTTCGAATTTATACCTCCATGGAAGGAGAAACAAGAAGGTAGCGGCCTAAGTTGAGTTCAAGGGGAAAGCGAACGGGCTTATGCAGCTTCGTACTCCCTTGGCTTCCGTAGCTAAAACGCATTAGGTGCAGTATCATAATCTTTGAGAGTTTCTGTATCTTTATCGCTTTTCTAGCACTCACTACACCGGCCTGAAAATGAGACAAGACAAACAAAGCAAACAGGGAAATTATTAAGAGAATATTCGTAAGGAAGTATTATAGTACGAGTACGAGTAAATCGCATGCTCATAACATCCCACATAATTCAATATTGTGAGAAGAGATATAGTTTACCTTCCCAGTAACCGAGGCTCGATACCCTTCAAGATCTTCTGGTGCAGAAAACAAATGCAATGCATCTTCTATCATCGTCACGGCTTCCGGGTGAATATCAAGGTGAAGTAAGAGATATGGCTGTACAGTAGCAGACGCTTTGTTCCCTGTTCCAAAAAAGAGACATATGAGTGCCTGATGAAGCAGAATTTCTATGACTTTTAAAAGAAAATTTAAACTGAATACAAAAAAATACCTTCTGCCTTCACTGTGCTTTTTAGCTCCCCGCCGAATATATCACTGAGCTCAGAAGGAACAAAGCTTTGTGTCCTTGTCACAGCCGATTTGTTTTTGGGTCCAACTGTTTCCCATTCCTCATCATCGTCGGCAGAAGTAACAACCGGTGCTTTAGAAGTAGTGAGTTTCAGGAACTGCTCCCTGAGTTTCAGTAACTCATCATGCATTTGGTCCATTATGAAACTCAAAAACTCCTGAGCATCTTCTTGCCTGCCAACACAAAGCACACAATGTTAGATACTATTAAAAACATACGTACATCAAAATTTCAGACTTGTAAGAAAGTCACAAACCTTGGCCGGCCAGACATGTTGTTGAGTACATCTGGGGTAAACTTTCTAAGGACCTCTTCAAACATGGCAGGTGTAAAAGGTCTACCAGACTCAACAACGGCAACATTATTTCTGAAGCTTGAACTGCTTGGCGCATCTAATTCAGAAATGAACTCGGAAAACGCAGCTAACGTTGGAGACCCAGCCTGAACAAAAGCAGAACATGAACAATCACGATAAGACAACAAAGTTAGAAAGATAGAACCAAAGCACAGGGAGAAAAATAGAAGTCAGAAACCTTTGGAATATCTTGGAGCTGTATTCCCTGGAGGAGCTGCACAAACGGAGAACATGAGAGTAAAGCCTGCAGAGTCGCATTGAGGAAGCACAAGTTCCCAGCGTTTATTAATCCTCTTGGTGTAAAGTCTTTAATCGGCGGAAGAGACTCAGAAGGAACAATCTGGTTGTTCTTTCTTGCTATGCTGCCAGATGAAGAGTCACTTGACGAAAATTCGCTGTCCAGAGCTTGGAATTTCGAGCCCGAGGCTTTATAAAAAGAATCACTTTCACCATCTGACACACTCAACTTATCGAAACCAGGATCTTTCTTCATCGCCACACCATTGTTGAGAGACTTTCTTTCAGAGACCTCCTTAATAACTCCATTTTCTTCCACATGCTGCGGAACTCCTGAAGAGTGTATGCTAGGGAGTTTTGCATCATTATCAGAGCTGGAAGGTCTAGGAGCATCAAGTTTCTTTTGCAACCCAGCGGAGTGAATAGTTTTATCCTCCTTATGAGAGCTGGAGGGTCGAGATTTAACGGTCACATCAGCCTGACCTTTCTTCAGCTCGCCATTAGTATTCACTGAAGAGTTTTTGGCAGAAATATTCAAGGAGCCGAATTGTATACCTCCCACAGATTTGTCTTTATGATTCTGAAGAGCCTTAATGGGTTTCTGCTCAAGTAATGACCTTGTTTCATGCTCCGTAAAGGATCCAAACAAAAATACCTGCCATGAACAAAACAAGGATAGCGAGTGTCAGTTAGGGAAGACTAAAGTATTATATTCATAGCTTTTACAGCACCAACTAGGCAAACATGAAAGATAAGTATAGTCTCTCGCATATACATTGGCCTCAGAGAGCTACAAAATAACCAAGTATCAACCACAAATGATCAAAGCTAAGCTATAGAGGCATACCACCTAGAATATCAACTACAAAAATGGTCAAAGCGAAGCTACAAAAAAGCAGAACAAGAGCTCTTGGCGGATGCAGAACAAACAACGTTATACAGGAAGCAACATGTAGCTAAGAAGAAGCTCAGAGGCAGACAAAAGATGGGAAAATTACCTTCTTTTCACTCATATTTGGCACATACAACGCAACGGGGAAGCAATTGAAGAGCAGCAGAACAGCCCAAAACACGTAATCTGATTCAGAGAGAGATCCACTGGAAACGAGATGAAAGAAGTAAGAGAAATTTGAGAACAGAAATCAAAATCTAGGGTTTGAGGCACCAACAACCCTGGATGAGAGTCGGCGAGTTGAGAAGACATGAAAGGGGAAGAGGAGAGTAAGAAAGAGAGGATTCAGAAAGGGAAGCCCCTTCTCGGTTTTTCTCTGCAAATTCGAAATGGGGAATCATCCGAATTTGGAGGAGGTAAGTAAGAGAGAGAAGAGAGAGACAGACCTTTTGGGATTTGAGAAATAAATTAGGGTTCCTTCTCTTTGTCGGATAGTTTGGGAGGAGGCGTCGAGGGCGGAGCTTAGCGCCGCGTTTGGATCTTCGTCTCCTCTTTCGTCAAACGCGTCGTCGCGTCTTTACAATAAACATCTCGGTTCGATTGTTAGTTTTACTTTGGTTTAATCCGGTTTCGAACAATTATCGAATCGAATCGTAGAAGCAATTACCCCGGTTCGGTCTGATGGCTCTTAATATTGGTCGTGCAAACTGCAACGATTTCCACCGAACCGTAGTAGCAATTATCCCGGTTCGGTGTGATGGTTCTTAATTCTGGTCGTGCAAACTGCGACGACTCCTACACCGGTCCGTTTTTTCTTCTTCTTTCTTCAAATTTGTTTCGATTCCTCTTCCGATTTTCTGTCTAAAGATTTTACATGTTGACGAAGCTTATAGAAATGTTTTACAATTGTTTCAGGAAAATGGCTACATATCTATATAATTAAAGGACATCACTTCACAGATTTTTCGACAAAAGTAGTCAAATGTGCAAGACCCATGTTGTCCACTGTCTTCTTCGCTAGCGAGTCTGAAAGAAGAAAGGTTGGTGGTCTTTTGATTCGCGGTGGAGTCCCAATATAATATTAAATAAATATAATATGTTGATTGATTTCTTCGATTCCTGAGCTGTTTTCACCTTAAAACTGATATAGCTTTTGACTTAAAAAATCATGTAGGTCACGACGATGAGCTGCTGCTGATGTGAGAGACCTTTGTTTTTATTCGCTTACAAAGCAAAGAATTAGGGAGAAAAATTAAGGAGAGGAGGAAGGAGACAAGACAATGAGTGTCTCTTTGAGTGTGATGACATTCAATCTCCATGATGATCAACCTGAAGAAAGCCCTAATTCATGGCAGAAAAGAAAGGATTTGTGTCTCAGTGTTATCACCAGTTACTCCCCCATCGTTCTCTGCACCCAACAGGGTTTTACATTCTTCTCTCCCTCTTTTCCTTTTTTTCCATAGATTAAATTTAGATCTTGATTCCTTCTTCATACTTGTGATCTCGGCATGTTTTGATTTGTGTTCTCCAAGAAGGGGTTTTCTTTCTTCTGCGGATGAATGCTGGAAAATTGGTTTATTGAGTATTGAACAGAGATGTGATTTTGTTATATTTTTCTGTTACCTTTGTATAGGTGTGAAGTCGCAGTTGGATTATCTTCAGCAGGGCTTGCCAGGTATATATACTGTGTCTTCATTTGTAAAAGTATAATTTTTCGGCTTAAATGGTGTTTGAGTTATGTGGCTATTGATGAGATAGAAGTAATTGAACTCTGTTTGTATGCCGTTTATCAGATTCTTCAAATCTGCACCGTCGTTAATTCACAATAAGTATGCATTTCGATATGAATCATTGGCTACTTGATACAGTTTTTCCTTCTTGTTTATAAATCTATTGAGATCTAGGTTTGGATTCTATTTTTAGTATATGTTGGCATTGCCTAAATCTGACAGACGATTTGTCAAAGTCCGCATCCTCAAGTTAGTGTATTAAGCTACAAAACAAGAGTCTAGTGCACTTCTTGATGTGTCTGTTGTATGGTAACGCTATGCATGGTATTCTCACATTTTTCACTCGCTCGCTTGCCTTAACTAAGAACGAAGGAGCTAGCTTCTAGTTCCACATGCCTTTGACAATTCTTCATTTTGCATTGTGTCCTTGAACTTAACGAGATGAATACTACTACTCTTCGCTTGCAGCCTATGACCAATTTGGCATATCAAGAAACGGTCCTCAGGATGCCACTGATGAATCCTGCACCATCTTCTACAACAAGGAAAAAGTATTAGACTGTTGATAAAGCTACATCAATGGCACTTTCTTAACGACTAATTTCCCCGTACGTTATGGTAATTGAAGGTCGAGCTGCTAGAGGGTGGAACTTTCTGGTTGTCGGAGTCTCCCTCGGTCCCTGGAAGCACGGCTTGGGGTTCTGAAGTTCCTTGTATAGCTACATGGGCCATATCCTGATTACGTGTGGGGTTGATTTTTTGCTAAACTGTTAATTAGATTACTAGTGTATGGGTTTGGTTCTTTCTGTCACATATACTGTGTTTTCTTTGACAAGCTGCCTACACATTCCAACTGAGACGAGCGGAGCCGCCGGGTTTTTCGTTTCAGATAGTAAACACGAACTTGGATGAAATCAGTCCTCGTGCCCGTAGGCGAAGTGCTTTGCTCACATGGCAACACATAGCATCATTACCTCCCACCTTGCCCGTTGTGTACTGTGGTGGTTTCAACACACAGAAAGAATCAACAACCGGGCGATTTCTGTTGGGCAGATCCAGGTACCGTAGCATCACCTTCACAAGTTTCTTTTTTGCTTTTTTGAATTATCTCATAGAATTTCCCTTTCAGGCCTTTTATGTAATGCAATAATAGCTATACTAAAGTTGTATTTCCTCGTTTGGCTGCTGATAAATGGTCTTTTGGGTATTCGTTCAACTTGCAGAGAGCACGGTGTGGTAGGGGACATGAGAGACGCATGGCCAAGTGCCCGAGTACGAAAGAATGTCGCCCTCATAAGAACTTATCACGATTTCAAAGGTACATATCATGAAACATCTTCACTCTCTCATGAGTCTTTAGAATCATCTATTATCTAGAGTCTTTTATATCATAACATATTGGGACTTTGTTCAGGTGACAAGCAGGGAACGGTCGAGTTCTTGAAGCTAATATTCAGAGCTCTATGCCTCTGCTGGGACCGACAGACACAAGATCTACACACGGATTGGATACTGTACAGAGGTAGGTCTATAGTTCCCGTGATGTGTGAGGTGGTAAATGATAAAATCGACGAGTTGTATCCTTCGTCTCACTACCCTGTGTTCGCTGAGTTTATGCTTCCTCGTTCTGTAAGAATGCTTGAACCCACTCCTCCTGTTCCTGCTCCTGCTCAAGAGGAAAGCTAGAACACTTGTCCTGTCTTGCTTAAAGCTTTTCACAAAATGCTGATTGTTGTTGTGCAAATGAGCTCTGTTTTTTTCTCAGAGCCTTATTGGTTTGAGCTAAAATTTATTCAAAAGAGATTATTATTTTTGTTTTCTTTTCTTCCAAGACGAACAAGAAGCTTAAAATTCAGCTCAGCCGTTTAACTTTTAATTACGTTAATGATGCTACGAAAAACAAGAAGCATAAGGACAATCCTTTTACTAAACCTCTGATATGAGTCAATGTGTATTATATGTTTTCGAGAGGACGAGAAAGGATAACATCTGAAAAGACGATCACTTTTTAAAAGTAAATCATTCGGATCACACAATGAGTGGTCTTCTAGTTACGAGGTTTCATCTTCTAAGACGAAGAAGAATTGCTTTGTACCCACTCAACGAGTGTCGCAACTCCAAACCCAGTCGCAGCTTTCTTCTTCTCGTTCCACACAGGTCCCGCCATATCTATGTGCATCCACTCAACCTTTTCGCTCACAAACTGCAACCATTCACCAAAACCCGGTTCTTCGTTAGACAACAATAATGCTCGTTAGTACTGCGAGAGTCTTCTTTGTTTCTGTTCTATCAAAATTCTCACCTGTTTCAAGAAGAGAGCCGCGGTGATTGATCCACCCGCGCGGCCCCCAGTGTTAACCATATCCGCAACACCCGATTTCATCATCTCCCAGTAACTCTCTTCCAGTGGCATTCTCCATAGCTTCTCTCCACTTCTCTCTGATGCAGCAATCACCGCCTTTGCAAGCTCATCATTAGGCGTATATATGCCTGCAGAAAACCAAAAACCAAACAGATATTCAATCATCATCATAGGTGAATGCTATTCTGTTTGCTTTTAACACAAGCCTATGTACCTGCCATGGATGTTCCAAGAGCAACAACACAAGCTCCAGTCAACGTCGCAAGGTCAACAATCTGCATATATAATAATTTCACAAGTTTAAGCAAAGAATGTTTGAATTACCCTCATGTAGCTTCTTCTATGTATCAATAAATGGACAAATCTTTCAAAAAGTACCTTATCGACGCCCTGGTTGCAAGCATAAACTAGAGCATCTGCAAGTGTTAGTCGACCTTCAGCATCTGTGTTGTTAACCTGCACAACACCGCCACCAAATGTTCGGGGTAAGAGCAAAACAATGGAAAGCTCGAACCTTTTTAAGCTGAACTCATATAGGAAATAATGTTAAACATACCTCAATTGTCTTTCCGTTCGATGCTGTGATGACATCTCCAGGTCTCATTCCAGTACCACTTATCATATTCTCACAGGCTGCAACAATGAAGTGCACCTGATTGTTCAAAGAGGCTTTTGTTAATGTACATTCTCGTTAACTCAGAAACTCAAGTTTCGTGTGATAAAAACTTTACCTCGACACCGGGTGGCTTAATTTGACCAATGGCCTTTGCAGCACCAAGAACAGCAGCCGAACCTCCCATATCGAATTTCATGAGCTCAATTGAGCAACCCGGTCCGGTCTTAATATTGTAGCCACCACTGTGAACAGAAACCATATGGTCAATAACCAATAAGTGTTAAAATGAAAGAGAAGACAACTGCCCTAGTGATTACCTGTCAAATGTCAATCCTTTTCCAACAAGAGCAAGCTTGGTCTTAACAGGGCCACTAGAAGGTTTGTAGACAAGGTGGATGAAATGAGGTGGATTAGCTGAAGCAGCAGCAACAGCGAGATATGAACCCATCTTCAACTCTTTGCATTGCTCCTCGTTCAAGATGTTTGCAGTCATGACATCACTGTACATGGAAGCCAGCTTGGACGCCTCCTCAGCTAGTACAGCTGCAAGATACAATGTCGCAGAAGTTGAGACCCAATGTTTGCTACAAACTTCAATACGCATAAATGCTCACCTTACACAAACAAGGAAAAAATTAAGACACTGATGCTGAAAAAAAAACACTCCATACCAGGAGTGAGCACGTTCGCTGGAGAATTAACAAGCTCCCTCCCGAAAATTACGCCATAAGAAACATCTTCAGCATACTTAAGCTTCTTCTCTAGTTCAGGTCCAGTGCCAAAGCCAATGATATCCACAGATTTGAGAGATGGTGTCTTTGACTCAGACTTATACCTGCTATCTTCAAACAAACCAAGCACCGTGCCTGTCACAAGTGAACAACGATCCCACACAAAGATCAGTTCCAGAATACTTCTCATGTTTTTTAATAAAAGAATTCACAGCAACAACAACAAAAAAACAAACACCTGAAGCTATAGCTGAAGCAGAACTGAGCTTGGTTTCATTTGACTCTGAGGAGGCGAGAACAACTGCAACGCTGCTAGCTTGAGAAGCTTTTGCAGCAGCAGCAACAGCCTCGCCGAGACTCTGAAAAGCCGAAGGAGATGAAGCAGATTTTCCAAGACCAATCAAACCGACCCGCTTTGACCCGAGACCCGGAAGCCTAAGAACTGTTGACTGGCCGGGTTTGCCGGAGAAATCTTCCTCAGACGAGACATCAGCTAGAAGTCCACCCAAGTGGGCGTCGAGCTTCTTCAGTATCGGGTTCTCAAACTTCGAGTTCACGTCTTTAGCCATATCTTTCTCACTCACACCAACCGCGAGTATGTCCCCTTTCCACTCCGTCACGTCTATCTCCTTGGCAGAGAATGAGATCTGATACACAACATCCAAGAATCAAAATACGGCCAAACATCTCGAATGCATTCATCAATTACAAACTCTGACTATAATCGATTACGAATCTCTGACTATACTTGACCACAATCGATTAAAAATTGTGATTAGACGACGTTCTGAAGTAAGCAAAACTTGTGATTAGACGATTACAGATTAACACTAGAATCGAGTTTTTACACAGATAAAAGCAAAACCGAATGATCACATAAGCGATGAGGGAATAATAACCTTAGGATGATCGACGGAATTGGCCTGAGTGAGGCCGAGAGTAGCTTGCGCGAGTGTATGAGCCATGGCTCTTGAAGAACAGTAGAGAGGCGTGACGGCGAAAGCGAGCCTAAGGCGAGGCGGCAACCGGAATCGGACGAAACACGAGGAGTACGGTGAAGGAGAAGAAGACAAGGAGCGGAAATGGAAGCGAGAGGAAGAAGAAGCAAAGGACGTAACCAAAGTGACGGCCATTTATAAGGAGACGAAGCCGCCGTGTGCTATTATCCGATGACTGATGGTTGCTACTATTTTACTTGACTCACAACACCATTAGCTACTATCCGACTCGGCCCGTTTCGGGTCCGTATAACTGACCCATTCTTAACTTATATACACCGGTCGTATCTTCTCTTTTTAATCAAACATACCACCATATTTATCTAAAATACTTCAGAACTAACAAGTAGTTTCTCACGTACGTACATGTTTCTTTGTGTTTGTCTAGTTTGGAATTAAAATTCAGATTTTGATTCCATATCTAGGAAATTAGGAAAGCATAAACCAAATTCAAGTTCATCAGATCTTGAATTATTATTCCTTCTGTAAAATCACCTGAACTAGAAGCTATAGTGAAACAGCTCGAGATTTTGACTCAGATTGTTCAGTTATTAGCATATGAGTTTTTATATCTATGAGAGACTCGCATAAAGAAGAAGTTAATGGAGAGATGCTCATGAAACAAAAACAATAGCATAGTGTAAAAAAAACAGAAAACAGTAGAGCTCGATCTCACAGCACATAACAAAAGCATAGTGTAATAACCACTGTTTTCGCAAAACTTTATTTGTGAATTCTGAAACAAAAACAAACAATATCCAGAAGCCTGAGCCAGCTTCAATACAAATGAAGAGCAACAAGTGGGGAAGAAACGAGATAGCTAAAGGCAATCGCGTTCATATCTTAGGAGCCTAGTAATTACCACTAACTACCAATAATGCCTTTCTGCGACTATAGATGAAGTTGCTTCAAAATGTATTGGCATGAACCAACAAAAACAAAGCAAATCTTCTCTCTAAGCAACTAGCTCAGCTTTTGGTTGCTCTGTATCATCTGCCCTGGAAGACTTATGGATAAACTTCGGTTCTGGTTTCTCAATTCCTTCTATATCGGTTATCCTCAACTTTGTCAATTCCTGGACATAAGTTGGTAAATGATCAAAAACAACAAACATACTTCATGGAAAGAGCTCGAAGAAAGGTGATTGACAAAGGTGAAACAAATAAAGGGAGTTGTGAACTATACCTGTCGATGTCCTGTGGTTCTCCTATAGTTCTTTCGTCGCTTCTTTTTGAAGATGAGCACTTTTTCATCCAGTGCCTGTCACTCACATGAAAGTAAATGTTACTTGAGTACTTACACTCTCACCAATTCAACTGTCAAATTCTCTTTTCCTTAATGCACAGCTTCACTAGTATTATAAAACACCAAGCAAGACAATGGGACACTTACATGCTCTTCCACCACAGCATGAACAGTCGCCTCTGGCAAGATAGGCCTGCCAATTATCGTCTGGCTTGCCGAGCCCAATAGGAGAACCTTGGTCAGTATCAGCTGCAAAGAGACAATATTTCACAGCAATCATACAATGCACTTTGGAGAAGAGAATAGCAAAGATCTCAAAAAAAAATGCAACCATCTCATGATGAAGAGCAGAAGCTACCATACCTTATCATTTATGTCACAGAATTTCAATTTCTCTGTGAAAATGGAGTCCCCGTTGCTTACTTTGAACTGATGCGAACCAATCTACAGGAGAGCGATAACCATTCAAAATTCAGCGAGTGTGTGAAAATGAAAGGAAGAATTTTTGTCCAACACTAGAGAGAGCAGAGACGAAACCTGAACAACGGCGAACACTGGTTCATAGTGTTTGAAGAGTCGCTCCTTAGGTTTGAGAGGACCCATCACCTTATACCCTATCTCCGCCGCCGCCTCCACTTTCTCCGCCGGTGAATATTCCCTCTCTACTTCCACCTCCGCCGAATCCTCGTATTCCCCCTCATCCTCCCCATCGCTGGTTTCCTCACCTTCATCACTATCGTTTGTGTTCGAAGAGAAACGGCGACCTTGGGAGCGATACCGGAGACTGTACCATGAGAAATCCCTAGCGAGGGATCGATTCGGAATCGGGGTCTCATGAGTAATGCTGTTCCCGAAAAGCTCTAACACCGGAAGCGAAGAGATCGAGCGCGTCTGATTAATCGAGAGAACCGTCGTAGCACGGCGGCTTAGCTCGCGAAGGCATCGAAGGCTCGCCATCGGAGAGCACAAATGGACTTAGGGTTTACAGAGAGTAGAGAGAGGGGTTTTGTTGTCGTCGTTTTGTCCACTTGAAGTTTCTGAAGACCTTCTATACGAACCAGAGGCATATGCACTCACTCAGTCAAATTTACAGTTGCTAAGATATATAATTACTTAGGAAGATACAAGATTAACATTCAAACCATTACTAAACACAACACCTGATATTTCTTAATGATAGTTATAGGGATATCTTCATGGGTTTTGTTTTCCTCTATATAACAAGAACAAGGAGACGAAAACTAACTTGAGTGTTGATCAACTCTAACTTAAAATAAATACATATAAATAATCAGCATTGTTTAATTTCGAATCCAATGCTCAACAAAGTCCGAGCCGATTCCATCACTTTCTCGCCACCAACATCCACTGCTTCACTGCTCTGCCTCTCACTTTCTCGTCCCACCGAGCACTGGCTTGAACTGGGAATGTTCACCTGATCATCTGACCTGCTTCTCATGGCTGTTGGAGCGGCTGCAGCCACAAGCATTGAGCTAGGAGGACCATGCCGTTTCTTTGGCACCGGCATGTCGTGGTTGTGTACTCCTTTGTATGTGATTACGACCGCTGTCGTGTTCTCTGCTGCTGTCTCAATGTGTTTACGGACAGGACAACCCGCAGAGGTACATCGGTAGTAGTTCCTAAATTGTTCGGATACACAACAAAATCGAAATCAACCATCTATAAAGAATCGTTTTAGAAGAAGCGTTTAGGTAATGGGGTTTAGTTCAGACCTCGGATTAGGATTCCCCTTCACCATTTTCTGCCCGTATTTGCGCCATCTGTATCCATCACCAGAGATCCCAACATCACCAGCTGCGTGCACTACGAATTTATGTTTCTTTCCAGGTTTGGAGACAGAATCTGAACTTTGTGAGTTGTCCTTTTTCAGTCTGAAACACACGAATAAAAGAGGCGAGCGTGTTAATTCTATCTACGTGAAGGGTAAAAGCACTGAAATCGAAGATTCTACAAAAAACTTGCCTTCGTTTTGGCTCTTGTTCCTCCACAGCTTCATTCTCGAAGTGTCTCTTCCGTTCATCGATTGTTAACGACTGACAGATGTTATCTTTAGTTGAAGCGGACGGATCTGAACCGCTAGGGACTATTTCTAGCTCCTCTACTATTGTTTTGTCCACTGAAACAGGTGAGATAACTGATGCAGCTCTAATCTCTCTCGGGGAGAAGCTATTTTTTCGGGGAGGTTCGTGACTATGCGAACCTTTGTTTACAACCTCTATCACGTTTCCTGAATCACTGGAGCATTCAATTTTCTTAGCACAACAATCAGAATACGTACACCTGTAGTAGCTCCGTGAGCCCTTGGGACTCTTAACCTGCTTCTGTCCGTATTTTCTCCAATTGTAACCATCGCGAGCCGGTGTCCTCAAAACCGGAGAAACCGACAAGCTATTAACCACTCGAGAATCATATCTTTGCTCTTGCTTCTCGGAACATGGAATTAGTGATAGAACTTGTGCAGCCGAAGGATTTGAAGATAGAGATGGCTCTACCATTGATGGATCTGACGAAGCAGTCAGACCGGGACATGTTTCTACCTCACGGTTTTCTACTACAACTTCATCACCCGTCACAATCGCGCTTACAACATCCTCCTACCAATGTGCCACAGAAAAAAAGTCAAATGTCAAGCCTTTACATGTGCTTAAACTCGCTTAACAGATTGATGTTGGTCAAATTTTAAATCAATATGATTACGACTACTCTTCCCATGTACTAGTAATAATCACTAAACGGGTACCTGACCTATTCTTAAAAGATGAAAACTTCCCTTCTTCTGGTTAATAAAAAATCCATAATATCAATTTTTTCAAGCAGCTTTGCCTAGTAACAAGTCATAGAAATTATACTTGCATAATAAAGTTTGTAAGACTAGAGGAAATCTAAGCAATTTTTGATAAATCAATTCGATCACTTGTTTACAACGCATAGGGCCAATACATCGAGTACGCTGAAGTGAATTTTTAGATTTCATAACTTTAATTTCTACAAATTCCGGCACAATCGATGTCAAGTAGAGAATCTAACTTGTCAGTGTAAAGAAATCAGCTAAGAAATGAACAAAATTTAACAGTCCAGTGAAAAGAAGATACAGTCTCCAGCAACTCACCTTCACCTCTCCTACATGTTCACCATTTGGTTCCACAGCCGAATTTTGTCGAACACCTAGTAAACACAAACATCACTTCTTCAAAATTAACCCCTAAGATATGTTTTTAACAAAAAAAAAATTGGCAAATAAACCGTTACCTTGATCCTGATCGTTAGCTGTGATTTCTCGCACCGCCCCATCGTGAAAATCATCCATATCCGCATCGATAGTCTTAAGTGATTCTCCGTCTCTGAGTTGACTCAATCCGTCATCGTCACCGTTACACAGCTCCTTCTCCGGTTCCACTTTTTTCTCGCTATTTTCTGCCTCCGGCATGCTCTTGTCCACCGGGTACACCTCAGCATCGTCGCTCAGCTTCTCCTCCATGGACGATTCTCTTGTCTGTCGCTCTCGTGGGTTTGTCGGAGAGAGTAAAAGAAACGAACAAATTCTGTAGGCAACAAAGGTAGCCGCTTTCCGACCGACCCATCTTCGGACTAAAACGCTGCGTTTTGAAGCCTTAATGCTTCTGCTTTTAAAGCAAAAGAAGATTCCAACATATAAAGAAAGGGCATTCATGTCTTTGACCGAGATTTAGATAATCTCAATAATTTTATATAAAGTTATGAAAATATATTATCTCAACAATATCCTAAATTTTTAATTAGTTTATGCATAAGATTATCTCAATACAAGTTTCCTCTCCCCTTCTTAAAACTAACATTTTTATCCTTTTAAATACTACTCGATTTTAATCAGATGCTTTAAAATAATTTGCAAATTCGAACAACGTAACAGTTTGTCTCGGAAAAGACATCTTGAAGGAACCAGAACTCGAGTTGTTTTGGGTTTTCCTTCGATTTGGTGACAATACATACTTTTAATCACCATTAGATTCAAATTCCTGTTAGGAAGGGGAGAGGAAACATGCTGAGCAATGTCAAGAATTTGTTTTAGCTCCTGGATAATTTGAATTTGTTGAAATTTAGATTTAAATTATTATAGATAGCAAGAGAAAAAAAAAGGACCTTATAGAATAAAAACTACAGACGTAATATAGTCATCGAATTTGACGTACAAAAAAGCTTCTGCATGTTTACATATTCTAAACGGAAATTGTATAGTATCTTCATGATGTTTCTAAAAGAGAACTCGAAAGTCTTAAAACATCATTGACTTTGGCTTCATCGACGATCGATCTAAAGATTTCGCATCCTCATGAGAGACTCGACGTATTGATCATCGTTGGATACGAGAACGGCTCAGATTCGCTGTGATCGACGCCAGCGACCTCCTCTTCAACCATGTCAAAGTAGCGAGGAAAAGAGTAAAACGTATACGTGTCGCATAAGACAACGTAGAGCAAGTGATTAAGAGGTAAAGGACGATGAAGCAGATTGTTTTAGAAGCTTTTGCCATCGATAGTTAAGAACTGAAAGAGATAGTCGATGAAGCAGATTGTTTTAGAAGCTTTTGCCATCGATAATTAAGAACTGAAAGAGATAGTCAGAGAGCGGTTAGGGTTTTATGGTTTTTTGGGTAGAATCGATAGAATGGTTTTGTGATTTTGAGAGTGTGCATGTGTTATATATATATATATATATTATAATATATATATAAGCGAGAAGATAACCGACCTAATATTATCCCCTTCTTTTATTTTTATTTTTTTTAATTAACTGAGATAGATACGAAGTGTCATTGACTTATTTCTAAAAGTCTTTTAATTTTAATATAAAACTGACAAAAACTCCATGAAATAAAAAAAATGGATTTCAATTTGATCTTCTAGATCTTCATTGTCGTTTTTTTGTATGCAGACTAAATCTCATAACCTTTTGATTTCATAACTTTTATTTCTTGCGAATCGACTAGCGTATTCTTTTATTGCAGCTAATTACGAATCTCAATCAGTCTTGTCTGTACACCAATCCCAATGGCTAATTCGGCTCTTAAGCCTGGAGCCTGGAAAAGGAATCTCGCCATCAGTACGAATTGCATGACTGATACAATTCTGACTACTACAGCATGAACAAACTAACTTTGCAGAACCGTTTCACCTAATCGATCGTGGTGAAGTCAGCAATGGATTTGGTGGATCATCCACGTCACGAATTGGATGGCAGGCCCAATTCTGACTAGTTCTCCGCACTACTTTTCTGCAGTTAAAATACTCTTATGCCTATTTAATGAAAAACTGGCTGACTCTGGCTACCAAACAAAAGACCTCGGTAGAAAAACAGGCAGAGCCCAGCTGTAACCATAACCTTTTGATTTCATAACTTTTATTTCTTGTGAATCGACTACAGATTAAAATCATACATTTGTTGTGCAAAAATGATTTTTAATCCAAAGCTAGAAATACCTATGTGAAGTTTTGTAGCTTCTAATCTCATGATTCAAACTTTTTTCTTTTATAATACTGGTTTTTTGGTTGGTTAATTTAACATATCCAATCAAAAAAAAAAATCATGCATTTGTTTAGATTTTTATTGTCAATTTTTGTTTGTGAATCTCTTGAATCTTCTGAATTTGTGTAAAAACTAATACATTGATATTATGATTAAAATTATACATTTGTTTTAACGATTAAAATATCTATTTTGGAATGGTGCAATATCATAATTTAAAAAAAAAACTTTTTGTATATAAAGAGAGCTCAAAAATGAAGAATTTCTCCAAAATTTATGATGACAGATCTTTTAGACTTAGTCTAACACACAAGAAGAAGGAGAGCACTAAAAAGCGGGAAACTGTTATGTGGACGGCTTATTGATAGGCCAATCAGACCCTTGTTTACTACATGGTTTTACTATAAAGTTGAAGTATGAAATTTTCTTAGTTCCTTAGAAAATAGATCAATGTGTAAGTATTTTTGGACATATTCATCTGTAAATGATGTCAAATAACACAAACCAAATTCCCCATGTTCCTTTAGCACATGTTCAATTTTGTTTGCCTCCGAGGATGAAATCGATGATGATTTGATGTTGTGAGTTACTTTTAACACTTTTTGAGGTTGCTCATGTTGCAATTGGGGAATTTTGTTTGTGTTATTTGAAACTGCTTTTGGTTGTTTCAATAACAAATGCCACAATATGAGCTCGCCAAAGAAGAATGATTGATTGGTCGACTTGAGCTTCAACAATGAAGGCGGGGACATTTCTTTCTGTATACGGTACTACAGAAGACTGATGGACAGGAAAGGGGTTATGTTTTCTGATCAGAAACTAACTGGGAGCAAAGAGACAGAGAAATGGGTCAGACTATACGCTAGTAACCCGCTCACATTCCGACGAGACTTTGCCATGGCAATGATCAAGCTATCAACTCATCTGGTCTTAACAGGTAATCTCGGTCAAGTCAGACGCACGTGCTCGAAGGTTCGGCTCATTAAATGATTTGTCTCTGTTCATAACTTCATTTGTTGTTTTGTTCTCTCGGGTTCAATTCGGATTTTCTGGAATTGTTTGATGCCATATTTGCTCAGCTTTTGATTTGGAATCTTAGGTTTCCGAGTTTGGATATTTTTTGATTCATCAGCGTGAAAATACGATTAAAAGAAAAGAAGCTCAGTCCTATCAGTTACTACTAAAAAATAATTATATACAAGGTCGGTTCCTCCTCCTCTATATAAAACACATGCATTCACACTCAAATCATAAATTTGATTTCGTCTAAATAGATAAGAAACCTATAACCACTCTCCCTCTTTTGGTTCATAACGATGACAAAAGCTTCGACAACAATCAGCATCATTCTCTTGCTGATCATGATCAGTTGCTCTGTGCTGTCTTGTGCGGCACGTGTTCGTCTTTCTCGTCTTCATGATCACACGATTGATACCCTCGATAAAAACGAGAAGCAACAACCACAAGACCTAGACCTTCTCGCGAGATTGGATCAGATGAAGAAGACTCCTAGGAAAAGTCTTGATCGCTACTTGGACACGGTTGAAGAAGAAATCACTCATATCCAATCTGAGCCGTTCCCGTATCCCAGGATGAACCGTAAGCTTCTCTCATGAGGATGTATTGAAGCCAAAACCAATGATCTCAAGATCGTTTTCATCTATTTTTTCAACTTTCTTACCATACAAAATTCATGTAAATTACTTTGTACGATTAGGGTTCTTGAGGTTTACTTTGTGATTTTGAGTGTGTTGTGTTTATATAGAGGAGGGAGAAAAATAACCGACCTAATAATATCCCTTTCTTTTTTTGTTTTTTAATTAATTTAGATACACCGTGAATTTTAGCTTTATTTTCACTCAAACTTTTCCTTTTCCATCACTTTCCCGGAAATATTGCAAAACAATACGAGCTAGCACAGCAAGTAGATGATGTTTATCTCTTCAAATATTCTCTCCTCTGATAAGTTTGGAAACAGGGATACAGTATAAAAGCGCTATTGAAACGTTAAAGAAGCTTATCGCTTGAAAAGCTTAAGATATAACACTAGCGATTGCAAAAAAAGATATTGAGGTTTCAAAAGACCAATACAGAGACCAGTTGCGAATCAGGCTGCGTAGTCAGGCATTGCTTTCTTCAGGAATGTTATCGGCTGAGATTCTTCAGGAGCTAACCGGTCAAAAGGAATGTAGTTCTCCTCTTTGTCATAGACGTGGCACACGGTCATTATCGTCTTCATCAAGCGCCAGTTCCATGTAGCCAAGTTTGTATACTGCAGCAACAACACCGCACAAAGAAGATAAATCAGTGTCTTACGAAAACAACTGTCATGTTCTTATTCACAACGGGATAAGAAAGCGGTGCTGTGTTACCTTTCCCCAGTTCTCTTGTATAGACTCGTGAGCCGCACGGAGATTGTAGCTCGGTATTCTCGGGCTAATGTGATGTGGGATGTGTACGTTGATATCATGGCAGAGAATCTCAATCCTGTCACAACGCAGAAACATCGGATTAGTAACGAAAATCAAACAAGAGGCTCTCAAAACTCTGAGAATACCAACTAAAACTAGCTGAGCATTACCAACTAGGATAATCACAATGAACAGTTCCGTTAAGCTGGGCCTGAGCCGCGTTCCACTCATCCGCAGGCTTGAAAGGGATGTGTGGAGCCGTATGATGAACCATCGTGAACGTGCTCATCTATAGAGATAAACAATCAAGCATAACCATCCTGGCTTATGATGCTACTATATATATATCGAAAAACAGGGAACAGAGAAAAGCATAAGTGAGAAGTATTTACCCAAAAGTGATAGCCCAACCATGGCATCAACCAGAATTTAACCCATCCCAATATCCCAACTTTGTATATGATCAGTGGCCACCCAACGGCCATGAAAGCAAAAACACAAGCCAGACTTATCTTCACTCTATTCACTTCGCTCGCTCTGAACTTTCTCAGATTGAAGTGCCAGTTCACCCTGTTAGAACGCTTACCATCGTTAAGTAAATAAGGAAAAGAAAAAGAAATGGAACAAAAATGATTAATACTAAGAGCCTGATCTATATATACCAGTGAGCTATGGACAACCAAGGCCTAATTGGGCCATATCCAAAAATGATAGCCTTTCGCAGAGCGGGCGATGAATCAAACTCCTCCGGAGGAACTGGTTGCCAAGCTGTGTCATGAACTAACCTATAGAGAACAACGAGGAATCACGAATTCTCATCTCTAATCATATTCTGAATATTATTTATAACAGTCTGAGCAAGAAAGACTCACATGTTGGTTTTGGCGTGATGACGGTCGTGCTTAAACCGCCATGGCTCATACGGGTATACAAGTGGTAAGAAGGCTAGAGTCCCCACAATGTCTTCCACCAATTTGTTCTTTGAAAATGATTTATGAGCACAATCATGGCCTATCACAAAGAACTAGAGAAAGAAGAGTTTAATTAGACAACAGTAAAAAAAAAAGGCGACATAAAGAAAGAGACAGTGGATGAAGAGAACTTACCCCGGTAACTGCAGTTCCTGTCCATGCCCAAGCCAACGGAAGCAGATACCACGGCGCTTTTGCAATCATGAAGAGCCCCAAAGTGTAGGAAGTCACAGATATCAACACAGACTTCCACGCTTTCACATCATCAATCTCAAACACCTGAAGAAGAATCGCATTCCAAAGAATGAGTAAGTAGAAGAAAGATGAAGTTTGATGGCAACCACGCGCATAAGCTCACTGGAAAAAGCTTATACCTCTTTTGGGAGTGTATCCATGATATCTTTCAAGGTGACATTATCAGGAAGGTCTTCTCCAATTTGGTTGAAGCCATAGTTTTCTGCTAGTTGTTCTCTGTCTTCTGCACTGTCAGCTGAAGTCGGTGCGACTGGGACAGCCACAGCTTTTATACATCCAACACTTTTCCTTGCAGGAACCAGGAATGCTCTTCTTCGATGCGTGTTTCCTTTTAAAAGAAGATCAATCGGTCTCACAGCGTACACGCCTGTAACACAACCACATTAGAAAATGATTCACTACATTGCAAGAACTAACAGTATTCGTCCTAATTGCAATCCGAAAGAACACAGAAGAGCAAAAGCAAAAACCCCTATGGCAAAGACGAGAAATTTGCAGAGCATAAAACATATAAAACCTCCCAAATTCACTTCTTTTCAGGCCAAAAGGAATCAATGCTTCCTTCAATTGAAACTCCATAAGCATTGAAACTCAATAAGTGTACAAACGTTAACTCGAAACTCCCGTTTCCATATCCTGTATGATTTTGAAGAAAAGGTAAAGAGGGGTTTAAGGAGAAATAAGATTTACCAGGAGAAACACGAGCAGAAGCAGCCTTGTGAATCCTGGGAAGACATTGTTGTGGGCCCTGAGAAAGCAATAGCAAAGAAACAAATTGATGATGGGAAACTCAAGTAGAAGAGATGGGCAATGGAGAAGAGTACGAAAAATGAAGCCTTTTGTCTAAGGAATGTGAAAAAAAGAGTACCGCGAAGGCGAAGAGAGAATCAGCAATTCTGGAAGCCATGGATGGGCGCACAAATTGAAGAAGAAGAAGCGACTCGAGTTCCTCTGCAAATATTGGATTGAATGGCTGTGAAGAGCCCTCACCTCTTCAACTTCATAGCGCAATGGACTTCCACAATTTATTATGTTTGGGTTTTTGTTTTGTTTTGTTTTACTCGAAAATCAGAAACAAATTTTGCATACTCGAAAAATTACGAAAACTATTTATACAGTATTACGAAAACTAGGGTTACTTTAGAGGTATATTGGTATTTGACAAAAATAAAACTAGTTAAAATAATTATCAATTTTAAACGATTATTCCAATATTCTCGAATTCCAAATGAAATATTAAGAACAAATGTCCACTGAAAATCTCAAATAAAAAGCTAAAACCCAATGAAAAGACAAGTTCATGTTCTGTTATAAAAACGGAATGAAGAGAATAATATACGTTTGTTTTCAGGTCAACAGTAACATATTTTTAGCAAAAATAAAATAACAAACAGAGAGTAACATACATATACGTTACAAGTGACGTGTTATATTTTATGTCATCAAATTGACGTGGTTTTGGATCACTATTTGTTTTAAGAGTTTTATAAAATAAAATAAAAACATGCGATACGAGTGAGACGTGCATACTTATTTATACAACTAATTCTTGTTGACAAAAAAAAAATGTACTACAAAATGTATATAAACTGAAAATCAATTTATAAGTTTGTAGTATTCCTGACAATAAAACTAACAAACAATGAGAATTTGTTTCCCTGAAAACAAAATTGAAAGTTGAAGAATAGCTAATTGATAACGGATCTCATTCATACAACTTTTTGGGCTGAACCCAACTAAAAGATCTAGTCCGATAGCTAATTGAGAGAGTGAGTAGATATTATTTCTTGCCGATTCACATGATCATGATACACTAAATGCAAGAAAAGTCCATATAGACATCATGATCATCAGGATTTTTTTTTTTTTTTTTTTTAAAAGGTGACTCAAAGATATAGCCAGCAGAATGTTTTTCATTCCAATTTAGCGTCAGAGTTCCTTATAAAAATCACAAATTACTGAATTATTTTTCGTTTGACAGTGATTTCAAGTCATTCTGATAAGAGGTTCAGAAGATATGTTAATTTTGGCAAGTACATGTAGAAAAAAAGAATAAAATCCTTATTAGTATGTATCCACCTAATAAGGATTTTTTTTTTAACGTGATTCAAAGATCTGGCCAAACGAATGGTTTCCATTCCGATTTAGCGTTGGAGTGCTGCATGTAAGTCAAAGATAATTGAGTTACCTTTTACTTGGCGGTGGTTTCAAGTCATTTCGGTGAGCGGTTCAGAAGATATGTCAATTTTGGTAAGCACATGTAAAAAAAAAGATAAACCTTATTAGACAGACACATAGTTCTCTCATATAACACTATTCTTGTGTGGCAAAGTGGTTTCAGAATAATCTCTCGCGTAGATAAAGATCTGGCCAGATAAAGGATTTTGAAAAATTTAATTTGGTTGAGTGATACTGATTCGGGACCAGATGAGTTGGAACCGGTGGAGATGAATTAAACAATATTGAAATTAATTTATGACCCTGGTAAAAAAATTTGCTGGGACCGCCATTGGTTGTTCATATATTCTGATGATCGGATGAACTAACTTTTAACCGACTCACAGTTGTTAGTTAAGATTGTTAAAATTAATTTTCGTTGTTTGATGCCTTATCGCAATCAATGATCTATAAAAAAAAATTATTTAGAACCAAACACACGCCATTATTGATTTTATGCAGAGCTTCCATGTGAAACCCTCTTGTCCGCTAGTTACCGATGTTATTGCCATTGCAATCAATCATTTTCTCTATCGTCCACCAAAAAAAAAAATATTTAAGAAAAATAAACTTTTATTTAAAATTTGCCACCTCAATACAAAAGAGCTTCATCCATCGCGATTCGGCATTTTCTTTACAAAATCAGTAGATATAATAAACCAACCCCATTCGAACCAAAACTGAACGAATGACATGCGTGATTCATTTATTTTATGTATTTTTTATGTGATTTGGTAACAAGTTATGTAGATTTTTAGCATTTAGACCAAGCAGAAAAACAAAAAGTTGATGTAGAATTATATTTTTGTTTAGATCACACTTTTTCTTTTTAATTAACCCAAAAATCACGTAACATTTTGTATCTTAGTAATAACGAAAGCAGCGGAAAAAAAAATCACAAATAAGTCAAACGGGATGTAATATGATCTGTCAGGAAATGAAATCAAATAAGTTTTTCCGAATATAATTTGATAATATACGAATCAAAGCTATAGCATAATATTTAATTTCTACGGGTTTGTCGTTGTCGAGTGACAGTAGAAACGTCTTTGTTCGTCATAAGGAATTATATAGCACAGAATATGATGGTATGTTGGTGTTGATAATGTGGTTTGAAAATGAAATAAATATATCAATTGTTTTGTATAAAACTATCGATAATTCATATTGCAAGTAATGCCTGCATGCAGAGTACATGATACTGATTTTGGCTTTTGACATGCAATTATGTCACACGTGTTTACTTTTTGCTGGCTCTCCACAAACAAAGGATTAGATTCTTAATGACAATATTTGTTTTTGTTTTTGGGGTTGCTAACTCAGGGGTAGATGATAAATTGATGATGATGATATATAACACTAAAACATGATTAATTACAGTAATACTATTACTACTAGCTATAATACTTGCATATCTTATAATACAACAATATCAACAAAGTGTGATATATTACTAACATATATTTATTGATTTGTTTCTTCTGCTTGGACAATCGTATTAGCCTATTCAGACAAGAACTTTTCCCCCTTGATTGTAACACTGTTTACTTTCAATAAAGTGTTACGTAAAGTAATTGTCCACAGTCACCATATGCACGTGGGTCTCACGTGGTGCATCACCGGATGAGTGTGTTTCTGAGAGAGACGGGATTTCATATAACATTAACTCAACCATTCGTAGTAATAACGTCGTCTCGAGTTGCAACAACATACGAGATTTTAAATCTCCTTTTCGCTTTGCATACATGAGACTTAAAAATCAAACAATAACAATAATGAAATTCAAATAAACTTTCTCTTCGGTTGCAAATTGGTGTAGTTTTTTTTGGTAGGCAGATTTGTGTGTTTTTAAATTGAACCTCCAAACTTAAGAAATAAAAGTAATTCGGTCCAAACCTAAGAAATAAAAGTTTGTCTTTAATAAAAAAAAAAAAGTAAAAATGTAGATTTACATAATTTCCTCCATTGCCACTGATTTTGGTTCATGACGCAGGCCCATGGTGCGAAACATAAACAAATGAAACCGAAACTTGGCACGTTTTTTATCAATCTGCGCGGCTTTATTTATAATCCTTAATATTCAAAATAGTAATAGTTTGGGAAATACGTTGTGTTGCGAGCAGCACCCAAAATTGACATTGTATTGCAAGTAGCACCCAAAATTAAATCATTATTGGTTTTCATAAATAATGTTACAGAAAATGAGAATAGTGGGTGCTTTTTCGGTTAACTAAGTAACATGTGTTGTTAGTTGTTACACTTGTTTTGTTCGAAGCTAAACAAAACATTGCCCCGTACTATGAATGTTCTCATTTCATTTAGTGACATTGTTATTAATTACTTATTATCACATTTGTGATTGGTGAATAATAAGTATCATCCCGTATTCGCCTCATTGGCAATCATCTGAAAGCGAAGTAGCAGCTAAATACGACCAGAAATATTCATAATTATGTTTGATTAGAGCTCAAATGTGTCTTAATGATCATAATTATTTGTGAAACTGATTTATACACTGGAATATTGGTTGATGACTGTCGACGGAAATGATGGGAGACAAAAAGACAAGACACCGCCTACCAAAGAAGTGTGAGGGAATATCCCATATGGGTCCAATGATTACGTCATCATGTAATAGAACCTGAACGAGAAAACGCCTGTCTATCTTTTGTTTCTGTGTGCATGATTGTACTGTTAAACTACCACGAGGACTTGCAATTATTTCAAGATGTTACAGGACTATTTAGGTTTACTCCAGCTGCTTTAGTATTGATTGATCTATTTACCAAGATATAATAACAGCTAGACATTGTTGCACAACAACATAACCAAAAAAAAAAAAACTCTTATGATATCGTTTTTGTTTTGTGATTAGCTTTGTGAGTTTTTTTTGGCATCCACACAAAAGCAACATGCAAACTATATAAACTTCATGCATTCATGATACAAAGATGCAATGCTTCATGCTTGAGGGGATAGTATTCTTCAGAGATGGACTAATGGTGCTAATAGGCAATTCTTGAGATATCGCCATATCGGGCGCATCACCGGTCAAGCAGCAATATTATATAATTATGACTGTATTGGGTTACTGATAGCTTCATCATTATCACACAAAAATTACGGAAATGGTAGTTTAATTTGCAAGTCTAACAGATTCGAGCAGTATATTGTTATCTTACTGTAAAATATGAAGATTTTTTAGTGAAGAAAATACGATTATATATTCTTGCAATTAATCAGCTAATAATTAATCGATAACAACAATATATATTGTCTATTGAACCTGCTATATATATATATTAACTAGCGTACCTTGTCGCTAAAATAAAAATATCCCGCAGGACGAATAAGTAAAATGTTCGCTTTACATAGATTCCACTGTCTATCATTATTAGTAAAACGACCTATACTAATTATATCAAATTATATTAAATATGGTTATTTTCCCATGCATGTCAGCAATAATAGCATAATTTTTTATACTTCCTCTTTTCGTGTGTTTGTGCAAGTGTCTGTGTATCTCAGATAAATTATTAACGAGAAGCAACAGAGAAAGCAGAACAGGCAATATTGGAGGAGTCTCGTGAATGCGAATATGCTCAACCTAGTTGTTTATTACTAATAAGTACTTTGATGGATACTTAAGCGGCGAGTGTGATCGACTTTCCAAGCTGCTTTAATTAATCGCACATTGTTTTGTGGTGGCTGCGAAATGCTGCTGAAGTTTAGTTTATTGACTGTATAGTCAGTACAAGCGCTTGACTAAATATATACATGCATGCATTTAGACAGCGCGCTTCAAACAACATCATTACAAAATTACAACAATTTTTCTCATTTAGTTCTTTAATCTTTATGATGATAAGTAAGCTCTTTTTGGTTGAAGTAATAACAAGTAAGTTAGAAGGAATATATAGAGCGAAATTTGGGTGGTTCATATAGGATTTAATGTACTTCTGATGATTTGAAAGTAACAAATTTTCACTAGATGTTCAATTTCCGTTTCTATAAATGGAATCGTGTAAAAGTATGATGGAAACTGGTGATTCGGATTTCAAAACAATATTATCTGGTAGATCAAGCAAGGATAATTGCAACGTTAGTTTGTTTTTAGTATTTTTGAAAACTAAAATTATAAACTCTAAATAAATAAGGAGGAAAACGTCCACATGAGTGAAGGGAGGGATTACTGACGCTGAGAGCCGCCCAAATGTTTCTGGAAGCTGAGGAGGAAAGAGCATCGTGTTGCCTTGTTGAATGCAGTTTCTTTTCTTTCAAATTTTGTTGTTCTTCTCGATTTCTTATTCACACACAAAATTTCAGATTTTGGTAAACCCAACCGTACTTTTAAATCAATACTGTACAACCATATATCAATCTGGTATGATCTAATCTTTAATATTGTAACGTGGTTTTTAAAAGTTTATGTTAAGTGTTGTTGATGCGTCATTATTTAAATTCAAATACACTTTAATAATTATAAAAAACAAAAAAGATAAAAGTGACAGTGATAAGAAAAATTAGATAGTATAGTAGTATAAGTCAACTTCAACACAAACTATATAACGTATAATGTGGAGAAGTGTATGTATACATCTATTTGCGTATAATGATGTATATGTTTTGTGTACGTACGTACGTATGTTTTTTAAGTATACAAAATCGTAGGCGCACGTGTCTTCCTTCTTTTGGTTGATTATATATTTAAGAAATAAAACTAATTTCATAATTGCCATTTGCTAGAATTGTGTGCTAACCATCCAATACCAAATTGTTTTTTTCTTGACAAGTTGACAATTGACATGCATGTTATTTTAGATTACTACCAAAACTGTCTACGCTCAGCCAGTTAGCTCTCGTGCATTGGTTAATCGGTAGTTTAAAAACTCGTGAAACTTGTCCATTTGGATTTTATCGGAATTTTTATGATGCATGCATCATGTATTCTCGCTCGTTCAGTGTATATAGAATCATTAAGGCTTCGACCATCCTAAAATTTATATGTTTAATATTTATGATTCCTAATCCTTATATCATATAGAACCATGAAAGCCAATATATTTCGATTTGTTTGACAATCTCCTAGTTGTTGAAAGCTTAAGTTCTACTGAAATATATATCTTCATAGCTCAATAGATATGTACATTGACATGTTAATTGACGAGAAATCACCAAATTTTAACAATTTTATTTCCTACAACACCCGTTTCGTTAACTAGTCTCGACATGAACGAGAGAAAAGAACTTCACATTCTACTGTCTTCGTGTACAAAAAACAAAGAGGTGAAGTAGAAAACCCTAGAATCAACACATATTGGTCCACAAGGACCACAACAAATGAAAGCGATTAAACAAAAAAAATGAAAAATTAAATGTAGGAATTTATGGGGAAATTATCAGGTTCTACATTTTGATCACCAATACTTTTTTAGTAATTGAAATTTACATCTTTGTAGATACAGAAACTGAATCAATTGAGTATGAATTTTGACCCAAAAAAACAAAAAACCAGTTGAATATAATTATGATATTTCCCCCAATTATCATATGCATTGTATTATGTATGCGATGCAAGTTGGGTAAGTAGGCCGTCAACGAGAAAGTTAAATAACTTTCCAACAATTGCCTATCCTAAGACCAAAGACTAGAGGGATAGAATAGTAAATCCATATCGTAAACCGGTAGACTAAGGACACGTGTCGTCATCGCTTTCAAATAATTAACAATCCCGAAGCCGCCACAGCAAAATCTCCCTACACCTGTCAGTCAGTGAACGGAGACTAAACGGTGTAAATACCACTACCAATAAGGGTATTTACGGCATTTCAGAGTCGTTAAGATCTATATAAACACTACTCTTTTTCTGCTCTCATCCGGTGGAAAAAAGTGGAGATAATCTCTAAAACGAGTTTCGTGTTTTACTCAGTTTTTGCTTCTTTCTCTCTCTCTCTCTTTTCTCTCTTCTACTGATTTTGTGAAAAAGGAGGAAAAAAAACCCTTTCAAGGGAATGCAGAGAGATGGTCGGAGTATCGCCGGTGAAGACTAAGCTGTGCGATCGGTTTAACCGATCTGTTGGCGGCAGGAATTGCCACCGGAAACACGTCGAGGACGGGTGATCCATTTCAAAACTCTCGAATTCTCCGAAGATCGAAACCGTAAATCTTTTTCTTTTTTGCTTTTTCAAAATTTTCAAATCATCGTTGTAAAATCGTTTAAAAAAAAAACAATGGTCGGAGCAAAACCGGTGAAAATGGTAGAGAATGGATCTGACGGTGGGGTAAGTACGGGCCTGCTTCATGGCCGTTACGAGCTAGGTCGGCTTCTAGGTCACGGAACATTCGCGAAGGTGTACCACGCGCGCAACGTGGCGACGGGGAAAAGCGTGGCGATGAAAGTGGTTGGGAAAGAGAAAGTGGTCAAGGTTGGGATGGTGGATCAGATCAAGCGAGAGATCTCAGTGATGAGGATGGTGAAGCATCCAAACATCGTCGAGCTTCACGAGGTCATGGCGAGCAAATCCAAGATCTATTTCGCGATGGAGCTCGTACGAGGCGGCGAGTTATTCGCCAAGGTGGCTAAAGGAAGGCTGCGCGAGGACGTGGCGCGCGTGTACTTCCAGCAATTGATCTCAGCCGTCGATTTCTGCCATAGCCGTGGAGTCTATCACCGGGATCTGAAACCGGAGAATCTGTTGCTAGACGAAGAAGGGAACCTTAAGGTGACCGATTTCGGTCTCTCTGCTTTCACTGAGCATCTGAAGCAAGACGGGCTTCTCCACACGACTTGTGGAACTCCGGCGTATGTTGCGCCGGAGGTTATACTGAAGAAAGGATACGACGGAGCGAAGGCGGATCTGTGGTCTTGCGGCGTTATCCTGTTCGTGCTGCTCGCTGGGTATCTGCCGTTTCAAGATGATAATCTCGTGAACATGTATAGGAAGATCTACAGAGGAGATTTCAAGTGTCCTGGATGGCTTTCTTCTGATGCGAGAAGGCTCGTGACGAAGCTTCTGGATCCGAACCCGAATACTCGAATCACCATCGACAAGGTCATGGATTCGACATGGTTCAAGAAACCGGCGACGAGATCCAAAAACGAACCAATCGCCACAACTAAAGAAGCTGAGGCGGAGGATCTTGATATCTCCGTGCACAAGTCCAAGGAAGAGACGGAGACGCTAAACGCGTTTCATATAATCGCGTTATCTGAAGGGTTTGATCTTTCGCCGTTGTTTGAGGAGAAGAAGAAAGAGGAGAAGAGGGAGATGAGATTCGCGACTTCTCGGCCGGCGAGCAGCGTGATTTCGAGCTTGGAGGAAGCGGCGAAAGTTGGGAATAAGTTCGACGTGAGGAAGAGCGAGAGCAGAGTGAGAATCGAAGGGAAGCAGAACGGCCGGAAAGGGAAATTAGCGGTGGAGGCGGAGATATTCGCGGTGGCTCCGTCGTTCGTCGTTGTGGAGGTGAAGAAAGATCACGGAGACACTCTGGAGTACAACAATTTCTGCAGCACTGCTCTCAGACCAGCTCTCAAGGATATTTTCTGGACTTCTACACCTGCTTAATTTGTATCATCAATTTGAATTCTTGTGTGTTTTTAAATTTCAGTCTGTAATATATTGTTGGGATTCTAGATTCGATTCGTGATTCTTGTTCTTGAATTTTAATGTTCGTGGAACAAAAAAAAGTTTGAGTCTTTTAATGTATTTTGGGTCCGTTGCGATTCGTTGTTGCGTCACGAAGCAGAGAGTGTTTGTGTGGTGTGTGTTCGTGTGGTTCAGAATGGTGTCCTAAAGATTCCATATCAATAAATAATAGTATTTATGACTCTTTAAGAATGTCCAAGAGTCAATTTTTATGCATTCTCAATGTCTTTTATTTTTTTCTTTTGCACGTCTCTTACATTGGAGTGATTAGGACATCATCATCTTTTGTAACTCTCTTTTCTCTCTTGGGGTTATGTAGATATGTTTTTATCCTTCTTTTTGGGGTCCAATTTAGGTAGTGTCTTATTGATTCATATGCTCTTAAGATTCATGTGTGTGTCGACATACTTCTTTAACTTTATTGAGTCTTCTCCCTAAGTAGTAACTAGTAAGTACACATTAGAACTATCATTAATTCATAACATTTAGTAAGATTAAGTAATAAAATTATTTAATTCAGTCTACTAACTTTAGCCGTTGGATTAGTTGAAACGTGGTGTATATCCAATGTATGATTAGTGATAAGATTTGATCTTTTCCATCAAATGTGATTGGGGATAAGTATTACTTATTTGAAGATAAAAAAAAAGAAAAATAGTGGAGTAGAAAGGAAAGATGGCTACCGATAATATGAAAAGAAAAAGGAAGATGAGGTGGGCAACAAAACAAAAGTGGAAGTTGCGTGATTAGGATGGATGTCTCATGAACCATATTATTGTTATTATCTGTTTTACATTTTTATCGATAAAATTTCATTTATCATATTTGACATGTGATTCAATTACGGAGATGCAAAATAAACCATGATTTATTACTTCAAAGCAACGTTAGTCACAAGATCAAATTTTTTTAAACGAATAACCCTCCTGTGTGCCTCGGTATTTTAAGTGGTGAAGATTTTCATATGCCTTTAGACTAGTGATCGAATTTTACTTGTTACGAGTTTTTATTATCGACAGTTTTCATTTTTTTTTTTTTTTGAACTTTTTAATCGATAGTTTTCTTGGTCATTGTAAAAATGTTAAATGATACAAAGACCACGTATAAAAGTATGAGTGTTACCTGTCTATAATCAACATAGGAAAAGTCATGTGGACACAATGTCCTATCGAGGTTTTCTAGTGACTTTCAATCGTTGTTTTAAGTTGATTGATAACTAATTTGTAACTGATTAATAGATTTTAGAGTTGTGTTTATGGCGAGGTTCAGTTGTGGTTCGCCTACTTTCTTATTCCTATAGAAACTCTGCTAATTTTCTACAGCTTTACTATACAAATCTGTTTGGAGTCACAATGAAGACTGAAATAGTAATAATTTTATTAGAACAATCTTTTTGGCATTTATCAGATTATAAAATTAAACAACTGATAATTGAACCGCATTGATGCATCATTCTTCGCTGTATACAATCATCGAGGTTTCTCACGTATTCATAAATTGCTAGTTGGATTTAGAATGTTTCAACATAAATAAAATGATATATTTGCTTTTGATATTTAAGAGAGAAATCAAATGTCATAAAGTCGAAGAGGGTGAGATTAATCGATTGGAATGTACATCCGGCCACATGGGTTTTAATGATATGTTTTATACTTTTAGCTATTTAAAATAAGGTGAGACATGATCACGAAGATATTGGCTTTGGTTCTGTCCACAGAACTCGAAAAGCTACGACATGCATGTGACTCCCGTTGATCTTTGTCCATGTGGTTTCTTATCCGATCTTCTTGGAGGAATTGGGATCATCTATATTGTTTGAATAATGACACCAAAATGGATGGTGCAGAACAAATGAATGATACGGAATGATCGAAATAGATATAGTTAGTGTAGACTTATCAAATATAACTATTTTCGTCTTATGCAATTCATACACACACTTTCGGGGTTGAATCTAGATCCTACTATACGATGGCAATATTAACACAACCATTAAAGTACAGTTTCCGATCTCTTGACTAATCTTTTCTAGCAGTTCAAATGGTTATGTGATTGCGCTTCGATGTAACACTTCCGCAACTTGCCAAATTATCAAATTTCCATATATATATTTGGAAATACTATAAGGAAAATAATAGAGAGGTGTGGTTAGTATAGCTCTTTAGTTTTTTTTTTTTTTCAAGTTACATATTAGTTGGACTATGCTATGTTAAACATATAATTTAATTAAGTGAAGCAATTCACTAAAAACAAGAATGGTTTATGGACATATGATAACTCCAAAAGGTTACATGTACTTTACCTTTCTTCTAAAATGGGTTAACAAGCATACCCACAAAGCATAGAGCTTCTTTATTTCGATAAGATTTGTTCATATCTTACTTTCTTTAGTAGTATTAATTATCAAATACCAAAAAGTTATAAAGAAAAAATGGAAATGGTATACAGCTTATAAAGTGTTTTTTTCACAATATTTAGTTTTTATATGAGTGCTTTTCCGTATTGAGCTTTCAACATAGAGAGTATAAACTAAATCATTTTCTACCGGTCCTGCCTATGTAAAAGGTTCAAAAACGACATTTAATCTTCATTAGTGGAAGTAATATTTGTTAATGCTTATTTATTATGTGGTATAGAGCAAAAACTTTAATTAATTCGTTTGGTGGTTGATATTTATGAGCATACAAACATGGTTTTTTTATTAATTTTACTTAATAAGTACTTGTAATAATCGAATACTAGTTTGGTAAGGATTAGGGACCATGAGATCAACGTCCAACCAATGGTTGTATTTATTTAATTTGCCAAAGATAATAAAAAAATTACAGCTTCAAATGTTGGATTCTAATCTTGACTAAAATGTATTTTCCTCTTCCTTAAATTAGCCGGCGGAGTAAACCGATGTTAAGGAGACCATTGTGTGGAAATTATGATTGTTGGACTTAGACAGGGATCTGTAGTAGGGAGTAGTAAGCCCGACATATTTGGGCCTCAAGAAGATGTGGTGACAATATCATTTTGTGAGCCCAAATATTGGGATATACTCGAAGAGAGATCACCACCGAGCAACAAGGCCACGCAACTCCAAAACTCTTACCCGATTTCAAATTTTATGTCAGACGTTTCATTTTATAATGTTGTAGAGAACAATAAATCATAAATGAAAAAAAAAAAACAGTTTTACGTTTGAAAATCAAAACAGTTACTTTTTTGTCGACACGAGAAACACCAGAACAGTAGAAACAAGCCTGTTATTATGAGACACAAGTGATACAGTTAACTGAGTCCACAAAAATATTTCTACTCTCGCATTAGAAATTATATATATAGAAAGAGTTAGACATAGGAAGGGAGAAGTGGTACAATATGTTTGTGAAAGAAAAAAAGGGAAATAAAAAACGTGGACAAATGAGGTGTAGATAAGTGTTGTCTAAACTCTAAAGCTATGAAAACTAAAGTGAGATAGCTTTTGAGTTTTCATAGGTTTTAGAACTCGAGATGTCCCTAACTAGTTTTCTTCTTTCCCATCATCATCATTCTTCATTTTTCTCCAATTTGTGTTCCCTTTTTTGTTTTATTTATTTAATTTTATTTTCATCCCATCATATATATGTGTAGAACGCCGAGTTTTTAGTTTCTTAAGTGAAGACAAATTTTATCACGTGCGAAAGAATCCAAGGAGTACTTACTTGTGTTATTGATTCACTACTGCATAATTTATATAAGCATCCCTAATCTAGTAGTTAGTAAACGAGATTAATGTTTTTACCAATGATTTGCTAAAGATCGTGATTTTCGTACCTTGATCTTGATATTTTCTTTTTTGTTGGATTGTTCTCTTTTACAGTAGCAAATTATTGAGAAGAATTGTTTGCATTAATTATATGAAAAATACTTGATCTGATTTTCCGCCGAATTCTTATACAATATATATATATATATATATATCATCACTCATTCTATATGTTTTTAACTTTGAACTTCAAACTTTTTTGTTTTCTTCGTACTCTTTTGTAATGTATTTCCCTGTTTGTCTTTGTGAGTAAATACACTCTTCAAAATAATTTGTTGTTCTCTTTGCATCAGTCTCTTCTCAAAGTACACTTCATATATATAATCCTAGATGATTCCTCCTCTCTTTTTTTTACATGAACTTTCTATTCCCGTTTCGGACTGTATTATATTTATATATAAGTAACACACAGATTATTTGTAATTTTTTTTATTAAAGTGTTTACTATTTTCGATTCTACTTAGTATATTTTATATATTTAATCGGTAAAATTAATGATATATTTGGTTACAAGATCAAAACCATCTGAAACCAAAATTATAACATAGTCCAACTGAATTAGATGTAGTATATTCGGCTTTCTTTGAAAAATGATCACTTATCAATTTGGCTCAATGAGACTAAAATAAGAGATATTGAGAAAGCGAAATCAAAAGAAAACACGTAGTTGGTGAACATAATAAAAGCCTTCAAATATTGACAAAAGTACACATAAACACCAAACCGAAAGCACAAAAAAGGAAGAGTCTCCTCCAATGGTGGCAATTCAATCTTCTTTAGTCTCCAAATTCAAGCTTCTCAAGACGGTTTTTTGGGATATCATTATATATATATAGTTTGTTTATTTTGTCACTAACTCAGTGTATATTTGTATTATATTAGACAAATAAACCTAACAAATGGTACGAAGTTACAAACCATCTCACGAGGAGCATACACAAACCTATATAGGACTAGTCACGATTCTCCAAACTCATTTTGATACTGTGAATACGAATTCAAAAAACCAAAGCCAAATCATTGGAGAGTTTTTTAAAACATAAACCCAATTATTAAAATTAAAATATACTATAAAATATTTTTTAAAGCCGTAAGCTCAAATTTGTCTTATTTGGGCTTAAAATGACACTGTCTAAATTCTAAACATCAAAGCTATTCTGTACTTATAATATTTAGTTAGTTTGATTACCACATAGACCAAAAATAATAACACGTGATTTAATGAAATTTCTGTAGTGTTAAAAATTTAATTGTCTTAAATTCTTCAGTCTTTTGCTTGATTAGTGATTCTTAAGCAAAATAATACAGTATATTGTATGCAGTATACAGTATATTCTTGAGCATAATTTAATTCTTATATTGTTTTATTGCTAAAATGCCTCCTAAACAAAAAAAAAAAAAGAAAAAATCATAGATAATTAATGATATTTCTCTTTTGTTAAAAAATCTAAATGTTTAAAATTCTCCGGTTTTTTTGCTTGATTAGTGTGATTCTTGAGCAGACTTCAGAGTAATATTTTCCTTCTATTTTAGTTTTCTGCTAAAAGCCACTACCGGTCGTACCGATTGCTATGGGCTAGGACCGTAGGAGATGATGTAAAAGATTATTTTTTAACTTTTTTTTTGTTTCGGATGAAAAGTAGTATATACTTATTCATTTATTTATTTGGATCCATATGGCTTACGAAGCTTGCATAGTTAACCACAAGTCGTGCAGTGTACTATGTACGAGTGTGTACCTGGCTCATTATAGGCAGCTATTATTGTATTTGACAAAATGATTAATTAAGCTTTGTTTTCGGATTCTATATTTAAGCAGTGGTTAGTACAAGAAGTTTGTCACTTGATTTGATGGAGTGGTTTTAGATTTCCAACGTTTTTTAACGTTCAACATAGGGAAAGAATAAAAGTTTTTTTTTCAATGAAGTATATAATAAAAAAATAGATTATTCCAAACATTAAAATATGCGTAGAAAACTATGAAAAATATTGTTCTAAAGAATCAGTTATTATCTGTTTTAGAGTTTTTACCTAGAATATTGTTTATATATAAAATTCATAAACAATTCTAAGATTTCAGAATACACGAACACGACTCAATTCTCACGAGATGAAATCATGATAGACAGTATAAACCCAACAATCAACATATTAACTTTGAAACAAAAAATCCACAGTATTAACAAAATGAATTTGAAAACTTTTTTTTTTTAGTAATGAATTTGCAAACTTTGAAACATAAATTAAAATACAGAACCAAATGCACAAACGCCAATGCCGTTAATAATTTATGTTTAGCATATCCATTTTTAATTGTGAGTTAGTGGAAGTGTTTTAACTAGCATCAATTCACCTGACGTAGTTATTGATAATAATAATAATATATTTGTATACAATAAATACAACCATCATGATTAGCATCTACAAAAGGAAATTCGAAACCGGACCCAATTAAGAAAGAACACAACTTTAAAGAAACATACTCTCTATGTGTGTATTCACCATAAAATCTGTAAAAGATTGGGGTCATCAATTTTTTTTAAATCGGGTTTTCAGAAGAGTGTGTGGCTTTGCCTTTTAGAATGAATGTTTTAACTGAAATTAATAGAAAAGAAAAGTAGGTCTGACAGAATTCAATGGACAAAAAAAATATACACAAGACTTTTTCGTCGGCTGTGGTACTCACGCGCCACCCTTTGAGAACCCGATTTAAATTGAAGTCCCTCTGTTACAGATTAATGTTTTTACCAATGGTTTGCTAAAGATCGTGATTTTCGTGCCTTGATCTTGATAACTTTTTGTTGTATAGTTCTCTTTTACAGTAGCAAAATTTGAGAATAATTGTTTGCATTAATTATATGAAAAATACATAATCTGATTTTCCGCCGAATTCTTATACAAGTATATATCATCCCTCATTCTATTTGTTTTTAACTTTAAACTCCAAACTTATTTTTGTTTTCTTCCTACTCTTTTGTAATGTATTTCCCTGTTTGTCTTTGAGAGTAAATACGCTCTTCAAATTAATTTGTTGTCCTCTTTGCATCAGTCTCTTCTCAAAGTACACTTCATATGTAACATTAAAAAAAAAAAAAAAAAGTACACTTCAAATGTGTATATATAATCCTAGACGATCCCTCCTCTCTTTTTTTTACATGAACTTTCTATTCCCGTTATGGACTGTATTAACACACATATTATTTGTAATTTTTTTATTAATGTAATTTTACTATTTTCGATTCTACTTAGTATATTTATATATATATATTATTTTTTTGGTCAACAGTATATTTATATATTTAATCGGTAAAATTAATGATATATTTGGTTACAAGATCAAACCGATCTGAAACCAAAATTATAACATAGTCGAACGTAATTAGATTTAGTATATTCGGCTTTATTTGAAAATTGATCACTTATCAATTTGGCTCAGTGAGACTAAAATAAGAGATATTGAGAAAGCGAAATTAAAAGAAAACACGTGGTTGGTGAACATAATAAAGGCCTTCAAATATCGACAAAGGTACACATAAACACCAAACTGAAAGCACAAAAAAGGAAGAGTCTCCTCCAATGGTGGCAATTCAATCTTCTTTAGACTCCAAATTCAATTTATCAAGACAGTTTTTTTTTGGAAATTATTATATATATAGTTTGTTTGTTTTGTCATTAACTCAGTGTATATTTGTATTATATTAGACAAATAAACCCAACAAATGGTACGAAGTTACAAACCATCTCGCGAGGAGCATATACAAACCTATATAGGATTAGTCACGATTCTCCAAACTCATTTTGATACCGTGAATACGAATTCAAAAACTTAAGCCAAATCATTGGAGAGATTTTTTAAAAATAAACCCAATTATTAAAATTAAAGTATATAAAATATTTTTCAAAGCCTTAAGCTCAAATTTGTCTTATTTGGGCTTGAAATGACACTGTCTAAATTCTACATCAAAGCTTTTATGTACTCATACTCCAATATTTGGTTAGTTTGATTACCACATAGACCAAAAATAATCACACGTAATTAATAAAATTTCTGTAGTGTTAAGAATTTAACTGTCTAAAATTCTTCAGTCTTTTGCTTGATTAGTGATTCTTGAGCAAAATAATAGAAGACGTTGTTAGTTTTATTGCTAAAATGCCTCCTAAACAAAAAAAGAAAAAGAAACATCACAGATAATTAATGATATTTCTCTATTGTTAAAAATCTAAATGTTTAAGATTCTTCGGTCTTTTGCTTGATTAGTGTGATTCTTGAACAGACTTCAGAGTAATATTTTCCTTCTTTTTTAGTTTTCCGGTAAAAGCCACTACCGGTCATACCGATTGCTATGGGCTAGGACCGTAGGAGATGATGTAAAAGATTATACCCTTATTTATTAATTTTTTTTAGTCTTGGATGAAAAGTAATAGAGTATATATATATTTATTTATTTATTTATTTGGATCCATATGGCTCACGAAGCTTGCATAGTTAACCACAAGTCGTGCAGTGTACTATGTACGAGTGTGTACCTGGCTCATTATAGGCAGCTATTATTGTTTCAATTCGACAAAATGATTAATTAAGCTTTGTTATCGGAATCTATATTTAAGCAGTGGTTAGTACAAGAACTTTGTCAATTTGATGGTGTGGTTTTAGATTTCCAACGTTTTTTAACGTTCAACATATAGGGAAAGAATAAAAATTTTTTTTTCAATGACATATATAATAAAAAATAGATTATTTCAAACATTAAAATATGCGTAGAAAACTATGAAAAATATTGTTCTAAAGAATAAGTTATTATCTGTTTTAGAGTTTTTACCTATAATATTGTTTATATATAATTCATAAACAATTCTAAGATTTCAGAATACACGACTCAGTTCTCACGAGATGAAATCATGATAGACCGTAAAAACCCAACAATCAACATATTAACTTTGAAACAAAAAAATCCACAGTATAACAAATGAATTTGCAAACTTTGAAACATAAATTAAAATACAGAACCAAATGCACAAACGCCAATGCCGTTAATAATTTATGTTTAACATAGCCATTTTTAATTGTGAGTTTGTGGAAGTGTTTTAACTTTTAACTAGCATCAATTCACCTGACGTAGTTATTGATTAAAATAATAAATATATTTATAGACAATAAATACGACCATCATGATTAGCATCTACAAAAGGAAATTCGAAACCGGACCCAATTAAGAAAGAACACAACTTTAAAGAAACATACTCTATGTGTGTGTATTCACAATTTGTTGGTGACTTTTTGCAAAATATTACATACTTATATATTATGCCAACCATGTCACAAAACTAAATTACGTGATTTTGTGAGCTTTAGATAAACCAAACTTTCATTTCATCCAAAAATGACTGTTTGAAACATATGTTTTCAACCGCCATAGTTGAAATAAATGAATTCCAATCAATTAAAAACGATCAGATGAAGTAATTATACTAGAATATTTAAAAGAAAAATCAAATAAAAAGACTTGACAACCGGAATGGTGTGTAGGCATGCAAAAACCCTGATTCGTTGAGTAGTTTTCTAATTTGAGATAGCATCAATGTATTTTGTGTGTGTGTAGAAAATATGGGAAATATTTATTAGGAAGTTAGTTATGAAATATTTGATTGAAACGATTATTCTAGTATTCTCAATTTTATAAAACAAATTTCCTGAGAGCTTTGATGTAAACAGCCTTTGGGTAGATTCACAAATCATCATAAACCCAAAATTCCATCTCCAAATCGCATAACTTTAACAAGAGCAGTGCCGAATTTCTCTATTAGTCACTCATAATTAGGTTTAGTTATTTGAAACTCTACTTCTCAAAAGAGGCTCGTATGGTCGCTTTCTGAGTTGATGGCTGTTGTAACTTAATCAAGACATTTTGGAGATTGAAAAACGTAATCAAACAGAATGTGTTACACCTATGCTTCAACAGTATATATAATTCTGAAAGTGTAAATTGCATGCGTTCTTTCGGGAAGACCAACAAGAAAGTCTCTTTTGCATATAAAATGAATGTTAACTATTTAACCGCATATTCACCCATAAAATCTGTAACAGATTGGGGTCATCAATTTAAATTTGGGTTTTCAAAAGGGTGTGGCTTTGCCTTTTAGAATGAATGTTTTAACTGAAATTAATAGAAAAGAAAAGTAGGTCTGACAGAATTCATTGGACAAAAAAAATATACACAAGACTTTTTCTCCGGCTGTGTTACCCACGCGCCACCCTTCGAGAACCCGATTTAAATTGAAGTCCCTCTGTTACAGATTTGACCCACCAGGTGTGCTCTTCCACCCACTCACTATAGAACACGTGTCGGAAATCCTCTAAACCCCCTCTTAACAAAAAATTAAAAGAAAAAGTAAAAACGAAAAAACCACAATCTCCGCTGTCTTGGAACCCCTTTCTCTCTCCTATCGACACTTTCTCTCTCTCTTTATATACAGACTGCGTCGCCATTACAGACTAAGCAAAGAAGAAGAAAGCAATACTCAATCTCTAAAGGCTAGTTGAATTGAGGGTTCTCAAGTGTTCACTAGGGTTTGGAGAGATCTGTGAGGATAAGAAAGTTGAGTCCTTAATTTGCACTGGAGATCCATATGTGGGTTTTATTATCAATAAATTAGTTTGTTAGAAAGACAGAGAAGGAGGTGATAGAAGAAATGCAACAGAGAAAACTGACAGAAGAGAGTGAGCACATGCAGGCACTGTTATGTGTCCATAACTTTGCGTGTGCGTGCTCACCTCTCTTTCTGTCAGTTGCCTGCCCTCTCGCTTTCTCTCCCCTTCTCTCTCTCTCTTTCTCTCTTTTTCAAATTTTGTTGACCTTCTTATCATCTACATATCACTTACCTTCTTATCACCTCTTTTGTTGTGCACTTCGCTGTTGATGTGGATAAGACTGATGCCCTTTCGCAATCATTTCGTCATGTGTATATATGTTTTCTGTATTGTGTTCAAGTGGGTGCTTGCTTACGCTTAAGAATGTTTTGTTCTCGAGCAAGCAGTTTGGTGGAGAAAAGCTTAGATTTTTATATTTGGGTTTATGATTAATTATGAAATTTTTTAACTGTGCTGTGGTTGATTTCTTCTAGTGGATCTAGGAAAAGCGCGAGTTTTGATGATCATGAACCCTCCCCACCGGTACACATTCTTCTCAAAGATTAATTAACTATTGATTGTCTCTTTGTCTTTTTTTTTTCTTGATGAAATCTGAGTGTATTTTTCTTTTCTTTTTTTAAGTTTTTGCATGTTGAAAAATTCCCTGGTGATTGCATGTTGCGATTAGTATGATTTCTTCTTCTATCTTCCTTTTTTAAAAAAAAAAATAATAATTCAGAAAAGAAGATGTGGCTTTCAGGATCAATCAGAAGCCATAAATGATGGATTTTGTGAATGATGATCTTTGATACAGTTCTTTTTCATGTACACACTCTAAGTTCTGTGCCGTTTTGATGGAAATAGGAATTTTTCTATGCGGAAGCTGGTAATGAAGCACTGAATCCAGCTGTTGGTTCTTAAAAAGTCTTTCTTCTATAATTTCCTTTTTGGTGTTAGGTTTGTACGGATTAATGCTAGTTGGTGCATTGAAGTCCATCTTGGAATGTGATCCCGTAGTAGGTGGAGGAGCTTCACTTAACTTGATTTCTTTGCAACTTGTGTTCCAAAACAAAAAGATTGAACCCTAATACCTAATATTATTCTTTTTTCCTTGCAAGATTCTTCCTTTTTTTTGCTTCTGAAGTTGTTGAGAAGTAGATTTCATGCTTGGTTTTGGGTTGTCTTCTGGTGCCAAAGGAAGTTAAAAATGTTTATTTTTACTGAAACTGTTTTATCTTCTGCTGCCAAAGGAGCTCTAAACTGTATTTTTCTACTGATATGATGGATTTAATTAAGTTTCGTAGTTGATGATAATTTTATCTGATTTTATTCTTGTTGGTTATTTTTCATTTGTTGTGCTGGCCAAGCTTGACGTTTCTGTCTTTTAATGAGTTTATTTTTTTTGCCAACATCAAGTGCTTTGTAGTTAGATGCCTAGTTTTGCAGTGATTTTTTCTAATCTGCTTTGATCACTAAATCCAAAATAATGGATTAAAGGAAAGGCATGAGTTGATATTTTATTTTTCTTTAAGAATGTTTGGCTTTTTGTTGTTTCCATGAATGTGTTAGAATAGTAAGGGGATTTTGCTAATTTTGTGTCAATCATTCAAGTAAGGAAAGTCTTGTGTTGTCTTGGATGAAAGCAAAATGTGTTTTGGTTTAAAGTCGTGTAGAGATAACTGTGGAGATGGTTTAATCTTAGAAATGTTTGTTTTCCCACTGAGATGATTGACTAGGTTGCCTAATTAACGATGTTATTCTTTGTTGGTTTGATCTTTAGCTTTGATGTCTAAGCAATTATTTGTCATTTTTCAGTGTCTTCCTATAATTTTGTGTCAATATAGTAAGTGCTTTTTGTGATCGGATGCCTAGCTTTGCAATGATTAATTATGTCTACTCTGCGTTTATAATTTAATGGCTTTAAGAAGGCATTGGTGTTTTTTGTTTTGCTTCCATGGATGAGTAACCTTGGTTCTTCCAATAACATTCACAATATAAATGGGAAACGAAGGAGCTTTTGCTATGTTCGTGTTAACCATTCAAGCCCGCGAAGTCCTTGTGTTGTGTCTGATGAAATCGAATTGTAAATTTGGTTTATTACCTGTTGTGGTGTCAAAAGTGCTTCATCTTGATATCAATATATGAAGGTCACAAAACAGATAATGGAGACGCATATACTTTCCGTGTACGGTGTACATCACAGTCAGTGTTACGTTATTCATATATATGAGGGAAACGTTTTATGAACTTATGCTGATTTAGGCTATTGTGATGAGTATGACTATGTTGTTTCTGCAGTTTTTCATGGGCTCATACTCAGACATTCGTTCTTGGAGTAACTTAACCGGTGAGTTTAAGTGAGCATGAACTTTAGATCTGTGTGTGTGAGAGAGAGATTATTCTGTTCATAACACTTTGAAAGATTCTAAATAGTATCTTATATTAATTTAGAATTTCATGTTCTCATTACCAGGGATTAAATATAGAGGCAGATTTAATCATAAATCTAGTATAATGTGATGCACTATCTTATGAGTTAGGCTCTCTATGTTGTTTTTGTTTTTGTTTGGATTCCAATTAAGCTATACTGATTATTTGATGTTATATATGATCGAGGGCATCTGTAGGCTTTTAGGAAACTCTAGAGACAATATATATATATATATATATATATATATATATCATGTTAGAAAAAGTGTCAGTCGTCGATCGCCTTGTTCGTGCCAGTGAGTTTTATTATAGTTTAACGGGATCCTGTTTCGTAGATTTGCATATTGTCATCACGAAAACAATAACAAGATTTTGGGTTTTCTTGCTTTTGCAGAAGAATGAGATCAATATCAAGTGGGAAGACAATTCAAAGATATATATACTTCAAGGTTGAAAGAGTAGCAATCAGGTAAATCAATTATGTAAGCATAGGGAAGTACTGGCCTGTTTACTTAACAGGAGATTTCTTGCTCGATGATCGTGGAGGAATCCAGTCACCTAATTATTGAATTTCGCAATAAAAACGCTAGCTTATGGTGGTTAATAATGATATGTAGAGACTTACGCGTTTCTCAAGCATGGTGGATTTAGTGGGTTTGCTGGCTTGAAGCTGAAGATTGGCAAATTCATTTGTTGGTTAATCTATTCTATGATCACAGATGCATCAGCTTCATCAGCCTTCCTTTCCTCTCATCTCTCGGCTAGAGAACATTTCGGAGGTATTATTTGATTTCTTCTCACCTCTTTGTAGCCAAGAACTCGATTGTTGTCAATCATAAGGTGTCATGCTCTTTAATTTATTTTTCACCCATTTCGTTTCACAAGCATATTAACAAATGGGGAATTATCAAAGTTATATGCTAAAATCCTGGAATTTGAACTTATGGAGTGTCTTTTCTAAGTCACTAACTAGAACTCATATGAATCATATTGTATGGTGTGTTGCATTGCTGAAATAGCCCTTAGTTTTAAGGCATAGACTAGTTGGCATATGTACATGGTTTCATGTATTGCGCTTTGTTTAATTTGGATTTGCCATCTGAACGGACTCATACAGGATTGAGGAAAAGTGGTTTCTTCTTCTTGTTGTAGATTCTTCATTAGTATTAATTTTTGCCCTAGGTCCATGAAGCTAAACCGTTTCCAGGCTTTTGCTCTAATTCATTGCTTTGAAATTTGAAACAACAGATTCAAAAGGGCTATGTGAATTGTTATCTTAAGATATGTTCTTGTGTGAAGTAATTTTTGCATATTAATCATGTTGGATTCATCGTCTGTTACCTAAAACAAGAGATGTTTCTGACTCTTATGTATTGGTGTAAAGATGATACAGCCAAATCTATGACGAGAGTGCTTCATCAAAGGTCCAATTCTCAGAAACAGCAAAAGGTGTGATCGTGTGACCAGTCTTCTTCTCATATTCACAGCAAATGTGAGTATATTATGATCAATATCCTAAAGAGTCGAGTAGTTTAATTTTGATTGTCTTCTTAATGATTTTTGCAACAATTTAAGGTCATTGAGAAAATGGATGAGAATCTTACTTAAGAAGCGAGTAGTTTAATTTTGAAGCTCTTTGTTACAATCATACTGCAATATGTAAATTGTTTTAGAAAAATGGGAGTCGTGTGGAGTTAGTAGCCACCCACTCTTTGAGTCAAACTGTGTCCCACTCATTTCTTTGCAAGCCTAATACTTCCAAAACCTCACCCTGATTTCTTTTCTCACTTGCTTGTTGCTCAAATTATACTATTAAACTTGAAGTCAAAACTCCAACCAAACAAAGAAGCTTTGAGTTTTCTTGGGTACTCTATTTTCTTTCACTAATCTGTTTTAGATCCTACCAGTTTAATTTAACTGTAGATCCGATCAAATTAAGACGGATTAATTTCAAACTTGTGTGGTCCGATCTTCCATCTCCTCGGCCTAAATTAACATATCATTGACATTGATTAACAGGACTGGTTATGTGAGAGAACTCATGCAATTTGGACAAACTGTCCAATATTCGTTTTAATTGTAATTGAGTATAGTATTTACATCATATCGATTGGTTTGTGACATCCCGGGATGTTAACTAGAGGATGTGTAGCTTTTAAAACATTGCAAATAATTAGAATAATACAAAAAAGAGTAAACATGATCAATGTGCCATTGAGTGGTTTGTAGTAGGTAAAAAGACAGAACAGAACCAAGGTCTTTACAACACGAATACGGTGTCGTATCCACTAAAACGCAACCTTATTCTTTCTAGACTTTGCCAAAACCACTTTTCGCTGTCTCTGTTTTTTTTTTCCCACTTAACCGCCTAACCCCGGAAAAATAAATTCAAACGGCCGTTATCACGGCTTGGAAATGGAGGGAGCGTCTTCAACGGTGACCAACGACGAACCGTTACCGTTAATAGCTGTTGTAGTGGCTGTGTTAGTCGACTGGATAGAGAGGTTAGGAGACAAAGGGACGCCGGCATCTTTAACGGCGGAGATCAATTGGTTACGAGAAGGACACGTGGCGGTGGAGATGGTGGTGGCTAAGGAGATAGGCATGAGGCAGAGACCTTTGCCTTGGAGGTACTGCATGGCTGATCCCATGTCCTCTTCCATTAGCTTTGCCACTTGGTGTTCCGTCATCTTCACCGCCGTCTGATTCTCGCCGGAGGTGTTTTCGTGGGACCCACCAGCATCCTAGATAATCAAACTTACTTTTCAGGCTTAAAAAAAGAAACATGAAAAGCAAAACCCTAAAGCTATGATGTCGGAATCGAAGGTTTTTGGGCTTTCTTGAAGAGAGAGAATAAGTGAAAAATCAGCACGCGTGCCTTTTGCCTTCTTTTTGTAAAGAAAATGTTGCAATTTTTTAGTTTGTCGTTTTGTTTTTTTACTCTTTTTGGAAAACTTTTATTTTTGTATTAGAAAGTCGGAACCAAAATTACTTTTAACTTCTTCTTCAGCCAAAACAAATTCCATAATTATAAAATCCATTTCGAAAAGTAAAAGATCTACACATTTGTAACATAAATGGTTAAATTCGTTTTATGTTTGTCGTGATTACGTCATCCTTACCATCATGTAAGAAAAGGATTAGAACGTGCGAATGATAAGATACGAATCGTACGACTTCAATGATATGACTTCACCAAAAAAAAAAGATTGAAAGATATGACTTGAATGAAAACCTAATTATTTAATCTATGTGATTCATAATATCTATTAACTTAAGAAAAAAAGAGAGCTGAAATTACCTCAGAGATTTGAGAAGAAACAGAAGCAGCACCTCCCAATCTACTCATGCTTAGTACCTACAAACAAAATTTAGAATTGGTTACTAATTATGATTATTTAACTTAATTATACGGAGATAAAGTGACTGTTACAAGCTATAACTACCCAAAAGATAAATAATTACAGAAAATGGGAGAGGGAGCATAGGGAATTTTAGTTGCAGAGGCCCATATTCGATTACATATTGTAATGTCAACTCGAAGGTGATGAAGCTTCCATTATTATAACAAAAAAATGATAATGTTTACTTAAATATTCACCTTGACTTGGAGCTGTAAGAACTTGACATAATCGATAATCTCATCGAGCATTGATGCTTTGTCTGTCTGTTTATTGTTTTTTTTTTCATAATAAAGAAAACCTTGTTAGCGATCCTACATCTGTTTATTACTACTAGTATTTTAATCTAACTATTAATGACCTAATCAGTGTTTAATCATTTGATTGTAAAAAAGTCCAAAGCTCTATATAACCTACTAAAATAGTAGAGCATTTGTGGTCCAGCCATCATATTATGAACTCCAAGACTACAACACATCAGTGTGATTCATATGATTAACACATTATTTAATTTGGGATGTAGTATTAAAGAAAGAAAATTATATACTGGATTTGAGTGTATGACTCAGAACATGGATCGAAATCCAGAATAATGACGATTTAAAAACATGTAATTACGATTCAGCTAATATCAGTAATTACTAATTAACTGAAAAAATGATTTTTACCTTGTTGCCATTAGGGACAAGCTCTTGAAGAGATTTCATTCTTTCCGCTATTCTCTCTCTCCGTAACTGTTCAATAATTTTCAAAAAATTCCAATAATTACCCCCAAAATATTTAATTAGCCTTTACCACCCACGATTTCTCTCGTTAACAGAAGGCGAATAATGAGGAAGAGAAAACAAAAGAAAAAGAAAAAGAAAAATCGAACCCGTTCGGCGATACTGTGAGGATCAGTAGCTTGACCTCTCCTAGCTCGGACTTTAGGCTTTGTCTGTGGCGGCGCCGTTGTACCACCGGTGGTGGTTGACGCCGTCGCCGTCGCCGTCGCCGTCGATTGCGTTTGCGTTTGGTTCATCAATCTTCCTCCCGATCCCTAAGTTTTAATCACACTTAATACATGTTTTATCTTGTAGTATTGAGAAAAATGAGAGAAAGAGAGAGGAAGGTGACTATACCTGAGGGAGGTTGAAAGGGAGAGATCCGGCGGAGAAGCCGTTGTAGAGAGCGTGAACGGAGCCATCGACGGCGTCGTTTGGATTGTGATGAGACAAAGGGATCATCGTGATCTGGTTACCGGAGTCGACGTCGTGATGGTGGAATCCAGCAACGGCGGAATCGGAGGTGTGGGGAGGAGGAGCGTCGTCGAGGACGGAGGAAGGCCAAGGAGCGGAGGAGAAGATGTGGTGGAAGAAGTCATCGTGGTCGAATGTTGCAGGAGATTGGAGATGAGGAGAAGAAGAAGAAGATGAAGGGGTTAAAAGTGATGAGTTCATGGCTTCTGCTTCTTCTTTTCTTCCAAATTTCCCAAAAAAAAACTCCGATTTGAGTGAGAATGAAATGTTATTGAAAATGTTTTTGAGGTTTAAGGCTTTATGGTGTTTTAAGGAGGGATGGGAATGGTAATATTCGACATTTATAAGGGTTATTAAAGTAATATTTATTTTGTTTGCATCTTCGTCCTTACTTTCCGTATATTTGGCCTTCTTAATTTTTTTATTTAATTTCCGAAACAAATTTCGATCATTGAACTTCCGATATCTTCAGTTTTATAATTCTTGGTTGGTAGTTCTTCTGACAAATTTTCAGTAACAATAGTAAGTAAAACATATTTCTCGACGTCAAAACGAAAGCTAGAAGGAATCAAAATATGTAGTTAGTTTGAACCAACTTCACTCAAATTATCTCTAACTTTCTTCTAATTATTTTATTTTGATTCTGAGTAAAGCATTTAGTTTTAAACACCGTATCCTATAAATCTTAAAAAACAAATTTATAATATAATTTTATCTGAATGGTTGTCAAAGATTAAATTTTGGATAGAAACAACTTTATTAAGAATTCTACATACACTTTTTGGGTTCTGTTTCGAAATACAGTTGGATACCAAGAAGGTCATTGTATAGTGGTGCGGTGTTTGAGTGGTGAAGAATTTTAATGTAGATTTAGGTTAGGAATCGATATTCACCAACTACGGATTTCTACTGTAACATCTTTTATTATCATTGTAGTTTCTTAAAATTCACAAAAATATATACTTTCTTATACAGGTTTCAAATATAAGAACTACCACAATTATTAAAAAAAAAGGTGCAACAGTATTCAAGATAACGCAAAACCAACACTTTTCGTAATGACAAGTATTTGAACATATAAAATTAGACATGTAGCATAAATGCATGAAACTATATAGTTATATTATTATTTTTAACCCAAATTATTATATTCGCTTAAGTGGATTCATCAATGATGCTAACTCCGTGTGTCATCTCGATATTCTACTGTTTACGAGTTGTCTCCAAGATCACAAACATGCTATCTCCATAAACGATACTCGTGGGTAAGATTAATTAAGCATCCTTAAAACATCACTTTTTTTTTTTGAAGAAGAAGATGACTACATATTATTTCCTTCTTAAAAACCAATATGATATTTTATCCGAGGAAACTGTTGTACTCCATCGACCTCGTTAACTTTTCGAGAAACTCGAAATCTCTTAAACAAAAATGAAAAGGAATATCATCATCATGAACACCAACAACGTTACAACTGAGTTTAAATATCAACGGTCAATTGTTCTTTCATTTTTATATGCGAAGTTATCTACGCTCTTCCATTATCACCAATGGGAGGATCTTAGAAAAATTCTTAATATTAAAAAAATAGAAAAAAATCAAACAGTAGAAGAAACAAGAGAAAAGTTTCTCAAATATACTAAATAAGAAACTATTATAAGGTTTTAAGATACTTATTTATATAGTTATTATGTTTTTATTGGTTCATTTTTATTAAAATATTAAAATTTAATTATATATATTAAATTATAATAAAATAATAATTAAGATACTTGTTTTAAGAGATGGATGTTCTAAATATAATGTTTCTAAAGGTTATAAACTGACTTGGTATCTTTTTGTCATTTGTTAAAAGCATTAATAATTTTGTTTACCTATATGAAAGCTTTATTTTTATCATTTCATACAAACTATTATAAAATAATATGTCGAGTAAGATTTTATTAAGATTTTATTGCAAAAGCTAAGTAGAATAATGGAACCATGCATGATTAAGCACATGTGACATTGTGAATTTTGCACAAACTCACAAGACGTAGAGATGAGCTTTAATACACTTCCCATTTATTAATTGCAAATGTTGGTAAGCATTGATGTACTACACAACAGAGAGATAGATCTAGTCTCTCATGTAAACTGATGATGCTATAATTTTGTTGTTGTTGTTGTGCTTAATTAATAATGTATACCAAAATTTTCTATCAAGGGGGTATAAAATAAGTTATTTTTGAATGAGAATTAAATATTCAGACCGTAGCAAAAGTCTTTAATCGCGCGATATGAAAGTCAAAATTGTTTTCTCACATTATATAAAGTCATGACAAGCATTTTAATACTAATACATACTAAAACATTGATAAGTAATAATCTCGGTTAAAGAAAACCAGAAATATACGTCTAAACCCGAAAGTTCGGTTAATACAAGAGCGTCGGTTACAGATAAACCAGAATAAACCTAACCGCCTCGTTAAACCCAACCTCCTCCTCTTTGATTGAGAACAAAAGAAGCTTAAACCCTTCTTCCTCCGCCGCGTTCTTACTCTCTTTCTCAAATTCCAGCATTCTCGAGCTTTTTCTCTTAAAAGAACCAATCTTTCTTTCGCACCTGTGTGATTTCGCTTCCAAAACGTAAGCTTACTTTAATTGTTTTCGTTTGTGTCGTTTCTCAAACTGCAGCTTTTTAGCAGAAACTAAATAAATAGATTGATAATCCGAATTTGCTACCTGTTGATCATAGAAGCTTTACCTTGTTTACTCGGGATTTAATTGTAAAGTTTTGGAATTTGATGTTTAGGAAAGGCAGACCCTTTGAAACCTTTGATCGTGGGGAGGTAGAAACCATAACAGTTGCCACTCTCTCTGAACCATGGCGACTACGGCGGATGCTCGGGCAGTCAAGTCGCTCAACACTTCCGAGGGACGTAAGAGATTCACGGTGCGTGTTCGCCTTCTGCTTGTTCTAGTTACTGCTTCAGTTTCAAAAATGAAGAAGCTCAATTATCTGTTTCCTTTGTTCTCTCTAATATGGCCTTTTGTGGTTTATTACTTCTTGCTGCAGTTCAAGACTTTCTCTCAGAGAATCAATGAGATTGACATCAACGTGTTTAGGAGCCTGAATAAGGTGAAGGCTGAGCCTTCAGAGGGGTCCTCATTTTTTAGAGATTGCCTCGTAGAATGGAGGGTATGTTTGATTTTGTTGCCTTAAGTGTCTTTCTTAAGTTTCAAGTTTCAATATTTTTGTTCTCGGACTGCGGTATGCTACTTACTATACTGATTTCAGTTCCAAATTCTGAAGTAAATTAATTATAGTCTTTACTAGCTAGAAGTTGCAGTGGTTGAAAGATGAAAATTAATGTATAACCTCAAGGCTTTTAGTGTGAACTTGTAATTCGAACCTCAAGGCTTTTATTGTTGACAAGATATCATAAAGAGATTGCCAACTCTCTAATTCGCCCCTGCTATAGTAAGAATGTTGGTACCCCGTTTTCTCGTTAGTTTGTTCTATAGGCATCTAGGGTGACCAGAGAAACATTATCCCTCGGAATATATTCTTGATGTCCCACCGACGCAGAATCTGCAATGTAAATGATGAACTAGCGTGGCTGTTGCTGCTTTTGCGTTGTATATTTTTAAGTATTCTTGGTGCTCGATCACACGTCCACAGACGTTTCAGTGATATATTTTGGTTCATTTGGCTGTTTGTATGCAGGAACTGAATACAGCTGAAGATTTTGTTTTGTTTTATGAAGAAATGCTGCCATTTGTTCAGACTTTGCCTTTGGTTATTTTGCAAAAAGAATTAATCTTCACAAAACTTGTCTCTCGATTACAAATGAAAGCAAGATTGTCTCTGGAACCCATTCTCAGGTTTGCTAATTTCTGCTCGTTCTTTTAGTCAGGAACCATCGGCCACTAGATCAGTGCTATAATTCGATTTTGTTTTTCACAGACATATGTTTCACTTTTATGGACTGGTCAATTCAGTTGTCAGTTTTATCTGTATATTTAACCACAGCACCTCGAATCCCTTTCTAATTATTTTCCATGCAAATTGTTTGTTTCTTCGGACATCTTTGATAAAGAATAATGTTGTCAGAGGAGCTAAGATAATGGTCGCTAGATTTCTGCACTTTTGTATGCTTCTTTTATATAGAAGTTAATTTTTTTTTTTCTGCAGGTTGATTGCTGCTTTATCAAGAGATCTCTTGGAGGACTTTATTCCGTGAGTGTTCTTTAACTCTTTATTACTGTCGTCTAGCAAGTAATTTCTCCTATTGACTGATATTTGGTAGTTTTTTAAAATTTCTTCTAAGGATTTAAGTGTTCGAGCTTCACCCGCAATTTCTTCGATCAAATCTTGTCAATGTTCTAACCAATTTCTTTTGTATTTTTGTGGTTAGCTTCCTTCCACGGATTGTGAACTCCTTAGTGTCTCTCCTAAAAAATGGTGCCCACAAAGAGCCAGATATTATTGAGCAGGTTGTTGATGTTCTATAACATTTTGTACACTCACAATACTTAAATTGTATGTTCTTCTGACAAAGTTTGGTCATTTTTCGCACAGATATTCTCATCATGGTCTGAAATACTGGTGAACCTGCAGAAGTATCTCATATGCGACATCGATGGTATTCTCAGGTAAGTTTAGTAAAGAATTTCAATATAATCTAGAGTGTCTGTTTACTGTGATGGTTCTGATGATGGCACATTGTCTTTATTTTTACTTATTGAACAAGGGAGGAAAATTAAGTAATTTGTTGTTATCATCCTTGGAAGACATAAACATGTCTATCGCATGCTGGAAATGTTTTTAAATTTGATCATCATAGGTTTTTCTTCATCTTACAGGTTTCATTTTGTTTGTATTTATTTTTTCTTTGCTGAAGGGATACGGTGGAATTGAGGTATCACCCCAAAGACTATATCAGTGAATTTATGTCAGAGTCCATGTCATTTTTGTTGAGGAATGCACGGGATAAGGAACTTGAAAAAGGTGATAAATTGCTTGTCATATATTTTTCTACGTCTATGTTGGGGACAATCCAGTTGATTCTTCTATCCTTAATTACAGGGATAAAGAGGATCCTTTCCGAAGTTGCAGATCCACCCAAAAAAGCTGGAGGAGTTGGTTTACTATATTATGCTATGAAGAGAGGTACCTGTGGAAGTCTTCATTCAAAAGCCCAGAGAGTATTGAGATTCTTGCTGAAAGATTCAACATTATCTTTATGTGATAATTCTTCTGAAGGCAAGTACTCTTTCTTAGGAGATGTTAAGAGTATTTTGTTGAGAACTGTATTTCATTTAGTAGCCTAGTTTGATTGAATTGGCTTCCTTTTGGTTTTATTCATAGTGGAGAGGGGTAACATTTAGAAAATGGAAGTAGTATCATAGAGTTTTATTGTATTTGCGTATCCATTTTTATTAAGGTCGCATGTGATAAATTTTTAGGAATTAATGGCTTAAGAGATGTTTTATACTGTTTAGTGTATAATTTAAAGCTAATACGTATCAATTTCTTTCGTTTCTTTATAAAAACCGATGCTAATATGTTGGTGGGAGGTGAGAATCTTTGTTCACTGCTTTTAATTTCTTGCTGGAGGTGAAAAATTCTTCTTATGTAGAGGCTGTTAATCATTTAAACATAGTCCTTGAATAATATAACCTGAGCATGCTTTACACGGGTTAGAATCTTATGTCCTTCCTTCTTATCATGGTTGAATCTTGTCGCGTTGCAGGCCTTGGTACAGTCGTGGAAGTTGTGAGGTTGACTTTGCAGAGATTATGCGAGGATTTGGAAGCAGACAAATTAAGTGTTATGTGGGAATGCTTGAATCAAGAAATAAACGAATCAATCATAAACAAAAACACAATTCATTTAAGCCGACTGCTGAGTGTCCTTACTGCAGCTGTTAGGATCGAGAAAGTTCTCAAGGTTCATGGTGAGTAATAGTGTGATTCAATTGTTGACTTGCTTCTCTCTCACCCTCTCTTCATATTGTACTCTCTTTTGGCTGCGCATGGCAACATATATTTGCATGACTGTGTTGCCAATTTAAATTATTGTCACTGTGTAACAGATTACCCATCTTTGATTCGGCTCGTGAGCCTCATTGTGTCAACTTTTGTGGCTTCCTCTGATACCGTTCCAGAAGTGGATAACTTACCTGCTGTCCTTGATGAAGTTCTGCAACTGATATTATGCACAATAAACAGAGTCAATGAATTGCAAGCTGTTGCTTCGCAATGGGCTCCCATTTTTGACTTTAAGAGTTCAAGGTATTGCCTACTGTTTATCTGTTTAATATTTTTCAACCTTTTTTTTCTTTACATTAATCATATTTATTTTCAGGTTGATGATGACTTTTTTGCGGGAGTTGCTACAGAAGGATCAGTCAGTAGTGAAAGCCTTTACAAATAATATACTAAGGCAATACTCACATCACAATTTTTTTCCAAACCTCTTTGATTTTATTATTTCCGTGTCTAAGCAACTAAACTCTATTTTGCAGTGCAATCAACAATATGATTTGGGATTCTTCTGAGGAAGTTATTCCCTTGTTACTAACATTGTGTGAAATACAACAAACAAGTGACGACAGGGTGAACATCGTAGATCAAACATTTGAGAGTAGATTTGAGAGAATTCATGAGTTTTTGGAAGAAAACATTAAGAAGGTTCGACAGAATATAGAGAATACTGGAGTATCTCAAATTGATGAGGCCGAGTTGGCTGTGGTTTGGGGAGTTGTCAACTGTTATCCTTACTTTAAAGTGGATTCATCATTATTGATTTGCTTCAAGAAAACTCTCCAACAGCATTTGGCAGTGTCGGATGGTAAGTTTCACTGCATGATTTACTCTTTTCCTCGAATTATATGCTTGATCTGTGTCGTCTGATGAATAAACACATAAAGATTCACGGTCTGGGTCTTCCACTGTACAGAATCCTAAATAATTCTCATATGCTATTTTCAGCGACTTTGCCGTGATATTTCTTTATTTGAACTGCTGTACGGTGTAAATTGAGCTGTTCTTGAATGTGATTTTATTTTCTAGAGTTTATCGTAACGTCTTATTTATGCGAAATTCTTTTCAGCAGACACTTTTAGTGCCCCAGAATCGATGTGGCAGAGCTTACTTGGTGCTGCTTTGAGGTCGTGTCACAAACTTTCGAGAAGAATCAACCACTGTGATGTAGAGGAAGCTTTGTCTTTTGCTAAAGACTACAAGTCATGTGTACAAGTGTTGTCCCCCGTGGCCGATTTTTTGGATTTAGTTCACAGGTGAGTTTCTGTTTTGGTGGTTATTCAGTTATTTCTCCAAGGTTGATGACTCTGTAATGGTAAGCTGATCCATTTCCGTATTTTAAATCGTAGGACTGCATTAGCTAATAATGACAGGTCTAAGGCATATCCAGAACTTCAAGCTAAATACGTTGAAGATGGTTTCGACAAATTTTCGGAAAATTTGCGTCACCCAAACAAAGACATCCGTCTTATGACTCTGAGGATTTTGTGCCACTTTGAAACTTTGTCGTCTGACCCTTCTTTTGAAAAGCATCCTCCTAAGAAGAATATGAAAACTGAAGAGACTAAATCTTTTCCTAAAGAGAACGTGAGTAGATATTCTTTGTTCTGTATTTTGAATGCTTCTTTTGCCCTCAAGCAGATTTTTTACTAGCAGTTGTGACTATATAATTTTCGCATCATGTTACCACTGATTTCTTATAATTTTCCTTCAAACTACCAGGTTCTTCAGGTGTTACGCACAGTCGAAGAGACTGCTCCCACAATTGATACCGATCGGAAGTTGGTCAGTTTAATTTCTGGAATACAAAAGGATCTCGCTGCTGGCAGTATACATGCGGCATATGTGCAGCTAGTATTGAATGGGATGATGGGACTATTTCATATTAGATATGAAAAGTTGTGGGGTCCAGCATCTGAGTGTCTTGCAGTTCTTCTGAGGAATCACACAGGAGCTGTGTGGAGTGGTTTTGTTTGTTATTTGGACCAGTGGCAACTAAAATTTGAAACACCCCACAGTCATAGTGAGAATGCGAACCACAGCATGTCAGAGAGGCATACTGGTAGGTTTTCATCCGCTCATATAATGAGTTAGTTGGTTCTTTCCATTTCAAATATCATTTTTCAAATTGTGTTGCTCCTGTTCTTTACATATACTGAGGCTGACCATCTTTTTTTTTCTTTCGTCTAACCATCTTCTGTTCTTTACAGCCTAATGCATATATGTTGTTCTTTTCAATCTACAGATCTGATTGGCCGGTTTAATTCATTTCTCTTTCCGCCGTCTGATAGCACACCTACTGCAACGGTGGTATGCCGGTTGCTCCAGACCTTACAAAAAGTTCCCACTGTTGCTCAGTCCCATGCTTCTGAAATTCTCCCTTTGTTATTGAAATTTCTGGGATACAACAGTGAAAATCCTACGAGGTAACTATGTCTCTAAATTTGTTAGTCTTAAGAGTAATTTTATACAACTGTTGTTCATCATGCTTTTGTTTCTATGTTGCAGCGTCGGATTATTTAATGCCCAGGTTTGCAAAGGAGAGGATTGGAAGAAGATTCTTATACAATGGTTGACTTTGCTAAAATTGATGAAGAATCCTAGGTCGTTTCATTTTAGCCAATTCCTAAACGACGTTCTGCAGAATAGGTGGGCGGGACTACTCAATTTGATAATACACTGTTCATTTGAACTTTGCTTCCTAGTACTGAATCGAATTATGTCATTGACCTCTGCATGTGGTTTGTGTGTTTTTGAATATTTTTCTAGGTTCCTGGACGATAATGATGCTGAAATACAAACCATTGTTCTAGAGTGCCTTCTGTTGTCGAACGACTTCTTACTCCCACACCGGGAGCATTTGTTGAAATTGATCAAACCAGAGGAATTGAGAGAAGAACTCACGACCTGGAACTTGTCCGAAGACATTGAAGAAGCACACAGATCTCATCTTTTTTCTCTTGTTATTCGCATCCTTATGCCAAAAGTTAGGACATTAAAGAATTTGGCTTCACGGAAGGTACATATTACTTACTTTTTTTACTTACTTCACTATGCCAATGCAGATTTCATTTGGGTCCTAACAAGTTCTCTTTGTTTTTTTTTTTTGTTTATCAGCATACAAGTATCCGTCACCGAAAGGCAGTTCTTTGCTTTATATCTCAGCTTGATGTTAATGAACTTGCTCTGTTCTTTGCGTTGTTGATAAAGCCTTTGAACATCATATCAGAGGAAACAATGGACTTGTTCTGGAGTTCTGGCAAAAGTTCTGTGGATTATTTCCAAAAGTCGAATTTCCTGAAACATTTCACTGTTGATACTATTTCGACATTATCGAGGAATCAGAAATCTGGGTTTCTTCATGTCATCCAACATATCCTTGAAGTCTTTGATGAACTCCGTGTCCGACCTTTTCTAGACTTTTTGATGGGATGTGTTGTCCGGCTATTGGTAAACTATGCTCCAAATATCCATGAAGAAAGGAACGTCGAATCATTGGCACTAAGAAATGTCACCGCCGCCCCATCAACTCCAGATGATAAAGAGAATGTTTCCATAGATCACGACCAGGTAAAATGGTTATTGGTTTTGCGTTTTTTCTCTTTATCCATGCAAACAAACCATTAATTTATTCCCATTTCTTTTCTTTTTGGAATTTTTGGTCTTGTCTGACATTTTTTTCCCGGTTTTTGTGTAGGCTGGCTCTGATTTGAAGCAGTCTAAAGAGTTGAGATCCTTATGTGTGAAAACCATTGCTCATGTGCTTGATAAATACGAGGATTGTGATCTTGGCTCCGAGTTCTGGGACCTTTTCTTTTCGGCAGTCAATCCGTTAATTAAGAATTTTAAGCAGGAGGGTTCTAGTAGTGAGAAACCAAGTTCCTTGTTCTCATGCTTCTTGTCAATGAGTAAAAGCCGCAATCTCGTGACCCTCTTATGCCGGGAAGAATCTCTTGTTCCGGACATTTTTTCAATTCTAACAGTCACCACAGCTTCAGAAGCTATAAAGTCTTCTGCCTTGAAGTTCATAGAGAATCTGCTTTCTCTTGACAATGAGTTGGATGAGGATGACCATATGTTCAAAGGATTCTTAGATCCGTACATTGAAGCACTGATTAACAGCTTGCATTCTCTTTTTACTGGGGATATTTCGAAAAGGTCAGGACTCTTGTAAATTGACGGACTCAGTTTATTTCCTCTTGTATCGATATTTTTGTAAAGTGTTATTTATGTCCAGGAAATCTGTCAAGTATCATGGGGAAAGAGAGATTAAGATTCTGAAATTAATGTCAAAGCACATGCGAGTTCGTTCTCGTGTTATGAAGTATTTGGATGTCTTGCTTTCTTTCTTGGATAAACGTGTTAAAGACTCTGGTACGGTTACTCTCATTGATTCTTTTTTTGGCAAAACTTACAGTTTCATGTCTCTTGTATGTGACTGTCTTATTGCTTTTACAGATATCCGTCGTGAGGCTTTGCTAGCCATTCAGGACATCATACCGTTGCTTGGGACTGAGAGTAGCACCGAAATCATAAATATAGTCTCCCCTCTGCTTGTTGACGCTGAAGGTGATGTTAGATTATGCATTTGCGATCTTCTTGTATCGCTTGCAAAAATCGACTTTTCTCTGGATGATGTGGTAAGTGTCATGTCTCTGTTTGATGCTGAGTCATTTCCTTCTCTTGCTTTTTGCTTTTCAATTGTAACAAACAATTGCTTTTCATCCTACAGGCAAAGCGCGTCCGCGATATGAATGCCATCTCAGCCATGGAAGTTGATGACCTTGACTATGAAAAGATAGTTAATGCTTATGTGGAGATTGATGCGGATTTCTTTAATAGATCCTCAGTGCAGCACACGATGATTATACTCTCTCAAAGTATATACAACATATCATCCGAATCAATTATGTTAAGGGGATGCGCGCAGAAGCTCTTGTCTTCTTTCATTGATTTTTCATCCTCAGTTCTTTGCCAAGAGGCTTCAGCTGACTCTGGCTTTGGCAAAGGGGTCAAAATAGCTGATGATGCAAGCTGGACACAAGTTCGTGTACTGTCCATTTTGAGAAAGTTTATTTTGAAACACATTGGTGATGCAATAAGCGGAGGTGGCCTTATAATAAAGGTACAGTAACCCTTCTAAATTATGTAAAAAAAAAATTCCCAGAAGGAAGAAAATGAAATTTCTGTTTTAGTAACTTAAACAAATTCATGCTGTTGCTTATGGTTAGCTTACTGTCATGCTTCTGCTTTAGAGATAAGTCTCTTGAACAGGGATATTGTATTGTACTTCTAATTGTAAGATGGATACTCGTGGCTCTCTTCTTTGCACTGACGATTCTCTGAAACGAATTATTCTGTCACAGGAGTGGATTCTTTTGATACGTGAAATAGTGACAAAACTCCCAGATGCCGGAGATCTTGCTGCATTCAGACCTTTATGCTCTGAAGATGAGAATTTAGATTTTTTTAAGTCCATTGTTCACATTCAGGTAAGTCATTTTATTTTGTAATCCTTGAGTCCACAATTTTTATTTGTGTTGTGGTGATAATTAAAGTTGATATGATAACCACACAGGAAGCGATGCCGCTTCTGATTTTGTTTTGTTCTTCCTATTCTTTCTTTGAATTCAATTTGATATGTTTGTTGAGACCATATTCTACCAATAGAAGATGAAGCAGCGTGTATAGCTTATAAAGATGGTAGAAACCTTACGATGATTGATTTCCTTTCAATTTCTTGCAGGCACACCGTAAAGCAAAGGCAATTTCACGCTTCGCAAATGTGGTCAAAGATAGCGGTCTGCCTGAGGTTATCTCTTTTCAGTGTCCTACATTTTTTTAATGCAACTGCTGTACTTTCTTGATACTTACGACCAAATGTTGGTGTTGCAGGGAGTAGTGAGAAAACTTTTGGTCTCGATCTTTTTCAACATGTTGCTCGATGGACAAGATGGAAAAGATAATAATGTCCGAAATGCATGCACAGAGGCCCTTGCATCTGTATCTGCACATATGAGTTGGAAGTCGTACTATGCTCTATTGAATCGATGTTTCCGTGAGATGAACAGGCATACCAAAAAGGGAAAAATTCTGCTGCGTCTTATTGGCTTGATTTTGGATAACTTTCATTTTACAGAAGATGCTTACGCGCAGGAGATTGAGGAGATAAGGACTCACCTTCAGAAAAATTTGTTCCCGAAGATAAAGAAGCTAATGGATTCTGATTCTGATAATGTCAATGTTAACAGCAGTGTGGCTGCGCTGAAGGTTCTAAAGCTGCTCCCCGAGGATGTAATGGACTCAAATCTGTCCTCTATCATTACTAAAATTGCCACTTTTTTGAAGAACCGGCTGGTGAGCACACGTGATGAAGCGAGATTGGCTCTGGTTGCTTGTTTGAAGGAACTAGGGCTGGAGTACTTGCAAGTTGTTGTCAATAATTTACGTGCTATCTTAAAAAGAGGATCCGAGGTGCATGTGCTGGGATACACTGTCAATTTTATCTTATCGAAGTGCCTCTCCAATCCTACATGTGGGAAGTTAGATCATTGTGTGAAAGATCTCCTGGCTGTGGTGGTAACAGATATCTTTGGAGAGGTTGCTGAACAGAAAGATGAGGAAAAATTCGCATCCAAAATGAAAGAAACAAGAATACGCAGCTCATTTGAGACTCTGAAATTGATTGCGGAAAATGTAACGTTCAGAAGCCATGCATTGACATTACTTTCTCCGGTCTCCGCTCAGCTGCAGCGGCACCTTACTTCAAAGATAAAATTAAATCTGGAGAAGATGTTAAATCAAATTGCAGCTGGTATTGAAGGCAATCCATCTGTTGACCAAGGAGATCTTTTTCAATTTATACATGACCTCGTTGATGATGGTATCAATAACAGGAGTGGTCTAGGAGGTCAAATGTCTTCTCCACCACCCCAAAAGAAAAGGAAATCAAGAGATATGCAAGAGACTGCGGGGTTGATTTCTGGTGCACAGTCATGTCCACATCTTATAACCGTGTTTGCTCTGGACCTATTGCATAACAGGATGAAGAAAATTAAACTCGACAGAACTAATGAAGATCTGTGGTCAAAGTTAGATCCATTTGTTCAGTTACTTACTGGATGCTTGAGTTCCAAGTATGAAGATATTGTATCTTCAGCTCTTAGATGTTTCACTTCATTAATGAGGTTTCCACTGCCTTCACTCATATCTGAAGCCGATGAAGTGAAAACAGTATTGTTAACCATTGCGCAGTCTGCCGTGAATTCCCGCAGTCCTCTTGTGCAGTCATGCCTTAAGCTGTTAACAACGCTTCTGGGTAATATAAATATGGAATTGTCATTGGAGCAGGCTAAAATGGTGATTCAGTTTCCCATGTTTGTTGATCTGGAGTCCGATCCATCTTCTCTTGCTCTTTCACTCCTCAAAGCGATTGTGAAACGGAAGGTTGTGGTTCCAGAGATTTATGACCTTGCAATTCAGGTTTCAGAGTTGATGGTAAAAAGTCAGCTGGAATCAATCCGCAAGAACTGTAAACAGATACTGATGCAGTTTTTGGTCCACTATACACTTTCTGAAAAACGTTTAGAGCAACATGTGAACTTTCTGCTGGAAAATCTGAGGTATGTGTGTGCACTAGCTGTGAATTAAATTTGGCTATTACTTTCCAATAGTAATTGAATTTGTCTTCCAGGTATCAACATCCAACTGGAAGATTAGCAGTCCTTGACATGCTCCATACGCTAATCTTGAAATTTTCACAACCTAAGCTTGGCAAGCAGTTAGCTCTTGACCAGCAGTCGAAAAAAATGTTTCTTCAGCTTGCTCTTTGTTTGGCCAATGATGATGATAAAGAAGTGCGGTCTCAGATTGGTTCTGTGATAGAACTTCTGATAGGGCGCATCGGCAAAGATCATGTTGGTACTACTCTTTCGTACTGTCTGTGTTGGTATAAGCAGCAGAACTTACGGGCAGTCGCAGCACAGGTAAATGCTCTGAGGCACATGTTCTTATTTGAATTCGTATCGTGCCAATAGTTAGATGTGAGACAGTAGGAAGTAGGAACTTATATTTCTAAATATGGAAGAAATAGGAGTAACGAGTGGTGTTACCTGAAGGTTTTTTCTTGAAAAGGCAGGATTTGATACTTTCACTAGCTTCTTATGAGTGTATGGCTTGTAACATCTTCAGAAAGCTTGATTTCGTTCTTATTGCAAGTAGGCACTTTTTGTAGTATGTTCATTGATTTTTCCGGATCTTTAACTCACTCACGGATGCCATGCAGGTGTTGGGATTTATTATTGACGCCATGAAGGAAAAAACATTTCGGAAGCATATCTACAGTACATTGCAGGATACCAAAACGATTTTGGAGTCTGCTGTGAATGCTTCCAGCCTACAGTTGCAAGTTACTGTTGAGGAAGCTAGTATTCCTTTCTGGAAGGAAGCATTCTACTCATTGGTTATGATCGAGAAGATGCTCGAGAAATTTCCTGATTTATGTTTCGGAAAAGATTTAGAGGTATGCACTCAGTCCTATGGTGCCAACTAAGTAGACTTCTGAGAAGTAGTTGCATGTTAACCATTGCATTTTGTAGCTCTGATTTAATTTAGCTTTTCGTAGTCATATACTCATATTGTCCGGTGAGTATCGTGAAAGGAGTAAGGGTTTGGACCCTAATCTTTTCTGACATATTTTTCAGGATATATGGAATATGGTGTTTAAGTTCTTGCTGCACCCACACGAATGGTTGCGAAGTATATCCTGCCGGCTCCTGAATCATTATTTTGAGGCATTGGCTGGGAGGAAAAGAGCAGAATCCCAGATATTAGTAGCTGATTCTCTTCTCGAGAAGCCAAGTAGCCTGTTCATGGTAGCTGTTTCTCTTTGCTTCCAGTTAAAGGAACAGCCCATGACAGGCAAGGTTGATGCTGTTGATCTCCTCACAGCAAATATTGTTTTTGCGGTCTCTAGTCTTCATTCTGTGATTGGACAATCTGATCAAGCAACCAACAATGGGTTCTGGTCCAGTCTTGACAAGGATGAGCAAGTGGTTTTCCTCGAAGCCTTTGAATTGCTTGATTCAGGGAAAGGAAAGTCTACTTTTCTGGCTCTTACCTCAGGCGAACGTACTGAGAATGGTGAAGATGATGCTAATGATGTAAGAAATGTATTGATCGGAAGTTTGCTCAAAAGGATGGGGAAGGTTGCTCTTGATATGGAGTCTGTTCAGGTTTGCATGTTCGCTCTTTTGATCAAACCTTAGCTTTTGCAGGCTTTATATTCACTCAACTAATTTATGTTTTCTTGGGATATGCAGATGAGAATTGTGTTCAACGTCTATAAAGCATTTACCTCGCAAATGAATCAAGAAGAATGTCGTTTATATGCCTACAAAATTCTGCTTCCACTGTACAAAGTTTGCGAAGGATTCACCGGAAAAATCATCTCAGGTAATATTATAAGTGTTTGCGTCTTCCCTCTTCACATCTGGTTACTCTGTTACAAGTCTAACAAAGAGTCACAAAAAAATTATGTTTTTTATCAGAGGAGTTGAAACAACTAGCAGAAGAGGTACGAGACGGTATAAGAGACAAGACTTTAGGCAACCAAATCTTTGTGGAAGTTTACAGTGAAATAAGGAAAAGTTTGAAAACGAAAAGGGAGAAGAGAAAGCGAGACGAGAAGCTAATGGCAGTGGTGAATCCGGAGAGAAATGCCAAGAGGAAACTGAGGTTAGCTTCAAAGAATAAAGCAAACAAGAGAAGAAGAATGACGAGCATGAAATTATCCAGATGGGCACGCTCTTGAAATCCCCTTCTTCTTATGCATATCCAGCCATTTTTGTCACGCTTATAGAAAACCAGAGTTAAATCACTTTTGAGTCTTATGTTTCAATTAGAGTAGTCTATTGATATTTATGATCCAGTTTTTTTTCTATGTAAAAGACTTTTGTTCAGAAAAAAGATTCACTTTCCATCATCGTGTAAGAAACCAAGAATCTAACACTGCTTACTTGTGTTCCAAGTGTTCTTTGTTGCGTTGAAAAATGTTGTGACAAATAAAATACTAAAGACATTTAAAAAGAGAAAGCAACTGCCAAAACTACTGCTCATGCTCTAGCCATCCACCTAGTTTATCTTATAGACTATCTCCAATGGTTATCTGGCAACAACACATTTGTTATTCTTATTGAAAAGAGAGAAGATGATGATGATTATCCGGCTAGAGTGACAATCGAACAGTTGTGAAGCTTCCTCCTCCGGTAAAGTGGTAACACTGTTGCGGATGAACACACAAGTTGAATGCAAGTTTAGTATTCTCAAAGTCACATACTATGCCACCGCCTTGAGAGAGAACTTGGCGCAACCACCTTTGGTGAAACTAATGCACTTCAATATGATACACTGGTCTATAGATAGCACATCTGAAAGCTTGGATACCTGAACATAAGCCACATATTCAATTCAGCTAGCTCTCAATGCTACAAAACACAAACACCATTTTCTTTCAAATTACCTCTTCATTGGACAATTCGCGCTTGTAAATTCCGCCATAACGATCACCATTGTATTCAACTACTGCCAAAGAGATATTTTCGTCAATAGATCTCACTATGCATTCATACAGTTCACCGACTTCCGCAACACTGCCGACTTGGGGAATCTAAAGGCGTAATAAAGTCAGAATCAAGGGTAATTGACAAGGATTATAGACCAATTTCTTGTAAAGGAAGGTACCTTTGGCTGTGGAGCATTTTCTAGAGAAAACTCGGGGATACCATATGGGCTTATTCTATTGCACTTCAGTATGATACGCTGGTCAATAGATAGCTCATCTGAAAGCTTGGATACCTGAACACAAGCCACATATTCAATTCAGCTAGCTCAATGCTACAAACACACAAGACCATTTTCTTTCAAATTACCTTTTCATAGGACATTTCGCGCCTGTAAGCATCTGGAATCTTGGATAGCTGAACACAAGCCACATACTCAATTCAGCTAGCTCAATGCTACAAACCACACGACCCATTTTTGCTTTCAAACTACCTTTTCAGGGGACAATTCGCAAAGACGACCACCATAGAATTCAATCGCCATTCTATTATCTTCAATGTACAGTGGGATAGTGTAAAGTAGGCCACGACGACCACCATAGTATTCAACCAAGGCCCCATCCACTCTAATTGATTTCACTATGCATTCATACAGCTCGCCGACTTCTGCATCACGGGCGACTAGGGGCATCTAAAGACATAACAAAGTCAGAATCAACAAGGATTCTAGACCAGTTGCTTGTAAAGGAAGGTACATACCTTTTCTGGATTATTCTCCAGTATAGAACAAGTTTTGTTGGGGGAGTTTATTACTCGCTCCATGTGCTCAAGAATTTGAAGACTGGCTTCACGTCCATAACTCAAAGCTTCACAAATGATATCTAACGAAATTCCAGCTGACTTTACATCCAACTGAATTGCTGTTATACCATTTCGTGTACCAGCAAGTTTGCAATCCATTTCTACTAAACCATCTTCCAAGCCCTGAATACAAAAAAAAGTAGATATATATGAATTCATCTACATCCAAATTAATCATTACATAGAGTAGAGAAAAGGGTAAACCAAAATTTAAAGGAATCTACCAGTAAATCAGTTATCATACGGTACTTCTCTAGTTGTCCGTTCGATGTCTCATCAAAAATGACAAGACCTATCGAGGCACCTGCAACATGACATTGTAGAGGAATTCCAGCGTCCATCAAAGCCATACTACCTGAGAAGCAAAACCATTTTAGTATCAAAGTATATTCATGAGTTTCGAGACATAACAACTAATTAATTATAATAAGCTAACTGAAAAAATATTAGGATTCAAATTGATGGGTACCTCCACAAACACTTGGCATCGGTGAAGTGTCTTTTGGAGATAATACATCAAGGTGAAAATCATATGGGAAATCTCTTTTAGAGGGAATGACACCACGCAACGCTTTTGTAACAAACATTCCTACAACACATAAAAGCCAAACTTTATAAATGACAAGATCGTGAAAACTAATAGAAAACTGTGGAACATATACCTTGACGAACTTCACGCCTAGCTTCACGAACAAATCTTTAACTACATAACTAACTTTCTTTTAACTACCATTGATTTTTTCTTTTCCAATTTTCCGCTCCCCGCATTTGATGCTTGAGATCCTACAAAAATAAAAGAAATAAAAACCTGAGAACAAGTATTAGCTAGCTACACACATCTTGTGAAAAAAACTTGTATCCTGCATATTCTTAGAAATCGATTTCAACACTTCACTTTTGTGGTCCTTCCTATAACGATCTCTTAGCCTTACTAGAGAGTCAATGCATTTAACAGCCTACACAAACAAAAGTAGAATGCAAATACATTAAATTGCATTAAAGTTTACAAAGAATTTACAGAAGCGGTGTAACCTAACCTCTAGATGAGCTAGCTTTAGATTAGTTTCTAGATCAATCTCTGAGATCTCACTAGTTTCCAGGTCAACCATGATAGTTTTTTCGCGTGTGCATACATATAACAAGTCCATATCGCTTTTACGTTGCTGCATAAAATTAGAAATCATGATGACCGAAAAAATAAATAGAAAGGAAGAAGGAGGAGCTAGGATATTGAAATTTACCTCCTCCGTGGTAGGGTTTATTATGATCTTTTCATTGATCCTTCCAATGCGGATGGCTCCTATAGGCCCAGCCCAGGTGTCATTAGATATCATAAGAGCAGCTGAAGTTGCAATGATCGCCACTAAGTCAGCATCATGTCTTGCGTTTGATTTTAAAACACGTGCATAGAACTACGAGAAACAATCAACAATTGGAAAATCATGATCGTCAAGAAAGATATATATATTTTTGTACGTTGAAAACAGAAAATAAATACTATACCATAGTTTTAGCAGAGCATCCTGCACTAAATAATGGTCTTATCGATCTTTCAATTAGCAGAGAACATATGATCTCTCGATCTACTGACTCATGGGGTCCCCCTAATTCATCATATGTCGGCTCATCATAATAAACCTTGAAACAACAAAAAGTTTATGAGGAATGTTTTTGGGAAACCAGTTTAATCTAAGATTCCAAGAGTTTAGATAAATGTAACGCACCTCTAAGACTTTATCATCGTTGTGGTTGACGCGGGGCACCACAATCCTGGAATGTACAGTAGTGCCATTCATGTGACACAATATAGAAGTTCGACTTTTTTGATCATATCCCACCTCATAACTGCCAACGCCATGTTTTTTTTTTATCCTCTGAGACTTCTCTCCAAGACCTCCGGCGAATCGCAGGTCTGAATTAGGGTGTCTATGCTTCTCTTCCATACATGACAAATCATGTTTATTGATACAACAAGTCCCTTTAAAACTCTTCGCTTCAAAAAAAAAAACGGATTAAACCGGCCAAAGTAATTATTTACAAATGCCTATACTTTTCAATTTTTTCACATTGAGTGGGAGAAAGGTCAAACTTGTATTTTTTAAGAAAATTAGGCACACCCTATTTATTAAAGTTAATCTAGGTAATTTTTTCCATACCAATATACAACTTCTTAACTCATAACTCATTTATAGTTGGATTGATAACAATTTGCCGATGATGCGTTAGCTGCCAGTATATATAGATCTTGCTTCCCATCCCACAATGGAACCCTTGCCATTATCTGCATTTGACATCATTTACAGATGAAAATGCCCAAAAATACTTCAACATAGATCTATTTCCTAAAGAACTCAGAAAATTTCGTACCTCAATTTTATAGTAAATCTCTGTAGGAAACAATGGTCTGATTGGCTTATCAATGGGCCGACCACATAACAGTTTCGCTTTTTTAATACTCTTCCTCTTTCTGTGTGTTGACCTCGCATCACCTAAAGTCTAAAAGATCTGATGATTTTTGAAGAAATTTTTTATTTTTGAACTCTTTTTATATAAATTTTTTTTTAAAAAATTACGATATTGCAACATTTCAAAATGGACATTCCAATCGTTAAAACAAATGCATGATTTTAATTATAATATCAATGCATTATTTTTTCGCAAATAAAAATTGACAATGGCAATTAACAAATGTATGATTTTATTTATTTTGAATGAATATGTTAAATTAACCAACTAAAAAACCAGTGTTACGAAGAAAAAAGTTTGAATTATGAGATTAGAAGCTACAAAACTTTACATAAATATTTCTAGTTTTGTACAGCAAATGCATAATATCAAATGCACTCATAAAATCGAAAGCAAAAGATAAAAGGTTCTGAGATTAAGTTCACACACAAATATGACAATGAAGATCTAGGAAATCGAATTGGGCTTCATTTTCTTTGATTTCATGAGGTTTCTATCAATTTTATATTAAAACTAAAAGATCCTTAGAAATAAGCCAATAACGCTTCATATGTCCATATTTGTATTGTATTGAATCAAAAGTCTTATCTCAAATCTCTTATCTTAGTGCATGTAATTTTAAATGTGTGATACTAAATGTTTTTATTTTGACGAATTACCAAGTATTTTTTTCCAATTGATTTATATTCCCCAAATTTTAGAGGTTATAGTATTTAGACTTCAAACTTGAAAGTATAAAAAAATAGATTTTTTAAGTTATTTTTTAGGTCCAGATTTGATAAATAAAGTATGTCTATTTGAATTTTGTTTATTGCATTATTATATTAAATGATTTTCACCTGGGCTTTTTTTTAGGCCCAACTACGAACCGCAAATAAACGTAACCGCAAATTAACAAACATTGGTCACTCTGCAGTGAATTCCACAAGTCCTCTTGTGCAGTCATGCCTATGCTGTTAACAACGCTTCTCGGTAATGAAAATATAAAAATTGTCATTGGAGCAGGCTAAAATGGTTATTCAGTTCCCCCATGTTTGTTGATCTGGAGTCCGATCCATCGTTCTAGACAGAGATTATGTATCATCGTCAGATCTACTGTCTCATTTATGTGAAATAATTGTTTGGGTGAATGAGTCAGTGACATGACATGTTAACCATCATGCTCATTTTGTAGTCTCTCACGACCACACAAAAAAATAAACAACTTGCAATTGTTCATTTTCTCTTGAGTTTCAATTTCGCTTCGGATTGTTTTCACAACTTAGAAAAAGGCATGAAGCAGTCGTCATGGGGTTGCACGATCTTTATCCAATTATCTCTCTGTCTCGTCGTCTATGTGTGTTTGGGTCACCCATTCTTCTTCTCTAGTAACGACGGTGACGGTGACAATGCCGGAGCTCTAGATCTCCACTTCATCTCTGTCTCCGGAGGTTTCAGGGATCTTCATCCTCAAACTCGCCTTCTCCGATTGGTCTGTTTCCCATCTTCTTCCACTGATGATGAATCTGTTTTGGTTGGAACATGGAATTTGTTTTCATCTCTGCAATTTATCTAGTTATCGAATCCATTGGTTTGTGGATAAAAGTTTGGTTCTTTACAGAAACTCTAGCTTCTCCAGATCGAAAATTCGAGCTTTTTAAGTAGTTGATTTCAGGGACAAAAGGTTGCGTTTTTACTTGGTAGCTAAGCGAGTGTGGTACTTATTTTGTTATTTGTTTGATCGATGAAGATGGAGAGAGTTGCAGAAACGTACAATGCGAAATTTGTGGTGAGCACAAGCGAACATGGAGAAGAAGACCCACTCCTGCAAAATGTCAGCTCTCAAGCTTAATCTCCGATTTGCTTCCTTGAACTTTAGTGGATTCAACAATGTCTGTTCTGATCTCTTCTGTACTTACATATTTAGTATGAGTAATGAGTGTGTATTCTATTGATCTCCTCGCAGGCTACTCGAATCTCATCTAAACTGAAACTTCCATGGTAATTTGATCTTGTGGAACCAACCCTTTTCGCTTAACTTGCTTCAACAGAAAGACTGATCAATGTGATGCATTTTAGGTACACTAGGAAGATAGGCTCTGGAAGTTCGAGAGAGCAGATCAAATTTCCTTTTGGTGGATCCTTGGATGTTGTTTTCGTAGGCACTGGCTCGTTACAGAAGGTAGAATCAGTTTGTTTCTGTGAATTTGAAGGAACCAATGTTAAGACTTTTCTTCTGATTTCATTGGTTCTTTCGTCTGATTCTGAAATTCAAGGAAGTGCTCGGTGGCTCGATGATCAGTCAATTGAAAGGGCTGACAAAGATTCTAAAAGCAGCAAATGGAGACTGGTATGTTAGCTGTTCAGCTCATAGGCTCTCTTGTAGAAAATACCACGACAAGTTCTCTTATAAGATCAGTCCAAATAGTCGGTCCCAATGGACTAAACAATCTATAGTCCGTTCTTGATACAGGCGTATTGTGGTTGGATCAGATCCATTACTCGTCTATACACTTACTAAGGAGCCGGAGGAAGCCAAGGGAGTCGCAGGGACATTTCATCAAATCATGACCAAGTATGAAGTGGTAAGACAATATTGAATATCCCCCATGACATTCTCGAGAAATCCTATTGCTGCATCAAGTATATGATTGATCTGAGAGGATAAACTTTTATGATACAAGAACTTATATATAAGCGAGAAAGGCTGCACCAGCGACAAGAGCTTCTCCTCTTGCATTACAGTTCCTAATGTATCAGAGAACAGAGGTTCAACGAATGATAGTAAAAGGTAACAAGATCTCTTGTTATAATGATAATAAACTATATGACAGCTCAATCTCAACGTCTGAGACATCTTTTTTTTTTACCATCAGGGAAATGGAAGATGGGTTTCTTCTTCACAGAGTTAGCTTGTCAGAGTTTGTAAGTACTTTCTTTATTATCTTTTCTTCACTAAAAAAAGCATAACAAGAGTGAAATCATGTGTTCTTTGTTTACCATAACAGGTTACTTATACTATCAACTTATCGGGACAAGTGATCGACACAAGATTATTTAAGCAAAAGGGCAAAGAGACCATCTGAGATTATGTTTTGGGTTTTTACTCCATTGTTGTTGTAAAACTGTTAAAAAAGTTCAATCATTTGTTTATTTCTTCATTTAATGACCAAAGTACCATTTTACCGATCCGAGTCGTCGGAGGGTGAAACTGGAAATTGCAAGGTCGAGAAATATGGGTAGTATAAATTTCCCCAAAAAAAGGAGTGGCCTTTAGGGTTTTACTGTTGTCTCATTAGTTTAAGTATGAGGTTCTGCTCCCGGAGGATTCGATTCGGCGGCCGCATGGTGGCCCAGCCGTCGTTTCTTCCGGTGGAAGCGGATGCCGATGATTTAAACTCTTTCTTGATGAACCACTTTTACGAGTGGTGATGATTCATTCAGTAATCCTCTCCATCACCACCACCCCCATCTGCTTCGTCTTTTTACTACTGAGCTTTGAACTCTGTCTTCTTCTTCTTCTTCTTCTTCTCTTTTGATGTGTTTAAATCTCTTCCTCTTCTTCTTCTTTGGAGACTATGATGATTCATAAGAAGTCAATAGACCAGACGTTGTGGTAAGACTCTCTTAGACGGCAGGGCTATAAGATTGAAAAAAGGCTCTCCTTTTTTTCTTGTCTGTAGCAGCCATGGAGGAAGAGTTTTATCTTCTAATCTGTCTGAGAAAAGGCGAATCTGAGTCCTTCCCTATGACATGCAAATATCTGTTTTTCCATCAAAAAACCGTTTTAAGTGTTTATTAGCTACTGTTAAATCTACTTAGATGCATCATTTTGTAGAAAATTTTGAGCTGTAAAATTTCCCACGTTATCATCTAAATTGAGTATTTTTTTTCTTCAAGAGATCTGAACAACCGTGAAAGGCTCTCTCAGCATTATTAGTTGCTTAAGCCATTAATTGTAGGCCTAAACCATTGCTTTGAGTTGAGAGAATTGAGTGGAAATCTGTTTTGATCAAGAATCTGACTCTCGACAATATTTCGTTATTCAAACTTGCCAGTTCTGTTTATCTTGTTGTCTTTTACTACCAATAGTGTGTGTAATCTGTTTAACAATGATTGTTTTGCTGGGTGAGAACTTGGCCTCAGAAATGTGGATGTATTGTTCTTCCTAATCTCATAACCTTAATTGTAATTTAAGTAATGAGTTTACCTCGGAAACAAAAAGCTTATCTACTCTTAGATACAAAACCGAAGATGCATCCTATTCTGTATTGAGGTCCAGGAGTAAAAACTATATTAATCGATTACTAATAACAAAAGGCTTTTACTTTTGAATTTTGATTTTGAAACCAACAACAGTCAGAAGCTACATTCAAGGATATTTTCTAGATCAATTGGAAAGTAAAGTGCCATTTGAGAGGACTATAAAATTTAAAAGGTAAAATCGTTAAATTACACTTCGAAAGAGGATTGGTTGGAAGTTGAAACAAATAAAAGTATAGCGCCCTTTTCGTGAAGATTATGGAATTGAAAAGGTGAGACCGTAAATTAGTGAAAAGAACACTGTTACAGTGTGATACCGCGAGAAATGCACCACCGACATCTGGACCGGACCCACTAAAAACGCCGTCGTTTTACGGTTTCCTCCTCTAGTTTCTCCGCGTTTGGCCCATTCACACTTAGCTGTGTGTTTCTAATTCTTCCTATTCACAGTCTTTCCACACTAATCACCACCATTGTTGCTGCAGCACTTCCACTCTGATTCGTTCAATTGAGCTTTTTTTTTTTCTGGGTTCTCCACAGCGATGGCGCGTCGTTCTGGAGATTGCATGAGATGCCTGGTGATTTTCGCGGTTGTATCTGCTTTAATTGTGTGTGGGCCTGCTCTTTACTGGAAATTCAACAAAGGCTTCGCTGGATCCACTCGTCGGAACTCTGTTTGTCCTCCTTGCGCCTGTGATTGCCCGCCTCCTGTGTCTCTCCTCGAGATTGCTCCTGGTATAATAATAACTTCCATTTTTTTTCTCGTTTTTGATTGGATCTAGATTTTCCGTTGGATTCGTGATGGCAAGTTTGTGTTCACATTTCTTCTTGTGAAATTTAGCTCCTTTTAGAGTAATGATCATGATTTTTGAGGTGTCCTGTTCTCTGAATTTCCGATTTCCTGTGGATCTTGCTCTGAAGCATCTGATTTTACCTGGTTTTCAATATTGGATCTTTACATCAACCTGTCTCTTTTAGGCTTAGTCTATTCTTGTCTGAGCAATAAGAAAGAATATCTCGATTTGAATATCGTTTTAACAAGTTGCATTTTTACTTTTTCCTTTTGCAGGGCTTGCAAATCTCTCTATTACAGGTTAGATCTCGATTCTGAGCTTGGGTTTGTTTAAGCTGCTTTGCATGTGTTGTATCTTTTCCTGTCAAGTTACAAATGTGATTTGATAGTTATTGAGGAGCCTTGATTTCTGTCTAGGGAAGTAATTTGAAAGATTGTCTCTTTTTTTTTTTTGCCAAACACGGTCCTCTTACTGTTATTCCAAAATTCTTCATCTTTCTGATGTTTTCCGAGTCTTAAGGCTTTTACGAGTTATTTGGAGAACAGAAAGTTTGATAAACCATTAGCCATTTGTTATCCCAATGGAACAGGCTTGTCTTGTCTGATAGTTATCTGTGACCAGACTCGTACACGTTTCACGCCCTTTCCTTATCATGAGGCATTACGTTTTTGACTGATATGTAATAACCTATACTTGCTCTTGTATTCTCCTGTCGAGACGTTCCTTCCCTGACTTTTGTTTGTGAACAGATTGTGGAAGTGATGATCCAGAGCTAAAACAGGAAATGGAGAAGCAGTTTGTGGACCTTCTGACCGAGGAGCTGAAGCTGCAAGAAGCAGTTGCAGATGAGCATAGCCGTCATATGAATGTCACCCTCGGGGAAGCAAAAAGAGTTGCATCTCAGTACCAAAAGGAAGCTGAGAAGTGCAACGCGGCCACTGAGATTTGTGAATCAGCTAGGGAGAGAGCTGAAGCTTTGTTGATCAAGGAGAGGAAGATCACTTCTTTGTGGGAGAAGAGAGCTCGGCAATCAGGCTGGGAAGGTGAGTAAGTAAACTGATTGCAACTTCAACAGTCTGCCCTCAAGTGTTTCGAATTTTCACAGCTTAGCTCAAGAAAAGGAAACTGTTTGATTGTCAAAAGGAAAAGTCCTATCTTCCACGTTTCTCCATATATGTAGTCTTTTGTTTTGCCTTTTGATTGGAATGTAGCTAAAGAAAGGTTTGGCCTTGTATTGACATTTCTTCATATATAATTGTCCATTTCACTACCACCGAGTTTCACTAACTCAGTGCCGTCCCTAGAGTATATGTTGCCTAAAGCAAAATCAATAGAATTTACCATTGCACTAAAGAAAATTCTGTGAAATGTTCAGAAGACGCTAAGAAGGTTATAAAAAGCTTACCCGAGCCAAAAGTGGCTCAAATCCATCAAAAGCAACAGACATGTCGTCAAATGTGAATAGCTCTACTGATCGGTTCCTCAGCAACCGATACAGTATCCTTTTCTGCAACAACCATTCAATCAATCACAAGACTACTCATCGATGGAGAGTTTTTTGGTTTGAGTGTCTTACAGTGATGATATTCTCACAGAGGAATTTCGGGTGAGGAGTTCAGACTTCACAGATGATATGCAGAGATTGCTCAAGACATTTGAGGTCTGTTATGGTCTCAGTGATCAGTATGAAGCTCAGATTGGTAAGGGTTATGAGAGTGAAGAAGAGGCAGAGGCTCAGGGAAAGCTGCGGTGAGATGGCCTAAGCTGAATTGAGATGGGGTATCTTTATGCGCAAGAAAGCTGCAGAGAAGAGGCCTTGTGAGCCTTTTGTGAAAATTTGAAGCTCCGATTCAATTCTGGTTTAGCAAGTACGATATCACATTCTTTATAAAGAAATTAGATATGTATTGATTTTTCTTAGGATAATGATAATTGTAACCTGCAGATAATTGTTTAAATGTATTAATAATATCGATATACTCACTTGGGAAACATGGACCGGTAAACAAAAAGAAAAGGAGTTTCCCAAACACAGCGAGAGGAAAGTTAGGGTTAGTTTTTTAGCGATGGTTGCAGCGAGTGCGAGCGAGAGATCCGAGCCTTCTTCTCCTAAGCGTTTGAAATTAGAGGAGCCATCAAGCGATGCAACTGTTTCGGAGGAAGATCTGACAAATGATCTTCGACTTTTTGACGAAGAGTGGAAAAAGAGCGGGGTTTGGTCTCTCGATTTCTATTGTTTTATCCACACAAAAAAAAAGTTAGGTTAATCAATCTGATTATATGTTTCTCCGTGATTTTCAGGGTTTTGATGTCGACTTCTCGAAACTTCGTCACACATTCGGTGCCGGAGCTGTGGATCTCGACGACGATGACCTGGTTGATGAGCATGATACCAACAGAGATTTGCTCAACATGTTATCGGAGATGGCTATCTCGTACTACAAGGAAGAGACGGTTAGTAATGTCTTAAAATCAAAAACCTTTGAGTTTACTCTTGTTTGTTGATGAATCTCTATATAAATTTTGGTTATGGTTGTGGTAGGATACAAGCCTGGAACTTGTCAAGGTTTTGAGAGCAAATTTTCACCCATCAGCTGCGATCACGCTCTTCATCACATTCGAAGCCAATGATCTTTCAGATGGCAATCAGACAAAACTGTATCAGGCGGTGGTTCGGTACTTGCCCGTTGATATCGAAGTATGCTCTTGCTGGCCTAAACCCTTGTGAATTTGGACAAGGTACATTATTCTCCTCTGCATATGCGTAGAGCTACTAAGGTGTAAGTTTTATCTGGCTGGAATGTATTGTATAACTTGAGCTTCCTGCTTACTAGTAATGGTTATGATGAAGAAGTCCCCATCATGTCCTAGACTCGTAGATTTGAGTATTAAAGTCAGCATTGTTTGTTATGATTTCTGCACTTCTTTCCACCACTGGCGAGTTTATGCTTCCTTCTTTGACAAGGTAAATGATACTTTACATGTGTTAATGTAAAGTGAATTAGATTTTTTTGGCTGTGATAACCTTTCTGAGAGAGACTCGTTAAGCATAACACTGCGAAATATCTTGCTTTTTGAATTCTCTCGATAGTCTTACGTAGCCTTGCAAGGTCATCAAATTTTCTTCGACGGTGTTTGAAAATCAGTAACTGTTTTACTTTTATAGTGTAATAGTGGAAGCCGTCAAGGTAGATGGTCTTCAGAGGCTATGCTCGTCTTTAGAACCATTTTTTCAAAGTTTAATTTTCCCCAAGACCAAAGGCTATGCTCAGCTTTACATGACGAAGTCTGGAGATTGGATAGGATAGCGAAAGATGGAGCACTACACAAGAAGCTACTAAAATCTAACATACTGACTGTTGAAGACTTCCTTCGGATACTCGTGAAGGATCCGCAGAAGCTAATTAAGAAGCGTATGTGCATCTCTAATATTTGAACATCAAGTTATCGTTTCTTGGTTTATATTCTTGTTTGCAGTTACTTGGGAGTGGAATGTCAAATAGAATGTGGGAAAACACGGTGGAGCATGCAAAGACTTGTGTACTGTGTGGGAAACTTTACGTTTATTACACAGAGCAGACGCATAATACAGGCGTTGTTGTCTTCAACCATCTTTATGAATTCCGAGGCTTAATTGATAATGGCCACTTCTTATCTTTGGAATCTCTTAACCATGACCAAAAAGGTAACACATTTTTCTGCAAACTTAGCACAATTTAAAATGCGACCATGTTCGAAAGAGAAAGTGTCTAAATTAATAGCATTGAATGTAACGTATGTTTCTAAGTATTAAAAATGAATTTTTATAATAGTATGACCTGTGTGCTAAATAGATCAAACATTGAAATGACTTAAAATTATAAAATCAAATTAGAAATATGATAATGATGATAAATCATAATTTAGATTGTAACATGTAACTAAATTTACTTCATTCACATAAACAGCTGTATTATTTTTTTAACGTCAGCCATTAAAGTAATCTGTTTGCATTATTCTCTAATATACAGACGGACATAATCCCCAAAATCTATTAACGTGCCTTATCGAAGTAAAACTGAATAACACCAACATTTGATAGAATTAAAAAAAAAATTAATAAATTGAACAACACTAGACTTCAAAGTAATTTAATAAAATGACACAAACCAATAACACATGAAAGTAAAAAGATTTTTTACACATATATTTCACAGATTAAATTCGTTTCGTTTCGTTTCAAATTGTAGCGCCTAAATCCCAGAAGCCCTAGTGTGAGACTTAGATCATTGAGTCCCTAGATTTTGCTTTCGAAACGATGCCGGTTCCGATAATCGAGGCTTGCCGGAAGAGGAAGAGGGAGCCGAAACTGTATAATCTGCAACGATTCGGACAAGAGGAGTTTCCGATTAGCCGGAATGGAACTTTCCGGGATAACATTAGGGGTTTTCTCCGGGAATTCGCGGAGGTTGAAGAGTACTGCATCCGTGGGATGCCTGTATGGTGTACGCTTCTCAGCCACGAGACGAAGAACTCTGTGATTCCGCTTTACACAGTCGAAGAAGACGTCGTTAGATCGAGGTTTAATCAATCGTATTTGGTGCACAGGTTCTGTCGGTTTTTTTTTTTTCCAGATTTTGAGTTTAATCGTTATTGAAACTGGGATCGGAAGTTCTAAATCCAGGTTTAATCAATCGTATTTGGTGTTTGGGGAAGAATTGGGTATAGAGATTCTTGCAATTTGGTCTCAGATGAGTTTAATCGTTTTCAAGTTTCTGCTTATGGAAAATTAGAGTTCGGAAGTTCTTCATCAGGGTTAAGTTAATCGTATATGGGATTAAATCGATTCCGTATTTGGTGTTTGATTAAGAATTGGGTTACGGTTTGTTGTTAATTCGAGATTCTGGGTATTGGTCCATCTAAAGATGATTACGAAATCGTGTATTTTGGTAATTATCTCTGTCGTGATGATTAAACCGTGATTATTGGTTTTTTACAGGATGGAGTAATCACTTTGTATCGAGAAGGAAATACCATTTCATAATACCGATAGATACTGAGTGGAATATGCGTTTACAAGATGTTGTTCTTGATCTACAAACTCACCTTTTACATGGAATGATTCACACTAATGGGTTTGGTCATTTGATCTGCGTCAACGGTCTCGAAGGAGGATCTACATACTTGTGCGGAAGAGAGCTCGTCGACCTTTGGGACCGGATATGCACTAACCTCGGAGCAAGGTTCGTTATTGTGTTTGTTGGACCCTCAGGTTTTTCTCCATGATTTGAGATTGAATGAATGTGTTCTTGCAGGATGATAACAGTTGAGGATTTGACTAACAAGAGATCTCTGGATCTTCGGTTGTTATATGGGGTTGCGTATGGATACTCGTGGTTTGGGAGGTGGGGATACAAGTTCTGCCGTGGAAGCTACGGTGTGACCAAGAATGATTACGAGAATGCTATAGAGCTTCTTGGTTCACTTGAGATTGATCAGATTGAGTTTGACTTCAGTGAGCATAAACAATTCAAAGAGATGAAGAACATTTTCAGGCATTACAGAGAAATGAGTGAAGGGTATTTGAAGACATTGAGAGATCTCTTGCGGTTTATGCTTATCACCAAGTCTCATGCTCCTCCTAAGCGTCACGAAACAGATTGTACTTGAAGAAGGGTGACGTTTTGGAGAATGAGATGTCTCAGGGATATAAGAGTTACAGCGCCGTGGCGGCTAATTTGGGGAGTAGATGGCCTGTGAGAAGGCTTGAGTACGCAGCTGAAGTGATTGTAGAGTCACTGAAAGAGATGAAAGCAGTGAATAAGAACGGTATGACTCGGCAAGATGTTAGGGATGCAGCTAGATTGAGCATTGGAGATACGGGTTTATTAGATTACGTGTTGAAATCGATGGATAATGTTGTTGTTGGGAACGTTTTGGTTAGGCGTTATGTGGAGCATGGTACACGGAATCTGCGTTACACGATCCAGGAGCTTGATGATGAGCCTGTGCCTGAAGTGATTCCGTTGAGGGATGTTCATGGAGAGCTCATGGTACTTTACAAAAACATTTTAATGAATTACCCAGCAGTGAGATCTGCAACTCAAGCGATCCTAGATAGTAAACACTTCGTTAAAGAGTGGCCTTTATGGGACAAGGATGACAGAGTCTTGAGATTTGTCTGTCGTATCAATCCAAGTTTGGTCGGTCTAAGAACAAAAGAGATCACAGAGTTGCCTCCAGGTGAGTTAGTCACAGTGTCATTCCAAGCCAGTCTTTGATCTAAAGCAGGCCATTGAAGACACATTCAGGAATACTTACTGCATCTTGACAAACTTTGTTGTGAATGAGATCGATGAGGTTGAAGAAGATGATGATAGGGAGTTTGTGTTTGGGAAGCTCGAGTCTTGTTCTGCAATAACAGTGAGGGGATCTGGGATTGGTTTGGAATCGAAGCTGAAGTTTCAAGGTGGATGTGATACGTGGATGGTGAAATGTGTTTGTAGTGCTCAGGATGATGATGGAGAGAGGATGATTCCTTGTGCTGTTTGTGAAGTTTGGCAGCATACAAGATGCTGTGGGATTGATGATTCTGATACTTTGCCTCCACTTTATGTTTGTTCCAATTGCTCTGAAGAGTTTGCAGAGCAACGGGAGAAAGTTTTGCAGCCAAAGTATGAGTTTCCAAATTCGGATCCTGTGTTACTAATTGAAGCAGCAGACGATTACTTTGTTGATGATGAGAGATGTCTTGGAACGATGTTCCTTTCAGAGAGTTTACTTAGTGAAGAATACACTTTGTAAACCATTTTTGGAGTCAAACATTGATTCTTTTTTTCTTTTTTTCTGTGCGTAGTAGATAAATCAATTTCTTTCCTTTTTTTTGGAATGAAACAAAAGGCATTGTTATAGTATTGGAATGCTTATACTTTGGTTGCCTATTTGTATTCTGTTGATTGTATCTTCCCATTTCGTTGCGTATAATTGATATAATAAAACCAAAGTATCTTATGTACGGCTGGCTGATTACATATTTTCTCTGTTCGCGGCTCTAGCTTCTCCTACAAGTAAAGATGTTTCACAAAACCCCAAACTTGATGCAAAGTTTACAGGAGACTGAACATCGATCCAATCCAAGAACAGGGCTACATTCTACAGTAAGTACCTCCTTGGGTGTTCTTGCTTCCGCGCATTGGTTTATGCACAATCTTTTGAGTCCAAGTGCTCGATCGAAACGAGCATTCATTGCCTGAGTGTTCTGAGTTGAAAGCACATGCGATGCAATTGAAGGAATCTACGAACTGGCTTCTGGTTCTCTCTGCTACTACCCTCCAGAGACCCAAACCTACCTTTTCCCAAATCTCAAGCAACGATTGTGCTTGGTCTCAGTGATACTAGGCTCATTGGTTATTTGCTTAGGTGGTGGGTTGGTTAAGGAGAGCTTCTCCATTGCGTTTATGAACTTGCGCAGGTGCCTAATGTACTCAGGATAAGTCTCGAGGTTGCAATGCCCTCCTCCTTTCACCCATAAAGGATCATACTTCTCCTTCGCCAGCTCCCACAATCTCTTCCCATGAGACAAATCCACAATCTCATCATTTGTACCCTGCGCAGGTCAGTAAGAACTCAATCAACAGAATCAAGACCACCCCAGAATTCTACAGTTGATAAAGCTTACATACATGTATGACAAGAACTTGGGAGCTGACATGGCGAATCTTGTCTATGTTCTGCAGTAAGACATCCAAAACAAAGAGATGAGACAGGACCAGAGAGTATGTACAAAAAAAAAAGACATCTCTTTTTGTGTGTGTGTTTGACTTACTTTGTAGATATCGAACCAGAGTGTCATCTTGACAGGATACAAGACTCTAATGCCAGAGAGAATGGCGCTGTGAAGAACAACTCCTCTCAGCCTCTTCAAGCGAGAAGCCATGTGCAGTGTTGGCCCGCTTCCTACAGACTGTCCATACAGAATCAGCTCCTCTTGCTTGATCCCATAATCGCTCCTCAAGCAATTGTACACTGCTTCAATGTCATTATACGTGTTGAACTCAGACGGCTATACCACCAAATTGAACAACCAGAGTTTAAAGTCAGAAGAAAATGAAAATCAGATTGAGGTTTGACATTTGAAAGTTTTCTCTTTGTTACCTTTCCTGTTGAAGCTCCATAGCCTGAATAATCATAACTGTTTCAATGACATCAGAGAATTTAATGTAAGAATCTAAACAAAACCCATAAAAGTTTTTAGCTTTTCTGTAATTTAATGCACACCTCATGATGTTGACCCGGAGATGGGCACGGAGCTCGATGAAGAGCTCAACCATTTGGCCAAGATCAGCTGCGTTTCCGTGGGAATAGAGAAGGGTGAATCTGGCAAAAGGGTGTCTCCAGAACGTGGCCACGACTTTGTTACCGGACTTGGTGCTGAGCTGGTGGACTTCCATGTTCTTGTCCGGCGAGACTCCGGCGAAGACCAGCTTCCCGGTCTCTTCATCCTTGGTGACGCCGTATGTTGCTGGGTCCGGCGGGAAGAAGGCGAACTTTGCCGCCACATTTGATGTCACATTACCCATCTAATCAAAATCCCACAAGGAATTTAAGCCAACAAAGGACGGAGAAGAGAACTATCAACGAAGAGAAGAACAAAAAACACAAACCCAAAATCTCTCTCTCTCTCTCTCTCTCTGTCTAAGAAAAGAATTAAAAAAAAAAATTGTTTTTTTTGTTTTGTTATTTTGTTATGTTTGGTGGGTTTAGAGTAAACTTGTTGAGAGGTGAATTGAAAGGAAGAAAATGGAGAGAAGGTGGTGGAGGAGACGAAGATGCGATCCGAACCTGGCGGGGGAAAGAAGAAGATGAGCTGTAGAATTAACTATACCTCTTCGTTTTTTTAAGGGGTTTTTATAGAATTATTTATTAACTATGCATTAACATTTTATACGGATGTGGAATTCAAAATAGACATAGTAGTAGTAACAACACACAATATTTGAAACCTCGTGCATAATTCTGATGGCGTAATACATTAAACTCTTTTCTTTTTTTTTGGGGTTAAAAAGAGATTCTGTTTTAAGTAACTAAAATACCAAGCTTTTTTAAACTTATGTTCATCTTTATGACGTGCAAGTTGAATGTTTTTTTTTTTTTTGTAATAACTCTAAATGATATCATCGGATGATTTCTATTTTTAAACATTTTAGTTAGTACACCCTTTCGCATTGGAATTTTAGTCAAATATATTGGACTTAAGTTGTAAAACAAATCTTAGACATGATTTATATATAGATTTGGGTTGAGTCTGGAAATTAGATTTTACACCTTTAGAAAGATATTTTCTTACTTGGTTTTGATTTTTGAACAAATTAAAACATGTTTATATATCTATCTCTTCAGCTTGCGTCTTGAAATTAGAGTTACAACATAAGAATGAAGGGCTAGGATTTGGTCAAAGGCTGCTTGTGATGGCCTTTAATTAATTAAAATTACTGTAAGATAGTCAGACATTCCTCCCATCTATGTTTATTTTTTCTCTTGCCCCCTTATTATTTTAAATGTAAATGATCTTTGCACTGCTCTTTATCTTTTGGTCACGTTTTCACTTTACAAATTCTTGTCCCAATTTTTGTTTTTGTAACGATAAATAACAAACAAAGGAGACATTTCCACAAGTATGCTTTTGATTTCTGACACTATTCTGTGTGCTTTGGACTTTGTCAGTTTCAGATTTTGACCAAGATTTATTAGCAAATGGCGTAAACTAATGATCCAATTTAATTATGCAAAATGATGATTATTTGAGGTTCTAACTTCTAATTGGGTAATGGCCCTTGAGATTCGTCATATTAAATGGGGCAGTGACAAGTATACGTTTTCACTTTACAAATTCTTGTCCCAATATAAAAACCGTTGCAAGTCACTTGTGTGACCTTCAACAATATACATGTTTGTTTTTCGCTTTATAATATTTAGTGATTAAAAATACAAACTTTGTATAAATGAAAAATACACCGTTTTAGTTTTTAAGACATTTTGTTCTTGGACTAAAAGAGAGAAAAGTGTCTTGGGTCAACAAAGGCATGAGAGTTTTGTGTGGAAGTCTGAGCTCTTAAATCTTAATCATCATCATTGTTTGCTCAACAAAAACAAATCGTAATCATCATCTCAAAACCATCCATAAAAAAAGCCAAAGGCAAGCAAAAAAAGTGATGAGACTTGTAATTCTTTTACTACTTTTGTTTATTTGTAGTTCAAATTTTCGGATATGCATATAACTTACCAAAAGTATGCATAAACCCAAAAAGCCCAAAGGGCTTCTTCTGTGGGTTTGTTTATTGTATACATGGCAAAGTACTGTTGTGAGAGAACAGATTGTGATCTCTCAATTCTTTCACCAACAAAAAAAAATACATATGAAATCAAGATGAAAGACAAAAAAATAGCCTATGTTTTCTCTTATGTGTCTATATGAAAGTAAATGAAGCTGAAGAATCGTTTGTTTGTGTGATAGAAACACAGAACTCAAATTGAGGTTTTAATGATGGATACTACTTAATGACGTTTCATCTCCTGGAAAATGTTGGAAACTCTCGGAGACAATCTTGGAAGGAACTTAAACAGCTGCACAAGAGAAATGAAAGTTTTCAATTCAGAAAGAGAAACAAAGGATAGACACAGAAAGTAAACAAGAGGACACAAAAGGAGAAGAGAAGATACCCAGAGCTTAACACAAGCATCGATAATAACGGGAACGAGGCAGATAAAAATGGTTATTGTAGATTGCTCAACTTCAAGACCATAATGTTCCATTATTATCTCTAACAATGTCTCCCATCCAGATTCAGAATGGTACCTTTAAAAAAGAACCATCAAGTTATATATATATCCCTTCTTTGCACAACAGGCTATTGATAAGATTCAATCTATTGCCAATATCAAGTTATTAGAACGGTAACATCTCTGTTTTTAACATGTGTTATGAGCTTCACTTTTTTGGTGTTTTGCTCTTACTTAAAGCAAAGATTAGGACATTTACCCTAAGAAAATGTCGGTGATAAGGATGATCAGAAATGCTTTTCCCGTGTCTGAAATGTTGCTTATGATTTTATATCCCGTAAATTTCAACAACGCTACCTGAAAAAAGTTAACCGAAGAACGGCACATGTTAACAAAATGGGTTTAAACAGCTAGTAGCTTCAAATAAAACTTAAAAATGTCAGTGTAGGTTGGTGAAATCTCAAACTGGAAACAGAAACTTACTCTACCCTGATTGGCGTACAAAAGAACGAACAGCGAGATCCCAAACACCATGTCAGACCATATGTTGGCAAATGCTTTCCTGTTCTCTAATCTCCACTCCTCTCGCAGCTCCAAGCTGTTGAAACAATCAGAGGTAGCTCAAACTGTTAACTATCTCATATACATATCAAGATGAGTTTTCAACACTTATAAACATCAAAAGAAACTAAAAACTGTGGTGTTGAGTCTTACGCTTTACCCCGCAACTCCCACCACAAATCATCATCAGAAAGAGGCGGAGATTTTCCAATCTCGACTTCAAGCCTGTACCTAGCTTTTTCTCTGTTCAGTTCCTTTACCATTTCTAGCTTCTGGTTACGTCTCACATCAAGCGTCCGTGCAGCAAGTGGTACAGTCTTTACATATCTGTAAGTAAAAAGCAGAGACTAAATAATCAAACTCGGAACTAACACAGTGTAAATAGAGACATAAGCTGGGGAAATTAACAATAACAAATGAAGAAATCACCTGTCTAAAAAGGGCATGAGTACATAATCATGGGCTAAAAAGTCCAATGCCCATGGTATTAGGATCAATACCGCCAGAAACTTTGCCTGTAAAAGAGTTAACAATGTCAATGAGCATTGATCAGTCTTGTGGAGAACATTGCGATCAATAACACTTAGACCAACAATTACACATTATCAATGGCAATGAAGCTATGTAGCATAGCACAAGTATTTCATAGCTCACCGATTTTGAAGAAGCATAACGAAAGACACGGTCTTCATATAGAATATCTTCCTCTTCGGCTCCTAAAACCATATCCCTCACCATTTTAACCAACCCTCTCTCTGGAATCGCCAATTCATCGAGCTCTGACTGTGTCTCGCTTCCCTCTCTGATTCCGGCAGAGTCTCGGCTCCAAGACTCGACTAAACTATCATCTGAATCCACAATCCAATCCTCCCATTTCTTGCTCACATCACCATCACCGTTATCCCCAATCTCCTCCTGACCTTCCCGTAGCTCCACAATGGCCTCTGCTCGTCTCTTCCAAGCCTCGAATTTCTCTTCATCAGACATCTCATCATCATTCGCAAGCTCAGATGCCTCATCAACGATCTCGTCGTCCCTCAAACCAAGCCAATTCCCATCATCATCAAAGAAAAACCTTTGCCACCAGCTTCTTCTCCTCTTGTTGCCCGTATGGCTGTTATCCTTCTCCGCACTGGGAACAAAACTCCAAAGCTTGTTTCTTCTCTTACCCCGCAACGAAATCGAGTGACGGGGATTATAACCGAGAGAGGATGATGATGATTCAGGAGCTGAGTTTTGGCTAGTGAATGATAAGCAGTGGCATAAGACCATTGACGAGCTCATCAAGGACATGAATCAAACCCAACATTGTTTGGACTGTAATTCAAGGCAGCAAGACAGATTCTCCAACGAAACCCAGGCAAACCAGCATGTTTCTGTGTAAATTCAACAACTTTACAATCCCGTGAATAAGAAGAAGAAGAAGAACCTCCGAACGGATAAGAATTAGGGTTTTTCCCAGAAAGTTACAGAGAGAGAGAGAGAGAGAGAGAGAGAGAGAGAAGCAGACCCCAGTTGCGAGAGGAAGTGGATGATGAAGGACCAGATGATAGATATACAGTAACTCTTTTGTTATTTTCTATTCTTCAGATTAAAATCAAGTAATGTTTTGTTATCCATAAGATTGCTTTTTGGTTTATGGTCAAAATTGTTGTATCCGTCGTTTTTAATTGGCTAAAGATAAACTTAAGAAAAATATCACATTCTTCCAAATATCCCCGAGTTAGCTATGGAGTCGTTGCATCGAGTAGAAACTCTAATCTCGGGCCTCCATCATCACCATCGTACTAACGCCAACAGGAATAGAGTATCCAAATCTGTCAAGTTCTCGAACTTGGGGAATCATGAAAACCCTAGAAAGTAAAGTTTCGCTCTTAGTAACTCACTCTCACAGTCTCACTGTGGTTTTGCTCTCCTTTTTTTTTTTGTTTCTGGCATTTTCACGAACACCTTCTGTGCAATCACCATCAGTTTATAAAACCTTTTGCAGGTGCCAGTGTTTTGATCTCTACGACCAATTGGTTCCATACAAGAAAGCTTGGTCATGGCAGAAAAGCATCGTCAAGGAGAAAAAGGCATTGATTGATAGAAACCAAGACTGCCCAGACACTTTGATTCTCTTACAGCACTCTCCTGTTTACACACTGGGAACTGGCAGTTCAGAGGATTATCTCAACTTCGACATAAAGAATGCTCCTTTCGATGTGTATCGAACTGAACGTGGTGGCGAAGTCACTTATCATGGCCCTGGTCAGGTACTAATGTCAACAATATACATTGGAAATTTCTCTGCTTTTTAATGAGTTCTTTTTCAAGGTAAGACTTTTAAGTGGATGTGATTATTTGGAAATGCAGCTAGTTATGTACCCTATAATCAACCTTCGAAATCACGAGATGGATCTTCATTGGTACCTCAGGACGCTTGAAGAGATTGTCATCCGTGTGCTTTCCTCAAGTTTCTCCATCAAAGCTTCCCGTCTTGATGGTTTAACTGGAGTTTGGGTCGGTATGTCTCAAATCTAAGATTCTTAGTGTGTGTTTTGATCCCTTTTGGATGATTTTATAAGTGAGCTGATAAGTGATCTCTTCTCGTTTGCAAATGTGATATAGGCAACCAAAAAGTCGCGGCCATAGGTATTCGTGTGTCGAAATGGATAACATATCATGGTTTGGCTCTTAATGTCGCAACAGATCTAACACCCTTCAACTCGATAGTTCCATGTGGGATTAGAGACCGACAAGTCGGAAGCATAAAAGGCTTGCTTGAGAATGGAGAGCACGAAAATGTGGATGAATTGAGATTAATAGATATAGCTCACGAGTCTTTACTTAAGGAATTCTCTGAAGCTTTCCAGCTTCAAATCGAAAAGCAGACAGTTTCAGATCCTGATATTTAGAAAGCTGAGCCTTTCAAACGATTGGAATGACAAAATCCTTGCAATCTCTATCACTTTCTTGTAAGCTCTTTGAATATAAAGATCTTATCCACATAAAAGGTTTATATGGCTGTTTGTGACATTGCCTGCTTTTTTGTAGATGTTTGTGTGAGATTGGTCTCTCTACTTCTCTTTTGCACACTGTCAGGATTTGTGAGATGGCTTGAAAAGAAGAGTCTTCGAATGGAGGATGCATGAAACCTAAGGCAAGGAAACTGCTCACAAAAGGTGTTTGTTAGTAAAATGACTGATACATGGAGGATGGCAGGAGTTTACAAAAGACCGAATTACAAAACCGAGTTTACAAAAGGTAAATTAAAAATCCAGCCAAAATATTCAGAAGTCAGAGATTTTGGAAGAAGGGTTTAAGACATTGCTAGTTTCTGAACACGTTCGTCCCACTTCTGGGTCTCTTTGATCAGATAATTACTCGTATTTGATTCCATTCTGAGAACCCTTTAAGAAGAGACATAAATATTGGCTTGTGTCCGAAATTTTCCAAAAAAGCGTTCTTGCGTGTTGCATTTAGGCATTTGCTGTTATTTAAGGCCAACCCTATGCGTTACAGAGAGAAAGGTAGCGATTAGAATAGTCCAATAATGATGAATTCATCTGGATCGTTTCTAATTAAAATTGAGTTTGCTCAGTAGAGATATTTCCATAACTAGCTGATATATCTTTTATGAGTACCTTTACTTACGCAGTTTGCTGATGGAGGTCCATGTGCTATGTATGACGATCATCAATGGTCCCTTTGTGGTCCATATAGGTGATAGTAGAAGAATCTTCAGCTGAAGTACAAGATTATGCTTTAGTGCCTTGAGCAAGTAAGTACATAATTGTACGAATAAGATTTGCAGGACATCTGAACCTTTTGTTTTGCTCTTTCCAATTTCTGCAGTTTAAATCGTTTTTTCCAATTCAATGTTGTCAGGCTTGGTTCCTCGGATCACAGGAAGACAAGAAGTGGCTCAGGTTCCAGGAAATGCTTTGAAGTTGAGGCATTCTTCTTAATGCTCTCACAGGACTTTGATCAAATGTTTCCATCGAAAGATCTCGGTCGACATTAATGCTTTCACGGATTTTCTGGCTAACACATAATAGAAAACTGAAAGTTTAGCTAGCTTGGATTGATCAGATAATATCTTCAGAAACCTCGGGGGTTCTTACGCGTGTCTCAAGTTCGAAAAAGAAACGGACATTTGACCCGTAACAACCTGTAGGTACTTCCTCTCCTTTTTACTTTCTTTTTTTGCGGTGTGTCTCCTTTAAGAAACGTATGCCTGACAGATAAAATTGGCGTTTACCTTGTCAGTCGATCCCCGCAGATGGAACTCTCGAGGACTCTACTATGCTGGCAGAACCGCAGTTTCTTCGTTGCCACGTGCTGTTGACAAACATAGTTCAACACTAAGTTTCCAATATCTACAGTGTCTATACTCTGTGCATAAAACTGTTAGACACTAATCTGGAAAAACTGCTTCTTTTATGGAAACGATGCGACCCTCTACTCCTAAATCTCCTTTTCTTAGCTCCTCACTTGAAGAAGAAGCTCATGAAGATCGAAGATTTAAATGCTACAGGGGTGTTCGAAAGCGGGCGTGGGGAAAGTGGGTGTCTGAAATCAGAGTTCCAAAGACTGGAAGACGAATATGGCTAGGTTCATATGATGCTCCAGAGAAGGCAGCTCGAGCGTATGATGCTGCTTTGTTCTGCATCAGGGGTGAGAGGGGAGTTTTCAATTTTCCAACTGACAAAAAGCCGCAGCTGCCAGAAGGTTCTGTCCGGCCTCTGTCCAAGCATGACATACAGACAATAGCAACAAACTATGCTTCAGCAGTTGTGTCTGTGCCTTCCCCTACCACCACGATTCCGGCAACAGCTCAAGTTCCCTCTCAGGGTCCTACTTCCCCTGATGCATCTGTTTCTAATGAGATTATAGAGATGGCGAGTGAACTTTATCTCCCAGTCGACGCAACTGCAGAATCAATATTATCAGTAGAAGACTTACAGCTGGACAATTTCCTCATGATGGACATCGACTGGATAAACAATCTTGTCTGATCATGCGTAACGCAGCTTGCTTGTTTACTTTTAGCTTTAATATGGGTTTAACTACTAGTTACCTGTGTCCCTTTAGCTGCTTATTGTGAGGGTATACTTGCATCCTTGTCTTTGAACTTGTTTTATTTAGCATGCAGTTCGTTGTTCTTGTTATGTATGTGTGTGCTCCTTTTTTGTTCTCTACTGGACTTCATGAGATGTTGTACATGAATGAAATGATTAGGAGTTGGCGTCTAACCTAAATCTTCTGTTGCATGTTTGAGACTTCTGTTTTAAATAATCGTTCCCACATGATTTTCCAACACTTTTCCAATTGCCAACCTCTGCATAATCCGTACAATATCAGGCTATGACTCGAAATCAAATTGTGGATATGATGCAACTATGCCAGCAATATTTGTACTAGGCTACAGGTTGTTTTCTTGTGTCTTCAAATACATCTTCAACCTAACTAAGGCTCGAAATGGTGTTCAATGATATTGTTAGATGATCATGTTGGCAGCCCTTGCATATCAGTTCATGTCGCCAAACGATAGCAAAAGAATGAAAAGGGATCTATGGCAATGTGATATGTACACACTCGACTCTTGTAAACAAATAAGCTTTACGATCTAATCCTCACTTCAATTTATTGGAAAATTCTTCAAGAGAGTGCATCAGTGATGCTGCTTTTGAACTGCAGATAGAGAACAGTGCTTAGATACAATCTTCATAAAGGACGCCGAGAATTCAGGATTCAATTTCACTGAATCCATAGCATTTGTTCAGTCCTCGTCTGCGCATAACCCTCCTCACTTCTTCTGCACCATAGAAATTACCAGATTCTGTGTGAATCTTGCTCAGCAATACATAATTGGCTGGATTGTCAGGTTCAGATTTCATGAGCTCGTTTGCAATTATCTTTCCTGCCACATCAAGCTTGTTATAAATTTCGCAAGCAGATAGCAGAGAACTCCATATTCTTGGACTTGGCTTCATGGGCATATTTCTAACAGCCTCAAAGGCATCGTCGATCTTCCCAGACCTGCCAAGAAGATTGATATAGCAAGCATAGTGCTCCAATGTGAGTGACACATTGTAAGTTTTTCCAGCTTTCGTGAATATGTTTTGAGCTTCTTCTACCAGACCAGCATGGTTGCAAGCCGATAAAACTGCGAGAAGTGCCACTGCATCTACTTTCTCTCCACTTTTTATCATCTCTTGAAAGACTTCTAACGCTTCTAAACCATGCCCATGAAGACCGTATGCATTTATCATTGCGCTCCATGACACATGATCTTTCTCATTAAGTTCATAAAATACCTTACGCGCCGCAAGTAGACTGCCACACTTTGCATACATATCTATGAGGGAGTTGCCCAATAAGATATTTGACATGAAGCCACACTTCAGGATGTGACAATGGATTCTGGACGCAAAACTCAACGATGCCGAACGGGTGCAGGCTGAGACAATAGCCAACAGAGTAACCGAGTTGGGTTCAGTTCCTTCTTTTCTCATTTGACTTAACAAATTCAAAGCTTCGTAGCAGTCTCCAGTCTCTGCATAGCCACCAATCATTGAACTCCACATTACAACATCCCTCACTCTTGATTCTTCGAATAGTAACCTCGAGAGACTTACATTACCGCATCTGCTGTACATGGTCATAAGAGCAGCTGTTAAACGATCGTCAGAATGGAATCCATGACGAAAAGAAAACCCATGAATCTCCTTCACCAGCCTTAAGCCAGAACCCAATTCTGCACAAGCAGGTAGTATAGACAACAGAGTGACACGATTGGGTCTCACGTTTTCTCTCTGCATTGCTTGAAACAAATCAATGCCCATTTCGTAGTTGTGATTTGCAACGAAACCCGAGATCATGGCTGTCCATGAGACCTCATTCTTCACCTCCATTTCGTCAAACACATGGAAAGCCGCTGCAGGATCATCAAACTTCAAGTACATATCGACCAACGCCGTTGATAAAAGAACTGATCCCTGCATCCTCTCATCAACGAGAAAAAGAGCATGAAGCATTCTTGCTACCTTACTGCTGCTTCCCACGCGAGTGCAGAGAGCCAATAGAGATGCAACCAGCTCGGACTTGGGAACAAGACCATCAAAATACATCTCCTTGAGAAGCTTTAGTGATTCATACAACAACCCATCCTGGCAATAGCAATTCACGATTGCGCAATAGCTAACGGTATCTCTTGGAAGCATTTCATCGAATACCTTACGTGAGGAGTATGTGCTGGAGAATTTGGCATACATAGAGATGAGAGAATTGGAAACAACGGTATCACGATCAGCGCCTGACTTGAGAAAAAGACAATGAAACTGTGCGCCAAGTAAGAAAGGCTCGTCTTGGAAAGAGCAAGCTTTGATGACAGAAGGAAGAATCGCTGTGAAGCCATTAGTGCCTAAAGGATGAATCTTTTGCTTGTACAGCCTCAATGCTTCATCGTGGAGTTGTTCCGACACCAATCCTTTAAGCTTATAGCCGAACTCCAAGTTTAGGCGGGAAGGGAAAGATCTTGCCATTATATGACCGCTAAGACATCCCCATAGGAACATACGATACAAAAAAATGATCTGACCAATAAGCGAACTTTATAATAATATATTTAATGTTGAAGCATTCTAAACAACAAGCACCCATGGCCTAATGGATAAGGCGCTTGACTTCTAATCAAGCGATTGTGGGTTCGAGTCCCACTGGGTGTGCTTTGACTTACAATCAAGCATTTGTGTGGGTTATTCCCATTGGGTGTGCTAACCAATTTTTTATTTGGTTTTTGCAGTAATCCCAAAAAAATAACTAAAAAAATCTATTTTTATTTCAACTTTCAAGTCTAAAACTATAATTTCTAAAATTTAGGAAACATAAATCAATTGAAAAGGAACACTTGGTAATTCGTCAAAATAAAAATATTTGGTATCTCACATTTAAAAATTACATGCACTAAGATAAAAGATGAGAGATAAGACTTTTGACAATACAAATATGGACATGTGAAATGTTATTGGCTTATTTCTAAAGATCTTTTGGTTTTGATATAAAATAGACAAAAATCTCATGAAATAAAAGAAAATGAAGCTCAATTCGATCTCCTGGATCTTCATTGTCATTTTTTGTGTGCGGACATAATCTCAGAACCTTTTGTTTTTGATTTCTGTAACTTTATTTTTCGCGAGTTGAATGAATTGATATTATGACTAAAATCATGCATTTGTTGTGCGAAAATGAATCAAAAGCTAGAAATAATCTCATAATTCACAACTTTTCTGAACTTTTAGAATTTTTTCTCAATTAATTCGAAACTCAATCGCAAAAACTAGATTTTGTCTTTTACTTTCTGTAGCAGCTAACGTATCATCGGCAGCGCTCATGCTATCTGATATTCCATGGAGAGGGCCCATTGGATTCATCCAACTAGGAATGATTGAGGGGTAAATTCTTATCAATCCAACTATGAATGAGGTAAGAAATTGTATATTGGTTTATTCCTCAAATGTTACAAATTGTAACTTCTTTCTCATTTGTTGTATCTTTTTTAGTGTGGTCAAACTCTATGCAGCTTAGCTCTGTGATCTTAGTTTGTTATATATACATAACAGAACTCGTCCCGCAATTTTCAAAACTACATATTCATATAAGTCCTTGAGGTTTAAGTTACTCAGTTAAGTCATAGACATTTAGGTATATTGGGTTTTGGGTATTGTGATTTTATGCTATAAAATCCATTCATGTATTTTTTTTTTTTTTTTAAAGAAAAGTCCGCCCGAACTTGAATTGGTTCCGGATATCTGTCTAAATTAACCAAAATTTATATAAAATATTAAAAAATAAAAATGAATTTCTAAAGTGTTTTGGATATTTGGTTAAATAAAAGTGAATTTCTAAAATTTTAAAACATTCTCATGGACAAGGCACAAATTAATATGAGGCCCAATAAAGTTGAAAGATGGTGGGCTAGTAATGGGCCCAATCCTCGAGGTTGTGATACAGAGGCACGTGGATCACGTGCGTTGCGCCGAGGTGGCTTCACCGGTGGATCTCGTCCTCCCCATTTCCCTTTGGCTTCTCGAAGGCGCAGAAAACTGTCGGAGAGACGAGAGAGAGAGAGAGGACGCCAACCATTGCCAGTTGTTCTGATTTTATCTTCGAGATATTCAAATCCTCCGTCTCTAGAGAATTCCAGATCAAGAGAATCAGGCAAGTGGGCGATCCTCGTATCTCGAGTGAAAAAAGTTTCTGGTTTCTTAAGCTTCAGGTTCTGATGTCGATTGTTTGATTTCGCAGTGGTTTCGGTATTTTTCCTGTGGTGGTGGTGGTGGGAAGGTGAGAAGATATGGCGCAGGAGGAGGAAGGAGCGGTGGTTGAGACGGGTGAGCAGAATGATTCCGCCGTGGCTGCCGTGACCGCAAGCTCCGATAGCGTGAAGAAGAAGCGAAAGGGATTCTTCTCGCGTATATGGAATGGAATATTTAGGGTCAGGGGAGACGATTTCGAGAAGAGACTTCAATACATTTCAAAGGAAGAAGCGACTGTTCTATCCAGGATGAAGCGCAGATCGATTACATGGAGGAAACTCACTAGAAATCTCATCGCTTCCTCCGTGATATTTGAGGTCAGCAGTTTTCTTCCTGTGAATTTGAATTTGATTGTTTTAGTTAGCGTGTGGTGAAAATTAAGCCCATGTGAGTAATTTGCGATGAATATGGTAAATTTGCTTCCTTTCAGATAATTGCAGTGGGTTATGGGATTGTGACAACCAGAACGGAAGATTTGGATTGGAAAATGAGGAGTTTTCGGATACTGCCAATGTTTCTCTTACCTGCTGTGTCTGCTCTTGCTTATTCTTCAATCGTCAACTTCTCAAAGATGTGTGAGTCTTATGTTTTTCATTTCGTGTAAGATGTTGGTGTTTACTCGTAGGTTCAGTGTTTCTAATCGCTTCTCTGTGTAAAAAAATGGCTGTATAGGTGATCGGAGAGATCAAAAGACCTTGGAAAACCTGCGAGCAGAAAGGTTGGCTAAAATCAATGAGCTTAAAGAAAGAACCAATTATTACACCACACAGCAACTTATTCAGGTGAGATATTAGTTTTAAACAAAGAGATTTATGTGACTGCGGCTTGTTCACACAACAGCTTCTTGCATTATATTAGGTTTGCCATATTTGGGATAATGTCAATTAGGCATACTGATGCTTTCAACGGTTTATAATTTATAGTTGCTGGGATAGTAACTGTGTTCAAAGATTGTATACCATTTTTAGAGCTCGTGGCGATTATGAATAGATAATAGTGTGACAGTTAGAATTGATTGTATTTATTGCCACGGTGACAAGCATCCATACCTCAATATAGTAAGAGTAAGACGTAAACCAGTTTTTAGAAAGTACTTCTTGTACGCGTTTCATAGCAGTGCAATATGGTCACAAACTCGAAAGAAAGGAATGGATGCTTGTCACTGTGACTTGAGCTGGTGTTAACATAAGCCTTTTGATGCAGAGATATGACCCCGACCCAGCTGCAAAGGCAGCAGCTGCAACCGTCCTGGCATCCAAATTGGGTGCTGATTCAGGCTTGAAAGTGTTCTTAGGAGATGAACCCCAAGTCGATCTATCTTCGGGCAAGAGCAATGACATGGAACTCAACCAATCACGAGGGCTGAGGAATCGAAGACAACCAAACACAAGACCCCACAGTTCTGGGAGCGCTTCAGCACATCATTCCGATGATGAGTCTCACCATTCGGGGACAAGCGAGAGATTGCCAGGCACCGCAGAGCAAAACCAGCAGATGTTGGTTGAGCATTACAGTCCTCAGGGATATGCTGCTCACGATGGCAGTTGGATCTCACGCATTGCTGCTCTACTCGTGGGAGAAGATCCCACACAATCATTTGCACTCATTTGTGGAAACTGCCATATGCACAACGGTGAATGAATATCAAAGCGTCATCCTTTAAACCTGAATCTCCTACGATATGCTGGCCTCTAACATGATGTTGCAATGTGTTATATATATGCGCAGGACTTGCGAGGAAAGAGGATTTCGCGTACATTACATACTATTGCCCTCACTGTAACGCTCTGAACAAACCGAAGCATTCAGAGGAGAACCCACTGATTCCTCCTGTTTCCGCTTCACTGCTCACAGACTCCCCGGCATTGATTGAGACCAGTGAAGTGGTTAATAGCAGCAGCTCGACTAGTGAACGTGGGAATAGCCCCATCCCAGAAATAAACGAGGAAACTGCGACTACTGAGACCAGGACACCGAGCTGAGGAAGATCCAGTTAAGCTTAAGAAGAAGGGATTTCGTTTGTTTGTGCTACAGAGAGGGATTGTGTGCGTGTGTCTGTGGATGCGAGTACTCTTTCAGGTAAATTATGTTATGAATTGCTAATATCTGAAGCTGCTTACAGTTTTGATACCGGTCTGTTTCTATACAAGACCAAAAAATTGGTGGGTAAATATATATGATTCTAATGTCGTGAACGATGAATATTTTACGTTTTTGCGGTTTTAGTTTTTTTGAAACTTCTCTTTACCTTTACAGATAATCTCTGTATCATATCTTTTTTATTTTAATACTACACGCTGCATTTTTTTTAGTTTTATTACCTGTATTCAAACTTGAATGTAGAGTTATAGACGGTGTTGGATGTTTTTTTTGTAATTTGCTAGTTCATGGTATGAATGTGACTGTAGATGAACAAGAGAAGAAGAAAGATTTCAGAAGTTGTAAAACCCCATTGTAATTATGGAGAGGGTTTTATTAGCTTAGAGGTTACTTATTAGGCTTTGGGTCACAAGTTGGGCTTTATAGTGATCTCACCCTCAGTTGTTTTATCTATACAAATCAGATTATCATGCATCTTCAGTTTCTTGTTTGTATTCCATAAAAAACTTGAATCCATAAATAATTCGATTGACGAGTAAAAGACTGTAGAACACATTATAACTTTTATAGGTTCATTTCAATGAAACATACATTGTACCCACTTGCAAATTTTGGTATCTTTTACTGAGCATTTTGTCATGGAATCTTTGTTACAACTGCTTATAAACAGTAGTACATGCAATCATAACTATATGACAAATTGGATGAAAAAGAAATGACTTTTTCATCATCAATGATAAGAATTTTAAACCTAGAATATTGTGAATCCAAACTAATAGAGCCAGTAGACACGTGAGAATAAGTGAAGGTCTGATTTGATTTGGAGCAGGATTGAAGAAAAATGGACCCAACTCATTAGTGATGACAGGAAGGCAAATACATTGGCATGATCCATGAGCCACTCTTTTTCATTCTTTTTTTATCAATCTATTTTCATTTTTCAAGAGTCTTTTCACTTCATGTCACGTCACATTTTCAAACTCTTTTTTCCTTTCATTTATTTTTTTCCTTGCCCCCCTCGAAAGACAGTAAGTAGTTCATTATATTAAAATGTGTGGGGGAATATTATGTAGCTTACTTACTCCTTTTTTGAGGGAATATTATTTATTTCAACGGTTTAGAAAAATGTGTGGAGTTTTCTTTAATACTTGTGTCCCTTAATACTTTCTCATATTTAGTGACTATCATCGAAGCACGTTGACATGAATAAGTAATAGCTGCTTTTAATGAGCAATTCGTTACTCATATATATATATATATATATATATTTGTGATTCAAGTTAGATTATAGAGATCATCCACTTATGGGATGATTGGTTTTTTTGCACTAAGTTAATTCGTGTAAATATATATATCTAAGTAAATTTGAAGATAAATACTGGCATGGTTTTTAGTTATAGATTGGAATATTTGAGATTGACCTTGAAAGTCGAAATCATAGTTCTAGTGTGGATAGAAACGGTGGGTCGACTTGATGTGGGATGAGATCAAGACAAGAATCTGCATGTGCAAGAGTAAACTATATTTCGTAGTTAATTACCAAATTTCTTTGCAAAAAACTGTGATTATCACGTTTAAAACTTTCCACCAACCATATTTTAACCAAAAGAAAAGCTTTCCGACATGTACAGTTATTTGATAAGAAAAATAAAACGAGGCAGCAATAAAGAAGATTTGAAATATGAAGACCATTGGTGGAGGGAACTTTATCCTCCGTTTTTACTGACAAAATCCGTTTACTTTAACCAGCAAGGAACTACAAAAACTCAGGGAGGTCAAATTTGTTTTGAGTAAAGAAAAACATGAGCTACGAGAACAAAAGTTGCTCTCCCTTGTTGATTCTCTTGAAGCTGCTGCTTTTGCTGATCCTTTATTCAGCAGATGTGGCTGTTTCAAGCACTTGTCAAGAGAGATGTGGAGGAATCAAGATGGAACACCCATTTGGAATCGGAAAAGGTTGCTATCTCGACAAGTCTTACGAAATCGAGTGTCTGGCTAATACCACTTCTTCTTCAGGAAAGCTCGTCCCTTTCCTTCAGCTTGGTGGAATCAAAAGAGAGGTTGTGAATATCTCTCTTCCGAGTGAAGTACGTTATACTTCTTCAGTTGATGGGTTGTTATCTCGTTATCTGAGTTATGGGTACGTTCGTGTCAAAATCCCGATAACAACCGCAGGATGCTTCAGCGATGGGAAAGAGCCTGAAGAATCAGTTACGAACTTGACGGGTACCCCTTTTTTCATCAGTAGCGGTCTAAACAGCCTCGTAGCAGTTGGTTGCGACAGCAGAGTCTCGTTGACACAAATGAAGCCGTACATGGTGGGATGCGAGGTGAATTGCAATACAATCAAAGGGTCGAATAGCAATAGCATCCCTTTCTACGACAGTACCGGTTGCTCCAGCCGCAATATCTTGTTGTCTGAAAGCAAGCGGGGTTGCACTGAAAGAACAGGATGCGATGGTGACGGATGCTGTCAGGCGAGTTTACCTTACGATCCTCAACAAATTATTGGTATCAAAATAGAGAGCAATGGTGGAAGCTCGACGGCAAGCGACCATTGTAGAGTCGCCTTCTTAACAGATGAAGTCTACACTCGGTCGAATGCGACAAAAACAGAAGACTTCATTGCTAGAGGATCCGCTACGGTTAGTCTAGGATGGGTAATACAGACCAAAAACCACTCCTTCCTCAGATCCTTGGCTTGCAAGAATCTAAAAGATTACGCCGATACTAATTACTATGGTGAACCCGAAATAAAATGCTCATGCGGGAATACCACCATTTCTGGGATTAACTATGGAACTTGTGGATGCAACCAAGGTTACACAGGGAACGCCTATATTCCGGGCGGATGCTTAGGTCAGTATATGTTCCTTCCTTATGCTCTTTCTTCTTTCTTTTTTTTTTGTTGCTTTTACAAATCATCGCGACATGTTATTATTCGATAGGATCTTTCTCAATTCTCATCATTTGTTTGATTATATAACATGCAATATGGTTTTTTAAATCTAGATGTTGATGAATGTAAAAGCAAACAACTACATTGTAAAAAAAGCCAAACTTGTGTGAATACTCCCTTTTTCTTCTTCTTCTTTTGTGTGTGTGTGTGTGCAAGGGCATCCATATCCTCTTGACTTTTTATAAGTCATCTCTAGATGTTATGACATCTTTCTCATTATTTTTCATTACCTTTGAAATCCAGACATTGATGAATGTAAAAGCATACCCGGCGCATGTGGAGAAAGAGACAATTGTGTGAATACTCCAGGATACTATCATTGCCGCGCCGATAAGACAAAACCAATATTGATAGGGGTCGGTGCAGGTTTTGGGGTCTTAGTCCTAGTCGGTGGAGTATGGTGGTTGAGAAAGTTTCTGATAAAGAGAAGGTTGACAAAGAGGAAGAAGAAGTTCTTCAAGCGTAACGGAGGACTACTGTTGCAACAAGAACTAGACACAAGACAAGGCAATGTCGAAAGGACGAGACTATTCAGCTCGAGAGAGCTGGAGAAAGCCACTGAAAACTTCAGCCAAAACAGAGTTCTTGGAAAGGGCGGTCAAGGCACTGTGTACAAAGGAATGCTCCTAGACGGTAGAACCGTTGCTGTCAAGAAATCCAAAGTTATAGATGAAGACAAGCTACAAGAGTTCATCAACGAGGTCGTGATTCTCTCCCAGATCAACCACAGGCACGTCGTCAAGCTCTTGGGATGTTGCCTTGAGACGGAAGTTCCTATGCTCGTTTACGAGTTTATCCTCAATGGAAACCTCTTCCAGCACATTCACGAAGATTCTGATGATTACACTATGGTATGGGGGATGCGTCTACGGATTGCTGTGGATATCGCAGGAGCTCTTGCTTATCTTCATTCCTCTGCAACTTCTCCAATTTACCATAGAGATATCAAATCATTAAACATATTACTAGACGAGAAGTACCGAGCCAAGGTGGGTGATTTCGGAACGTCGAGGTCAGTCACTATAGATCAAACTCATTGCACAACTGTTGTATCAGGCACTGCTGGATATATGGATCCAGAGTATTACCGGTCCAGCCAGTTCACTGAGAAGAGTGACGTTTATAGCTTCGGAGTTGTTCTTGCGGAACTTATAACTGGAGAGATGCCTGTCATAACGGTACAAAACACTCAAGAACTGAAAAGTTTGGTGGAGCATTTCAGAGATGCCATGAAAGAGAAGAGATTGTTGGAAATCATGGATGATCGAATAAGAGATGACTGCAAACCGGAACAAGTAATGGCAGTGGCAAATCTGGCGATGAAGTGCTCGAGCTCGAAAGGAAGGAACCGTCCGAATATGAGAGAAGTTTATGCGGAGTTGGAGAGGATATATACATCTCCAGAGGATTATCAGGTGCAGATTGAGATTGACGAAGAGGAGGAAGAAGAAGAAGAAGAAGAAGAAGAGGAAGTTATGAATATAATAAACATGAGAGATTCATGGAGTATCGGTGTTACTGCTCCAGTAGTGGCTTCACCTCCTTCTTCAGATGTTGAACCATTGTTTCCTCGTCTCACATGGTGACTCAATCAGATTAAAGTAATGATAAATAAATTTGATGATCTAGTTAAAACGTTTGTGTAATAATATATATGTAACATAAAATGTTGTAAGTCATAATAATGTTTGTGTAATCATAAATTTGATGATCTAGTTAAAACGTTTGTGTAATAATAATGTTTCTTTTGTAGTTTGTACACATGTTATCTTTGCTTTAAGAGGATTTCGCGTACATTACATATTATTGCCCTCACTGTAACGCTCTGAACAAACCAAATCATTCAGAGGAGAACCCACTGATTCCTCCTGTTTCCGCTTCATTGCTCACAGACTCTCCGACATTGATTGAGACCAGTGAAGTGGTTAATAGCAGCAGCTCGACTGGTGAACGTGGGAATAGTCCCAAACGTTTTAACTAAATGTCGTAAACGATGATTGTCATACGATTTGTGGTTTGAATTATCTTTACCTTTACAGATTGTCTCTTTATTTTTGTTAATGTGGATCCTTTTTTTATTTTAATATACAAGCTGCAGTTTTTTTATACCTTTATTTAAACTTGAATTTAGAGTTGTGAACGTAGTGTTAGATGTTTTCTGTCTTTTGCTAGTTGGTGATATGAATGTGACTTTCGCAAGAATCTCCATGTGCAAAGATTACTGTTTTTAAACTAATTACCAAATTTTATTTGCAAAAAAAATGTGATGATGATCACGTTTTAATCTTTCCACCAACCATATTTTAAACAAAAGAAAAGCTTTCCGCCAAATTATTGACCTGATCAAGAAAAAGGAAGTGAGGCACCAAATAATAAACTTTATCCTCCGTCTCCACTTACATTATCCGTCTACTTTAATTAGCAAAGGAGCAACAACAAAACTCAGGAAGATTAAAATTTGTTATCGAGTAAAGAAACATGATCAGCTACGAGAAAAAAAGTTGCTCTCTCTTGTTGAAGCTGCTACTTTTGCTGATCCTTTCTTCTGCAGATCTCGCTGCTTCAAGCACTTGTCGAAAGAAATGTGGAGAAGTCGAGATCAAATACCCATTTGGAGTCGGGAAGAACTGCTATCTCGACAAGTCTTACGAAATCGAGTGTCTAGCTAATACAACTGCTTCAGGAAAGCTCGTACCTATCCTCTCAGTACTTGGGAAAGAAGTTGGGAATATCTCTCTTCCGACTGAAGAACGTTACTACGATCCTCAATCATTTGAGATAGTTCGTTATATATCGATTGGGTTAGTTCGTGTCAAAACCCCGATAACAACCGCAGGATGTTTCAGCGATGGGAACAAGTCTGCAGACACAGTAATGAACTTGACGCGTACACCTTTTTTCATTCACGATGTAAACAGCCTCGTAGCAGTTGGTTGCGACAGCAGAGTCTCGTTGACACATATAAAGACGAACATGGTTGGATGCGAGGTGAATTGCAATACAAGCAAAGGGTCGAATAGCGATAGCAATAGCATCCCTTTCTACGAGAAAACAGGTTGCTCAAGCCGCAACGTCTTGGCCTTCACTAGCAAGAAGGTTTGCACAGAAAGCAAACCGGAGGAAACAGAATGCGACGGTGACAGATGCTGCCAGGCGAGTCTACCTGGAGAGCCTCAACAAGTTCTTGGTATCAGATTAGAGAGCAATGCTGGAAGCTCGAGGGAGAGAGAGGAATGCAGAGTCGCCTTCTTAACAGATGAAGTCTACACTGTGTCTAATGCGACAGAGCCAGAAGACTTGTTTACTAGAGGATTCACTACGGTTAGTCTAGGATGGTTAATACAGACCAAGAACCACTCCTTCTTCAATTCCTTGGACTGCAAGAACATAAAAGATTACGTCGATACTAGTTACTATGCTGAACCCGAAATCAAGTGTTCATGCGGCAATACCACCATTTCTGGGATTGTTTATGGAAATTGTGGATGCAACAATGGTTACGTAGGTAATCCATATATTTTCAACGGATGCCAAGGTCAGTTATATGTTCCTCCCTTCTTTTGATCGCTAGGTGTTACTTCGTCGTATATTTGATTATATAACATCAATATGATTCTTCAAATGTAGATGTTGATGAATGTAGAAGCAAACCACAGTGTAAAGAAAGGGAAACTTGTATGAATACTGCTGGAGGTTATCACTGCGTGGGTGATAAGACTAATGCAATACTGATAGGTAAATATATCACTGTGTTTTCCTTTGAGCCGCAGATTTTTATAAAGCAAATCTTGTAAATATTCGTGTTCGGTATCTCAGGGGTGGGTGCAGGTTTTGGGGTGTTAGCCCTAGTTGGTGGAGTATGGTGGTTGAGAAAGTTTCTGATAAAGAGAAGCATTACAAAGAGGAAGAAGAAGTTCTTCAAGCGTAACGGAGGTATACTGTTGCAACAAGAACTAAACACAAGACAAGGCAATGTCGAAAGGACGAGAATATTCAGCTCCAAAGAATTGGAGAAAGCCACTGAAAACTTTAGCCAAAACAGAGTTCTTGGACAGGGTGGTCAAGGCACTGTGTACAAAGGAATGCTCATAGACGGTAGAACCGTTGCTGTCAAGAAATCCAAAGTTATAGATGAAGACAAACTACAAGAGTTCATCAACGAGGTCGTGATTCTCTCACAGATCAACCACAGACACGTCGTCAAGCTCTTGGGATGTTGCCTTGAGACGGAAGTTCCTATGCTCGTTTATGAGTTCATCCTCAATGGAAACCTCTTCCAGCATATCCACGAAGATTCTGATGATTACACTATGGTTTGGGGAATGCGTCTACGGGTTGCTGTGGATATCGCAGGAGCTCTTGCTTATCTTCATTCCTCTGCAACTTCTCCAATTTACCATAGAGATATCAAATCATCAAACATATTACTAGACGAGAAGTACAGAGCCAAGGTCGCTGATTTCGGAACGTCAAGGTCAGTCACTATAGATCAAACTCACTGGACAACGGTTGTTTCAGGCACTGTTGGATATGTGGATCCAGAGTACTACCGGTCCAGCCAGTTTACTGAGAAGAGTGACGTTTATAGCTTCGGAGTTGTTCTTGCGGAACTTATCACTGGAGATAAGCCTGTCATAAAGATACAAAACACTCAAGAAATAAAAAGTTTGGCGGAGCATTTCAGAGATGCGATGAAAGAGAAGAGGTTTTTGGAAATCATGGATGATCGAATAAGAGATGACTGCAAACCGGAACAAGCAATGGCAGTGGCAAATCTGGCGATGAAGTGTTTGAGCTCGAGAGGAAGGAACCGTCCGAATATGAGAGAAGTTTATGCCGAGTTGGAGAGGATATGTACATCTCCAGAGGATTATCAGGTGCAGATTCAGATTGACTACGAAGAAGAAGACGATGAAGAGGAAGTTATGGAGATGGTAAACGAGAGCGAGTCTTGGAGTATTGGTGTTACTGCTCCAGTAGTGGCTTCACCTTCTTCTTTAGATGCTGAACCATTGTTTCCTCGTCTCACATGGTGACTCAACCAGATTAAAGTCACGATGAATAGATTTGATGATCTAGTTAAAACGTTTCTATAATAAATTTGTAACATAAATGTTGTAAAGCGTGCGTAATGTTTCTTTTGTACACATATTATCTTTGGTTAGTGGACTATTAATATGTTTAACACTGTTGACACAAAATTAACTGCGAATGGGAGAAACACACGTGGAAGAGCATAAACGCTAGCAGCACATCCATTAATGGCGGATAGAGATTCATGGGTCACACTGCTTTTGGAGAACTCACCTGGTCACTAATTTCTTCTGTCGTCGTCCACGATGATCGTGCAAGAGCAAATAAGAGATAAGGCTCTTGTTGTAGCAACTAGCAAGAAGTAATATTTAAGATTTTTCTTCATCTTCTTGCCCTTTTTCGGTTCCTTAAATCTCCAAGAGTAAGTAACGTTCATAGTGAAATGGATATTGGGATTCACAACGGATTGAGAACTTCGGTAACTTCAGAAGGCGCAAGAAATTTCCTGGATTTGCCCAGATCCTACCCTAACACAACTCCCCGGTAGGTCTCTCTCTAGACATTTCTAAATATGTCTTCTTCTTTTTTCTGGGGTTTTTGATTTGATTGGGGAATGGCTTTTGTTTCAGGGAGAGAATCCATGTGGGTAGTAATAATGGTCATAGTGGCAAAAGACCGATGATGATTTCATGTTCAAAGAAAGCGAATCTCTCTGCTTCGAGGAAGCAGAGAATTAAGTTACAGATCAATGAAGAAAAGAAGCTAACTTTCAGTGAGTTCCTGAAACACCCATCTGGCATGGAGGCTGTAATCAACGCTAAGGCTTTGCAGAGTTATCATTTAGTTGATGATAATGATAATACTTACAGGTTCTTTCTTTAACCCTCTAGTTTCAATGTTCATAGGGCACTTGAAAGTTTCTCTCTTCTTTTTTTCAGTTTCTACAAACTTGTCTGGCATAAAGGTCTTTGCATATGTTTTGGGATCTTCATCGCATTATTGACATGTTATATTTGTAAGCAGAAGTAATCTAAAGAGTGTATCTTTGAACATAGATAGCAAGTGAATAATACATAGTAAACATAGATGTTTTTAGTTGATATTATTGAATCAACCTTTTTTAGTGGATGATATTTCTAACCTGTTAGCAGATTTATATTGTAATATGCTTTTATCTGGAAAGAGAGATAGTAAAACTTTGTCGTACAGTGCAGATGTACATTGCCAAAAATTCAGTTAATGAGCTTTGAAGTTTCTCCAGTACTGGTTTTGAGAGTCATTCCCACACAGGAAGATTGTACAGTTGAGCTGCTTTCCTGCAAGGTTGAACGAACAAGTCCCTCAGCTCTGATGATTTATCGAATATTTCTCTTGTTATCTCTTTGCCGACGAATGGTTTGATCTTGCTGTCTTGCAGTTGGAGGGGTCAGAGTTATTGGAGAACCAAAGTGAAAGGTTCTCAGGTAACTTTCGTCTTGTGAACAAAGCATTTGAAAGCAGCACATTGCAAATCTAAGGTTTCTGAAATTATTTTTCCATTTCGGGTTTACAGCAATTATGACAAACTGCATGACTTGGAACATAGAAGGTCCAGAGCCATTTTTGGAGGTTGATGTGAGACTGAAAGTTACTCTTGAGGTTGTGTATTGCACTTCAGTTTTTTTTTTTTTTTTCATTTATACATGTATTTGAATAATCTTTAGTTCTGCTGTTCATACAACCTCCTTTGTTTATGGCAGATCTCGACGCGGCCATTCACAATGCTTCCAGTAGCAGCTGTTGAGGCTCCTGGGAATCTGTAAGTAACACAGTATTGTTCACTTTACCTCTCTGTTGCTGCTTGGCTCGAAGTGAGTGTTTATATTGATATTTGATATGATGATGACAGAGTGATGCAGACACTGGTAGATACACTAGTCCCTCTTCTGCTTCAGCAACTACTCAAAGATTACGACGAATGGATTCAAAAACAGCAACAAAACTCTTTAAACACAATGTAAACAGAACTTAATCGATTACCAATAGTTTGTCACAACTGGCATTAATGTAGTCAAAAGAGATTCAATAAAGAAGTGGTGTTTAAGAAATTCTGTTTACATTGTGTTTAAGAAGTTCTGTTTGATGTGAAATGTATTGGTATGTTTTGTACCGTTTGTGATGACATATGTGCATTAGAGACAGATCTGTATTAAAAAAAAAATTAAGGTGCTGAAGTACAAACATTAATAAGGTCAAAAGAGATTCGATTCATTTGTGAATTTTGGTCTTTTTGTCATAACAATACAGCACAATAGAATTATGTGAATTTTGGTCTTTTTGTCATAACAATACAGCACAATAGAATTACATCACTTCAACATCAGCCAAAGTGCCTCTTCTCGGTATACTCTAATCCTAAAGGCCGACCCAGTAGGAACGGCCATTGGTGTTGTGCATAGGAGATGGAGTAGGCGAAGACACCGACCATTCATACCAAACCTGAACCCAAACATTAGAGGATCAATAATGGTTCTCAAGTCTAAGAGAGTTACAGTTTCGTAGAATCATTGTGGATTTAACATTTTTTTTTTACCTTGGAGGAACCACAACACCTCCAGAAGTGTACTTCTAATGGAGAATCAGGGTGAACCTCTACAGGCTTCCTCAATGGGAAAAAGATGGGGAACCTGCAAAAAGGAACAAGATATTAATATCACATTATATTCAGTTCTTCTTAAGCAAGAGACTCAATAGGAGAGAGCAGTTCAACTGTTTAATAAACATAAAGCCATTACCAGCTGAACATGTTTGGTGTTGCTGTAGTAGGCTCGATCCCAAGATGGACATCTTTATAAAGGACGGAATCAAAATAGCCGGCGAATCCTGTTTTTGTTCAGTTATGCATGATCACAGTAGAGTCAGTCATGGAGATAATAATCATCTATCATTCCCATTTCAATTGACAAAAGACAAGAAAAGTGTGTACCATGCACCAAGGCTGAGCCAGCGTCGCTTGGTAGATTGAAACGAAGCTTTTTGTAGCGTTGGTTGTTGGCTTTTGTTGACAAGTTTGGATGAGTAAATGTGAAAACCTAATTAAGACCAAAACAAAACACCTGATAACGAGATGGACAAGACTTGCATAAATGTATTCAAACAGAAAGCTTTAAGCTAGTAAGCAATCGTGAAAACAGCGAGAGAGACTCACAGATTGGGAAGGAGCAAGTCTAGCTACACTGTGCAGTTTGACGACATAAGGAGTTTCAAAGTGCGCAAGATCTTTATGAGCCTTAACCTGCAAAATAGTGTATTAGACTAAGCTGAACCGAAAATTCTTGTGCGAAAGAGTGCACAGCAGAAACAAGAAGAACCTACATCATTGTAAAGCTTTGAAGCTGTTACAGGTTGTATGAAACTTGTATACCTAAAAAAAAGAAACGATGATGACACTTGAGTTAGAGAAACAGAAAAAGAGATCCTTCAAGCTTTAAAACTGGCCTAGCAGTTATCAGAGCATAGTTTTCTTATGGAAATTCGACTAAGCAAAGGAGTAGACATACGAGGATGGTATTGAAATTCCATCTGGCTTCAGAAACCTTTGGGCTCCATCAAGACACTCAGGAGAAAGTTCATTGTCTCCAAAAGAACCCAGCAGTTCGCTAACCTGAAGAACAGATGCAAGCAAGAATAAATGAACTGTATAATGTCGATATGAGTAATAGCTATCAAAATCTCTATATACTGACCAATATATCAGCTTGCTCAGGAGCATTCCAAAAACGCATGTCGCAGGAGATTATCGTAACAATGCCTTCCCACCCCTCCATCTTAACCAAATTCTGTCAGAAGGATAACAATGCTCAATGAGTTGATCAAAAACTGCTCCCCACGTCCGAAAGAAACAACATAAAACTTAGCCATGCTTGAATTGATTTGGTTGTTGACAACTCACATGGAGCGTTACAACTGCATTAGGATTCTTTTCAACAGCATAAACTTTCAACTTGCGATCAGTTTCTTCAGCTGCCTGGGAAAGGAAACCAGTGAACGACAATAAATAAATAAAAAATTGAAAATTTATCTCTGTGATCAGTATGGAATTGTACCAGAATTTTACCTGCAACGATGCCCTCACAAGGGGTCCTCTTCCTGCCCCCACAACCATCAAGACCTACAAACTATAACTTTAGTACTATTGAAGTATTTTATATGGTTACCAAATACAAAACATATACAAGAAAATGCAACTTTGTAAGCTATGAAAGCAAAACATTGACAAGTGACATACAGTAGTTAACTCGGCCGCCTTTTCATCAGGGACTCTGTCCACCAAGGCTTTGGCAACTGCCCTTTGATACTATCAACACAAAGATGGACATAAGTTAGGCACGCCATAAAAAAAACAAGCATGCAAAGGAAACAGAGGTGTTTTTAAGAAGTAAAGGAAATAAAACTAGCATGCGTAACATACTTGGATGTATTTGGCAGAGTCTCTCTCAAAAGTCTCATAGGTTTGGGCTTCTAGGTTATCCATCAGAGGCTGTATTTTAAAGACGGTAGAAGCTCATTACCGTAAGAATAAAGTATTTTCATGAAAGGTTAAGGTATTATGATGAACAGACGGAAATCAGTATAACTTATAAAGAGAGACTAACCTGCAGGGGTGCCTGCAAAAAATCCCTGTAGCCAAGCTGTATAAAGAATAAGATAACTGTTAGAATTGACTTCGACTTCTGCCTGATTGCATATCTGGTGATAAAAACAAATATAAAAATAGAGAGAACTGAGACAAAGGATCTAACAAACGACCTCTATGCGTTCCTGTTCAGGAAGTGATTCCATTTTTTGGAACAGATAAGCAACATAGTCCAAATATGACCGCAAGGGATGCCTCTGCGTACCTGAGAACCAAAACATTTGGGGATTTGTCAGAAGACAACGTTATATACAAACTGTTTAGCTCAAAACATGGAATGGATATGCTTATAAACAATGTCCATTATAGATTGAACTACGAAAAATCAAGCCCATAGTATAACAGTGTCAGTAGACAAAAGAAAGTACAGAAAAATTACCCTCAGAGTTAGAATCAGGTGCCTTTGGAAGATTATGAACAGGGTTCCCAGAAACTACAACCTGCAGTTACAAGATTGATGATAATGAGCCCTAGGAAGAGAGAAATAGATACCTAATTTCTGAATCAAAAGAGGATTTTTGTCACAGAATGACAGATAATCAGAAGAAGAAAAAAGCTGATCACATAATGAACCAAATTCTAGGCATTGAAAGTTAGTGTTCTATATATAAAAGACTGGGATATATATTACCTGGACAGCATGATCAAAAAATCCTGCTATTAGCTTTTGGTGGCGTTTTGACAAGCAAGGATAACCCCGAGCATTTGTTAAGAAAGACTGCATACATAAATTAGAAGCATTTTGTGAATCACAAGAGTTCCACAAATCGAGTATTTAAATTTTTAACGATATGGTATAAAGGTGAGGCAATTACATCAGTGCTAATTATGGCTGCTCTCACAGACTCTCCCATCCAGCGTCCTAGTGAAGTTTCAGAGGGTAGCGTACTCCTGGATAAAGGAGACGGTGTTATCTTTGCGGAGGGAAAAAATATTGAAACAAAAACCAATCAAGAGTTTCTCCCAACTCACATCACATCAAGAGCAACAGACAGCTTACTGTCATGCTCACAAAGAAGGCGAAATAAATTCCACTGCTCCCAGGAATCATTCTGCATAGAAGTGAGTATATATTAAAGGCACCATGATATAACAAAGAAAAAGCGTACAGAAAACTTGAACAGATAGGGAGATTCATTTGTATTTATAGGTTCGAAAGGCCTATAAACAAAAGCAGGCTCAAAAATCTGAGACGGCTTAAAAAGTAAGAACAATTTCAAGTTCGCATTAACTTTGATACTACGTCTTACCAGACCCTCGGAGGTAGCATCCATTGAATCACCATCAGACTTCGCCAGTGGAATCCTCAGCCATAACTTCATAGCAGAATGACATTTAAACAAAACAAAAGAAAGAAGAGGGAATAAAGTATTAGAGCTTGACTGAAAATGCACTTATAAAGAAAAGGCTCATTTTTTAATAAAGCTTCAACGAAAGCAAGAAACTCGTAAACCACCTGCAAGTTAGTCAGCCCTTGTAAGATCTGGTTCACACATCTGGCATAATTGGCACACGAGGTCCCTTTAGGAGTAGGAAGAAGGCACGCCTGTAGCAAATAACAAACATTGGCAAGACGCATTTCATCCTCAAGCATCAACAATATAAAGCAGGAAAAGAATCACAGCCAATGAAAACAAAGAAGACAGATAGGGCATAACTAATATCCATGAGATTCACAAGCACCTGTAAGGAGAGATGTGTAGCCCAGGCTATTTCTTGCTTCAATGTGGTTTCTGAATCCATTCGCAATACTTCATCTTCAGAATCCAAGTCAATCCACGAACTAATTTTTCCTAGAGAATGAAAACTACCACTAATCAAAACCCATCATTCATAATTAACACAAAAGAACACAGGGAGAAGCAGAGAGAATCATACATACCAACGACATGACTGCTCCACTGAGAAGGTGCCAAGACTAAGTCAGAGCCAGACACTGGAAGAACCTGAGTATCCGAACCGTTTCCTTCAACCAAGCTCGGCCTATACGAAGGGTTCATCTGCGAAACAGCATTTTCACAAAGAGCGAAAAGAAAACTCCATCAGAGAAAGAAAATGAATCAACTAGACAAGGACGTGAAAAATCAGGAGGAATAAATAGTTAGAGAGGTAAACAAACCAGAGGAGCAAGGACATAGTCGAAACCGCCGGTGGAGATGTGGAAGGAGAGAAGAGAAGGAACATCGTCGGAGAAATCAGTCTCAACGCCGCAGTACCTGGATTCGCTCCTCTCCCATCCTCCTCTCTCTCCGAGCGGCATCTCTTGTCTCTTCTCTTTTCTTTCTTCTCTCTATCGAGCAATCGAGGAGAGAAGGAATTGCAGCTGGGAAATAGATCTTTCCTCGAGCCGACGACGAAGAAGAAAGGGTTTTGGGAGGGTTTAATTTTACTGATGTGCAGTTTATATCGGGCTTTTCTAATGGGCTATCTCATATGCTATATTTAAGCCCAATTAAGCTCATTTTGTTTAGCATAAAACATCGCAAATTCTTAAGTTTGATCAAATTAATACAAAAAAAAAATTTAAATAATTTTCTGACTGCTTTATCTTAGATGTGTAATTTTAATTTCTAATCTCTATATATACAAACTGCGACCAATATTATTTACTTAGAAATAAGTATTTTAGAAATTCTCTTATGATTAACTTGATATTACTTATATGTTAATTAGTGTGACTTGTGTGTGTGTGTGGGGGGGTTCCTATAAAACTTATTTCAGCAGACATTTCCACCCAAAATAATATTAAAACAGTAACAGATAACACCAAATCCGAAAGATTAATTGATCAAGAATCTGAGTAGATATATACAACTTATAATGCATCAATATGGGCATCTTTAAAATCAAATGTATTAAAGAAAAGAAAAAAGAAGAAGAAAACCAGAAGCAACGAATTCTTATTTTCCTAATCAAACAAGTAGAAAAACATAAAACCCCAATAAGCAGATAATTCACTCAAGCTTCAATCTTGAGATTAACATCCCTGGAGGAAGAGTTCCCATCAATGTTTCCGTTTTCAACTTCATCAAAATGGTCTTCACGGGCGTTATCAGCGAGCATCAGAGCGACCAACCAGAAAAGGCACGAGTCCAATGACACAAAGGCACCTCCACCGAGCAGACCGGTCTTAGCCGTGGGGCAACTGGTCTCTAAGTTCCGATGAACATTACGGGTCAAATGAAGTTGCTCTGTAATGGTTGGCCATAGCAACAGCGACAATGCCAGTCCAGATGTTATCCTACAAGACAAAACCATAAGCCACAAACAACTCTTTTCATAGAACCAATATATATTCTACACAACCAATGAATGGGGTTTTTGGTATTTTAAAATACAGTATGTACTGCTGAAACTGAAATGACACTGTAAAGGAGAGAATGAATATGCTTACAAGGCAATGTTGAAGAAGACAGAGAAGCTGGTGCTTTTGAACAAGACAGAGTTAGGAACAGACTTTCCCTTGTAAGAGATGAACAAGGATTTGTATCCTGCTACAGTGCAGGCAAGGAGAAAGGCAGCAGAAAGGTATCCCAAGGCAACAGTTGGATCAGATGGATATTTGCAGATAACTACTCCCTTTCCGTTTATTGGAGTCCCAGACGCAGGCTAAGACGAAAAGAAGAAAAAAAACAAAGCTCACAATCAGATAACAAATACGAAGAAGAAAGTCTGAGTGTATAGGCACTACTAATAATCATATGAAAAGCTCTTGACATCAAATCTCCTGGAGAGATGAGTGTAATTACTGATGAGGTCAAACAATGGTGTAGAAAGACTCAGGTTTCCCTATGGTTTCAGTAGACAAACGAAATTCATATTAAACAATTGGTTTCTCTACCATTAGATTTAGTTATGAAGCTGTGACAAAGAGAAGTGCACAAGATCACTGTTTAATGCTACTCCAACAATTCGGGAGCGATTTTACTGTTACTAAAACAAATCTAACATCTTTCATTCAGCAACATGAACATAAGATAGCACAAACAGTAAACAAAAGCATCCTAAACAAACAAGAAATCAGGAGGATCTATATTTATGAAGCTGTAACAAGGGTATTGCAGGGGATCACTGTTTCATACATACAAATTAAAACAACATTTTGAAGAACAAATCTAACTTCCGCTAATCAGCAACATGAATAAAGGATAAGCACATGTCTAGCAAGCAAAATTATCCCAATCAAGAGACTATGTACATGAAATTTAACAGTGAACAAAAGCATTATAATTATGACTTATTACCTTCTTGTTCTCCGCGATTACTCCTAGAAGAAACGACAAGACGCCAAAGAAAGAGACGATCAACGACATATGTTTCATGGTAACCGCCATGGTTTTCTCTTCTTCTCCGTCTAACCTAAATCCGATCACAGAGGAAATGTAAAACTCGATTACCTCAAACAGAAGGGGAAAAAATTCTTACTCAGAATAGAAATCCGCCGCCGGAAAATCACCGAAAGCAGGAGGGGAAAAAACACTTACCGAGACGATGAATCTGGCGACTGAAGGACTTTGGCTTCAGAGAGGGGAAATCGGAGGATGTGGATTGGTTCGATTTGATTTGGTTTTTAAGATAACTTCTCGAGTTGCACTGATAATTCGGAAAGAGCCCTTAAAAGTCTCCGCGTTCACGAGTGTTGAATTTGGCTCATTAAAGATTCTGTTGACCTTAAAAAAATTAAAAGGCAGATTATGTATAATGACAAAAAAAAAGATTTGATATTTATCCTCTTCTTTTTATTCTCATCAGATTGTAATTACTTCGGTCGTAAATCATTATTGTTATTTTATAAGTTATTATTATGATGGAGATAACTACGTCGGTCGTACGGTATTATGGCAGTAATTACAATTTAATTAATGGTGGATTTTATGAAGTATGAAGCCAGTTACATACGTATGAAGCCAGTACTTAGTATCTAATTTTTGTCGTTGATGACCAAAAACCACCATAAATATTGGTGTTAGGTGTCGTTCTTAACTCGGCCTTAAAAGGCAGATAAGCCCATTATCTTTTTGTTAATGGGCATTTCATTCGGTTTAGCGGTTTAACATTCTGATTTGTGTTTTTTTCCTTCAACAGAAATCTTCGTTTTTTGCTAAAATTTGTTACAGAAATCTTCGTTTTTTTTTACACAATGAAAATCCACAATAAACACTTTGGCTTGTAACCATACTGAGTGAATGATTTAACTTTAACTATTTCCCAAATAAACCATACAGTATCTAACTTTAAAATTCGTTATGTAACCGGCAAAAAAATAAAAAATAAAATCGTTATGTAACCATAGTTCTCTATCAAATCTATTTCATTACATTAATTTTCATACATTCACATTTAGACCAAAAACTACATCTTTTGTTTTATATAGAAGAAAAAATGCATTTTTTAATCAAGAAAATGGAATCAGGATCGCTGGATGCGTTATCCGGTCGGTGAACGACCGTGAATCACACACAAAAGTAACAATTTAATCGACCAACATTGGCCACACCATCGAATGCTCTCTCTCTCTCTCTCTACCCCTCGAGCTTTACTTGTCCTTATCACTTCCCTTTCTTCATCTGATATATTTCATTATAATGATGCTTTTCTAAGTTTTAGTCCAAAACGAATAATCAAATCAAATCAAACCAACCCGGTCGCTTTCTCTTTTCACTCTTATCATTTATAACCTAAAAAAAATATTATAGCGAAGTATGATTAAAATATCGACTTTTGTCTTCTCTCGGGAAAAGATGACAAGTCTTCCACTTTCTTCTTAGATTGTAAAAAGTTTATATAACCTACGGGTGAATAAAATGATGTTGGTTTGACTTATTTTGGATTTTTGCCTTTTTTTTTAATTAGATGTATTGTATTAAAAACTAAACCAACTTTTAAAACAAAATGAAAGCAGAACCATCACGAAGACAATTTTCCAAAGTTTTGTAGCCACAATATTTTGCAATACTTAAAGTTTCATTTTTTTGTTTTTCAAATGTAAGAAAACGATTGCAGTTAAGGTAATTAAACTTTGAAAATTATAAATGGGCCGAAAATGGGCTGAATAACTAAATAAGGATGAAGAGGAGAGCCGCTTGAATGAGAGAATAAATGTTTCTTCACCAACCGTGTACCTGCCGACCTCTTTCATTCTCTCTGTTTCACAATTCTTTTCACAAAGCAAAATATTTAATTTATTTATTTCAGATATCACTCAACTTTTTTAATCCCAACAGCATCACGTAACACTGCTCCTCAGTCTTTTTTAGAGATTCCTTTTCTTTTTTTTCCTCCTTACACCTCTGCTTGACCTCACCCACATGCTCCTCCCTCACATCAAACAATCGTATTTAGCAGTGGGGCTAGTTAGTAATCTTCTTTACACAGGCAAAAGCTACGATATAACTATTTTTAGAAATTACTATTCATATTTAGATCATCAAATTTAGTAGTATTTATACTTGACGATGTATATTCGTACTTATCAATTATACTAGTTGATAAACTCTAAGAAAGGTGGTAAACCCAAATCTACATCTTCATCTAAAATGAACATATTTCTTTCAGTTAAAGTCATTCATATAATAGCCGTTGTCACTTTTTTATTTATTTATCATAATGGCCGTATAATTATAAACTTATGCATTGAGTGGTATTGTGATTAGCAACAGCTGCGAAGTAGACCAACAGCTAGTGGGGATTACAACATTAAATGTTTCTCTTTTAGTTTCTTTACTCTTAGTATTTAAAATTTTCACAATATTCTGCTAAATTTAAAGATTGCGGTACCAATCAAAGAACCTTTCAGACATTGGGACAGACAATAAAAAAGACATTTTAGTTTATGTTCGATTTTTGCAAAATATTAAAATAAATAAGAAAATAAAAAACATTCTCAAGTCTCGCGTATTTCACCGATTTATATTCTTTTAATTCTCGAAACCTCTTCCTTCTCTTCTCCTCCTCCTCCAAAACCACCGTAGAGAATTATAAAAAGTAAGTATCGTATCGGATGTTTACGATACTTAGATGACTGAAACAGCTAAAACCCAGCTCAACTCTTCTTCAAACCGAAGTTTCCCACTTTACTGATTCTTTCTGATTCTTACATCTGAGCGTCTTTTAATCAAAAAGTTCAGCTTTTCGTTGTTTCTCTTTTGAGTTGTTGGTTTCTTGGTATTTGGTGGTGAGGACGAAATATCTTTCGATTCCGATGTTGTCCAGATGTGTTTTTGCCGTCTCTTTCGTAATCATATTATTGCACGGGAACTTGTTCACCCAAGTTGGAGGGATTGGTGTGAACTGGGGCTCACAGGCGAGCCATCCGTTGCCTCCGGCGACGGTGGTCCGACTTCTCCGGGAAAACGGTATCCAAAAGGTGAAACTTTTCGAGGCCGACTCGGATATTCTCAGAGCTTTAAGCCGGTCGGGGATTCAGGTTATGGTCGGAATCCCTAACGACTTACTCGCTCCTTTAGCTGGAAGCGTTGCAGCCGCCGAGAGATGGGTCTCTCAGAATGTCTCTGCCCATGTCTCCTCCAATGGCGTCGACATCAGGTTTGTGCTTGTATCTCTCATAGAAGCACCATATTCTCTTTGTTAGTCTCTGTCAAGTAGGGTTCAAAGAGATTATTCAGTTTCTAATACAACCTAAAGTTTCAATCTTCAAATGTTGATTACAGTTGATGAGGAAAAAAAATGAAACTTTGAAGATAATTTTGATATTGAAGTTACAATTTATGTGTTTAAAATTAGGTATGTGGCAGTTGGGAATGAGCCTTTCCTAAAGGCATTCAACAGAACATTCGAGACCATAACTCTACCAGCTCTTCAGAACATACAATCTGCTCTCATCAAGGCCGGTTTAGCTACTCAGGTGAAAGTCACAGTGCCTCTTAACGCGGATGTGTACCAAAGCGCGTCTAACCTCCCGTCGGATGGAGATTTCAGGCCTGATATCCGCGATCTCATGATCGAGATCGTCAAGTTCTTGAGTGATAACCAAGCTCCGTTCACTATCAACATCTATCCTTTCATCAGCCTCTACGAAGACCCGAACTTCCCTGTGGAGTTTGCTTTCTTCGATGGAACAGGTACGCCTATAAACGACAATGGAAGAGTCTATGACAATGTTCTTGATGCAAACTACGACACACTCGCGTGGTCGCTGCAGAAGAATGGGTTTGGTAACTTGTCTATCATCGTTGGGGAAGTTGGGTGGCCTACGGATGGGGATAAGAACGCGAACATGCAGTACGCGAGGCGGTACAATCAAGGGTTCATGAACCGTCAAAAGGCTGGGAAAGGAACACCTATGAGACCAGGGCCAATGGATGCTTACTTGTTCAGTCTTATCGACGAAGATGCCAAAAGCATTCAGCCGGGAAACTTTGAAAGGCATTGGGGGATTTTCTACATCGATGGACAGCCTAAGTATCAGCTCAGCCTTGGCAACGGTAACGGGCTGATCCCGGCGAAGGATGTGCGTCATATGGCAAAGAAATGGTGTATTCTTGCGCCATCTGCTAATCTTCAGGATCCTCAGTTGGGACCAAGCGTGAGCTACGCTTGTGATCATGCTGATTGCACCAGTCTTGGGTATGGCTCCTCTTGTGGCAACCTGAATCTAGCGCAGAATGTTTCCTATGCGTTCAATAGCTATTTCCAGGTGAGTGATCAGCTTGACAGTGCGTGTAAGTTCCCGGGTCTCTCTGTGATCACTAACAATGATCCTTCTGTTGGGAGTTGCAAATTCAAGGTTATGATCAAGACAGATTCGTCGGGCAGTGAAGCAAGTGCCAGGATGCCTTTAACACGATCAATGGCAGTGTTGCTACTCTTGTCGATGTGTCTGTATATTGTTCTGTGAATACTGAAGAAAATTTGATGGGTTTGATTATTTATTTTCTGCTTTTGGCAAAACTTTGGTGCTTTATTTAGAAACTACAAGAAACATTGAGATTTATGTATTACTTACTTGTTTGACTTATTTCTCAAGAGCTGCTTGGTGCTCACCGTCTCTACTTCGCTTTCTCTTGTTTGTACTAATCAAAGCTCATAAGGACAAAATCTCATCTTTCATTGTGCGAACTTAGCCGTTAAAATTCAAACCTTATTAGTTAAGGACAAGCCCACGACGCTGCAATGCAATGAACCTGTCCACAATCGAACAATATGTTAAAATTGAAACGATCCTGCTTCATTACTGAATGAACCACACGTTTACAGATGCTGAACCAAACAGTGTTGTCGTAGAGAACCTCAAACTCTCCCAAACAACCAAAACAACATGACAAAGACCCTAGACCAGCTTCATACCCTTTCTATTCATACTATAAATGTTAAGGAAACTCCAATTTATTCGATTTCGTAATAATCTTGGTTAGAACTAGTGAGATAAATAAAGGAGAAGCTTGGTAAGGATGTGCAGTGTCGTGAATCTGTCCACCATTGAATGGTCTTTCTTGGGAAAAGACATTGCAGGAATCTCTTTTATGTGGAAAAGTGTTCACAGCCTTCTTTGGTTGTTTTAATGACTCAGTGTTCAGTCTGCCAGACAGAAAAAAGAGAGAAGCAAATAGACATGTGAACTACTGTATAGTGCTTTCAATGTACCACAAGGTTTATAAGAGTGAAGAAAACATCAAAAGTTACACGTACCCTGTGGTCCCAATTCTTTTAAAAGACGACGTTGATGCTTTTGAAGATATGCTCTTGATCTTATATCTGCCTACACACAGTAGATTTTATACTTTCCACTTCCCAAAGTAATCTAAAGGATGACTACACGTCTTTTGGCATATCAAAATGCAGCATTTACCTGTCTAATAGGCTCCGGAACACGGTACTTGCATGTAATCTTGGCAATCTTAACCGCAGAGTCAAGTGATATGCGATGGCCAATTGAAATGTAAATGGGCTTCAGTGAATTCAGAGTTGGCCTAAACCCCTGTTGAAAAGAAATAGTGAAACTTGACCATTCATTCACTTTCTCACATAATATTATAAAAATGTTCAAGCAAAGCCACTTACTACTCCCCACGTAGATCCAGAGTTCCCTACCAAAGTGATAACTTGTTCATCCTGGCTTTCTTTGAGCTGGAACGACCGTCTAACCTCAGATTGATTCAGACCATCCACATGATGCAGCTGACATGTCACAGAATATACATTCCCCATTTATGATCAAATGCAAATGTGGGCAAAACAAAGACTTATTGGCACAATATGATATACACAAGCAGACGGCTTTAAAGAGAGATTCTGACAAAGAATATATCGTACGTTTTTTCCGACTCCAATGGCAGGGAGGTGAGCCAGAACACCCAGATGACACGCCAAGCCAAATCCTAGAATACAAATTTTAGATTCAACACCATATATTACAGAGCTTAAGATGCAACCAAAAAACAAAGGTAGACGAAGAAAGTTCATGTGTTTATACCTCGTGGATGAAGTATTCCATTTCCATCCACCATCAGTACCTTTGTAATTTTTCACAAAGACCAAATCAAGAGATCTTCAGATAAAGCAAAAACGCAATAGCATGCTTTTAAGAGTGAGCCAATTGCAATGTTCAGCGATTTATAGACAAAATCTAAAACCTGAGGATAGAAAGGATGCTGATCGTCCTTCATTTTCTGCAGAAGCTTCAAGAGAACCGGAGCCTATAACATGAAAAAAAATCCAATTTTGAATTCTGAGATACTTAATGACGCATTTGAAATTAGCAGAGCATCGCTCGAGGAAACGAAGGAGGGAGATGGGAACCTCACGAAAGGCAAGAAATCCAGGGACATAGGGAACATGGAGGTGGAGGAGAGAGAAGTCATGGTGGACTACACGCAGAGAACGTAGCTCGAGAACGACGAGACAAGCGCATGCCACCGAGGGGTCTTCCTTGGCAAAGCTCATGTCCACACCTCCAACGTACCTAAGCATCTCTGATCCCTGAGGCAGTTCCACTGATGAAGATAACTTCCATGGGAAGTCATCGTACGCGATCAGTTTCTTCTTCAGCCGATCCTGCTCTCTGAAAGAAATCAAACAAATCACTAATCTATTTGATTGCCCGGAATCAAAGAGAAGTCGAATGCGAACCTACTCTATCCAATTCTCGAGCTGAGTTCCCGACGAAGTCTCGCCTAACATTCCCTCTCCGTCCATTTCCGAGAATGGTCAGTCGCCGGAGACAAACTTCACGGGAAGATGACTTATTGTCAAGTGGCGGGTGGAGCCCCGAATCCAAATCGGGCTAAAAACACCGCAACGTGGTGATAACAGTACGAGTATGGGCCTTTATAAGGCCCATTTTATTAAATATGGGCTAGGGTTTCTTTTGTGAAAAACGGGTCGGGTTATATTTTAGTATTACAGTCGGTTCTGCTTTGTCGTCTCCATCACCACCTCCTCTGCTGCGTTCCTTACTCTAAAACTAAGCTTTTTTTCGCGTTCCCCTAATTTTCCTAATCTGTGAACTATTAATTTACGCGATCCCAGCGTCTAAATTGATCGCCGTATCTCGTTTTTTTCCTTGGAAAGAGAGGAAATAATGGACGGTCAAGGGCACGAAGCCGAGGTCCACAATCCGACGGGTGAGGATGAACAACTGGCTGTTGCGGCGGAGGCTACTGCGGCAGAGGTGGAGACGGAAAATTCAGTCGGCGGAGCTACCCCTGGGGAAGGAGGAGAGCGGAGCGTCGATGACGAGCTTATAGAGAAGGCGCAGAATCTCATGGAAAAGATCACCTCCGCGGCTAATAACCCTAATCATAATATCCTCCACGCTCTTAGCCATCTCCTCGAATCTCAGGAATCTCTGTATGCCCCTTTCTCGCTCGTTTTCACTCTCTTGTTGATTTGTTAATTTCTTAGTTGCCTTTTAGCTTAACGCTTACTTATATTCACAGGTTCTTGAAGGAGAATGGGTACTACTCTAATAATCGCGTTAGTCATAGCAGTGGCAAGCTGTGTAATCTCATCCGAGTAAGTCTTCTTCTTTTAAATTGGATTGTTCATTGTTTTTCTTGGGTGGTGGGTTCTTCCGTCTTTATTGGTTACTTGATTTTGCAGGAAAATGATGAGTTCTTTGAATTGATTTCGTCAACTTATTTATCTGAGAATGCTTATTCAACCGCGGTAAAGGCAGCCTCTGCAAGGTTGCTAATGAACTGTTCGCTTACTTGGATGGTAAGAGCTGACGACCTTTTTGCTCCTTTCCCTTACGTTTGGCTCGTTGGTTTGTTAATAACGAAACTCTCTTTTCAGTACCCTCATGTCTTCGACGATGCTGTTACGGACAACTTCAAAAATTGGGTCATGCAAGAGACAGTCAAGTTTCCTGGTGAAGACTCTGGCAGGAAAGAAGCCTCAGATGCTGAAATGTTAAAGACTTATTCCACAGGGCTTCTTGCTCTCTCTCTGGTGAGGTATTGATTAAACATTCTCAACTTATTGTCTCTCTTCCATTTTTGTAATGTTTTTTTTGGCGCCCACAACTGAAATAAAAATATTTTTTTCTTTTTGGCTGATCGATCAAAGTCGTGGGCAATTACTCGAAGACGTCTTGAAATCAGGACCCTCTCCTTCATCAGGACTATCTGCTAAGCTTATGCATTATCTTCGAGTACGAGTTATTGGAGAGCCTAGCACAAACCGCAGAGATGCCCTTCACCCAACTGAGGCCAAGCACGTGTCCTTGAAAACAAAAGAAGAAGGTCGAAGTAGGGTGCGGAAGGTTGTGGATACATTCGAAGGTGATCATGTTCTTGAGATGGACCCCGGAAGAGAGATGGGACAATCTGATGTATGGTCTGAAGGCGAATTGGAAATTGATGGCAGAGAAAGATGTAATATTGCAGGTGTCGTTGATTGTAAAATGAAACCTGGAGATGACTATAGTGGAAGAGATGACCCCTCGAGACACAGACTGAGCCGATCGAAATCCAGGGGGAGAGGAAGGGTCAACGAAGGTGCAACTGATACAGAAGTTCCTTTGGCATCGCCTAGATCAGGTCGTCTGGTTGTCAGAGATAGAGATCTATCAAAAATTTCAGATATCGGAAATGCAGAAGATGTGACCTTATGTCCGAGGAAAATGAATTGTGATATTATGGAGATAGGAAGAGAGGAGAATGATGAGTGCTTTCAAGGTTGCGTGATAGGAACCAAAAACATTACTGATCTAGTAAAGTGTGCAGTTGGAGCTGCTGAGGCTGAAGCTAGAGCTGCCCATGCTCCTCCTGACGCTGCTAAAGCAGCTGGCGATGCCGCAGCTGAGCTTGTTAAAACTGCTGCGTTAGAGGCATGTTTTTATTTTGATGTAGCTGCTATTAATTTCATTGCCTTAATGAACCTCTGGTACAGGTGACCCTGATATTTATTTTGATTTTCTTTCTTTTAAATTATCCAGGAATTCAATTCCTCCGGTAGCGAAGAAGCTGCTGTATCTGCTGCTACTCAAGCAGCTACTACAGTCATAGATGCCGCTCATGCTACTGCGGTTTCAAGGTCAGTAATGCTATGTCGTCAATCTTATTGCTTTTTTTATATCGTTTATGGTAGCTTGTGTTAACTCTGCTATTCGGTTGGTGGCAGAAATCCCACTTGTGTTACATCTGATCAGACTACGGATTTGAATAGTGTGGAAACGCACGAAATTGAGGATGTTGGAGAAGTTTCACTTCCAGATATGGAATCGTTGGCTCAGTTACAAGAAAAATATTGCATCCAGTGCCTTGAGATACTGGGAGAATATGTCGAGGTTCTCGCGCCTGTACTCTCAGAAAAAGGTGTTGACGTATGCATTAAGCTGCTGGAACGCACATCCCAATTTGATGATAGTTCTACACTGTCTCCTTTGTTACCTGATGTTATGAAATTAATTTGCGCTTTGGCTGCACACCGGAAGTTTGCTGCGATGTTTGTTGACCGGGGTGGCATACAAAAATTGCTTGCTGTTCCTAGGGTCACTGAGACATTTTATGGTCTCTCATCTTGCTTGTACACTATAGGCTCTATTCAGGTAATAATAATAACCACAACCGTGTACGGCTTACTATGCAATTTTTGTTCACCCGTTATCTCTTTTATCTCCTTATCCGGCTTCTTACCTTCAATATTTATCTCAGGGTATCATGGAGCGTGTCTGTGCACTCCCATCGGATCTCATACATCAAGTGGTTAAATTAGCTACCGAACTTCTAGAGTGTTCCCAGGATCAAGCCAGAAAAAATTCTGCTTTATTCTTTGCTGCTGCTTTTGTCTTCAGAGCCATTTTAGATGCATTTGATGCTCATGATAGTTTGCAGAAACTCCTTGCAATTCTTAAAGATGCAGCCTCAGTCAGAACTGGTGCTAACTCTGACCGTTCAGCTCCTGAAGTCATGACGTCTTCAGAAAAACAGATGGCTTTTCACACCTGTTTTGCTCTGCGCCAATATTTTAGAGCTCATCTTCTTTTGCTTGTGGATTCTATCCGTCCTAGCAGAAGTAGCCGTGGTGGCGTGCGTAATGTTCCCATTATAAGGGCACCCTATAAGCCCCTTAACATCAGCAATGAAGTTTTAGACGCTGTCTTCAATCAGTTACAGAAGGATAAGAAGTTGGGTCAGACCTTCGTTAGAACTCAGTGGCCGGCTGTTAATAACTTTTTGGCCTCGTCTGGACATGTTACCTTGTTGGAACTATGTCAGGTAATGTAGCATTTTACTCTGCACAGATACTTTGTTTTTTTTCTATCATGTATTTACATTTTGGTCACATGCGCAGACTCCACCGGTAGACCGTTATCTGCATGATCTACTTCAGTATGCTTTTGGTGTTCTTCACATAGTTACATCAATACCTGATGGCCGCAAAGCAATTGTGAATGCAACACTCAGCAACAATCGTGCCGGCATTGCTGTCATTCTGGATGCAGCAAATATTTCCAACAGCATAGTGGACCCTGAGGTCAGCATTCCGCTTCTGTCCATTATTCATATGAGTTTGGTCTTTCTTATTCTGCTTCTCATCGGTACTGCCTTCTTGATGTTTTCTTTGCTATTGAAGATTATACAGCCTGCACTAAATGTTCTGATCAATCTGGTGTGCCCTCCACCATCATTAAGCAACAAGCAGCCTCTTGCACAGAATCATCAACCTGTCCCTGGCCAAGCCACTGCCCGTCCTTCCACTGATGTTGCTGCAGGTACTCAGTCCACTGATAATGCTCCGCCAACTCCTGTGGCACTAGCGTCTTCAGGTTTGGTTGGGGATCGAAGAATTTTCCTAGGAGCAGGAACTGGTTCTGCTGGTCTTGCTGCTAAGTTGGAGCAGAATTATTGTCGAGCACGTGAAGTTGTTCGTGGGAATGATGGTATAAAAATTCTCTTAAAACTTCTTCAGCCCAGAATATACGTGAATCCCCCTGCTAGCCCAGATTGTCTACGAGCGTTGGCTTGCAGGGTACTTCTTGGTCTGGCTAGAGATGATACAATTGCACAAATACTAACTAAACTTGAGGTAGAATAGCAATTTTCTCTCCCCAGTTATCTTCATATCTTTTTTATTTCTCAGAAACACCTGATGAAGTTGAGCAGGCGTCGTAGGTGATAGATACTGATTTTCCAGGCATGGTTTCTAGGTTGGTAAGAGTTTATCGGAACTTATTCGAGATTCAGGTGGTCAGTCAAGTGGAACAGATCAGGGAAAATGGCAGGCTGAACTTGCTCAGGTGGCGCTTGAGCTAATAGGGGTAATCATCCGAATTGATTTAACGTCTCTATAGGATCCTTTTTGTGTGCTTCATAAGTCAGTAGTGTTTATTTCATTCGTTGTTTCTTTGTCGAAGTTTTGCAGACATTTTCAATTGTGTTTTTATATGTGCTTGCAGATAATGACAAATTCTGGGCATGCGACTACACTAACAGCCAGTGATGCTGCTACTCCAACACTGCGGCGCATAGAAAGAGCTGCTATCGCAGCAGCAACACCTATAACATACGATTCTAAGGAGCTTTTGCTCCTTATCCATGAGCACCTCCAAGCAGCAGGTCTTGGCGAAACTGCTTCAGCACTTTTAAAAGAGGCTCAGTTAACTCCTCTACCTTCGTTGGCTCCCCCTTCTTCAATTGCACTTTCCTATACACAGGAGATGTCTGCGCCAGTAGTTCAGGAACAATGGCCCTCTGGCCGTGCTAACAGTGGATTTTTCACTGGCAAACCCAAAGTCTGTGCACATGATGAAGATCCGAATTCTAGATCTAATGCAGCTCTATCTGCCAAGAAGAAACATTTGGCTTCCTCAATACAGGAGACGTACACGCCAGTAGGACAGCAACAATGGCCCTCTGGCCGTGCTAATCGTGGGTTTTTCCCCAGCAAACCCAAAGTCAATCCACACAACGAAGATCCAAGTTCGAGAAGTAATCCAGCTCCATCAGCAAAGAAGAAACAGTTAACTTTTTCACCCAGCTTTAGTTTGCAGTCACGAAAGCAGTCTGTCTCCCATGACCCTCAACCTCAGTCTACGCAGAGAATAAATAGCAGTTCAAATTCAGATCCTGCTTGTGCAGATACTTCAGAAGCTGCTGCAGAATTAGTTCTGAAGAACGACGTTGATGCTGAAGCTCAATTTAAGACCCCCATTTCCTTACCGAGAAAACGGAAATTGACTGAGCTTAGAGACCCAGAGTCGTCAGTTTCAGTGAAAAGAATTAATTTGGGCGAGTCAGGACCACGAACTCCAGTTTGTCCAACTACAGCTTCCATACGTAGGAATTCAACTAATGTGGATGGTTCAGGTTTCCAAACACCAGCTTCAGCATTAGATGTCAACCAACCTGGGAGCTCCAGACTGGGCCAGATGACACCTGCTTCTCAGCTAAGGCTTCCAAGCGATCCCCAGCCTTCAAATCCGGAACGATTATCACTAGACTCCCTTGTGGTTCAGTATTTGAAGCACCAGCACAGGCAGTGCAGGGCTCCAATCACAACTCTTCCCCCTGTGTCTCTCCTACATCCGCATGTCTGTCCTGAACCTAAACGGGCACTTGAAGCTCCAATAAACATCACTGGCCGTATTGGCACCCGGGAGCTCCGTAGTTTCTATGGTGGAGTCCAAGGGAATCGCAGGGACCGTCAGTTTATTTTCAGCAGATTCAAATCTTGGAGATCTTGCCGGGATGAGACTGCACTGTTTACGTGCATTTCACTTCTTGGAGGTACTAATCATTTAGCAGTCGGTAGTCATGCTGGAGAAATCAAGATATTTGAAGCTGGCAGCGGTAGCTTGCTTGAGAGTGTCGCGGGTCACCAGACTCCTGTTACACTTGTTCAGCCATATGTCTCTGGTGATACTCAGTTGTTGCTTTCTTCGAGCTCCAGTGATGTGCAGTTGTGGGACGCGTCTGCTATAGCTGTTGGGTCTAGACACTCCTTTGATGGATGCAAGGCTGCAAAATTCAGCAACTCTGGGCTACAATTCGCAGCGCTCTCTTGCGAAGGATCAAAAGAGGTTCTTGTATATGACGTAGAGACCTGCAGTACTGTTTTAAAATTCACCGACACGGTCACTTCTTCTCGGAGTAACCCCTATTCCCTTGTACACTTCAGCCCTTGTGATAGTTTGATATTGTGGAATGGTGTTCTCTGGGACAAACGACAACCAGCCCAAGACAGTATCAATCGGTTTGATCAATTTACTGATTATGGCGGCGGTGGTTATCATCCTTCTGGAAACGAGGTAATGGACAATTTTTATCACTCTTTAAGCTGAATTCTTTTTATCTGTCTATTTTGACGCTGTCTGAATCATTTTCCCGACTATGTTATAAGACCAAAGATTTGAAAATCTTTGGTTAAGGAGAGAGTCTCGACTTTCAACCAAATTCATAATCCAATCCACACCATAGACAATGTGCTAAGACAGCCTCTAAGAAACCTAGCCCTCATTAACTCCTAGGTTAGATATAGTATAGCTGAACTTTGAGCAGCTGAACTTCTTCAAGTTGACCCACTGTGTCTTGGCTTATCAAAATCTTGTTGTTTATTATTATCACAGGTCATCATAAACTCAGAAGTATGGGATCTGAGAAATTTCAGGCTTCTTCGAAGTGTACCATCACTGGACCAGACAGCTATTACGTTCAACAGCAGGGGAGATGTTATATACGCCATGCTGAGGAGAAACATAGAGGACGTGATGTCTGCTGTTCACACACGCCGTGTGAAGCATCCGTTGTTCGCTGCTTTCCGCACTCTGGATGCGATCAACTATTCAGACATTGCCACTATACCTGTGGACCGGTGTCTTCTCGACTTTGCCACGGAGCCAACAGATTCTTTCCTTGGGCTGATAACAATGGAAGATCAAGAAGATATGTTTTCCTCAGCCAGGATGTATGAGATTGGCAGACGTAGACCAACAGATGACGACTCCGATCCCGATGATGATGATGAGACAGAGGATGAAGATGACGATGATGAAGATGAGGAAGATGACCTGGACCGTATTTTTGAACTAGCTGGAGATGATAGCGACAGCGGAGATGATTACAATAGTGATGACAATGAAGATAGTGTGAGCGATTTGGATGATGAAGAAGGAGATATACTTCTTGACCATGGTGGTGGCTTGATGGGAATGTTTGGAGCTGAGGATGAAGATGATGATGATGGTGATGATGATGGTGATGATGATGATGATGATGATGATTCTATGAGCAGTGGCGAAGAGGATTATCTAGACAACGTTCATCCTTTCTAAGTTTTTCTTTTAATCATATTTTCTGTTGAGCTCTTCTTTTGATCTCTAAGATGGTTGTTCACTACCCAAAGTTTTGATGATACGTAGTTGTATTGATATTCGTTAATCATGATTTCTCTTGGCACACATGACATGAATGTCTCGATGATGTAGATGATGAACACAGAAAGGAGAGAAAAGAAAAAGCCTTGCATGCATCTCTCTCTCTATCACAGGAACAATCAGTTCAAGGAAAACTAAACCAAACACTTCGGACGGTCAAAGTGTCTCTCACGCACATGCTTTTCGTTTTTTCCTTTCTTAATACACAAAATCTAGAGAATCAGTAGTCTAAAATGGTTGGGTTACTTCTCCTATCTTTGGAAAAGAGATACAATCGGATACTTTTATATAATAGATACACACACAAACTTACATATATCTAAAGCCCTTCTTACTTCTCCCTTTCTCTGTTTTCTCCATTTAGTCCTTCTTTCTTTCCCCTTTTATGCTCTTCCTCCGTTCCCCGTCTCTCTATTTCTTCACAACAGATTAATCGATTGTCATTGGTTGCGTCATGCAACATCTGAAACGCGCTTTTCTCACGGTCGTCATAATCTCAGTTTCCGCCGCCTCGAGAAGATTGACAATCTCTGCAAAACAAGGACGGACTTCAGGGTCCGCATCCCAGCAACGTGTCATTATCTCGCCAAGCACAGGGAGACAATCCGCTGGTACTGTTGGACGAACCCCTCGGTTAACCACTGCAAATGCAGCTTGAACCGCCGTCATGTTCTGAAACGGTAACAAACCCGTTATCAACTCCCACAGCACGATTCCGAAACTATACACGTCCACTTTTTGAGTGTAGGGTCTATGCTGGATCATCTCTCTGCATCAATCAACAGACAGGAACATAGAGAATATATATATAACTTTGCAGAGATTTGAAGTTATAAAGTACAAAGACAAGTAGGGAAAATGATTATCAAGAAACACTTCAAAACTTACGGGGCCATCCATCTGTAAGTCCCAGTCTCTGGTGTCATCCCTTCAGTCTGAACTTCAATCCTTGCAACGCCGAAATCAGCAATCTTGATGGACCGATCAGCTGAAATGAGGAGGTTATCCGACTTTAGATCCCGGTGTATGAAGTTGCGCTCGTGGACATAAGCCATACCCCTGGCAACATCCAACGCCTGTTTCACAGCCAACTTCAAAGGCACAGCTCGGTTTTGTCTCTTCGTCAAAAACTGTCTCACCGAACCTCCTTTTGCATATTCAGTCACGATGCACCACACCATCGGTTTTATACACGCGCCGATAAACCTAACGATGTTGGGGTGCTTTAAATACGCGAGCATAGAAACCTCCTGCTGAAACTGCTGCTCCAGGGCTTGTGCCTTTTCCGGGCTGTTCTCTGGCCTCTCCAGGAGCTTAATCGCTACATCCTCTCCATTGTAAGTCCCTTTGTAAAGCTTACCAAATGCCCCTTGAGCAAAAGCGGGACCCATGTGAAGTTTCCTCAGATCTATTGTCCACTCTTCGTAGTTCGCCAGTCCCTCGGTCGGATAGCTACTATCCATCAACGCTTGTGCTAAGGCATCATCGTTAAGTGCATGTGTGACTCTTCCCGGTCGAAATACGCTTTGCCCAACGGAGAGAGAGTAGACATGGCGCATAGGCTTCAAACCGGGATGGCCAATAAGAGCATCGCTTGAACCAACGCTGCTGTTATCCACAGACATCGACACAGACCCTCCGGCATTACTTGTCTGCATACTATCCATTGACATGTTTGTACCTTCCTCACCGAGCTTCTGATAAAAGTCTTGCGTGAAGGCATAGTAATTGTTGTCGTTGTTGTGATTGCCAACAGGGAGCACGTCGAACTTTGGTCCCTCAAGCATTCTTTACAATCTCGTGTTATTACAGTGTTATGTATGATGTCTTTGACCGAACTGCAAGTCACATGTAGATCTAATTTCAATCAGATACAGCAGTAAAAGAGAGACAAAAAGTAAAGATGAGAGAACACACAATTTTGTATTTCCGTATTGGTAACTAAAAACAAATAGCAAGTCCGTGCATTTAGGTACGGGCATAGATCGAGCAATCACCATCATCCTAATGATCATTGTCTTTCATTGCAGTAAATAAGAGCAGATCAAAAGGCTAGAAGAAATGAGAGTTTGGTTTAAGGAAGCTCTACACAATCTCTGCCTTAAAATAGAAATACTCAATATCACTAAAAGTTCGGCGAATTAAGCTGAAAGCAGATCCTTCGTTCTCAGCTTCGTAGTAGTTATTAAGGAAGAAAGCAACTACTCCTACTAGATAAAAGTAGTAATTTTCCACAGTTGAATTCCAAATTTCATTACAAAGAAAACACACAAGTTGATAAGTTTCATTTTCCACAAACTCAAAAAAGTAGACACAGATCCGATGATTCCATGATGTGATAAGCTAGAAGAAGAAACCATGGTTTACCTCTAGAGCTCCATAGGCCCCAAAAACAGTAGATATGAGCTGGAAGACATGAGAGAAACACGAAAACCTTGACTTCAGGTACTGGATAAGTATAGGATCGAAGAGAAAAAGAAGAAAAAAACGCTGATCGAGAAATCAAGAGCCCCCAAAGTAATCAAATTGCAATCCAAAAGCTTACTTTCCGATCGATTTCAGAGCAGAGAACACAGAAACCTAAAGAAGAGAGGTGGAGGAGGAGGGAGAAGAGTCAGTCGTCGCTTCCTTCCCATTTACTTTTCCACACTCCGATTTTCCTCTTCTTCTTTTTTTTTTTTTCTTGATTATTGGATTTTTATTTAATTTTGGCCCGTCCCTTTGCTGGCAAATTCGTTTCTTATTTATTGGGACAGCTTCCGAGTTGCACTCTCTCCAAGAGAAAGTGTTTCACACGCGCTTTAACATGCGGACACATGTCCCATTCATGGTGTCATTTCGTAGTTGATGATTGGTCGTCGTATGAGGCGGCGCGTAGTAGCTTTAAAGCTACGAGCAACAGTCTTTACTTGTTCACGTCACGCATGTCTTCTGTAGTAACATTACTTTATTCGCCTGATTATATAAGTTGATTTTTGATTTGTTCTTCTTTAGTAGTATTAAAAAATTTCCAAATTTGATTTTGATTTCGTTTCCATCCTATCTTCTGTTCTTTATGTTCTGCCATCATTTTCCCGAGATAACAAGCATATGATTCTGATTTCTGATCAATTCATTGGATTCTAATGTCTTTAAACCGGATAAGACCAGCCAATAATACGGTATGGGGTTCACTTATAATAGCTATTTATTAATAGCGACATTGCATTTGATCAGAGAAACGTGGAACAAACTTATTGGAAACTAGTGACCCCGACATTTTGGTAGAACCGTTTGGATTTGGGGTTTGACTTATCTAAAAAAATCTTAATAAGTGACTGTATAACAACAGATGTAGTTCTTAAACTTGTGAAACATCAAAGGATATTGAATTTATTGTCAACAAGATATGCGAGGAAGTGATCTATGAGATGTGTAATGCTTTAAAAAACATTGATTGTATACATCATATATATTTAGTACAAAATTTCATTCGTGGGATCATCGTGCATATTGCTTTTGATGCTTCTAAGCTGTATATGGTCTGAAACTCTTCAACTTTGGAGATCTCTAAATATATTGCAATTGTTGATGGCTTGAATCTTCCACATAAGTATGTAGCATGATTTATTTGTACCAGATGATTGATTGTGTTACCTTTCTAATTTGATACTTGAGAACTGTTAAGTCATAAAAGTGTCCGTAATGATAGATTGTTGTTTTCTAGATAGATACTTACTACTCATACCATCTTGATGTGTCTCCTATAAACTACTTTCATCATTTGGTTTGTTAGATATATACTCACACATTCATGCAGCACGTAGTATCATTTCGCTTACACAAAAACTCTAGTACTAACCAATCGCTGCCATCTAACGAACCCGATGTGAAGCCCATCAAGAGGCGGGCCCGAAGGAAAGCCCATGCTTGATGGGCTTCGAAATAAACAATATTTCGTCCACAAAATCGTAAGGTCTTGTTGGATTGTTGTTTTGGCCTGATTGGCATGTCACAAGTTCTAGGCCTAATTGTGAAAACTTTTGTATTTCTTTTTCATTTTTTTTACTCAACAAAGATAATGAAAATAAGAAAATAATTAGTATATAAATAAAAAACAAATACACACCAACAATTTCATCACCGTAATCAACGAGGAAAAAAACCTAAATAGCCGTCTTCACTCATCTTCTTCCTCTTGTCGCTGGCTCCCATCAACGGAAGTTCTCCTTAGCCTCGTCGCTTCCCCTCCAGATCTGCTAGATTGTTAGTACTTTTTCTGTGTTAAAACTCAAAAGTTTAAATTCATCACTTTATCTATAAAAGTCACTTACAATTATGTTGAATGTTTCAGTGACCTATTCGAACCCTTCGTCGGAGCCATAATGTCGTCGGAGCCGGAAATCGGTTCGTCATCCACCACCGCGCCGGAGGAATCTGGAGAGAAGATCAGCAAGAAAGCTGCAAAGAAGGAAGCCGCGAAACAGGAGAAGTTGCGCCGCAGACAGGAACAAGAAGAAGCTGCCAGCAAGACGTCTTCTCTTTCTCTGGAGGACGAATCGTTTTTCAGTAACTACGGCGACGTGACTCTCACCGAGTTAAAGTCGACGGAGGATCCTAAAGCCGGTAAATGGAGAGAGGCTGTTGAGGGAATGGGAAAGGAGTGGACCGATGTGAGGGATTTGGTGGAAGAGATCGTCGGATCGGAGGTTCTGATCAGAGGCCGACTGGACACGAATCGCACAAAATCTAGCAAATTGGGTTTTGTGATCTTGAGGCAAAGTGGGTTCACTGTTCAATGCGTGGCTACACATTCGGAGGAGAACAAAGTAGGCGTCAACATGATTAAATTCCTCAGGCAGCTTAGTAGCGAATCCATTGTCGATGTTATCGGTGTCGTCGTTCACCCCAAGGAGCCTCTGACGGGAACCACGCAGCAGGTTGGTTTCCTTTTTTCTTCCATTCTCATCCCAAATCGTTTTTGAATCTAATTGTGACATCGAAAGAGGCTTAATCGTGTTATCGCAGGTGGAAGTTCAAGTGAGAAAAGTGTACTGCGTCAACAGTGCCTTGCCAAAGTTACCACTCATCGTGGAGGATGCTGCTCGGAGTGAAGCAGATATTGAGGTAGTGTACTGTTTTCAGATTTAGAGATTAGCCTGCAACTGTTACAATGGTGTTGTGAACTCTGATTCTTGTGGTTGATTCTGTGGTGGTTTATCTGTTGATAAGAGCCGTCGTTTCCATGATTGTTGCAGGCTGGGAAACCTGGTGCCAATCAGGATACACGTTTGAATAATAGGGTGATTGACCTCCGAACATCGGCTAATCAAGCCATCTTCCGCATTCAGGGCCAAGTCCAAGTGGTAAGCCTTCTTTTAGAGGATTTGATCATTTGTATTCATATCTGTTGATAATAGATATGAGCCTTGTTACTGTATGCATCAAGACTAGGATAAGATTTGTCATTTTACATATGTTATCAGAACCGTTCGTAGTAGCAAGTCTGATCTCTCCTTCCATGATTTATTGCTTTTGTCTATGTTGCGTTTGCTGAATTTATAGCTTAACGATTGTGTAGGCGTTCAGAGAATACTTACTATCCAAGGGTTTTCTTGAAATCCACACGCCGAAACTGATGGCTGGTAGCAGTGAAGGAGGTTCTGCTGTGTTTAGGCTGGAGTACAAAGGGCAGCCTGCTTGTCTGGCTCAGTCTCCTCAGCTTCACAAGCAGATGGCAATTTGTGGTGACTTGCGACGTGTCTTTGAGGTTGGTCCTGTTTTCAGAGCTGAAGACTCCTTCACTCATAGACACCTGTGTGAATTCGTTGGTCTTGATGTGGAGATGGAGATTGAAACCCACTACTCTGAGGTAAACGTTGGGCTCTTAAGAGATGCTGTTTCATCTCTATTGTGCTGCCTCTGGGTGCTAATGTTTGTTGTTTGTGCAGGTAATGGATATTGTGGATGAGTTGTTCGTGTTCATATTCACTAAATTGAACGAGAGGTGCCAAAAGGAATTTGAAGCTGTCGGAAAGCAATTCCCATTTGTACCGTTGAAGGTAACAATGCAATATGAGCAAGGAATATTAGTACACCGAGTATTTTTGTATCTTATTGATATCTGATGATTGGCATTAAACTTGCAGTTTCTTCCAAAAACATTGCGGTTGACCTTTCCTGAAGGGATTCAAATGCTTAAGGTATGACTGGTCCTTTTGCATTTGTCTTGATAAGTTGTTTGAATGGAATATTGAATCAATAATAATTGCTAATCTTTGTGATGTGTGGACAGGATGCTGGTGTGGAGGTTGATCCTCTTGGAGATTTAAATACAGAAACTGAGAGAAAACTCGGGCAGCTAGTTCTGGAGAAGTACAAGACTGAGTTCTACATGCTGCATCGCTATCCTGCGGCAGTTAGGCCATTCTACACTATGCCATGTGCAGATGATTCTCGCTACAGCAACTCATTCGATGTCTTCATCAGAGGTGCGCATCTTTGAGTTTTGAGTTTTTACCTTTATCTATCTTGTCATCGATTATGTTGTCACACATTCTGATAATAACTTCTGCGGTTTTGTTTGTCCTAGGTGAGGAGATCATATCAGGAGCTCAACGTGTCCATATCCCAGAAGTCTTGGAGCAACGTGCAGGAGAATGCGGCATTGATGTCAAGACGATAAAAACATACATCGATTCATTCAGGTAAACCATAAACTGAAGCACTTTTGGCTCCAACTTATTGGTAATCAGAGATGGACGATGGCTAATAAATAATAACGTTTACAGGTACGGTGCACCGCCACACGGTGGATTCGGAGTGGGACTGGAGCGAGTGGTTATGCTATTCTGTGCCCTCAATAACATACGCAAGACATCGCTGTTCCCTCGTGACCCTCAGAGGCTCGCTCCCTAATAATCTTGTCAGCGCAAAGCTAAAGCGTGGATCATACTCCACTGATATTTTCTCATGAATTTGAAGGGGTTTTATTGTTGTTACTTGTCCTTTTGTGCAAGTGAATCTTTTGATTTAGTTGTCTTGATTGGTTTCTGGATTCTTCTGCATTTTGATCCCGAAATTGTTTGTTTGATCTTATAAGCACTAACACACTGCGTTTTAAGTGGACTGATCGCTTTTATCTCATTAAAACGGATTATGCTTGAATTAGTGGCTGTTTTCAATACAATTTTCACGAGATATAAGTTCATGAGATGTCTCAATCCAACAATTCAACCATAACATAAGTTCAAGAGATACATCTCAACCCAACAATTTAGAGCATCTAACATAATAATATGCTGTTTTAGAGATAAAAATGATAATAACCCGATGATATATTTATCGGTATATATCTTTGTTTTATCAAGGTTTTGTGTTACCCCCATTAACAAAAAAAATTCAAGATCTCTGTTGTGTTTGACTGAAAAGAGGAATATGTTCTTTAAAACTCTGGATTAGCGCCAAAATTAACGGAAAAAAATTGATGTGTTGATAAATCTTTTTCAAAGCTGAGATCATTCATCACTGATCACATATTTTTTCATAGTAACAAATACAAGACAAAAAGGCTCAACTTTGTTACACTAACAGACTGAACTAGCCATTAGAAGATGAGAAATAGAACTGAAACTCATCTGGTTGTAGATCTTGCACTCATGGATGTGTGATAATTCGTACTTCTGTGTTTCCTGTAAGATGTATAAACATCATCGTACTGAGTTGGCTCGTTGGGATCAGCTGTTGCTCCAAGTCCCAATCTCCCAGATCCGCTCTTTTTATCGGTGCTTCCATCCGCATAAGTGCCCGTCTCCGGATCCACCTGTAGATTTGGAGGTGGAGGAATGCATGCACCTCCTTTGCGCACTGGACTATCCCGCTCGTAGTCATCATAGTCATCTTGCGATTCAGATCCCATGGGGCCTTCGCTCGGGTTGACCTCACCTATCTCCTTGAAGAACTTTGATACTCTCTCGAGTACTCGAGATTGAGGTGTATCAGATGGTGGTATGATGGTCGGGATATCAAGAGGGCTCAGTGAAGAGTAAGGCACGCCACTGCCGATCTGCATCTTTCTCACCATCCCAGGGATCAGACCAGGAGGAAATAGAGGATAAGGAGGCGGCTTCTCACCAACCACTGGTTGTGTTGGAGGTGGAACAGAGGGGTTAAGCGGTATGGAACCGGGAAAGGCACCAGGAGGCATCACATTTGGGATAAACTGTTGGGTTGCAACCGGATTACTAGCCACATGCTCTAAGTTCATTGTGCTAGGAACATTACTGCTTGGAGGCTGTTGCATCATTCCTGCAAGTGGATAAAAAAAAATTGTTGGCGTCTGGTGAATCTATACCAAATTCATCTTACATAGATCGAAATATGTTTTCTGCTTTCTCTCATGGAAGAGCAGGAGTACCTGGATGTTGCAAGGAGTTTGCTGCTACATTGGGTGAACGAGAAAAGGTATTTGCAGGTGGTCCACCTTTCATCTCTTTCTCAAGGGAGGAGATGGTCTCTTGATCAAAAACCTCCTTAGAAGCCCAGAACTGCAAAATCTTCTCCAGACGTGACTGGTTTTCTTCCTTGTTCTGTGGAAAGTGGTAAATTCTCCCCAGCATGGAACCCAAAACAGGTCTGAAAGCAAGGGCTTCGTTGTCAAACTCATGCAAGTTTGTCCTCCGTTGCAAACTATTAAAAAGGAAGCAAAACGTCAGTAGAAGCACCATAATGTTGCAAGTGCAACACATATATATCAAATGAACCAGAACTAGAAAGCTTAAATTCATAACAAGATAGAATATACGAAAAACAAAGACTATGTGCACTAAACCCCTAGAATTATGAAAACAGAAAGCAGTGATTTAGTTTAGATACCTGTCAAAGAGAATGTCATTCGCTAAATAGACTATGTGCATCTGTCTATCAGAGTCATCTATTGCAAAGACTCTGTCTCTAATTGCCTCTGCTAAAGCTGGTGCAAAGGGAGACCTCTGCATGAACCAAATCTTAGCACTTTTGATAGACTCTTTTGTGCCATTAAGGTTGGCCAAGACACTATTTAGTTCCACTGCAACATCAGCAGGGAGTGGACCAGAAAGACCTCTGAATGCATGAGCTGACTGATTAAAATCAGGACGAGCATGGGGCGCGAAAGGATGAGGTTGCGGAAGATGCTGCTGGTGGTCATGGAACGGTGGGAAAGGAGGTTGGCGGATAGGCGGAGCTGCCAATGCACCGGGCACATTGTTCATTGTAGGGCTCATCATGGGATTTGGCGGATGATGTATCATAGGCACAGAAGCTGACGGAAATGGAGGATCAAAAGGTCCTCCTGGACCAGGGGGATGCGTAGAGAGGAAATGCTTATAGCGGTAGTAACCATGCCCTTCACCACCAAACAAAAATGCATAATCAGGATTATCCTTCTGTCTATCACGCATCATAGCCTCAAACTCTGGACCGTTCTTAACCGAATACTCGACAAGCTTATCGATTCGCTTCTGCAGCTCTGGGTCAGCTGGAGGTGGAGGAGGAGGAGCTGAATCATAAGGTCCAGGGAATGGCGAAGGAAGGTGATGTGGAGGTGGAGGTGGATGTGGAAGGAAACCCTGAGGTTGCTGCTGACCAAACATCTGTGGGTGAGGAGGGTGATGAAGTTGCTGCTGCTGCTGTTGCATAGGAGGATGTTGGTAAGGGAACTGCTGCATAGAAGGATGAGGAGGCATGAAGCCAGAAGCGTTCATCGGTGATGGGTACTGTTGATGTTGCGGATGGAATCCGAATTGCTGTGGAAAGTTTGGGACTTGTTGCTGTTGCTGTTGCTGCTGCTGAGGGTAAGGCAACCCAGAAGACGCAGCATAATCGTGCTGCCTTCGATCCATCTATTCAGCAGCTAGTGTTCCTGAGAAGAATGAGCATTCGAAGTTGGCGATATGAATCAACACAAGCAAATTCTAGTGCATTCGAAACGAAAGAAGTGATTCCCATTAGTGAATCAGTATACGCAGAGAGAAGAATCGAACTATGAACAGTTGAATCGAAGAGTCTAACAACAAAGCCACATCGATTAACAAGAGCTGAAATCGCGAAAACTTGGAGAGAGCGAGACACAAATAAGTAATTCTATCACTTACAAACAAAGACGGAGCAAATTTCTGAGAAAAACTCGTAGAACCCGATGGGGCAGAAGCTAAACTTCCTTGAAGAAGACGAGAGCACCGAGAGAGAGAGAGAGAGCGTTCCGTTTCGATCCGTATACCCGATCCGTTTCGAATACCTGTTTGACTCGGATGAAATTGATCCTGATCAAGACCCGACCCGTATAACCGACCCGACCCGAGTTATAAACAGATAAACCCCAGAGAGTAAACCCTTTTTAGCAAAATCTTAACTAGAAGAAATCTTCTTCTCCGCCATTAGCAAACTCAACTCTTTCTTCTTCGGCTGGATGGATATATGAAAAGCAACGGAAGAACTCGTGGGACGATTTGATACTAATTGAATTAAGCAGAGTATTCCCAATGCAAAGAACCATCTCACTTGCGGCTGCTAAGTCTTCTTCTTCGACTTCAGCTCTCTCTCTTCGTCCTCTCATGGCTAAGGTTTGTGTTTGAACCTTCCTCTGGTGGGGTTACTCTAGTGTTAGCTTCTCGATTCAAATTCTTTTACTTTACGGCTAAATCTTTAGACTTTTGTAGTTCTAGTAGTGGATGAAATGATGTCGAATTTGTTTCAATTTTTCGTTGATGCTATATTGTTTTATAAGCCTTTGAGAATTCATCACTAGAACTCATGGAGATTCTGTTGATTACTTGTCGACGCAGTTGCAGTGCAGGGCAATTCAGAATTTCCCAGCCTCATCTTCCTCTTCAGTAGTTCGAGTGGATAAAGTCTATAGAAATGTATGCCAGCTTCACTTCAAAAGGGAAAATGCAACTTCTTTTAAGTTAGGTTGCGCACTTCCTTCGCGTCTTAGGATTCTCGGTTCTGTTAGCTATGCAGTACACTGGAGCAGTTCGAGTTTAAGTTCCTTCGGAAATAGTCTCAGACCCTTTCCGGGGAGATGTTTTTCTCAAGTCCCTAATACTGGAAATAAGGATAAGATTGTTGGTGGTGATGGAAAGGAGAAGAAGTTTCATAAGAAGTGGAGGAAGCATAAAGTTTTGGCGTCCTCAAAAGTTGAAGTGGTCGCTTCTACTGAACCAGTTATCGGAGATGTTAGCAGCGGCAGCAAGGTGGACCTATCAACTGCAGCTTCACCTGTTGGCAATGGTAAGCAACCCTCTACCGTCAAACCAAAACGGCGCCCAAAGAGCAAGAAAGTCGAAGATAAATCCTCCTCGACGGCATCGGTTTTGGAGGAGGTCTCTGTAGAAGAGAGTTTGAAAACCGATCGCAAGACTAAACATTCTGGTTCTGGAAATCGAAAGCCTTCATCTGCTAAGGTATTAAAACTTTTAAATTTTGGGAAATGTTAGTCTTATCCGTGCGTATCGTATTTTACCTAACGGTACACTTTTCAGAAGGAGGTTGCAAAAAATCCCACTGTGGAGGTGCCCAAAAGTTCTGCTCCATCAAATTCCAAGGTGGAACTATCAACTGAAGCTTCACCTGCTAGTAATGGCAAGCCAGCCTCTACTGCCAGAACAAAACGGCGACCAAAGAGCAAGAAAGTCGATGATAAATCTTCTTCAGCGGTACCAGTTTTGGAGTCGGTCCTTGTAGAAGAGAGTCCAAAAAGCGTTCCCAAGACAAAACATTCTGGTTCTCGAAATCGGAAGTCTTCATCTGCTAAGGTGTTAAACTTGTAAATTTTTGGGACAATAGTTTTAGCCTTGCTTATTTTACCCTAACAGTACCGTTCTCAGAAGGAGGTGGCAGAAAATCCCATTGTCGAGGGTCCCTCAAGTGCTGCTTCACCGAACTCCAAGTTGGAACAACAGCAATGGAAGTCAGCAAAAGCACCAAAACAGAAGCAGGTTCCTCAAGCTCAACATATGAAAAACAGCATAGAGCATCGAGGTCAAAATGCTTCTAAACCGCTTTATCCGCCAAGTGGAAAATCTGTTATTGTCGTTGAGTCACTCACAAAGGCGAAGGTTATTCAGGGTTATCTTGGTGACATGTATGAGGTTTTGCCAAGTTATGGTCATATCAGGGACCTGGCCTCAAGGTCTGGTTCAGTGAGGCCGGATGACGATTTTAGCATGGTTTGGGAGGTTCCATCTTCCGCCTGGACTCATATTAAGAGCATAAAGGTGGCATTAAATGGGTACGGTTTCTTATCTGCTTAACTACTTTCAAAAATCCACAGTTACTGTTGTCATCTATTCCCTACTTCTTCTATCCTCTGTTTTTTTCTGTTGTGCTTCTCTCTCTCATTCTGTTTAACCTTATTCCTCAGAGCTGAAAATCTGATTCTTGCATCGGATCCAGATCGTGAAGGAGAGGCAATTGCCTGGCACATCATTGAGATGTTGCAGCAGCAGGGTGCCTTACATGAAAGCATGACAGTAGCACGGGTTGTTTTCCACGAGATAACTGAGTCAGCAATAAAAACTGCACTTCAGTCCCCACGAGAAATTGACGGTGACTTGGTACACGCATACCTCGCACGGCGTGCTCTTGATTATCTGATCGGATTCAATATTTCGCCACTACTTTGGAGGAAACTTCCGGGTTGCCCGTCAGCTGGGCGGGTCCAGTCTGCTGCTTTGGGTCTTATATGTGATAGAGAAAGTGAAATTGACGGGTTTAAGCCTCAGGAGTACTGGACTGTAGGAATCAAAGTGAAAGGGAAAGATAACTCAGCCACTTTCTCAGCTCACTTGACCAGTTTAAATTCGAAAAAGTTAAATCAGCTTTCTATCAGCTCCGAAGCAGAGGCACAGGACATTGAGCAGAGGATCAGATCAGAAGGCTTTCTAGTGAAAGGCACCAAAAAAAGCACTACACGGAAAAATCCACCTACTCCATATATAACATCAACCCTCCAGCAGGATGCTGCTAACAAATTGCATTTTTCAACAGCATATACTATGAAGGTTAAGAAACTGAAACTTTTTTTTTTTTGTCTTTTTAGTTTTTATTCACTTTTCATTGAGTGCATAGCTCTGATATAATAACTACTGTACAGCTTGCTCAAAAACTATATGAGGGTGTTAGACTGTCCGATGGTAATTCAGCTGGTCTTATAACATACATGCGGACAGATGGTTTACATGTGGGTAATCTCTATACTTGTGTATTTTCTGCTATGGTCATTCATTTTTGTTTAGAGTTTCAAAAACATTACTGACTGATTCATCTTGCTACCTGTCACAACTTCATTTTGATTTTCCTTGATTGATTTTTTTTTGTTTTCATTTGTTCAGATAGCTGATGAAGCTATCAAAGATATACAGTCATTGGTGGAAGAAAGGTAAGACATATAACTACATCTGTGAAGTTATTCTACGTTAGTCTATTGATTTCAGAAAACTTTAGCTGCTATTTACTTATTATCTGCAGGTATGGGAAGAATTTTACATCAGGTAGTCCTCGTAAGTATTTTAAAAAGGTTAAGAACGCTCAGGAGGCCCATGAAGCTATTAGACCTACCGATATACGTAGATTACCGTGTAAGTAGATATTTTACCGTCTTTCTTAAGATTAGAGTTTAATTTTAGTCATCATCAATAATTTACGATACAAGTCAACACCTTTTGTATGCATTTCCAGCAACGATTGCTAGCCTGCTTGATGCGGATTCTCTAAAATTATATACCTTAATATGGTCACGAGCTGTGGCATGTCAGATGGAGCCTGCTTCTATTGCCCAGGTAATATATCTGCTATTTTGCACTTTAAATCATGCATACAATGTCAATTAGGTTCTTATTGGTCAGCGTGAGAAAAAGAAAGGAAAAAACAGAGTCCCGTCAACCAATATTGAACGGTTCAAGGTTTAGTAATATTTTGAAATCCAACATAATTGTCCAGTATTTCTGATTCTTTTCTTTCGCAGATACAACTTGATATCGGAAATGCCTCTGAAACCATTATCTTCAGATCATCATGCTCAAAAATCGATTTCCTTGGATACCAGGCAGTTTACGAGGTACAACCTATTTGACATTATCGTTGATTACCTAGAAGCTATATCATTTATGTAGGCTTTTAATGCCTCACAAGTGCTGATGATTCCCTAGAGTTTGGCTTTAGGAGCAACTTTATAGATTTTAATTTTGTTGTTTCTCGTGGTGATGTTGTAGGATCCTGAAGCGAAGGCAATCAAAAACAAAGACGATGATAAGAGTATTGAGCGGGGGGAAACTTTTGAAACTCTCAGTTTGTTGAAGGTACCATTTCTAATATCACAATATTTTTTGTACCTGTGCTTTGTACGTTGGTTGTCATTTCATTCTCCTCTTTTCAGGATGGGGATCTGCTACGTATTGGTGAAGTGGAGCCCAAGCAACACCATACTCAGCACCCACCACGCTATTCCGAAGGGTCACTGGTAAGGCTCTTTTTGGAATATGTGGTCACATTGAATAAGTTTTCTATAGGCGAAGAGAAAAATATAAATGATTAGGAAAATGAGAACTGACACAGTTTTGTTTCCAAAAAAGATCCGTTCTTTTTTCTGCCTTCTTAATCTGGTGGTTACGCAGATATATTAGGCATGAGAATTTTTTTTATTCTACTGCCTCCAGGTTTTACAATACATAATTTGTTAAACATGTTTTCAATGTGTCTCAGATTAAAAAGCTCGAGGAGCTCGGGATAGGTAGACCCTCGACATATGCATCTATATTTAAAGTCTTACAGGTATGTGCTCGTGTTAGGAAAGTGGTGGTTTATTTCTTTCGAATGCTTCTGTTTCTTGATGGACGTTAAGAGACTCTAACGTCACCCCTACTTTCTTGATTTTGACACCTCTTATTCTTTTTAACAGGACAGAAAGTACGTAACAGTAAAGAGCCGAGTACTGTATCCTGAATTCCGTGGGAGGATGGTATTTTTCTCATTAATCAGGCTCACTAATTGATGATTTAGTAAACCAACCATTGCAACGTATCTTTCTAAACCTCTGTGCTATGTTTCTAGGTTTCAGCTTTTCTTACCAACTACTTCACTGAGGTCACAGACTATAGTTTTACTGCTGATATGGAGACTGAGGTGGAATTTTTGTTTATTCATCACTGGACTCTGTATATTCCATAGATATTTTATGATATTGCAAGATGAGAAGATGCTCAATTTTTTTCCTATGATTGATTTTCCTTTCAGCTTGACAATGTTTCTGGTGGTGTAACTGAATGGAAAGGCCTTCTAAGAGACTACTGGACACGATTCAGCGCGTATTGTAAACGTGTTGAAAATGTCCAAATACAACAGGTACATCTTTCTTAGAAGAACGAACTCTGGAAGTCTACTTTCTACAATGTTTTTTTTTTTTTTAATTTATTCTTACATTATCTATCATACATTTACAGGTGGAGAAAATGTTGGAAAAAAAATATGATGACTTTTTGTTTTCTTCCCTTCCCGACCCCACTAGGACTTGCCCGAGGTCTGCATACCTTTTCCCCTTCCACATTATCTAAAATAGAAATGCTAATCAATCTCAGGATATAGCATCTTTATAATTTTGAAGAAACCTATGCTTTAATACTTTCACATTTAGTATCAGCAAACAATTCTGCTAGATTGTGCAGTAAAAATACAGAGGAGGCCTAAATAAGAAGAAAAAATTATTTATAGTTTGATGAGTGTATGTTGACTCTTATTGGGTTTCTTTCCATGTTTCAGTTGTTCGGAAGGCACCTTAATTTTCAAAGTAAGTAAGTTCGGTACGGGGTATTTCATCGGTTGTGATCACTTCCCTTCATGCAAGTAAGTTGCTTGCTGTTGAAATCTCTAACTATTGACATCTGAGATGCTTACTCATATATTCTCTCCATCTGACATTACGTATTAACTTTTTGTGTGTTTTTTTAAATCTATCCGTGTTATTATCATTTATCATGGTCACTGATATAGTTTGAGCTATGTGGTTCATATACAGGTTCATTGCTAAAACGCTTTATGGAGAGGATGAAGATGAAGATGAGCCTCCGAAGAATACCTGCGTCGAAGAGCCCAAATTGTTGGGTGTTCATCCCAATACCAGTGAGAAGGTCTCGCTGTTCTGACCCTCTTCTGTTGACAATTTCTCTTACAACTCTAAGTTGCTGAATCCATTTCCTCGTTCAGGTTATTTTAAAGTGCGGCCCCTATGGGCATTATGTACAGCTTGGCGAGGACAAAAAAGGGCACATACCAAAACGAGCAAACGCGGCCCATGTATGTTGGAGTTTTTATCAATTTAAATAAAATGTTCTCTATGTTTCTCATTCCTGCATAAATGGAGTCATACTGAGTAAACGTTCAGTGTGCATATGTGTACCAGTAATGTCTTGGTAGTATAATGCGTGCCTATACTTACTGAGAAATCTCTTGCAATTTCAGATAAAGGATGTGAACTCTATTACTCTTGAAAGTGCTCTCGAATTGTTACGATATCCTCTGACAGTGGTAAGACTGATATAAAAGGTTAAAGTTATTGCGTTTCTGGATGGGCTGTTCCAACATTTTGGAGTGCTGACGAATTGGTTTGCTGATTTCTGACCAGGGAACCCACCCTGAAGATGGGCAGCCTGTTGTCTTGAAACTTAGTAAATCTGGATTTACTGTTCGACATCGCCGCACTATGGCTACTGTTCCAAAGGTATAGTTATATACTACTGTTATATGATGCCTCCTCAGAATAAAAGGAGCATGTTTAAGGAGATGTTGGTCTAATACTTGATAAGGAATTGAGGCGTGGTTCTGCATCCATAATATGATAGGATCTATTGTTGTCTATGTTATGGCATGAGTTTCAAAGCATTGTCGTTTTCATCGAGGTTTAACTTGGTACTTGGCAGAATCTGGAGCCAGGTGAGGTAACTTTAGAGAAAGCAATGAAGCTCTTGTCTAGCAAAGATGCGAGACAAAGTGGCAGACCTAAAAGGATCAAGCCACCTGTAGATGAGGAAGAGGAAGGAGATGAAGAAGTTGCGGAGGCGATGTAATCTAATCCACAATGCGACGCCATCGGGCTAATTTACAGTTGATTCGTGATCTTAGATGAATAATGAAGAGCATAAGCTTTCATGGGAGACAAATTTGAGCATTCTTTTTGGTTATCAAAGTAATAATCGTAACGAAAAAAGATTGGATACTGTTGTAATATTATTACCCATTTTTGTTAATGAAATGATAATTCCATTAATTTTATCATGTATGGGTTTATGGTTTATGGTAATTCTCTTTGAATTTGCTTTTATGTAAGAGAAGGCAAGACAAAAAGGTTTTAATCCTTGAATTTCCTCCATCCTGATGTAGATGGTAAGTAAACTATAATCATCTGTATATACAAAATGAACACTTTCTATACATGAAATACATTTAAATCCTCTGTGTCTCTTCTTATGTGCAGATCAATTTGTTCATCACAACAAAACTTGACACTTTGTTACCGAGGCACTGCCGTGGAAGTACCATTCATCTGTTCCTGCAGATGAATATTGGAGAAGAGAAATGAGTCGTATACAAGGATTCGAGTTTGAAACATGCATTTCTTTGTATTCGTTAATCAGTTCTCACAACTTGGGGGAGGAAGCTTGACTAACGCTGGGGGTTGGTCCGGGGCTGTTGATGACCACTGCAGACTGAGATGATGCCTCAGCAAGTTCTCTTAATCTGTTGAGCTCTGGCAAGATAACTCTGGAAAGATCAGGTCTGTCTTTACGCCTTATCTCTGCGCACTTGAGAGCCAACTTGGCAAACTCTGTGGTGTCTTCAACAGGCCAATCAGGCACACTTGGATCAAACAGATCTTTCAAATTCCCTTTCTCGAGTGCTCTGTCGACGTAATGAGTTAGACCCATTGGTGCTTTTCCTGTTATCAACTGCAGAAATATAATGCCGAGTGAGTAAATGTCAGACTTCACACCAAGCATACCGGTCTGCTGATACTCTGGATCGATGTAGCAGAACGTGCCAGCGGTTGATGTCATGCGGTATTGCGTCACTGTGTTCGCAACAGATGGAGGGACAAGCCTAGCAAGACCAACATCAGCGACCTTGCTTACGAAGTTTCGGTCTAGCAAGATGTTAGCTGGCTTGAGATCACGGTGAACTAGTGGTTCCGGTTTAGTCTGGTGGAGGAACAACAGCACAGTGCCGATCTCTGCAGCGATTCTGAACCTCGTTTGCCAAGAGAGCGGCGGGCTGTCTCCTTGTCTGAAGAGACGGTCTTCTAAGCTCCCATTGGCCATGAACTCATACACTAAGCATCCACATTCAGGGCATGCTCCAAGGAGTAGAACCATGTTAGGGTGCCTCATGCAGCTCAACACTTCAACCTCTTGCTGAAACTGTGACCTGCCTTGAGTTGCATCTGGGCGCAAAGCTTTCACAGCCACGGGTGTGTGATCAAGATAACACTTGTAGACAGGTCCATACCCGCCTTCACCGATCTTGTACTTGTCGTCAAAGAACTCTGTTGCATCCTCAATCTCCTCGATGGAGTACTTCCTGTATCTGATATCCGAGTGCGCTAAAGCATTCACGGCTTTTTTCTTCTCCTCGGATTCTTTCAGAGCTTTCATCTCTGCATCGATTCTCTTCCGGGACTCGATCTCAGCGATCCTTTGTGCTGCTTCAGCTGCTTCCACTGCTGCTTTGGATTTTGCTTTCTCCTTCTCTACAATGGCTAACGCCGCTTCCTCTGCATGCTTTGCTTCTTCGAACTTCCGTTCTTCTTCTAACTTCAAGCGTTCAAGCTCCGTTGCCTGCAAGGTTCAACAATCCGCTTTCGAATCCGTAAGTGAAGCCACACCACAGAATAGTCATGTAAAATAATTTAGACCTTATGTTTTGCTGTGAGCGCTTCCTTGCAAGCTGTACTGTACATCTCCATCGTTTGTTTCAGCTCCAGCTTAAGCCTCCTCATCTCAGCCTCAACATCTTCCTGGTTTTCCAAGAATCACATTTCTCAGCTCTTGCAACTACTAGTTCCAAAGTAGATAAAGATACATTACAGGTGAGTCTTACCCCTCCTTGAGAAGCAGAAGAAAACCTTTCATTCTCAAATGAGCCTGTTGAGAAAGCAGTTGGGGAGTTTATATCCAGTGACCTCCGTCCGTAGTTTATTGACTCGAAGCTACCATAGTCCATGTCTGAGAAGTTTGATAGCCTTGGAGGAGGAGTCCGGTTTGAATCAACCGAGTTACGCTCAGTGCTTGGTCTTCCAGAGCTGATAAAGGATATGTCAGAATCCGCGAATGATATATCTCCGTATGATCTCCCATTCATGCCTCTTCTAGTAAAGGGTGACCTGTTTCAACCAACAATGTTTCATCGTCTAAAGTCTCAATGGTCCATGATTCCCGGAGCTGTGTCATATGAAAAAAACAAGAAGTGATGATGTGTACCTGAATGAATCAGTTTGATCGTCAAGTGACCTCCGATTCTGAGACTCAAATGATTTTCTCTCAGCTACAAGAAACAAGAAAAAAGAAAGAAACAAACTCAGAAAAGTTATTAGTATTTTGCCATGTGAAGAAGCACTAAGAAAGAGGCCATGTCTGTTTTTTTGAACCTCTTGAATTAGTAGTTGTAGCAGAAGGCAAAGGTGGATGTGGCTTTGAGCTATTCTGTTGAAGCTGCATACGCAATGGAGAAACAGAAGGCGCAGCACGAGAGGCTGCTTTCTTTGATGTAAGCTTCCCTTTGGTTATCACATAAACCGTGCAGAAGTCAGGTGCCGTCTTCGAAACGGCTCCCGGGATATCTGTAGGTTTGTTGAACCTGCAGAGTTTCAAAGACCCAGACTGATCCATCATTTCCGGTTAAAACATTCACAGCTAAACCGGAAAGAGATAGATAAAAACAAACCTGAGAAAGCCACCTTTTGAAGAGGAACCAACCACCAATATCTCAATGATGACCTGACTTGCATATTCGACTAAACCTCTCGCCACATCTGACTCCTCCAGCACCACATCCTTGCATTGTATCTGAAACACGTTCCATTTCAAGAAAGCACATCATAATAAGCATAGGAAGATACAGAGCACACGTAGAACTGTTTTTGACGTATATAGTATAAATAAGATTAGAGAGACCAACATCTTTGCGTGAACAGAGGCAACGAAAGGGAAGGAACAACTGTTTGTAAGAGCCTTCTGGTTCTCCACTCACCAATGAAGAATCACCATTTATTTGGCTCGATTCTGGAAAAAAAACAGAGAAACAAAACCAGTCAGGTACCGAGAAAGGAAAGGAAGACGCATAAAGGAACTAGAAACAGAGAAGAAAGAGAGAGATTTTACTAGAAGAGGTTGAGCTAATAGAAGGGTTCGTTGACAAAGAAGAAGCCCGAGGCTTGACATGGATGAGAAGGATGGTTTGGCCTCTCTGCAACAAATTATCGGTAGCCCATTTCAGAGCATTTTGGCTGCTTTTGTCTCTGTCTATTGCCACAGCAACCAATCCATCCGTGCCATATCCTCCTCCGTCTCTGTCCCGCCTGTTCTTCGCCATCCAAATCTCTTTCTCTCTCTATATATGAATCTCTAAAAACAGAGGAAGGAATATGGAAGAGCAATACACAGAGAGGTTTTTGAAGCTTCAATGGTCAAATATAAGTTTATTTGTTTTTTTCCTTTCTAAGATCCTCCCGATTGTCATTCGTCTGTCATTTTTCTATAAAAATCCGTTGACTCTGTTTCTATCTCTCTGTTTTTATCTCTCTGTTTTGAGCGTTTCTCCTTCTTCCCCGCCTCTCTTTACTCAAACTTCCTATCAAATGTGTGTTATATATTTTACTCACAAACAATTTCTGTTTTTTCTTGCACACAACAAATCTACAATAAAAAAAAAAATGTATGAGAAAACACCCGAACTATATTTTATGTGTATTTACTACGGATCCTTGTGTCAATAAAAAAAAATGATCAGAATGTTATTTGTATAAGCAAGCACAACTACAGTCTCAAATTTCCTAACTGTGTTTGAGTTTTTCTTGACAAAAAGATAAAAGAATATAGGTCCATTGACTCTGGTGTCTCAGTTTCAAAACACAACAGATTATATAAGTCATTGACAAATTCACTATGACTTTCTCTGCTGCTAAACCAACAATGCTTCTTGTTCTTCCACACATGTAGGATGAAGATCATAATCGCAAGCATCGCAAGAAAACGCCCAAAACCTGCCTTGCTTCTTACAGAAATCACACACATAAGCTTTCGCCATATCCAGCTTTAGCTCATGTTCGTGTTTCTTATCTTTCACTTTCCTTGGAAACGAATCGCCTTCTTTCTTCAAACAAGCTTCTAACTCAACAATCCTAGATTCCGTGAATGGATAACTCCTCGATCCATACAACGAGACCATCTCTCTCGCGTTTGTGCTCACCGTTTTCTCTTCAGGTCCTATGATGACCAAAGCAGGTATGAGTTTGATGTTGAAGATTCTACAGAGATCTTGTCTTGTTCTGTCCTCATAAGGTACTGCAAGCCACGGCATGTTGGTCATGTTGAGACTGAACTCTCTCGAGTCTCTGTCTGTTGAGACTAAGATGACTTCGAAGGAGCCTTTTGTGGTGGTCGTAAGCTCATTGTACACATCTATGAGCTGAGAAGTGAAGGATCGAAAAGGTGGACACCAATGTGCACCAAAGTATAAACCTATGGTCTTGCCCACAAGTTCAGAAACTAGTACCTGCATATTGTTCATAGACATAAAATCATTAAGGATCATTTGATCAGACCAGATCGTTGAAGTTTCTAAGTCATTTTTCTTACCTTACTTCCATTTCTAGAAACAACGTAATTCCGGGATTCATGCGTAAGGAGTTTCTCCAACTGTCCTCCAACGCGTTTGGAGTCATCGATGGCCTTGAGTTCTTCTTTCCTCTTTTTAGTGAAAGGAAATGCTTCAGGACCATAGTCTTCAATTAGACCAATTACATCTTCAGCGACCGAGATTTCATCTGGATCTAGAGGAACGAGTGACGGGATACGAGCGATCCTGTACTTGTCCGTTAACTTGTTGCGTAGGCTTAAACTGAAGGGAACTGCGAGCCATGGCATGCACCAGAAGTGTTCATAGAATAGAGTCATATCATGATCAAATGAGACAAAGATGATCTCAAGTTCTTCTCCTCGTTTCTGAAGACTCTCGTAGAGTTTTACCAGCTCTGGAGTAAAGTCCTTGCAAGGCCTGCACCAGTTTGCGGAGAAGAAGAGACAAATCGTCTTCCCGTGAATATATTCCAAAGGCACCTGAGAGAAGTGAGCTTGTAGTTTAATAAAAGATCCTGAGTATAGAAAAACCACATACGACTCAAGACCACGTTGTGAAACAATAAGGAGAGAGAATGATTGGTACCTCTCCACTATGCGACAAAAGGAATTCAATCCCTTCCGCTGCTAGTATAGAGTAAATATCATCATTTTCAGGAAACTGCACTTGATAATCTGCTGATACTGCCATCTAAACTGCAACACCACTATTCTCTGTCTGCTTCTTCTGTTTTGATAGAGAAACCTAAACCAATATATGAGAATGGACATGGTTCATCAAGAACAGGTGCCTTAGCCTTATTGTCGGAGTACATGCTACTATAGTTATATAACGGCTCAAGTGAATTCTAACTCCAAAGGCTTCTAATGAAAAGAGCAAATGCTTTGTGATTGGGTGAAGACTGAGATGTTCTAAACACAACTACAATTAAACCTGACTTTCTTTTCTGGTGATTAAAAACCCCCCAAGTTTCATCTTAGATATACAGAAATATCAAGACCAGTTTTAAATCATCAGAAACGCAGACAAAACTTGAAGGAACATACAACTGAAAAAAAAAAACTGAAAGAGGATTTACAGAGTATGAACTGACTCAGAAGACCTGTTGAGAAAAAGTAGCAAGCGAAAACTCAACATACCTGAACCAAAGAGATGTGAACACAGAGTCTATTGTAACAAGATTTCACCACAGGTCTAATTCTCGTTGATTTTCCTTTCGGTTGATCAAGCTTGTAAATTCCAAGAAAAGGGGATAAAGGAGAATCACATGGGGACAATAAAATAAAAATAGAAAAGATATAAATTTTATTAAGGTCTTTGTCAAACATACAAAAATATCCTCAAAGAATATACCAACCATCTGCAACGTTACCCAATAGCTAAAGCAACAAGCTTGTGAAAACCATAAATTAATATTCTTGCTTATCTCAACAGTGGCATCAGAAAAAGTGGACAAGTTGAAGAAGAAATGGACATAAAAGACATTCTTTTGCGTCTAGATGATGATACCAAATGAGGGCACGAATATTCACAAAATGAGGAAAACAACAAAAAAGAGCTGAATACTGAAAAAAATCAATAAAAGAAACAAAAGCTTGAAGCTTTTTTACTCATCGACCATAACTAAGAAAAAGAATTGAATGCGAGTAATCCTGGCGGTAACAAATTAAAAGTGATCGTGTTTACCTACAAACAGAGACACGAAACATCAACGAGGTTTAGATGAAGAAGAAGAAGAAGAAGAAGACTAGTGGAGAGCAGAGAGAGAGACAGGCCTTCAGTGGAAGCTATTACATGAGAGAAAACTCCTCAGTCATGGCTCTTGAAGAACGATGATCGCCATCACTAGCAGTCACGTATGAAGATCGAACACTCTCTTGACCTCCACCTGCATCTCTGTCGACTTCTTCTATCCGATCAACAGCCTCGTGGAGCTCAATTCTCCTCTCTATGTCCCAGTCACAGCATCTCAACCCAATCTTGAGCAGCTTCAACATTTGCCCTTCGTGTTCTTTCCCTGCTTTCATCTCCTTGTCGAACACATCAGCTGTCCACTCCGTTCTCGCTACCGACTCAACCCAAGCAGCTAGCTCGTCATCAGCTCCTTTCCCTTGCCGTAGATAGTTCGCCGGAAACTTCCCCGTCAGGATCTCGAGGATTAAGATTCCAAGGCTCCACACATCGGACTTTCTCGAGGTCCGCTCTTGCTGAGTGAACTCTGGGGCCTTGTAAGCCACCATGAACTGCTGCGACTGCTCCCTGTTCACCACCGGCACGAGAGCGTAGTCCGTTAGGAGCGGCTCGAAGTCGTGGTCGAGCAACACGTTTGAAGATTTGAGATGGCCGTGAGGGAGATTCAGATCAGGGAATACTCTGTAGAGATAAGCCAAACCTCTCGTAACTCCTCTTGCAATCTTCAATCGGATCGGCCAATCCAAAACCACCTGACCTGGTGTCCGATTTGCTGCAAAAGTTATCAAATAAAGTTCATCACTTTCGTCGAAAAGTCATCAGATTGAGATGAACACTGGAAAGTTTTCTAATTTTACCATGGAGGAGATTCGCGAGGCTTCCATTGGTAATGTAATTGGTGACGAGAAGCTTCTCCTCTTTTCTGTAATAGAAGGCGACCAATGGAAGAAGATTAGGGTGAGATAATCGACCGATCTTCTTCATATGATCGTAGAACTCCTCTCTCCCGATGTTGCTCATAAACCTAAACCGCTTCACAACCACCGCGCGGCCGCTCGATAGAGCCGCCTTGTACGACGATCCGAATCCGCCGCTGCCGAGAACCTCCGCGGACGCACGGAGCATATCCTGGAGCGTGAACCTCTCCTGATCATTCCGAACGAAATGCAGCTTCCGTTGATCTCCTCGCTTGTCTTCTTCTGGAGACTGAGCTCCCTCGGATAATGCTGCTGTTGATGCTGAATCTCGCTGCACACTTTCATTGGCTAGCTTCCTGTAGACCTTCGAGTCCTGCGAGCTCTTCTCACTCTGTTGCTCGGTTGGTCCGTAGATTTGGCCGTGGTCGTGGCCTTGGCCTTGGCCTTGCCCTTGACGACGGCCGAGGATGCAAACGGAAAGAAAGACGGTAATGAGGACTATGACGGCGAGGACGGTGAGGGCAAGGAGAAACACCGTTAACAACGGCGGACGAGTGTATCTGCACGGAAGCAGAGGCGGCCCACACAGCCCCTTGTTACCTGTTTTAGACACATACGAATTATTGAATTGTGAGATCTTACATGGCCCAATTTCTCCGTAGGCCCATTAAGAATGTAACAAGCGAATAGTTAGTTTATCTGGTTATGAGCTAAATTACGATTATGGAAAAATTACTAATGTATTATTAGCTCGATTTTTTCCTGACAACAAAGTGTCGTATGTTTCAAAAAAATAATTATTCGATCTCCAAAACAAACTAATTCATATTGTGATCCATGAAAAGCTTAACAACGTGCCTAACGTGCTCGCTACTTACAAAAGAGTCCATGACCAATAATATAGTTTAAATCTTCCCATGGAGTAATAATAATTAAAAGAAAGGTAATTCCTCATGTTTCATAACTTTCAAGACTATTTGTTACAATATATTAACATGGGATCATGAATGTGGAAGATAACGATGATAATTAATCAAGAAAAGAGAAAGATATAATGAAAAAACACTTCACTAGAAAGAAAAAGAAAAAAGAGATGATGATGATTACCTAAGAAGAAGGTGTTGTTCATGAGGCCGAGAGTAAACGGAATTCGACCCTCTAGTCGATTATTAGCAACGTTAACGGTAACGAGATTCTTCTGTTTAAACGCCGGTAATTTCCCGGTGAACAAATTATTCTCGAGATTCAGCTCAGTCAGCTTCGGCAATTTCCCCAACGACTCCGGAACCTCACCGGAAAACCGGTTTCCTTCAAGATGAACCTTCACCAAAGCCTTCATTCCATCAAACAAATCACCGTCGATCTCGCCTGAAAACCGGTTATGCGCCAAGTAAAGATGCACTAGCGAGACAAGCCCGTCGAGTCCACGTGGCACCGACCCTTCGAAACCGTTATGCATGAAGCTGATGCTCTTGAGCCCTCGCATCGACGCGAGGGAGTGCACGTCAAGCACGCCGGAGAGGCTCATGTTCTCGAGGCGGAGAGCGAACACGACGCCGTTCGAGCACATCACTCCTTTCCATTTCGAGTCGCTTCCTTTTTCTCCGGAGCAAGGAGGGTCGCCTGAGTCCCATCCCACCAGCGCGGTAGGGTTCACGAGAGATGACTTGAACTTCAAAAGAGCGTCCGAGTCACCATCTCCGACGACAGGACCGACGAAGCAGACGGCGAGTATTAACAACAGAGAGTAGTACACGATCCGGGATTTGTCACCGCGGTTCATTTGGATCGCCGGAGCGAGGTTTGTGAGAGAAACAAATCCAAATTAGGTTTTGAGAGGAAGAGGAAGAGATATATGTCGACACGGAACAATATCTTGACGGGTTCCTGTGGATTGAATATGGATTAATCAAATGAGATGAGTTTTGCCGGAAGGAGAATGAAAGGACGGCTGATGGTGAAGTGACAGCAAAGGTCAAGCACAATCGTTTTCGCCTGCTAATATGTCAGTTTTCTTTTTGTGAAGCTCCGAGAACGTGGAACCAAGTACTGTATAAGCTTTCGATGTTGTTTAGTCACACAGTTTTGTGGAGTATTTTATATATAACCTTGTTTCATGCTCTTAATGTTTTTTATTTTTACTAGATTATATATAAATCTTAAGTCATATTCTAAATTATTTTCTTAGGTTTTTTTTCGTAACATAACATTTTCTTATATGCTTCTAACATTTGTTTTGTAATAAATAATTTTCTACATTAGATGTAAGTTTATGATCTTCATTAATTAATGTTGTCATTTGTCAAATTAACGTATGAAAGTTTTAATTTGCTTTCACAAACTTATATCCATTACATCATAATCTCTCCACAACATCTCATCCGCAGATTGTGGTTAATGGAATTGGCTAATTATGTATTTGGCTGATATATACATTTTATGATCTATATTAATGAGGTATCATCACTAGTTGGTTTTTTTTTAAATTACTCATAAATAGACTCAATCCAGAACAGTGTTTGTACTTTAATGGACTTTTTAATATCCACACACCACACCTACATAATTTAAGGACATTGTATTTATGCATGGCTTCAGAATACATTCAATTCCAGTTTGGTTTAATAGATTTGAAATGGTTCGAAACCACAAAGAAAAAGTACTATATATATAAATAATATAAATTGTGATCAACAAGGACTTCATGGCCCAATGGATAAGGCGCTGGTCTACGAAACCAGAGATTCTGGGTTCGATCCCCAGTGAAGTCGTTTTGATTTTTTGAACTCAAAAGTAATTAAAGAATCTCTGCTAAAATTACGAGAAAAAGGGGGAATTTAAGGTCGGTCTCCCAGTCAATAATTAATTGGAAATAAGGTCGGTTTCTCTTATCCATCCTCAGATCCTCTATTTAAAATTTTAAACACATGCACACTCTCATAATACCAAAACCATAACACCAAAGAAACCCTAACTTCATCCTCCATACTATATATAAACGTATATATACGCACACACACAAACCAGTTTTCCAAAGTTTTCGTATACACCTGAAAAAAGAAACCCCTAGCCACTCTCTCCCAGACTCGCAACGATGGCAAAAGCTTCTGAAACCATCACCTTCATCATCGTCGCCCTCTTGATTACGTTGTCTTGCGCGACACGGATTCGTTTTACTCATTCAGATCACACGAGTACTGGTTACGTCGACAAAGAAGCAACTACAATTCCGTATCGACAGATACATATTTGATCAGAGGGAGAAAGCTTCAAGGCTACGTCTTGGTCCCTACTTCGACACGGTTGAAGAGCGCGTCACTCGCTTCGAATCTGAGCCATTCCTGTATCCCACGATGATCCGTAACGCGGAAGCTTCTCTCCGGAGGATGCACTGAAGCCAAAATCATTAATCTCAAGATCGAGTTGGCTCGATTAATTCGATTGTTTCTTCTTTTCCTTTTTTATCACACAGCTACAAAATCATGAAGCTATTCGAGAGGATATTTGTACGATTAGGATTCTTAGGGTTTGTCTGAGAACCTGAGATTGCCAAAAGAATCATTGTATGTATATATAATATAAAGCATTCGTCAGTTACATATATATATATTTTGTTAAGCATATATAGTCGGGTCAGTTCCCGTTATCATACACTTGTGAGCATCTAGGGTTTTCCTCTAAGCTGCTGGCTTTCCTTCTTTTTTTTGGGTAATTTTTTTGGTTAGTTTCTTAAATAATCAAAGTGTAGGGGATATGAGAAAAAGAACACGACTTGCTCCTCCTACTCTGTAATGGCATGAAAATTGTAAAACATTTTATTTTTTTCTGTGGCTGTTAACATAAATAAAATAAAATATAATCAACCATAAAACAAAAAAATTATTCATATACTACCATTAATCTTTTGGTAATAGTGACCCAAAGCCAAAGTTAAATTACTTTAATAACTATCATGTCAATTTTACAATCATACAAATTACAATACCTTATTACTTTGCATATGTGTCCTAAATTGATTAGACTACCTAACATAGATTAATGACATAAGTTACCATATCAGTGGAATTCTGCTTGGTCAATAGATCTTAGGCTGCTTTAGCGTTAGATAAGAATCCGGCTGTTTTTTTCTTAGTATTGGCTAAGAATCTATGTGTGTTGATCCTTCGATGGTTGTTAGAATACTTTGAGAACCGAATTTTATGTTTCCTTTAGCCATTTCTTGAATTTGCTCATGCTGCAATTGGGGAATGTGTTTGTCTACAGGGATGTGATGCATCCGTCTCAGCATATGTCTTGACTGGTCCCATATGGGACGAACTGCTCAAAACCTTCCCATGAACTGATTCTTGCCCTTTCAACTTGTCAAGTGAATTCGACGTGTACTTTTACTCATCACGATGAAAGCACATCAATGGTCTTTTGTTTTCTGAAAAAGTAAACGTGATCTCACATTGCAACTATATGTTGTCATCTCACATCGCATTTTCTAAAAGTATATATACAGACAGCGTTCCTGCTAGCGCCAGCCAGGCCCATCCCTGTCTTAAAGCAGGTGAAGCATTGGCTTTCATCCACATATATTTTTTTCAAATCCAGGCCACATTTACAAAAATTATTTATAGTTTAGGTGGTCAACTAAGAAGGTATAAAGAGAAATTTACTTCACATCTATATGCATAATTTACCTTCTTATTTTTCTTTCTTTACTAGAAAGCTTTCTTTATTTTTATTTTTTATGAAATAACTTCTTTTCTATGTCAAATAAGAAAAATTCTTTCTTGCCGCTATCACATAAGCTGTAAATTCTCTTTACAAATTTTTTCATTAAATCATTCAGAATTCAGAAAATTTGAGTTTTGATTTTGACAATTTGGGTATTTCTCAAGTTCTGTGTTAATTCTAATTATTGTTTTCTTCTTTATCACTTTGTACTCGACTATTGCTGATTAATTAATTAACAATCAATAGTTATAATGATACAATGGTGTTGAATTGAATTAGAAAAATAAATAATTGTTATTAGATGCTAATATTTATGAAAGTAATGAAACAAGAACATGTTTTTATGCTACATTTTAACTACATAGTTTTAATTTCTTTTTTAACAATAGTCTCTGCAATTTTTTTTTCCAGTAATATGCCTCTAGATTCTAGTAAGCACTAGAAGACATATTTTTAGATTGTTACAATTAGGTTAACAAGAAATGATATTGAAACTGATGGTTATAAAAATAGTGAGAAAGAGGTGCATACGTTGAGCAATATGAAAACATTGATAGAGTTGACCATATTGAAGAAAATAAAGAAAAAAAAAATCTCTTTCTTAGACAATAATGATAAACATGAAAATGTGTCTATTTTCAGTGGTTTTGATCCATTTTAGCAGTTTTAATTTATGAAGAGCCACAATTTTTTATTTTTTTGAAATGCTTAAGTCTTCTAAATGTTCCGGACCGCACTGGCACCAGTTTTTTGAAACGCCAAGTATTACACGATTAGAGAACTCCAATGAAGAAAATGACTAAACATTTAAAGCATAATTATTCCCTTTAGCTATCACCAGAGCCGTGTCAAGCTCATTTCATACATAAACATTTTTTTTTAAATGCTCTCATTTATAAAAAAATTATAATAATAAATATAATTTTTATATAGTAAAATAATAAAATAAAACTAAATAAATTAAATTGTAGTTTTAAAACATTTTTTCTCCAAAATAATTGACCAGAATTTTAATTCTTTTCACCAATCAAAGATGAAAACTATTTAGAAAAATAATTAAATAATTGACAAGAAGAGAAAGTAAAAAAAATTATCTTAATTATATCTAATTGTTGGAGAAATACAAAAATTGTTTGTACTATTAAACTTCTAATTGCCAGAGAAAGAAAGAATTTGTATAGTTTGGTTTTTTTTACTTTAATTCTTTGATTTTTTTGGATCATTTCCTTTAATAACAATTTAACTTATTGTTGTTAATTTCTCTTTTGTAAACTCATATATGTATAAGTCCATATCCATATTTGAGATTAAAATATAACAAATAATAAAAATAGATTATTAAATCTTTTTAAAAAGTTGCTGCCCTGATTTAAAAAACAATTTGCTGTCCTAATGTTTTTTTTTAATTACATACAGGCACGGCTCTGGCTATCACTCGATTTCTTGGGGAACTTCATGGAGCTTATTAAGGGTATTAACAATTTCACTCAGACAAACGATTAGCTCGTCTCCTTGATGTCTCGCAAACTTCATTTTGTCGTCAATGCCAATATCATCCCCTGTTTCACTACCCTTTGCTAGATTTCTCCCAACTATTGCATGTATCAAGTCAGCTTTCTCACCTAGCTTCGCTTCCATCGCTTTTACCTCCTCTTCTATGTTCATCGCTTCCTCCTCCTCTTCTATGCTCATCGTTTCCTCCTCCTCCTCCTCTTCTTCATCCGTGGAGATTTCTTCCACTGGCTTCTTCTCTTCAACGGTTTTGTTCTGAAGGTTTGCTTTTGCACGTTGGTCTCGAATGTTTTCCGGAACTCGGTTTCTCCGTGGCTCCTCTTCCGTCTTTGACTTATGTGGCGGATTCTCCTTCATGACGACCACAGTTCGCTGTCTTGGCCTTTTTGATCCTGCAAAAGCTGAGTTTCAGAACCGAGTGATTCTTGACTGACCTGGGCTTACTCCAAGTGGACCAAAGAAGAATAGAGTTATGTACCTAATTCGGTAGTGACATCAAGAACGTCACAGCCTTCTTCTGCTTCCGGGTCACTATCAGGTTCAGTCTCAGCTTTGTGCTCTTGGATCATCACAACCGCATTGATGGCTTCAAAGAGCTCCTTACCCACATTCCTGGGGAGATTCAGTCTCTTCCTCTTCTCAGTACTCAGGGACCAATAGGAATGGCCACTGCCTTGTCCTTGGGATTCCCACCGCTTGATCTGATTGTAATCTGACACCAATGAGTCCCATTTCCTCCTGCATTGGTTCAGGGTTCTGTGTACATCCAAAGCGTTACAGTTCTCTGAGATCATTGTCCATTTCTGGAAGCTGGATAACGCATTCGAACAATCCGCTTCAACCGCAGCGATCTCGTTCACGAGAATCAGACAGTCTTTGAGAGCCCAGTCCGGAGCAACCTGAGACCGCGTTCTCCGTGAACCCGAGGTGGTGCCTTCCTCCATCTATTTAACTTTCACTGCAATTTGGTTTATGAACACTCTCGTGAATATATCATCATCAGCTACACATTACAGCATAACTGTGAGCTGAATCATTAAACACTATAGTCAATTTGGAAAAATGAACAAGAAGATAGTAGTGTGAGGTGCCTCTGCATGTTCATCTTTGTATGTGTTTGAGCAACAGTATGTTATGATATGATATGCTTACTAAATCGAAACTCAAATCAAGAAAAATGCGTGCTTTTGAGCTGTTTCGATCCACAGTTTTGCAGGAATGTCAGAAATGGAAAAATTTGAAGACAAAATTCCCAAAATGCAGCTCTGTGTTCGAAATTGAAGAATCGGTACCACGCAAATCTGACACGAAATTCGAACAAGCATCCTAATTCATACGAGAATTTCTCTAACCCGGCGAAAGAAGAAGGCTTTGAGCAACAAAAATTCAGATGATACGAGCTTTACCGGATCGTCAGACACGGCTTCTGGGACGACAAGTCGAGACTCGAGAGCCAGCAAGCCACTGTGTTCCGACGGCGATAAATGGAGTTCAAGAGATGTGTTGTAGTGACGCCGAGGCCCATCTCATGAAAAGCTATAAGCTGTATCTATCCACAGGCCCAAACTATTTTTATAAATTGGAGATTATCAGTACATATTACGCCACATCTTTCTCTTGACGTGGTGTAACCCAAACCTTCTTATGTTCTATGTTTGCCAACTTTTTATGGGTTTTCGACCAATTCACATGATCTTATTACTAATTAGCTCAAAACGGATTTTCCCGAATATATATATATATATATATAGTTAATTATTTCAAATTTGGTATTTGAAAAATGAAAGATGGTTTCGTTTAGAAGAGATCTGGTTTTAGCCTTCTCGAAATCTGTTATGGCTGATTTCGTGAGAAAGCAATTATCATGGGAGAAGTTAATTAAATTAGTCTTAGTTACCTTAAGCAAAGCCCCAAAAGTATTGTTTTTTATGTATCGACTATCGATGACGTTGGTAATGTATCTATCAATAACGATGGTAATGTACATATCTGCGTTTGTGTAACAAATACATTCTGACTCTTGTGTTTTGTGGTTTTTGATTGTGTCTTTGTTTATTTAAATATTTACAAATGAAAAATGAACACCTTTGTCTTCAGAATTGATGACAGTGGAAAAATTCTTTGAAAATTTGTCATTTAGTAAAATTTAGAAATTAGGCTCTAATTTGGGTTAAAAATTAGGTTATTGATTGTATCCCTATTAAATTTCCGGTGATTTGTTAGGAAATTTGTTTTTCTATAGATTTTGGAGATATGGTTCCCATCAATTTCAATTAAGAAAAATAGATTTAGATTCCTTGTTTTGAGAAGAAAGATATTTTGGAAAGGGCAGAAACAAGCGTCTTCACCGGTCCGTCACGTGACGAATGGACCGCGGAACAGACAAATAATCAGATGAACTTTAAAACAACATGCGTGGCATGAACACGCGGTTCTGTCTCTCTCTATTTCTAATATTTCTTCTATAAATGCTCTTCTTCCTTCTCATTGCTTCCTCCTCATTTTAATACACCTCGAAAGCAGAGATAAATAAGAGAGAGAGAGAGAGAGAGAGAGAGAGAGAGAGATTCAGAGAAAGGAGGGGAGAAGGAGCTGAGTGGTCTCATTACCAGTACTAGCTCCATACAAACCGAAACGACGTCGTCCCCTCAAATATCATCTGCAATCTCTCCTCCCACGACTTCCTCAGCTTTTCTCGGGTTGTAGTTAATCTAATTACGAGAGGAGATCTTGTCTCACGGTGGGATTGAGTTTTTCTCTTTACGAAGATCCTGCCCCAGGGTAAAGTTTTGATTTTTTTTATTTCCTTTTTCCTTCCGCATTTCGGTTTAGGTAGCTTATGTTGCATCTTCTCAGCGATTTCTCTATCTGGTGAAACTCTATGTTGAATGAATTATTCTTACTGTTTGGTTATGATTATTGCACCATAGGAAAAGAAAGCTCTTTTTTGTTTCTCCCTTACAAGAATTTGGGACCACATGTCTATTGGGTTCTGTCTTTGTCCCAAAGGTCTGCATCACTGCCTAGAAAACTTTCCTCTTTTTTTTTTCCAAATTGAAACAAAGAAGATTTGGGTCTTAGTTTTGTCTGAGCTGTCTTGAATAGAACCCAGCAACTGAGCATATCTGTGGACATGTAAAGCTGAATCAACAATTGGAACGGTGGTCCACTCGTGATTTTTCTTAATGGTTCATTGCACATGTTGTACTTTTACCTCTTGTCTTGTCTTTACATGTTGTACCTTTTTCTCCGGCATTTACCCTCCACAAGATCAATGATTTGTGTCTTATGCATTCTTGAAATTCTTCTTTTGGTGTTTTACAGCATCTAACTGCAGAAAATGGTGATGTGGGTCTTTGGCTATGGTTCTCTTGTGTGGAACCCAGGATTTTACTACGATGAGAAAGTGTTAGGTTTCATCAAGGGATATAAACGTGTCTTTGATCTTGGTAACACCTTTTCGTTCCTTTTGCTTATTTGACTGTTTTATCTTTCCTCCTCAACTGTTGATTGATTGATTGATTCTTTTGTGTTTGATTTGATTTGCTAGCTTGCATTGATCACAGAGGTACACCAGAACACCCGGCAAGAACTTGCACCCTCGAGAAAGATGAAGAAGCCATATGCGTATGTAGAAATTCTTACGTGTCTATATGATTAAAGGAGTTCGAGAATCTTCAAGAGTCTGGTCATGTTCACCCATAAAATCTCTATTTCTTACTAACAATCCAATATTTTTCTTGACAGTGGGGTACTGCATTCTGTGTCCGTGGAGGACCAGAAGAAGAACGTCTGGCTATGGAGGTATGTCTCTGCATCTAAAAACCAGATCGCTTGATGATGTATCATGTTCATACCTTTGTGTTGACGATTCTACTTATGCACAGTACTTGGAACGTAGAGAGTGTGAATATGATCTCAAGACATGTGTGGACTTTTACAAGGTGAGTCCTTACAATCCCCGATTCTATTGAATAAGCCTATTCTCTTATGCTCCTAAAAATTGAACTTGAAAAAGTTTCTTCTCTTAACTTACACAGGAAGATGATCCCCTGAAGCCAGCTGTAACTGGAGTGATGGTGTAAGTTGTTTTCTATCATACAGCGCTGTATCTTTTGCTTTTCATCTACAAGTGTCTGTGTTGTGACTTGTTTTGGAAGCATTTTTCAGATTCACTTCTACTCCAGACAAGATCTCCAACAAGTATTACCTTGGACCTGCGCCATTAGAAGACATGGCAAGGTAAAAAACACACAGCCTTCAACTCAAATTCTTCTGTTCCTTCGCTTTAGATGCCAGATTCTTGTCCTCACACTATCCCGTTGCTTTGTTGTATTGGAAGACAAATCGCCACAGCCAATGGACCATGTGGTAACAACAGAGATTATCTATTCCTGCTAGAGAAGGCAATGCACGACATCGGTTAGTCCAGAGCTCCCTTTTACTACAAACATGTTTAGGAATTACGGTTTGAAATCTTAACCTGAATAAAACATTGATTATCACTCTTCACGCAGGGCATGAGGAGGATTATGTTATAGAGCTGGCGAACGAGGTGAGGAAAGTTCTTGCTGAGTCCTCGACGAAGAAGGTGTCACCGGTGAAGGAATCAAGAGCGAGCCGTGTGGCTAACAAGTCCAAGAGCAATGTCCCCACTGCTCATCAGATACTTGCTCATCAACCTGAAGCTGTTGCCACTACTATTTAGCTCTTGCACTTGTCTTTTAATTGGCTTTAGACATGAGGGATTCTGCTTCGTTTTGCTTCCTTCTTTAACAAAGTTCGTTTTTCTTTTCCCAAGCAGAGAAGAGTTATCTTTGTGTGTTTGAAAACTCTGTTATATTGACAACTTGTCCTAACGAGTGCTAGTTGTTTTATCTTTCTGGCTCATTTCAGCATCTTTTGGAGAAAACAAAATACAGTATGATTAGATGATTGTGAATATGATCCGTTTAATTGCCTTTTCATCCACTTTTTTCACAAGTTTTTCTTTTACAAATTCTTTTTATCAATAAATCCGCAAATTATCAATAAATCTCCAACAGTTTGCTTTAATTGTATACACGAGAGGATTAATGTGTGATTTTTATGAATGAAGAAATACAACAACACTGTCCTAATAAGAAAACTCAAAACTCACTACCAAAAAAAAAAAAAATAAGAAAACTCAAAACTCTTAACAAAATAGTTTCAGGCCATTAGATATTGGGCTTGAATTTGGAAGGCCCATGAGATATTTAGATATTGGGCCTTTACGTAAATTGCGTTTTTAATCTTTGCTTAATATATTTGACTAAAAAAGAGAACCCGACTTGGGGTATAAGCCAGTTCTTCGTCTTTATTTCATCTTTCTTCCCCTTCAGTCATCACCGTAATCTGGATTATTATTAATCGCCAAACTCTCAACTCAGGGGGATTCTTTTCGTTCCACACAAGCTTCGAATTCTGCAACAATGGATCTCAATCTCGATGCGCCGCACTCGATGGGAACTACCATCATCGGCGTCACTTACAATGGAGGTGTCGTCCTCGGAGCCGACTCTCGTACCAGCACCGGTGAGCTTTCTCTTCTCTACTCTTCTAGGGTTTCTTTTTTGGGTTCGTTGGGTTTGTCTTTGAGCTCTGTTTTCGTTTCAATCGGAACGGAGAATAAGCGTATTCGATTGTTCTATCTGGGAAATTTATTAGAAAGCTGATTGAATTGGGATCTGTTGTTATTACTCGCGCAGGGATGTACGTAGCGAATCGGGCTTCAGACAAAATCACTCAACTTACCGACAATGTCTACGTCTGCCGCTCTGGATCGGTAATTTTTCGTTTTTCCGGATTTCTATTTAGGGATTTCATTATTTTTTTGCTTGACCACTTCTCTTCTGCTCGCTAGACTTCTTACTCAGATGTTTATTATTATTCACGAATAATTGACAATTGGGTTTTATTGATCTTCACAACCTCTTCTTGAAGCTCTTTCGCTTACTAGGTTTCTTACTCGGATGTTTGTTGTCCATGATTATTAGCTTGCAAATGTGTTATTGTGGCTGCATTTTACTGAGTACCAGAAGCTCTTCTTCTTCCTTTTTTCAGGCTGCTGATTCTCAGGTTGTCTCGGACTATGTCCGCTACTTTCTTCACCAGCATACGTGAGTGTTTCAATTCTTCCCTTGATTCAACGTAAATACATGACTTGATACTTTTGCTATCTTTTTATATCTGAAGATAAAAATAATTTGTTTGCTTATGGTTTGCAGAATCCAGCTGGGACAGCCTGCGACTGTAAAGGTTTCTGCCAACCTCATTAGGATGCTCGCATATAACAACAAGGTACAAGTTTACTGTAAAGCTTGCAGATTGTTTGGGTTTTTTACCAGAAACTTAAACCCATGAGTAGTGGGCAATGTGGATGTTGTTCCATTTTAGACCAGCGTCGTTTCTTTTAGAGAAAACTTGCTCTACGTTTCACTGCTATATGACTTAAAGCTCAAAATTTTGGGGCCATAGAGATTGATGTTTCATGTCAAACCTAGCTTGCTAGCATATATGAATCTCCTATTGTCCGTAGTGTTGTTGTAATGGTTGTTCTCTAGTCTGTAGAAGGAAATTATATGTTCTAAATGCAACTGTATCCAATGCTCAGTATGTATTCTATTGTATATATATCCTACGATCTCAATTTTCTGTACTCTTGAGTCTTATCTATCTATCTATCTGTATAGCAGAGATGCATATCCAGTGCGTTATTGTATGGTTATTCCTTGTTTTAATTATATGGGTTTGTGGACTGAAGCATGATATGTCTTTATTGCGCAGAACATGCTGCAAACTGGCCTCATTGTTGGTGGCTGGGATAAATATGAAGGCGGAAAGATCTACGGGATTCCACTTGGTGGAACTGTAGTGGAGCAACCGTTTGCTATTGGAGGTAAAAACCAAATCTTTTTGCGTTTTATGATCTATGGGGTTTAACACAGCTGCATTCGATCAAGTTCTCTATGATATTTTACTTGTATGATAGTATGATACTTAGCTTTCCTGCTAATAACTGGTGGACTTTTTGTTTGTTTGTGCAGGCTCTGGCTCGAGTTACCTTTATGGTTTCTTTGATCAGGCCTGGAAAGAAGACATGACCAAAGAAGAAGCTGAGGTAAGGCGGTTCAGATCGTTATATCTCTGCATATGCTAAAAACTCACAAACCCATTTGCTGTAACGGTCCTTGCTGCTATTACGCTGTGTATTGCAGGCACTTGTTGTGAAGGCTGTTTCACTAGCCATCGCCCGTGATGGAGCCAGTGGAGGTGTCGTACGGACTGTCATAGTAAGATATCTCCTCTGGCCAAAACTCTCTTAAGCGAGACTTGCATTATAACCTCTTTAATGGAACTCAGTTAACAAAAACTGGTTGTTGATGTTTTTGAACAGATCAACTCAGAGGGAGTGACGAGAAATTTCTACCCTGGAGATAAGTTGCAGCTTTGGCACGAGGAGTTGGAGCCACAGAACTCTCTACTGGATATCCTCAACGCTGCTGGTCCTGAACCAATGGCCATGTGATGCAAACAACAATCGTTATCTTACTCTGTCAAGCAAACGTTTTAGATATTTCATTACATTTACCAATGTCTATTATGACTCCAAACTCTGCTTGAGGTTATGTTGGATTGACCCGATCGGTCTTTTTAAAATGGATATCGTGTTTTGATTCCTCTGTTATGGTTTTAGTTACTCTGTTCTCGACGTTGATTCCTATCTATGCCATGACTTTCTTAATCACGAAACAAAAATAACAGGAAATACTGTATATTGAAATAAAAGCATATTAATCAAAATAGTAATTACTAGTACATTTTGTATGCTCGACACGTGGCCGGACAATGGATATCTTCTGTAGACACATGAACTAGACGGAGTCGGAGAGAACGAGGACGATGAGTATGTTGTCAGGGAAAGCTGGTCACGATCTCTTTGTCTATGGCAGTCTCCAGGAGCCCGAAGTCGTTCACGTGCTTCTTAATCGCGTCCCTGACCGTGTGTCTGCCATACTCTCCGGCTTGTGCGTCTCTCTCAATCTGTATTGTTATCATTTAATTTTTTGGGATCAAATTGAGGGTTGATTAACGGGGATTCTTTTTGGGGATTTTCAGTCACAGGTTTAGAATCAAAGGTCGTGTTTATCCAACTATTCTACCGGACGGTGCCGGAGAAGTCACCGGAAAGGTTCATTATCCCTCATTCCTACTTTTACATTTGTCTCTTGTATGTTAAATGATGGGAAAACTGGGAAAAGAATTTTAAAGCCATAGATAAACGCTAAGGCCCATTGTTCTCTGTGGAGATTTTGTGTTTGTGTTATTAGTGTAGAGATGGTTTTGTTTCCTCCTTGGTTTTGCGTATAATCCTGATTTGAGATCTTCGAAGAACTTTGCTGTCAGGTGCTAAAGGGAATAACAGATGATGAACTGAAGTTGTTAGATGAGTTTGAGGATGTTGAATATGTCAGAAAGGCTGTTCAAGTGGTGCTGACGGTAATAATTTACCTTTTTGATTTTTAAACAGAACAACTAATTCTGCATTTACATCTCGGATTTAGGTGTTTGTTAAGATTAGACTCTGATATAAACCTCTTGTTCAATTGCAGGATACTTCCGAGAAGCTGCAAGTCGGAACTTATGTATGGAGGAACAAAGAGGATCCGGATCTGTATGGCGAATGGGATCTCGAGGTAACAAGTCTTATACTATTGTCTTCCTTGTTTGCTTTCAGAATGTGAAAGCTTCAATCTTTAGAACATGTTCAACTGTGTTAGATATGGAAGCGACATGACAAGGACGGTTTCATAACCGCAACAAAGAAATTTATGGAAGGGAGGAAACTACCAGAAGCAAAGACGAGGATCGACACATTCAAAACGTTCTTTAAACAGGATATTGAGAATGGGAAACCTCTGGATTCTTGATGCTCTCTCTGATCTTTTAGCTGTGTGACTTTTGGTTCTTATCTTACAGTTACATTATAGTGAGGCCATTGCTTCACCTGAAATAAGACAATGATGCATCTTGGGAAATTATAAGAAAGAGAAGCTACAATAGAGACATGCATTGGTTTGCATGATCATGTATGTAATCAGATGAACTCTTATGATTTGTAATTTCATCCAAGAGTGGCTTTTTCTTCTTCTTTTTTAAAACTCTAAAGGGCTATATATAGATTATTCCTACGGCTTATCTATAGCAATTTGGTTTTGTTTGTAATCAATCATATCTAGTTCATGAAAACAAAATCACTGTTTGTTTTGCTTCAGCTTTATTGTGGGCCCATAGTAGTCCATATTCAACCCATTATAGGCCCATTGTGATAACTTGAGGAATATTTTCATAGAAAGCTGCTTGTGGAATCAGGAACTCTTCTTGTCTCTATACTGATGATGTCTGTGTTCATGTGAAATGGTTGCCAAGCCTTTTGGTCAAATTGGTGACTGTCTATATTGATCAATAAATAATAGGGAATGCCTTAGAATACAAAAAAAACCTTTCCCTTGTTTCTCTAGTTGTCTTGTAGCTCATAACTCTGAAGAACAAACTGTTTTAAATCAGTAAACCATATGAGTCATGGAGGTACAGTCACAACGGTTTCCGAGGCGTATGGTTTGATCATGCTAAATTTCCTGCTGGATCTTGCTGTCCTTTATGCAACCTGCAATTTCCTCTAGTTGCTCATATATAATCACTATTCAGTAATCAGTATCCTCGAGATCAGGTTCAGGAGATGTATTATTTGGCTGATTGCTTTAGTTGTGGTGTTAAGCCTCAGGGTGCAGATGTCATGTGGCTTTTCCGTTTTATCAGATCTCACTGCTTAAGCTTTGACTTTGACCATGAGAGATAGAGAGAGAGAGAGAGTACACATATCATTCCATGAGTACCTTTCTCTCTCTCTCTCTCTTGAATCTTGATTGATTTTGGGAGGATACCAAGATCATTCCTTTTGATTTTGCCGTACTCTGTTGGGGGATGAATCGTTAATTGCATGTGAGTTCAATAATGAGGGGGGTACTTAGTTTAGAAGTTGTGCCTGTGATGCTGTGACTTTGTTATAATATTCACTAATTAAGATACTTATTATAGCATAACTTTTTGGTAGTAAAAGCATAGGATACTACTGTAGGTTGTTTAATCTAAATAACAACCAAAGTCTCCACTTGATGATTAAAAAGTACAATGCCGTAGGTACTCTCATATTTTTACATTTTATTTTAATTGATGCTAATTGCACTATTAGTTTATGTTTAAGCCTCTGATTACTTGGCATAACTGCAACATCAATACACATGGGTGGTAGTTCCCGGGAATAACGGTGGATGCATAGATAGAAACATGAACCTTTTGCTTTTGCCTTTCTTCTTTTTGTGGGATCAAGGTCGCCTAAGCCTAAACCATGGGACCTAAATAACTGCCATATGAATAGCAGAGTGGTCTAGTGTAACATCCCACAGCATTTTGGGTTGATGTTTGGTTTGATTTCAGTTTAGAGTTTATTAAGAACAACTTAAGATATTGGAAAAGGAAACTAAATTACCCTGTAATTGCTCTTATTTTAGATGTGTGTGATGAATCATTCTTAAACTACTCATGTGACAGATTCTCTCCTTCATGTTCTACTGATGAACAAGAAGTTTGAACATGTTTTGCAATCTGTTTCAACGATCCGTTTATACATTCCCTTATTCAAAAATCTTTCTATATCTGATCACTCGTTTGCTCATTGAAGTTACAGAGTACACAAGTCCAAATCCCCAAGGGAAAAAGTGGGAACATGCATGGGGGGAAGAAGAATGTCAAAGCAACAAGCACATTTTGAAACAAAAAAACTATCTGCACATTGGGCTGTGAGGTTGGTGAGATGGAGTCCGAGGGATTTCGGAAGGATGGCGATAACTCATCACTTCCTCAGTCGTGGCACTGAACCTGCACTCCTGCGTGGTCAGGCACGCATCGTTCTTGTTATCCTCCATTATCTTTAATATGCTCTCGAACACAGCAACTTCACATGGAATCTTCAGTACACCAGCTTGTTGAAAGCCAAACTCTTCTTCTGCTTCACGCAACAGCGCGTGGAATGCTTGGTGGCTAAGGTACTCCGTTGGTATCTTGTATCTCTTCTCCTCCTTCCCCACCGAGACAGCTAAGTATCCCTTAGGCACAGCTGTCACATCTGTGAAGGATAGTGTCCTCTTCAGAAACTTGATGCTCTTACTTCCACTTCCACTTCCATTTTTGTTGATGTTGTTGCTGTCTTCTTCGTTGTCAATCTTGTTGTTGGCTTGTTTTGATGCGTGAGCGACTTTTCGCCATTTCTTGAGGATCTGTTGAAGCTTTACGATCTCTCTGATTTTGTTTGACTTCTTGGCTTCCATGCCGGAAACAGAAGAAGAAATGGCTCTCTTCTTTGTGTTTGTCTTATTATCTATCTCTGTTTGTTGTGTAGTGATGGAGACATGGTGGGTTTTGGAGATTAGGGAGATATATAGAGATGTTGATGACATTTGGGAATCTTGTTTTCATTATTTTACAGATTAGTTTTGAAATTTAATGTTTAAAATATTGGACTAATCATATGCCTTTGGTTTTCTTAATACCCAACTTGAAAACCTCTTGTTGAGTTATTTCTTCTAGTTTTGACCTTCTCTTAACTTAGATCGTTATTAAGGCCATGTTTGTTTATCCTTTTGGATTGCGTTTTGATTTGGCTATTGGTTAACACTTCTGTTATTTATAACACCGCGAAATGAAAAATATTACCATTTTATTATCTTCAACAAATTTTTTAAAAAAATATTAAACCCACAGGCCACAATACATTTTTTAACAAACCTACAGATATTATTTCTGGTCAACAACGCAAGATAAAGATTTCAAAGTGTATTTTTTTTATTAATTAATATTCAAAAACAGCATAATTGATTTCATTACTCAGGTTTGAAAATACAAGTGTAAATACTGTTAACTATGAATTTCAAGTCTAATACACTTTTTTTTTGGGTATGAAGTCTAATACACTTACTTTACCACAGAATAAAATAGTAGTAGTACTAATAACTTCGAACGTAAGAAATAAAAGTCTTATGGTGAGAGGAGAGAAGAAGAAAAGAAAAGTAACATGAAACATGGGGAAGGCTTCAGTTTCCAAAGCAAACGGCTTCACACTTCACAGTTTAGCAGTTCAGTTCCCGGGAATCTAACGATTGGATCTCTTCTTTACCTTTTTAAAAGAAATAATGTACTCCTATACTGCTTTTTAACTAACTTTTGAGTTTTAATATCACTAACGACAAAAAAAAACTTACTGACGCATCCTCAGAAGTCCCAATCGAACATGGAGGGCCGTCCCGGTAAAAGACTGATCTACTTCCACGTCACTGTTCCTGTTCGTGCGGTTTCAGGTTTTAACTCCATGTACCCCATGTGAACTTGTTACTTTTCTCTTTTTGTAGTTAATATTTACTCCACAGATTCGATTTTTTTTCTATAATAAGTTCCCATGTGGTTTTGTTGCTAAAGGTAAAAAAAAAAATCTTTTATATTATTCATTTTTTTCACGAATAATTATCAGAAACCAAAATATATAACAATTCGCTAAAAAGAATACAGTCTAGTTGAATCACAATTTATCAACTTAATAAATGAGTGTATAGTTGTCACCTTCCATTAACAGGTGATTTTAAGACTAGATGTCTCGATGATAAAACTAAGAAGGTGTTATTGGATTTGAGAATCCAAACCAAATTCAGTATTATTAATTTTTGTATTTTAAAATCTATATTAAAATACAATGTTAGTGGTTCTATGATTTTAAAATCTATAATGAAATACAGTATTATTGGTTTTATCATTTTAAAATCTAAATATTATAAAGATTTGAGTTTTAGTAGGGGTTATTGGTTCTTGTATTTTGGTGGATTTATAAATCTTCTTTGGATTTGAAAAATTTATTGATTTCAAAATCAGCAAAATAGAAAAAAATCAAATCCACTCAAATACCAAAGTTAGACCTTGTATTTGGATTTTTGTATTTTAGTCATGAAAATTCTTCCAAATCCATTCAAATTCAATTAAAACTTAAATCCTTATAATATTTAGATTTTAAAATGATAGAACCAATAACACTATATTTCATTATGAATTTTAAAATCATAGAACCAATAACAATGTATTTCAATATAGATTTTAAAATACAAGAACCAATAACACTGAATTTGGTTTGGATTCTCAAATCCATTAAAATACAAGAACCAATAACACCTCCCTAATTGAATTTGAATGGATTTGGAAGGATTTTCATGACTAAAATACAAAGACTCAAATACAAGGTCTAACCTTGGTATTTGAGTGGATTTGATTTTTTTCTATTTTGCTGATTTTGAAATCAATAAATTTATCAAATCCAAAAAAGATTTCTAAATCCACCAAAATACAAGAACCAATAACCCCTACTAAAGTTTCGATCCCTCTTTCTTATAAGCTCAAGTAAATCAATAAAATATCAAAAGAAAGAATATTTTGAAAAATATATAAGCAAATAATGATTGGCTTTAACGACTAAGAACAATATTCGAATTTATTTAATTTCTTATGATATCAACAAGAAAGTCGGCTTAATATTACATAAAATGCATTAAAAAAAGTTGTCGCCGAATTGATAAAATAAGAAACTTATCTTCAATGCCACATTCAATATTATAGAATTCATGTTTTCAGACTGGCGATCGTTGCATGTGCTGGTGATGAACTAGCGGGGAAGCAATGAATATATCAGCAACGATTACGCAAAAAGCATCAAACATTTTAATATATTATAAACGTACAGAAAAGTTTGAAATTAATGTTAAGAAAAAATAGTTGATGAGACTCGCAATAGTTTCTGACATTTCAAGCCTACGACCTGCTAAATTTATACTTATATATTATGATAGAAATGAATGTAAAGGAATATAAGATGTTAAACGTAAACCTTCTTTCGAAAAAATAATAATATATACATAAGATGTTAATCAACCGGTGGGTCAACTACTAGAGAAAGCATTGTCCATCGTAACTGCTATCCACGAGACCATTCCATTAGGCCACCAATCCACCATTTACTTTATATTAAACAATTAATCTCTGAATGATTCATACGTAGTGGCCCGTACAACATGGCCTTTATCACAATTCACGTTCTTTCTTTTTTTGGGTACGCATTACTAATTTCATTTTGAATTATTTATGCTAGCTAGTTGCTCTAATCACTTACTTCACCCTTCCAGAAATAAGAATTGTACAGTTCTACTTTTGAGGGGTTAGTACTTAGTAGGTTTGTAGTTCCGTACATTCTTCATGGTTGAATTTTTCTATAAAATAATTTGATTGAAATTTGAGGTTAAGTTGTTAAAGTGGTACTAACCACCATGAAGAGACAAACATATATAAATGATTGAGTCCCTATGAATAATTGAGAAAATGTAACTAAAACTTGAAAAAAAACTAGCTGGCTTTTATTCCCTGATCTTTCTACGTGCCACAACCCACAAATCAATTATCATCTCATGATTGTTATTAGTTTTGATTAGATGACTATATGAAAAAATAGTATATAAAATCTATCAATCATATGATACACATTCCAATTTGCTTTTCTTTGTTTAGTCTGATTCTGCGTATGCTTTTGCTTGATCTGATTTTCAATGTCTCCAAGATCTGATTTGTTGTTTTACAAAAAAAGATAGATGTATAATAAGGTAGCAACAAAAGGATGATGGGTGTATAATAACATTTCATCGCATAGGCCGTTATAGAATATGATTCTTTTCATAAACAGAAGATGTTGAAAACCCATATACGCCTGAATTTTACAACTCTGAAGCCCAAATGATATTGTAATTTTATATTGGGCTACAAAAGAAAAACTTCATAATTTTAATAAAAATTGTTGACGGGGATAGTTCAAAAGATCAAAGTAGTTGCAAGTATCTTGTAGAGGTGTCGTCAAGATTCCAAAAGAAATGATAAAATATGTCATCATGAGAACATCAAAGGTATGGACCGAGCAATAAGAATCATATGACCTTAAGACTATAACCGAAATACCGAATGATCTTTAATTAGCGAACTGTCTTTATCTTCAGTGCGATCGATTTATCTTTAGGTTTCCCTCTCTTTCATCTTTCTTAACGAGTACAGTGACGTTGTTTGTCCTCGCAGGTGACCAAAGTTTAGTATGCTATTGAGGTATCCTAATCTTTCTAAAGTTTGATTTTGATGTCTCGTGACTCAAAATTTGAAGATTTTGTTTTCTAGAACGGTTTGTTTGATTTTTATTTATAAAAAAGATTCAATGAAATTGCGTCAATACTTTACTCGATTTTTATTCTTTGAAATGTTGCTTTTCTTTTTGCTATAAATATGTTTTTATATATAAAAAATTAAAGAATAGTCCAACGAATTTCACCTTCCGTCTTTAATTTGTTCCTCATGAAATTTTATTTTTCAGTTTCTTAAACGAAATAAGTTGCCCAAGAAATTACATTACTCAAAGCATTACGTACCTTTTAAAGGTTGGATTCCACAAATGAGAGAGCATATATCTTTTCCATATGTGGGAACAGGATTCGAACATCAACGTCTACACATGATGTCGGATCTGTGGCGAATGACTAAGCTAAATAACACTGAAACTGAAAGTCACAATACACATAATCACTAAGTCGATCGATCTCCAATGCACACAAAAACTATGCAATAAATAAAATTATAGCTTGTGTTTTTCTCAATTGTTTCATGGAATTAAGAGACGATATTGATCACTAGGGTTATTTAAAACATGTTTAATGTTTTTTTTTACTAAATTTGCAAAACATGTTTAATGTTAATTCAGACATCAAAAGAAAAATTGGGGATGTTAGGTGGTTCTTGGCTCGTGCTTGAGTTGCAAATTAGCATGCATTAGTTTCGACCAAATGCAACGATCTTTTGTTAGAGTGGCTATGAAGCTGGAAGATGGGTTTGTACATTTCATTTTCCCGCATATATAAGACTCATATGTGATTCCAAATTTTTTTAAAAAAAATTTATAAGTGTAAATCCTAATATGAATGTCAAGAATCATAGGTGGATGCATGTAGACTTGTAGTCATTCATAATAATTTACAGCTGAAATATATACGATTGAACCTTAGACATCAATAAAGTTTATAGAACACGTACGAAACTAGTTACACTCGTAAATATCTAAGGTTCTTATATTTACGATTGAACTTTATTTTATTTTAGTTATTTTCTTATATGATGCATATTACTAACTTTGAACTAGTACCTTCTATCAATACCTAAAGAGTAAAAGAACAACAACAACCAACTTGGTTATTCAAATATTTTATAATGTTCAAAGTTAATTCATTTCGAAAATATTAAAGAATTCAATATATTGCTCGATGATTAATTGATTCAGCCTTTTGAGTTTCCTTTAGGTTTTAGTACTAACTAATAAGAATATAAAGAAGGAGAACTATAATGTTTGAAATTACAAAGGACCCGAAATGCGAACCAACCCGCATTTCCCGTCTAAGAACGTCGCGACTAAAGCTTGACTCTCTTAAGCAATCCATGTCTATGTATTTTACTTTATTATCATTTTGATTTGATTCCTCAATTATATAGCAACGAAAGCTTCAAAAGAACCAGTTGATCTATATATATAGCATAAAATACTCTGACAGTATGCAAACTTGCATCAACAACATAGTATTAAAATTGGATATATTATATACTATATACGTATCAACTAGGACCAAAGCCACGGTACTTCAAAGTCGGTAAGTTCATGTGTTATTTCATTAACATTCGTCTCGTTATTCCCTTAACCCAATTTATATTATGCATTATCTTTACATATTTCAACGCCCAAACACACAGAAGTTCTTTCTACTCTAGTACTGATGATATATCCGACCCAGTATACTGTAGGTTCCTCCGTGCTGAGATATACAGATATATGTTCCAAAATATCCAAATATCATGTCTGAAATATTCAACATATACAATCGATATTCTACAAAAAAAAAATAGTGGTAATGAGTCGGACTAACTTTATGCATGCACTGACTTTTTAACTGGAAATCAGTGATTTGGTAGATTGATAGAATGGTTATCAATACAACTAGGTATCTAAAATTGTCAGAATGCCGATTGAATATGTATAAGATGGAACCAAGACGTCATGTGGGAATAAAGTTGGTTTTTATGGATGTTAATAGTATTCGTCTATCTGTAGCTACTATCTAATACTATGATCCTCCAATCTCTACAAAGAATTTCCAATCATACAAAAAAGGTAGAAATAAATTATGAAACTGAAAGTAATAGCTAGTTAGGATTCCAACGTGTTGGAAGATAAACGGAGTGGGTGAAATCAAGACACAAAAACCAAATAAACTTAAAGTCATGAGATAGCTCTGAAATGGCTAAAGGTCGGCCTCATGTCTTCTTCTCTTATCTCATATGATATGGTCCTCGTCAGATTTCACTAAGTTTAAGTCATTTCAAGAAAATCTGAATTTTGGTACGATCTAACTTCGAAGTGTAGCCTTTAACCACTAAACCATTGTTACTTAAATTTCAATATTTTCCAGTGCTTTATAATTTACGCTCGAGCCCGAGGAAATTCGTGAAAACTGGTAATATAAACTAGCAACATTATATTTGTCGGATTCAAAGCTTTAATGTAGATAACATTTATACGTGCCCGTGTGCATGTATTAATGTATACATACATACATATATACACGATATCTATATTCTTTCAAAAATCAAGAAACAAAATTGTATAGATATATGCATTAAAACTTATTAACATATACTCCCCCTTGCATAAAAATAGTTAAGAAAGTGACAAAAGAATAATCAACATCAATCGGGATAAAATAAAATGTTCTAGATTAAAGTAAATAGTTGTAGCACGGTTTTGTTGTCACACATACTAATAAAATGTTAACTGTAATATTATTTAGTTTATTAGGTTGTTAACTACTCGTAGAAGTAAAAATAACTAGTATTTACACAGATGTGTATTTGAAACTATCATCTAATTTTACATCGAAACTTATAAACACTTTTGAATATAAAACCAGAATTAGAAGTAAAACATCTACTTTTAAGAAATGGACCAGAAATTTTACTTGACGACGACTACACATATGATATACGTGATCAGGGCTTAATCAAAATCTATGACTAGAAAGAAGAAAGAATAAGAAATGATATAAGATAGAAATCAAAAGCGTGCAAGAATTTATAAATATTATGATGGGCTCCAGCTAGAGATCACTTTGGAAACTATAACAATGGCGAACAAAATGACAAATATGCCACGTCATCCACTCCCTCCATGCCCTCGTTATCATTTTTTCTTATAAATAGAGTCTTTTTTCTTCTCCAAACCTTCCAGTAAGTCATACATAAAGCGTTGTTGTATAGACACAACAAGAAAAATAAATAAAAAAGTTGAGCTTTGAATAAGTTTAGAACTAGTAATGGAATGGAGAGAATGTTACTTAGATGTGATCTTGGTGCCGCTAGGGCTAATGGCATATGCAGCTTACCATGCTTACTTGTGGCACAAGTTACGTACACAGCCTCTTACCACCATCATCGGCACTAACGCCCGAGCTCGCCGTTTCTGGGTCGCTTCCATCATCAAGGTACTCTCGAACCTCTTATATGTACATCTACGCATAAATATATATACGATTCTCATATGTATTTTAATTAAACAGGACAACGAGAAGAAGAACATCTTGGCCGTTCAAACGCTGAGAAACTGCATAATGGGATCGACTTTAATGGCAACAACATCGATCCTCCTCTGCGCGGGTCTAGCGGCGGTTATAAGCAGCACATACGCAGTGAAGAAGCCTTTGAACGACGCAGTTTACGGAGCTCACGGAGAGTTCATGGTGGCGCTTAAGTATGTCACGATCCTCACAATCTTCCTCTGTTCTTTCTTCTGTCACTCTCTCTCGATCCGATTCATCAACCAAGTCAACATCCTCATCAACACCCCTTTTCCACCGGAGGAGTTGGAGGAGGAGATGATGATGACCGCGGAGGAATACGTGGCGGAGTTGCTAGAGAGAGGGTTTGTTCTGAATACGGTGGGGAATCGGTTGTTCTACGCGGCGTTGCCTTTGATGCTTTGGATATTTGGACCCGTGCTTGTGTTTTTGTGCTCGGTCGTGATGGTTCCTCTTCTTTACAACCTTGATTTCTTCTTCTTCGGTAAAGAAAGACGAAAACTCGATAAAAAATATAGTTTTGGATCTGAGTAGATGAATCAAGGATCTAGTTTATTAGCAGAGCAAAGTGATGGTCAATAAGTGATTATATCGTCCTATTGGTAAGAGTCCCAGGCACTGTTGGACCCATGAGCAATTTGCATGACGGTTTTAGATTTCGAAGATTATATAGTTAGTTTAGGTTTCCATTTAAGATCTTAATTTTATAAGTATATATTATGCCTATAGTATAGGGTTTGTGTGAGCGTATGATGATGATGAAAGAGGGTGAATATGTTACATGGGAAAACTTTAAGATATGATTATTATTATTGGAGTGTGTGTTGTGTGGTTTAAATGTGTCACGTTCTGGTTTGTTGAGCGTTATTGGCATTTCCATGTGGGTAACTTTATAACGGATACGCGTTGAAAATATATTATATTCATGCGTTATAATATTATGTGACAAAAAATGCGATGTACATATTTATTCCGTGCATTAGTATCTCTCTTCTTAGTTAGTTATATATGTGCCAAAGAAGCAGTCGTCACAATCGAGCCTTTATAAATCTCCCCAGTCTACACGGCTGTTTTTTCTTTGCGTAGTATGAGAAATCAGAATGATAAAACTCAATTATCTCGGCTTTTTCTTTGGGACACGAAAAGATTTTGGAGTTGTTTTTAGTCACCAATAGAAGTTGTCCAAGTGGACATAAAAACGTGCTGGACCGAAATTGAATCAAAATTTATTTTCAAACCAAACAGTAATGAAAGTGTGGTATGTGTGTTGAACAATTCGAATTTGAAATTAAAGTGCATTGGAATTTATGAAAAGCTAGACTTTTGTCTATGTTTGAAGAGTTTATAAAACGAATATTTTTAATATAGAATTTTATGTATTAAGATAACATTTTAGTATAGGATTCTATGTATATTAAGACAGAGTTTGATGTATTAAGATAGAATTTTAATACAAAAATCTACGAATATTAATACTCAATTCTATGTATTCAGATACAACTTTATGTATTTTAAGATAATATTGTATGTGTATTAAGTTTGAATTTAAATCATAATAAAGCCAGTCTACAAATCTAACAGATGCAAACCAGAATAATTGTTATTATGTTAACAAATGAATGATGTATATACAACATTGCAGTTGTGAGTTGGAGAGTATCTTGGTCCCCGAATTAAAACCCTCACACACCAAAACTACTATATTGAGCAAGTCAACAAGACATATGTAATAATAAGTTTTACTCACAAAATTGCTGTCAAACATTTTTTGTTCAAACACAGATGTTATGGTAAATATATAATTGTATTTGCATAAATTAGTCAACTAGTAAATTTGTAAATCCCCCGTTTAATGGATATCATTTTAATATTAAACTGATTCTCTTTGATACTTATTAGTTGAAATTTAAAGAGAATCAATATGATATTAAAATGATATCCATAATTTTTTTTTTCTGTTTAATAATAATTTTAGAGGGACTACTCTTTTATTGAAGAACCAAATAATAAAATGGAAACTATTAATAAAATATTGCAGAAATAGTAAAATATGAAGTTTTACTAATTTTATTATAAATTTTACAGATTTTATTTTAAACATTGATTTTATTTGGTCATGGATAAATTTATTGGTCATACAAATTTTGGCAATAAATCAGTATTTGCAAAAAAAAAATCATAATACATTATTCATAGACAAAATTAATTAATGTTCTCATTTGAAGATTTGAAGAAACAACAAATATCTTTAATTTGGAGACTTCAGTTTGCTTTTAAATAGATGATCTAAATGTTCCAATAACATACAAACAATTTACCTCATAGAAAGAAGTTTAGAAGAAAACGAAAAACATGCAGAGAATAACTTCACTTACATTCCTTGTTACTTTACTCATCGTGTTTACATCGGGTATTATATCTTTCGATCGCTATGTTTCTTTTATTCATCTGATAGATTAAACTAAAAATTTAAAATATTCTAAAATAGGATTATGTGATCATAATAAACATATATTTTGATATGCCGAGAGTCATTTCTAAGAAAAACAAAAACTAGATATGATAGTAATATGATTTTTTTTTTGTAATGATTAATGTTTACATTGATAACATATTTAAGGTTTAATAAGTCTAAATGATTAAAAAAATATACAAATGTAATAGAACACCGGAATAGTTTCTTTTTGTTAAAAATATATTAATAAATGATACATATAATATTGCAGTTGTGAATCAGAGTAGAGCAGCCACATGTAACGAGACTTTAGGCTCTTGCGAAAACTGTGACAAAAAATGCCTAACCAAATACGGACCATCGGTTAAAACCCATTGTGACGGTCCTGGTGGGATGTGCACGTGCGTCTACGGTTGTGGACCACCTTCACCGATTAAACCGATGAAAGTGTGTATTGGTTCGACTGGTCTGTGTACTAGTAAATGTGCTGGTAGTTGTTGTGATAGGAATTGTGCACTAAAGTACAATGCGGGACGTGGAGCTTGTTCCCAACTTGGTGATTATATCGTGTGCGAATGCGAATATACTTGCTAGAGTCGCTCGATGAAATTGTAAACCAACTGGTTTTCTTTTATTATTATAACTATAATAATGGGATGATATACAATTGCTGTCTATTATCCGGTTTGCGGATGAAGTAGTTTCTGTGAACTCGAATAAATATAAAAATATGAAGTTTTACTAGTTTTATTATAAATTTTTACGGATTTTAGTTTAAACATTAATTTTATTTGATCATAGATAAATTTATTGAGCATACAAATTTTGGCAATAAATCAGTATCTGCAAACACAAATTCATAATAAATTAATTATTCATAGCCAAAATTAAAGTTCTTATTTTAAGATTTGAAAAAACAACAAATATCTTAATTTGGAGACTTCAGTTTGCTTTTAAATAGATGATCTAAATGTTCCAATAACATACAAACAATTTACCTTATAGAAAGAAGTCAAGAAGAAAACCAGAAAACGAGAAAACGTTATTCTCTTACATTCTTTGTTATGTTTCTTTTATTCATCAGATAGATTAAATTTTATAAAAAAATTAAAATGTTCTAAAATAGGATTCTGTGATCATAATAAACAAATATTTTGATATACCAAGAATCATTTCTAAGAAAAACAAAAACTAGATATAATAGTAATACGATTTTGTTGTAATGGTTAATGTTTACACTGTTAACACATTTAAGGTTTAATAAGTCTAAATCATTGAGAAAATTACAAATCTAATAGAAAGCCAGAATAGGTTTTTCTGTCATTGTGTTTTAATTAATTGATAAAAAAAAAAATTATGTTTTTGACAGTTAAACAAAAAAGGCACGGAAATTATTATTATGTAAGGGCTTGTACTTTCACTTATTTCAAAAATAGAGTCGAAAAAAAAAACCGGTACGCGAATACCTAGCTCTCGATACACGGTTTACTCCCCTCCACTGAAAACTCACAGAGCCGCCGTTGGAAGCTACTTTCCGATGTCAGAATCAGCTATGGAGCACGTTCTAGCCACAGCTGAGAAAAAAGTAAGCCTCTTTCCTCAGCACGTCTGTAGAATTTCTTGATTCGAGAGGGTCAATTGTTAGTTTTTGAGATTTTCGTATGGTGTTTAGGTACTGGTGGAGCTGGTGAAACAAGTGCAGAAGCGACGCTTGGAAGGCAAAAACGGAGGATGGAAGGAGTTTCTAAATGTTTACGACAAACAGGCAGGATCTAGCTTGAGTGACCCTTCGAGGCGGTCCAAAGATGTCCTTGTTTCTTTCCTTACCACACTCGACAAGAAACAAGACTTGCAGGTTGTTTGTAGTAAGACAAGCACACACACACTCCATTGTTTCATTATTTTTAATAACATTTGGCTATGTCACAGCTATTGGCTACGGTTCTGAAACCCAACTCTCATCTGGCTGAGGAATTCAAACAGGAATCTCCAGAGGAGACTGCTGAGCAGGTCAGGAGTAAAATCTTGTGTTCTTAAACATAAGTTTTGGTTGTGTAATGCAATCTACTTGTAATGTTATTGGTAAGTGCAGAGGCTAGTTCGAATGACTATCACGGATGATGAGTACTTTTTAGACTATTTGTTCCCATCTAATGCTGAGGTTTGTGTCTTTCATCCAATTTTAGTTGTCTCATTGTCTCTTTTGCGCTGTGATTGTAGAGGCTAAGCTTTTGAATTGCATAAACAGGACTGGTTGGTAACGGGGACCGGAAAGAATAAGTCAGAAGCCATGAAATCGACCAAAATCGAAATGGTTGCTATTGATTGTGAGATGGTTCAATGTATAGATGGGAGTGAAGCTGTTGTTAGAGTTGCTGCAGTTGACCGTCGTTTAAAGGTCTTAATCTTTTATTTTCAGTGACAACATATTTTTTTTCTATAAACAAACCTGTCTTGTTCATTGAAACTGATATATGTCATGAATCAGGTGATTCTTGACGAATTTGTGAAACCGGATCAACCAATTCTTGACTATAGGACTGATATTACTGGACTTACTGCTGAGGATCTTGAACATGCTGCTACACTATCTGTGGTAGATATACAGGTACATCGTGTACTTATATATATAGATATTTTGTTTTGCTGTTTCAACACATTGTTTTTGATGCCAACTGAATGAATAATTCTGCAGGAAAAATTGCGGAGGTTTCTATCTGAGGATACTATTTTGATAGGCCAAAGTTTGAACAATGATATGAAAGGTATAACTAAAAAACTGGTCCAATTGCTCCTAATCTTTCTTTAACCCTGCCTTCTTACGGTTTACTTTGTTTGTTCTCAGTATTGAAGATAGATCATGCAAGAGTAATCGATACTTCACTGGTGTTTAGGTATACGTATCCAGGTGCAAGAAAGCCCCGGAGACTTCAAAGACCTTCTTTGAATTATCTGTGCAAGGTAAGCCTGTGAAAGCTTCTTAATTTCTCTGCTCTTGTTTGAGAAATCAAGTCCGGGATATGTAAATGACGGATAAATCACATTGTTTTTTTGTTTTGTTTCCAAGTCTATATTGGGATATGAAGTGCAGAAAGACGGTGTTCCCCACAATTGTGTTGATGACGCAGCGGCTGCTATGAAACTTGTACTTGCTATAGTAGAGAAAGGAGTAGAAACCTCTATTCCAGTTACTAAAGAGGTAAGCCAGATTTTTTAAATACTTTAATAGCTCCATCAAAAAATTATGAAAAAAAAAAACACTTTTGTCTGCAAGATGTTGGAATCTGAGAAGTCAAGACTCTATCTTCATAAAATTCCTCACAATGTAACATCTGAAGAGTTGGTTGAAGCTATTTCGGGGGATTTCACACCCAAAATTAAGGCATGAATCCCTCCCAACAAGTTCATTTTGAAATCATCATCTCATATTCCCGTATTTTCTTTTTCATGAGGACTTCTTGTTGTTGTTTTTCGTTTGCGAAGCCATCGAAAAGACAAGGAGGTTGCTACTATAGTGCGATTGTTGTGTTCAATAGTCCAGCAGAAGCAAATCAAGCTTTTGAAAACATTGCTGGAGACTTGGGAAAGGTAATTTTAGCATCGTCTCTCTACTGATTTTCAGGATATGAAGCAGATGAGTGATATATAATAAGTTTCCACGCCTTTTGCTTAACAGGATTCAGCGGGTTTGCCGCAAAAGCAGGTTTTTCTTAAGCCAAGTTCAGGACCTATATTATACTTTAATGTCCGTAAAATGGTTGAAGATGGTTCTGTCGAGGGAAGCACTGCAACAAAGAGAAGCTGCCAAGAGGAGAAGAATGCGAGTCGTAAGAAACAGAAGAGAGAATATGATTCCGAAGAGACCAGAGAAGTAGATGTCCACCATAGTGGAGAAGAAAAGACAGAGGAGAAAACAGAGAAGCTACGCGAGGATGGTGATTTACTGAAGGAAATTGAAGAACTGAAGCAGAAACTCGAAGCGAAGGATCAGATAATAGATAAACTTAAAAAGCAACTAAGGAAGAAGAAGAAGAAAAGGACAGAGTCCGGTAATGTTTGAACAATGGCATCAGATTGTGTACGTTGATTGCACTGTTTATTGTTTGATCATTATCGATGCCTTAATTACCTGGAAAATTTTGTAGGAGAGAGCTCTTATTTCTGTTACCGAGTTAAAGACAAATTACGCCAAAGCCGTTGCTTCTATCCCGCTGAGCTGGCATTGTCGTCCATGTATACAAATTTGATTGGTTCGTAGCTTTTTTAAAAGATATTGTCAAGAAGGTAACGATAGATCAGAGGGACCAGACACATCTCTGAAGATCCAGCGGTACTTACTGTCGTATTTCTGTAATCTTAATCAATATATTAGTTTAATTAATTTCCGGTGTTGTACAGGTTGTTGTTGTGTACATATCTTAATCAGAATTAATTATTGGCAAGTGTAAGTCGTGTTGGATCAAGCGTACATATAAAAATTTATCAACGTGCGGTGTTGCTTAGAGAGAAAAACCAAGTTTCTCAGTTCTGAGGGGCGATGTTATAACATTGTAACTTCGTTGAAGAATAAATTAAACAAATGGAAATTTCGGATAGAAGTTGCTTGATTTAACGAGAAATTAAATGGCACTAGTGGACCATACATAGCCCACGAAGCATGGTGTGCATTGGTGACCACATCTCTTATATACAGACTGATATTAGCAAAATTATATGCACGAAGAATCTTGAAATGGAATGTTTATCAAAAGACAAAAAATAACTAAACCTGTAAATACGAGGCGAATCAGCGTCACGTTAATTAGTGTAGATTATACGCCTAAATTGAGTAATAGCTTAGCATAACAGCAGAAGTAGCTGCAGAACCAGCGAAAATGTATGTAATTGGTCACAATGGCCCAACTGTCACGATAATTAATTAAGTTTCGGAAAAAAAAATCGGAAAAAATACTACTCCATGTTATATAATTAACTCATTTCCAAACTGAACAAATAAAACATGAATATCGATCATTGTCATTCGTCGTTACACAACTGTCACTATAATTGCAAACTGCATTTATTTCCATGTCTGATTTCGATATTGAGAATTTATTTCCAAAGGCATGAACTAGATTGTGGAAAAGTAAACAGTTTATATATTAAAAAATAATCAAAATTTGATGATAGAAAAAGAAAAGGAAAGAATCCGTAACTCTTGACCAGAGGTTCAGAATATTAGTAGATGAAGAAATTCATCATTTGAGATCTGATGACTTTTATTTACACAGTACTCTGAAAACGATAATAATATCGACCAATAAAAAAAATAAAAATCAAATAGTAATGGCCAACCTTTGGATTTGTGCCACGTCATTAAAGTAAAAACCACAAAAGTAGATCTGATGGATGCCGCGTGTCGGTCACGACATCACCACGAAGCCATTAACCTCACGTTGTCAAAAACACAAAACCTCCTCTCTCTCTCTCTCGTCTTTGTCCTCTTCGCACGCAGCACGCTGTTTCTTGTTTTTCAAATTAGGTGAAAAGATATTTCTACGGTCCATGGTCAAAAAACCCTTCATAAATATATATAACAGGGAGAGAGAGCGAGAGAGATAGGAAACGTTTCTCTTGTGTGTTGTTGGAATCTCCGTCCCTTTCGTTGATCGACGCGAGGTTTGGTGGTGCATCGAGACATGGCTGCCTCGAAGCTCGTGGCTTTGTTACTTCTTGCCTTGGTTTTCACCACCACTGTCTTCGCCGATGCTGGAGTCGGCAGTGATGAGGCGGAGATTGTTGATGCCGCCGGATCCGACGGCTCCTCTAAGATCCAACTGGATCAGCTTAACGCCAAGATCCGTTCCCTAGGTTAGTTAACGAGTTGCATTCTTCAGGCTCTTCCCTCCATTCGAATTATTGCGAGTTTTGGTTTTGATTCGTATGGTATGACATTTGAAATCTGCTTCTTCAGAATTCGCTTGCTAGTTGTTTGACGCTGATAAAAATTACTGTTTCAGCTTGATTGATGTGTGTTCTGATTTTAGAGCATTGACTTTAATTGGTAGCTTTTGGATCGATTTCATATTTGAGCCGTGTAAACTTGTCCTCATTGTATCCAATTTCTTGCTATGAGTTTGTGGCATTTGTGAAATCTCAATTCTGTTCAGCGTCGAGCTTGTTATACAGCCTTGTTGAATTGGTAAATGCAGATTTTGGCTTATGAGCTTGATGTTTTCTTTATCTTTTTTTTTGTTGTGAAGAATCCCAAATCGATGAGAAAGCCCGTGAAGTTAAGGGCAAAGACGATTTGGTAGCAGAGAAGGAGAAACTGCTCCAAGAAAAGGAAGACAAGATCACTTCCTTGCAGACAGAAGTCTCTTCACTACAAGTATGAATCTTTTACCGTTTTAAGTTTTATCTACTAAGATTGGTTTAATCTTTTGACATGTTTGGCTTACACCTGAGTTGTATGTTTTCACTCCTTTTCCAGATAAAGGGATCATCAGACTCTTCAAAACAGTTGGGAAAGGCTCAAGCACGAGTTTCTGAATTAGAGAAGCAGGTGAGACTTTAATTTCAAGAACTCAATCTGTATATATCCTAGAATATGCAGATTCGAGTTTTTTGTGATGCGACTCCTGCCATTCAGGTCGAGGTACTCAGGAACTTCTTGGAGCAAAAAAACAAGGAGAAAGATTCTACTGAAGCTCGGACTAATGAAGCTGAGAAAAAACTAAGTGAACTTAACTCGAGCATTGAGAGAGTATGTTTTCTGACATCCCTTGTTTCATTTTCTCTTTACACAAGCTCATTTCGATTTCTCTGAATAGCTTAGCATGGTAGTGTTAAGGGACTTGGTGGAAGTTTATTTACGTTCTTTATTTCAGCTTTAGCTAGACTCTGTTTACGTTGAGGTCGAAATATCTTCATGCACTATGCCTCTATACATTGCAGTTTCCATTCACAGCTATATTAGATCCCTACGGTACAGCTTCTTGCATGATTTGTTATATGTGTTTGATCAAAATTTGGACTAGAGTTGTATCAAGGGTTCGTGATGTAATCTGATTATACCATCAGACCTGTGTCTTTTACTACTTCTGATCACACTATCGACCGAGCTGGAATGGATATGTCCTGAAGATGTTTAATTATAGTATCTGATGTCTTGCAGCTTCAGAAGACAAATGAAGATCAGAAGAACAAAATAGGAAAACTTGAACGTGCTATTAAAATAGCTGAGGTATAGTACCCTTTTGTTAAATCGAATGTTCCTACGCTTTTGATTTCTGCCTCATGTTTTTGCTTTTTCTCAAAATTTTAAATTTCAGGAAGAAATGTTGAGGACAAAGCTTGAAGCAACCTCGAAGACTAGGGAACTTCTGGAGGTAATAGTTTGACAGAGTTTTCCCATTTGGCTATCTCTGAAGCTATTATAGTATTACAGTATTGAATCGATGAGAAATACAGCAGAAAGCTAACGTTATTGCTTTTTTTTGTGTGTGGTTCAGGCTCATGGTTCGTGGCTTCCCCCTTGGCTTGCTGCTCACTGGTTTAGTTTCCAGGTAAGCTTTATGCTTGCCTTTTTACCGTTTTGTAACGCAGCAGCTTTTTCCTCAATTAACTTGGGGCGTTTCATGTAACGCATAGACATATACCGAGACACATTGGAAGGCTCACGGGAAACCTGCTGTGGAGACAGTAATTCTAAAGGTGCTGTTTACAGATTTCAGTGCTATTTGAAATTTACTGTCTCTAAACGCATCTGACTGATGAAGCTACTTGTCATCTATTAGGTGTCGGACGCAAGGGCTCAAGCTGGGAAGTGGGCTGAACCACATTTGGAAAATGTTAAAACTGTGAGCATCTTATTTGGCAATTTTATTTTTGCAGTAATTGGTTGTCTTCATCTTCGATGAGTCACCAATCTCTATAGTTGTAATTGGCTCTGATATTCTATGTTTTGTGACGCACTACTTGCAGAAATATATTCCAGCCGTCAAGGAAACTGTTGCTACACATGTTCAGCCGCACGTCCGAACACTATCCATCAAAGCAAAAGAGGCTTACGATGCATCCAAGAGTGCTGTTTCCCCTCATATCGTCACGGTTCAAGAACTTGTAGACCCCTATTATCAGGTACAGTGTATTTATTCTTTCAACCGAAATAGGTCCAGTTTCACATTGTTTCGGCAAGTATTTACGGACGTAGACTTAACGCGTGTTTTACCCTTTGTAGGAGGCTAAAAAGTTTAGCAAGCCATATGTTGACCAAGTGGCAACGGCCACGAAACCACATGTTGATAACATTAAGGTTGCCATGAAGCCTTACACTACCAAGGTGATCATCGTTTATACAGAGTTCCTTGAATCCGCCACGACTTATCACCATCAGGTCTGAAACTAAATCCCTGCTTATGCACTTGTTTGGGTGAATCAATGAGTATTTTTGAATCTCAAAGCTAACATTTACATGTTATCTGCGAAGGTCCAAGCCCATGTCGAACAAAAACTAAAGAGCCATGAGCTGACGGAGGCTTTTGCTACCTATGAGTTTGTTTGGTTTGCGGTAATTATCTTTACTTTCTTTTTAGAACGTATTCTGAGATTCCATGCCTTTTTTATCTGTTCCCCCTCTTTCAACTTCATATCTAAAATCTTTTCACTGCAGGCTTCTGCGTTGTTGGCGTTACCCATCTTCTTTGCATACAGAGTGCTCTGTTCCCTCTTCTGGTGAGTCTCCTAATTAACTCCCTAATTTTTATTTTATAATCTAAAGTTGATCTCCAAATCATGGAAATATCTCATATTTACTGTTTATTCTTTATTGCAGCACAAAGACAAAGAAACCTGTTAAACACCCTCATCACCATGGTCGTCGTAAGACCAAAAGGGGTCACTCTGACAAGTAAAAATTCATTGTTCCACGCGCTCAAAATAGTTAAGGTACACTCTCACGTTCTGGCCAAGAATGAACACCTTTTCTCCCACGCTGAGTGAGCTATTTAGGAAACATACTCGCTTTTAGTTTCCAGACACATAAGGAATCATGTTAGTAACAGAACCAAACTCAGATTATCGATTGTCGCTTATCTGGCTGGAATGTGGCATTGAGTATTTGAACATCTAGATACTATATGATACTAGGTGATTAATAATTTAGCTGTTGAATCCATGTTTATTGTTACTAAATCTGTTGCTCATTAATCGTTTCAGGAGGTTAAAACACCTTTGTCGCGGACTCTTCTAAGTCATTGGATCACCGGTCGGGTTGCTTTGTTTTTTTTAGGCTCTGCTCTTGGTGCAAAAGTGTCACCTCTTTTCCTTTACTGTTTTGTGCTGTTTTGGACAATTTTTTTACGTCATTTTACACAGAATATTAGACATTATTACTAGAGCAAATCTAGCAAAGCTTGGTGTATTTTAGTGTATTTTTTCCATATCACGTGGATATATTGGGATGTCCTTAGTTTCTTTCACACAGTTGTTTCTTTTTAAACTGATCTTCTTTTTTTTTTTAAGAATCAAAATCTCTCGTTTTTATGTCTGATTCCGTGATAGCCTTTCTTTGTCTTTTTACCTTTGAAGTCTTGAAGCTAATATGAAAGTGTGTTAAAACAGTGGAGCTAAAAAAAAGACGAGAATTTTAGTAGTTCACTATCGGTCAGACACAAAGGTCGCTCTCTGGTCCTCATCGGTCAGATATTCATTCTTTGCACACTCGAGGCTTTAAGTGATAGGCCACGTAATTAGGACCGGCCTTTGTATCTCTTGCAGCAGCTGATGAATCACCAAAAATAATTTAACAATTGAATATTTGTATTTAAAATATAATTTAAAAATAGTTTTTCAATTAAACTCAAAAAGATAACTTCAAAATACGTTTTTATTTTACTAGTTAAAAAAAAAACTCTGTACTGCACATTACTAAAAAATCTAATTTATTATCCTTACATTTTGTTGGGTTTTTTCCTTATTAATACTTTTAGATTTGTTTCAATTTAATACAGAAACCTTAAAGAGCATTTACAATGTAGATTTTTCGAAAAGATATTTAGTAAATAAAAAAAAATGAGAAAGGAGAAGAGAGGGTAAGAAATGTTTCTTAAAAGAGAATCTATGAGAAACATATCTCATATTCTCATGCTACTTGTCATTTTATGAATGACTTATATTTTATTTTAAAATTAAACATTAATTATTTATCTATAAATTATATTTTAAATACAAATATTCAATTGTTTTATGGGATTATTTATGAGTTAAAAGATACTTTATTGAAAATTGAAAAAAAGAGAAGGCCGTTCGTTCCTCATTTGGAGCTGGCTACAGTGACCGTTTCTATTGCTTAGAGAAAGACGACGAGAGAGAGAAAGGGGCTTTGGTTGTGTGGGAGATTAACTTTAGGGACGGCTTTATTCACTTAGCCTTCTCAGTGAGAGGGAATCTTTCTCCGATCTTCAGATTCTCCTTGAGAGATTACCTTTTCACTTTACCCCGCTCACCTGCTCTTGTTCGTGTCCTCCGCTTAATCCGCCGAGTGCCGTGGCGGCGGTTTCGGCGGCTCTGCGCCTCCGGTGATTTCTTTTTTTATGGTTCGATCTTTTGACGTTTGTCTTCTCTCTTACGCCCTGAATCCTTTTTCCTTTTTATATCAATATCCTGTTTCAGAGACCTGCAAATTTGATTCTATCTCGTTTCGCCATCTTCTATCTTTATCTACTGTAGTTTACACAATGATCTTTTTGTACGCATCGAAAATTGAATTTCATTTTCCGGTTTAGTCCTTTCCGATTAAAGGACTGATGCTTTTGATGTGGTATATTGATACCTTCTGGTTTTGTATTTGAATCTCTTGATTGCGTTTTGAGTTATTGGTTTGTGGAGTCAAATTGTATTTCTCTTGAACAAATCTGTATATTATAAATACCTTACGGGTTCTCTCAGTGATCAAGAGTTATTGCTTCGTTTTATCAGGGAATGAAGACTAAGGAACACACAATGGTAGCTTCTTAAGAGAAACAAATTGCGGTAATGTCAGAGTCTCGCCAAAGGCCTCCATTCAAGGGCCCGAGATGGATCATCACTTTGGTTGTTCTGGTTACAGTCGTTGTCATCACGGCATTCGTATATCCTCCGCGGAATTCTGTGGCGTGCTATATGTTCTCTGGTCCTGGATGCCCTTTGTACCAACAGTTTTTGTTCGTACCTACGAGGGAACTCACTGACACCGAAGCTGCAGCTCAGGTTGTGACGAACGAAATCATGAACCTCCCTGAATCTAAGCGACCCAATCCCAAGATTGCCTTCATGTTCTTAACTCCAGGGACGCTTCCTTTTGAGCCTCTGTGGGAAATGTTCCTCCGTGTAAGATTTTCTCGTTGCAATAAAAGCTCTTCAAAAAGTGCATTTCAGTCTGTTGTGTTGAAGATTTTCATGTTCCTAACACCAGGGACACTTTTTTTTTTTTTTTGTGTTGATTCAGGGTCATGAGAACAAGTTTTCGATTTATGTGCACGCGTCAAAGAAGAGTCCTCTACATACAAGCAGCTATTTTGTTGGTCGAGATATTCACAGTCGCAAGGTAGATGAGATTTTTATAAAACCTTTCACAGTCGCAATTATGCAAGACTTTGACTAGTAGTGCGGTGCTAATATGATAATATCGTGCAGGTTGCTTGGGGTCAGATCTCGATGGTTGATGCAGAAAGGAGGCTATTAGCTCATGCTCTCATTGATCCTGATAATCAACACTTTGTGTTGCTTTCAGATAGGTGATTGAATCATTGTCTCTTTTGAATTAGTGTGTCCCAAGGTGATGATGAAATCGTTTTGTTAATCATACTTTACCATCTTCTTTGTTGTTAACTGGCAGTTGTGTACCGCTATTCGACTTTAACTATATCTACAATCACTTGATCTTCGCGAACCTTAGCTTCATTGATTGGTAAGTGGTACTATTGTGCCTACACTTTACTCATGCGGTTGAACTTTTTTTTTATGTCGTATACTATCATTCAGTCTCTCTGGTGTTATGTATTTTTCATCTTGCATGTTTTGTTCCAGTTTCGAAGATCCTGGACCACATGGAAGTGGCCGGTATTCACAACATATGCTGCCTGAGGTTGAAAAGAAGGATTTTCGGAAGGGCTCACAGGTATGTGTTATACTAAAAGGGTATTTTTTTTTATTTATTTATTGTAGTCATGCTATCATCTATATCATCCCTCCGTTTGCTTCACAATCCTAGTAATGATGGTTACAATTCTTTTTCCAGTTAAGTATATGTAAGTCTGATAATTTCATGTGCGTCTCTATAATCATATCTTCCAGTGGTTTTCAATGAAGAGGAGACATGCTATTGTCGTTATGGCGGACAGCCTTTACTACACGAAATTCAAGCTTTTTTGTAGGGTAAGCAAACCTTCCTTTTCATGGTCTCTCATATTCACATCTTCTTCATTGATAATAACTTACCATACTGTATCTTGTAGTATGGTCTGCTGATAGTTCTTTCTCCCAATCTATCACTATCCATTTCTTCTGCATATTTGGGTGATCAAACTTAGTCATCTGGACAAGTTAGACAATAAACTTGAGATAGTAGCTTTATTGGTATAGGTGTAATGCTGTGTGATTTTCAAACAAAACCCATCTGCTTTCTTCTCTTTATATAGCATATAGTTTTTACCAGTGGGACGAGCTGTGATATATGTATAGATGTGATGTGATTTTACAATGGATGTCATATCGTTAGCGATTTGTATAAATCAAGCGACTTTTCTCCTAATGGCTTACGTTTTCTCACAGCCGAATATGGAAGGACGCAACTGCTATGCAGACGAGCATTATTTCCCAACTCTTTTCAATGTCAGTGTACTGCCTGCTTGCATCTTTCTTTTTATGACCCCTTATGCCATAACTTGTCATTTCCCTTTTTATTCTCATCATAACATCTCTTCACTATTGATCTCTTTCGTTCAGATGATTGATCCAAATGGAATAGCAAACTGGTCGGTGACACACGTTGACTGGTCAGAGGGAAAATGGCATCCGAGATTATACAATGCAAGAGACATCACTCCTTACCTCCTTAGGAAAATTAAGGTTCCTCTTGTTCTTCTCTTTCCCAAATGCTCGGTTTGATTTTTTTTGTTATTCTGCCATCTAAGTTTGCGATTTTTTAACCTGATATGCAGTCCATCCAACTTGCTTACCATGTCACAAGCGATTTAAAGGTAAAAAACCTGAGTATTCTTCTTCTTGTTGTTACCATTGATTCTTGAAATTTCTGTCACTAATCCATAACAATTTTCTATGCAGAAAGTGACGACAGTAAAGCCGTGTCTATGGAAAGGAGAGCAACGTCCATGTTATCTATTTGCTCGGAAGTTCAATCCTGAAACTCTGGACCGGTTGATGTATCTCTTCCCTAACTACACCTCAGCTGGTTTGAAACCCCGTTGAGTGATCTTGCCATTTATTTGGACTGTGATTCAAAGTCACAGACAAGAACAAGAACAGCTTTGGTGTTTTTTAATTTTGTTTATGGTTAACAAACAAACATTAGCGTGGAGAAAGTTGCTACCATATTACTACTTATTAACAACTTTGTACTCCGATTCATCAGTAAGGCTTCTTTGGATGCTTATATCCATTAAAAAGTAAACAACTGCAAAAAAGTATTGAATGATATTTTAAGATTAATAATTTTATTTTTAAATTTAAAGATTTAAAAGTGTTGTGACAAAGTAAAAATACTAAAAAGTTTCCTGGCTGACTTTTTTTTTTGCTTTATAAATCAGGAAAGTTTATTTTTTTCCATTGATATTTTTACTTTTTGTGGAGGTGGGGGGAGGTTAAAACATACTAAATATACAAATATTTTATGCAATGTTACATTCTTATGCAAGAGTATAACTTAACAAAAGTCAGTATTATTCATTAATCACTGACCATAAACCTTAATCAAACAGCATAAATTATATGCAAAAAGTAAGACAAAATTTTCCGGTTACTAAGGCCATTTTCTTCCATGGCAAGGACCGTTAGCTGCAATAGCAAGAAAAGTTTATGAGAATTAGTTGTCAATCGAACAAGTCTGAGTGTGAATTTATACATTAGTGATATTTTTAAAAACCAAGAGCAATATTTAATTTATAATGAACGAAACTTATGTAGATATGCAAATTTGAATTGTATTTTGTATGTATATCGGAAGAAGTCATTTATGTCGAATTTTTAACATTTGATTATGAATTTTTTTGACTTACAAATGCACATAAAAAAGGTTATGGATTTCTGATAAAAAAAAGCTCTCAAGAGAGATGAACAAACTTCTATTTTTTTTTTATAATTTAATTTATATTTGCAGTTTTGCTTTTTTTTAAGCATTAAAACTGATTGTTCTGAACTAAGACTGACTAAAAGAAAAGCCATCGATAAGGCTAGAAAACTTTATCGATGATTATGTTGTTGAAATTGAAATTCCAATGCTTGAGCGTATAAGTCTACGTGATTATTCATCTGAAAGCTTCATCATTCATGGTATTGGACAATATTTTAAGATTAATAATTTTACTTTTAAGTTTAAAGATTTAAAAAGTGTTGTGACAAAGTAAAAAAACTAAAAAATTTCTTGACCGACCTTTTTTTGCTTTGTAAATCAAGAAAGTTTATTCCTTTCCATTGATGTTTTTACTTTTTTTTGGATTAAAACATAGTACTGTATATACAAATATCTTATGCAATGTTAAAAAAAAAAATACTTATCTTATGCGAGAGTATAACTTAACAAAAGTCAGTATTATTCCTTAAAAGTTTAAGAAACTGGTACTACCATTTGGTATTAAAACTGGGATATCTCTTTCGAATCCCAAAACACGGCAAGTAGTCATACAATTTGAAGCAAACTACATCTCGCTGGTTTGAAACGCATATCCGATTCTCTATTGTCCGGTTTGATCTTGCCAAGTATTCGGACCATTCATATTACTGTGATTCAAATGTTGGGTCTGACCTGACACAGACAAGAACTAGAACAGCTTTGGTGTTTTTTGATTTTGTTTATGGTTAACAAACAAACATCAGCATGGAGAAATTGCTACCATATTTACTTATTAACAACTTTGTACTCCGATTTATCAGTAATGTTTCTTTGGATATTTCAGCATTATACTTCCAGTTCTGTTTGTAAAGCGAGATTAATGGTTATATTCATTAAAAAGTAAACAACGGCAACAAAAAAGGATTGGAAGATATTTTAAGGTTAATAATTTTATTTTTAAATTTAAAGTTTAAAAGTGCTGTGACAAAGCAAAAAACTAAAAAGTTTCCTGACCTCTCTTTTTTTTTTTTGCTTTATAAATCAGGAAAATTTATTCCTCTTCATTGATGTTTTTACTTTTTTTGAGGCTAAAACACAGTTCTGTATATACAAATATCTTATGCAATGTTTCAAAAAAAATACGTATCTTATATTCTTTCAGTATTATTCCTTAAAAAGTGTAAGAAACACTACCATTTGGTATTAAAGTTGGGATATCTCTCTTTCGAACCCTGAAACGGCAAGTAGTCATACAATTTTGAAGCAAAACGCCAAGGCGTTCCGAAGCACAATAGCGCACTATTCATTGTCTTTATTAAACCACCTCGAGATCATAATCGTACGTCGCTCCTGCTCGCTTCAGTCAATCGAACGGTCAAAATGTTTTAGTCCTTTTAAGTTGATCCCAACCGTTCATTCAAATTACCTTTCCAAGGTGAAAAGAAAAACCAATCAACACAAAGTAAGAAAGAGCGGTAAGAGAGAGAGAGAAAGAGAATCTTCAGAAGTTGTAAGGTCGGGAACGGAGAAGATTTGTTTCGACGAAACCCTGTTTCTTTGGTTGTGTTTCGTACAATGGCGCCGAGTAAGAGTAAGGCAGATGGAGAAGAGAAGGCGAAACCTGTGACGGCGGTTTCGTCGAGAGTGACTCGGAGCATGGATCGCCGAACTCGAAGTGCGACTCATCAAAACGGTGCTAAACCGGCTGGATCCGTCACCAAGCAGGTGAAGCTTGCGTCGCCAAAGAAGGCAAAAAGGAAGAAGCCGGCGATTGAGACTGGGAGAGCGAAGAAGGCAAAGAAGGAACAGGAAGCATCTGAGGAAGTTGAGAAGGAAGATGAAGAGGAAGAGGCGGAGGCGGAGGTTGAGGACCCGACGAAGCCCAAGATTGTTATAGAGCACTGGTAAGATCTGCATATGTATTACATTTTCGATTTGTGTGTTATCTTAAGGTTTCCTCAGAAATGGAGGGAGTCGTAAGAGAGTAAAAGTTTGGGTCTTCTCCTTGAAATTGAAGCTAAAGGCCAAAGCTTTGGTGTTCTCGAACTGTAATGTTGCGAATTTTGTCTCCGTGTAGCAACTAGGGTTTTCTATGTTCTTATTGTTAGGGTTTCTTCTTGATTCTGCACAATGTTTTCTTAAAAGTGGCTTCGTAAAGTATGATGAGAGAAGAAAGTTGGCAGGCTTCTTTATCCTTATGGTTTTCTCGCATTGTGTTTTTCACCTTTCTGAGGAGGAACTGATTATCTGCTTTTTTTTGTCTGTTTTCTTGTCTTAAACTTAATTGCAATGTATTCATATGATGACATGTTCCTTCTGCAAATTAGAGAAAAGTAGTAGTTGCTTCTGGTTCGACATGTCTTGTTTTCTCACAGAAGTTTTTGTTTTTTGGTTATGTTGTTGAAGTAAACAATGCAATGCTTTCAAGACAAGGGCCATTCAGGTGAAGGAAGGTCTGGAGGGAGCTGTTCCTGGCGTCACGGTGACTCTGAATCCTGAAAAGGTAAGACTTTTACTGCACATGAGTATATTGTCATCAATGCTCACTATGCATCATTGTGTTAAAGAATGTTTGCCGCATTATGCTTGATAAGGAACCTTCTCTGTCTCTGAATCTTTCTTTTGATTTGCTCCAACAGCCAAGGAGGGGTTGCTTTGAAATTCGGGAGGAAGGTGGCAAGACATTCATCAGTCTTCTGGTAATTATTCTAACCTAATACTTTGATAACAAATGTCAGCCTGTCTCACTTCTGCTCTGTGGATAATTTTGTTTTGAGGAAGGTTTATTATCAGTATTAAGAGTCTCTTAGAACAGCTTGTTGTATATATGAAATTGAAAATCAATTCTAGATCCTTATTCATTATGAAATTGATATGATATTTACTGAAACAAGACATCAGAAATGAATTCGCGAACATCTTAAGCTTGCTTTTCGGCATTTACATTTAGCAGGGGCATGTTATTTGCAGTTTGACTATAAGAAAATATACTGAAGCAATCTTTATGGTAATTTTCTGTTTGTTATAATTGAATTTCAATGTGTTTTAAAGGAGCAATCCTTTGTCTTAGTTATTGTGAGTATACAATATGAGAATATGTTTGTCTTTCGATCTTAATTTAGAAAAAAACAATAATGAAGATTATGTTGATCTCATAATGTAGGAGATGAAACGTCCATTTGCTCCAATGAAGGCACTCGATATGGAAGAAGTCATCGAGGACATCATAAAGAAAATCAAATGAGAGACAGCTACAGACTGCAAAGAGGCTCCTCTTGTGCCGAATGTGTTGTTTCTTTATGTCATGGCCTCAGTTTAATCAAGTAGGATTCCATTGTAGACTCTCTAGAGCAATGTCAGATTTGCTAGGTTCACTTTTATTGTTTCGGTATTAGCACTGTAAGTGCAGTCTCGTCGTTTTGCTATGCATGATTGGCTTGTTTGTGGAATTGACTCGTATCTGTAAGGCTAGTATGATTCATCTCTTTGCTAACTGACGCATAAGTGTTTTTTCGTTGATGGGATCAGGCACGGTTTTAACATTTCTTTGCATTGGTTAAAGTATGTTATTAGTTCTAACCCACTTAGAACTGTGTTACAAAACCAATAGGACAAAAATGAAGTGAAGTCAACTACATATAGGCTTCATTTCCAACGGTCGTGTCTCTCTTCTTGATTAAAAAACTGCAGAAGAAATGTTTCGAATCTGACCTGTTACTGTGTTCAACCAACATCGCCTATATCCATATTAGAAGTTAGAACCAAGCAAAGCCAGCGAAAAATGCTAGCAAGAGAGCGATATCGAACTTTTGGACTATTTGCTGAAAATCTTTAGCATGAACCTACTTAATAGCCAATGCGAAATCAAGCGGCCCAAAGTATTATTAGTTCAAGGAACTGTAATATACCAAAATCATACAAACTATTACAAATTCAGAAAAAGGTCCCCGAATATATAACAGAGTGAGAAGAAAAGGATATGTGCGAATTTATTTGGAAGAAGAACAGAAAGTTTTGTTCGACATCGATAAGGAAGTGACAAAGTGGGGAAATGGGCAATGGGGAATCGACACGTGCCCAGATTCCAAGAAAAGGCTAGATACCACGTGTGCCCATCATACGAATCTGTGATGAAGTGGGAAATGGGCAATGGGGAACCGACACCTGTCCAAGTTCGGTAGAAAAGTATGAGAGGTCACGTGCGCCCATCATTTTATCCGTTGTCTTCCCAAACTTTGGGGGCCCTTCTCTAACTGGACATCTTTTGACTTTCCTTCTTTAGATTTTGTCGTACTTGAGTTTTTATCATCTTGAATTTCAGTATGGCTGTATTCATCTACATACAAATCTATGGATCATGAATTTAATACGTATCTATTGGTTTTAACATTTAATCAATCCAAAAAGGTTTAATAACCAAATTCTGTTTTTCTTGGAACAGGGTTTAATCCCGTCTATATACAAAAGTAATTTTGATTAAAAACAAAGTAATTAAGCTATATGTGTATTTGATATGATATGTGAGTATCAATTTCTTTTTGACAGAACAAAAGTGTCTTAAGTATATTTGATTTGTTTACTTATATTCCATTCCACGCATACATCATATATATTACTTGAATGCTGACTCATTGACCAAATCAAATATAGCATCATATAACAATAAACTGTGATATGTTTTTATCTAACAAAACAAAACAAAAAACTTTGATATGCTCTTTACAACATCCTTGAGAGAACTTGACGACGTGATTTCATTGAAGTCACAAAATGATACAAGTTATTAAAATGGCTCTATCTTGAGACCACCCAAATCGACCAACACAACACATACAAAATCAAACAAACCAAGAACAAGCCCCCCAACGGCAAATAAGACAAAGCAAAAAAGAAACGGCAAATATCTACATGATAGATATATAAGCGAGGATGATTAGTTGGAGGATCAAACTGAACCAGTTTTAACATTGATGATCGGCTCCTACATGTCCCGGACATGGAAGACGTTAGGGTTCTTGACGACGATATCATACATATGAATAGAGTTGAACTTGGAGAAATCGCGAGGGAGAGAGATGAGATCGATCGATGTTTTCTTGTGGAACTGGAGGAGATGGTCCGCGTTGTCTCCACAGTAGTACCTCTCCCATCCAAGACCCTTCAAGATCCTCTCAAGTGATCCGTACGAAGAGACAACTTCGCTGGTTGGAAGATGGACGAGAATCTTCCTCCTCATCCTCTGCTGCTGGCTACCACCGGAGGAGGAAGATTCCGACGAATCTCCTACGGATTGGTTATAAGGATTCTCTACCAGCCTCATCACTCCGTTCTTGTTGAACACCCACACACCAGACATTGTGATGATAGTATATTAAGTCTACGAACTAGGGTTTTTTTTAGGGTTTTTGTGTGTAAGTGTGTATTTTTTGTATGATTTTCTCTTCACAGTGAGATTGTTAATTTTTGTGAGGAGAAGGAAACTGTGTAGAGGGTTATTTATATATCTTAGTAAAGAGGTGTAAAGATATTGAAATATATATATATTATATATATATAAAAATATATTATTCCAGAATTCTCGAAAGGGACGAATCTTATCTATCAATCTTAATCCACCATTTATATATCATATTTGGACACAAAGGAATAACTCAAATTCCATAAAATCAAAGCTATTGTTCTTATTTGAAACCAGATGGAGTTAATTACTAATATTTAAGTTGAAAAAAAAAACATTATTTTGATCGTCATATTTGCGACGTAAGAAATGCCGTCTCTTTTCTAGATAGATTAATTGAAAGACTGATTATACTGATATGCAAGAAGATAAAGAAATCACAATTCGTATGACAAATTTTTTTAATTTGCGCGTTCGAATATTAGGAAACAATGGGTCCACATACCAGAGATGAGATATTAGTTTTAATTCATTTTCGAATATCTTTTTTCTTCCTTCTTTTTTGAACCAAACTTCTTCTAATTTTTTTTTTCAATTCTATTTTGTGTGTGTGCGTGACTGTTTAATTTCCTGCTTTTCGTTATGTCGAAGAATCTTTGGTAAGATTTCACAAAATTTAGATTCTTATCGTAATATTAATTAATATACATATATGTTACATGAAATTCAGATACGGCAAGACTTCCTCTAGTTTGCATGAGCTCACCTTGACGTAGCATCGGTTACTTAACATCGGTTAAATTAATAAACATTATTACGTATATGGTATGTCAAGTCATAACGGTTAAAATGAAATAACTATTTTATTTTTAAGGAGAATTTCAGTAATTTGTGGAAAACAAATTTCAGTTTTTGTTCTGTAGGCATTTAGATGGCGTTACGGTCACGTGGTGTCACGTGGATTTTAGATACATAATGGTCCTTACTCCCCTTTAGCCTACTTCCAATAAACTAAGGTCATGTCTTGCGAAATTCTTCTATCTCCTCGAGCTATGCCTTTTTTCCCTCTTTTGCATTTTTACTTGTTTTATAACAAATTTCACATCGGAGTGGGAAATAATTTAGTATACATGTTATATTTTGTTGATTGTCAGTTTTTTTTTTTTGAGAACTTGGATACTCTTTTAATTAAGTTTTAACCATCAAAAGATCGACAAATCCTGAAAGTAAATTTATGTCCCATATATATTTTTCCCTGTTCAGTTATTTACTATATCTTTATAGATCCTTTGGTCCTCGCCCACATATGCAATGTGATAATGACTACCTTCAACATCATCATATTCTGTTTTGGGGGGGTCTATTGTATATCAATAATTCGTAATAATGCAATATTCTATTTTAATTTTATTTTTACAAATTTGTGGAAAGATGGACAAAAAGTACGAACAAAGCAAAAATGAAAGAGAAAAGAGAGACATTGATGAGGAAATAAGGGAAGTGGGAGCAAAGGCCCTCGTGGGAGATGATGCGAAGCCACACTCACTCACTCCTCATGCTCTTCAACACTCAACACCCAACACAAACCACAACGTTTTAGTCCTTTTGTTCCTCTTTTTGCTCACCGTTTAGGTCCATCCTAATTCCTATGTTGACATCTATGTTATATACAAATATATATTTGAAGATACATGAATTTAGTAAGGAATATTTCCTTTATTATGGTTTTTTTTAAATTGGTAGTGTTGTAGTTTATTTTTTGCTAATCTAACGATCATTTTTGCAACCGATTTTGAGGCAGACACTAGCCAATGAAATACTATAATCTACTGTACTCATTATCATATCATTATTACTAATGTAGTACGACATAAATACAATAAAGAGCTTCAATCAAACTATTTTTATAAGATTCTATCGAACTATTTTAGTGATATAATCTCAACTAAATTAACTATGAACTATTTTAGTGTGAACTAAATTAACTTCAAACTTATTTAATTTATTTGTGACCATTTAGCAATGGAATTAATTTCTGCCCTAGAATTTATTGTCTTGAAAATGTTTTACACTTTGAGATACATTTCACAATTCCATAAGAAGAAACTATTTTAGCAGAAAAAAAAACTCAGCAGTCTTTGGTTATTTAAAAATCCATTGTATGTGTGGTTTAACAAAAAAAAAATTATTTGTGCTTTTATGTCAAAAAAATGTTACAACCCATCTCAGCCTAACCTAAACCACACCAAGTTGAGTCTCATGCCGGTATGGATTCATACGGGATCTCATATCGATGACCCATTCCACCCAATCTGACGACGTTCATAGACCATTATCAATAATCAATACAGAAATTGATATTTCTATTATTATTCTTCTAATAAATTTTATGTAACTGCATCTATCCGTTAATCACTTGCTTTGTTCTTGTAGTGTCAACATCATAGAAGGTAAAATCTACAAAACCAAAATAGAAACTAGCTATTATAATTTTACATTGTTTCTAGAGGCTTCCGAGATACACTTTCCAAAGATTATTCTCATCTTCTTCTTTTTGACCAAAGATTATTCTCATCTTCATGTGTGTTCACATAAGCTAAGCCACCTTGATTCAGCCATAAAGTTTGCATCACGTCTTTTATATGTATATGTGTGTGTTTAATTACTATCAGAAATTGTTTAGTGTTTTAGCGTTATAACTGATTCAATTTTTGCAATCTAGTGGACCGTAGCGGCATGAACAATATTCCAGCCATGAAGAGCGTTTTGCTAATTGATTTTGTTTTTTATAGGATTAATTTGTCCTCATGTAAGCATATATGTTATATATATATATATATATATAGTTCTGAGATTATTTTTGCATTAACTCACATATATTATCATTCTTTTTTTTTTGGTCAACACATATCTTATCATTCTAAATCAAAATGTTTATATGCAAAGCTTTGTTCGGAAAAATCCTTTTATAAAACGAAAGTTTGTTGTCAAAATAGATTGCTGTCTTCATAAATATGGACCATATCATCATTATTTCATCATTTTAGGTATTTTGTCCAAGTTAGTTAGGTGAAGGGAAAACTCATACACACATATAGATTGGAGTAGCAAGTAGGTGTAGAAACATCAACTTAATTAATTTGATGACGTTGTTGAGTGGTCTTATTCAAATAAAACGTTTGAACTTTATACGAGTTGCGAAGTTTTAATGCTGTAATGATTCAGGTTATAAATTTTATTTATTTGTTTGTAGTAGTATTTACACGCAAAATAAATATTTTAGTTTTTCTTTATCAACCATCATTTACAAATTATAAAAGAAAACAAAAAAGAACAAACGAAAAAAAGAAGATATCATTTTTGTTCCGTATATGCATTTATAAAAACTTTATATATGTTTCTTTTCGAAGATATAAACATAAACACAATATTCTCCTTTTTAACTATAACAAGTAACAACCACAACGAGCTTTGTAATCGTTTATTAGGAGCCATAAACATCATTTAAGAACGTACGTAACCCTTTTGTTCTTTTCCACGTTGTAACGTGACTTTCGTTTAATTTTGTTTTTAACTATTTATTCAACTTTCGTTAATTGAGTTGTTTTATAATCCATCATATCACAAAGCTGATTGTATTTCATTGCAAATTATATTAATTTAGCAATTAGAATGTTCATTATTTTTAATTTCTCATACTCGCAAATCTTATTCTCTTTCATGTGAACAAAAAATCTCTTCTCGTATGCACCGTACTATAAAGTTAACATAACTTAAATTCACATTAAAAGAAAACTATTAAAGATTTCAGTTCACAGATGCACATATATAAAGATAGGGGATATATAGCTTTACTGATGTTCTTATTATGAAAGATATACTTGAGCAGCCAAAGAAGGAGCGATTAGTGCCAGGTCACTTACAACTTAGAATAATTCTGTCAAGAAAATGACATCTCATTCTAAATTTAGATCCCTAACATTACTAGTATTAGTATTTATATTTTATTATTTATTATTAGACTACAATCGAATTTGATTCGAAACTAGTGAATCACTATAATTTAGATTTCTCTTTATTGAACTTTTTATAAATTATATTTTCGGGCCTTTTCGATCATTTTGTACTATTTAATGATTAGTAATAATAATAATACAGATATGAGTTCGAGTTCCACTGCCACTATAACTAGCATGGCGCATCACGTTGATATTAAGGTCAAATGAGCCAAAAATTCTTTATTATTGAAAATAAGTATACGATGATGATTAATGAATATCACATATTTTGTAGCACACACGGTGCGACAATATTAACAGCTCAATTATAACATGTTGTATTCGTAAGTTAACAAAGAGAATATGAACTCCGAGTTGCCAATTCGAATAATTGGTACAAATCCGAAACTTTAAAAATATTCGTCTGTTTATTATATATATTGTGTGTGTGTAAAAGACCATCTAGTCAGGTTCGACAAATAAACAGGGTTACTCACAATACTAAGAATATAATAGATTCTAAGTTTTTGGATGATAATATACCTAAGTGGCTAATTATATGCGACATTAACCTTTTTTGACGTAATCCATTAATTAATTGATTTTTGTTTTGTTCAGCCAGTTTTTTTTTTTTTTTTATAACGAAATATATTGTGAACATATCAATGGACATTCGTTTATTACTTGGTGTTTTTCACGGGGTTTTAGCAAGTTCTAAAAACTTTTCTTTTTGAAGTATTTTTCCTTTTTAGAATAAATATCGTATTTAAATCTTCAAAATCGAGTAGCCTAAAAAGTAAAAAACGAAAACCAACATTCAAATAAAAAACATGGTACAGCCTAAATTATATACCAAAATAGCAGTCAAATAATCAAATTCTCAAACGGCCAAGTCTTATTACACCCTAAAAATAGAAGAGTAGACTTAGCTCACTAAAAAGAGTAGTTGAGATTTAGCACCAAAAACAGAGAAAATATCTCCTTTTCTACAACTTCCTCACTTCTCAGCATAAATACCAAACCTGTGAAGCCATTAAGGTTTAGCTTCTCACTTGATAGCAAAGACAAGACACAAGATGGGTCTCAATGCCTCCCTTCCTCTCCTCTTCCTCACCCTCTTACTCGTCTTCTCTACGGTCGTTACAGCGGATAACGTCACACGGGCATTTGAGAAATACTCCAATTTCAGCACCATGAGTGACCTCCTCATCAAAACCAAGCTTACACCACTCATCAGCAAATACCAAACCATAACCATACTCGCTGTAAGCAACGACGCCATCAGCTCCATCACTAACAGATCCGCCATCGAGCTCAAAAACATCCTCATGACGCACGTCATTCTTGACTACTACGATGAGCTCAAGCTTAACGGTCTGAAGGAGAAGAGCATAATGCTCACTACCTTATACCAAACAACCGGTTTGGGTGAAGAGATGAATGGTTTCCTCAACTGTACCAAATCCAAAGGAAGAGTTTACTTTGGATCAGAAGTGAAGGGCTCACCTCTAACCTCTGAGTATGTCACGACGTTGTACCATAATCCATTTAACCTGTCTATAATCCAGATTAGCATGCCCATTGTGGCTCCGGGACTCAGCTTAGCAGTCTTTCCACCTCCACCACCACCCGTTCCTTTAGCCCCGGCTCCATCTCCGATGAATGTTGCAACCGCTCCGAGTCCAGCTCCCACAAATGCTGCAACCGCTCCAGCTCCTGGACCCGCTGATGAAGCCAATGCCTCAGATTCTGCTGTTCCAAAACCTAAACCTGCAACAGAATCACAGGAGGTCGATTCTCCCGCCCCTGTTCCGAGCGCTGATAATGAGAAGATGGAAGCTGCTGCTGATAAGACTAAACCAACTTCTTCCTCTGCTTGTAAAGCTGGTTTAAAGTTCGATATTGTTCTCTTGCTAGCATTTTTCGCTAGCTTTGCTTGGTTCTAAGATGGACTTAGGCGATGTGTGTTGAACACAATAATGATAGGTAAGATTCGAAACATTTCTTCTGCAGTTTTTTTTAGCCAAGAAGAGAGACACGACCGTTGGAAGTGAAACCTAAATGTAGTGGACTTTCTACCAACATGCATTGTATTTATTAGCCATTATGAATGCAACTGTGTTGTTTGTCCTAGTGACCATAATTCCATATCGAGTACCTTCATTGGAGCAAACGTACGTACGTTTCATCTCCTACATAATGAGATAAACATAATCTTTATTATTGTTTTTTTCTAAATTATCATTGAAAGGCAAACATACTCTCAATTAAAACTTGTTAAAAATACTTTGTTAAAATAATTTAGAATACGAACCTGAAGTCATGTTAAAAATTAACAAATATTTTTCATTACTTTAGACTGTTTTGTTAATGTAAGACCTATCGATAAATTTTAGCATTGTTTTTTTTTGGGTCACCTTTTAACATTGGTTTTATACTTCTACAGTATTTTGAAAGAATCGTTCATTTCACGACAAATACTACGAAATACATGCGCTGTTATTTTTTGTTTTGGTGTTTATTATATATGTGTTGTTAGTTGCTAAAACGTCGCAATTTTCGTGGCCACACAAAACTTTCTTTATCGCAGCTTCTCTACTTGACGCCAAATACTATCACCTAATCTTAAATACCATTTGTATTTCTATATTTTGTTGTATTTATCATTTAATAAAAAAAAACAAATACATGCGAGTATATAATATATTACAAATTTACAACTGCACCCCATATATGTATAAAATTACAACTAAATAACATGTATTATATACATAGTATTCTTGTAATTACCACACGGTCCCCAGTCCACACTGCCTTTTTAAAACATACCACCAAAAAGAAACTATGCGATGTACAAAGGGAAAAAAGTTCTGGGGTCCCTTTGCTAGAGATTACATTTATTGTGGGCTTTATGGGAAATTGTTTTTTTTTATCTTTTGTGGTTGGCACTCGATAATTCCATTTTCAGCAATAGTTTATTGAGGATTGATATAATTTTTTTTTTTTCATTTTCGTCCAACGGTTACGTATCCACTGTTTGTTCTTATTTCTCCGGACATCGCTTCGCTGCTGATCTATGGAGTCGATCCACTGGAATAGTTTGGTGAATCCTAATTTCTCCCTTAATCAGAGTCTTCGGAGAAAAAACCGCGCTGTATTTGATCGGAGAGATGCTTCTTTGCGGCGGGGCAGGACGTTCTCGGCTGTACGGACTTCCGTTACCGCGACGGCGACGGATGTTTCCACTAGAAACGCGGCGATTGGTGGTAATAGTTCGAGAGACGCCGCGATAATGACAACGGCCAAGAGCGGGGTGCGATTAGGGAAATCGAGCTCCGCGCTGGAGCAGCTGGATATCGAGCGAGGCGTTTGCGTGCCATTCCGAAAGTATTCCCCGGAGACTGTATGATTGCCTCTGAATTTTTGTTTCATTTCTAGTTCGATTCACGCGTTTGTTTCAGCTAATTTCATTGCTTATCTCTCTGTTGAATCACTAATTGAGCTGGTTAAAATTGTTCACCTTCGTGGATTGCTTGGTAGCGTCTTAGAACGAATCGATATGTTTGTGTTCAGATGAAGAAGAAATTGGAATTTACTGATGTTTGGTGATCAGGTGAGGAGTAAAGTGCTGGAATCAAGAGGATCAGTCGTCTCTCTCGTTTCAAGGGGCGTGGAGATTGTTTGGAATCTGGGGTTGTATTGGTCGACCTTAATGTATGATTTTTTGGTTGGAAGGGATGAGGAAGTTGTCCCGTTCCGTGCGAGGCAGCTTAGGAACCTGTTGTGCAACTTGGGGCCATCGTTTATCAAAGCTGGTCAGGTATGTGGATCCTTGTTTTTTTTGCTGCGAATTTGTTAATAATGATTGGCATTAAAAGGGTTCTCGGAGTTATCTTCTCTAATATCTATTACATGTTGGGTAAAGGTTCTGGCAAATAGACCTGATATCATCCGTGAAGACTACATGAACGAGCTTTGCATACTTCAAGATGATGTTCCTCCATTCCCCAACGAGGTAAAAAAACTTATCTTTTTGGGAAATTGTTGAGCAAGATGTTGTTCTTGTTATCATTTGTGCCTTCGTGTGATGAAACTAAGTTGTGGAGGACTTTCTAGGTTGCTTTCCAAATCATTGAGGAAGAGTTAGGCCAACCTCTCGAGGCCCTGTTTAGCAAGATTTCTTCACAAACGATAGCAGCTGCAAGCTTGGGCCAAGTTTATCGAGCTACTCTACGTGCCACTGGAGAGGATGTTGCTATCAAGGTGGAGTTTTTTTTACTGTAGCTCCAGAGTTGATCTTCTTCGAGAATTGTGATATTTGGGAGTTTCAAACTGAAACTGTTTTAGAGTTTCGGTTTGGCATTTTACCTTTTTATGTATATGCAGGTGCAGAGACCACAGATAGAGCCCATAATTTACCGGGATCTCTTTCTCTTCCGAACCCTTGCCTCATTCTTAAATGGCTTCAGTATACAGAAGCTGGGTTGCAACGCAGAGCTAATAGTTGATGAATTTGGAGAAAAACTTTTGGAGGAGCTTGACTATACCTTGGTATCTCATAATTTTCAATTTGTCTCTATGGGTTTATAAATGAGCTAAAATAATAAGTATTCTCTGTTAACCTCAAGTTCTTTACTATAGGAAGCAAGGAACATTGAAGACTTTCTGGTGAACTTCAAAGATGACCCCACTGTCAAAATTCCTGGAGTATACAAGAATCTTTGTGGTCCGCGGGTTCTTGTGATGGAGTGGATTGATGGTATTCGTTGCACTGACCCACAGGTATCACTTTCAAAAAAGGGCCAATCCAATATAAATTATTTTATACCCCTTTAAAAAGTCATAAATAAAGTACATTCAGAGTACTGACTCTTACTAATTGTACTCAGGCCATCAAGGATGCCGGAATTGATTTAAATGGATTCTTGACTGTTGGCGTGAGTGCTGCTCTAAGGCAGCTGTTAGAATTTGGATTGTTTCATGGAGATCCACATCCTGGAAATATCTTTGCAATGCATGACGGGCGTATTGCTTATGTTGACTTTGGAAATGTTGCTGTACTGAGTCAGGTAATTTGAGTTTGATGGTCCTACAAGATCTAGTAACCTTAAAAACTATCATATGTCGCCTTCCTATAGTGATTCTCACATCTCTATATATAGATAGACTTTGTCACTCATAGTGTCAGTAAATCCTTTCTTTCTCAGCAAAACAAGCAAATTTTGATTGATGCTGTTGTCCATGCGGTTAATGAGGACTACGGGGAGATGGCAAATGATTTCACTAGGCTCGGATTCTTGGCCAAAGGTACCGATGTTTCTCCTATCGTTCCAGCTTTAGAAGCCATCTGGCAGAACTCTGCGGGGAAAGGACTTGCGGATTTCAATTTCCGAAGTGTTACAGGTATGTGCGGTTTCATGCATTTCCATACAAGATAAATTGCTTTCCTTGCACATCTGATAGAATGGTGTCATGTTTTTCTTGCAGGGCAATTCAACAAGCTTGTGTACGACTTTCCCATCCGTATCCCGGAGCGGTTCTCTCTTGTTATTCGTTCTCTACTCACACAGGAGGGTATATGTTTCACGCTGAAGCCTGATTTTAAATTTCTTGAGGTGAAGTCATATTTTGATTGCTCTCTTCAATAATAGTGTTCGCACACAGAAATCCTGAAGTGAGCGGATACTAGCTATATGTTCACTGACATTTCCCTTCCCACACTAAAAGCTGGCTCTTTTTTTTTTGTGTGTGTCTAGGTTGCTTATCCATATGTAGCAAAGCGCCTCCTAACGGATCCGAATCCTGCACTTCGGGAACGCTTGATACAGGTTAATTGATAATTCTGATGTCATCATCTCCTAGAAGGAATGTCGAATTTTGTTATCCGCATCAGCTGAAATCAGAGCTCTTGTTGCCACCTCCGTTTCAGGTTCTATTCAAAGATGGTGTTTTCCAATGGAAAAGACTGGAAAACCTCATATCACTTGCAAAGGAAAACGTTGGCCAAATGAGTAGCAACCCTGCTCTACGAGTTAAGCAAGTGTAAGTAACCGAATTTTATAAATGCATTTTGTTACCAAGTCTCAGTCGCTCTTAAGTTGTTAATCGAATGTTTTTACGCATGGTATTTTCAGGGAGAGTAAGCTTGACTTGACAGATACCGTTAAAGACGGAGCTCGTCTTTTCCTCCTCGATGAAGGCATCCGCAGGAAACTTATTCTTGCACTCACAGAGGACTCAAAGCTTCATGTAGAAGAGGTTTGTACATTAAAACATTAGTAGAAGACTAGCAGTTATCGTCCCGTTGACAATTGGGCCCTCTAGAGATACATTAGTAACTTTACTTTTGTTCTTTTAGCTTGCGGACGTGTATAAATTGGTTGAAGAAGAAGTAGATATTCCCACACTCGCCATGCAAGTCGTGCAAGGTAGGATATTCTCATCGACTTTCTTACTTATGATCCTGTAAACATAAGAATCTTGGGCCATTGATTGTATGTATGATTCTGAAAACCTCGTTACTTATTGCTTTGAATGCAGATTTACCGAATGTGTTTCGGGATTTCGTGCTGTCATGGAGCAACTCGGTTTTATCAGACAGATGATGAGTCGGACTCTCACCATTTTGTGGCTCTTTTGAAGAGGAAAGAGATAATTGTCGGGAGGGAGTAGATTGGGAGAAAAACGAAGATTGTTACAGTTTAATCTTCGGTGCATACATGATACAAGTAACTCAATACACCATTACACATACATGTAATTATACAAAAACACACACAAACTTCAATGTAGTTGGACAGTGAGGGACCTAGAAAAAACAAATTACCCTGTCATCAAATAATAACTAATTCGTCAAAGTTTTTTTTAAATAACTACTTAAGTAGAAAAATAATTAGAAATAAAATAAACTTAATTAATATAAAAATATGAAAATCCAAAATATTAAAAAATATGTTATCTAGTTTAATTGGAAATAAATGAACAACGTTGTTTTTAGTTTTTTTTTTTAACGTGTTACAAAATATACAAAACATATTTATTTTTCATTTTTTAAAAATCTTTTTTCGTGGTCTGATTTAATTTCTTATTGATTCGATTAATAAATTGTTTGGTAAAGATTATTTTATCGTGGCGGCAAATTTATTAATTGAAAAAAAAAAATTCCCGTGCCGCCAAAATCGCAGGAGAAGAGGAAGAAGGACAACACAAACCTAAAACGAATTTCGATTCAGTAAGAAGCTATGCAAGCAAAAATCAATTCTTTCTTCAAGCCCTCTTCTTCTTCTTCTTCGTCGTCTCCTATCGCCGCCTTAGTAACATCAGACACAGACGATGGTTTAGCCGTCTGGGAGAAAAATCGAAACATCATCGTCAATACCTACGAGCGTCGATCTGCGATATTCGATCGGTACATGAATCATCATCATCTTTAGGGGTTTGCTTCACTTTAGATTGTTCGAATTTTCTATATTTATTTATCTTCTACAGATTAGGGGTCTAGTTCTATCAGAGGTCCATGGAAAGAAAAAAAAATCGAAAATGAGCGATGTGGAAAGAAAAGTCCCAGTTATGATCAATTGGGCAATCTCCTAATTTGTGTGTTATTTTAAGGCAAGAGATTGGAGCCAATTGCCATTGCGTTTCTGTTTAAATCCCTTCTGCTTTATATGTTTCTCAAGGCAACCATTTTAATCTATGGTTACGTTTGGGTATTCAGAAGTGAGGTGCTTAAGAAATGCGTTGAGAAGACACCGAGGAAAGGATCTTCTTATGGATCCAAAAACCTCAACAAGAAGCGCAATTATACCCAATTCCACTTGGAGTTGGGGCAATCTGATTTTCTTCTCAGAAATTGCGCAGAGTGTGGAGCTGCATATGCTCCTGGAGATGAATTAGATGAGAAGAGCCATCAAAGTTTTCACAAGAACTATATGCATGGAATCCCTTTTAAGGTCAGGATGCCTTCGACCTTATTATATGCTTGCAGATATATGTTTCTTTGATTTGTTGTAGAGGCAGTTTGATAAAGTGTCGGTTTTTGAATTGTTCTCAGGGTTGGCAGAACGAGAAGGCTTTCACATCGCCTTTGTTCAACAAGAACCGCATTGTTATGGTATTGGAAAATGATTCTCCTGCACACAGAAACAAGGTTACAAATCAAAAATTGCGCTGCTTTATGGTACACCGATTCTTCATTTAGAGGTTTTAACGGGGTAATCTTTTGGTAACTGCAGGTGCAAGAGGTTGTGAAAATGATGGAGGTTGAGCTAGGCGAGGATTGGATTCTTCACCAACATTGTAAGGTATGGTTCTGTATCCAGTATCCATGTCTTAACCAACATTTACGGATAAATTGCTGCATAGCTCATAGGTGATTACTGGTACTTGATGTCTACTACTTTGAGCCAACTTGGATCTGATACAAAACTTGTTGGGAATACTTGCTTCACTTATTAGCCAAAGAGCACGACACTGACTTATTCTGATTCCATCATTGAAACCAAAAATAACTAAATAGAAGAGCCTCTTTGCTTTCTTTTGACGACCTCATTCAATGAATTCACTAGAAAGATGGTATAAGCCAAAGTCTGTTGATAGATTCCGGAGCCTCTAGTTACTCTTTCAGCTGTTTCAAGAACAATGTTGTTATGTGTAGGTGTACCTACTCGTTACCTCTCAGAGGATCTCGGGGTGTTTAGTTGCAGAACCAATTAAGGAAGCATTTAAGGTCGTAGCTCCTCATGGTGATGGACGACAGTTAAAGAAAGAGAGCTCCTCGCCTTCAACCTCAATTCAGTTTGGGAACATTGTGTTGCAAAGAGAAGTATCGAAAAGATGTCGAGGAGAATCAGGTGAGAGATTAGATGATGGAGCAATTGTATGTGAAGAAGAAGCTAAAGCAGCTGTTTGTGGAGTAAGAGCAGTCTGGGTCTCACCTTCCAACAGAAGAAAAGGCTTAGCTACATGGTTACTCGACACCACGAGGTAAAGAACTCTTAGCAACCCACCTGATTCTGAAAGCATTCTCATTTGTAAATGTTTGCACCGTTTTTATGAATGTGTGAAACGCAGGGAAAGCTTCAGCAATGGGTGCGTTTTGGAGAAATCTCAGTTGGCATTTTCACAACCAAGCTCCATTGGAAGAGCTTTTGGATCTCATTATTTTGAGACTTCTTCATTCTTAATATACAAAGCCCAAGTATCTGTAGCAGGCCCAACACCGTAGAAAGGCCCAGTCATAGCATATAGCTATGTGATCTTTTAGGCCTAATCGAACAGTCATAAGTTCACTTCGATCTAATCCGAACCGACCCAAAATATCAAAGAGCAATTTAAGTCAGTCAAAGCTATTTCATAGTTGACTAGTTTTGTTTTACGATTTTTTTACTGAGTCAATGATACAAAATTCTGGTTAAAATGTGTGCACTCAGATAAGCATTAACAAATACTCTAAAGTAAAATCATTTTAAGGCGTAAAAAGAAAAAAGTCAAGAGTAAAATCAGTATTATAATTTGAACGTTTAGTAAAGTATTACTATCAAAGAAGGAAATAAAGTAAAAGTCGTCACAAAACAATTAAGATGAATCAAAGAAACCTTCTTTTTAAGTAATGATTAAAATACATAATAATAGTAATGTATTGAAAAGGTAAAAAAAATGGTACGGGGGGAATGAGAGAGGAGAGAGAAAAAAGGAGGCTTGGCTTCTTCCCTCTACCAACTGCGAAACACTATCCCCACAAGAAACCCCATCTCGTTTTTTTTTTTCCACTCCCTTGAAACTGCCAATCTCAAAGGTCAGCTTCTTCTTCTCCTTCTTCCTCGATTTTCGATTCGATCCTATTTTTGCTTCTTATTTCTTCTCTGTTGATATTTTACTTCTTCGAATTTGGTTTCTTATGCTGATTACCCAATCCGCTTCGTCTCTGTCGATTTGGATCCGTTTCTAATTTTGCTTAGGGTTCTCCTCCTAGGTTTCGATTCGAGGTCGGTTTGCGATCGGTTCTTTTGATTTTGAATATCCCTTTCTCATTTCCACCAATCTCTTTTGGGTTTCTAGTGTTTTCGCCATCGACGATATCAAATTTGGTTTTTTTGGTTTTACGAGTCTCTCCATCGGATTCTCTTTGCATTCTTATTCATAGATTGTTTCAGCGTCTTGAGATTCTGAATGCTTACCAGTCTCGTTTACATGCATATACAGCTACATCAAGGAACAGAATCCGGAGAAGATGACGTAAACTGAGTTCCCGATAATTTGGGAGTAAGAGCTGTTTTCATTTGCGGATCTCAGAGAAAATCATTTTTATGGCGCTAGAACATGTTTGTGAAAAGACGTTTTGCAGCCAAGAGTTTGAGCTGACGATCAATTGGGATGATTTAGTTTGTCCCATCTGTTTGGATTCCCCTCACAACGGCGTGCTTCTCCAGTGTTCGTCTTACGGAAACGGATGCCGCGCTTTCGTCTGCAACACAGATCACCTTCACTCCAACTGTTTGGATCGGTTCATCACCGCCTGCGGTACAGAGTCGCCGCCTCCAGCTCCTCCTGAGGAGCCTCGTTCAAAGGTTCTTGAAGAGAATTGCAAACCGGTGTGTCCACTGTGTAGAGGGGAAGTCACTGGGTGGCTTGTTGTGGAGGAAGCTCGTCTTCGTCTCGATGAGAAGAAACGCTGCTGTGAGGAAGAACGGTGCAGGTTCATGGGGAATTACACCGAGCTTCGCGAACACGCTCAGTCAGAGCATCCAGATTCTCGTCCCTCGAAGATCGACCCGGCGCGGAAGCTCGACTGGGAAAATTTTCAGCAGTCGTCTGAGATCATCGACGTGTTGAGCACAATTCACTCGGAGGTTCCGAGAGGAGTGGTGTTAGGGGACTATGTGATCGAGTATGGAGATGATGACACAGGAGACGAGTTCGAGGATGTTCACGCTAATGAAGGAAACTGGTGGACATCTTGTATCCTTTATAAAATGTTTGACAATATAAGGAACGCGAGGAATCGGAGGAGGAGATCAAGAATGAGCGAGAGCAGGAGAGGGAGTCGCCGCTCTAGCTATGATAACTCCAACTCCGACGACAGCTCGGTAGCATCGATAGAGTTCCCAGAGTATAGAGTAGATGAGATCGATGATGAGTTCATCAGCAGCACAAGTGGAGCCAACAGAAGTAGCTCTATACATCAAAGGTCAGAATCGTCTGCTGCTTTAGTTTTCCTCTTTCATAGACAAAATCTCTTCACGCAAACTCTCTTATTCTCCTAGTTAATGAGAGCATTCTGCATTGATTTTAGAGGATTATTGGTTATCTGTGACATAGCGGCTTATCATGTTCTCACCTGCTTTAGTTGCTTTCTTGTGTTATGTATGATTGCTACATGATAGACATTGTTTGATGCCATTTTCTCTCTTGTTTACAGTTTAGGAAGGCGTCGATCTCGCTTCTATGAAAATTAGGTATCATTCAATTTGCTGTTTCGTTTCTATAGTCGTGTTGATTGCTTACATTGTTTTCATTCGGATTTCTTGTTTGCTCTCTTTCTCAGTCAGCTGGAAATTGAAGCGAGGCAAATGAAGCCTAATCGTAGCCAGTATTGGTTTTGGACCTCTCTTTTTCTTCTCTCTTCTTCTTCTTCTTCTTCTCTCTTCTTCTTCTTCTCTCTTCTTCTTCTTTTTCTTCATACATAAATTTTCTTTTAGGTGTGTCTTGTGACATTACTCGCAGTCACAGCCTTGTACAAAAACGTAAACAAGAAAAAAGGTTTTTTTTGGATATTGTACCCTGTTTCGTTGTGTCTTCTTAATTCTCATGCGTATCTCTGAACAATGTAGATATCGAGAGATGTAAATCACAGAAGTCAACAGTTTTAACATTTACTGTTTTAAAGATCATCCCAGATATTATGTTCAAAACTCACTCTTATTACCAAATACCGACACAAGTTGGTTACATAAAATCATCACACAATCCAGTACAAGAGAATAAGTGGCACAAACTGAGAAACTAATACGGGACATTATTGGGCAAGTTTCTTATGACATTACTCTTCATTGCGATCTTGCTACGCATTGTCTCCCCTCTCTTGTTCATCTCCTTGAGCACTTTCATCTTCACTGTCTCCTCTTTCGATGGCACCGTCCTCAAACCCATGCTCTTGTACCTGATAATTTACCATTTACGGCAATAACCTTAGTTACGATTAACTTGCTGAGACTCTAAGTTGGTAGGTTGGACGGTTAGTGGGTTTTGAGACAAACCTTGAAGACAGGGAAGCAACAATCTGGTTGCTGTTTTGAGAAGTTGGGCGCGGCTTCTGTCTGTAGTAACGCATGAACTCACGGGAGCCGAGAGTCCTAGACGTTGTTGTGTTGTCAGATCTGTCGGTGATCACGAGCTCAGAACCACCAACGAGTTCTACAGCGTTGTCTGTTTCACCAGATACAACTATCTGGTCTCCAGATTCATCAACATAGCTGCTCCATATCATATATATTCCAAAGGAAGATGCATTAAGATTTGGCACAACAAAAGAGAGATATAAAAGAATAACTACCAAGGGATTAGAAGATAGATGAAACCTGCTGGTGTAGTCATAGAAATCTTCTAGCTCAGCATCTTCATCATCATCACCATCACCATAGTGCAATTTGCAATGACTCTTTGCTTCCATATGCTTTCTTACAGCTTCTAAGCTGTTGAATGCATGGCACAGCTCATTGCAGTACAGACACATAAAGTCTCTCTTCACCTGAACGATGAGGCATGTACAAAGTGTAAACAGAAGTAAAAAAAAAAAACCAAAGCTTTAGCAGAATGAATGCTAAAAAAAAATCAAAGCTTCACCTTAAGACCGAGGTAAGTGAGAAGCCCTTGAGGATCCTTGAGATACTCAATGTCGGGGATGAAGAAACCATGATGCTTATGCATGTGAACCATACAGCTCTCTAAGGTCTTGTGATTTTTGTCACACATCAAACAGCAGGTCGGATCCAGCTCATACTTGCCTGCATCATCTTCATCCATGTCTTCTTCATTAACATTCAGCTTAGACAAAGAATCAGAGGCTTCTTCAGCAGCCAACTCCTCGTCTGAATCAACATCCACCCACTCATCTTCACTATCCTCGACATCTCTGTTCTTGACACGGCGAGCAAGCGGCCTGATAATGGCTATATCCTCCTCACCGTTGATAGTCGTCCCTTGTGAAACCCTTACAACGTGGCTCCGCGAGTTGAGATGCTGCTCATGAGCCTTGGAGCTCCTGTAACCTTTGCTACAGATTCCGCAAGTATAAAGCATGGGTGCTTCATCTGATTTACTCTTCTCCTGATCAAGAGCAGATTGTCTCGCCTCAAACAACTCCTGTGTAACCCCAGGGACTCCAGCGACCTAACAGTTTCGATGTATTTCAAAAACCTTTATAAGAAAACCGTGATTCGAGTGCATAGAGCTATAAACATCAAGATCATGAAAGCAAAATAAACAACTCTACTTGTTGTACTTTGGATTTAGATTGACCAGAGAAAAAAAACCATTCACCTTGCGCTTGAGATTGTAACGGTGCCAATCGGACTTGTAATGAAGCTTTCGCTCGGCTTCGTCCTCGAACTCCATGTTACAGGCGTTACAGGTTAAACCAGGCATCTTTCCCTCAATCTCAATCACGATCGATTCAAGGAGATGGAAAATGGAGAATCGAAGAAATATCTTCTTGTTCGCGAGTTAAGGATGTGTATAGAGCGACGGCTCGTAGATGGATCGGTGAAAGGAGGAGGGAATACCCAAAATTAATCCTCTGTGTTTGTCTAAAAAGCGTCGATTATTGATTGCCGTGAAAAAAAAAAAAGTTGATCAGATCAGCCGCGTCTTATCCTACGGCTGCGATTCCAGCTCACCAAAAATTCGACAAATAAAATATATTGACATGTTATTTTACTTTTTTTGGCTCTGTTTTATGGCATAACACAAATAAGTAACCATCACTCTCTAATTTAATCTTATAATATAAGTTACTTAACTTAGATTTTATAATCTTGTCATTAAAAAAAAAATGATGATGAGTTGGAGAGATAAGTAACTAAGAATGTGCTAATTTATATAGAGCATACAAATTACATTTAATAATATTTTTGTTCTATTTACCATAATCTTACACAAACTAAATTCAAACTTGAAATCTAAAATTATAAATTATAAACCCAAAAGGCTGAATTCTAACCTAAAAAGGGAAATTTCAATCTTATAAATAAATTCAAACACCAAAGTTCATATGTTTGCTTTTGAAAAAGTTGTATATTATATGGTTGTGTGTAGAATTCCATGCTCTATGTTGTTGACATTATTGGATATGGTGTCTCTATTGTTTTGATTTTCCCTAATTTTCTTTGGGTAAATAATTTCAACCGCAACCCTGTGATTTAGGAAACTACCATCACAAACAAAAAAAACAAAAAGGAGAAGAGAACAAGAAGACGACAAATAACCAAAAATTCCCTATTTCCCTAACACATTTGATTATTTCCTTCCAACGAACTCTCTCTCCCTCCTCCTTTCTCCCATGGATCCCGTCTCTGGCTACGCCGGACCACGCCAGCCTCGATCCGGAGGCAAGATTGTTCGACCACGCCGGACCGCCGTCGTCAGGGGGCCGTATGACCGCCCCGCTCCAAGATCCCGGGATCCTCCTCAGCAAAACCCTAGTTGGATCTCCAGGCTCGTTTACAAACCTGCCAGCGTAATTGCTTCCGGCGCCGGGAAATTCATTTCTTCCGTCGTCTTTTCTGAATCCTCCTCATCTTCTTCGGAGGACGAGGATTCTTCTTCAGGTATGTGGTGGGCTAAATGCATCCCCTTAAACATTATGTATAATTTATTTGGGCTCAGATAAGATTAGTTTGAAAAACTGATTTTTGGTTGATTATTTGGTCGTTTCATTTGAAATGTGAAATCGATTTAAAGCTCCAACCTTTTTCTCTTTCCTTCAATATGACACTTAAATTTCAGTGAAGCGTACTGCTACTCCATTTCTCCAAATTACTTACTTCTAAAGCTGTAAACTTTGTATTTATTCGGAAGCTTTAATTTTTTTTGTTTCTTCATACACGAATTCAATTAGGCTCGAGCCGTTATGCTCCTTGTTTTTTCCATATAACGTAAGTCTGAATTGAAATAACCGGCCAGCTTTGCGTCTTCTTTTTGTCTCTTTCAAAATAGGTTTTTTTTATGTTCTCCTCCTTGTTTTCAGAAATTGAAGGTGACGAGGATGTTGAGAAGAACATTACCGACTTTACTGAAGATGAAACAATGGTAGAGGTACGAACCACTTTAGTCGTTTAGGTGATATGCTACGACATGTTTTAAACTTGGTTGGAGACCGTAGGCCTATGATCTATTATCAAATCCAATGTTCACAGAAATGATTCAGCTTTATTGGCATAGTGGTTGGTGTTGCTAAAGATTCTAGTTTGAATTCTTCGATAGTCCTGTAATGAGTCTTACCTTTTCACCGTTTCAAGCATGTGTTGTAGCATGTTTTCGATGGTTTTGTAGAAATAAAGTTCACAAAGCTATCTTTTTTCAACAACGTATTTTGATGGAAGCATGATTTCAGTTTGTGTGGAGTGAATCTGATGTGTGCTTGTGTAAATAGGACCTTGTGAACGGCCAGCAATCAACCATCCAACGACTCAGTTCTAAGCGTGTAATTGAGCAGCTTCTCATGCAAGAAACATTTGCAAGGTATGTCGTTGTGTCTGGTTTCCTAGACATCATAAGTTGAACCTGAATTATTATTACATATACGTCTCTTAGTTGAAATATATCTGTAATATTTGTTAATGAGCTTGCTAAGTCATTGATGTGTATGTTGTTTCAGGGAAGAAGGCGATAGATTAATAGATATCATCAAGGCCAGAGTTGTAGATCATCCCAGTCTCCCGGCTTCTAATGAGGGGAGGCATAGTGGCAATGAATTGACAAGTGGTATGTAACTGATGGTAGACTGTACAGGCAGACTCGATTAGTCTATGTGATTAATATCTTCAAGCTTTTTGTTTCTAGAGGTGAATGTGGGTGAAATGTCCAATAAAGCTGTTATGGAAGCAAAAAGATGGTTGGAGGAGAAGAAATCAGCTTCAAAATCAAAGTCTAAAGTAAGTTCTGGAAACTCTGCTTTCTTCACTCTTCCGTGTTTGTCTTTGTTAATATGTCTCGTCTCTGTGCTCTGAGTCATTGCTTTCTATTATACAAGGATATATCTTTTTTTGTGTGTAAAATCTGATATTCATTTCGAGAGGACGAAGACCATATGCTTATAAGACTTTGTTCATTCTCTGATAGCTTTTCATATTCAGTATTCCGCCATTTGTAGTCTCTTCTCCAATGTGCTTTAGACAACGATCACCTTCTCAGCCATTTTATTCAATCTCCAGGCAACTGAAGATGGTGCTGGATCGCCTGTGGACGTGGCCAAGTCATATATGCGAGCTCGTCTGCCATGGGGATCTCCGGCTGTGAACAATTCAGAGTTTCGGTCACCATCACCAGGAGGGATGTCGCTGTTTAAGGAAGGGACACCATTTCCTTATAGTGCTGGAAACTTAGCCTCTTCCAAGGTACATCAGGAAGTTTTCCAATATATTAGTTTGAAAGTCTGAAGTTGTTTGCATACCATCATGTATTTCTAATGGCTCTCTCATAGTCATGCGTCTGCTTTCTGACTTTTGATACCAAAATGCAGCTGAAAAGGAGATCCCGTTCTAATCCGTCATGGAATATTCAAGATGAGATTCGCAAAGTCAGAGCTAAAGCAACAGAAGAAATGCTTAAAACTGCATCCCCTAGTAGTGTAGCCTCGTTGCAACCTAAACACAGCCCCTATGTTTTAAATGCACCTTTGAATGTTGATGAAGGTGTGCAAGGTGTTTTATTTTTTTCCACTATTTACATGTGGAGTTAGTTTTTCAGTATTAGACAGCATGAGATAAAGCTGAAAGTAATTTCAGTTCTGATTATATTGTAGTAACTCTTTTTGTTTTTGTTCTTTCAGCTGTACGAAATGAGCAAAGCGGGGTTCTACCAAATTCGACCGTACCTACCTCTGAACAAAATCAGGTACCAAGCACCCTTTACACTATGTCTTAATAACAAGAAGAAACTTGCAGGTCCAATAATTTCTTCGTTCCCTTGTGTGTTTTACTTGAGTGAAGACTACGGAAGCTAATCAAGCCGTTGAAGAAACAGTAGCTTTACACACTAGATCTCGTTAGTTTCTCTTTTCATCCTTTCTTTGTATTCACTCTCTTATCTTCAATTTCTTATGATCTGTCTCATGGATTGATTAATGTTTTCTGCTAAGGTGGAGTTAATTTGGACAAGATATCTATCTCCACACAAGGAGTCAAGCCATCGGAAGATACAGATACCGCTCCTCGAAGGTTTTTTTTTACCCTACAGTTCCTTACACAGTTTATATCTTGTCTTTTCTGTACAGATCCTTTTTTTTAGTGGATCCATCTTCTTAAGTTTCTCAATCTTTCTTGACAGTGGAACCGGTGGAGATGACGAGTTTATCCAACCTAGCTCGACTATGGGAGACGCCACAAATGGTAACAATTTGGATTTCTAAGTACTGTTGATTTTGGATTATGTTTAGTTGGGTTCTCTTTATTTACTTGCGCTCGTATTAATGCAGCTGTCTTAGCCCTTGGGGCAACATTGGATCCAACTGGGAACTTTTGTATCCCAAAAGATGTGTTTGAAACATCAAAAGAAGCTGATGAAACAGGCGCATCACGTCCTGCTTCTAACGGTTTCCCATCTTCATCACCGAGGTGAAAAACTGCTCTCTTCTTTGAAAAAGAGGGCTCCTTTGTATGGTTGGTTTTTGACATAAGATGACATTACTTCCTACTAAGCAAAGCCTTTCTTTTTTTCAGCTCACTAGTGGCTATGGAAGATCAAACAAAACCCAAACCGCAAGATGAAACCGAGGCTTCTCAGCCTGTAGCTGAAACTCCTGGTGACGATATCACAGTAGGGAATGGGTCAGATGGTGTGATTGATAACGAAAACAATAACAGCGACTCGAGTGCCTCACATAACAGTTCAAGCACGCATGAAGAAGAGTGGCTCCCAGGAGACCAGTCTCTGCCTAACTCAAACTCAGCAAGTAGCAGTCCTGGTACTTCCAAGGTGTTGGCATACTCGAGAAGAGGAAGAGGCAGAGGTAGAGGGAGAGGCCGAGGAGGTCGAGGCAAAGGACGGGCCAAATAAACTGTTGTAAGCAGAGAGCTGTACACAAGAACCCAATGCAGTAGGAGAGTATTATGAGGTAGGATTATGTGTCATCTCTTTTAGATCTCAGTCCCACTCTGTTTGTGTTTGGTCTTTTGTGTTATCTCCTTAGGTTTTTCTTGTAGTATCTGAGTTAGGAGGATTTATCTTCTGAGGTTATGTTGAATTGTGTCTGTTTTTATTAATTTCCGAATCTTTAATGTTTATGTTGTAAGTTTGAAGATTGGTTTCGTTCTAGCTGACAAAGCCTTTTGCACTTTGCGGTTTCCATTTTGAACTCTTTTTTACTTTGTTCAGTGCCAAATTTAAATTTTTAACTTGACAAAAAAGCCAACACGTAACTTTTGGGGGAAATCCCAATTACTAACACTCACCTTTCATCCTCTAAAGTGTCATGTGTCATTTTAGCAAAAAAAAAAAAAGTGTCATGTGTCAAATATGATATTTATAGGTACAGATTCTGACATGATCCGATGTATATAGCCTAGATGAGATCACTCAGTTCAAAAGATTGCTAGTTGAATTCAATCTAGTGTTACAAATTCCTTATGTCAACTTGGTATAATCTCAAGTACAAAAGCAAAACCCCCAATAAGCACATTTTATCGAGAGAGAGAAAGAAGAGAGAGAGAAGAGAACAGAAAAAAACAGACAAAGGGAAAAAGAAAAAAAAAAAGGAAGAAGAAAAACGAACAAAACCCAATAAGCAGCGATCGAAGCTAATAAACACAGAAGAGCGAAAGCTCGGACATTCAAATCTGAAAGCAATAGGAACAAGCCCAGGAAGATTTAATCGAAGCGGAGCACAAGAGTATTGAGGAGCCGAGAAATCATTGGTTTGGTCGGAAGTTACTTGTTTTGTTCGGTTTTTTGTATCTGTCTGAATTATTCTGGTCAATCTTGGCAAAAAAGGTGATTGCTCAAATCAATCTCCCAAACACTTGTTTTACCTTGCTTACAAGCTTGGGTCCCGCTTCTCATTGCCCGCTTCCTCCAATCTTCAATTCGAATTTCATCTCTCTCTTTAGGCAATTCGAATTCGTTGCTCTGTTCTCAAGCTCGAATCATTTTTTTCCAAACTCCACTGATCTCGATTTGCTCCTACTCAAATTCCGGGAATCCTCGACTTCCCTAGCTTCCGAATTGGGCTTCAACGAATAAATGCTGGATTTTTCTGCTCTGGTGCAGTCTCGTCTTCGTACCCGCTCTTGAAGTTGCCGAAAGGGTTAGTTTGGTGATTCTTCCTTCTCAGGGATTGAATTTGGTAACTTTGAGCTAGGGTTTTGTAATACTGAATCATCCCCAGGTGGGCAATTTAAGCTTCTTGGTGTAAACTGGATACTAGGATCTCTAGGGTTTTGGTTTTTGGGGAGATGAGATTTGGCTTTCCATTGTATGGCTCCTAGATTTACGAGCTCTGGGTCGTTTGGGATATGAATCTGGGAGTGTTCTCTTGCTAAAACGCTTCAGCTGAGTTCTTGAAATGCGCCTGGATTTGAGTTTCACAAGGTATAAGTTAATGAGTTGGATTCATTGGTGTGAGGGTGCATTTTGCGCACTCCTCTGACTGTTTCATCTGGTTTCGGGTTTTTAGAAGAAGAAGAAGAAGAAGAAGAAGAAGAAGCACAAAGACAAGTATGCAACGCCCTGAAGATCCCAGGATTGATCTAGCTGAGCTGAAACTGCATATAGTGAAGAAGATTGGGGCTGAAAGATCTAGAAGGTACTTTTATTACTTGGGAAGGTTTCTGAGCCAGAAGCTCACCAAGAGTGAGTTTGATAAGTCGTGTTGCCGTCTTTTGGGGAGGGAGAATCTTCCTCTACACAACAAGTTAATTCACTCCATCTTGAGAAATGCGTCTCTTGCTAAATCCCCACCACCACTTCACAAAACCGGCCACCCTGAAAAATATTTGGTGCTTGGGACAGAAGACGGACCTGAACAGAGCGGATCTCTAGTCCCTAACCATAACAGGAATGATCACGTTTGGTCAAACGGGGTGTTATCCAAGGTTCGGTCTGGAACGTGTGACAGGACAGTCAGAGATAGGCCTAGTCCGCTTGGACCAAACGGGAAGGTTGAAAGTCTGTTGCATCAGCCACTCTGTAGAGAAGACAAGAGCGGTTATATAAACACGGAGAAGAACGGGGATTTTGGTCCTTTTGCTTACCAAAGATCAGGTCAATACGCCGACGAAAGAGGCGGCGCACTTTCTCGTCCTGCTGAAAAAACGAGGATGCCGGATAAAGGTAAAGTCGCAGCTCCGGTTAGCAGAGATGACGAAGCTCGTAGGTTGGTTCTTTCAACGAGTCCTGTAATTGCACCTCTAGGGATTCCATTTGGCGCAGCTAGTAGTGTCGGTGGGGCCCGCAGAACAGGTCCGCTTTCGACCAGGGCTGCCTTGATTAGCTGCTATGACAGTGGTGGGTTATCAGACATGGAGATGCTTAGAAAGCGGATGGAGAGTATTGCAGTAGTGCAGGGACTTGGAGGAGTTTCACCGGAGTGTACTAGCACGTTGAATAGCATGTTGGACGTGTACCTGAAGAAACTGATCAAATCGTGCGTTGATTTGGCTGGAGCTCGGTCCACTAATTTGGACAAACTGCAGAGCCGAGACGAAACTGTGAATGGCGTGCGGCCAAGTAATAGTTTGCACATACAAAGTAGCAACCAACCGTCTCGTATAACGCAAGAACAGCATCCGGTGTCTTTGCTTGATTTTAGAGTTGCAATGGAGCTAAGTCCACTTCAGCTTGGCGAAGACTGGCCCTCGCTTCGGGAGAGAATTTTCATTCGTTCATTCGAGGAACGAGAAGGGGTGTGAATGCAGATGTTTGGGGATGTTGGATGTTGCAAATTGTCTGAGTAAAGCTGCTCTGGTCCCAAGAAAAAGCTGGCCACTGGTTTTGGTCCAGTGGACCTGATGGCTGAGAGATGTGTTATGTCCTTCAGTCGCAGACTCGGGGCAGGTTAGTACATATTTCTGAATGCAGATAAGCCCGTGTTTGAACAAAAAATACGTGTTGTTGTAAGATCAGTAGTAATTTGGCCATCTCAGCTAGTGTCAGGCCCTGTGTGTAACACGCAAGGCCGATAAAGGGAATCAAGAGAAAAGTTTTGGCAGAGATACTGTGGGCTTTGAGGCGGGAGCAAGGTACAAACAATCATGTAATAGCTGCAGTATTGCTATGTATGTAACATAGTCTTAGAACTGTGTAGAATTCATATCTTGAAAACAACATTGACATCACTTTTTACATTTACATTTTTGTTTTCTCATTTCAATGAAAAAAAGTTATTTTTGAAGTCCTCATTTCAATGTATTTCCTCATTTTAAACATCCTAGAGAGTTTGTTGCCTGTTTCTTTTGCCGGACAAGGTATTGAGTAATTTTGTCGGCGATGGATTTTAGAGTTTCATGTATTTCTTCCACACAGAATCATTGTGATAAGCTGGTTTAGAATCTCTTCTTTCGGGAGAAAAAAATATGTTTTGAAAATATGCAGAAGGTGACTCTACCGTCTTCTTTGAATGTCTTTTTCAAGTTTTCCCTGCACAAAACTCATTGCATCCAGAGATCCAAATAACCAAGTTCTTTGTTGTTTTTAAACAAATTGTGTCCAACATTCAGAATTTTCCGCCTTTCCTGCGTTACAATACGGAAATAAAACAGAAAATTGGCGAAAAGACGAAGAGAAACACATGAGCTGTGTCATTAGACAAAAGAGATATAGAGAGAATACAGTCAAGAGAGACAGAGCCGGTGTGAACTGGTATGTACACAAAGGAAATGGTAAGGCCGTTTTTCGACGGGTTCCATTGTTGTTCACAGGCTTACGATGAAATAAATACTACGACGAATTAAGAGGAAGAAGAAGAAGAAGAATGGCGTTTATTTCGACGAGGAGGTTTCTGCAGTGGCTTTGCAGATTGGGCACCAGCTCTTCATCCGCAACCACTCTTGCACACACTTCAAATGGTATGTGTGCTCACAGTGTAGCCTCCCAACTTCATCCCCTATCGTATACTCTTCCTGAGAACCAAAAACCGCAACAGTTTTCTCAAACAACAGGCAAAGCTAAGTAACCTCATGGCAGATTTTACTTGAGATTTCATCAAACCCAAAAGACTTGATTGTGACTAACAAAACATGACAAAAGAAAGGAACCTGGCAAATAGTGCATTTGGCATCTTCCTTGTGATCACAAGGATTTTTGGTGATAGACCCATAACTTGAAGGTTTCATCTGATAGATGCTTGTTTTCAAGCACTTTGATATTGCTTCTTCTGTGAGAGCAGTGCTTACTGTACCAATTCTCTCTTCTAGAGCTAGTAGTTCCTGTAATCATGCAAAAGAGAAGTCAAAAGTGTGAAGATAATATGTTGCAAAGCATAACATGGGTTTGAAAGATGTAAAGACAAACCTCATAGGACATGTTATCGATGTCCAGCCTCATGTCTCGGTGTTGGTCATAAAAGCTTAGTCCACCGAGAAGTAAACCTGTTTCCATGAGAAGAAGTTCCTGCACAAGGAGAGGAAATTTTATGAGTAAGAAAAAAATACACATCACAACATCCGAAACTCAACACATGCGCGAAACTCTAACCTCGTAATTAAGTTCAATATCTTGTTCGATCCTATCAAGTTCTGGCAAAATCTGCAAAAGCAAACAAGATGTCAAGTTGCCAGCACTACTTGATGATGCTCAGACGAGATGTCAAGTTGTAGAGTAAGATTCAATGGTAACCTCAGAGATCCCATCTAAATTGTAACTGCGAAAGCTGTCTGGACTCGATAAGGAACCAGAGAGACCAAATTCTGGAAAACCAGAGAAGAGCTCCAAAGAGACAGGAGAATTGAGATTGTCTGATGTTTCAGCCTGAGACATCTCTTCTGTTGTAATAGAGGATAAACCATTTCTACCACTCCCTCGGTTCGAGAATCTAATGCGGCTACTATTCCTATTCACCGATCTCTGACTCCCAACTAAAGCAACATCGTTGTCATCATTCAAAACGCAATGTCTTGCTCGTCTGCTATCTGAAACAGGACCTCTCGGGTTAAAAACACGACGTCTCTCTTCAGCAGGTGGTTCTGTTGTACTTTTACCCCTAGCTGAGGAGCTAGAACTGCCTTCTCCATAAACTTTTCTCTTATTGATTGTTTCCACTTTCCGACTTAATCTTTTTTCCAATCCAAAACCACTTGGGATGACACCGGATAACAACGGGCTGCATCCTCGGTTTGAAGATGTTGACTGGCCAGATGAACCAGGACGAAACTCTTGCTTGCTCAACCCAAACCTCTGCCTAAAACCTCTCTTGATTCTTGAGCTTGATGGCAACTCTGAGGGCTCAGCTTCGGGTCTTTGAACTTTTCCATAAATAAGTTTATTGCGAGCTCTTTGTTTATCTCTTCCACGAGAAAGTTCCAAGATTTCTGTCTCTGTCTCGTCCTCGCTACCTCTGCTGCTCTCTGACGAATCCATGGTTGTCTGAGACAACGGTTGCTTCTCACTTTTCGCGGAAGAGGAGCTAGAGCCATAAGTCTTAGAGGAAGTTCCAATTACTTCCTTCCCATTTGGCGAAGAGCGGCTTGGAGACCACACTGACTTCTCTTTCTTATCAGAGGAGCCAACAAACCGAGTAAACTTCATTGATTTTTTCTCATCGCTGCAAATAGGAACCTTGCAACCATTGCTGTTTAATCTCTCTCTCAAAACAATACCAGTCCCCTTCTTTGAGTCCGGTCGCGCCTCTATGGCTCTTTTACCCGACCAACGATCCATGAACTATTCAAATGGATGCAATACCTGTAACAAAAAAATACTCTTTTATCTTAGTTTATCATATAACATTTATCACTCACTTTAGTCGTATGAAGGGGCAAACTCTTGAAGCTAAAACTATTTATTTGAACAGATAAAAAAGACTGAAAGGAAAAACGAGCGAAAGATCAATACATGATATGCTCAGATTCATAATCTCCAAGTTTAAACTGCTAAAACCATTTCCCACCAGACATAACAGCATCACTAGAAGAAAGCAATGTTCTCATTAAACTCTTGTAATAAGGATCTCAACAACTACTAGCCAAACTTAAAGAGATTCCATCACAAAAGTCTGTACAGGGTTATATCGAAACAAAACCTTTCTCATTCGCTGATGGTTTCTTAGATAGAAGAAGCATATCAATTTGAAAAACCTTTCATAAGAAGATCCAAAGTAAAACTATTTTCACTTGTCAATATAGAATCATTTTCAAACTTCTATGAACATGAACATGGACTAGTTAAAAAAAAAAAAAATTCTTGAACATGAAGGGAGATAATTCTAAGCTAAATTCATTTTATAGACTTTTTCTGCTAATTTGACCTCCAAAAAAAAAGAGACTTCTCTGCTAATATCTTCCCTGTTATGTAATTCGACGGAAACAGAACAGAAAATGTTTTATTTTTCACCTGGTCCAAAGAAGAGATTGATGAACAACAATATCACTGATTTCCAAAACATCAGAAACACACGAGTCAATTTGACCGAAAACAATTAAAAAAAAGACATAGATTATTCAGAGAGAAAAAAAGAGAGAATTGATCAGGGAAAAGGAAGAAAATTTCAAAGCTTAAGCTGTTTATCTTGTTCGATGATTACCTTTCGATTTCGTCCTATCTTCTTCCTGGAAATTGGAAAATGAAGAAAATAGAATAGCGTTTCTTCTTGTTGGCGATATTTTGTTTTTTCGGTTTTCAACTCTATTAAGTAATTTATGGTTTTTTGGAATTAATGATAAATAAAATATATTTAATTTTATTCCAGAATGACCATAAAGCAAATTTTCATTTACGATTTATTAGCAAAAAAAAGAATCTGAAATGACGGAGACGCAGAGATCCTCGCCGTCTATAATGGGGCCGGAATATCTGACGGTTGGTAGAGATTGCGACGTCTCTAGGTAGTGGTAGAGAACTAAAGATAATTAAACAAAGTTAATTTGACCAAATGTAATCAAAAAACAAAAACAAAAAAACAAGAGACTATCGTTTGTTTTGGTTAGAAAATTAAAAAGAAAAACATCATAAGTATTTGATGACGAATTACGCACGACGAAGGATAATGTATTTTAATTATCTGCTGTCCTTTATTAGGGCAACAAACCTCTAGCCTTTATCCTTTGATTTTGCTTTTTTCAACTTATTTATAGGAAAGTTTTTTGCTTTATTATTTGTGTTTGATTTTCTGTTTGAAAATTAGATTGTTTTGGTAGAGTAACAACAAACTTTAAATTAGAGTAGATATATATAATATTTGGTGGATCCAATGTTTTATTTTAAAAAAAAATTGTTGAGAAAAAGTATAAGAAACGAATGGTTAAAAATGAATCGAAGAAAAATGACAAGTGTAGAAAAGGTAAATAGAATCATAGAGATTTCCAAAGTGGTGTAAAACCGTTTATTACAAAGACTTTTTCGACATAGATCAAAAGTGAAAACCTGAGTGATGGCATTCGTAGGGGAGGAATCGAACCCACAACCTACAATATCACTAACCTCTCTCATCTTCCCAAAATCCAAAACGTTGAAGAAGCTCAGCAAAAGAAAAGAGAGCAGCACTCTCTAAGCATTAGCTTCTAACCACCCATGATCATCTTGGTGTGACACTGACCCTCCAGCTCCAAGAGAAGCTTCTTCCTCACCCTTCCCTCCTCCATACATCTTTCTTCTAGCTTCCCTACGACCTTCCCTACGAGCATCTTTCTTAGCTATGTTCAAGTCTTTGAATCCTTGTTCGAACTTGGCTTCATCCTCTGGAGTGAAGAAGGCTACTTCCATCTGACCAAGCTCTGCGTATCTTTGCTCCACTTTGGTTTTCCAGAAAAGACCCATCTCTGTGTCCATCTTTTGGTATGGTGTTTTCAGCAGGTACTCGTCTATTCCTCCTGCTTTGTCGATGCAGCGGAGAGCGTGCATCGTCACTTTGACTTTGATGTGACGGTCGAATATGTAGCTGAACAATCTCTTCTCCTGGACGTTTGGTTTCCAACATCTTCTTGACCTGTTCTCGAATCACACCACAAAGTTCCAAACTTTTGAGTTTATCAAAAAAAACGTTAACGAAACCATTCAGAGCTACATATGAGCTAGTAACAAAGAAATCAGATTATGATACAGATCCTACAAAGGGGATATCTTTCATCACAACATGGTTCAACAAAAAAAACTTAGAATCTTTACACAGGCATGATACAGAAACAAAGCACGAAGTACCAATGCCATCTTGAGCCTTGCTTTTCAACAATGAGGCACACTATAGAATCTGTAACCAGCTAAGATTTCGAAGCATACTGAATTGTTGTTCCAAACGCAAATCCAGATTTTCATTTCAGCAAATTAAATCCATAAAGCATTCCCAAAACCATCACAAGCTCCAATATACAACCAATTTCAAGCGAATAGTTTGAGAGGGATGGAGGGATAGAGAGAGAGAGAGAGAGACTAACTTGTTGCCACCGTCTTCACTGACGCGGTTTCCGTACTGGATATGGCGGCCGGCGTAGAGGCCGCGTTTGGCTCTGCCCATCACGACTTTGCTATCCGGAACACAGACCTTGAGCTTCTCTTTCAGCTCCGGCGTCAGAGTCTCCGCTCCCACTTTCTTCACCAGCTTCTTCATCATCTCCTTCCCTCTAAACGCCATTTTTCGTTTCTCCGAAGTAAATCACAGATCGCAAAACCTATCGCCAAATGCTCTCTTCTCTCTGTCTTGGTATAACCTGGAAGTTGGGAAAGAAAGAAAAAATGGTTTAGCCAACGGTTTAAAAAAACCGGACGAAAGTAGCCAATAAAATCCGGTACGCTATTTCGCCTAATCGGTTCGGTTGAGAAATCTGGAGAGATAATCGAAGAGAAGCTGACCTAAAGTGAACCAAGACACATAAACGGCGGACGATGAGGGAGGAAGCTACAGTCCAGCCACAAGGGAGAGGAAGCTGAGACGGCGTTTTGAGCCGGCGATGAAGATGAGACGACGTGAAGCCAGCCGGCGTCAATGCAGAGAGCTCTTAGGGTTCAGCTTCTCAGTTTGATTGGGCTTTTTTGTTATGTTGGCTTGTAGGCCCAAGTTAACTTCTCCTCCCTTAGATAGATTACGGTCCGGTTTTAATTGATTCATAATTTCCCAATCAGAATAACCCAATATCTAGACCGAATCAAACATGAACTTAATTCCCGGTCCTCCCATCGCAACCGAATCGCGGTAGAAATTCCACAAGTATGAACTTTCCACAAGTTCTAACCATGGAAATTGAAAAAGTCAATAGAACATACCAAATTTACTACAGCGTGTAGAAATGTCTAATTAATGTTTTCGATTTTATTGTATGCATGTCTTGAGATTTATCCCATTTGCCGTGAGGTTATAGTTGGTAGACGGAATAAATGTATGATAAAACGAACATTATATGTTTCATTGTTCTTTGTTCTCTCAGGGACTTAGCGTATATATAAACACATTATTTGAAATATAAAAAAATTAAGAGGAAGAATCATACATATGTAATTGGGGAAAATAAAGATGTAAGTGTACACAGTATTCAAAAGGGTGGTTGTCCAACAATATTACCGGGAGGATCATAATTACAAGTGATAAATGTGTCACCGCTCTTGCAAAAACCAATTGCACACCCAATCCTCAAACTCTTCTTCCACACAAGTTGCGTGTAATGCAAACAATCTCCATTCGCCTTGCAACGGTAAGTCCTCCGGTCATAGTATTTCCTCTCCGAGCCCCACGCAACCACCGCATCCCGTGGGGTCCACCCTTTTCCGCTCCCCCAGAAGAGATTCTCCCCGTAAGGTCCACCGGAGTGGATAAGTTTGCAATCCCCACGGCGAGTTCGAGCCCACCGGGTGGCGTAGCGGGCGAGATTGTTGCTCCATTTGAGTGGAGGGAGACGTAGCTTGGCTCGTAAGGTGTTGTGTGGTCGGAGAAACTGTTGTTGAATGGTGTTTCGTGTTAGGGTTTTGTACTGAGAAGAAGTTGTTAGTGCTGATGTTGTTGGTGTTTTGTTGGGTGTGATTTGCGAAGAGAGCGAAGGAACATGAGTGGTGATAACGATGACTATGATGAATATCAAAGTTTTGGGTTCCATTGGGAAGATGAGTTAGATTTGATGATGCAACCCTCTAGATCTAGTACTCTATATATACATACACTATTGTTTATATTTTCATAATTGTATGTATTTTGGTATATATATCAGCAAAAGAATCTGAACACATGCTATGTTAATAATGCAATGACAAGTGCTAATCATTCGGTGGAACACTGATTATTTATAGGAATGATTCTTTTCAAACAAATCATAGATTATAAAGCTATCAAATCATTATATGTCTTGAGGGAAAATCCTATAGAATGTTTCTTAACTTTCTTTTTTTACTTGCAAGAAAAACTTTATCGTAACATACGCCAATACATCACAAGCAAATAAATCTTTTATATAATTTTATAGATCAATTATTTGCGACAGCTTGGGAATAATTTTCCATGGCCAGTAGTGAATCTAGTGATGGGTTTGTTAAATTTCATAAAGTGTTGCAAATAGCTAAACCCGAAGGCAAAAACCAATAACATAAATCATCACAAAATAATTAGAGACCAAAGTTCGACACTAGCTAGTGTATTTGTATAGTTATTAAGCGTAATATGCCGGCAACACCTCTCCAAATCAACTTAGTGGTGCTTGTTCGTATAACGAAATTTCCGTTTGTAATAATTAATGTGTATTACAAATTACTTGTTTAATTTTACTAAAAACTCCATAGATATTTTCACCACTAAGTAAGCTTGAATATATAAAACAGTCGTTTGATTAAAACATGTTTGCTATGCAGATTTATGAGGCGGATGCCGTGTTAGAGAACGTGAGGAAAATTTAGGATGCCTGAGCTTTTTTATATCTATAATTTATTCTCTCATGATCAGTTTATATTATGAAGCTTATAATCATTGACCAACATTTGATTATATTAAATTACAGCTGATTATTGTTTGTTGTGAAATGAGAGTGGTCTCTTATATATTAACCAGGTAAAATTTATAATCCGAATTGTCCTAAGATTTAATCGGTAAATAAATTCCTGATTAAGGTCTAGTTTACTGTATTTTGGAAACAATTAAAAAAGTTCTATTGGACTGGGCTTTTCATCAATCAATAGTTGGGCCTTAAAGGTTTGACACGCTCTTTCCGTTATTTGTTTGAGCCTTTTCCAATCTAACTAGAGGAAGAAGATCAAATCGGATTTCGACGAGTAAACACAAGACGAATCCACCATAATAAGAACATATTATCCCACTCTGTGCGACTGTCTGTTCCCAGAGATCCAAATCTCTCTTGGATCCAAAGTTTTGTAGCTCCTTCGATCTCCTCCCCTCTCTGGATCTCGTACCTTAAGGTTCGTCTCTCTGTTAAACTTAACATATCTCAGATTTGATCGAGATCGATCCCCTTTTGCCTTTTCCCTTTTGTGAAAACCTACATTGTTCGATTTTCTCGGTGGTTCTGTGTTTGATCTCGTTGTAGATTGATCCAACACCGTTAGGAACCCGATTTTCATGTTTATGCAGCTGAGTGAGTCTGCTAACTATGTAGATTCGATTGATGCTCCTCAAATCTGGGGAGTAAAAGCATAGAGATGACATTTGTTTTGAATTTCAGTTGATCCGAAGCTATGTTATCGTTCGAAAATGATTCACGTTAATGCTCTTGGTCGTTGTCGTAGTAAAGTGATGCTTATTGCTTGATCTGAGGATATTAATTTTGTCAATGTTTTGCATCCTGTCCCTGATTAGACATTGCCGAATTTTCGTCGGCAACCATGATGTTTGCTTATAAACAATGGATTGTGGAACAGAGATGTGATCCTTTTTTAAATTTTTAAAAGAATTTCGAAATACAAGGACATGCTTCATTCATTGTAAGATAAATTTAAGTATAGAATTTACATGAGCATGATGAGGAAACTGGAATGGGAACTTCAAACTTGAAACCGCATAAAATATTAACATTTTGCATATGTGATTTGTACCTCATTATGTTCTCTCTATTCACTTTCTATCTTATCTTATGTTACTTTTTTCTCGCATGATTTTCCTATTTATTTGAGCTCATAAGCTTTCTTCATTTTTGTTTCTCTTGCACTTTTTTTGCAGCATCGGAAAAGATGGACAAATCTAGTACCTTGCTTGTACACTATGACAAAGGTACTCCAGCGGTTGCCAATGAGATTAAAGAAGCTCTTGAAGGCAATGATGTTGAAGCAAAAGTTGATGCCATGAAGAAGGCGATTATGCTTTTGCTGAATGGTGAAACCATTCCTCATCTTTTCATAACTATTATTAGATACGTGCTGCCTTCTGAGGACCACACAATCCAGAAGCTGCTGCTGCTGTACCTGGAGCTGATTGAAAAAACCGATTCTAAGGGGAAGGTGTTGCCCGAAATGATTTTGATATGCCAGAATCTTCGGAATAACCTTATGCATCCGAATGAGTACATTCGTGGAGTGACGCTGAGGTTTCTCTGCCGGTTGAAGGAGACTGAAATAGTGGAGCCTTTGACTCCATCAGTGTTGCAAAACCTGGAGCATCGCCATCCATATGTTCGTAGAAATGCAATTCTGGCCGTCATGTCTATATATAAGCTTCCAAATGGCGAGCAACTCTTCGTGGATGCACCTGAAATGATTGAGAAAGCTCTATCAACAGAACAAGATCCGTCTGCTAAGAGAAATGCATTTCTGATGCTCTTTACCTGTGCTGAAGATCGAGCGGTGAATTATCTGCTGAGCAATGTGGACAAGGTTTCAGAGTGGAATGAATCACTTCAGATGGTGGTGCTCGAGTTGATTCGAAGTGTGTGTAAGACTAAACCAGCACAGAAAGGGAAATATATTAAGATTATTATTTCTCTGCTAAGTGCCACTTCCTCTGCAGTTATCTATGAATGTGCTGGGACGCTTGTTTCTCTCTCATCTGCCCCTACAGCTATTAGAGCTGCTGCCAACACCTATTGTCAACTTCTTCAATCTCAGAGTGACAACAATGTGAAGCTTATCTTGCTCGATCGGTTGAATGAGCTTAAGTCGTTGCACAGAGATATCATGGTTGAGTTGATAATCGATGTGCTCAGAGCACTCTCAAGCCCGAACCTTGACATCCGCAGGAAGACACTTGACATTTCCCTTGACTTGATTACTCATCATAATATAAACGAGGTCGTTCAAATGTTGAAGAAAGAAGTTGTGAAGACACAGAGCGGAGAGCTTGAGAAGAATGGAGAGTACAGACAGATGCTTATTCAAGCAATCCATGCTTGTGCAGTTAAGTTCCCTGAAGTTGCAAGCACCGTGGTCCATCTTCTAATGGATTTCCTGGGAGATAGCAATGTGGCTTCAGCTCTTGACGTGGTTGTTTTTGTTAGAGAGATAATAGAAACAAATCCTAAGTTAAGAGTTTCAATCATAACCAGGTTACTGGATACATTCTATCAGATCCGCGCAGGAAAGGTCTGCCCTTGTGCACTTTGGATTATTGGGGAGTATTGCCTATCGCTTTCAGAAGTTGAGAGTGGCATTTCAACCATTAAACAATGCCTTGGCGAGTTACCATTTTACTCTGTTTCCGAGGAATCTGAGCCAACTGAGACATCAAAGAAGATTCAGCCAACCTCGTCTGCCATGGTGTCCTCCAGAAAACCTGTAATTCTTGCTGACGGAACATATGCTACTCAGAGTGCGGCTTCTGAAACCACATTCTCCTCACCAACAGTTGTTCAAGGATTACTGACCTCTGGAAATTTGAGAGCACTTCTTCTAACTGGTGATTTTTTCCTAGGAGCAGTGGTTGCTTGCACATTGACTAAACTTGTTCTTAGGTTGGAGGAGGTTCAGTCATCTAAAACTGAAGTGAACAAGACAGCCACGCAGGCCTTGCTGATCATGGTTTCTATGTTGCAACTTGGGCAATCTCCTGCTTCTCCACACCCTATTGATAATGATTCATATGAGAGGATTGCGTTGTGCATAAAATTGCTTTGCCATAGGAATGATGAGTTGAAAAAGATATGGTTGGAATCCTGCCGCCAGAGTTTTGTGAAGATGATTTCTGAAAAACAACTTAGAGAGATGGAGGAGCTTAAGGCGAAGACTCAAACAACTCATGCTCAACCTGATGATCTCATTGACTTCTTCCATCTAAAGAGCAGGAAGGTAAATAACATTCTAAATTATCCCTTGCGTCATTGCTTTTTTCCCCCTTAGAAATTCTCCTTGGCTGTCTGTTCAGTTCTTATACGTTGGTGTCTACTTTCTTCTCATGTCCTTTTTTTGTATCATTTTTTTTCAATTTGATAGAAGGACAACATAAGTTGATAGTGGCTGGTTATATTTTTCTCTTTTTGGTCAGTAGATCAATTTACTGATGATAATTTTCTTTCAGGGAATGAGTCAAATTGAGTTGGAAGACCAGGTACAAGATGACCTAAAGCGTGCAACTGGAGAATTCACCAAGGACGAGAACGATGCAAACAAACTCAACCGCATCCTTCAACTCACAGGATTCAGTGATCCAGTCTATGCAGAAGCGTATGTGACAGTCCATCACTATGACATTGCACTCGAAGTTACTGTTATCAACCGTACTAAGGAAACCCTTCAGAATCTGTGCTTGGAGTTAGCAACCATGGGTGATCTCAAGCTTGTTGAGCGTCCTCAAAACTATAGTCTGGCACCTGAAACAAGCATGCAGATAAAAGCAAACATCAAGGTCTCGTCCACAGAGACCGGAGTCATATTCGGCAACATAGTCTATGAGACATCAAATGTAATGGAGCGAAACGTGGTGGTTCTCAACGACATACACATTGATATCATGGATTATATCTCCCCTGCTATTTGCTCAGAGGTTGCTTTCAGAACCATGTGGGCAGAGTTTGAATGGGAAAACAAGGTAATTCACCGAAACCATGTACACTTGTACCTTTTTCTTTTTGGTTTGTTCGAGTTGGGTATATCCAATATTCCCGTTATGTTCTTCATGTCAGGTTGCTGTGAACACCACGATTCAAAACGGAAGAGAATTCCTCGAGCACATTATTAAATCCACAAACATGAAGTGTCTCACTGCCCCGTAAGTTCAGATTCTTCTTTCTTCCCGTGTAAAACCGAATCTCTTCTTATAGTTATGACTAATTAGTGCATCTCTCTGTCTGCAGATCTGCACTAGAAGGCGAATGCGGGTTCCTTGCAGCAAACCTATATGCAAAAAGTGTGTTTGGTGAGGATGCGCTTGTGAATGTGAGTATCGAGAAGCAAACCGATGGAACGCTGAGTGGATACATAAGGATAAGGAGCAAGACGCAAGGGATTGCTTTAAGTCTTGGGGACAAAATCACCCTCAAACAAAAGGGTAGTAGTAGCTGAGGTTAGCTTAATATTATTATTACCATCTTCTCTAAAACATTTTTATCCTCATCCTTTCTTATTCAATTCTCACACTCCTTAACCGGTACCATACCAATTGATTCTTACAGGCTTGGAACGGTGGCGCGCAAGGCAACATGTTTAGACTACGTACGTTTCTCTCTTGAGCAATTTTTTTGTTGGTTGAATCTGTTTTTACTATATGGAGGGGGAGAGAGGCGTTTAAGCATTATGTAAAGATTAATTTGTTATCACTCCTTAACCGGTATAGTTTCCGGTATGGTACCGATGGATTTTTCCTTATACGGCGGCTTTGTGTGTTTTTTACATTTCTTGACGTTTTTGTTTTTTTTACTTCTTCTATATTGTCGTTTGTTGGGGAGATAAAACCGTGATTTTCTTAAATTTTTTTGTCGGCAGTAGAAAAGTTGCATGTTTTTGTTCCATTTTAGAATCTCGTTTATGTCAAATTATCTCTCTATGCGCATGAAGCGGATAAGTATTAAAAATGTCCTCAATAATGTGTCAAAAACCCTGAAACATCTTCCGTTTTTAAAAATCCTGAATTGATGGCAAAAAAAAAAAAATCCTGAATTTTATAGAATATCTCAGTTTAAGTAGATGGAAGAACGTGACTTATCCAACGTCTACCATCATCATTTATACAAAGATTTAAAAGAAACCTTATCATTGGTCTCATTTCACCGAATCTCTGACCTAACCGAGCAAAATTTTATGATTTTTTTTTTGTCAAATAATGTATCTCACCAAAGTTTACAGACAATATGTATTGAGAATTCTCAAATCAAATCTGTATTACAATTAAAGGACAAGTCATTAATTATTTTCCTTGATCATTACAATTAAACTTTCTCTACTCCCACAAACGAAAAAGAAAAAAGAGAACACAAAGTGGAACAATAAAACAAAATGGATCATCGATCATCTTGAAAACTAGTTAAGCAGAAACAGCTCCGAGTCTGAACCAACAAATCTCTATTATTCGTCATCTTCATCCTCTTCTCTTGCATCTTACTAATTTGATCATCACTACTGACATCATAATCATCATTGTATTTGTGATCCTCTTCGTCAGATTCTTGTAATGCAAGTAAAGGCATTGAGTTAGGGTTAGTCTTGGAGTAGATGCTGAAAGAGGACAAGGATGATCTTCTTCTCCTCAGCTTATTAGCAATAAGCAACCTCCTTCTCTTGTTCAACGGACTCTCAACTTTCTCTAGATTCTTGACATTGCTTGCTTCCATTAAATTCCCAAATGATTTCGATTTCCCTATGTAATGGTTTGATAATCCTCTCCTATGCAAAACCAAACTTAACCATCAAAATCTAGATCATACAGGTTTGATCAGTGAAAATCAAACCCACGAGAATAGAGAATCTAACACGAAATTAAGGGATATATAGATAATTGATTAAACAGAGTACTACTGTTTTACTTTTTCCAGGTGATGTTTTTTTAAAAAACATTGTTTTCTGCGCTTCAAATCGAATATATTCAGGCGAAAATAAAAAGAAACATTTGATTCTCTCATTTTTTTAAGAAAATCATTTTTCGAATTTTAAAGGTTGGAATTAGATATCGTACTTAATCGGAAGAGAATCTTCCAGAGAGGAACTGAAGGAATCAAGCCATCTTCCTTGAGAAGAAACGGCGTCTTCTTCTTCCTCGTTATCGCTACTTTCTCCCGACAGCCCGACCGACGAAGAACTCTCCGATAACTCCTCCGCCGGAGACCTAACACATCTCCTTAACCCGATCCGGCTTCCACCGCGGCTAGATTCCTCCGTCAAGAACAGAGCCGCCGGAACAGCCTTGTTCTGCGCCGCCTTTTCAATTCCAAACGTCGAACCTGCCAAAAACTCCATCTCTCCCGGTAAATTCACCGCGATTTCTCAAATTTTCTAGCTTTCTCCTCTTCGACCTCGATTCCTCCTGCTTATCCACCAATCGAGCTCAGCTGTCATCAACGGGCGATGCGCGCAGGTTAAGAGCTCAAGCAGGCGCAGGTTAAAGGAGTGATTTCCAGAGAGAGAGGAAAGCACAGAGATTTCCACCGATCGGAGAAGATGGGAAAAGGATAAAAGAGAAAAGGATCAAGTTTCCGTATAAGATATTAAAAAGATCGTAGATACGAATACGTATATATATACGTATGACTGACAGTATTTCGAGTCTCTGTGTGTAGACGCACATGTTCTAAGAATAGAAAACCGAGGGAAGGACGCTAACGGCGGGTTTGACGTTTGACACGTTTATGATGACGTGGTGATAACGGATTGGCTCTGTGTCCGAACTCAGCCGGACGTTTCGGGGTTACTGTCTCCGTTAAGTCCGGTGCTGTCGATGTACCGTAAAGTTAAGTGGTCGTTATGACACCAGTTACCAAACACCTCCCCAACCTTATCCAGTTCTCAGTACTGACTTTTCGTTTTTAATTACATTATAAATAAAAACCAATCAGTGAAACTAGAGATAAGATTAAAACTGATTTATAATTGATACTGATGATGTCTACACGGATAGCTTCTTACAATTAATCTTACTTGTCACAGAAACCTACTAAATAAAGAATGTTTATCCTCTCGTGATGGTTTTCTTATTTTGTACTTCAAAACATTTTTTTTTCATCTCACTCAGAACTAGAAGATGGTAAATGTTCTTCTCTTAATTCAAAAATCCGAAATGGAAACTAATATCTAAGTAACATTCTTAAAAGTAAGAGTAAAATTTGTTTTCAAGCGAATTTTTCTTTCTACTTGTAGAAAACCGAATTCAAACATATACTAAAAATATCAACCTAAAATCCAATTTAGTTTGATGGCACCATCCTCCTGTCTTTGTTTCGCACACATGTTATGCGACCACACACAAACAAAACAGGCGAGAAAACTTGCACATTGGAAAGAATCTTAATGGTCATTCATAGTCCATTTGCTTCTAATAGCTAAATTCCCCTTAAAAAAAAAAATAAGATTCCTATCAACCACTTGATTTGGAAAGTTAACGTCAATACGTCATCAACTTCTTTCACTTATCTTATATTCAACAACGTTAGCTAAGCTCATCTCCTCGAAAACAGAGAAAGAGAGAGAGAGGAAATAAATGGCTATCTTTCTCTGTTTCTTATGGGGTTTATTGCTTCTTACTTGTGTGTCACTCTTCTTTCTCAGGAGAAAGATTGGAGAAAACCCTAAATGGACTCTTCCTCCGAGTCCTCCAAGCCTTCCAATCATCGGAAACTTGCACCAGTTTTCCGGATTGCCTCACCGATGCTTTCATCGTCTCTCCATCAAATACGGACCTGTGGTATCTCTTCGTCTCGGGTTTGTTCCGATTGTTGTGATCTCCTCTAGTGAAGCAGCCGAAGAAGTTCTAAAACCCCATGACCTTGGATGCTGCAGCAGACCAAAAACGGTCGCCACAGGGAAACTCTCCTACGGGTTTAAAGACATCAGCTTCGCGCAGTACGGTGAGTATTGGCGAGAAATGCGAAAGCTCGCTGTTATCGAGTTTTTCAGCCTTAAAAAAGTTCAGTCTTTTAGGAATATCAGAGAGGAAGAGGTGGAGTTTATGGTGAAGAAAGTGTCGGAGTCGGCTTTGACACAATCTCCCGTGGATCTAAGCAAAACCTTTTTTTCTTTGACCGCAAGCATCATCTGTAGAGTAACCTTAGGACAGAACTTCAACGAGAGTGGTTTTGTAATCGAAAAAGATAGAATCGAAGAACTTGTGAGTGAGGCACTGTTGGCTCTTGGTAGTTTCACTTGCTCTGATTTGTTCCCCGGTGGAATTGGGAGATTCCTAGATTGGTTGTTTGGGGGACACAAGAGGATAAACAAAGTGTTTGGAGAGCTTGATGCTTTTTACCAGCATGTGATTGATGATCACTTGAAACCTGAAGCAGCAGGAAAGAAAGCTATGGATTCTCCCGCGGATATTGTTGCACTCTTGTTGGATATAATGGAGAAACAAGGAAATAAAGATTATTTCCAGCTCAACATTGATAATATCAAGGGAGTCCTCATGGTAAAAGCTCAAATAATCTTCGCTTCATTATTCAATACTATAACAATTAGCAACTACTATAGGAGGATCAAACCACTATACTAGAACTATCTAGGTCTTGATTTATTTGGTTGCGACGTTTTTTAATATTATAGTAGAATCTTTTTTTTTTTCAAATAAAACCACAATACTCAAACATTTTTTGTTTGTTTAACCGTAAATACAAACGCCATCTATGCTTGCATTAGACGTTTGCTTAGACACCCTAACAATATATTTTCAATGTTGCATTTTCATGTGAATTTATCTTTTTGAAACAATGAAGTTACAATTTCTTTCGGAATCTTATGTGCCATGTGTTTACGTATTTGTGTATTGGTCAGGATATATTTCTGGCGGGGGTAGATACAGGCGCTATAACCATGATATGGGCGATGACTGAGCTCGCTAGAAACCCTAGAGTGATGAAAAAGGCACAAGAAGAGATTCGAACCACCCTGGGGCTCAAAAAGGACAGAATCAATGAAGAAGACATAGACAAAGTTGAATACTTGAAGCTCATAATCAAGGAAACATTCAGATTACACCCAGCACTCCCATTTTTACTCCCAAGAGAGACAGTGTCTCACGTCAAGATCAAAGGCTACGACATTCCTCCCAAAACACAAATCCAACTTAACGTGTGGAGGATCGGACGTGATCCCGAGCGCTGGACCGACCCTGAAGACTTCATCCCTGAGCGGTTTACAAATAGTTGTGTGGATTTTAGAGGACAAAACTTTGAGCTATTACCGTTTGGCTCTGGCAGGAGGATTTGTCCTGGGATGCCAATGGCGATTGCTACTGTGGAATTAGGACTTTTGAATTTGCTCTACTTCTTTGATTGGAGATTGCCTGAAGGGATGGTAAGTGAAGAAGATATTGATATGGAAGAAGCTGGTAATCTCACCATTGTCAAGAAACTACCTCTTCAGCTTGTGCCTGTTCAACGCCATTTGTGAGTAAGTCAACATAATATTTACTTAGTCTTCATGGAAAGAGTACCGAGTCTAGTTTTTGTTGTACTGTCTATATGTTATTGCGTTTTACATATATAAGAAATACGTGTGTGAATGTAATAATGTGTAATGTATGAACAAAGTAATTAGCAGTTTTAGCTCTTGTGTGGCTCAAGCCTAATCTAAGTAATCTTGAAAACTATTGTATTGTTTCTCTGTGTTTGAATAGTGTAAAGTTATTTGGAATAGAAAAATTAATAACTCATGGTGGTTTACTAGTTGAGTATTTGCTATGTAAAATGTAACCAAGATTTTGAATTCTCATAGTTACAACATCCCACTCATTCCATAGATGCGGAAATTAGTCGAAACTTTCCTACTTCTCCAACAAATAAAAAGGTTAATGAATAATGAATGTTTACATTTGATCTAAAATGTGAAACTGCTACTCAAAATTATTTAATATAAACGAGTGAACCAAATTTTTGATTTTTTTTTTTTTCTCTTTTGCATTAACCAAATGTATGAGTTGTCAAACAGTCTTCACTTATCCCGTTTAGTCTTTTTAAGTGAACAAAATTAAATTACGTAGTTAAAAGATATCTCTCTCTCTCTCTCTCGGTCGCTTGGTTGTCCTGACCGTCGACCATTCATGGCTACCATTCTCAGCTTTGCTCCTGTCTCTTACTCCCCTCTTCCCGCTACAAAATACCCAAAAACCCCTATCAGATTCCCTCTATTTACGTCCCCGCCACTCCCATCTCCTTCTTCTCCATCTTCTTCTGGCTTTACTTCTTCCTTCCTTGTTAGAAATGAAGCATCTTTGTATTCATCGCCCACGTCAATCCAAGCTCTCACAGAAGAATCCGTCGATTCTTCGGCTTTAGCCTCTTCTTCAAAGCTTGTATTTGTCGTCGGTGGCACTGGTGGTGTAGGTACGAAGTTCGAACCACCATATCATCTACTTCAGTTTTTGAAATTGGGATGATGAATTTCTCGAAGTTTTCATTTTTATTCTTAAATTTTGGGACTACTGAATGATTGTTAAATCTGTGTAGCTTCCTTAAGAAGAACCATCCAATTGTTTGATGTGTGCAAACTTCTTTCTCGTATTTTTTTTTTGGTATCAGGGCAACTAGTGGTAGCTTCATTGCTCAACAGGAACATTAAGGCAAGACTATTACTGCGTGACCTTGAGAAAGCAACCAAGTTATTCGGTAAACAGGACCAAAATTCATTACAGGTTTGGATGCTATTGTCTACTTTATGAACATTTAAGATTCTCTGTGAACCTCTCATAAAAAGTTAAAACCTTTGTAACAGGTAGTCAAAGGGGATACTAGGAATGCAGAGGATCTTGATCCATCCATGTTTGAGGTTCGGTTCGTCGTCTTCCATTATTCATCGTTCGCCTGAGTTTGTGTTTTCTTTTTCATGTTTGGATTTGAAACTGATTTAGCTTGCTTTACATTGCTTTCTAGGGTGTGACACATGTGATTTGCTGCACTGGAACTACAGCTTTTCCTTCTAAGAGGTGGAGTGGAGAAAACACACCTGATAAAGTAGGTGAGAGAACATTTCTCTCCAAGTAAGAACCATGACCATTTCAGTAGTCTTTGTTTTTGTAATCAATAACGCGGAATTGAATGACACAGAGAGTCTATTACATTACATGTCGTGATTGCTTATCCCTTATTGGGACAATGTTGTTTTTTTGTGCTCAAAAGATTGGGAAGGTGTGAGGAATCTCATTTCAGCACTGCCCTCATCGGTGGAGAGAGTTGTTCTGGTTTCATCAGTAGGTGTGACCAAGTCTAATGAGCTTCCTTGGAGGTGAGACTCTGCTTACTTGCTTTCGTTACGCTATGGCAATCTCCGTAAGGTTGAATAATCATATGTGAAACCGAGTATGATTTACACAAAAAAAGTCTTGTGAATTTCCTTACCTCGTGTAAATACTAATGTATGTTTTGTTTGACAGTATCATGAACCTTTTTGGGGTTCTTAAGTACAAGAAGATGGGGGAAGATTTTCTTCGTGAGTCTGGTCTTCCATACACCATTATCAGGTTTGGAATATAAAAAAAGCTACTCACTTTCTTTGCTCAATTATCAGAGTTAATACTCGAAAATACAGGCAATATATGGTTGACTGTATTATATGATTTTTAACCAGACCTGGTAGGTTGACTGATGGACCATACACATCTTATGATCTGAATACTTTGCTCAAAGCTACCGCAGGTGAACGGCGTGCAGTTGTTATAGGCCAAGGTAATTTTGAGATTCTTCGTTGGTGGTCTTGTCCTTGTACCACTAAAGAATTTGAGACTGCTTGCTTTACATCGAGGTTCCTTTTGTAACAGGAGACAAACTTGTTGGAGAGGTAAGCAGGCTTGTGGTGGCTGAAGCTTGCATACAGGCACTTGATATTGAATTCACACAAGGCAAAGCTTATGAGATCAATTCAGTTAAGGTATTGAGAGTCGTAGCTTTAGTTGATCGTTGAGAATGTTTCAAAGATTGGTTCGTCTTTTTAACATATATTTGACAAATATGGTTTCAGGGGGATGGTCCAGGAAGTGATCCGCAAAAATGGCGAGAGTTGTTTAAAGTTGCAGAATCCAAATGATAATAGAGGACACTGCGAGCTGTGTACAGAGAGTTGTTAGTGAGATATCGAATTGTGTATACAATATACTATTCTTTTGGTCTTTGACCTCAATACTTCATCATTGCTGTAGTAAGATATAAATAGTGATATATTCTCATTTATTTATATTTCTAATAGTCAACGAACAAATCAACTTCAAAGCAAGTGCTAAGAGTCCAAGCCGCAGAACAGGTTGCCGATTGAATCATAAACAGAGAAACTGGTTTTCCTACATTTTCCATTATTCTTAAAATTCATAAAAGTCACAAATGTAGTAGCACAACACTGGGAACAAGAAAATTGCTCATCTTCTGGTTATCACATTAAATAGAATAATCTAACCCGCGTGGTCCCTAACATGAAATCTTATGAGAAAAGTGACCTAAAGGGACCTGACCAATGACTAAAAAGCTATACCTGATAGAAAGTATCTATATACGTATAAAGAGTAGTACATCTGCTTCTCCATTGAAGATAGTCTTTCCAGGAGATGGAAGAGCAGACACAATATGATCACATTTTAAGACAGCCATCGAGGTGTGCACAGAACACGGCTTCAATCAGACAACAGCGGAAGTAGTGCGTCTAAGGTCAACATCGTTCTTGTGCTTCTCACTCGGTGGTGTTCCTTTGAAACTTCCATATCTCATGGGTTTAGGTATGTAGAGAGAGCTGATAATCTTCTCCAAAGCTACCACTGTGTACCTCACGTACTTGCTTGAACTCGGGTCTTTCTCAAGCACTGGACCATAGTTTTGCATATAGCTTCTGTAGACCGGCACTATCGCCTGAACTATCTGCTGACAAACTCTATCCCTCAACTCTTTTTCAGGCAAGACCCATGTGGATTGCTTCTTATACAACTCATCGAACGCATCATTGAAAGATTTCAGTCTCTTCTTGACAAGATCACGAGCCGTCGCATGTCCACCCGAGAAGTTTATAAGTCCTTCTCTGCTCAAATGGCTCGGGAGCTTACCCCAACTGTCCCTGAGGAAGACAGTAGCGTAGTACTCTTTGTACTGGTCATGTTCTTTCAGCCACGTGTCTCCTAACAGACCTCCAATCCTCGTACCCTTCAAGTTCTTGTATAAATGCCAGTGATTGTTCATAGCGAAGAAATGGGCAAGCGTTGGATCAGGATACGCTTTCATCCATTCATCCATGGTTTGCTCAATGGCTTTGATTATTCTTAAAACTTCAACAATAAGCTGATTATCTTGAAACCTTTCTGATCTCCAGCTCTTGTGAATGAGCAGAACCTGAGTAAGTGTTGACTTGTACTTATCTCCTATAAGTTTATTGCAGTAATCAGTCACAAAGCTGACTACTCTAGGAACACCACCGTCGCTAGGAGGCGGGGTCTTTTTCTGAATCTCTACCTGAGCCAGAAGCTCCCAGAAGATCTCCGCTACACCATCGATTAGCTTTTTGATGAGGTCCCTTGTGAAGTTTTGGATCTCGATACAAGCTGCTCCACCAAAGAGACGGTTGAAATCTGCTCTCAGTTTGTTCAAAGAAGTAAAGATATCAAGCAGCTTCACAAGCTTGTTCGGATCTTTCTTGCACTCAGTCACAGTTTTCCCAAACTGAAGAAACGCGAGCATACCCGCTTGAGCAGCAATCTTGGAGAAGCAATCCATCCAAACATTCGAACCGATCCTCTCAAAGACATCGTTGCAAAGCTTGAACTCTGCCTCGAACAGATGCTTCACCGCAAACTCCAAATGATTCCCCCACTGAGCTATATACCCTTCTATGCTCTGCACATCGTTGAACTCAGAAACCGAGATATCTAGATAGTCCAACTCAAGTGCTTGAAGACTAGCTCTAACATTCGAGCTCCTCACTTCTACGTATATCGAAACGCACTTGTCGAGTCTCTTATTAGCCCTGAGCCTCCCAAGAATCGCTTGCAGTTTATGGATCACAGTCACAGGCAGCTGCGACGGAGCAATGCAGGCCTGGTCGCCGAGCGATGCTGGAGTCGCCATCGGAAGTGGGACACTGTTATCCTTCAACAGCCGTCGGAACTCGTTCTCGAGCTTGTCTAAAGCTGCATCCCTTAGCCCGCCGTCAAGACGAGCTTTCTCTTTCTCTCCTCCACCGCCGTTTTCTTGAAACTCCCTGAGAACTCTCAGAGACTTCTTCAGGTTCGAGAGATACTTCTCATCAGCGACACTGTGATCTTCCAAATACTCGACAATATCTTCCAACCACTGAATAGCTAACCCACAATTCTCCCCAAGAAACTTCAAAGCTTCCTCTAATCGCTTCAACACCGCTAAATAACCCGAGAGGTCGTTCTTGGGATCTGATAACAAAGACTTCTCGAGTCCATGGACGGCATCAAACACCTTAAGCACTGCAGCTGCGGGACCAACGGCTCGGTTAATGTGGCCGCCGACCGCCACAAGGGCTTCCCTATCGGCCCGTATCGGCCTCACCGCAGCTTCAAGCGACGGCAATCTCTGCTCAATCTCATCAAACCTAGGGCCGGTTTTTCCCAGAGCTAACCCAATGGATTTAGATTTCTCCAAACTCGATTTCAGAGACTTTCTCGCAGCTATTAAGCTCTGTATCCCTCGATCCACTCCAGAAGCTTCCGCCATTGTTTTAAAATTCAATCAGAATGAAAACCCTAGGAAACCCAGAAATCTCACTCCAGTGAAGCAGAGTTAGCTTCCAAACTCTGTTCCTGACAATAAAAATGAAGACTTTCGAGATAATCGATACAGAATCAGATGCAAAACCGTGTTGCATCAACAACTTTCCTTCTTTTTTTTAATTCGTCGTCTCCTTCACTTATCACTCTTCCTATATTCTCAACCAATAAATCAAACCAAACCCAAAACTACTAGCGAGAAGAAAGAAAGAAATAAACAAACAAACCCAGACACAGAAATTTCCACAGCAACCAAACAACCCCCTGAAGAAAATTGCGAGAACGGAAACTTTCCAGAAAAGAAGTCACTTTTAACTGAGGCAACAAACAAATGAAACTGAATAGAGATGAGGTCTTTCACTGTATTGAGTCACCAGCGCGGATTCGATCCGGCGGCGAATAGAGAGTTTAGGCGGAAGAATCGAAACGGTCTGAGTTTCTCCGAAGAGCGAGAGATACCCAGAAAGAAAGAAAAACGATTAAGAAAGAAGAGCAAATGCGAAAAAGAAATTAAATCGGAAAGAGAAAAAGAGAAACCTTTTTGGTTTTCGGCAGTTTTTTTTTTTTAATATATCTCGCGATGCCCGACGGAAACTGCCAAAGTGCATGACAGTCGAGCACAAGGTTTCAACTTTCAACAGCATCACTTGCGACTTTGGTAAAAAACTTGCTATGTATGATATGCATAAATTAATCAAATGATAATAACTTAACTTTTTGTTTAATAATTAATTTTATTTGCTTTTTCTGTCAACAAAATTATGCTTAAGCTGTGTTCTACTTTATGAACATTTTTTAAAAGTGTGTTTATAATTTTCGAATCTTTTTCTTTTCTGAATTAGTTTCATACAATCATATTTGTCCCCTCAATAAAATAAAATAGACTTGTGATCTGCTTTTAATGGTGGTAGTTTACCATTTTCAACTTTGTTTGTAACGTAGGAGTTAGGCCTAAATTAAATCACATGTACTTGAAAACATCAATGAAATTTTTATTTCTTCATTTGCAAAAAGAAACGTCTAAGATATCACAAAAAGTTTCAAAATAGTTTTGCAATGATTATTGCAAACCTTTTTAAATTGTGATGACAAATAAGAAACGTAGAAAGCAGTTTAGATCAAAAAGAGACAATAGTTGATTACTTGATTTAGTTGATTCATGCACGTATGACGGAGATATAAGTCATGGACTTGGAAAAGTTCTAAGGTATCAATTTCCCATCCCCCACACGTACCACCGCCCTTATCTAAAGTATATATTAGGAGGAAGAGTTTCATTTGTTTTTTTTTTTTCGCTTAAGGAGGAAGAGTTTCGTTTAGTTCCTTATTTAAGCATTTATATACAAACAAAAACAAAAACGAACGCCTAATAATAAAAGTCAAAGGCTGCTCTTGTCGTTGCATGAGTTTTATGTATGGAAATTGGAAAAAGAGCTGTATGTTTATTGTTCAAGAAGAGTGAGAGGATTATAATCCTTGTGAGCCCAAACAAGTTTTGATATTTCATACATCTCTAACGTTTAGAAAAATAAAAAAATCTTGGCAGTTTTGCACACCCATACAAATTGTGGCGGGTTTCCAACACATACGTTTCAATATATGTATATAGACATATAGTCCATGCATGGCCTGATTAGCAGGACGTTGAGATCAATATCTGTGATTAACATTGTATTATCAATCTATCATATTCATATCTAAATTTCATGCAAAAGATGTTATAGGACAAATGTCTCCATAATAAGTTCCGAGGGGGTTTATATTAATTTTCGTTACATGTACATAAAAGACATTGTAACGACTTATTATATATAGCTGAGATGCAATAACAGAAAATAAATTTCCAGCTTCATCTTCATCTTGATATATAGTACTACTTTTGCTGCGCCGATAGAGATCCCATCACCGGATTCAAATGCGTTAGAATTGAACACTATATTGGTTAAACAAAATCAAGTTTTCAATCATAATACCTGGATCCACGGAAATAGCCGATATGAGAGGACCGTAAACACCTTTGTCGGGAATATCTACAGTTCCGTTCCCCGCCCAGAACAACCGTATCTCCAACTTCCAGTCATCATAAACACCATACCAATATAAAATATTAATATTGTGATCGGAATATCGGATATAACAGCCAAAAATGTAACATGGTCTTACATAGAATCAAGTTTGGTCCAACTCCCAATGAATTCTGGAATAGTTCCTTCGAATCTCTTAGTCTAGCTGGTTTCTTTTTATCTATGATGTTTTTTTTACCCAAAATTTTTCAAAATATATTTACTTTATCCTTTGTTCTGTTTTCTCATTTATTTTGCTTATCTTTGATTTATTACCTTTTTTTTGAGCTTGCAAACGTACTTTGTGTGTCTGTCTGGTCGAATGGGTTTTGATATTAATCTTTATCATGTAAAACATCTGCTTACATGTTGACGAGTGGCAAAGCTCCCCATTCCAAAGGGATTGAACTGTTGAGATAGTTCCATGCAAAATTTCTGTATGGAAATTTGATCAGTTAATAACCATTACTTTGAAAAGGAAAAGAATTCACTAATTGGTATGCTTTGCTTACATCTCTTGCAGGTAGGGAAAACCTACAAGCTCCTTTCCGGAGAGACTCTTGAAGATCTTGGGTTTTCAAAAGTCTATGGAAAGTTAAAGGAGAATGGGCTTTAGAGACATATGTAAAACGCCTCTCTAACATGCTTGTAACATGGCATATTGTTCCGTTATGGTGTCTTCTGATCCGTCAATTGGGTTAGGGTTTCTCCATCCACATGCCTTCAATGTGAGGACCCATGGATTCACATTAAAATTCCAACTTGTCTTCTTTAGCGTGCTCGCTATGCTCCTCAAGGCCTCTACTGCAAAATGAACAAGCATAAAAATCATATAACACATACATATGAACATGAACAGTTATATAACCTAAACAAATAGATGCATAAGGTGCTTGTCTGAAGGACGAATAAGCAACCTAAAACTCTTACTAGCAACTGAAAGAAATCTAAGAAGAGTTAAATGAGTGAAGAAGTGCAAACATGGTTCAGTTTCTGATTGAAAAGAAAGTGATTTTTTGTTAACACGATGGTTCAGTAGTCAAATACAATAAAATTGAGATCTTCTCACGATGATAAATGAAATGAGACTCACGTGAGGAAGCATCAGTTTCAAAGACATGTCTACATGGCATTGGTAAATCATGGCATTGGTAAATCAGGCAGAATTTATCAAATTTATCAAATTGCATAACAAAACTGTTATTTCCTAATTCCAAATAAAAAAATATTCTACAACTTATTTTCTTTTCACCATATTACAAGTTTACAGTCTTGCCAATCCGAGACATATGAACATAAACAATTATATAACGTAAACAGATAAATACAAAAAAGAGTAGTTTGCGAGTTTTATTTTTTAGGTCATTACTACAAACAGAGAAATATTTGTGGCAGAAGAAAATAATCCTACATTCTTTTCAATCTTTTATTCTGTTCATATTTTATTTATCTTCCAACTCACACACAATTTATTAATGTCTACTGATTCATATTTACTCGTTATATTAAATTAACAAAAGATATTTTTCTATTATCTTCAAATAAAATGTGATTTAAATCTGTAAGAAACTGAATTCAACGGCAGTAATAAAGTATGATCACATAAACTAATTACTCGTTCCTTTTCTACTCTATGCAAGTTTTTACTTTTTACTAGAATCAAAGGGTTATCATGTGACATTGTAAATGTATGCCTACTAGAAATAGTGGTTTTTTTTTTCAAACACTTACGTTATTTCAATATGAATATTTTGTTGACAAAGATTAATAATATGAACTGTAGCAGAAACAATATATATAATTTTTTTTTCTGTAGAAAGTATGATATAAACTTTAGCGGAAACTTTTTTTTAACAACTATATCTACATATATATAAAAGCTTTTCTTACTTTTCATTTATTTGATGGAAAATGATTCTATATAAAAGCTTTTCTTACTTTTCATTTATTTGATGGAAAATGATTCTATCTTGAGTTTTGAAAAAAAATAGGAAAATGAGTTTGTTTGCTGCATAAAGTATAATAATTCTCTCGTTCAACAAAAATATCGTTCCCTTACTCAACAAACATATATTTTGTAGATGACCTTTTTCTTAGTTTTTGTTGAAGGAATGACATCACAAATAAGAATTCTATTCCAATTTCTCATCACTTGCTGTTTTTTAGTGTTTCTTTTTCATTGGTTTTGGATTGCCAGCAACTTTGCTCACCCAAAAAGATATTCATCTATCTCTGTATAGATTATAAACCTTGTTCATGTTCATATATGTGTTATATGATATGTACACATGTTGTTCATTTTGGAGTGTTGGTGGATGGAGAAAACTCAAAACCCTATTAAAGGATTTGAAGATGCCGCGAGTTGCAATTGTTTTTTCTTTAATGGAACTAAATGTCATGTTACAATCATGTAAGATTTTTCCCTTTTTCCTTTTTCTTTAATCTCATGAGCTTATTGGGTGTTTTACCTAGTTCTCATTTAGTCTATAGAATTTTGAAGTCTTAAGATTTTCAAAGATTTCTTCCGAAAGAGCTTGTAGATCTTCCTTACCTGTAAGATGAGTAAACAAAGCATATCAATTTTACACAAATTGTTACCATGATCTGCCAGTTAGTGCATTTTTTTTCAAAGTAATCGTTAACTCTCACGTTTCTTTATAGTAATCTTGCGAGGAACTATTTTAAGGGTTCAATCCCTCCCAAATAAAGAGATTTTCCACTAAATTCACCTGAAATATTTGCTATGATTAATATTTTTTCTATTTCAAATAAAGACTAATTTAGTATTGTCATAATATTTTGTAAACCTGATTTAAGTTTCAATCAATTGTTGAAAAAAAAAGGATTTGATTCGGTTAGTTATTTTAATTGTTTACATCAAAACAGTTTTCACTTTTCATGCAAGACGTTTTGTTATAATCTTTGCATATCATTTTATTACATTTTACTCAACTTTTACATATGTTTCACTCAACTTTTACATATGATTTACTCAACTTTTACATATGTTTTACTCAACTTGCAATCATGTAAGAACATGTTTTTATGATATAAGGCATTGTAACAATGTAACATAAAACACAAGGCATTGTAACAATGTAACATCAACAATTAGACATTCGGATAATTGATGTTTGATCTTGTTAATGCAGCACCTCTAGGGAAATCGCTTAATTGGTCCAATTCCCAAAGAGATCGGAAGCATCACTACTTTGGAAAGTCTGTGACTGCAGATTTGTCTATTTCAATTGATGTTATTGATGCTGGCATATGAAAGTTAGGTGAGGGTATTGGATGATTGATTTGAAGAGAATACAAAATAATTAGAAAAATAGTTGATTTTGAAGTAATTTAAAGTTTTTGTTGAGAATTTAAATGAATTCTATCAAAATACAGCAAAAGTAATAAGAATTGGTTCTTTACAAAATTTCATTATAATTCTATTAAATTTTTTTAAAATGACAATAGCATAAAAAGAGTACTAAAATTGAATAAAACCAACAGTTAGTGGAATTAGAAAATCACTACATTGAATAACACTAAATTTTAAAATAATTGAAAAGAATGACTTCAAATATTAAATTCAATAACACGTGAATTTAAAAGAATTTGTGAAATACAATATTGAATAACAATGGAATTTAATAGAAAGCATAATTCCTTCTAATTCAATTAAATTCCTTCCCAGTTAGAAATTCCTTCCCTTAGTAACTTATTAAACTTATTATCGAAACTCTACCGGCATACGAAAGTTAGAAAATTAATAGTATAGCTGACCCTTAACTTGTTAAAAATACTATAAACTGAATTGAACATTTATTAAACTGAATTCATTTATTAAAAATACTCAAATTCATTATTCAACACCCAAACCCAACTAACTAACTAAAGACTCATTGACATTTTTAATCATTCATCCTTAGTCAACTTTACTTTTTAGAAGTATCCAACAGCCACCAACTCATTTGTATTAATAGAAACAAAAGAATGCATCATTAGGGAAAAAATGAAGAACATAAGTCTATTTAAATTATTGGTGCTTAATTAATCCCATAACCACTACCTTTATACCCATATCCGCTGATTATCTACTAACAGTATCTATAATGGACCACGATTTTATTTTTATAAAAATATTTTATTTCAAACTAATATTTTTCTAATAAAAACATTTACAAATCAATCCCTCTAGTACTCAAAAAATCAAAAAAACAATACAAGTCAAAGTCATGCGGAGGCAAACACCAAATCATTAACGACTGAAGAAGAAATATTCTCCTGCATCGCGGACTGGTTGTGACGGTGCTCTCCTTCGTAGGTCACTATTAGCATCGCTGGATCATCCAAAGCTCGTTCCACGTGTTTCCTCGCGGGACACCCTCTAAACGTACTGCACTTGTAGTAACCACTGGATCATAACAATCAAACAAATAAACACCGTTAGATCTTCAGATCGCGAACCAATCAAACAAACAAATATCAACGGTGGATAATAAAAAGAGTGTACGATAGTTACCGTGGGTGTGGTGAGCCCTTGATCGGTTTTTGTCCGTACTTCCTCCACGAAAATTCGTCCGGTGGAATATCGGCGATCTTTGAACTTATCGCCGGTACCCTCACAGTTCTCTTCATCCGATTTTTTCTGCTTTAATTAAGAAAAGAAAGAAAAGGACACATTAATTAACGTAAACGTTTTAATTAAACAAGAACACAAAAATGGTTTTAACGTGCATTGTGGTTTTCAAAAGTCAACGTGCGGGTTTTTATAGAATTTTTCACCATCTCTAGTTGTGGTCGGCGTACCATTTACCAAAATATGACCGATATTTGAAGCAACCAGACCGATAATCGGGAAAGTATACTAAACCGGTATATATATCAACTAAATGAACTACTAATAATTAATTATCTAGCGACGGTAATAGTCAACTAAGCGTTGAAAGTTCGAAAATTAAATAAGGAAGTGCATGGGTACTGGGGTAGTTGTTAAATCGACAGGTGGGTGACGTAACAATACCTCTTTTTGCAATGGCACTTGCCGTTGCCGTAGCCAGAGCCGGAGATCTTGCCGGAGAAATCCTCGGAGTGCTCGTGCTCAAGGCATCTCTTCCTGTAAGGATGACCGGCCAACGGTGGCTTTCCGGAGGAGTTGACAGGATGCGACGGAGCCGACGCGAGGAAGATTGAGGATCCCTTGGAGACGCTGCCGTCGCCGGTTATCGCCGACGACATGTAGGAAGAGTTTAAAGAAACGCTGAAGTTTTCCTTGGCGAATTCGATCTCAGAGCTCTTGGATTTGGATCCGAAGATGCTGGGTTTAGTGAAATCGAGTGTCACGCTCGGCTGATTCGAATGAACGAAGCTAGACGGAGTCACAACAACCGATGGTGGAGGAACGATTTGAGCCAGATTCGCCGTGGTTCTCGTCGGCTGAGAAACAACCGGAGCCTCGGATTGAGCGACTTTAACGATCTGACTCTGTTGTTTCTGAGGAGATGCGGCGGAGGGAGCGGAAGAAGGAAACGAGTGAACCGGTCCGCGTCTGAACCGGGCGTGGCCGGTACGGTTAAGGAGAGAAATGACCGTTTTGAATTTGGAAACGGTGAAATCAGTGATCTCAGAGCAGTCAACGTTGTTGTGTTGTTCGGGGCGGTTGGAGAGGACACGGATCAGATGCTCCATACTCTGTAAACCTTGCGATGCGGCCTCCTGAATAGCCTTTTGATCATCCATCTTAGGGAAACGCATTAGATCGACGGCCATGATTGATCTCCCTGTATTTTTTTTTTTTTTTGTTCTTTTGCTGGTTTGAGGAAACAGAGGAACGTTGAAGAACAGAGAGAAATGGTGAATGAGAGAAGAGAGTAGGAAAGATGGCGTGATATATGGGGCAAAAGGAGGTGACCGGGTCAGGTTGTGGAGATTTTAGTCAAACCGGGAAGGTTTTGATCTAACGGCTGCGATTGAGTTGAGGATTTCCACGGAATAAAGCAATCAAAGTTTTGGTCTCCTCAAGTTCGAGGTAAGTGGGCCCCACCTGGCATCCGAATTTTATCGTTTCTTCAAATTCAAGATATTTTTCAAAAGAAGAAAATCTTTAATAATGGAAAAGAGAGGCAGATAAAAGTTAAAACAACACATTTGAAGAAAAAACCACTCAGATTTTCGTAATTATTTTTGAACTTGTTACAACATGACAGTTCAAATAAAAAACAAAACTTTTTGCTTAATCAAAAGGTATGGAAAGAAGTTTCTATAAACCTGAGCAAAATAGTACAAATTATAAATTCATTGATTAAAAATGTCAATGATTCATTCACACGATGGAGAAAGAGGACCAGCTGGATTTTTGTTGAGGCAGGAAGGGAAGATTTGTCAACGAGACAGGGAGGATTGATTAAAAAATAATAATTGTGATGTTTGACTTCTCAAGTTTTAATTATATTTTATGTTTGTTCCAATTTGAATCTTCTTTATTCTTTCAAATTCTACGGTCTCTATGTTTGTCAACTATAATTACAGTTAAACTAATTCGATTGGTTGCCTGTATAATTTGATGACCCTGTTAAGTGGTTTCCATAACAATAGTATAATTTGGTGGAAGACTTTTACTTCTTAACAACAAATATGTATTTCTTATTATACCAAAAACAAGAAGAATTTTTCATAGCATTCTAGAAACTGTCTTCACTTGACATTATAATAAGCGAAGTCCTTTATCAACTTTCAACTCACCTAATTAGTCATTACTACTTTTCATATATTGTGAAACAACTACTAGTAATAAAAGGTTGACTAAATACTTTAAAATTATACATGAACAGCGATTAATGAATACGACAAAGGCGGGTGAAAAGCTGACTATTTTTAAAATTAAAAGCATATCTCAGCTGATGATAGTAAAATAAAAATAAATTTAGTACTAAAGATTTCATTTATTGAACACGCAGTGCCATTGACCGCATTGGTAACCGGGTGGTCCCGTTAACTCCAAATACACCAATCGATTATCTAAAGGTTAATCCAACGGTCGATCTGTAAATGCTAGTGTTGACTATGTTTATGATTTTATGAACCTAGAAAAGTAGAAATCTCAAACCAGCTAGGCACCATGAGGTTATCCTCACGTGTCGACTTTGCAATGTCTCATTTAGTATTGATATCGTTAGCGAGCTGTCTCGTTTCTTACCCAAAAAACCCGAAGAAAAAGGTAACAATAAATTATGAAAAACGATTGAATACATCCGGAAATTTTCAAAATGGTAACATTAATCGCTGTTCTAGTAGAATTTTAAAATCTCTAGTCAAACCTTTATCTAACATTAAAATACATCTATATACTGCATTATTTCTTAGCAGAGAATACCATTATTTTTTACAATTATCTTTTGTTCTAATTATATGGAAACTCGAGTTTAGAAACATTTTGAAAATGAATTTTATCAGAAATGTATAAATGCATTTATAAAAAATGTATTCGTCAAAGTCTTAATTCATAGACAATACACCATTTGGATTTATATTGGAAACGTGATAAAACAAAACTTACATTTTTCATTTGTTATATAATAAGTAAGGTAGAGATATGTCTGATACATTTAAAAAAGATAGTGTGAAAACTATATGACATACCAATTATTAGTATGAAACACTTCAAACATTATTATTATATTTTGTATTAGAATTATGTTGTTTCGAACGTTTTAAAAAATTTGGTATGAATGTTTAATGTTTTAATTATTATTGAATATTTATCATTCAAGGCAATCTCGCTTTTGACATGTTTTGTTTTATTTTTATATTTATAGACAACAAATTGCTTGTGAATGCGTTTTTTCTTGGGAACTCCAAATTTTGGAGGTAATAGAATACTAATCCCTCTGTTTTATAAAGAATGTTGTTTTAGAGTTTTATTAAGTATTAAAATGACACTCTTTCTTAATCGTACCGGTTAAGAAAAACTATACCATAAGGTATAAGGTATGTGAATAGAACGTGTTGTGTGTGGTTATAACGTGTCATTGACGCAGAACAAAACCAATGGGTTGTTATTTAAAACACCTTTTTTTTTGTCAACGATTAAATTATAACATGGGGTAGTTGACCCGACCGAGTTGTAATATTATTGTCGTGCACGTCTATCACCCATGTAGTTAAATTGCAATGCAAGAAAATCCCACTGATGATCTTTTTCTTTTCTTTTCTTTTACATACATATGATAGATAGATGATTACATATCCAAACCCATGATGAAGTTAACTCAGTTCTTTCTTCTTCATTTTTTTATCAACAATTTCATAATTAATATTGATTTATATATAAGTGGAATATCTAAGTGTAAAAACTCCCATATTTGGGATTAGATATTCGTCTAAGCGATAAAAAATAAACAATCGAGTACTCAATTAAATTTTAAAAAAAAATTTGCTAACAAGGTTCAGTTCTTCCAAGTTCCAAGCTACAGTATATATATCTAGAAGATATTATGTTCCCATACCTTCTCTGCGATTGATCCTACAGCAAATAATAGTTCCCATAGTTTTTTTCTTTGCAATATTTAATTAAGTTTTTTTCTAACGAGCAGGTGAAAGAAACGTGTTCGTTGCATGTTGTTTGTATACAATATTACGTATTATTGTCACTCATATATGATTTGTTATTCGATCGAAGCTTCGTATTTCTAATATTGTCTACGTGTTAATATCATTATATAAATTATAAGTTATCGAACGGCCCATATTCTATTCTCAACAGAAGTTAGTGGGAGTTTGAAAGATTAAATCTCTCTTTATCAAAAAGAAGATAACATACTCGACCTGATCATGATTTACACTATAATTATTGTTATTAACTCGAAAGTCTCGAATGGAATCCGTCTTATCGAACCCACTGAGTACACAAGAAGGTTTGGGCCCACAGTTTTACCTTTATGAACAAGTCAAACGTATATTCTATAAACATTGACTGTCTACAGTACACATATGAACACACGGATTTAACACGCGTGATTCTTATCTTACCATTTACGTTTTGACTAAAATTATTCTCAATTTTTTTTGTTTATGCTAATCATATTATCACTGAATAATATTTCATTAGTTTTACCACAGGATGTATGGTTTTTCATTAATTTTCGAAATACAAATACTTTGATCACTAACTAAAGAGAGACTAGAGGTAAAAGGGAGAAATACGAGATAATAAACAAACAAATACAAAACCAAGTAGTTGTAAGGCCATTATGTTATTATATGCATTTTTTACATATTTGTAATTGTAACCAATCAATTTTGGACCGGAAACTAGAGGAGATTCAGTTGGTTTCTTCTTCGTCGCCAGTGTTCAAACTTGGGATTCTCCCAAAATTATCTTTTCGGGTGGCCATGTATTGTGGAGGTTGAGCTATCACACCGGATACGTTTGTATTATGTCTTACAAATCGGATGTGATTTTACTTTCCTACGTGCATAATCCACTTTGTATAATCGGATAAGTTTGTATTATGTCCACTTTCTTTCTTCTACAAATATCAATTGTCTACAATGGTATGCATGTTCGAAGCTAAGGTTCTTACAAATTTTGTTACCGTTATGATAAAATCAGTGACATAGACAATGAAAGAAAGCCGTAAGGAAGAATATGTAAAGAAATAAAAATGAAAGTGGAATCCAATGTGGACTTCAACTAGATGTTATATGATTCCTCATTTATTTTATATATATTTCTATATTATTTATTTTTAACTTATATATGGTCCATGTAATATGGATGTAACGTTGGGTGTCGAATATTTTGCTTTATAATGTTCACTTTATCGTTTAAACAATAAGCTGCACATGGTAGTCTCGGAAGATGAAATGTATAATATAACCCGTATTATTAAAAACGAAATAAATTATTAGCCCAAGAGGCCACGAAATAGAATCTGAAAAGTTTTATATTGCTCGTTTGACTTTGTGTTAAATATGTAATTATAAAAAGATAACCCACTTAAAATAAATATCCGTATCAACTAGACAGTTTATAAAGATTTGATTCTGGTTCAACAAATAGACGAAACATGCTCCATATGCTATCATATCCACCTATATAATAAACGAAGAAGCATACATATCGCAATCATGGCCGGTTCAACGAGATAAATAGTTTAATTTAGCTTGTCTTGATACTTATTATGATAGTTTGGTAATTTATGACCACATTTTCAAATGAATTGAAGTTAATTAGATGAAAGAGTTTTGATCTCATGCCATGTGATGCAGTATCTGCTTCTGGTTTGAATTCCCCCTGAGGCAGTCAGTATTCCCATTAGGCAGAATTATAAAATTCCAATCTATATGCGCATTGTGATAATAATGGTTTTGGGTTACTCTACTATTCTAAAGAATATATTTAGTATAAGTCTCTTGCACAAAAAAAAAGAGGATTTAGTCTAAATCATGGTTAAGCAAAACTTAACTTACGTTATCAAATTCCTAGACATACAATTAGTATAAGAACCAGCTTGGGTTTTTACTTCTTACCCGCAGTTTTAATCTACAACAAGTTTATTACGTTACGTATGTTATAGTTGGTACACTATCCAAACCCGGCCGGGCATAACCCGAAAACCCGATTATCCGATTATAGTCCATCGGATAAGTTTGGAGCCGGGTCGGGTTATTATCTCTGTTGTTTGTTTGCCTTTGCCAATCGTTTGGTTTCCAAAATCAACAGAGAAAAACCATGGCGAGACTCTTCGTCTCTATCCCTATGCAACCCAAACAAACTGCCTTCTCCGCGTTTTCTCAGCCGCTACTACCGCCGCCGGCGAACAATTTCCTCGACGGAGTAGGAGGAGCCGGGGGGTTATGTCTTACCCGGAGAATCAGAGACTGTTCCGTCGTGGCGCGAGCGGGGCCCAGCACGAGTAGCTACTTGTTTGCGTTCGCCATTCCGGCTACTCTTATCGCCGCCACCGTCTTCACTTCAATCAAAATCGCTGATAAGCTCGACGAAGATTTCCTTGAGGATGTAAGATCGCCGTTTCCACAAATTTTTTTTCTAATACATATATGTCAGTTCTAAACTCTCAGATTCGATTTTCGTCTTTGTTCAAATTGTGGGAAACAATGGTTTTAAGAAACTTTTCAGTAATGAATTTGGGTCCAGCTTGGTTCTACTTTTGTTAAAGTTCTTGAATTTATGTTTGATATGCTTATAATATGATGCAGAAATGCTCCATTTGCATCCTAGCAGAATTGTGTATCTCTGTGATAAATCACTTTTAACGAAAGTCTATGCTTTTCTCTCTTAGTAGTGTCAATAATAATCACTAATACATAATTAGCTCTTTCTGATTGATCCCTGTTTTTAAACAATGACTCATGTTACTGTATCCAGCCTGGTCTTAATCTATCCATATGATCTGTGAAACTAACATCAAATATGATTATTCTTCTGCAGATTGCGATGAACCAAGCGCTAAAAGCAGCAGAAGAAGGAGAGAATGCTGAAGGTGAAATCTCAATGGACGATTTGATAAAAGAACCCGTGATTCAACGAACGCGTAAACGGCCTAAACGTGAAGTTTAAACAAACACATATAAAGCTTCTTTTTCTTTCAACTCTTCAAAAATCCGATGACTGTGTTATATAATATGCCGTGTTTTGTATAAGAGTGTAAGCTTGTAGCCTCCTTCCTGGTCACATTTATAGCTGTAGTTACTGAAAATTACAATACGTTTTGATCATTTGTAAAAAAAAACACAGATGATGAATCAATTGCCTCATTACATATCCGTTCCATAGAGCTGAAACAATGGCATATTCTATTTCTATGCCGATTGCTGTGATCCGAGCTTTCTTTTGCGGTAATTTTATAGTTATGGAAGAAGTAGAAGGGTGTATTTGTTATTAGCTTTAAATGAATTACAAATTGGGCTTTTAGGCCCAGTTTGAGTCTTTTTTACGGGATGGTTTTGAAGTAACGAAGAATTTTTCTCTCGTCTTCAAATCGACGTCTGTGTGAGGTTGAATCGCGTCGCGTTTCATTCTACAGTTTTCATTTTTTTCCTTTCGTTTTCAAACGAACACAACACACCAGCTAAAGGCCATTTGCGTTAGATCTAAGGAGAGAGCGACGCATAGGTTTTCTAGCAAATTGTCTCTGGGCAAGGCGAATTAACGACGCGACGAGAAACTCGATTTCAGTCTCCCTTGGAGTCTTCTCTTCGACCGATCGAGGGTATGGTTTAGCTCAGTTTCGGAAATTCTGTAGCATATTATCGAATTTCTGTGTGAAATTTTGATCTCTTATTGCTGCTTTTAGATACCGGTATGGATTTAGCTTCTGTGTGTGTTTTAATGGGTGTGTGTAATTTCTATTGAATCTGGAGATTAGTTTCCGTTTAGTTGCCCCACGATCTGTTGTTGCTTTGGCAAGCCTTTTTATTTGGTTTTGATTCGTGTTGTTCAGAAAGAATATTCAAATTCTCTGCCACTATTGTGTCGGTGCTCTGTGATATCATACAAGTTTGTTGATTTTGCTCCGTTTTTGTTGTTGCATCCTGCGTCATCAGAAAGTAGGAACCATGGTGATCCAGATTTGGTGTTAATCCACGAAGAGTCATTGTGGGAACAACAACATAGAGAATCGAATGGACAAGAAAAAGAACCGTGCTGATCCACTCGCTGCTGGGCGCCAGAAGGTTAGTTTCGCTTTCCTTAAGCATACCTCTTCATAATTTGGGTAAATTTGCTCTAGACTACTATCACCAAATGTCAGTAGGAAGAGAGAGGACACTGTGTTTCATTTCCTTCTTGAAACCCATCAGACAAGTTGGAAAATGTTTCTGTCATGCTAGCTTATATCGTCTAAGTTTATATTATAGAAGGAACAAATTGATAGCCTTGTTTCTTGATAATGTGTTCTTTCTTTCTTCCAGTTACAAGAATTTGGAAAATATGTTGGTGCTATGTCTTGTGCAACTTGTCTCCACAGTCTATATTTGATTGCTTGTCTTGCCTTGTTTAATAGCCAAGTTTCTTAATTTCATTTCAGCTCCAACAATTTCGTCAAAAGAAGGCTGACAAAAGCACTGATCATAAAAAGGACGCCAAGGGCAGTACAAGCCAAGGAAAATCCTCTAAAAAGTCTGGTAAATCTGAGAAGCACGAGCGTAAACCTGACACAAGTTCTGTCAATGACGAAGCAGAAGCTCCGGCTAATGTTGCTGCATCTCATGTGAATATTGGTGAGGAGGTTGTTGATTCTCCACAAACTTCTGCAAATGCGTTAGCCCACGAGTATGTTTCAGTCCATGGTTCATCATCAGAGCCTGATACGCTTCAGCCAGGAAACACCCCAGAAACTTCTGATAATGGAGCTGAACTGAGAAAAGAAGTAGCGAATTCTGAAAATGACATCAGCATATCATTATCCCCCACTGAAGAAGAGAATATGAAGAGTATCGACAGTGGAGCGGCTGGCACAATTGATTCTTTAACATCTGACCCTGCACATTCTGGGAAGGGAGTTACCCATGACGATGCACCTATTAGTGTTGACGGAATCTTTGCTGCTTCTGGAAACCCAGCGGAGGGGGAAGGAGTTGAAGTTGCAAGTGGATCTGGGAATGTGGAAAACCCCCATCAGCCATCCCCTTTGCATGAATTTATTCCTGATGTTTCCTTGATTCGTCCAAGGGGAGATCAGATAACTGATGTAGGTTGTTCTCTCCTTCTCTTCATGCTTCTCTCTTCAATAATTTTCTTTATCTCTTTTTCTGTGATAGGGGTAAAGAGATTAGTTCAATTGCATGCGTCCTTAATTCAATTCTCATTTGGTTCTGGGTAGGGGAAATGCAGGAAGACGATGGTTCACACAAGGATGCAGATGTGGATAGGATTGCAACTGAAGAAGGGCAAACAAGCCATGCAGCCGTTGTGGATTCATCTGCTTCTCCTTCTCACGTTTCAGAGGGATCCTCAGTTACATTTGATTCAGTTGAACTAGAAGGAACAAATGGTAAAATTAGAAGCCAACAGACTAACGAAGCTGCCGTCCTTAATGAAGAGAAATTAGAGTCATCCATTGGTTTTCGTAATAACAGAGATCAAGTGCTTTCAGCTGAACCTGAGGAAAGCTCTGTTGCAGATGTGGCTAGTCAGTTGCAAGTGCCCGAGAGCGTTAGTAAAATGGACACATTAGATCCATCTGGAGAAGTTTCTGTTGCTCATGTTCATGAAGGCCCCTCAGTCAGCTTCTTACAGCTTATGGATATCGTACAGGGACTTGGACAAGATGAATTTCAAGTTTTGTGCAACGCAAGAGAGGCTGTTTCCAGTACTGTGCCAGGAACAAGTTCGTTGGAGCGATTAAGAGAAGAACTGTTTGTTTCGAGAACCATGGACGATATACGCCATGTGCAACTCACAGAACATTCTCTTCTACAAAACGAGTTTGATCACCAACATAACCAATTGGTAGCTGAAATATCACAGCTTCGTGCATCATATCATGCGGTGACAGAGAGGAATGATTCTCTTCTGGAGGAACTATCAGAGTGCCAGTCTAGTCTCTCTGCGGCTACCAGCTCAAATGAGAAGCTCGAAAATCAGCTTCTTGCTACAGAGGCACAAGTGGAGGATTTCACTGCTAAGATGAATGAGTTGCAGCTTAGTCTAGAAAAGTCCTTATTGGATCTATCTGAGGTGAAGGAAAAGTTCATCAATCTTCAGGTGGAGAATGATACGTTGGTTGCAATTATATCTTCTTGGAATGATGAGAAAAAGGAACTTCTTGAAGAGAAAGAATCCAAGAACTATGAGATTGAGCATCTCTCATCTGAGTTATGCAATTGCAAGAACTCGGAGGCCATACTTAAGGCAGAAGTTGAGCGATTGGAAAAAACTATTGGTCCGTTGACAGATGAGAAGATAAATCTTGTCGAGGAAAAATGTAATATGTTAGGTGAGGCAGAGAAGTTACAGGAAGAATTGGCAAACTGTAAGACTTTGCTCACCTTGCAAGAGGTGGAAAGTTCAAACATAAGGGAGACGCTTTCTTTACTGACAGGCCAGCAGACCAAGCTTGAAGAGGATAACCTACGAATCAGAGAAGAAAATGAGAAAGCACATTTAGAACTGAGTGCACATCTGATCTCGGAGACTTATTTATTGTCTGAGTATTCCAATCTGAAGGAAGGGTATTCTTTGCTGAATAATAAGATCTTGAAGTTTCAAGAGGAGAAGGAACATTTGGTTGAGGAAAATGATAAACTTACGCATGAGCTTCTTACTCTTCAAGAGCGTATGTCTACTGTACAAGAAGAGCGTACTCATCTAGCAGTTGAATTAGGAGAAGCAACAGCGCGCCTTGATAAACTGGCTGAAGAAAATACATCTCTGAGTAGCAGCATCGAGGTAAAAAAAGCTAGAATGGTAGACATTGGTAACGAGGATACTTCAGGATTGATCAATCAGGAGATATCTGAAACATTTGGTAGAAGTCTAGAAGTCGGTGTTACAAGTAAAGAGAATCCACCTTTTGTTGAAAATACCTGCCAAAGTCCCGGGATACAGCTTACAAATTTGGAGGAGGTAATGGACGATTCTTCTGCGTTTTCTGCCTTGAACAAGAATCTGGAGAGGGGGGAGAAAATGGTTCAGAACTTGGATGAGGCAATTAAGCAGATCCTCACCGATTCTTCATCGAGTAAGTCTAGCAATAAATCTGACACGCAAGCAGTATCAAAACTGATTCAGGCTTTTGAGTCAAAGCGACAACAGGAAGAACATGAATCTGAAAAAGCACAGTTAACAGGTGATCAGTCGGACGAATTTGGTTCTGTGAATGTGCAGATTAGAAATTTGAGAGGCTTGCTTGAACAGTTAGTGTTGAATGCTAAGAAAGCGGGTATACAATTCAATCAGTTAAATGATGTCAGGATAGCGACAAATCAACGACTCGAGGAGTTTAGTGTCGAATTTGCATCTCACCAGGACCACATTAATTTCCTGGAAGCAGATGCTATTGAGAATACAATTTCGTCTGAAGCTCTAAAGAATTACTCTTACGAGCTGCAACTCAAAAACCAGGAACTTGAATTTCTCTGCGAATCATTGAAGCTGAGAAATGATAGTATCGGTCTAGAAAACACGGAGCTCAACAAGAAGCTAAATTCTTGCTTATCGAGAATCTGTGAGCTTGAAATTCAGCTGGAAAGCTTGCAGGATAATTTAAGTAGCATGTTGTCCTCAATGGAAGAACAGTTGGTGGCCTTGCAGGATGAATCTGAGAAGGCAATGATGCTAGAACATAAATTGACATCATCAATGTCTGAATTTGGTGATGCAGTTGTGAGACTTGATGATTGTTTGCTCAGATTTGGCACTGCTGAAGCTCACGTCGTCGGCGTAGATATGACCAAGCGTATGTCTGGCTCTGTTGACATGGCTGTAAAGGTGATTGGCGACTTGGAGGAAAAACTAGCAGTTGCTTATGCGATGCAGGAGTCCTCCTCTAACAAATGTGAGGAGTTGAATCAGAGTCTCAACACTCTGCTTGAGAAAAATGAATTTGTAACGGCTTCAATGCATAAGTTCTATGCTGATCTGACGAAACTGATCACTGAACCATACGGGTCTGTGGAGGTGGCCAAACTAAAAGTTGAAAATCTAGCTGTCGCTGATCCTTTTAATGATGGTAATTGTGAGAATTTGATGGAGGCTGTGCGAAATATTATTTCTGAGAGGCGCGAACTTCAGCCTGTGATTGATAAGCTACAGTCGGACTTGTTGAGTAAAACAAACGATATGGAAGAACTTACGGTACGAAGCCTGGATCCCACTTCACTTCGAGAGTTACTTGAGAAAGTTGAGGGTGTTCTGGAACTTGAAAGTGGTGGAGATAGTTTTGAATCCCCTAGTTCATATGTGGAGTTTCTGGTTTCTCAACTTGTTCAGAGGTTTATAGAGGCTGAGGACTTGGCTAATCTCATCAGGAAACAGTTAGATGCCAAGGAGAATGAGCTGATGGAGATCCAGGAGAGTTTACTGCACCATAAAACTGAAATGGGTGGCCTCAGGGAAAATTTAAGACAGGCAGAAGAGTCCCTTGTGGCTGTACGATCTGAGTTACAAGAGAAATCTAATGAACTTGAACAATCAGAGCAGAGGTTATTATCGACTAGAGAGAAGCTTAGTATAGCTGTGGCAAAAGGAAAAGGTTTGATTGTTCAGCGTGACAATATCAAGCAATCGCTGGCCAAAACCTCTGCTGAACTGCAGAGGTGCTCGGAGGAATTGAGTTTGAAGGACACAAGGCTTCAGGAAGTAGAAGCGAAACTCAAGACCTATACAGAGGCAGGTGAACGTGTGGAGGCATTAGAATCTGAGCTTTCTTACATCCGAAACTCAGCTACTGCACTTCGAGAATCGTTTCTTCTCAAAGACTCTCTGCTTCACAGAATCGAAGAAATCTTGGAAGATTTGGATCTCCCAGAGCATTTTCATGCTCGGGATATACTCGACAAGGTGGAGTGGTTAGCAAGATCAACTAACGGCAACTCTTTGCGTCCCTCTGATTGGGATCAGAAGAGTTCTGATGGAGGTGCGGGATATATTGTCTCAGAACCCTGGAGAGAGGATGGTCAAACTGGCACAAATTCTGAGGATGACTTAAGGATCAAGTTCGAGGAGCTCCAGGGGAAGTTTTATGGGTTGGCTGAACAGAATGAAATGCTGGAGCAATCATTGATGCACAGGAATAATTTGGTTCAGAAATGGGAAGCACTCCTAGGGAATATTGATATGCCTCCACAGCTGAAGTCAATGGAAATGGAAAACAAGATTGAGTGGCTTGCAAGTACAATATCAGAGGCTATTAATGAAAAGCATACTCTCCAACAGAAGATTGATAACCTTGAAGTCGATTGTCAATCATTAAGTGCTGATTTGGAAGTCTCACAGAAGCAAGTAGATGATGTCGAGGCAAATCTTCAGTCGGTTGATAATGAGAGGGTGAGTCTTTCTAAAAGACTGGAAACTCTGAATGGTGATCACGAGAATCTTTCTGCTAGGGCCAATGACCTTGAAGTTGAGAATGAGAAACTGCAAAATCAAGTTAAAGATCTGCATGGAAAATTGGTGGTGAATCTTGGAAATGAAGAGCAACTTGAGACTATTGAAGGAGACCTTTTGAGATTGAGGTACACGATTAATGATGTTATACAGGAAGATGACTTGCAGGATTTGGCTTTAGCAAGTAATTCTGAGACCTTGGATGGACTTCTGAGAAAACTGATAGTCCATTATAAGAATTTGGTGAAATCGAGTTTGCCACCTGACATAGATGACAGCTTCGGTGAAACTCGTCCACCAAATGCTGATGTTAGAAGCAGAGAGTCATTGGGTACACATGAAGCAACTTCTCATGGGCACCATCCTGAATTGACTGATTCTAATGTAGTGGAAGCAACAAGTAGAGACATAGCAGTCGTAGAGACACCTGACGTAGCTTCCCTAACAAGAGATCTGGATGAGGCACTGCATGTCCAAAAGCTGACAAGGGAAGAAAGGGATTTGTATATGGAAAAACAGCAATCCTTGGTTGCTGAAAATGAGGCACTTGATAAGAAAATCATAGAATTGCAGGAGTTTCTTAAACAAGAAGAACAGAAGTCAGCCTCTGTAAGAGAGAAGTTAAACGTAGCTGTCCGGAAAGGGAAAGCTTTGGTCCAACAAAGGGATAGCCTGAAGCAAACTATTGAGGAGATGAACGCTGAGCACGGTCGCCTGAAATCAGAGATTATCAACCGAGACGAAATGCTCGTGGAAAATGAAAACAAATTTAGGGAGTTGGAATCTGACACTATGAGGGTAGAAGCCCTAGAGTCTGAGTACCAATCGTTGAAGTATCAATTGCAAGAAACTGAAAATATTTTGCAGGAAAGAAATGGTACATTGAGCATGACATTGAATGCGTTGAATAGCATCGATATTGGTGATGAAGGTGACAGATATGACCCAGTTCTGAAGCTTCAACGGATCTCACAACTGTTTCAGAATATGAGTACAGCTGTGTCTTCTGCTGAGCAGGAGTCCAGAAAATCTAGAAGAGCAGCTGAGTTGCTACTTGCAGAGTTGAACGAGGTTCAAGAGAGAAACGATAGTCTGCAGGAGGAGCTATCAAAGTTTACATATGAAATTCAGCAACTTTCCAGACAGAAGGATGCAGCGGAGGCTGCAAAAGTTGAAGCCATATCACATTGTGAAAATTTATCAGTGGTCAACAATGAAGAAAAGAAGAAGCTATATGCGCAACTACTGTCCTTTGGAACTAGTGTGAACACTCTGAGGAAAATACTCGCAGGTACCAACAGTTGCCTAGCTGATATTTTCACCATGGATATGGAGTTTCTGCATCATCTGAAGGCAAATATGGAATCATGTGCGAAGCAAACGGGTACTAATTTGTCTGGCTGGCCGCAACTAAATATTGTAGACAAGGTACTTTAGATCCTTCCCACAGCTCACTATGGTATACTTTCAATTTTTTTCTTCCACTGACTGCTTCTGAATATATTTTTTCCCCTTTCTTCTTAGGAAATCTTTTCACGCTTGAGTGCTGCCTTGTCTAATGACAACGTGCGTGAGATTTCGAGTGGTGGAAACATAACCGAATTTTGTGGTTCTCTATCACGAAACCTTGATCAAGTTGTGGCCGATGTTAGCCACCTTGAAGAGAATGTAAGCAAGCACTTGGCATCATGGCATGACCAGGTCAACATTGTATCCAACAGTATCGACACCTTTTTCAAGTCAATAGGAACGGGAACAGACTCAGAAATTGCCGCTTTGGGTGAAAGAACTGCGTTGCTTTATGGAGCATGTTCTAGCGCGTTGGCGGAAATTGAAAGCCGTAAGGCTGAACTGGTTGGAAACGATAATTTCAATCAAGTAGAAGAAGATTTTTCGTCCATTGAATCTGTCAGGTCCATGGTAAATAGGCTATCGTCCGCTGTTAAAGAGCTTGTTGTAGCAAATGCTGAGACTGTGGAGAGAAATGAAAAGGAGATGAAGGTAATCATCGCAAATTTGCAAAGGGAGTTGCACGAAAAGGACATTCAAAATGATAGGATGTGCAATGAACTTGTGGGTCAAGTTAAGGAAGCCCAGGCTGGTGCTAAAATCTTTGCTGAAGATCTTCAGTCTGCAAGCGCGCGGATGCGTGATATGCAAGACCAGCTGGGCATTTTGGTGCGGGAACGGGATTCTATGAAGGAGAGAGTAGAAGAGCTGCAAGAAGGGCAGGCCTCACACTCGGAATTACAGGAGAAGTTCACATCGCTTAGTAGTCTACTAGCTGCAAAAGACCAAGGTCAGTTTTGCAATCTTAACCTTTTCTTTTTCCACCGCCACACATATAGCTAATACATAATTACTTCATGCAGAAATCGAGGCATTAATGCAAGCGCTTGACGAGGAAGAGTCTCAGATGGAGGATCTGAAACACAGGGTTACGGAATTAGAACAACAAGTGCAACAGAAGAACCTAGATTTGCAGAAAGCTGAAACTTCTCGTGGGAAGATTTCCAAGAAGCTATCAGTTACTGTGGCTAAATTCGATGAGCTCCATCATCTCTCTGAAAATCTTCTAGCTGAAATCGAGAAACTTCAACAACAAGTGCAAGATCGGGATACCGAGGTATCTTTCTTAAGACAAGAAGTCACTAGGTGCACCAATGAGGCTCTTGTTGCTTCTCAAATGGACACTAAGAGAGATTCAGAAGAGATCCAAACTGTACTGTCTTGGTTCGACACAATAGCTTCACTACTAGGTCTAGAAGATTCACCTTCCAGTGATGCTCACAGTCACATAAACCGCTACATGGAGACACTTGAGAAAAGGATTGCGTCTATCCTATCTGAAGTAGAGGAATTACAGTTGGTCGGACAAAGCAAGGATTCGTTGCTGGAAGCTGAGAGGAGTAGAGTGGCTGAGCTCAGACAGAAAGAAGCAACTCTTGAGAAAATATTACATGAGAAGGAATCCCAACCAAACATGTCAACAAGCTCGACTTCAGAGATCGTTGAAGTGGAACCTCTGGTAAGATTAGAGCTTGTTGGATAATTTCAACATTCCAGATGGTGCGTCAAAATGATTACATTTTAAATTTTCTTCGGTATTGCAGATAAACAAGTGGACGGCGAGTGGAACATCGATCCCATCTCAAGTCAGGAGTTTGCGTAAGGGAAACAACGATCAAGTTGCCATTAGTATAGATGCAGATCACGCTGATCAAAGCCGTAGCTTAGAAGAAGATGATGATAAAGGTAACTAAACTAGTCCCTTAGTATTTTTTTACTTTAGTTAACCGGCTACACGTTCTCATTATAACATTTCCAATTTGTTTTTTTTGTTTCTCTTTAGCTCATGGTTTCAGATCACTCTCTACGTCAAGAATCGTTCCTAGATTCACAAGACCAGTGACTAACATGATCGATGGTTTATGGTTAGGCTCTCTTCATCCATCGATCTCGTTCGATCTGGAAACTCTTGATTGCGGTCTAATGAAAGCGATCCTTTTCTTTTCAGGGTCTCCTGTGACAGGACGCTCATGAGACAACCTGCCTTACGGTTAAGCATAATGATTTACTGGGCAATATTGCATACTCTTTTGGCTACTTTCGTGGTCTAACCAATACCTCCAATTTCGTAAGCTCATTACTAACTTTTTTTCTTTTCTTTATAAATCAAATAGTTTCAAACATCAGCTTAGTCATTTTCCAATCGTAATGCCTGTTTTTATTATTATTGTCTTTCGCAGCTGGTCTCTCGTTACGGCAATGGCTCCTCAAAGTCAAAGTGCGTGTTGTTTTCACTATAAGTTTTTGTCCTTTTATTCATTGTTTAGCTTTTATTAACCAAGCAAACTGTGATTTCACCATTTTTATTGATCCGAATCACAAACTGCTTGGCGTTACAACCGAATAAGAAAAAAAAGTTTATGTAGTAGCTGTTGAAAAAGATTAGCAGAGACACATAAGTTACTGTTTTTTCAATTATTTTATACGAAATTCACCGAGTAAGAACGAAGATGGTACTGATATCATCATCATTCGAAATTTGTTGCTATCGGTAAGAGTTAATTTAATTCCGTTTACCTCTTTCGCTGCGGTCTCAAAACTTGCATTCAACTGCTAGCATTATCGGCCTCAAAACGCCACTATCGAGCCCAACTAATAAGTTCGAACTGTAACCCAATTTATATATATCTGCTTAATTTGGGCTTTTACCTTCACCGTGTTAAGAAGTTTAACGCGCTTTACAAATTCGGAGGTGTATTTCTTTCAATTTCAGATTCAGAAACCCTAGTTTCCACCACGAGACGCGAAACAAAAACCGCCTTCTTTTTTTTTTTCTTTTGTCATCTCGTCTCGGAGCCGCTTGATTGCTTTCGGCTATTCTCATTAGGTAAGTGACGCCAAGTTTCTTCGTCTCTTCACGCTCTTCGTTTTGTTCTTTGATTCCTCTTTGTCCGATCTGTTTAGTTTGATTGGGCTCCTTCTGTGGATCTAGAGAACACTGTATACCTGGATCGAGAACTTTCTCTGTGTTTTGTTTTTCCTTCCTCACCTTTTTTGGTTTCAATATTGAACAATTCTCGATGAACTCTGATTTCAACGTTTTATAATTCTGCCTTATTGAAACTACTTTTGTTTGTGCCAATTGACACAGGTTATCGAACAAAATGTCACGTGTGTATGTGGGAAATTTGGACCCGCGAGTTACTGAGCGTGAACTCGAGGATGAGTTTCGTGTCTATGGAGTTATCAAGAGGTGAGAATCGCCCCAATCAATCAATTCGTTCTACTTTGGATGTTAAGTATCTATTTTTGCGTTTGTGTAATGTTTCATATTTTTATGTGCAGTGTTTGGGTTGCCCGTAGACCACCTGGCTACGCTTTTCTAGATTTCGAGGATCCTAGGGATGCTCGTGATGCCATCCGTGATTTAGATGGTAAATTCCTTCACATTCTACTCTCCAAGAACTTGACATTGGGTTTCGAATTACACTTGTGATCTATAAGTTAGAAATTGACATTGATGGATAGGCAAGAACGGTTGGAGGGTGGAACAGTCTCACAACCGAGGTGGAGGCGGCCGTGGTGGTGACCGTGGCGGCGACCGTGGAGGCGATCGCGGAGGCCGTGGTGGTCGTGGCGGTTCTGATTTGAAGTGCTATGAGTGTGGCGAGCCTGGTCATTTTGCACGTGAATGCCGTAACCGTGGTGGCACGGGAAGGCGTCGCAGCCGGAGCAGGAGTCGCAGTCCGAGATACAGGAGGAGCCCAAGCTATGGACGGAGGTCTGTTCTGCTGATTTTTGTTTACATTTTGGTCCCTTGTCTTCCTTATCTGCTTCTGGCTTCTCTGTACGGATGGGTTAATGTGTCTTTTTTTTTTAATGGCTCCAGGAGTTATAGCCCTCGCGCAAGATCTCCTCTTCCACCAAGGCGTCGCAGCCCTACTCCTCCTCCTGCTCGTGGTCGCAGCTACAGTAGATCACCACCTCCTTACAGAGGGCGTGAGGAATTGCCTTATGCTAATGGGTAAAACTTCTTTTGCCTTGGTCTCTTTATCTGTAATACACTGAGTTTATGGTTGATATGGAAATTGAATTTTTGGGTGTTCGATAAGTTTTCTTGAATAGGAATTTCAGCGTCTTCTTCACATGCTTCTTGATTCGTCCCGTTGCTTTGCTATGTCTTTCCAGTTGTGGATGTGGGTAATTCAAACTTTTGTTCTTGTTTCTGCAGAAATGGACTGAAAGATAGACGCAGAAGCCGGAGTTGAGAGTTTATGCTGGAATGATGAAGAAGTACTACTTAGCTTTGGAACGGAAGAGAACTTAAGGAAAATTGCTATCATCTATGAATTTTCAGTAAGAGAACATGTTTAAGGTGGTCGGGGTTGGATAAAAAGCTTGCTACGTTTGCATTTGGGATATGAAGCGTATGTAGTTGTGTGTGTCTGCGCATTAGGTAAAAAACATTCTAATTTGTACCCCTAGTTTCTTGAAAGACATAAATGTTTCGTTTGGAAAATCTGCTAAAATGCCTATGCGTTTCTTTTTGTTTCTTGTGTGTTTCACTGCGTCGAGGTTTCTTCTGGTCTACTACTACTACTAGTTGCTTCATTGCTTATCTGCTTGCTTCTCTACTCTTCTCCTATGAAGCATCATTTAGTTGCTCGGCCTGCTATGGGAAAGTTAAACCACGATTGTGGATCCCTTCTTGTCTTGCTTCTGCTTCTGCTTCGCTTCATCTTCGTCTTCATGGCTTATCTTTTCATCGCTTATCTTTTCGTGAACTTGAGCTGCATCACTTGGCAGGTACTATAAAATCTGCTCCATGAAAGATTCTCAACACGTTGTAGACCCCTCTAAGCACCTCTTTAGTGAATGTTGTGGACCCTTAGGAGCCTAGTTTTAGTTGGCTAATGGGTCTCAATTTGGTGTTATCGACTCAAAAGTTGTTAAACTGTTTGCCTTGTAAAGTTTTATTCTAATTTTGAAGTGTAAATTGCCTAAACTGAAGATTGATGTCATTGCTTTTATTGAAGTTAATGTGCATCCGTTTCCGCAACTAATTCATTCTCTTCTCCCCAACAAAAACCACTGGCCACGTTTCCATGTTAGTGAGTAGTAGGAGAAATAAATAAATTATTTTTAATAACAAAGTAAACGAAGACAGCGTTCTGCCATGTCCACAAATAATGAAGGCTAGAAAAGCAAAAGAGACAAGATCATGATCCTAGTTCGGTCCCAAATCATCAACAAACCCACCGAATTAAAAGAAGTTCGGTCCCATTCTTCACTTCCCCATCATGCAATTGATTGTTATATATGACGTAAACCTGTCTGTTTTTTCTGCAATACACTTTATATGCTTCGTCTCACTCCACTTTTCCCTGCCGACACTTTTTTTGCTCCACGTTTCTTCGCTTTTCACCGACACTAAGATGAGAAATTCCTAAGATCAATAAATGGTCTCTCTTTCTTGTTTCAATCTAGTCAGAACCTGGTTCTTGCTCGTTATTTACAGTTACAGTCTCGATTTTGGCTCACAGGTTGGGCTTTAAATTGCAAATTCTCTGCAGTTGATTTGACATGGATCTTCTTGTATTTTAGTTCAAGACAAAAGCTCTTTTTAACTGCCAACAACATGTTCCAACTTTACAGATATTGTATACATGTATGAATTTCTGGCTCACACTCTATCCTAAACAATGGACGAATCAAACAAACATGTAACAAACAAACAAACAAACCGTGATATAAAATTAATGCCTACCACTATGGTTCCAACAATCTCATTACAGAGGATACCATTGAACATAAGAGGAAACGGGTAATCAAACTCACTGATTTATTGACCCGAGTTACGGAATCTGTGAAGGGCTTCATTGGTTTTTTCTCAGCTCATCTGCTCGCCTATGAGGTCGAGACCCACGAGAAGAAAGGTGACACCTTGGAATAACAGGAAGTAGAAATGCACTCCCTGAGCCGCCAAGAGACTCCTAATCGCTGCAGTGAGCAAAAGAAAGGCTAGCGCGAGCTCTTTGTGGTATATCTTGTTTGTTTTCTTAACGGGTTTCTTTGAAACCGCTTGTCTCTGTTCTTCGAGTTGGCTCCGCTCCAAAAGCTCGCTGTCGGAGACCCCTCTAAGCAATTGGCTTTTCTTGTTTGGTGTTTCTTTCTCGGCGATAGATAAAAGATCTGACTCTGATGATCTCCCAGCTTTCTTTGTGACAATCCACTCGTAAGAGCTGCCCAATTGGAATAACCCGGATACCATCGCGTTGAACTTGGTGACTGACATTGTGTTCTCGAACAAGAGGTAAGGGACGATGAAAGGAAAAGATTTCGGAGATGGAAGAAGGTTGAGGAAAGACATGAAAACCGGTATGTAGCAGATGACCCAAACAGGGAGCTCAGCTTCTGGAACAAACATGGTGAGTGGAAGGATTATGCAGAACAACGTGAAGGAGTAGAAAGGAAGTATGAGTTTCCTGAGAAGGAAGAAGAGAAGTATCAGATTCGCCTTCTTCCATATCGCTATCTGCAAGAGAAGAAAGAATGAGAAACAGAAGAAGTGGAAGAAGAATTTCATTAAAATGATGATCAAAAACTTAAACTTCGCAGAAGAAAAGAGTTGTACACTACCTTAGAGGTCAAGATTGCACCAAGGCACAAGCGAAAGAGCTGCATAGGTCCCGAATGCCAACGATGTTGCTGCTTCTTATATGCTTCGTAGGACTCAGGAACTTCACAGAGGACCTGTATATTGTTTTCACTCCAGCGTCATATAATGGTTACTTGAATAGGGATTTTCTTAAGGAATGCTTGACAAATAGAAGTACCTTGACATCGTTGAGATAGATGAACTTCCATCCATGGAGATGTGCGCGGACTGCTATATCCATATCCTCAACGGTGGTTCTTTCAAGCCAGCCACCAGATTCCTCAAGGGCTTTGATTCTCCAAACTCCAGCTGTTCCATTGAAACCAAAGAAGTTCAAGTACACGCCGCTCACTTGCTGCTCAACCTCAAAGTGAAAACACAGATTGATGTTCTGAAGACGGGTCAACAAGTTCTCGTCTTTGTTCACAAATGTCCACCTAGCTTGAACCAGACCTAACTCTGGGTTATCCTGAAGATGTAATAATCACATTATCACCACCAAGTTAGAAACTTCTCCACTTGTTGTCAAAAAGATAAGATAACGATGCTAATACCGACCTTGAAATGTGGAACTGTTAGCTTAAGGAAATCTGGATTAGGTTGGAAATCAGCATCGAATATTGCTACAAACTCGTATGCTCCCACGTAATCACAGCTCATAGCGGACTTGAGGTTGCCAGCTTTATATCCGGTTCTAACCAAGCGATGCCTGTAGATTATGTTGACTCCCTTTTGGCTCCATTTGGCTACTTCAGCTTTGATTAACTGTTGGATGCTTTCATCGTTCGAGTCATCAAGAACCTGAACCAGGATTCGATCTTTTGGCCAGTCAAGTTGACACACAGCAGATATAGATTGTTCATACACCTGAACAACAAGAGCACCAAAGATCATTACACTGAGAGAGTAAAATGATGCTATAAAGCGGGAGAAAGATCGATACCAAAGGTCAAAGATTTCAGCTTTTTTGAATGAGCATACCTCTCTTTCATTGCACATTGGAATCTGAACAAGAACCATTGGATACGCAAATCCGGATCCCTCAGCATCATCATCACGGAAAGGTTCCTCATCAAATCTCGGCTTGATTTTCTTAAACTTGATCCAAAAACAGCCCAAGCAAAGAATCAAACGATCTACCGACTGTATAAGGAACAGCACAATGCAAAACTTGGAGAGAGCTTTGATTGGAGGAGCAATATAGTCAGCTCTAAGGCTTAACCAACCAACATACACAAGATGAAGCAGGCTCTGGATCTCAAGTGTGGTAGTGGGGATGTGAAGATCAGGGTTTTTGAAGTAATGCCATCCTCTGAAATAAGCAACAATCTCGAATCCGAGAAGTAGTAGGGAAACAGCTAAGAAGATCTTAATGGCCGAGAAAAGCCATCTGTCTCTGCCCAGTTTCTCAGAGCCAAGTGGGTGAGTGAAACTAAGCCGTTTCTTGATAGCACCAAGGAGAGACCAGAAGACAGTGGCGACCCAAGTGAGACATCCAACGGCTCTGTGAGCTTTGAGAAGCAAAACCCAAGTCACCTGCTTTGCGTTCTTCCCTCTGCTCTTCTCCACTGGTCTAAACGCTGAATCTGGACCTTCGATTTCAACCACTGAGTAATTTGGGTTCTCCATTTTCACTACAACTGGTGTCCCTTTCCTCGTATCTTTCGCCCACCAATCTGAAAAATCCAACCTTGGAGCCATCTTTTGCCTCCAACTTCCCTTGCCTCCTAATTCTCCCTGGCAAGTATGAGAGAAATCGAAAAGATGAAAGAGCAGAAAAAGTAATTGAATTTCTTAATGTGGTAAGGATCCCGAAAAACACCCAAATCTCAAAGTGGAAGATTAAGCAAAACCCATTTCAGGAAATTCCAAAATGGAGGGATTTTGAGTGTGGAAATCTTAAAGAAAGGAGCGAGCTTTCTACAGATAAGCAACACCCAGATCCCAGAAAATCAGAAATCTAGAGAACCCATTTTGATTTTTTATAAACCAGACAAACAAGCATCCACAGCTCAAGGCTCATTTATAGTGGACCTTTTTAAGAGAATGACAGAGAGAGAGATGGGTTGGTGAGAGAGTGAAGTGACTCAGAGAGAGAGAGAGAGAGAGAGATATTAATACTTGGGGTTAGAGAGAGAGAGAAGCAAAGCAGAGGAAGAAGAAAGGTATCTGTGAAGATTGTAAGATCTGTCTTACACTTTCATGTGTGTGTTACTTGTTCAGCTACTTCTTTGATGGCTTCAGCATGCAAATTCATCCCCTTTTTATCACTCTTCTGTAACTTTCGCCAGCACTTGTCATGTCATGGATCCTCCAAAAAATATAAAAAAGATTTACATTTTTGAGAAATGAATAAAAACAATTTAATTTAGGAAAATCCATTGATGGATGGACCATACCGATGTTTGGCAATTTGAAGTGAAGCCAAATTCAAATTTGTGAGAGAAACTACTTAAATTGGCACAAGTTTACAAGATACCAAATAAATTTCAAGTGAATCTCTCTACTGTTCTCACCGCTTCGCATTTGTGCTCCCCATGTCATTTTCCATGTGCTTTCATTATTTTTTTTTTTTTATAAATATTGTAAAAATCCCTTTCTAGTAGTCACCATTCAACTTATAATTTATTTTTGTACCAACAAGTGTCATCAACTTTAGAATTTTGACGGGAATGTTATGAAGACACTGAATACATACATTGCCATTGACTAAATAATCAGGATAACACATTTAAGCTTTTTATATATATATTTTTGTTTTTTTCACAGTGAACTGTTATTTGAAGAAAAACGGTGTATCATGAATATTGAATATATATATATATACTATAATAGAAGTAGTTTATAATTTACAGGTGTTAAGGATGGTAATTACTAATTGGTAGGGAGGTAATCATTTAGTTGATGACAAAGTACACGTCACTAACAAACAAAATAGAGGGTCGAGTGTTGACTAATTACAAGAAAACTCTTACAATATTGCCGCTAATTATGGGCATTTTGTAAAACATAACATAATTCAGCGGTGTGTTTTTGGTGGTGTGTATCGTTGACAAAAAGAAGTATAGGGTTCACCGATTCAGTAGAAGGATAACCACAATATTTTTCAATTTCAAAAATTCTAAAAGTTTCAACCAACTATTAGGTTACGCGAGTTACTTGTCGGTGGTGATATTCACACTTATAGAACTCTAGAAGATAAGAATATTCTTTGGCATTATTAAGATTTGTTTTACTATACAATACCTAACGTTTTACGATAGTAATATAAGAAAACTTTAGAGAAAAGTAAAGGCTAAAAGAGAGAAGATTTTATTATATATGTTTAAATGTAATTAGATTATTGATCTTAATGTATTTTTGGGGGACCATTTACGAATCCCTACAGAAACCACAGTCGTCACTCGTCATGGTTTATATTTCTAGTCGAAAATTCCTCATGTAGATTGAAATGAAGGTTCGAATCTTTTTTATACAATGTCAACTTTGGTTGGTCATTGTGAATATAATAAATGACAAAAAATGTTTTTTTCAATAAACTGCCGAACTAGTATGGATTTTTTTGTTTGATCATCAGACTTCAGCTATAATATATATATATATACATATATATACATTCATACACAATCCTCTTCTAAATTTCCAGTAATATTATGACAAATTTTAAGGCAGACAATAGTTCACAAATTATTGGATGTTATATATATATTTATATGGAGTGTTTAAAATGTATCCAGATCAGAACCGGTCCATTATTCATGTATATATGAGCGGTTATGTTTTGATGAATGATTATTAGTTAGCACTTTTTAATTATGCTAATTTTTTCTTTTATTATGCAATTATGATATTCTTTGAACTATGTTATTATTTCATCCCAGTGCTTTACACTCTCTACTTTATCTATATTTATTGGAAAAGTTGTAATTAGTGGATACAAGTACAACCATTCAATATTCATGATTTGATTTAAGTTTTTCTTTTGTTTATCATCTAGTCCAAAGTAGTTTAATCTACACAAAAACACATCCATATAATTCGAATCTTTTGAGCAAGATAAATTCTATGTTTGGTAATCAGTTTTCCAAAACATGTAGATTAGTATACACCCATTTTCTTCATCAACCTAAAAAAAAATGAATTAACAGGGAGATGTAAGAGACATACACACGATTTAAAAAAAAAAAATCTACACAAGATTTTTCAAACAAATTGATCCGGTTGAATTTGTATATATAAAAAGTTTCATATAATTTATCGTTTAGTTAAATATTTGGTCCATGGGTTATTTTTGCCAAAATTGAAACAGAATTTGAATTAGTAAATCTACTCTTTGGTTGACAAATTGTCATCCACAAGTAAAAAAAATGATGTCTCTTTGCTGCCAACGTCATTTTTTTTACCAAAATCTTGGAATAAATTAACGTGTTTAGCTTGTGAGTATTTATTTGGATTCCTTTATTTGAATTATCATGAAGTCCAACTAAATACATTTGCAATATAGAGTATATAATCACTGTGAATTTTATTATGTAGTGATATATTCATGGTTTTTTTTGTGTGTGGCTAATATCGCCGGTTTTGTCTAAGTTTTGGAACAGGAAAACCAATTATAAAGGTGTGATCCGCATGCAATAATTATGGAAACGTAACCTTTTGATGCAGTGTTAACTGTTAACATATGTACCAAAGACTCAAACATGTGGGTCGCTGTCATGACTTATGTGCTGTCCTTCTAGAGATTATGTTTTCTTTTTATGGTTTGGGGTTACATAATTGAAAAAAGGAAACACAGCCCAACGGGAATGTATTGGAACATTTCGGACAAGAACATATATAATGTGCAAACCGAATCGGACCGAAATTCTCATTTTTTGTGAGCTTCCAAATCAGACAATAGCTTAGCCGGTTTAGCCTTTTTCTGCCGGTACTTGGCGTACGAGTACCACACACCACCAGCTGTGTTGACCACTAAACCGGACACGTTCAAAGCATGTACTTCAACACCACCCAAGATGACAAAACCGAGCGTCTGAGAGATTAAAAAAACAGGACTCAAAGATCAGTAAGACTGAGAAAATGATTGCCTATGAAGAGACATTCATCTCGAAACAGAGCCAAATTAGATTATACTCACAGTGGAGCCAACGCCTTTGAGGACACCAACGATGGTTGTTGTTAGTGCAGAGTTCACAATGGTGCAAAGAAACATGGTGAAGTTGAGGACAATGCCCATAACCAGTGAAAGAACGAGAATCACCAAGAACGGCAAATAAGAACACTGTCGCAGAGAAAAATAAAGTTTGAACTTTTTAAGAGAATAGTTTCTGAGAAAAGCTGCAAGCTTGGAATAAAGAAAGTTTCTGACCTTTGCAAGCAATAGCGATATCGAGTTTGGGAATTCGCCGGTAACAATGATGAGGAAAGACAAAAATGGGAGGGAAAGGAAGCTGTTATAGAACATTATCTCGATTGAGGAAAGTCCGTCTTCTGCACCAGACTTCTCAACCAGCACGAGGTACATGGTCTGCAAGCGATGCAGAGGAAAATATATTTTGTCTTATCATATGGTTGATGGGATCATTGATACAAGTGAAGAACAAGAATAATGAAACCAACCTGGAAAAAGACAGATGTTAAAGCCAAACCATACCCGAAAAGATCAAAAGAAAAATCTCCAAGAGCTGCAATTACACAACCTGCAGCCGTCAGTAGTACAGATAGAGCAACCTGAAATTAGAACAAGAGATTCAGAGCTTGAAACATCACAAAGTTTTACAATCAAATAGATCGACCATGCTTCCAAAATACACCTGAGTTGTTGGTTTGCCTTTACCAAACAGATACCCGGCGATCAAAACAGCGAGTGGAGTGAGTCTCTTAATGGCGATGTACATTGGAATATTCACTCCTTTCAAGCTTGCAAGAGCAAATGCAACATTCGCATTGTAGAAGATGGAAACCGGGAGAAGCTTTTTCGCAGTGGCCATATCGATTCCTTTGGCTCTTGTGTATCCCATTCGTCTGCCAAAGTGTATAAGCAATGAAGTAGCCAATTGCTGATACAACCCAAAGAAAAAGCAAACGAGGCCAAATTCATAATTAGCACGTTGAGTAAGTGAGCAATCTCTGATTATAAAACCTTAACATCAAAATACTTAAGAAATAACGTAATTTGTATAGCTAAAACAGTACCTGTAGGGTAAGAACGGTCATTGAATGTGGATACTGCATAATCACAGCTTTGTTGATAAAAACCATTGCCATTGAAGCAATGCCATATGAAACAGCTGCGATTAAACTGCATCATAGAACACAAAGATAAGCCCCCCAGTAAGCAAGCTTACTTAAAATGTAAAACCAAATGCTCTCAATTTATAAATTTGTGATTCTCTGTCGAGATCTAGATCTACCCAGATGAAGAACCGCAATCGAAGTTTCCAAATTTCAAAACTTTAAGAAGAACTCGAATCATTAGACCGATAATTACGGTCCCTACGTCCTAAACCGATCAAATCCAATCCCAGAAGCTTCACTAATCGAATTGACGAAAACCCAGAAAATCAAAGGTAGTTCAAAATGCACAGATCATCAAATAAGAACGATCAGAGCACGAAAGAAGGAAGCGTACCTAATGGACGAGCTAGGCTCCATTTCTGCTTGAACCTCCATGGAAAAAAGAAGCGCGATTCGAGGTATATAAATCTATGGAAAACTGAAGTATTGGTATGCACAGAAATCAAAGAAACAAAAAATGAAGCCTGGAAACTGAAGAAAAATCGCGAAATGGTTATTCAGGTAACACGTTTCTTGGCGGTTTCAACGTGATTCGAACGCATTACGAGAAGAGAGTGCGATTAAAGTAATTGTTTAAAATGAAAAGCTTTTCATTTCGATTTTGTTGTTTCGTTCTCTCTTATTTTCCTTGGATTGAGGATCTTTAGGCGAGCTCGAGTGAAGTTGAAGGATTCCCAAAACTGGACGAAAGGATTAAAGTGAAATCTGGAGTGTGAGTCAACAGTAAAAAAAGTCAGTAACCTTCTGGCTGAGCAAGAAAGTTTAAAAAACGTTTCTGACCATATCTCAGGAAGTTGGGCTTCCATATCTCAGGAAGTTGGGCTTCCATATCTCAGGAAGTTGAGCCTCCATATCTCAGGAAGTTGGGCCTCCATATCTCAGGAAGTTGGGCCTAAAAAGGCCCAAATTGTAATGTGAGGTGTATAAAGCTTCGGCCGAACAACGAAAAACTATATACAGGGTGTACGCCGTACATCCCGTATAATCACTGTATATTGTGTATCCCGTATTTTAGAACACATAAAATTTGTTTTCTTCCCAGATTTTTTCTACCGGCCAAGATACTTTTCCTTTATTCTTGGGCCATAAATGACTGAGATATAGATCTCGTAGACCATCTTTATGGATTTATATAAGTACATTTTTCAAAACCTATTTTCTACTAGTTTCTAATGTAGAGTGTCGTGTCGTAGTCCTGTGTCAACTGTCATAGACTCATATAGGTGATGGGTAGAAAGGATGTACAACAGTACAACTGTACAAGTAACGATCTTGTAAAAAAAAGATGATGGGTTTACAAAAGTGAAAAATTCATATCAACTTTAGATTTTAATGAAGTTTTGATTTCTTTCTGTAACGTAATTATATAATTACTAAGAAAAAAAGTGTAACGTCATCATCGTTTAGAAGAAAAAAATTATTCTGATATAACAGTCTCCTTGCTATCTCTCTCTCCCCTGAACAATGGCGGATCCTCTTAATTTCTCTCTGTTCCACCACAAATTTCTTACCGGAGCTAAACCAAATCTTGTAACTGCATTCTCTTTTTATAATCTTTTGTTAATTTTTTTTTATCTTTCGTCATCGTTAAAAACTGTTTTGTCTTTTTTTTGGTTTTGTTACAGACGTTTGAAGATGAGTTCTTAAGGCGACACACAAAAGTGTTGCTAAGATCGGACGCGTCGGACAGAATTTGGGAAGTGAAGCTGGACGGCAACAGGCTCGCCGGTGGCTGGGAAAAGTTCGCCGCCGTACATAAATTCAGAGACGGTGACGTTTTGGTTTTCAGACACGAAGGAGACGAGAACTTTCATGTAGCTGTGTCCTCTCGTTCCAATTCCGGTGACATACAGAACGCATCTCATAGCTACGACGTTGACACTGACGTTACTGAGATTGATGATGACGATGTTGAATCTGATGATGGAGAAGGCGAAGATGATGATGATGAAGTAGGGGGTGAGGATGACGCAGGTAAGGTGTTTGATGTACATCACATAAGTGATATGTGTTTTAATTTTAGGGTTTAATAGGGTTTGCTTGTGAAATGTGTGTGAAAATTGTTGTGATGCAGTGGACATTTTGGTGAATAAGAATAAGAAACCAGAAGCAGATTCTTCATCAGGCGACTCTTCTTTCCTCAGCGTACGTGTCACACCTTATAGCCTCCTCAAAGATCGCTTGGTGACCACTTACTCAACTCCACTTTTACCTTTGTTGTCACATGAAAAGAGTACGATACTGTGATTGTTGTGTTTCACCATGGATTGTTGTTGATGATGTTTATTTTTTTTCAGGATCTTCCTAGAGATTTTACGTTTGTGTCTTTTGATAAGCACAACAAACCGGGTGAGATAGATTTAGCTAATGGTCAAGGAAGAAAATGGACACTGCTTCTTGCAAAAAACAGCTCAAGTGGTGTGTTCTACATCAGACGAGGCTGGGTTAACTTCTGCTCCGCTAATAAGCTACGTAAAGATGACTTGTGTGTGTTTAAAGTTTCCGAAAATGGAGAAAGGCCTGTGCTTCGGTTGTGTCCACAGGATTCTGGCAATGGCCATGAAAAAAAGAAGAGAAGTGTGGATGATGACGCTTCAAAGGGAAAGGAGAAGAATAGTCCTTCGTCATTTCTGACAGTAAAGTTGACATCCAGCCGTTTCAAGACAGGAATCCTAGTAAGTTCAAGAACTTTTAGTCTTATGGGGATATTGGGTGTGTACATCGCAGGGTCCACGACGTTGCTAATTGAATCTTGGTTTCAGTATATTTCATCGGTCTTCGTGACTGAGAGTGGCATTAAGAAGACTGGGGAAATAACTCTGCTGAACGAAGATGGAAGAAAGTGGTCATCTTATCTACAGATGACAGGACGATGCGGAAGTGAATGGTTTTATCTGAGAAATGGTTGGAGAGAGATGTGCCAAGCGAATGGAGTGAGAGTAAATGACTCGTTCGAGCTGGAATTGATATGGGAAAATGAAAATCCTATGTTTAAGTTCGTCTCAAAGGTAAACCACCAACACAACTTTGTGTATATACAAAGCTTAGTTAAATCTTAGAGCTAAACATTTCTGTTAAAGAAGCTAATTAACTTGAGTAACTTTTCAGATTGAGAACAGAGGAAAAGGAAACCGAGGAACTCGTAAGAAGAGAGCTTGTGAGACTCCTCTGCAGTTAAGGAGTGCGGAAAAGACTCCAAGTGTAGAAACAGAAGGACGGAGAGCAAGTAAGAAAGGACGCACTGGGGTTTCAAACAGAGCCAACACTAACTCAAGAAAATTGCGGCGCACGCAACCAAATTCTTGTTCAATCTCTGATCAAGTGACAAACGTGAAACAGAGCATCCTAGATACTCTGAACGCTGTAAGGCATTTCCGCGCAGGGCTGGAGATGAGGGAAACAAATCTGGAAGCTGCGCTATTGGAGATTGACGCATTAGGTGTGTTTCTGAGTGAATGATATATAATTGCTTTATTTTTGGATATCATCATTTTTGTTTTACTTAGGTTTATGACTTTTTTTTATGATGAAACAGGGGAGAAAATATTAGGAATCAGCCAAATTATCAACAGTAATCCAGTTTGAAGTAAACAAAAGACTGGAATCATTCAACGCTGGTACTGGTTACTCTTCTTCTTCTTCTTCCTCCTCCAAACTAAGTTAGGTTTCCTTATCAGTATTTCAGACTTGCAAGGTCTAGAGACTGCCAACTTTCTTGGTGCTTTCGTTCAGTTCAGTAGCTGAGAATGTATGTTTGTATATTTGAACGGTTCGTGACTTGCGTTCCTCAGTTGTATCAACAGTTGATCTACTTTGTTATGCGAGCTAAGCAACTCTTAATTTTTAGAATGCATTGTGAGTAGGAACTTTTGGCAAATTGTCTAGTTAAGTGCTTCAACTCTTTGGCACGAGAGATGCAAGAAAAATAACGCCTTTGAATTTTGGCATGTTCTATACAAAAAGAGTCGCTTTTGATTTTTGAGAAACCTAAAATTAGCTGTCACTGCTCCATATAATCTTCAGCTTTTACTTTAGATCTTACGACTGTTAAGGGTCTTGTTGAAATCCAATACTTTCTCTATGAGACGAAGAACCAAAATAGTATTAAATAAGAAACAAGTAATCATCAACGTTCATTCAAATCATACCTAAGACATCAATTTCCTCTAGCGAAGCTTCTAAATTTTGTTCCTTTTTCTCAAGTTCCGATTGAAAGCGTCTTACACCACTCAAAGTGTCCTTAATACACTGTTTCACTTTATTGATTTGATCAGAGATGGAGCAAGGTTTAAACGGTTCCTTGCGCTGCAAGGTTTTAAGATCAGAAGCCGAACTGTCTGATGCCAAACTGCGGCGAGAGGATCCTCCTTCAGAAACTCGAGCTCTCTTTAGGACCTGAGTTTCTGTTTCTTCTTAAGCCTCTTCTTCTTCATCCCGTGATGCTTGACCTGTCCCTCGGGGGCCATCAAATGGTACTTGTACTCTCTGCATACAATTATATTTGAAAACAAAAGTTGTCATCTTTATAGCATATTAAAACCTAAAAAATTGCATCACGAAGTATATTTGTTTACCTTGGCCTTAACTTTGGAGCAGAACTTGAGCATAGGAGTTGAGACTTTTCCTCGAACAAACTGCAACGTGAAGGACTCTCCCGTCTCCAATCTATTGGCTGCACAAAAACTTCTCCAACCTTTTGCAATGTAAAACCTTCCGATATCATCGGCAGGTTTTAAATACGATGGCCACTTTACTCCATATTTGTCCACTAGAGTTATCTCTCCTGCCTTCTTGATCCCGTTCTCTCGCGCAAAATTTCGTGTAAGACGCTACACATATTCCAACCATCCATAAAATTTAAAATAAACTAATAATTAGATTAAACATAAACCTAAGATGTTAAAAACTTACGAGTTGGCCTGATTTAAGCATGTAAGGCTTAAAGGTTATTGTCAGAAACTTGTTCACTGAAGCGCTCTCTGAGGCTGAGCAGCCACTGCTAGGTTTTTCCGAGAGATGATATCTTCCGCTTTGTTTGGAACAGTTTCCTTTGGGAATAGTGCCGGAACACAGTCGTATTAAAGGCCTTGTCCCGTTTCGGACAAATTTAAACCGGTAGACAGATCCAGCTTCTAGCCCATTCGTTAAACAGAAGTCTGTCCACCCTCTTCTGATACGAGCCTGATCAGTTGTTCTGATGTATCTCAGATCAAGAGTCCATGATTTTCCATGCTGATTCATTAGATCGATCTCACAGTGTCTCTCGATCAGGCCATTTGCTCTCGCAAAACCCTTTTGAAGAGACTGCAAAAGCGTAACACTAGTTTAATTTCAACTAGTGTGATGATACGATACTAAGCTTTCAAAAAATATAAAGAGGCGGGTAGAGAGTATTAACCAATGTATCTAGGCTTAGGTTTGAAGAAGTGACGTGCGCGTCAAGATAAGAGTTTCTCGAGAAAGACCCTGCTTCCGTTCTTGTACCTTTTGCAGTTCCTGATCTGTTTTTCGACGCAGTGTTCTTGGAATCTGAATCATCGTCCCATGCTTCACCATCATCATCGTCCCATGATTCACCATCTTGATCATCATCATCGTCATCTTCACTATCGCCAGAGCTAGAAGATATACACTGTATCTGAGAGAAACTGCGTCCGGAGGGTGTGACGTGGAAACGCATATCCCCGTCATTTCTGAAAACCAAAACGTCGTCATCTCGAAGACAGTGCGTGGCGGCGAAATATTCCCAACCGCCGGCGAATCTCCGGCCGTTCAATTTGACTTCCCATGTTCTAACGAAAGCGTCAGAAGTCAATTTCAATTTCGTTGACTCAATTTTACCTTCTAAATGAGTGGAAAAAAAAGATTCAGGAATTATCTGCATCAAAAATGATAAAACAAATTATTCTCTTGGTAAGTTGTAACAGTGAGAGAGAGTGAGAGAGAGAGAGAGAGTTTACAGGACTGGAGTTGTTGCCAGCAAGGAATGTGACGAAGAAAGGTGGGTTTGATTGATCTGCCATTGTTGAAGAGCTCAACTTCTGAGGGATCTCTTACTCTTTGCTTTTTTTTTTTTTTAATTTTTATAGCCAAATTTGTCTCTTCGTTTTCTACATGACTCTTAATTTTTACTCTTCAACCAAAGAAGTAGATAATTAATATCGTAACCAAATGGAGAAAATGAAAAGGCATTCTCTTTAATACAGTTTACATGCAACGGCACGCAAGCATCTCCTCGCCTCCTCGGAATCATTGAAAGAGTCATAATTAGTTAATTACATTAAGGCTTGTAATCAAATTCTAATTTTCTTTTTAATTGAATGAAAAATTTATTCAAACCAAAAAAAACTTTTGTACAATGAGTGCTTCAGTTTTTGAATGAGAGAAAGAAAGTTTTAAATGGAATTCTATGCAGAGTAATAGTTAGTCTTCACATACCATATTTCTTTCGGGGAATTTCTCTTTATAACCTAAAAGTTGATTTTTTCTAAACTTATTATTGAATGTTTGGCAAAACTAACCCAAATAGGTGGTGAAATTACAGCTCAGTCCTTTGTGACTAAACAAAAAACGTCTGCCACAGTTACGATTTTATCCTTCGAGAAGTCTATGTAAGAAGTCTACAATCGTTGTATGTAGACTTCAAAAGAAATTTATTATATAATTAGTTTTTTAAAAATGAATTAGAAAATATAAAATAAATAAATTTCTAAAAAATTGGTAAACATAAGTAAGACATATATATTTGACATGTATAGAATACAAAATTTCATACAAATGAATCAACTTAAATGCAGAAAGAAAATTAACTAGAAAATATATAACCCCTTAGAAGTCTACTAAAGAAGTCTACTACAGAAAACATACGTATGCAGTAGACTTCTCGGGTAGACTTTAAAAAAACATAGCGGGAAATCAAAATTATCTAACAAATTGGGCGGGAATCGGAACAAATTAGGCGGGAATCGAAATCTAAAAAATATACCGAAGTAGACTTTTCGAGTATATAAGGAGATTAACCTAATTAGGTTAAAAATAAAGTTTTTCTCTCCCTCTAAAAAACGCTTCTCTCTCCTCTACCTCCTCTCTGGCCATGAATCTCTTCTTCTTCCTCTCTTACCATCAAACCCATCTCTATCCTCCATCCTCTCTATCTCAATTATGGTGATGGTAAGCAAATCTGAGGTTTTGTGTTTTTGTTGTTGTTTGTTTTGTGTTCATATTGTAAATCTGGGTTTATTATTACATATTTGAGCTTCTTGTTGTAGATATGAGTTTATTCTTGCAAAAATACACTTCTTATGGTATAAATTTTGTAAAATTTGTTGCAGATCTGATTTTTTTGTTGTTGCAGATCTGATTTTTTTTTTGTAGATCTGAATTTTTAGTTGTTGCAGATCTGATTTTGTTTATTTTGTTGCAGATCTGAATTTTGTTTATTTTGTTGCAGATCTATAATTTTTTTGTTGCATAGCTGATTTTTTTTTTTCTTTTTTGCTGCAGATGTGATGTTTGTAAATATAACAGATTTTGTTGAAATATGAATTTTAAGATTTTTTTTTCTTATTGTGCAGACCTGAGCTTATTTATTTCTCTTTTGTTTTTGTTGGAAGCAGACTTCAGCTGCAGATTTCTCGAGTAGACTTCTCGAGCAGACTTTAGTCACATACATCTATTTCAGACATTTTGTTTTTATATGCTAATTTTAAGATTTACAATTAGTGATCTTTAAATGTTTGTTTGATTAGAAGGTCTACTTTATATGTAAAATTGGATTGCAATTAATGTTATTTTTATATATTTTTAAATTATATGTGTTTTATCATATTCAGATTTCATATGCAGACTTCTTTGTCAAACTTAGTCATCACCATCTTTGAACCTCTAATAACACAAGAAAATTAATTCAATTTAACTATATAAAAACATGTAAAACTCATAACAAAAAAAACATGTAAAACTACTTAGAAATACCACAACTAGTCTTTCTTCACACATTCTCAATAAACAGTGGGTATGTGAACCATTATCTGTAAGAAAACAAAATTCAAACCACATTAGAAATCATTTTCGAAAAAGTAGACTGCAAACGTAGTCTACTATGTAGACTTCAAATGAAGTCTGCGGACTATTAAGCTAAATACCAAATAAAAGAAGAAAATTAGTTAAAGCTAAACTGTAACAAAAAAAAAATTTAAACTCATACATAAGCAAGAACAATAAATATCATACACTTAAGAGTCAAATGATAAATTTTATTTGTTACAAATATCTGATCAATTAAATTTATAAAAAAAATTAATGTCGCAGACTGCAAACGAAGTCTACTATATAGACTTCAAGTGAAGTCTACGGACTAATAAGCTAAATACTAATTAGAACAAGAAAATTAATTAAAGCTAAACTATAACAAATAAACATGTCCAACACCTACATAAGTAAGAACAATAAATAATACACACTTAAGAGTCAAAGAATAAATTTTATTTGTTACAAATATCTGATCAATTAATTTTAAAAAAAAATTAATGTCGCAGACTGCAAACGAAGTCTACAGACTAATAAGCTAAATTCCAAATAAAACAAGAAACTTGATTTCACCAAATATATATAATATAAACATGTAAAACTGATACAAATGTAAGTACATTTACTAAAACAATCGTAAAACCAAAAAAATCTTAATAATTCGTTGTAAATTTGATAAAAACGCGTTTATAAAAAAAAGTGAAATAGTAGACTAACAATGAAGTTTACAAAAGTAGACTTGCAATGAAGTCTACAAATGTAGACTTCGTATGAAGTCTATATTTTAAGTTACTTTTGCAATTGCCAAAAGATGAGTAGACTTCTTCCAAGAAAACTACTCACCCCGAGAAGTCTACGTAAAAAAAGGTTAGTTTTGCAATTTACCAAACTTTGACTTTTTCGTAAGAAGTCTACTTGCAAAAGTAGACTTCTTCGGAGACATCTACTTTTAAAGTAGACTTCTTAGAGGTTAGTTTTGCAACTGACCAATGTTGACTTTTCAAAGTAGACTTCGTTTGAAGTCTACTTGGGTTAATTTTGGGGTTGACCAAACGTTGAATTTATTTTCGAGTAGACTTTTTTTGAAGTCTACTCAGAAAGTAGACTTCAAACGAAGTCTACTCGGAAAAGTAGACTTCAAGCGAAGTCTACTCGAAAAAGTTAACATTGGTCAATTGCAAAACTAACCTCTAAGAAGTCTACTTTGAAAGTAGACTTCTCCGAAGAAGTCTACTTTTGCGAGTAGACTTCTTATGAAAAAGTCAAACGTTGGTCAATTGCAAAACTAACCTTTTTTTACGTAGACTTCTTTTGAAGTTTACAATATTTTTTTTTTGTTATCAAAGGAAATAGCGCAGACTTCAACTGAAGTCTACTGTCAGAAATTGGTACACCCGGTCAATTGCAAAACTAATCTGTGTGTTGACCAGCAGACTTCTTAAGAAGTCTACTTTCGCGACACAGATCTGAAAACTCACGAAAATTGACTGAAAAATCACCTACCAGTGATATTTAACTTATTCAACCACCGATTTCTTTGATTCCAGCCACCACCAAACAAGCCCAAACGATTTGTCAGACCAAATCACCAAATATGACAATATATTAAAACATCAAGTTTCAAAAATTTAGATTAGAGAGTTTTTGTGCTGAAAATTGTGAAAAAATGGAAGAATAGAAGGTTAAGAGAAGAGGAAATGAGGTTACAAAGCTAAAAAATGGGTCTTTGAAGCAATAAAAGCTTCAAATTGGTTGAAAATGGTGATTGAATGAATTGATGGTGATGACATTTTCGTGAATAAGTGAGGAAGATGAGGATTGTTTGGTAAAATAGATTTCCGAAATAATAATAAAAAACAATAATCTAATGGCATTTTTGTAAATAAATAAAACTGATAAGGATATAAGTGAGATAAAGTGGTTAATTTCAAAAGTGATAAAATGAAAAGTTAGTTTAACAACTGACTTGAATTTATGAATCATTTTTGCAAGATTCTCTATTTCTTTTGAATAAATAAAAAAAAAAAAACATACCATGTTTCTTATTACAAAATTAGTCTTTGCAGATCAAGTTGTCACAAGGCAGATATCATTACATTGTATAGATGACACATTTTGGTGTATGATATTTAATAATTTATGAGAACCTTGATGAAAGACTTGAAATGCTGATAGTCTAATCTCCACAAGAACACATATATCCTTACAAAAATTAAACCGAGTCCCTTAAAGTAATCCCACGTCCAACAACTCGATACATATATCAGCTTAATTACCGGATGATAATCTTTCACATCCGTGTAAATAATCCAGTCAGCATCTCATTTACTAAAGCAAAAACATAACTTGGTTTGTAGGAAGAAGAAGACCAATGTTCTTCAGTGAATTTTACTTTGGTTTGCAAAAGTCCATGTTCCATTACCTGATCTCCAGTTCACATATAAATTGATGATCACTTGATGATTTTTTTGATCTCTAAAACTTTCTCTCCTGTTTATTTCCAACGTTAAAATGTTAGAAACAGAGAACCAAAAAAGTTATAGAAAACACGTGTTCATCAACGTTCCGATCATATACCTAACGCGTCGAGTTCCTGCAGTAAAGCTTCTAAAATTTTTTCCTTTATCTCAACCTCAGACCGGAACCGTCTTACATCAGTTAAAATGCCCGCAGTGCTCTGTTTCACTTTTGTCAGTTGATCAGAGAATGAGCAAGATTGAAGAGGTTGCTTGCACTGCAAGTTTTTCTGAGTAGCAGTTGATTTGTTTGGTGTCTGACTGCGGCGAGAGGGTCCTTCTTCTGAAGAAAGCCGAGCTCTCTTTTGGAACCGAGTCTCCGTTTCTTCTTCTTTACCTAGTGATGCTTGACCGGAGCTCTCTCTTGGTATCTGTACTATCTGAATACAATTCATTTCAACACAAAAGGTGAAACCTTTATAACTTAGCAAAAACAAGAACTTGTATCGCAAGGTATATTTGTTCACCTTGGCCTTGGCCTTGGAGTAGAACTTGAGCATAGGAGTTGTGCCTTCTTCTCGAACGAACTCCAACGTGAAGGTCTCTCCCGTCTTGATCCCGCTGCCTTCACAAAAATCTTTAAAACTTTTTGCCATATAGAAACTTCCTTGTCCAGTGGCATAAACTACATACGAAGGCCACTTTACTCCATCTTTGTCCACTAGAGTGATTTCTCCTGCCTTCTTGATCCCGTTCTCCCTCGCAAAATGTCTCGGAAGACGCTGCAAAAGTTTCAAACATCCATGAAGTATTACAATTATTAAAAAAACTGCTTAATCTAATCAACTACAAATCTAAGCCGTTGAAAAACTCACAAGATGTCTTGACTTGAGCATGTAAGGCTTCAAGGTTACTGTCAGAAACTTGTTCCGCTTCATTGAAGCACTCTTGCCTTCCCTGCTAGATTTTGTCGAAACTTTAGCTTTTCCCTTTGCCTTTGAACAGCTTCCTTGTGGAGTAATGTCGGAACATAACTGTAGCAGAGGCCTTTTCCCATTCCTGACAAGTTTAAACCGGTAGGAAATTCCGAGTTTTAGCTCATTTGCAAGGCAGAAACTTCTCCAGCCTCCACGGATGAAATCCTGTCCATTTTTTTTGTTGTGTCGCAGACCATGAACCCATGATTTTCCACTTTGATTCATGAGATCAATCACGCACCATCTCTTGTTCAGACCATTTGTCATCGTAAAATGTTTTGCAAGAGTCTGTCAAACAAATTAAAAAAAAAAAATCACACAATTTCAATGTTCAAATTTATATGACAAGCACTCTAAAAACAGTTTGGAGTCGAAGTGGTAACCACTCGATTATGGCGTAGATTGGAAGCCGTGGCGGCGAGAAGACAAGAGTTTTCCGATAAGGACGACTCTGCTTTTAATCTTGATTTCTTCTTTGACACGTTGTCCCATATCTCATCATCGTCATCTTCATCATCATCATCTTCACTATCTTCACTATCTTCACTATCATTATCATCGTCATCTTCAGTATCGTCAGAGCTAGAAGATATACACTGTATCTGAGAAAACCTTCGTCCGGAAGGTGTAACGTGGAAGATCATTTCCCCGTGGTGTTTGAAAATCAAAACGTCGTCGTGCCTAAGACTGTGGGCTGCGGAGAAATCCTCCCAGCCGTCGGCGAATCTCCGACCGTTCAGTTTCACTTCCCATGTTCTATCGAAAGCGTCAGAAGTCAGTTTCAGTTTCGAAAACTCATTTCTGTCCTCTAAATGAGTGGAGAAAAACTCATCAGGAATCATCTGCAAGAACAGAGTAATTCAACAAATTAATTTCTCTTGGTAAGTTATAACAGAGAGGGAGATAGAGACAGAGAGGAAGAGCTTACGGGATTGTAGTTATGGTCAGCAAGAAATGCAACAAAGAAAAATGGCTTGGGTTGAGGAGGAACTAATGGATCCGCCATTGTTGAAGAGCTCAAGTACTTTTTGTTTTTTCTTAGACTTTGTTTTTTCTTTTCAAAGATGTATGTGATGAAGAAAGAAAATTACCACTGGACATGTCGTGTTCTTTTAGGCAATCAAATCAGTAGGGTTTTGGGTCCAATCACTTGGATACGAATCCACTTTTTCCAGAGATATTTTTTACTGCTAGGTAATACTAATAGTTGGGTTTATGTCAACGTCATCTTTCCACCGCTAGGTTATAGTATCATAAAACGAATTATTATTAAAGAAAAAATAGGGGATGATCAAAAGTCTTATACATTAGTATAATAATAATCATAGGGTGAGGTTTATTTCCAAATTATTTGAAGATAATATCAAGTTCATAAAAACATAATCAATTAGATTCAAATCTTTGTTCTTACATATAAAATACTTATGGGCCCGATTATAACAAATGACAGAATTTTGAGCAATAATTAGAAAAATGTCATTCATTATTTTTGAACTGTAACTTACTAACTTGGTTTTGACGGAGACTTGAATAAAAACAAAATGCTATAAAAATATCAATAAAGTGGAAGAAAAGGGAAATGTTGTCTTGTGAAGTACTTAACTCCATCGTTGCAAAAGTCTCTCGTCCATAATCTGATAATCATTTCCGCTTTAGACTTGATTAATGTTGAAGAATTGGCTAATCCCCATTATCTTTTCCCCTGTTTGTTCCAACATCAAATTATCAACAAAAAAAAAAACACACAAATACAAATTTTTAAAAAGTGTTCATCAGTTACTCAAATACTTACCTAAAGTATCAATTTCGAGCAGCGAAGCTTCTAGATTTTGTTCCTTTATCTCGAGTTCCGACCGAAACCGTCTTACACCAGCTAAAGTGTCAACGACACTCTGTTTCACCTTTGACACTTGATCAGAGATTGAGCGAGGCTGAGGCGGTTGCTTGCGCTGCAAGTTTCCCGGATCAACACTTGATTTGTTTGATGCTCTAGTGCGTTGAGATGGTCCTCCTTCGGCAGAAACTCGACATCTCTTTTGGACTTGAGTCGCCGTCCCTTCTTCAGCATGTAATGCTTGAACCTTCCTTGGCGTTCTCATCTCCGGAATCTGATAGGCATCAAACGATGCCTCCTTTACCTGAACACAATTATTTTAACACAAAGATTTCTCAACAAGAAGAAAAAAAGCCAAGAACCTGGAAATGTAATTGATTTGGTGTTAACCTCGGAGCAGATCTTGAGAATAGGACTAGTTCCTCCTCGAACAACCTCGAATGTGAAGGAATCGCCAATTTTATTTATGCTATTGGCTATAAAGCAATCTTTTAAACCTCTAATGTAATACTGTTCGCGTCCCTTGACGTTAGCTAGATGCAACTTCCACTCCACACCGATTTTGTTCATTATAGTTATCTCTCCTACTTCCTTGATTCCATTCTCTCTTGCAAACGTTACAGGAAGTCGCTACACAGGTTTCAACCCACTTGAGCCAATGACCAAAAATAAAAAAAAAGACTTAAACAAAAGGTGTTGGCACTTACAAGTTGACCTGTCCTGAGCATGTAAGGTTTAAGTTCTAATGTCACTATCCTGTGATGATTCATTGAAGCAGTCGCAGTCTCTGATTCGATCCCACCACGATCAGTTTCAGAAACATTCCGTTTTTCCTTTGCTTTGGAAGAGTTTCCTTCTGGAATGCTAGAGGTGTTGGGACACAACTGTAGCACTGGTTTTGTTCCGCCTTGGACAAGTTCAAATCTGCAAAAGGAATCGGCATTGAGACCATTTCCTTTGCAAAAACTTGTCCAGCCTCCGGAGATAAATGGTTGACCAGTTGTTTTGTTGTGTCTAAGATCTAGAGTCCACGATTTTCCATCTTCATTCACTAGATCAATCTTGCACTGTCTGTTGTTCAGACCATTTGACCTTGCGAATTTGGTTGAAAGACACTGCAAAAAGAAATCGCAAGTTAATGATAGTATAGCAAAATAATAGTATAACAAAGTCAAGCAAAGTAGTAACCATATGATTTCGACGTAGGTTTGAAGGTGTGACGTGCGCAAGAAGATAAGATTTTTCTGATGAAGACTCTGTTTCTGTTCTTTCTCTCTTGGTGGACAAAGTTTTCATTGGATGAAGATCCTCTTTCAGATAGTCATCATCGTCGTCTCTAACATCGCCATTGTTGTCATCATCATAACAATCATCATCAAAGATATTGTGTTCATCATCGTCATCGTCGTCAAAATCATTATTTTCATCGTCCGAGGTAGAAGAGATGAACTGTTTCTGATGGGAGAAACTGCGTCCAAAGGGTGTGACGTGGAAGACCATGTCCCCGTCGTGCCTGAAACTCAGAACGTCGTCGTTTCGAACACTATGGTGGACAGAGAAACTTTTCCAGCCGCCGGCGAATCTGTTACCGTCCAATTCCACTTCCCAGACTCTGTCTGAACCGTCCGAAGTCAGTTTCAGCTTCGTAGACTGGGTTTTACCCTTTAAGTGATTCGAAATAAACGAATCTGGAATCATCTGTACCAACAAAAATAACAGAAGATAAAAAAAAAAGTTACAAAGTGATACATTTTGTAACAACAGAGATTGGAACAGAGAGAGGCAGAGGCGGTACAGGATTTGAGTTTTCTCCGGACAGATCTATGACGAAGATAGGTCTCTTGGTTGGGAAGGAAATGACTGGATCCACCATTGTTGAGCAACTCTATGGAATTGTTGCTCTGTATTTTGATTCTTCGAATTCTTCTTAGCTGGCGTTAATCCTCGTTATTCTTCTTTTTTTTTGAATTCAATCGAAACCCCGTTATTCATAATTAAATGACATTAATTATTAATTTAATGACAAAGATATTTTCGTAATCCTTCTTCAGCAAACGCCATGCAGTTCTTTTTAAAATCTTCTCCTCTATTTTGGGAATCAGAAACTTCATCAAGTAGTAATAACCAAGTTTAAAACTTACAAGTGAAACGGAAGATCATCCGGAGATTTTTGTAACCTATGTTTTGGCTTAAGGAGTTTTAGCTAGAAGGTCAAAAATAGATACTAGTAGTATTTGATTTGGTTATTACCTTTTTAAAGGAAAAGATAATTAAATGAGGCATTAAAATGGTAGATGGAGGGGTCATCATAAATAAGAGGAGTAAATGAAGAAGTAGGTTGACCATAAATAAAAAGAAGGTGGAGAGTCTGTCCAGAAATACGGAAAGGCACTTCTTCTTCTCTTCTCTTGGAAGCTCTCTTGTCCAACTTCAACAATGGCAAACTCAGTTCTTCATTCTCCGAGATACCCACATTTCTTCCAGCCTCTTCTTCCCGACTTCCACTCCCACCTCGTACGTAATCTCATTTGTAGCCTCTTAACATTTCTCTCTGTGTAGCTCTCAATGTCTTCTTCTTCTTCTTTACGGTGTGTCTGTTTGCACGCAGAGCATTCCTTTGAAGTTCTTCTCGGAACACATAGAAGGAAGATACGAGAAAAATACGGTGGAACTAGAGTCAGATGCATGTGAGAGTACTTGGAAAGTTAAGTTGGAAGGTCGAAGACTAACCGTCGGGTGGAAAGAGTTCACCGTCGCACATGATTTCCGAATCGGAGATATTATCATTTTCAGACATGAAGGAGACTTGGTGTTCCATGTCACTAGTTTTGGACCCAGTTGCTGTGAGATTCAATATGTAAAGGAGAGCATAGGTAAGTTGTGTTCCGTTTTCTTCCCATGACATTACCGTTTATGTAATGAAGATGATCAGAACATTGTTTACTCCTTGTATATCAGGAAACTTGTCGACAAAGAAGAATGTAAAAACAGAACCGGAGTCTCGTTCATCAGACCAGCCTTGTTTCGTTGCACGTGTAACAGATTCGAACCTGCGAGAGGATACAATGGTTGGTGCTTCAGATCCACTGTTGATTCCTTTTGAGAACCGTGACAGTTGTTCTTACTCTTGTTTTAATTTTGCAGTTTTTGCCAAGGAAGTTTGGTTGGCTCTTGGATGGTCTGAATAAAGGAAACAACAAGATTAGTCTAGCTAATGAAGGAGAAAGAATATGGACGCTTATTCTGAAGTTTAGGGAATCAAGTAGAACGTTTTACATGAGAGGTGGTTGGAGAAGTTTCTGCCATGAGAATGGACTTGAACCTGGAGATATTATCACGTTTAAAATAGGGAGTAACAGCAAGATAATGCCTCTTCTCCGTTTCTCCACTTTGGAACTTATGAAAGTTTCCACAAAACATAGCAGCAAAGGGAAGACAGGAGAAGCTGGTGAGAGTAGTCAAAGAGTGCCATCATCATCATCATCATCTTCACTAAAGGAAAGCAGATTTGTGACACTAACTGCCACACCAGCAAGTTTCAGAAAGTCTAGAATTGTAAGTTAATGCAGCTCTGTTGCAGGAGTTTGTTCCCTTGTTTTTATTTTTGTTTTTATTGAAGTGCACATTGTAGTAATAAGATTGTTATCTCCTTTCTGCGCAGTATCTTCCAATGAGGTTCATTAGGCGTAACAGAATGGAAAGTGCAGGAGGGAAGAAAACAACTCTGTTGGACAAGCATGGAGGAGAGTGGGCAGTGGCTCTATGGATGTTAGATAGAAGGATGTACTTGGGTTCAGGGTTAAAAAAATTCCTCAAGGCTATTGGCGTTGAGGCTAACGAATCTTTTGTGTTGGAGTTGGTTTGGGAAGACAAAGCATCTCCTCCTATGTTCAAGTTCTGCTCCAAGATTAAGACCCGACTCTATGAGTATGGCCTGTTTTAGTGAACTCATGCCTCATTTTATGTGGATCCAGTGTCTAGTTGTGAAAGCAAGAGTCTATGCGTCTCTTTATGTAACCAAAATATTGTATAATCTACATTATGATTCTGTCATATGAATGTCAAAATTATTTGGGAACTCACCAGTAAGAACATTGAAATTTTTATTTATAACCACCCTTTTGTATCATAAGTCACTGTAACATTTATCTGTATTACTACTACTGAAAGCTAGCAGCTCTGTTGATTCTCAGATGTTGTTGTAACTTGTAACATTCCACATCATTGAGCGTCGATCATCTCGACGTCCATTTCTCTCACCAGAGATTTGGGTTTTGTACAACCCGATGGGACTGAAGTTTTGGGGTCCAAACAAGAATCGAAATCCTGGTACTTTAACTCTGGATCTCTGTTCCCATTTGCTGCATGATCTGTTGTAGAGTCATCGACTGAAGGGTATGACTCTGAATCCATTGTATCAACTCTTTCGGACTCCATACAACATTCAGAGGTCACTACAGATGGTGATGAAGAAGATGATGGCGACAACGATGATAATGATGATGATGACGATGATGATGATTCTTGTTCGCTCTCAGGGTCTTCAATGGTCGCATGGCTGATGGTTCTGGTGTCAACTGCTCCTACCATTGAACTCTCGACTAACTCTTTTTGGCAAGATTTCGTGTCCATTGTGTTTGTTTCCTTCTCCTCTTGAGCTTCTGATCCGAGCCTCGCACACGATGATGATGGTCGAGCTTGAATCCTGCACGGCATCAGAAAAGAATCATTACAAAGCTCAAGAGCTCAATCAAAGGATGGTTAATATTTTAATCTTAATGGTATACTAAACAGCTCGACAACAGAACCAGAGGAGGAGAAAAGCTTAACCTGCTGTAGAGGAGCATATAAGCTCTTTGAGAAAGGACATCTTCTAATTCCACTCTCTCTATCTGTGAATATTTCCAATTAAGGTAACCAAAATCCCTTGAAAGTTATGGTTTCATCACATAATTTCAATGCTGGTTAATGAACAAGAAGAGCCAACCAGTAAATAACTGTTACCTCGGAATCATCTATGATGTACCAGTTCCCGCTAAAATCCTTAACGTAGCATATGTAATGGCCGAAGAACGATGCATTCAGCATGTCTAAATGGACAATCACAGCATAGAGTTTATATATATCTGATCCTTCTCCGCCTTCGCTCATGTAAGGATTAAGATTCAACGTCTCAGGAAAACTTATTCTTTTGTTCAGTTTTCCGTATCTTCCTCCCTGCACATAAAAAAAAATCACAGATGTATCAAAATACACAACCAATTCCAGAAGACTTTAGCAAAAGGGAAGGGGGATGCAACAAACACCTGAAATCTTTTTAAGGCAATAGTTAGAATGTTTGGAGCGCGCCGAATCGTAAGACGCTTACATGCCTTTACATAGTCACTACACCTGGACATGAGGTAAAAAGATTATCAGGTTTCAGAAACATAGTCATTGTCAACTAATCAACCAGCACTCTGAAAAACTTAAGGCTTTTGGATTTTAATATAAATACCTATCACACTTGTACATGTTATCTCCGTGAAGCCACTCTTTGGCAGTGAACTGATCAAGACATTCCTCCAGAGACACCGCATCCCCATGAATCTCAACGGTTAAATCCATTATATTATCATATTGTTCAGAAACATTATCGCAAACATTACACTGAACCTGGAAAGTTGAAAATGCAGCAAATCAGGGAAAAGGCTCAAGACAGAGAGGAACCATAGAAATACATATCAACATCTGATAACTGAGATCAAGAAATATCACCTGTGACTGGAGGAGACCGCCAAATATATACTGAACAAGTGTTGTTTCTTGAGAACGAGGAGGCACCATTTTTTCTCCACCAAACTCGTCGAGGCAAACAGACTGCATCATATCAATCGCATACCTGAAGTTTGTGGAATTCTAAATCCTTCAGCTGAGAGATTTTACAGACTACACCACTGATGAGTAAATAGATACTGACCTCATGAACTCATGAGCATCCTCTTGTCTCCCATACCCAAGAGTCCCACCAATATTCGTTAACCGGGAAATGATGTTCATTGGTGAAAAAGGGAGCCGACTTTGACTCGATCTCTCAACATGGGTCTGAAATTCACAGAAGAAACACCAATCGTTGCGCATACCTGTCGAACAAAACACAGAATCAAAGAAGTTAAAGCGCATAAAAAAAACCAAACGAAAGAGTTTGAACCAATAACTCCAAAAGAAGAAAAATTACATTCACTCTTGTGGCCTTTCTCTAGCAGGTACGCAACAAGAGGACGTGTCCAGGAGAGGCATTGTAGAATCACATTAGCAAAACAACTGAAAAATGATCAAACAGAATCTTATTGAATGGGGAAAAAAAAAACAACTTCAGCACATTCAAATTGATGCTTTAGAGCTACAACCAGACGAGCACAAACCTGTTTCCACAGTTCATGAGCCCACATGGAGCCAATTCTGGATTTTCCCAGTTAAAATATTTAACAAATTCGTCATACGGGAAAAGAACCTGCAGGAGATGCAAAACAGAAGTACAAGTAAGAATTTTCCACAATCACTCAATCAAAAGAGTGTGCAACAGGAAGACCAAGAAAAGAAACATCACATCTCTTGGCTTGAGGCTACTCTTGTTTTGGCCCCACTCTGGAATCAATGCAATCTTAGACGCAGAACTGTCACCGAACGGAGAAGCTCTGAACCTTAGGCCATTTCTTGCAGATGTTGAAGAAGTAGTAATCTCAGCATCCTTGCACTTCCTTTGATGACCCGAATCCCAATCTGACTTTTGGCACTCTGCCGAGCTGATAGCAAAGACACCATAGGTACAAATTTGATACTCAATTAACAAAGATGCAATAAGCCAACTTTAAAGCTGATACAGTATAACACACTACCAGATTCATTATAAGTTAGTTCAACGAGGTATCTAAGCAACAACTTCCAAACCCAGGATTCTTCTGTCGAAAAGCTCAAGACTTTAACTTTCAATTACGATAAACTCGAGGAAAACCAAGTAGAGAGATTTGAGGGCAATACCAGTATCGAACGGATTTGCAGCGGGAGCATTTCTTAGTGGAAACTTCCCCACAGACAGAGCAATCATACTCATCCGTATAGACCGCCGCGAAATCCCGGCGTCGGTCTCTGTCGAAACCTCCGGCGGCGGCGGCGCCGATGTCGAAGTACTTAGCGGCGGTGTTTCTGAGAAAGTAAAAGACACCGACGGCGAGGAAGAATAGAGTGGCTACAAAGCGCGTCAAGACAGAAAGATCCACCGGAAATACAACCTCATGCATTTAATTCGCAATGAGTCTCCCTTCTCGTAATCATCGATCACTTCTTCCTTCTAGTTTCTTCTCTATCTTTTTCCTTTTTTTTGTTGAAGGATCACTTTTTTTTTGTCTTTTCTTGTCTTACCGCCTCATTGATTTTGTTACTTAGTAGAGAAGACAGTAGTGTTCTATGTTGGATTGGGCCTCTCCAATGCAACTTCCTTTTCAATTAAAAGATTGGACCTTTATGCTCTTTTTTTGTTTGTTTATAGACTATACGCTTTCATTTCTTTTCTCGCAGTATTTATATTTTTGGCCGTCGATCTTATTTTCTTACAAAACTAACAAGTATGGATGTTGTCAAATTATGAACATACAGTATGAGACCTTTGTAGACGATTTTTCCATTTATACAAAAAGTTAACAATTGTTGTTCCTAAATCTTGTATTACTAAAAAAGAAATTATATACAATCGAAGACTATATAGGAGATGTTAGTACATTGGTTTTGATGAAATCAGTCAAGCAGTTTTAAATTTAACTCCACATACATAAAAGTAAATGTGTTATACTCCCTCTGTTTTTTTAAGTAAAATATTTTAGTTTTTTTATTTGTTTTTAAAAAATTAATGTTTTAGGTTTTAAATAATCTATTTAGTTTTATAAAAAGCTGTTAACCAATAAAAAAAAGAGAAGTAGTATTAATATATTATTAAAAAATAAAAAGTAGCTAAAAGTAAAATAAAAAAAAATTATTAAAATATGTTTTAATATATGTAAAGATGTTAAAACATACGTGTGAAGATGTTAAAACATCATATTTATAAAAACGGAGAGAGTATAATTTTATTTTCTTAACATAGATAATTGAGACACCAAAAGTGACATTGTCAAACCAGGCAAAAAAACTGCAAATAATTATCAATCACTAATGTTTTGTCTTGTAATTTTGAAAATAAATTTGTTCCAACGCTGAGGATTACACTCGTTTTTATAGTTTACACACTTTCGTATTACTTCTTTTTGTACACATTTTCAGTAGACAAATATTTATACACACTAGAGACTTGTACTTTGACCGGATCAGATTTCGAATCTAAGGGTTGCATGTATGTCCCTAAACTGATTGTAGCAAAGAAGAGGCATCCGATTTCGTCTGAGGAGGAAGATGACTTGTTGTTGCTATTTCTTGCTATGGAAGCTAACGGCAAGTTTGGACAAGCAAGCACACCTAAAACTACTTTCCCTTCCTCGAGCATAGATTATTTCCGACATTGATAAATATAATTTTTTGTTGTAACTTATTTAGAATTTTTTATTTATTTTCTAAATATTTATACACACTATTTGAGACAGAAGATAAACAGGCTATTCTTCTCCTCCTCTTTGTTGTTGTCATGTGATGTAATCTCCAAACTTAGTAAATAAACAATTTTACCTTAATATAATTATTTATTTTCTAAAGATCGTTGATTATAATAAACTGCCATATCATATGTTTTATAGTTCAATGATTATACTTAATTTACTATTGCGTCAAAAGATGTCTCCTTGCATCTTTCTCTGTAAAGAAAACACCGATAGTGCCAAGCACTAGCCCAAGACCGTAATACCCGAGAGATCCGAAAGAAACAAAGACCCTCTAAGTATGAATAATAAGATGAAAGAATACTTAGAGAAAACTTGAAGGAACTTTAGAGAGGATAAGAGAACTTATGAAGAACACTCTTTCTTTATTTGTTCAACTTCTCTCTTGTTTACAAATGATGGAGTAGTGGGCTATTTATAGGCTCCACTTATTACAAAATATCTTACAAACATTCTCCTAATCTCTAGAATTTTCTACAATAATATCTAGAATTTTAACTACAACATCTAGAATTATCTATAGAATTATCTAGATATTTAACTAATAGAATTCTCTAGAACATTTAAGAAAGATGATGATTTTTAGTGATGTTTCTAGAGATTCTAGAACTTGAGCTTAATTTTGGGCCTAATCTAATAACTAATAATTATTTTATAAACCCAAAATTAAGCTTAACCCAAAATCAAGTTTAACTTCAATACTCCCCTTTAAACTTGATTTTGTCAGTCATCCCGAGCTTCGAGCGAAGTAACTCGAACTGACCTTTTGGTAATGACTTGGTGAAGATATCCGCAACGTTGTCCTCGCTTCGAACTTCCAAAGCTTCAATTATCCCATCAAACACCTTCTCTTTTATGAAGTGATGCTCTAACTCAATGTGTTTAGTCCTCCCATGGAACACCGGATTATTGGCCAGCTTGATCGCACTTTGATTATCTCCATAAATTGCAATTGGCTTATTGATTGGCTCGAACAGATCTTCAAGGAGTCTCTGAAGCCAAATACACTCTTGAGCTGCTAGAGTTGACGCTTTATACTCTGCTTCAGTTGTAGATAACGACACCGTTGCTTGCTTCTTACTGCACCATGAGACACTTGTGTTCCCACATAGGAAAACATAGCCTGAAGTTGATTTCCGATCATCAAGATCTCCACCAAAGTCAGCATCCGTGAAGCCATAAAGAGAGACCTTGGCATTATACTTGTACACCAGACCCATGCCAAGAGTTGTCTTCACATACTTCAATATCTTCTTTGCCGCTTCTAGATGTGGCTTCCTTGGTGCCTGCATAAACCGACTTACAAGACCTACCGCGAAGGCAATGTCAGGTCTTGTAATGGTTAAGTATAAAAGACTTCCTACAAGAGAGCGATAAGGCCGAGGATCAGGTAGTAAGGACCCTTCATCGCGTTTAAGCTTTATGTTGACATCCATTGGAGTAGAGCGTGTCTTTCCTTCGTGTACTCCAAACTTCTCAACGATTCTTCTTGCATAGCTTTGTTGGCCGATGAATATTCCACCCTTTACCCTTTCCACCTCCAAACCGAGAAAGTTGTTGAGCTCTCCCAACTTCTTCATCTCAAACCTTATCGACATATCCTCTTGTAAACGAGTAATTTCTGCATCATTATTCCCGGTAATTATCATATCATCCACGTAAAGGAGAACTACCACGTGGACTCCTCCATTCTTCTTGAAGAATAGACTCGGATCAGAGTTTGATGCCACATAACCGCAGAACTGAAGAAACTGAGCAAGCTTTCCATACCAGGCTCGTGGAGCTTGTTTTAACCCATACAAGGCCTTCTTCAGCTTACACACATAATCAGGATGCTCTCGTGATATAAAACCAAGTGGCTGCTCCATCAGGATTTCCTTGTCAAGCTCTCCATATAGAAAAGCATTCTTCACGTCTAATTGCCATAACTTCCAACCAAAACTTGCAGCCAAAGATAAGAGAGAACGTACCGTAGTCATCTTGGCTACAGGGCTGAAGGTCTCATCATAGTCTTCTCCATACTTTTGAGAGAATCCCCGAGCAACCAACCTTGCTTTGAATCTATCAACGCTTCCATCTGTTTTGCGCTTGATCCGGTACACCCATTTACAAGAAACAGGTTGGGCATTCTTGGGTTTTGGAACCAAATCCCAAGTTTCGTTCTTCATGAGAGCATTCATCTCCTCCTTCATTGCGTTTTCCCACTCGTCAACACCTTTTGCTTCATCATAAGATGTTGGCTCATCTTCATCTAATGGAGCTGCAAAGTAGCACGAGAAGGTAGTAACAAACTTTGGATCTCTGAACCGAGCAGGTTTAATGATGTCCCTTTTAGGCCTTTGACTAGCCGTGGAACCATGATGTTCCTCCTCATCCTCCTCTTGATCAGTGCTCCCCCTTTCACCTTGCATCTCTTCTTCAGTGCCTTTTTCCTTACTCAGAGCTGGTTTATCACTCTTGGAGGAACTCCCACCTTCTTGCTCAACTAAAACTTGAGGTGGCCCATAGAATGAGGAAACTTCATCAAAAACAACATCTCGAGACACTACGTACCTGTGTGTCTCTGGATCCATACACCTCCACCCTTTTCTTTGTTCGTCATAGCCAACGAAGATGCACTTCTTCGCCTTTGCCTCCAACTTGGTTCTTTGAGAATCAAACACATGGACGTAGCAGACTGATCCAAATATCCTGAGATGTTTCACTGACGGCTTCTTCCCATGAATCATCTCATACGGAGACTTCATGTTATTTGGGCTGAGTGGCATCCGATTTATGACGTACACTGCGCATCTCATGCCTTCCGCCCACAAGGCTTTAGGCAGATCCTTCCCATATAGCCAGCTTCTGCACGTCTCAGTTAGATGTCGAATCTTCCTTTCCGCTACTCCATTTTGTTGAGGTGTATACGGACAAGTAAACTCTCTCTTTATTCCATGCTTTTGACAAAAAGAGAGAAACTCCTTGGACATGAACTCCCCTCCATTATCTGTCCTTAAGGTCTTGATTCTCCGACCCAGCTCCCCTTCCACGGTAACCTTGAATTCTTGAAATTTGGAGAATACTTCTGATTTTTCCTTCACAAAGTATACCCAAGTGTGCCGTGAGAAGTCATCAATGAACAGCAACATGTACCGAAACCCGGAATATGAGGGTGTTCTTGTAGGACCCATCAAATCACTATGGATCCTCTCCAACAGAGCACTGCACCGTGAAGTAGAATTGTAAATGGAAGTCTATGTGATTTTCCATATTGACAACCTTCACAAAGCTTTCCTTCATCTTGGATCTTCAGCTTCGGAAGCCCATTTACCAACTCCTTATTCACCATAACCTTTAGCTTAGTCATGTTTATATGACCAAGCCGAGCATGCCATATAGAGGCATTGTCGTTTGTACTCATCTTCTCCACGTATGAGTTGGACGCAGATAAGACATATAGATCCTTAACCCGCGATCCGGTGTGAACCACATCCGCCTTTAACTCTTTAATATTCTTCAAGAATTTGACGTCTCTTGGGCCAAATAAAACGTAGTTACCTGAGTCTACTGCATTCACCACAGAGAGAAGATTCTTCCTTACTCCAGGGACATGGTATACATTCTTGAGGGTGATAGGGCTTCCATCTTCTCCTTCAATGACAACAGTCCCTTCCTTCTCGACCCGGTGAACTGAATTATCCGCGGTAATTATGGCTTCTTTTCCATCATGGCGCTGAAGACTAGAAAATAGCTTCTCGTCTCCGGTAATATGGTGGCTACAACCCGAATCCACAATCCAATCATTTTCAAGATTTTTAGTTGTGGATATACCTGAAGATGCAGCCTCCACCGTGAAGCATTTCCTCCATTCTTCGTCTTCAATATGACCTTTTGATTCTGCCATATTTGTCTCCTTCAGCTTGACTCGACAATCCTTTTTGAAGTGCCCAAGCTTTCCACACCGGTAGCACTTGAATCGCTTCTTATCTCCAGTAGAAGATCCTTCCGGTCCATCGATGTTTTTTGCACCATCGTATTTGGATTTGGCTTTGAAGTTGTGTTGCTTCCGAGCTACAAAGGCGCTCCCCGAGTCATCATGGATTTTGACTCCTGCCATTTGCGTAGCTAATGACTCTTGCGAAGCTAGCAGGTTCTCGAACTCCTCCAAGGAAGGTTGTGTAGCCCATCCTTGAACCGAAGTCACAAACGGTGTATACTCAGGTCGTAGACCTCGAATAATATACCGTTTTAAACGTGCTTCGGAAATTGACTCCTCCGAATTTAGAGTATTAATCTCTGAGCGAAGATTCTTTACCTTGATGAAAAACTCTGAGATTGAAGACTCCCCCTGCTTTGCATTCGCCAACTCGTTTTCTAACAGTTGTAGCCGAGCTTCATTCTTCTTGTTGAACAACTGATCTAACGCCTGCCAAATGGAACTAGCGGATGTGCAACTTGAGACATGCTCAAAGACTCCCGAGGATATTGACCTCTTCAATGCAAACTCCGCCTTGGCATTCTTCCGTGTCCACTCCTTTGTCGCTTCCGCTGTCGCAGCAGCTCCCCTTGGTGGTGTTGTGCTACTGCCGCCGACGACATCCCATAAGTCCTCACTCACCAAGTATGACTCCATGCATGACTTCCATAACCGGTAATTGGATTGGTTTAGAATCTTCATTCCCAACCCAACAACGCGACCCATTGACTCCATACTTAGAGTAAATCTGAGATCTCAATTAATCCGATCTTGAAAAAGAACCAGATCAGAATGGCTCTGATACCATGTAAAGAAAACACCGATAGTGCCAAGCACTAGCCCAAGACCGTAATACCCGAGAGATCCGAAAGAAACAAAGACCCTCTAAGTATGAATAATAAGATGAAAGAATACTTAGAGAAAACTTGAAGGAACTTTAGAGAGGATAAGAGAACTTATGAAGAACACTCTTTCTTTATTTGTTCAACTTCTCTCTTGTTTACAAATGATGGAGTAGTGGGCTATTTATAGGCTCCACTTATTACAAAATATCTTACAAACATTCTCCTAATCTCTAGAATTTTCTACAATAATATCTAGAATTTTAACTACAACATCTAGAATTATCTATAGAATTATCTAGATATTTAACTAATAGAATTCTCTAGAACATTTAAGAAAGATGATAATTTTTAGTGATGTTTCTAGAGATTCTAGAACTTGAGCTTAATTTTGGGCCTAATCTAATAACTAATAATTATTTTATAAACCCAAAATTAAGCTTAACCCAAAATCAAGTTTAACTTCAATATTCTCATTTACTATTGTTTTATGAATCTGCTCTTTCCTGATATGTTACTGCCTGTTTCTGCAGACTTTCAATGGTAAAATATGGGAGAAATTCAGCAGTGGGAAAGTTGCTTCATTGGCATACGCAGAGATCCAAGGAAAGTCTGCTCTTGCTTCATACATGCAGAATCCAAGTCCTACGAAGGACGAAAAGCATTTGTTTCCAGAAGTCTCCCACCACCATGATGATTGATGATGGTCAAGACTCCGATGATCAGGTAGTCTATTAAATCAAGAATCTTGCTTGCCTTCCCAAATGCATATGAAGTCTCTTCAAATATCGCTTCCACCATTTTTCACCTTACGTTTATGGATCATACAGGAGCAACTCTTTTCAAGCATTTGGAACATAACCGCGCCTAATTCAGATTGGTCTTACACAATGGATCTTATGGAGAATCCGAGGGAGAACGATAACTCCAAGAACATAGCAGAAGAGTCCTCTTAAACCCCCAACTAAAAACCAGTAGCTGGGAACTCTAACCCACCATCAAAGGTAAGTGTACAGATCAGGCGCTGATATGGAAGAAGCATATGTACAGTATCGTCCAAGGCTTGTTTTTCCTCGGAACAGAGTAACCGTTTTTTAGGGATTACTTCACACGGAAAAGAAAAACAATCTAAAAACATCCCTTTTAGTAGTACATTACGTTAAATACTTTAATCAAAACTTCTCCTTATCTGTAATGTGTATATCCTCATGTCCATGTGAAAGACATGATCAGTGTTTAATTAGTTGTTTCATTACAACAGACTTGTTATAAGTCTCTGTCTCAATTAGTTACCACTAGGTCCATTACTATTACAAAACCGTTACACGTCTATCTCTGTGTAATACACATCTCTCCATGGCTTCAATGGCGGATCAGTCTCTTTTTCAACTTTTCCTAGCCAATCCCAACACAAATGGCTCAGCATCGCGATCCGATTCTTGTATTCTTTTACGGCTAATCTCCGTAATTATCGTCGGAGCTATCTCCTTGTGGGCAAACCACGAGGCATCAAAAGGTTTTTCCATAACTATCATCAATGAAGCTAAGGATTCTCCTTCCGGTAAAAGATTCGCCCTTTTCTTTGAATCGGATGATACCGCGGTGCGGGTCTTGCTCGATACGAGCTTCTTTGTGGAGAGATTTCTCTACGAGAGTGTTCCTCATCGTCTCCGGAAGCCTGTAAACCATGTGACCGTCAGATTCTATGGAAACAGCCGTGACGGAGTCGAGAAGATCTCGATAACTTCCGGTGCAAGTCATGGAGGTATGTGATATGATTAAGCTCATCACTAATGGAAAGAAGTGACTTTGGTAACGCCGTTAAATCAGCATTGCGACGTTCTATGGTTAGGATTTGGCTGTGGGGAGACAAGTCAGGAGCCTTGCCGGAGCTTGTCGCCGGCATGGTGGAGTATTTGACCGTGGAGCGAAGAGAACGACGTCGTCTTGATGAGTTGGGTGAGTATTGGAAGGATAAGGAGTCTGTGTCTGTGGTTAGGTTCTTGTGTTACTGTGAAAGACGTAGCGAGGGGTTCATCAGACGGTTGAACCATGGGATGAGATTTGGGTGGGATGATCGGACGGTGTATCTAGCTTCGAATGGTGCGTGTGATTCACGCAAGGTTGTGTTGCGTAAGCGAATCATCGACGACAATGGATTTGATAATTGAGAGACGAACATGATTGGTTATAGTGCTGTCGTATTGTAGCACACATGGCTCCACGTCATTATTCATGTACTATATTATTCAACACCTTTTTTGTGGAAATGATTTTTTTTGTTCTCTCAGATATTGTAATATAATGGATTTTATATGTTTGTTAGATTTGTTAATTATTGGAGTCTAATTTTGGTGGCTAGATACTTTTCGAAATTGGGCCAAGGCCTTGTTCAACACTAGTCAAGTCTTAATTTTAAATTGCAGTATAATCAATGTTTTAGGAGTATTACAAAAGCACTTGAATTGAATTTTTTTTTTTTTTTTGTTGCGTTTCACCATTTCGTTGGTCCACAATAAACTGCTTATAAAACAAAAGATTATATTTTACTAGAAAAATATGGTAGAATGAGAATCTATTAGCTAATTAAATTTCTTTTTTTTTCCAATGTATAACTAAATACATTTTTTGGCTAATTGCATTAGTTCATGCCGTTTAACAAAATTTTTTAATTGTTCTAAATTGATGTTCGGTATGGTTTAAACCAGTTAAACAAATTTTCTTCTAAGAACCTTATAGTATTTTACTTCTTTAACCTTTTGTATATAGTCGTCCACAACGGCTACATTATTAAATTAACCCAAGAGCTAAGAAAAGAATGGCGATTCAGGTGACCGTTGCTCCTTCGTCGGTTGCTCCTTCTTCCCACACAAAGGCACAAATTGTCATAAATTATGATTTCTCCGTTCTTGGTGGATCGTACGAGACTTTGACTCCGTCTTCATGCAGATCCGATCGCCGGAAATTCGCTACTTTAGCGTTCGTTCTTTTTCTTTCTGATCGGAGACGGAGGCATTTGACGGAGCTTTGCGACATTATAGCAGAGAATCCGAAGCAATTTTCGGAGAATTTGGCTTGGATATGCGGCCGTTGTCCGCAAACGGAATCGGCGAACCCAAAATCAACCGACAATCGTGCGATTTAGCCAAGGGAGTGGAGCCTCTAACCCAGCAAGCGGCTTATTTTGAGGAGGAATCCATCGAGAAGCAAGATATTGCCTTAAGATTGATTACTCATATTTTAGAGAAACTTAAAATTGATTCCAAACTTCAGCATCAGGTGAGATTTCTTGGTGAAGCAATGCGTTGGTACTGTAAATTGTTTTTCGCATGTTTTCACGAGGATTGGTATGATGGTGTTTACTTTGCGGTGGAGTATGGATTTCTTACAAGAGATGATGATTTTTATGTTCCTGTTTTACTTCGCTGGTCTTTGATGGTATGTTTTTTATTTCTTCTTCTCCAGGCTGTTTACTCTAGAGTTGTTTATAAATGTTGGTTGTTTAATCAGTCATAGTTTACTATTTCTCTTACTAGAGGCATTGGCTAACTTGTAGTGAAGCTGATTTATGATGTCTCAAGCTTTGTCCAACTGCACTCTGCTTAACTAGGATTCTTACTTGCTTTCAGGTTCCAAGAAACAGGTTTTAATTACTGCATCAAATTATAGAGAGCCTATTATCAGAAGGTTGCGTGAGGAATGACTTTGCAACTTGCGTGAGTGGTGCAGGAGGAGTTGGAGGCTCCTTTAAATGAATCTGGACATTTACGCAAAGGCTCTTGCTATCTGGCGTCTCTTTACGAAGACTCAGATGGTTTTACCAAAGTGTTTCTTAGGTTTTTACAGTATTGATGAACAATGGCTTAGTTGAAGTCTGAGATGACTAAAGCAATACAACAAGTATGCTTTGTGTTTAGGGTAACATATTTTTTTCTATGCATATATTCTCATGTCTCTAGTGTGCTGTACATCATTGTAGTTAAGAATGGGATTACAATAGTCTCTGCTCCATAATTGCTTGCAGTACTCGGATTTTATTGAATGACATTACTGTACAATGGTGGATAAGCACTAAACTTTTTTTATTGATGTAAGGGTATGTGTTTCTTAATCTTATTGCAGGTACCTCCAATGGTTGATTGAAGAAAGTAGGCCTGGGCATTCGGGTACCCATTCGGATTCGGGTCAGGTCTTTTCGGATATTGGTTACTTTGGTTTTAGACAATGAGCCCCATTCGGGTATTTTTAATTTTTCGGTTGGGTTCGGTTTGGTTCTTGTCGGGTTCGGATCGGTTTCGGGTACCCAATTTCTCTGAAATTTATTTAAAACTTTTTATATAAAATTAGATTTTAAAAATATATTGATATATTTGGTTAAGTTTTGCTAAAAATATTGAATTTTTGATATATATAACTTAAATAATTTGGATATTTTGATTATTTTAATCTAAATATAAAGAATATATTCGATTCATAATTATGATTTTGAGAAATTTGGTTATATTATATCTAAGTATAACTAATATTTATATATATATATATATCATTATATCTCAGATATTTCGGATATCCGTTCGGTTCTCGGTTCGGTTCGGGTACGGTACCGATTCTTCGGATATAAAGGTAAAGACTCCATTCGGATATTTACATCATTTCGGTTCGGTTCGATACCATAAAATTTGGGTTGGGTTCGGGTGGATTTTTCGGATCCGATTTTTATGCCCAGGCCTAGAAGAAATAGACTACAATGATCCGCAGCTGCAAACAACATATGCTCTCTCACTTGCCAAATCAAGCAAGTTGGCCTCGGCGGCTGCAAAACAAGCAAGAAGGCATGTGAAGAGCTGTTTGGCTCTCTGCTTTCTGGAATTGCCAAGATTGCAGTAGCTAGAGGAGGGCAGCCACTTGACGTGTTGCTCATCCGACTTAAACCACTGCGCGCAGGTAATTTTGTTTCGCTTTAACTCATACGAGCAACATGTTCTACTCTATTGATAGGTATTTTCATCGCGTCTTCTGGTCCATAGAATTATAAAACACATCATGTCATAAGTTTGGAGAGATTTTATACATCTTTTTGACTTTTAAAGTACTGAATGAAGTTTTTATATATATCTCTTCTCTGTTGGAACAGCCTAATACTTTGGGAGCAACCAGGGGGCTATGCTTGAGAGCTTATTCAAGACTAGTTGTGAGATTATTGAATCTGGCTGGGCCAAGGACCGAGCTCCAGTGGACACCTTCATTATGGGATTGGCTTCAAGTATTCGTGAAAGAAATGATTATGAAGAACAGGTAACACTAAAATTTCCCTTAACATAGACAAAATCGTTTTTAACTTGCTTATAGCATTGTAATATCAACATTCCAATAAGGCTCATCATTTGGTGTTCAGGCTGATAGAGGAATGCAAGCGCCTGCTGTACAGCTTAATGTGATACGTCTGCTTTTAAGCTATGTCATCTCAGGAAAAGGAAACTAAAAAAAATATATGTTTTCTAGTCTCTTTCTTTTATTTTTAGTTTTGTATTTATTTACATTAAAGCTTGAATTAGTTTAAAATTGATTAGATTTATATTAGTTGTAAAAATAACCGGACATAGTATCCAGCCACTTGAATTCATTTGGTCGTTAGAGATTACATATGTTCAATTTGTTTTCACAATTAATGTAAATCTATCAGTTTTTATTAGGAAAAAATGATAATAGTAATAATAATAGCAATACTAAATGAAATTTGAATTTAACCCAAACATGGTATTGTTTTTTTGTATTGTTTCAGGTTAAAACTTTTTTACAAAATGAAATTCATGAAGGAAGAGATGTCGAGAAAAGGAAACTAAAAAAAAAGATATGTATTCTATTCTTTCTCTTTTATTTCTTTTTGTATTTATTCACAATAAAACTTAGATTAATTTAAAATCGATTAGATCTACATTAGTTATGAAACTAACCGGACATGTTATCCAGCCATTTGAATTCATTTGGTCGTTAGAGATTATCTATGTTCAATTTGTTTTCATAACTAATGCAAATCAATCGGTTTTTTTATTAGGAAAAAAATGATAATTATAATAATAATAACATTAAATGAAACTTGAATCTAACTCAAACATTAAATCTGATTTTTTTGTATTGTTTCAGGTAAAACTTTTTCCATAAAATAAAACTCTGGAAGCAAGAGATATCGAGAAAAAGAAACTCAGGAAAAAAGATATGTTTTCTATTTTCTCTCATTTATTTTCTTTTTTTTTATTTATTTGTATTAAAATTTAGATTAGTTAAAAATCGATTAGATTTACATTAGCTATAAAACTGACCGGACATAGTATCCAGCCATTTGAATTCATTTGATCGTTAGAAATTACTTATGGTCAATTTGTTTTTATAAGTAATGCAAATCAATCGGTTTTTATTAGATAAATGATAATAATAATAATAGTAACAACACTAATAAGATTTAAATCTAACCCAATTTTTGTATTGTTTCAGGTCAAAACATTTCAACCGCAAAAAAAAATTACCATCATTCTTTTTAGAATTTTGTAATTGTATTTATTTTATTTATTTTATTTTTCTTTTAAATTATAATTTTTGTTTGCAGTTTTTTATTTTCTCTACATTCGAATTAAGAGAAATAAATTTTAATAAATTTTAAGACAGTAGATAAATTGTTTTATTATATTTGACAACAAAAGTCCCTAAGATAAACAGGCTATTCTTCTCCTCCTACTAGACAAATAGTGTGTATAAATATTTCATTTCGCAATATTTTATCTTAGGGTTTCTCAAATATTTCATGTTAAGCAAGGTTTATAAGCAAATGCACAGAACCAAGCTAATATTCCATGTTTCACCGTTAAGTAATGTTCTGGTGCCAATATTGGTAACATGATGAGCTTCTCGTTTTTTTTCTTTTCTTGATCTCTCTACCTTGAGAGGTTTATAAATCTCTCTTGCTTCCTCTCAAAACTTCTTCTTGCAGGATTCTTGTTGCTGCTTTGACAGTTTTCGAAAGAGTTGGTGATACTCTTATTTCGTGGTATGTTTGTTATTGATCTTTGGTGCTTACTTAATACTATGTATGTTGTATTCTTATTTCTTTTTTGTCTGTCATGATTTCTTCTTCAAAGGTTACCAATGTATAGCGAGGCGAAGTTGGCATTCTTCATTTATCTCTGGCTCCAAAATACCAAAGTAAGTCATATCTATATATATCCTTTGATCTTCTGAATTCATTTGCCTTGTATCTAATTCTGTTTTCCTCTGTGTGTTACCATTTTTCAGGGAACTACATATGTTTACGCCTCTTTCTTCAAGCCATATGTTTCAAAGCATGAAAATGAAATTGACCGTAACTTGGTTGAGCTAAAGACTAAAGCTGGAGGTATGGCAATGATTTATCTCCAGAAAGCAATCAACCATGGACACACAAGATTCTTTGAGATCTTACAGTATATTTCAGAACAATCAACACCTAAACCTCAGCCTAAGGTAAATTCATTACTTCACCTATATATCACATCTCAGTTTCTGTATGCATAATAGTTGATCTTTAGTGTCTTCTATTTATCAAACAACAGGAAAAGAAACAGACAACAACAGCTGAAGTTGATGATTCGAATCTTAAGGGAGACGCAAAGCAAAGCTAACTCTGATACATGAAGAAACGCTAAAAGGCTAACTCGTTGCATCATCTTCTTTCTCTTATTAGTCGTTTGGAATAAATTTATTATATGGGTGGTGACAGTTTCATATTATGTAAATGACTTTATAGGCTTTGAAAATAAATAAATTAGCTTTTGATGTTGTTTTGACTAGGGAGAAACAGAATGAAATTGATTTATTTTATAGGCCGAAACCCAAATATTTTTCCACATATTTAATATTGGCCCAATTTCCGTCGGTCCATGACTCCCAAGGTGAATCTTCTTATATTAGATCTCAAAGAAATTTATTTTTGGTCAATTATAGCACCCATGCAGGCTACTTGTACCTCATTTTGTGCTTAGATCGCGCGCTGGAGTCCTTCACGTGCAAGTGGTCGCTGCCCCGTGCTGGGGTGGGTGTTTCACCGAAGATTGGACGCTTGGCTCCGGATCCGGTGATGCCCAATGGTATGTGGATGGCTCTGGGAGTGCCGGTCTCGGTGAAGTCTTCTGGTGGTGGAGATTCGGGTCGGGACTTTCGTAGTGTCTCTAGGTACGCGACCTGCTGAGCTTTGAGAGCCCCGATCTGGTCGTTCAGCTTGTTGTCCATCTGTGCCATGAACGATTGTAGGATGGTGGTGATGTCCGTTGGTGCGGGTGGAGGCGGAGGGGGCGGGAGTGTGCCCGTCGTGTTGAGGGAGCTCCAGGCTAGCGGAAGGTTGGTCTCATCTACCGTCTCGTGCTGTTGGACGTTTGAACTGCTCTAGAGGGCGGTGCCCAGTCAGGTCTGCGGTATCCTGGGGTTGTTCCCGGCCTGATTTAGGGCGGGTGGTGGGATGATTGTATCGTCGGTGGTACTGTCGGTGGATCGCTTCTCCGTAGACATCTTCGAGTTCCGGCGTAAGTGGACGAACTTGTATCTTTTTTTTCTCCCCACAGACGGTGCCAATTGTAAGATCTAGATATCTCCTATAAAGAAAATATAAAGATTTGTGGGGGAAAAAGATAAAGTTGTTTGTTATTAGCCGGAGCTCGAGGTATACAAGGGATTTAGGTCGTCGGAAAAGAACGCCGACCTAAAGTTTGAGAGTAAAGAACTGAGATCTAAAGCTGAAAGCAGTAAGCCATTGTTTGCTCTAGGTCTCAAGTCCGAAGTTGTGAATGAATGATCTTCGAGGGAGGGGGCTTTTCTTATATAGCCTTCGTAGACCGCCTTGAGAATAATCATTCTCCTTCGGGATTAGGATAGTTTCCTTTCTTCTTGGGGTCTTCTTTCCTTTTCTTCCGCGATACAAATATATCTTTGGATATTTCCATATTTGAGCGCTGACCTAGACTCAGAAGCGGAGGTAAAGCTTCAAATGGGCATTGTCTCAATTTATGAAGGGTTTTTAACAAGGGGTGCTAAACCCATCACTAACAACCAACAATCTGATGTCAAAAAAAAAGAATGAAAAGATATAAATCACTCTACAAAGCAATTTAGAAAACAATGAAAGTACTTAAAAGTAAAAAATAACAATAGGACCACACGGTTACAAGTTGTGACATATCATCATTGTGTAGGTAAAACATATCAATATTTACAAAACGATAATAGACTATTATATTGTTCGTACAAGCAACCAAATTAACGGGTGTGGTACATCATCATACATGTAAAAGGAAGACCAAAAACAAAATTAAAAAAAAAAAATCATAAATTAATGAGTTGTCGAAATACCAATAATTGAACAAGGATGTAAACGAATGATAGATGAATCCACTATAAAAGTTAGGGACCATTTTTGGGTTGAATGATAGGTGTTGTATATCTATCTATCTACTCAATCAATTGCATTAATTGATAAGAAGGTTATATAGTATAGACCAGTGTGAAACTAAAAGAGTGTCAGCAAGAACCTCTTCTCTTTTCACCACTTTGTTTTATTCTCTCCGAGCTAACATGATGCGATTTCCCCAATTTGGACTTTCCTTCTACGCAAGTATGGATGTTGTCAACTTATGAACATAGTATGAGACCTTTTTTGGACGATTTTTCTATTTATATAAAAAAGGTTAACAATTGCTTGCTCCTAAACCTAATATTAAAAAAAAAAAGTTATATACTATCGAAGACTATATAGGACTAGGAGATGTTAGTACACTGGTTTCGATGAAATCGGTTTATATTTAACTAAGGGACATACATAAAAGTAACCGAAAATGTGTTATCTAAATTATTTTGGTTTTGAATGTTAACAGAGGATAAACCATGTTTGGTCTACCATAAACGATTTACTATTTAAATTGCATGAGAAAAAATGTGGTTTACCATAAACTTTAAACTAGTTGCAGTTGATGATGAATTTTATGGAAAACAAATATATAAGTCCGCTTGTCCGCGCTAACAAAAGAACGTCAACCATCAACGGATCAACCTGTTACGTCCGAACGAAAGTGAAACAAAAAAAATTAACCTCCATCTTGCAAAAAAGTTATAAAATAATATTAAACATTCAGTTCCACATTTAAACTTGATTAGTACTTGAGGATGTTGCTTTATTCAACTTTGTCTTCTCCTCTCTGGCTCTCTGTCTCCAAACATGGAACTGTTAGAAAATAGAGTAGAGCTAAAATTAGAACGAAAGATAAATATAAGAACATGCTCCTACCATGAATCTTCTAGATTCAGTTTACACATCATACCTAAGTTGTTGATTTCCTGCCATGAATCTTCTAGTTTCTGTTCCATAATCTCTAGCTCCTCGCGAAACCGTCTGATACTAGTTAAAGTAGCTACAACACACCGTTTCACCTTAGCAACCTGTTCTGAGAGAGAGCAAGTTTCCGTGTTCTGCAAGTTCCCTTGATTATCATTGGTTTTGTTAGGTGCCCTAGTGCTGCGACGAGAGGGTTCTCCTGTTTCATATGTCTTCTCCCTTGTCTCAAGCTTCGGTCTAGTCTCGTGACTACATTTTTGAACTCGCGCTCGCTTGTATGCCCGAGACTCTGCTATAAATGATGGCCGTTGCTCCATCTGAGAATACAAATCATTTGTTCAATCTCTTCAAAATTAGCAAAACCTAAAAGTGAACTCCAAGTTATTTGACATTCTTTACTAACATTCGAGCAAAACTGAAGCAAAGGGCTTACGCCTCCCCGGATTAACTCCAAAATTAGAGACTCCCCAGCGCCTACATCATTCGCTGCACAGAAACTTTTCCAACCACTACCACTCATAATATACATCATTTCACTACTCTTCTCTTTACTAAGCTTCATCGACCACTCGGCTCCGTCTTTGTCCACCAGAACTATAATCCCGGGATTGATGAGTTTGTTCGCTCTCGTGAATATAACCGGAAGATGCTGCAAAAAATTCTGAATTACAAAAAGCAATACGTCCAAGAGAACCGAGATAAAAAGAGGTTTCCAAAAATTCACCTGTTTACCGAGCTCAAGGCTCTTAGTTGTAGGAGTTAACTTCAAAAACCGGATTTCTCCGGTTTTATCATCACCGGTGTTTTCTTCCACGGCCGGAATCTTCTTCTTTTGCTCCTCCTTTGAGCGGCTGCAGAGCTGAAACACAGGCTTTTCCGGGCCTTGGAGCAGTGTGAAAGTGCAAGAATCTCCAACTTGTAATTTATTTGCGGTGCAAAACCTCGTCCAACCTCGAACTATGAAAACCCGACCAGACACCACGCACTTTGTTTCTGAAGGCCATGACCTTCCTTGTTCGTTCATCAGAACAATATCTTGACTTTCTTTGTTCAAACTGTTTCGCTTCGCGAAAGCTGCCGGCAAACCCTGCATCAGTCATCAAATTATACAACCACTCACACATACTAAACCTATAAAAAAACAGATTTACATAACAGACAAAGAACCGCTAAGCTAACTAACCACTGTATCTCTTGATATGTTTGAAGCTGTCACAGACTGACGAAAACAATTGAGATCAGAGGAAGACTGATTAGATTCTGCGGTCAGATTCTCCTCAACTTCCTTCTCAGAACTTGAAGATGTTTCTGAATCAGAATATATGAAACGTTTCAAGAACAGAAAGAGTCTCAATGAAACGTAAATGCAAATTGGAATTTATGATTCAATTATATACCAATTTTTACTTCGTCTTCTTCTTCGTCGCGGCTACCAGACGGTGCGTATTGGATTCCACAGCAGCTGGGTCCAAATGCAGTGACATGGAACAAAACGTCTCCTTCGTGTCTGAAGATGACAAAGTCACCCATTCGAAGATTATGTGCCTCGACGAACTCTTTCCAGCCTCGGGTGAGTCTTTTGCCTTCAATCTTCACTTCCCAAGATTTCTCCGACGCATCTGATCTCAACTTTAGAGTCTTGTTCTCGTGTTTACCCTCTATGTGCTCCGAGAAGAACTTCACAGGAATATTCTTCAACAAACAAAACACAGAACCATATAAGACTATATATGTTCATAGATGTTAAGAAAGAGAGAGAGGGAGGGAGATTACGTACGAGGTGGCTCTGGAAACCGGGAACAAGGGGCTGGAAGAAGTGTGGGTTGATCGGTGAGTACAGTGATGCATTCGCCATTTCCGATCACTTCAACAAACCCAAGAGGTTTTTTTTGGCGATTCAGTGAGAATTACAAACTACAAAGAGAGCGAGATCGTTTTCGCTTCAGAACCCTTCTCAGCTTCCTCACTCCAGTTACTCTTCTATTTTCGCAGTAAATGTACTGAGGAATGACTTAAATTTCTTACAAAGATTCCTTAATTGGACCGGCTAAATGTCGCCACGTGGTAACTCTTGGACTTGCATGCCATATTTTTTCCAAAGCTTATCCAGGAAGCTTTCTCTATTTCCCAGATTAATTTTGTTATTTATATAATTACGTAACAACAACAAAATAAAACAAAGATGGGGTGAGAGAGGCTCGAACTCTCGACCTCAGGATCACTCAATAGCTATGAGACCTACGCGCTAGCCAACTGCGCCACCACCCCACTGATGACTGGGCCTCTAGTCTTCAACCTATAACCAGATTTTACCCAGAAAGAGATATTATCATGTTAAGGAATTTGAAACAAGTGAAGAATGAAGCTAATTTCGAACGATATAAGCAACGAAAGCACAGCGAGTTCTCTATAGTATATTCCTTTCCCTAGTTCTCTCAGTTCCAAAGGGTCCAGAAACAACAGCTTGCCCAAACATAAATTTCACGTTCTCATCCACATTTCTAGTGCCTTAGTGTGTTTACAGCACTCTGTTATGTTTCTTGAAAGATAAACCACCAATACGTATCTACTAATGATGGCTTAAAATCATAAAGGGATAAAGAGAAACAAAAAGAGTTTAAAAATGGTCTTTTTAACTAAAAGAGCATAAATCAAGAAACACAAGTCCAAAGTGGTGGTTTACTGTCATGGATGGAACAACTGGAAAAAATGAAAATGAAACTAACGTTTTTGAATGCCGAAAAAGCAAAAAAAAACAAAACAAAACTAGAAATGTGATTCTCAAGCAGAAGCGGCGGGCTTGGCAGCAGCAGAAGAGAGTCTCGATCTCTTCTTAGCCAAACTCTCACTCCTCCTGTCACGCTGTTCCTTCAACCTCGAGGCAAGAAGCTTCTGGTATTCAGCAGCATCAGAGTTGGCCTTAGCAATCCTCTTCTTCTTGTCAGCAATTCTTGCTCTCTTCCTCTGAAGAGTCAAAGGAGTCACAAGCCTCTGGATCTTAGGGGCTTTGCTCACTTCCTTGCCTGTTACCAAACCCCAAAAAAGAAGAAACAAGTTTCAGACACCATTTTAATACTATTCAAGTTAGATTTGAGGTTACATTGATTTTTTCTCTCACCTTTCTTGTTTGTGAATTTGCGGCGGTAAGTGTTGACGTACTTCCTCACATCATCTTCCTTGGTGAGGTTAAACAGCTTACGGATCTTGGAGGCTCTCTTGGGTCCTCTCATCCTTGGCTTCTCGGTGTCGGTAAGCCCGGGGAGATCATTGTCACCCTTCTTCACAATGACAAGGTTAAGAACAGAGAGGTCATGGCTCACAATGCAACCACGAACAGACTTTCTCCTCCTCTCTCCAGTCCTCCTTCCATGTCCTCTGAAGCAAGGAGTTCCTGCTCTCAGGCGTTACAAAAAGTAAGTAAATCTCCATTCAAAACACAAACCAAAGTAGATGTAGTAAATGTGTAAAGAAAGCAAGTTGGGATCAATAACCTCGGTGAAGCAAAAGGCGAACACGGCCTGGAGTTAGAACTCCCTGCTTCATTGGGAAACCTTGCTTATCGCACCCACCCATGATCTTGAAAACGTATCCCTTGAACTCCTGCAGTAACAGTTCATAAACACAATTCTCAATCATTTGGTTTCGAAAATAATGAGATGATTAATTAAGATTAAGACGAAACTTCACCTCGCCCAAAGCATCTCCACTGACTTCTTGGGAGAGTCTCTTATCATAAAACGCACGGCTGCATCAACAAATGTCAAAAGCTCAATAACTATCTCTATCAATAGAGATCATCAAAATTATTAACATTTCGAAAATTAACGAAGGCAAATGTTGAACAAATTAGGGACAATTTCTCTTTCACTAAGACCTAGAATTTCCAGAGTGATAATGGACAAACATCAATCAGAAGAGCAATAGTTTCTGAAACCTATCACGATATCTACCACACACACAGAAAAAAAAGTAATGAAAATGAAGCAGAAAGAAAAAAGGTCTTACAGTTTCTGCTCATCGTCGATCTCGAGCTTCTTCTGGCAACCCGTAGTCGGGTTGGCGACGTTAAGCTGAAACACGGAAACATGAACAAAATGAGCAAATGAAAAATCAACGAAAATCAAAGAGAACCTAGACACTACTCTCCGCCGCTGTGTACCTTCATCTTCTCAGGTCGACTAACGAGAGGAAAACGGCTCTGGCAATCGACGGCTTAGGGTTTTCTAGACTGGCAAAGCCAGCAAATTTATACGAGTACATAAGGTTTATTCGGTTCGTATTCTAATGGGCCGTTTGGCCCACTTAGAATTTCTTTGTATTTCATGAAAATAAAAGGTCTATCAGGAATCCAAAACAAAGTGAATAACCCATCGGCAAGTTTTTATGGATTAAAATAGTCTTCTCATCTCGAATGCACAATTGGTTACGAGATATACGATTCTGGGCATACCGTTTTGAAGATATCAAATTTGAATGGACTCGAAGAGAAGCAAATAGTGTCGCGGATACACTTTCAAAGCATCAAATACCGAATCAACAAAGCTTTTATTTCTATAATTCGGTTCCGTCATGTATTTATACTTCTCTTGCAAGAGATCATGTAAACTCAATTACTTAAGTGTTTCAAGATGAAAAAAGAAAAAATATAGTCTTCTCATCCTTAAAACGAAAAAGTAGTAATTAATGTACGTTCCCTCTCATGTTATCACATGTTTGAAGATTATTACATGTTACAACACTCTGAATATTATGGTTATTCTTTTAATTTTGGGTCAAAATATGGTTATTAATTGCAATTTCCCAAAATATAATAAGACTAGCAAAAGATGATGCGTTTGCACTTTGCATTCGCCAATACGTTTCTTGGTTTATACTGCAATAAACGTCTGACTTGCTGCCGCAAGCAAGTTGCTGGTTTCGGGAATCGAATCGAACTATGGGTAGATTTTCTTCTGTGAAATGCTCTTTCCTTGCGGGTTTTTATTTTATTTTAGCGATTGTAATAACGGAGCACAATTTAGAACCTTATATATCATTGTAGACAATGATCACCAAGATCCCAGGAAATGAATCTTTTTGTTTGGAATTTCAGACAATTCCTGCAAACAAACATATGATTATTATTGGAAGGAAAGGGAAAGGAAAATAAATTATGTGCTAACTTTGACTGCCATTGCTTGATGTGTGTGCTTCTTCTTGCTTATTCTCTGGCATGTCTTCGCCTGACGAGCATTCAGGTTTCGTCACTTTATTTATGTATGAATTTTGATCTGGCTGAAGGAACCTTTCCCACAATTCTTGCAGGTTTCTTTGATCTGGGTTCTCCTTCAAGAAATAAAACGCAAATTTCCCCAGTGCTAGAGCACAAACTATGGCGGCAGCAAGAAACAAAACCCAAAAACTATCGATGCCAAGTTGGCGGAAAGATACAGAGGAATTTGGGTCGGGGTTGGTGTGTGGATCTGGGCAACTTTCATCTATATTCTTGAACCATGCGTTCTCGAGTTGGATTGCCTTGTTCGACTCTTCCACTTTTAGAATGGCTCTTGAAACATCAGCTACTAGAGGGGATCCAAGGGGAAAGACCTGCAGGAGAAACTTATGGTCTTAGCATTAGGTGCAAAGATGACTGCAAGAAAGAGTTCGATGCAAAACTTACGAAGCCTAATCCATCGACCTTGAATGGTGTTTGAACCATTTTATACTTGTTACAGTATTGTCCCAGAAAGAGTCTCACGTACGGTACTTCCATGAAAGCTGCAGAAATACCACCCTTTTCGGGTCCGTTGCTTAGTAGCTCGTCACACTGTTCTGCACCTCCAAAGGGTATAAGACTGGCCTCTGAAAAACCTGATTCATTGAGTCTTCGTGACATGAAGGAACTTCTTTGGTATCCCACAGGTTCTCTTTTTGCCAGCAAGCTATTCATGTTGGTTACTGTTGGATGAAGCTGTTGTGATGTAAGAAGGGAAGACAAACTAGCAGTGTAACTCTGAGTCAACACAAGTACTAAGAAGTACCAAATGATAACCACGAGCCTTGCCCAGAAACTAAGCACTCTCTCTCCTGTAAATGCATGGAGATGTAATAAGTAAGATAATGTTGTAATTAAAGTCTTTATGTGAAAAATGAGCATTGAGAGAGTGAGCATACTCGGCGCAAAGACCATAATGGAGAAAGCAAACCAGAAGATAGTGCTGATTTGATACTTGCCAGGTCCATCAAAGTCTGGGTTTACCCTATGTTCAAGAACCCATACGACAAGGCCAACAATCAAAAAGGACACAAGGCTGATAAGCCAAAGTTCCAATGTCAAAGGCATCAAGAAGATGAAACTGCCTCTTTTAACACTGTCTTTAACAGGGACGACCAGACCTATGCCTGATGGTGTGTATGGCAGTGAGAAGTCAACATACATTGACCTATTTGCCGATATTGTTGTATCTGCCACTATGGCGTCATATTTCTGCTCCAAACATAGATAACACGGGCGTTATTTACACAACCTAGCTAGTGAAGGTTATACATGAAAAAGAAGAAATGGTCGGTATGCTTCACCCCGAGATACACTTGGTAGACTAAAGTATCATAACTGATATCTTCTACAGGAATCAAGTCATAGGAAACATCATAGGGCATCGCATGAATTACAGCCTCAAAATAGTCGATGCAGAATCCGCTGAAAACTGTTGAATTGGTGATAGGATCCCTTGTAGCTTTTACAAATTGCTCGAAAGTGTCCTTAACTGGGACTCCAATTTGCAGCCTTTTCCCATTTGTAGGGATCTCCCATCCTTTGGGTACAGAAGTAGTGTCTCCAGGCCATATAATTGGTCTGAGTCGATCTTGCCAAGTAGAGTAAGTGGTCGTGGTTGCTGGATTTTGGTCAACGTTCTTCAAGAGGCCATGTTCCTTCATCCAGAATCCTATGGTTCTTCCTCCATTCCCATTCACGTTAACAATCTCAAACACTGACGGCTGCAGTTCTCCATTGATAAAGTGGAAATCACCAGCAAGACCTTTGAACCGAACTCTAGAGAGTGTCTGGATAAGCTTCGGACCGTATTGAGATACACCTAGACCTTGAAGTTCAGACACGTTCCTCATGGCATCTGGTTTTAAAAACGTCATATTTGATGTTCCAGCTTCTTCGATGGCCAATGCCAGTGCAGTGGTTGCATCATAAGCCCACAATCCATAGACGCTCAGGTCAGAAATTGGGAATCTCTTCTTCCATCGAGATCTAAATGTTTCAAGCGCTTCGGATCTCGGGACATAAGTCTTTACACCCAAAACCCCTTGCATTGTTTCAATCGCTGTCTCGTTCATGATGCTCAGAACATCGGTAATTGCGTTGGTTAGGATCCAAACATATCCTTGTTTCATCAAACCAATTTCCTTAGCTTTGGCAAAAAGCCTTGAGGCAAGCAATTCAACAATGTGGACAACAAATACTCTAGTTGGTAGAGTCATCATCCTGAGAAGTTCCACGGAGATTTCATCATCCGTGGCATTGGGAGAGATCACCGTCCTATAAGGTATACGAACGTTAATCTCTTGTAAAGCATCGGTAAGACGGGGCATTATACCTTCTCCAAAGTTGTTGTCAACATACACAGGTGCAACCTCTCTCCACCCGAAAATTTTGATGATTGCTTTTATGGCGTGCACTTGAGATGAATCATCATATGTAGCCCGAAAGAAGTATGGACTACGGATGGAAGCAAGGGACGGACTCGTTGCAGAGTATGAAACAATCGGGACCTGAGATTTTTGCCCTAGCTCGATCATGAATTGAGCCTGCATCGATGTCCATGGCCCTAGAATCGCTTTCACTTCATTGTTTGTTATCAGATCAAGAGCTGTGACAAAGTCAATGCCAAGGAATGTTATTTTATGGAAATAAAACATCGGAAGAGACGGCATATAGATGTAGACAAAAAGTGTGCATATGAAACGATGATTGATGAACCATATATCTAGCTCGGTGCATGCAATATATAGAATGAAAATGGGAATCTGTGTACCTGCCGCTGCAGTGATAACAACATCTTTTTTGGAGTCAACAATGATAGTTACGAGCCTTGTCCGGGTTTTTGGATGTGAAGAGTAGAAATCAGATAGTGACATGTTGATACCGAGCAAGGTCATGTTGGAGTATGCCATTCCGACATCGTTCACGATTCCCACTTTAACATCAGTTGCCGTATTCTGTCCTTCTCCGACTATCATCAAGAAGACAATGACAAAGAAGCGTAAGATTATGTTGTCACTCTTCATTTTTTTGCTTCTTTCTTGTTAGAATTTTCCGAGATTGAATGAAACTTAGTGGTCTATATGGTATGCTCTCTTGTTGCAGAATGAGATGCTTTGGGAATTTGGGTAGTGGAGAAGTCATGATATTCTAGTTAAATGATGTTAAACCCCAACAAGGATATATTTAATCAAGGGACCGAACTTGTTTACTAATATTCTGGTCTAGTTAAAGGTTAAGGTCAACTGTTGCGAAGGAGGAGACTTCGTCCAATGCACTTAAACATACGCAACACAGCTAATCTCAGTTTACTCTTATTCTCACATTCTCTTTCCAGAGGAACAGTGTTTTTTGGCATTTCTGAGAAACGATATTGGGGACGAAATTGATGACATTTTAGCTGTTGCCATATTGTAGGTAGTCATAGCGGTTCTCGCATAATTTGACAAAAGATGCCTTAAAATTACGTCCCGGTTTTCCTAACTGTGAAATCATTTGTCTTAGCGTTTTGCTTTTACACATTCTGTTATCGAATTTACAAATAGAGTCAGAAGTTTACAAAAATAAGCCAGTAATTGGTTCTGTGTGTGAAAATTATTAACTAAAAAGTCTTCAACTGTTTGTAATATAGGTTTGGTATATTGGTTTGTTTTTCATTCAAGATTGTTTGTACCGGTTGGTTGTTTTTCTTTCAAGAGTGTGTTTATTGTCTAGTGCTACGAATATGTAATAATAATTCTGATCAATGTAAAAGATGTGTTTTGCATTAAGGTTGTAACTGAGACATTGTACTATATGCTATAATATAATTGGTGGAAATGGAATACTAAAGACATATGAAAAGCTTTGAACTTGCCTTACTGTTGCTTACTAATGAATCATTGGCTTCCCCATTGAGTTTACAAGTGTACTACAAAAAAAGGGAAATCAAATAGATTCATACAAAGCAGACATAGAAGAGTGAACAAGTGAACCAAGCTTACATGTTTAAGACAACAGTCTCAGACACATCTTACTTTGGTGTAGAACTTTAGCACAGGACGTGCATCTTTCTCCCGAATGAGTTCCAACACAAAGGAATCTCCAATCTTTACGCCATGAACTTCACAGAATCCTTTCCAGTCTCTTCCTAATCTCATTCTTCCGCGACTATTTTCTTGCGCAAGATGCACCATCCAGCTAACTCCATCTTGTCCCATCAGCATTATCGTCCCTGCTTTGTTGATGCCATTCACTTTCGTGAAATGTAGTGGAAGCTTCTGCGCAAAACATTTGATTGACGCAAAGTGACTGAGCAGAACACATCTAAAAAACCTATATATGGACTAATAGGCAACCTCGAGACTTACCATTTTATTGCTTTTAATAGAGTACGGAGTGATAGTTAACGTCACAAATCGGTTTTGACTTGATGAAAATGAAGCTCCCGCTCTCGACCAATACTTCCACTTTTCTACATTCAAACTTTCCCTTAAGCTGCTTTTGTCTTCGATGCTCTCCTCTTCACTTTCGTCATTTACACTGATGTCGTCTCTGCTTGTATCTTCACTTTCCTCTGTTTCGCTAGTCTCTTCTCCGCTGCTAGAACTCGTGGAGAGGGAATGTACATCGGTACCTTCAGAACAGTCTACTTGCCTTCTTGTGTCACGGTTGGTTTCTGCAGGGCACAAACGAAGAACAGGCTTATCTCCTGTTCCAACTAGTTTAAACCTGAAGGGATCTCTAGCTTTTATCCCGTTTACTTGGCAGAAACGTCTCCAGCCTCCTGAGATAACCGTAGTGTTGTTTGCTTTGTTGTGTCTCAAAACTAACTCCCATGTTCCACCATTTTCATTCTTCAGAACCATCTCACATCTTTCTTTCAGACCATTTGAGTTCACAAAATCCCTTGGAAGATTCTGCAACATCAGATATTAAACACACTTTAGTTCCTCTTTCTGTAAGGGATTCATAAAACCGAAAGTTTTACTAACTCACCAGCGTATCATCCCGTAGGCTTGAAGGCGTGAGAGATCCCACGAGATAAGAATGCAGATCGACCTCATATCTATGTTCTGCTTGGTACAAACGGATTATAGGCGTTTCCGAGTTTTGGACCAGTTTGAATGTAAAGCGACCTCCTTTTATCCCATTGTCACTGCAGAATCTTCTCCAGCCGTATCTGATATAACTGTTAGCCCCGCTTTTGTAGTGACCCAAAGTTAAGTTCCATGATCTTCCCGTCTCGTTAAGAAGAACAATCTTACCGTATGTTTTGCTCAAACCGTTTGACCTCACAAAACTAACCGGAATATACTGCAGCCCCATCACAAAATTGGCAAAACATGAGTCTAAATCAATCTAACTAACATGAGGCTACCAATTTTTAAACTGTGAGGTTTTTGCTCAATTAGGGATCTAACCAGTTTATCTTGGCGCAGGCTTGAGACTGAGACATTTGCAACAAAACAAGAATTGTCTGATGAAGAATCTTCTTCTTTTATCCTTGTATTCTTCTTCGCTCTCTCCTTCATTGGTCTGATTTCCGGAGCTGAAACAATCGAAATTCCATAGGGAACCATCAAATTTGCTTATTTTTCCCAGAATTTTCGAGTGCATTTCCAATAGAAAAAGACAGAAAATTTACCAGTGTTGTCCTTGTCCTGATGATCATCGCTATCATCATCAATGTTGTGGGAAGATGTATACTCAATCTCACAGCAACTGGGTCCCAATGCAGTGACATGAAACACCAAATCTCCTTCTTTTCTGAAAACAACGACATCGCCGATACGAAGATCATGCGCTGTGGCGAATTCCGTCCAGCCTCCGGTGAGTCTCCGGCCATCGAATTTCACTTCCCAAGTCGTATCTGAAGCGTCCGATCTCAGTTTCGCAGACTTGTACTCGTTTCTTCCTTCGATATGCTTTGAAAAGAATGCTACAGGAATGTTCTGCAACAACATGCAACAAGAGTTTAAAAAGAAAACGAAACCATCTCTCTTCAATTAGTTATACTCGTTGAGAAGAGAGACAGAGATAGATTGTAGTAGTACTAAGTGGGAGTGGAAGCCGGGAAGTAGAGGCTGAAAGAAATGTGGGTTTGTCGGAGATTGAAGAACTGGTTTCGCCATTGTCGTCGACCACCTCCAAGGAGAAGAAAAAAAAAAAACCAAAAACCATATAATTTATCTCCAAATAACTGATTTTTGCATTCTTAATCCACCATTGATCAAAACCCTTTAAAAAAAAAGTTGTTTAGGGGGGAAATTGAAAGGAAAGAAACCCTAATTCTTTTGCTACAGTAAAATTTTAGCTTTGTCGGAAACGTTCACATCACAAGACTACTTTTTTTTTTGTCAGTGACCTCGTGAACCTCGTTCAGTACACTTTTACTGTTCACTCTGACCATCATTGAAACTGAGAAGGTAAACTCGAGAATCCAACTAATTTAAACAAACCCCTTTAACCGCAGTTTAATCGAATTTTAGACAAAACAGTCACAAACCATAAGAATTTGATAATAATCTTCAGACACAGATTGTTTCGATCTTTTTAAAAAACTTAAGAACGGGAGTTGCATCTTCCCAAATCAACTCTAACACGAAACGCTGGCCAATCTCTATGTCATTAGCTTCACAGAAAACTTTCCATCCTTTTCCCAGTCCTCTCTTTCCATATTTGGATCCATCCTTCACAAAACTCGTTACCAGCTTCTCACCATGTTTATCCATCAGAATTATCTTATCGTGCTTGTAAATCCCGTTGATCATCGTGAAGCCTAAGGGTAGAACCTGCGCAGCCAGAAAAAAAATACAGATAAATCAGAAACAGAGAAAAAAAACAAACCATAAATCAGAACCTTACAAGTTTCGAGCTTCTGAAATTGTAATCTGTGAGACTGATCGTGACGAATCTGTTTTTCCTTGAAGATGATGAAGCTTCCCATCTAGGAAGCCTCTTTATCTTCTTCTTCCCTCTCTCTCCGCTCATGTATTTGCTCATTAGTTCCGAACACTCTTCTTCAGGACAGATACAGAGCATTGGACTAGATCTCCCGTCTCCGACCAGATTAAACGGGATTAGATCTCCTATTTTCCTCTTGTTCTCACGGCAGAATATTTTCCAGCCTCCTCCGATGTAATAACTTCTGTCTGATTCTTTAAAACTCAAATCGAAATTCCACGACTTTCCCTCTTCGTTCACTACAATCATCTTGTGACATCCCCTGTTCACAGCTTTCGAGCTCGCAGCTATCATTGGAAGACGCTGCAACACCCAATCCCCAATTGTACATCATGAACATGGCTTCTACGTGTAGAATAGAAAAAAGAAAAAAAGAATGAAGCAAGTACTCTCACAAGTTTGTCCGATTGTAGATTTGCAGCAGTGACTTCTGCTACAAAACAGTAGTCGAATGATAAAGAAGACTTTGGCTCTGTTTTGAGTTTTAGTTTCTTCTTCCTCATAACATTTCCTGAAACATTAGAAACAGTTTACTTTTCAGATCAACAAGATTTCAACAAACGCCATCCTCTTCCGGTGATCTTTGATTCAAGCTATAAATAACACAGAAAAGTTAAACTTACTAATATTGTGCTGATTCTCGTTGCCAATGTCGTCCTCTTCCTTGATGGTGTGAGATTGTGCATACTGAATCTCACAACAGCTAGGACCGAAAGGAGTGACATTGAACACCATGTCTCCTTCGTGTTTGAAAATAATGATGTCGCCGATTCGAAGGTCATGTGCTGTGGCGAAGTATTTCCAGCCTTGGGTGAATCTCCGGCCGTCTACTTTCACTTCCCAAATTTGTTCTGACACGTCCGATCTCAGTATCGCCGTCTTCTGCTCAAATTTTCCTTCTATGTGCTTTGAGAAGAAGGCAACAGGTATTGTCTGCAACCAACAATAGGGAAAATTTTAAAAACCAGAAACAGAGAGAGATACGGATACTGAGACAGAGAGAGAGAGTACAAGGTGAGTGTCGAAACCGGGAAGAAGTGGCTGGAAAAAATGTGGATTGGTCGGAGACTGAAGTGATGGATTCGCCATCTCAAACACTTCAGGAGAAGAAAAAAAAACTAGAGAGATCTTTGAAACTAAATCAAATTCTTAGAGAAGTAGAATCCATCTAAGTAGCTCTCTGGATATGTTTGCTTGAATGTTGGTAGTGACTTCCTTCTTCTTTCCTGGCAGGAAGAAAAGACCAGACTTTGTTCTTTTCTGAAACATAATATGGTTCAAAGGTGTTTACTTTATAGTACAAAGGTTCTCAGACTTTTTTGTTTTTGTCATTGATGGATTTCGAGAAGGTAACGTGAGTGATAGTAAAAAACTGTCGAGTTTTGGTGCTTTCTTTGAATCTTTTGGGTAAAGTTAAAAAAATAATAATAATAAAGACGAAGAAAATATCTTGGTGTTAATTCCAAAGTCATCATCTATTTTGAATTCCAAGTAAATGACCCATCAAGATCCTGTGGTGGTTACAAAGAAAGATCATCTATAAGGGATTTATTTTTCAGAAAACGTAATGTGGCATTGGAATAATCAATAGACAATAGAATGTTTCAGGCTACGCTGCAAAACGCTCCGTTTTATTATCACGACTTAAGACTTGCAAGAATGAAACATCAGAGTGTTGTAGGAAACCCAACAACACCAGAGACACAAGTCAATGAATATACATGTAAATGATGACTAGAAGAGAAGTGTGTTTTGTTTCAACTGAAATACAACAGAGAACCAGGGATCTCACGAACACGATCATCCTTACTAGGGAGAGAGATGATGAAGACTTCCTGGTTTCTACTCATCCCTTGTCGCAGGATCCATTCCGGTCGAGGGACTATCAGCAAAATATTCTGGATGCTTCACGTTCACACCATACTGCCAACCCGAGATTAATCACTGGTTAGCTTTCCACAAGTAGCTACGATGAAATGGAAAAACTTTACATATCTGCCTACACTACTACAACCCACAATATCAGAACTACTTAGGCATGCTTCTAAACTTTTTATGTTGATTCTGAGATACTGAATAAGTCTAATGCCTTTTAAATGAAGAGTATCGGTCAAAACCACATTTGTAGCTTAACTAAAATCAAGAAGATCTACATTTTCTTCGCATACTTTAGACGTCTGTGGGTCAAAAGCCACCATGGGAAGCATGTGATTAAAAAAAGAAGAACTACTTTTACCTCACGCAAAGCTTTTGAAAGGTCTTCCATTGTCAAAATCAAACGCTTATCCTGTTTCAAAAAAATTAATATTCATGACATAATCTAAAATATAAACACATTTCATAACTGCCGCACAAACCAAAAACGAAAAGGGGGCAAGAGGTTACCTTTTGCTGTTTTTTGTCTTTCACAACTGGTGCTGGTCTAGCCTTGCAGTGCCTGTATACAAATTTACAATTTGGATTACTTGGGAGCTTATGTCAATAACTTTTATCGTAGACACCTTTTCATCTCATTTACTCAGAATCGGCTGCTTCTCTTAGTCCAAGTCAACGATAAAAAGGGTACGAAAGTTTATGGAGACGGGAATGCAAACTTACTGAAGAGCGTCGCTGGCAACATCTGCAACAAACTTTTGTGTAGCCACAGCAACTAGCCTTATTCTGTCAAACCAGTAGACAGATCATCAGCACAACAAACTGGCAAGAATACGCACGCATATAGATTATGCAAGAGGATAAAACGCAACAACTACAAATCCCGATGCTAAGCACTCGAGCCGAAAGAAACAGATGAACTCCCTCATTGATCCGTGCATACAATCTGACGTCCACATATAATCAAACTAACCTACAGGAGTGCTGAACCTAGTAATGTATTAACATATGAGAAACTTATGAAATCTGAACTGATTCTAACCAGGACATCTGCTTTCACTGCAGGTAAACCATTTTTAAACCCAAACAATGATTCTGATTATAGCAACTAGTCTGGCTCTTTCATTATTAAGTAATGAGTACCAAATAAAACTGAACGGAAATACCTACAATCGTACGTCGGGGCACTGAAACCCACTCTTAGCCAAGTAGTGCTCCACTAGATCATCAGGAATCTGAAGGAACACAACAAATCCAGAACTCAATCAATACACATGTTCAATCATTGGAGAGCAGGAAAAAAAAGTTTTAAATAGTACGAAGGGAAGTCTACAGTGGGAGTGTAATCCATCAGAGAAGCAAGGAACTCTGTAAGAGCAGCATCATCTTCATGCTTTGCCTCGCCAGATTGTTGACCGTGATTCATCTCTCAAGTGAAGGTCCTGGCCAACACCTTTAACTAAAAAAGATTTTCGAAACCAGAAACATTAATAGAGAAGTAAGTTCTGAATTTACTCAATGACCAGATTCGGATATGGGAAATCAAATCAACATCACTAGTCTAGAACTAGTATCAACCCCCAAATCAAAAAACTTACACGAAACCTCAAACACAAGAACTTGTATTTTAAGTTGACAAGAAATTTCTACTACAGAAAATCTCCATTTCAAATTACGTGATGAAGTGTCTGAATTTTCTATTCCAGATTTCTTCTTCTTTACTGGAATTATAATCGGTAAGATACGAACTATTCCTGATCGCTGAGTAGCAAAAAAAAATCATTACCAAGTTTGAACGACGTGAAGCATAGCAATAAGAGGGACTCTGTTTTCAAAATTACCTCGACAACAGATAATCTATTCCTGACCAAAATTCGATACCGCCCAACACAAATTCGATAATGAGCTGAATTTCGAAACTAGAAAACTCGACAAAGTGAGCGAGATTGCGAACCTAAACGACGCCGTAACGTGAAGAAAAGCAGGGAATTGAGTTGAGAGGAGGCGATGAATGCTAAGGAAGAGAAGTTTCGACGGATTTTTGGCCGGGAGAAGAAGGGATCGGAGAGTCGACTACTGGGTCCCCGTCGAAACCCTAAATCTCCGACTGGTCCAACTCGAAGCCATCTCCACCGGTTGGATTTAACAGTTGAGAAGACTCTTCAAATGGGCTAATAGGCCTACTCGGTTAAATTAGGCCCAATTGACCTCTGCTGATCCTTTATACTTGCATGATTAGGCCCAATTGACCTCTGCTAATCCTTTATACTTGCATGATTTTATTTCCCGGAGGAAGAACAAAAATTAACAAAAATATTTTTATCTCCCGAAGAAATCGACAATTTCCAAAAAAAAATATATATATATTTAAGAATATCCAAAAGAAATTGTCAATCAATAAAAATCTCAGATCGTGACTTAGTAGTGTTCTTCAATTTGCATAATGATCTTTTTTTTTGGTTGGGAGACAAAGAATATGACAATGAAAGCACTCCAATCCACCATCTAGACCGAATATATAATGACTACAAATCCTACAAAAGCACTTTTGTTGTCTCTATTGTCAACTCATAGTCTTATTAGATTGAAAAAAAAAAAACAGAGAAAGTATTTTAGAAAAAGAAAAAAACCTTATGTAAGTAAGAGTAGTTCAATTTTACGAGAGGCGGGTAAATTCAATAAAGGAGTAGATTAATTATCTCACCCCTAAAAAGAGAGAGACATCATTATCCGACTATATGAGGGTAAGCAATTACATCGTTTTCAGAATACTTCGTAACTTACACAAAACTGTGTCTATGTAGTTTGACAATGTCTCATACAGTTTTGTCTTCAACGTACGTTCAAAATGTTTTTTTATACACAGTACTTAGTGTTTCGTTATTCTTGTAATCAAGCTATAATGACGATAACAAAAACTCGTAAAGAGAATAGTTGCTTCTTCTCGTAAAAGACGAACTATGGTGGCCTATCCAATAAAAATTTACTTTGGGCATTGCGAATCTAAAAAAAGGATTGTTTAAATAATAATTAAATATCAAATCAAATCAGGAGAGGCAAAACATGGTGACCTATCAAATCTGTTATTTCAGACGAGGCGAATGAACGAAGCAATGTTCATATGATCTAAATGGAATATCCACTATATTGTGATGATCGTGATCAAAATCTAAAGATCATCTTTGTATTCTTCACGTTAGTTTTTTTTTTCCTTTATCAATATTTACCACCAATAACGTGCAAAATAAATTAAAAACCGACCAGAAGAAAAAGATTTGAATCTTTTTTTTTTTGTTAAAGGATTTAAAAGATTTGAATCTAAAACTAGTACTTAAAGATAAATTTTGTACGTAGGTCTTTTGCATGTAAAATTGAATTAAAAAAAAACAGTCAAATCGGGTTAATTCCTCCCAATTAATTTGTATACATAAATAATATAATATATCATAGACTAATGAAAAAAACTAAGTATATAACTGAATTTTGTAAAAATTAGGTTAGTCAGATGTTCGCAGCTAACCTGGTTGACAGATTTGTTTTTGATAAAATGGTATTTAGATCGATTTTTAATTTCAAACATTACACTAAGATAAAATCAAGTAACCTTTGTATAATAGTAATAGCTATTTAAAAAGTCGTGACTCATGTGTTGTTGTAGGGTTACTACTTTAGACTTCCGGTTTCTAACCCTTGTTTAGAAAAGTTGTAGTGCATAGTTTAGAAAATTTGTAGTGCATAGTTCCTTATCTAGAAGAATAGAAGTTCGTACGTCACCAAACACCACTAAAACTCAAGTTGGGAATATGTTCATTAGCTTATTTATATATTAATTATGTTTTCCCTTCCAGTTTGATGCTATATTTTTGCCCCTAATCCTCAATTAACTAGCTTATAACAAAGTTGGAAATATTAACAGCAATATGCTGTATAGTAATTATATGTTTATGTGGATGTAATCTGACATGAGCTTTCTTTGGTGATTGGTTACCTCTCGCCAACAATTTCTATCATCGTTGAAATATACTAAAATAATTAAAAAAAGGAATGAGAGCAATCAATAAGAAAAAAATGGCTGTTCAAGTACAAAAGTGGAATCCGATTATCCACTAATTTACAATTAAATATTGGAGATTTGTTTTAGGGAAAAAAAGTTGGCATGCTATATTTTATATAAAAAAAAAAAACTTGTGGAGTATTTCGAATCCAAGTGGCCTTGCCTCATACGAAACTTGCATCTTTAGTAAAGCAAAACACGAACTGGATATTGCTTAAATATATTTAACACAGTTACGTGTTTCATACTTTTTTTACGTCTTATTTCTAATAACCACCCGCTTAACGATATCACTAGATTTACTTTTGATTAGTAAATTAATTAACAACTCGTAAGTTTGATATGAGAAAACACAACATCAAATGGTTCGTAACACCTCAATGTTCGTTCATTTCGTCCGGCGGCCAATTCATCAGTTTATAATTAAAGAAATAAAAAACTGCAAAGCTTGTTAAGTGGCTTAGTAGTTAGTAATATTTGTTACAAATATCCTGAGATTGATCGAAGCTATATTGCTGTTAATGTTCAAAACCAATTGTTGATACATAATATTTGTTTCCACACCGAACGTTAATGGAATTTGAAATAGGTACAAATAAAGTAAATCAATTAGATGTTCTTCTAATGTTCGGCTAGTGTCTAACAATTATTTGAACTATCCGTTCATGTCAATCAGATTTTTCAAGTTCATGTTATTCATGTGAAGATAAGTACTAAACGATGAGCGGTGATTGTCCGTGCAGAAATAAATGTGTACTCTCTACTGCGAAAAGGAGCAAGTGGAAGCTGACGAAACGTGGGACACAAAGAAATAATACAATAATATTTTCTCATTTTAAAATGATGATTAATGGAATGCCAATGAAGCAATATGGCCCCTCTCATATTATTTAGTGTTTTCTTTTGTTTTCTATTACTTTTGAATTCAGTAAGAAACTTGGGAACTGTTTTAAAAAGGAGGTTAAATTACAACTTAACATAACTTCACTTAATTTAGAAAGGAGGTTAAATTATTAATTTTGAATCACTCACATATATCAAAAAATATTTTATCTAGTTTATGTTTTTTTTAGTTTTCCTTTCTAGATTTTATTTTAATATTATAGATGAAAGTTACTTAAAAGCCAAACAAACATAACAGAGAAAAGCATAAAAGAGGGAAACGTACATTTTTAAAAAGAAGAAAAGTTTGTGGCGGAACAAAAACTGAAGTGGAGAGAAGCTTGGACTTGTGATTAATAAAAAATTAGTAAAAGACTAAATATTAGTTAAAGAAAAACCAAGGAGGAACAAAAAGTCACGGTATTAGTTTTAACCGTGGATTGGATTATTCTGCAGTATAATTTTTACTGTTTTAAATCAGAGCTATAGATATGGCACCAAATTACACATATCATATATATGTATGGTGTTTCACCACATACACAGCATACATTAAGATTTCTAATGATCTTATCCATGTCTCATAATGCAAAGAATAGAATCATCACATAGCCTGGCTAGAGAGCGAGAAAAGAGAAGAGAGAATAATATATATATGTCAAATCAAAATATCATCAAAGCCAAATGAATTTTGGAAATGAGGAAGAAGAACAAAATGAGATTGTTGGCACTTTAACCCACAATCTCTCTCTCTCTCTCTCAAATCATCTTCGTCGCTCTTATTATCGTGCTAACATTGTCATATTCCACTATACCCCAAATCTAATATGCTCTTTCACTATGTCTTGTTAAATTTCATTACAATATTAAAATGTCAATGTGAGCAGATGGATAATATACATCGATTTCAAAATATGCCTATATCTGTACGGACTATGTATATCTCAACTCTCAGATCATTGTATTTTATACACACACACAAAAAAAAAATGAAAAAGAAAAAGTGGCTAAGTGTCAAGTTATATGCTGATGCTTGAAATGAAACAAGGAATCATAACACTGTGTCCCTTTTATATTTGTCACTATTAAATATAAATTAAAAAGTTCCAAAGAGAGTTTTAGAGTGGATATCGCCCCAACACACGTCCCGCATAAACTTTTGTTTAATTTGTTAACCAAATTTCGATTTAAACATCTTGTTACTAATCAAAATCATATGCTTGCGATCGTCTAATTTTTCTTATCACATGCTTGAATCTAGATAGTGATATAACCACAAACGAGACTAGTATACATGTTATGGTCGAAGGTTTTTTTTCACAGTATAAAATTACTTTACTGCACCGGTTAAAATAAGATTATCAATTAGGTAACAAGACTTTTTTTTTTGGGCAAACCATAAGCCATAAGGTAACAAGACTTTAAAATAATCTTGGACGTCTTAAATATTGTCACCCTCCGCAAATTACCATGTAATTTTTTTTAAAAATAGGCGTTAAAGGTAAAAAAAGAGAGTTGGTTTCACTAAATTCTGTTAATTAATAGTAATCGTCACTTTCTTTGTCCCCAAGTTGCTTATACCTATAAATACCTCTTGTTACCTTCTCCGTTGTCCCATACTCAACCTCCCTTTTCCACATTAAGTGAGAGAAATACTATAAAGGAGAATTTTTCTAGAAATTTGATCTCCAACAAATCAGAGATATACAAAAGAGATTGCAAAAAGAAAAAAAGAAGGTATGAGACCATTGAGCGTTCAGTCGAGGTTGGCGATACACGCCGCGTCACCATCCTCATCAGCCTCCGTGAATCACCGAGTAGCGCCGCAATCGCCGTGGCACTCGCCGGTTCCTTACCTCTTTGGCGGTTTAGCGGCGATGCTTGGACTCATCGCTTTTGCTCTTCTCATCCTCGCATGTTCATACTGGCGCGCGTCTTCCTCCGGCGAAGAAGATGGCAGGAACGGAGGAGGAGTCGACGAAGAGAAAGAAAGCCGGTCTGGGGAAAAGGCGGCGAACGGATCGTACGAGGAGAAGTTTCTGGTCATAATGGCCGGAGATGACTTGCCGAGATTTCTTGCGACGCCTGCTATGAAAAAGTGTACTTGTGGTAGCCACGAGGGAAAAATGGTGATTTTTCAGGAGGATAGTGTTGCCGAAGAGGAGAAGAAGGTGAGAGAAGTTGAGGAGAAAGTGAAAGATACAGGAGAAGAGCCAACAACTAGTCACTGAGCTTTTTTTTTTTCGTTTCTTTAATTAATGTCTTTTTTTCTACTTCTTTTTTGAGATTTCTCTGGGGGATTCGTCCTGCTTATGATTCCCAGGAATGTAAATTTTACTAGAGAGCAAATTTTGGATTTCACTTGTTCTGTAATGTATTTTTGTTTTGTTTTGCTATACTAAATATTTGATCACTTCACACTCAAAAGGGATTGTGCGGTTTCAACCTAAATTTGGGTTTAATATCTTTTCCAGAAATCAAACAAACTACTTACATTAATTTAAAAGAATTTTAGAAAATATTTGTGCAAAGTGAAAGCGGTCGGAACTAAACAATTAAACGTAAGTCAAAACAAACACAAATACATAATCTTAACCTTAATTTTTATTTTTTGATGTCTTAAGTTGGGGCTCGGTTTTTTTTTTTTCCTTGTATTGGCAAATGTAATATGTTCTCGCCTCGTATGGAAAATATTTATTTATTACCTTTCTTTTAATATTTTAAGTGAAAATACCAGCTGATTTCGAAAATTTTCATTTGGTGGATGAATACAAAGTCACCTGTTGTATTCATCAGAAATTTATTTTCAGTACGGATCAACATGGTAAAACGATCTCACCAACCATTAATTTGTGATTTAAGAATGTTTTTTAATTTTAAATATTTGAAGTAATGGTATGGCATGGCATTATAATAAGTATAGTCTCGTCTATGTCACAAACAAAGCTACTTTAACTCTTTAAGATCAAATTTCTACATTTCATTTCCCTTTTTTAAAAATAATAGTATAAACTAATAAGAGTTATAAATACTGTATGGACAGCAAACTTCAAAACGATCTATTTCTTTTTTTTTTGAAAAAATATTCTCTAATCAGAACAATAAGCTGATTAACAAAGATAATTAAATGAGCAAATCATTTTGTGTGCCAAAGAGTTAGTGCATTGCGACACGTGTTACATAGTGGATATTATAGTAGCAAAAAGAATAGATTCGGTTTTGACATTTTTGACATCGTTGAGCTGTTCTTCGAGGGCGTCGAGTAGCCGCGTCCTAAAGAAAGTTCCAAACAAATTCTCTTCCACTTGGATTTCTTTCTCTCTCATTTACTGCTTTTATTTTAATTAATTTTCTTTTTGGAGACCATATTAACTCCACACATATCTCTAAATTTAATTTCCGTACGTTTAAATACATCACGATGCAGAAACGCTTTAGGTATAATTAAGAAGGTTTCGATTTGAAAACAAGTGCAGTAAATTAAGGCTCTAAATAAAACGGCGTGGTTGGACGGAAAAGTATCAAAACCGTCCACACCATCTCTATTCGAAACCTAAAATTATGTTTTATGAACGATATAGACTGTTTAGATTTTAGAATATAGAGTTTAATATATATATTTTTATCTTAAAATTTGAAAGCTGTTGGTGATTACAAGTGATGTGTAACATGAACTAATATAGTCATATAGACATGAGTTGTGTGTTATTGTATTATTATTATATAATGTATTATTCCGATAAAATTAGAGGAGCTGGGGAATTTATGTTAGGATAACAAAATCAAATAACTCATGATATATTATTATGTGGTCTACATTTTAGGTGAAAGTACTAAAACCCATATCCTTAGACTGGGCCCAACTGATCATTAGTAGCCCATATGTGTTCCACTACCTGATTCAGAGGGTTTAACAGAAACTCAGAAATGGCTAAATCTTCAATTTAATCCTCGTCTTAGCGAAGAGAGCTCAATGGTCCAAGAGACGACGAATCTCTCTTAGATCTTATGATCTGATCCGATCAGAAGAAGAGGAAGATGGGAATCGTGTTCACGAGTTTGTTTTCTTCCGTGTTTGGTAGCAAGGAAGCTCGCATCCTCGTCCTCGGACTCGACAATGCCGGAAAAACCACTATCCTCTGTAATCAATTGCCTTCATCTCTCTCTCCTTTTCACTTCTGATTATATAGATGATTGAGTGTTTTAAAGCTTCCGATTCGACGTTTATGTGTTGCGTTGCATTTGCCTTTGGGTTTATGTGTTTCCAGATCGGCTTCAAATGGGAGAGGTGGTCTCCACGATTCCGAGTATGTATTTCTCTCGATTTTATCGCCAATTCTGGTTGATTTCGTTAAATTTCTGCGTCGGATCTTCGAGCTGGTCGTAGGCAGCTGGTTTGAATTTATGATTTCCAATTCTTGTTTTGTTCCGATCTGCAGCTATTGGATTTAACGTCGAGACTGTGCAGTACAACAATATCAAGTTCCAAGTCTGGGATTTAGGTGAGTTTCCATTGGTGATGAATATGCTCTATGCATTAAGCTTCGAATTCTGAGTTGCTCGAACAGTCTTTGCTATACAGAAAAAGGGGAGATACGTTGTAGCATTATATTATGATCTTAGATCAATGCTTGCCCTTATGGATCCTGTTAGTCTTCTTTAAGGTTGATTTATAGATTTCAAGGTAAATTGATTGTATAAGCCCATGATAGATAGCAGATCTCACTCCATTGACAATTGAGAAACTAGAAAGTAAGCATTTTTTATCCTCTATATATGATGTCTTTCATATCCATGAGCCATGAAATAGTATGAATAAGACTCAGTTTCTTTTGAAAATTGCTGAGAAAGGGTTTCCGGATATATTTGAAAGGCAATAACTCAACGTATCTGCGTGTTTTCAGCTAATTGTATGTAGTCATTTGCTTTAACATACTTAAGTAGATTTGGTAGAGAACGATTAACAACAATTTTCTTGTCGCAGGTGGACAAACGAGCATCAGGTAGCTTACTAATACCTTTTCCACTCCCTCTGTTTTCCTTTTGCCACAGACGATGGTAACTGCATTTTACTCAATTTTTGTTGGTGATTTATTACAGGCCGTATTGGAGATGCTATTTCCCAAATACACAAGCAGTGATTTATGTTGTTGATTCGAGTGATACAGGTAGAATTGGGGTGGCGAAAGAGGAGTTCCATGCAATCTTGGAGGTAAAATACTGCTAAGGTTTCATCTTCATACGTAACTGGTTTATTACTCTCTGAACTACTCTTGTGGAAATGTTGTTTTCTTTTTGGCTTTAGAGAGTCCCTCTGTCACTATGCCAGCTTATTCGTCCTTGGTTTTATTGAAACTTTTATTCAGGAAGAGGAACTGAAAGGCGCGATGGTTCTTATATTTGCAAACAAGCAGGTTAGTATTATTTACGTCAACTTGTCAAGTTGTTTACCTTCCCACAAAGTTCTGATAGATTCACCCGTCTATTGTTAATCATGAAGCTAATTCAGAATCCATACAACATTAGTTTGGTTTGTGAATGTATATTGTATGATGACGATGCCGTAATGAAATGAGCAGGATCTACCAGGTGCACTTGACGATGCGGCCGTGACAGAGGCCTTGGAGTTGCACAAGATAAAGAGTCGGCAATGGGCAATCTTCAAAACTTGTGCTGTGAAAGGCGAAGGGCTTTTTGAAGGCCTAGACTGGTAAGCACATGAAATACTCCCGGAAAGTTTAGGTTCTGCGAAACTCTCTTAATACATTCTTCTTCTCCTTCAGGTTGAGTAATACCCTCAAATCAGGGACCGGCTAACTTCATCTCTCACCTCAAAGCAGCAGTGTGTATCATCTTCTCTACTGTTAGCTTTGTATTCTTTCGTGAGTTGTTGTGACACATACTATTATAACAATTTTAACATGAAACTAACCCATAAAGATTACCAATTTTACTTGCGTTCTCTCTTCGAATTCCATGTACAAGAGCCTATTGCAAAATTGGAATATTTTGATCGTCTGTTAAATAGAGGCAAGCTTGGCCAAAGGTAGAATAAATCAGAACTTGTACCATTCGGGGATGAAACTCAAATCCACAGATCTGTTCTATGTTTCTTTACATGCCCAAGTAATCAAAGTATAACGACAACAAAAGTGGCACGAGACTGCAAAAGACGTTCGTGTAAAAGAGTTTCCTGAGTTTTGTCTATATATTCTTGATTCGACGACCTCCTTTTAAACAATATATAATCTCCCAGCTTCATTTGTATTTTTTTGGGAGTGAAATATGAAATCACGAAATCCAAAGATGTTAGAATTAGGTTGATATGTCACCGGAGCTTCTTTCCGGTATGATACCATGATCGATTGGGATACTGTTGCTGCTTGAACCTACTCCTCCTGTTTGGTCGGAAAAGAAACGTACGACGACACAAGTTATGTTATCTGCACTCCCTCTTTGGTAAGCTTCCATCATCAGTCTTTTTGCACCTTCCTCGGGATCTTCTATTGCCTTGATCATGCCTACCGCTTCCTGAGGATAAGATAAGATTTACACAAAGATTGGTTCTCAAGTCCGAGGATTGGGAATGCTTAAAAGGGAAGTCCAGAAATCAAAGGATACTTCTTCCTACCTCGTTAGATACAACGTCCCAGAGACCATCACTTGCAAGAATGAGAAACTCGAGAGAGCTATCAACTTTTACCTCCTGAAGTTTCCATATATGTTCGTGAGTGAACCAAGACAGAATTGGTGAAGTCACTATAGATAATAGTCTACAATGTGGGTATGATGCAAAGCCAATACCTGTATCTCCGGATCAGCAACAACATACTGCTTCAATAACCTATCGCCAAATGCACGAGAAACAGCAAGAACTCCTCCAACTCTCCATGTTCCTTTTATCATAATACCAATTCAGTAAATAATATAAGCACATATAAAGGGGAAAGGTTTCAACTAAACGTCGTCTTACCAGCCCACATGACAAATCCTCCCGCATCTTCAATTCGTTGGCGCTCGTCACTTTGATCCGGCTTGTGATCTCTGGATACAGCAATAGCTATGACAGAAGAATTATATTAGCACAAGAGAAGACAACTAGACCAACATTCACAACTTACTCCTAACACCCTTAAGATATGTTGATTACGACAGATTGCAATATTCGTGTACAGGAGTAAAATTGAACAAGTATTACCATTGCCACCTCTGCATACAACAGCTCTAGAGTCCCCTACATTCGCAACCAGTAACCGGTCACCAACTAAGATGGCTGTTGACGCAGTAGAACCAGCATCCCTGTTCTGACTGTTTTCCGATTTAAGAAACTCCGAGTCTGTTTGGTTGTATGCATCAGCTGAAATGAGAAGCAAGCAAATGAAAAAAAAATCAGAACGATAAATTAGGCAACTTGCTGGGTCTATATAATAAAACCTCTGGCTAGCAAGATTGAAAGTGAAAACAACCTATTGCAGCTGTAGTGTCAGAGATGAACTTTGGATGCCTGATCAGGTTACTGAATAGATTTTGCTTCACATATTCAGCTGCACGTGCACCTCCATGTCCTGGATATAAACATAAGCTACATCACTATATTGCAGTAAGTAAAGATGATAAAATGCTACTAATTCGAATTGTTCACAGATCATATACACGAAAGGCTATTAATTTGATCAGTAGAATCAACGAATTATGGTTCTTATGATATCCAATTCTGCATAATGCCATAATCTGAAAATAACACTGGAAACTGTTACACGCAAGATATAGTCACCAACTCATTTGTTCCTGTATATTAGAGAGAGACGTGTATACCGTCAAAGACTCCAAATAGGCCAACTATTTCGCCTTCAACACCATCGATTCTAGTCTCATAGAAGTCCTCCATTGAAGATCTTTTCCCGGGAGAGCTCGCATATCCATAGCTGAACTTCCCGTTCTGACTGTACATAATTAAGTAAAATGCAAGTAGTCTCGTTACAATCTTTATCTAAAGTGATAGCAACAGTAGCAGCATCTACAGTCATAGCTCTTTTGTGTAGAAGAGTAAAGCCAACATAAGAGAGATGTAAGACACTATCCACCTATTCGCTCCAACCTATATATATCAATCTAGATCAGTAATTAATCTATGCTGCTTTCTCAATCCTAGAGCTTATACACTGAAAAATCACAGAAATGATTGAAGCTGGGCAAAAGAGAAAAAACGGACCTGAGGCCGCCGCCGCTAACAGGTCCATCGTCGGCGTGAACCTGGCTCGAAGATGACAATACGGAATTCAGATATCCCATACCTCCGCAGAACAGTCTTGCCTTGAATCGGAGCAAAATCAAAAGATCGAATTCAATTTCGTAGCTGATCGAGCTCCCTTTTTCCGCCAATCAAACCCTAATACGACGTCGAAAGCATACGTCAGTGATATGTTATACACGAATAAGCAACGGATCAGCGGTGCGCGAAATCGATCAGATCGAAAAATTAGACAAAACGAGGAGAAAGAGTAGCTATGCGTACTAGGAGGAGGAGAAGGAGAAGAAGAAGAAGAAACAGATGGATATTTCAGATTTGACGATAATCACAGCCAGATTTGGGGATTCAAAGCTCGATAAGAGATCTTAGGGATCCTCCAATGGCTCTGGTCTTCGTTTTTGACAAACTGGCAAAAAGGAAGAAATAAATGACCAAGAAACAGGTAGCTTTTGAAATCTGCCATCAAAAAAAAATATCAGTGTCTTATTTGGTCGGTAACAATGATTAAATTAAATATTTAACGATAATCTCTTTAATTAGGGGTGGGCGCGGATCGGATATCTCGAAATTTTTTAGTATTTGTGGTTTGCTCCGTTTTTAACGGATATTTAATTTTATGATTTGATTTGCTTCGGAAATATACGGATATTTGGATTTTCGGATATCCAGAAAATTTACAAGTATTTGCTGATATTTGCGGATATTTACGGATATTTATGAATATTTAGTTTGATCCGTTTAATATACACAAAACTGAAAGTACATCAATTTTTATTATAAAAAAAAATATTTTTTATCTAAACTATTAAGTGAAAATAACTAAAAGAAAATATTTTAATTTATAAAAAAATCTATAAAAAATAAACCTACAAAATTAAGATGAAAAAATGATATTTTATATTTAAAAATAATATTATCTATTTGAAATTTTAATATTAAACTTTACTAATATAAAATAAAATATTATTTATTAACATATTTTAAGTTTAAACATATTATTTATTTTTTATAATTGGTTATTTAGTCATTTATTTTATATAATCAAAAGAACAATTTAAAATTTAGGAAGAAAATTGAGAATATATTAATAAAAATTTATAATATAATTGATATATACATCATAATATATAATAAATTTATAAAGATACGGATCGGATCGGATATCCGGTGTTATCTAAAAACATATTTGTGATTTACTCCATTTTATACGGATATTATATTTTGCTATTTGCTTTGCTCCGAAGCTTTACGGATATCCGGATTTTTCGAATCGGATTGAAACAATATCGGTTCGAAGCGGATATAACGGATATTTTGTCCACTCCATATCTAATACGAGAAATAAAGAAGATATTTACTTACATCCATAGCATAAGCAAAGGAGAAATCTCGTGGGCCTATATATGTGCCTAAAAAAGATGATTATTATTCCTTTTTATTGGCTGTTTGGCTTTTCGGGTTATCAATCTTTTTCGGTGAAACCAAGTTAATCAAACGGCCGTCTCACTAGGATTATGACACGCGGCGGCCATGCAGATGAGTGTGAATGTCTACCGTTGATTTATCTCACGTCATTCGTCGATTGTACATTACCTTTACACAAAGCCAAAAGTCACTTACATAATTTAGTTTTTTCACTTACACTTCAGTTTTTAGGGAAAATAAAAAGGCTTAGCTAAATTGTTGGTTATTTTGCTGTAAACAACTAAATTTCTCTTCAGATTTAAAAGAAGACAATCCAAAAAAGATCTGAAGAAAACACTACAAGACAAAAATTAAACATTTTGTTCTTGCTCATAGGGAACGACTTCCTCAGAGACATTGATCAACTCCTCCATGGTCTCATAAGAATACTCTTCTTTCTCTTCGTCGTCACCAATAAGATGATTCTCCCTCTGAGTTTGATCTTCCTCGTCAAACATCTTCCACTTGTTCAACCACATCTCCCATTCCTCTCTCATCATTCTCCTCTTCTCCTTCCCTTGTTTGCTCAACGACATTGACACGTCATCGTCCTCTCGTACTTGTCGCTGTACTTCTTCAGATTCTTGGCCACCTCTTCTTCCTTTTCGTCCGACAACAATGACGGTGGCCTTGGACGCCAAGCAAACTGAAGACCCAATACACAAAATCAATATATATATATATATATATATATCATTATTATTAACTTGTTTGCCCTGTGTTTTTGAATTATACCTGAGAGAATTGTTCCTTTAGTGTTTGGTAAAGCAACTTCCCACTAAATGACCAAATGGAAAACCCATTCTCCATCTCGTGGACTGATGATGTTACTGCGGTTCCCACATACCTTTACATAACATAGAGCACTTATATATAACACAATTCTTTCAGAAGTGAAAACAGAGAAGCAAAGCAAATGAATAAAGAACACAATGGAGTAATGTACAAGGTACCTTCCACTTGGATCCCACTCGATATATGTGGCCATAAAGTTGTCAACTGTTGCCATAGTCACAAACTCGTCCACATTGTAAAACTCAAGCTTACCATTGAATCCACTTAACCCATCAGCTAGGACTACGTGTTTGCCAGTGGGAGACCAGAAGAGGACATTGGCTTGCTTGGCCTTGAGGGTAACGAGCTTTGAAACTCTTCCACCGTGTTGTACGGTTTTCATCGAGTAGAAACTGACATCCGGCCTCGGTAAGTCGCCGTGGATCACGGCGAACCTGTGACCGTTGGGCTCCCACGAGAAATCAATGATCTTATCGTTCTTGCTGTCAAGCTCAAGAACCTCTACCGGAATATCTTTCTCCTTGATTCGGAAAAGCTCGAACCCTGAATGTGTGCTCTTCTTTGATTTTGATCCGTATCGATCCACCTTGACAGCGAGATAGTCCCCATTGCTCTGCCAGTACATCTTGCAACCACTCACATTTAAAAGATACTTCTGCCTTATCTCCACCTTGCTAGGGAGTTGAACAAGAGCGACCTAAATATAAAACAGAGAGATCAAACATGTAAGATATATATACGGACAAGAGCAGAGATGTCGAAACAAAGACAGCTCGGGTTTTGTAACATACCCTGGCAGTGGCAGGTTGGTTGCCATCACCTTGTTCAGGAACAAACAGTGCAAGAATGGAATCAGTAGGAGACCAACTCATGTCCAAAACATTATCAACCTTGATTGATGTCTTATCAATTAAGCTGAAAGTCGCAGTCTCGTAGACAGAGATAGTGTCCTTTCTAAGTCTGGCAAAGTATTTATCATCTCTTCCACCAGCCCATCTGCAGAAAATTTGATTTTACAAATGAGTTGAGAGCAGAGGATAACATAGACAAATCTTGAACACAAGTTTTTTCTGGTTTGGAAAATTACTTGAAGACAGGCCACGAGAGGCTGTCTCCTCCAGCTGAAAACTCATCAGCACTTCCTTTGAAACCTCTCATTACTCTACCGCTTCTCATATCAAAGATTTTGATCTCAACTTGCTGCAAAGTAGGACATATACATCAGTTACTCTCTGTCCATATGATAATAGAGATAGAAGCAAAAGGGTGCACTCACACTTGCATCTTGCGGGTTGTCTGGTTTCTGACTATGGTAGGTTACCAAGTAATTCTCACCCGGAGAAACATCAACTAGTGTTACCTTCAAACAGAATGAACATGCAAAGTCAAAACTTCGCGCCATCAAGAGAAAAATGAAATAACTTAGTAACAATCAAATGAACAAAAGCAAACCATGGGGTGCCTATAATGCATGAGAGGTTCAAAAGTAGTAGCGCCACCGTAAACAGCTACACCTGGATTGAGAAGTGTCACTAGGTATGTGCCTAAAGGAGACCATTGCACAAAACTCCCCGTCCAGTTCTGCGTGAGTGAATATATCATATAAGATCAAATCATAATAGCATTTTACATGTGATCCCTATAAAGCACATCTTATGACAAAACTAACTTACTTGAAGCTTATGAACAGATTCAGACTTGGAATGCCTTGTATCGTTCCACAAAACTTGAGTATCAGAGCCACATCTTATGACAAACTGATCCCGGGCTGTTTCATCAGTAAGCCACTTTTGCAGATTTTCCTAAAAATAAATGTACATATCGCATAATAAGCAACACAAGAGATACGGATCGATTCAAAGTCCTCTGAATAAAAAAAAAACAAGATATATATACATTGAATGCATAAGGCTTCACATCCATCAATCTTTCAATATCATCAAACATATAAACGGCCAAGCTTTTCTTGGACCTGCCAAGCTTGTAGCCATGAGTCTTGTCTCTGGCTGTTTCAGCTTCCTGCACAATTCATGGTAACAATCATCATCAAAACACTCTACTAGTTTCCTTTTATTCACCATCTAATAAGGTAAGGAGGAGGATTAGTTATCTTATTTATACCAAACCTGAGGGGTATTGAACTCAATAAAACAATATCCAACGGTCCTGTTGGTATCTTTATCAACGGGCATCGAAAATCCATCTTCCTTGATTACTCCTAATTGATTATATTTGTTGCGAAGGACACCTTCGAGTCTCTCAAACTTGTCCATAACAACAACTGGGAGTTGATCAACCACGATGATATTACCAAACTCAGTCTCAAATTCAGCAAGACGATCAACATCTTCGTCGTCACTATACCAATACAGCAACCAAATTACACATCATAAACCAAACAGGGAATATTAATGCAGAGACCGTATATATGTTATAGAGATAATCACACCTCTCAATTCCAAACTTCTCCCCAGGAGGAAGGACAATGGAATCTAAATCGATCTGAGACAAATCGATCCCTAACATAGCCGCTTGGGCATCTAAATCCATGACCGTCATCAAGAACAGAAACTGCTTAGCTCTGGGAAGAGATTGGCTTAGGGATTTGATGACAGCTGATGGCTCGATAAATCACAAGTCAGAACTAGTAACCTATTTGTAATATATATGCACCGCAAAAGCTTGGGGGTCACGTCTCAGCTAGTCAAGAAGAAAAACGGCAATATTTATATATTCCTTTTTGCCTTCAAAAAAGAAAATTACAATGCTACAATAATCATTAATCTACTCTTATATACACACATATTTATATAACCTTTACACTAAATCTCAACCACCGGTCCTCCAGCCTTTCCCACCAAAAACAGAGCACATTTATTAGGATAACCGATTTACCGTCGGTTTAATGTATTTTCCCATCCGGTTATCTTTGGTTTTAGATAAGCTGTTAGTCTCTTGAGAAGATTGTAAGAAGTGGAATTATGTTTAGAGCTCTAGGATCAACTCTCCTAGATTAGAGCAAGAATCGAAGTGTTATATTTCATAGATTAAAAAGAAGAAAAGCGAACATACTTAACAACTAAACAAAGACATTTACATGATCATTAGAAAAAACTAAGGGAGAGCAGAGCAACCAAAAAATGGTTAATTTAAAAACCAGAGAATGTGTTTAATTAACGGAAGAACAAGAGCGCCTTACTTCACCATCTTCACCAAATTTGACACCAACCATACTCAGCTTCACAAACGACTCCCTCCATCTCTCGAAAAAGCTTTCCTCATCACTCGCCAGATCCTCCACCATCTTCCTCGTCCGATCATCCTCCATCAGTGCAGAATCCGTCTGGAACAAGCCCTTGTGCGCCTCTAGATTCCTATAGTACTGATTATCGAATCTCGACGATGTCTCTGGATCGTTGCTCACCGTCAATGACGACGATGATGAGCACTGGTTCATCAATGTCTCTGCGTAGGAGTTGTCCAGGGACGCGTCAATTAGCTGCAGATTTCCTTTCGAGTCTCGTTTAAACCTTCCATCGAATGCGTTACAGTGCGAAGCCCCGATCGTGTGTGCTCCTGATGGAAAAGTTTAAAGTTTATCCAAAACGTTGCGGTGAAATTGATTAGAGAAATTTCAAGAAACATTGATACCAGAGAGCACGACGAGATCTTGAATCGACAAGCCTTTAGAGGAGAAGGCATCGATCATTTTATCAAGACTGAAATCTGTGTCAATTATGTTCGGTCTGACGTCTGCAGCCACCGATACTTTCCCGTCTCTCCTCCCGGTCGGAATCTCAACTACCGGTCCTCCAGCCTTTCCCACCAAAAACAGAGCAAGACATTCACATTTATCTAAATAACCGGTTTACCGTCGGTTTAATGTATTTTCCAATCCGGTTATCTTTAAGCCGTTAGTCTGTTAAGAAGATTGTAAGAAGGGGAATTGTACATTGGATCAAATACATAACACAAGTCCAATCCGATTTTCAATTTGAACTTTTGTCGATTCCGTTTTAAAATAATTTGTTTCTTCCTTGTTCAGTTGGGATTGGTTAAAACCGGTTAGAGCAATAGAAAGAAGTGAAGTGAAAGTGGTGAGAGTGTTGTTACAGCTTCGACGGCGTCTCTAGCAGCAAGTGCGACGATGTCAGCGCATGAAACAGTAGCGGGACAGAAAACCTCGATGGCATTCTTCGCTCTCTCTATGACTGAGAATCCTCCAAGAGAAGCGTTTCCGGGATCGCTTCTCTCCGTGCCATTCCCTTGTATCAACACTGACGCATCACAACCCTTGCAAGTTGCAACCAACATCACAAGCCTCAGCCCAAACTGTTTTGAATCTTTTCCTGTAATTCGTAATGTGCGTTCGTGTTATACCTGGACGAAACAGTCGTGAAAGAGGAGACGAAGGAGTTTTCCGGGGATAGTTGGATCGGAGGAGGAAGCAGATCTAACAGTGTTTCTGACGAGAAACTCTGCTACAGGACAAGAACCGGCGTAGAAGTTAAAAGAGAGGTCGGAGGAGGCAGTGAGAAGGCTAGATAGAAACAGAAGTAGATTAACAAGAGAGGTATAGTTTATTCGGTAAGAGGCAACCGTTGACGCCATACTCTTGTGTCTCAGTGTTTGGCTCAAGAAGGAAATGGTGGTACAAGAGAGAGAGAGTGTGTGTGAAGGATATTGGTGGTTGTAGTGATAAAGTATGACTGTTCATTGTATTTGATGTTCGTGTCAGAGTGAGATAGAGAAAAATGGTTGAGGTGGTGAAATTGAGTCAACGCATTAATGAAGAAGCGTTGATACTCGTGCTAAGTTGAAATCCACTACTATACATCATCAATCCATGGCGATCATCAATCTTATAAAACATCAAAAGGTTTTAACTATGAATCCGACATATTGTCGGAGAGTAGTAGCCAAGCCAATGCATGCCAGAGTACTTCAGGAAGAAAACTGCTCGACTTTCTTGGAAAATGGGTGAACATTTATTTCCAACACGTTAATGATTCATTTTTTTTTTTAATATCACAAACAAAACTTATGCTGATAACAAAATTTAGAAAGAAAAAACTCATTTTCTAGATTACAAAACCCCTACGAATGTGGTTGTTTTTTCCAGCTTAACGATCAACAAAGACTCCGACCACTAGAATAGAGAGATTTGTACCTCAGTCTCTCGTAGGGTTATCCGCTTTTGCTTCCTCTATCTCTTCTATTTCATCAATGTCATCAATTGGGATTTCTTCGCTATCATATGTCGGCAAATCTGCAATACACAAACAAGACAATGTTTGAGTCTTGGCATTGCACAATACATCTCCGCCATTGGTGCTTGGTGCAGTTCTATAAACATCTCTGATTCTCTCAAACCAAGTCAGCATTTACCAAGACAGCCATGGGCATACCTGATGGAGCCGGTGAAGCGGGGATCCCGGTTCTTTCTCCGGTTACTGGTGATGAATCAAGGAGATATGGGAGACCAAGGAGCTCTAACAAAGACAGTGTCTGAGGATTCTGCGGGATCTCTACATAATTCCACAGGAGAAAAACATTTTAAAACCAATCATCTGTATACTTTACACATCCTAATAGATCTCATCTGGTTATTCATCAACTTTACATAATCCTCTGTATCAAGTACATTAGCTTACCAGGTATGGAGTCGAAGTTATGTTGTGAAGGGTTATATGCAGGGACTGTCCTCGCAAACTCAAAAGGTTTAAATTGACTTTCCTCTAGCTTCTTCCTCACCCACTCTCGGCACTCTTGCATATTCATTGCAGCAGAGCTAGATTCTCAAAACAATAATACATAAGTGGGTAGAAAAACGAATGGGAGAATATAAATAGTAAGTAACTTGCTCAGGATTAGTATACCTGAAATTTGCCCATCTCTTTGTTAGCGGGAAGACAGAATTGAACTTTCTGGTTATTGCTAGCCACTCTTCATCGTACAGGACCTCAAAAGGTCCAGGCTCTGATTCGATTTCAATAATCTAATGAACATCATCCTAAGAAATTATAAGATATCCTTTATTTCTAAAGAAAAGCAAAACCAAGAGGTAGTCAGGAAGGAAGAATGAACCTGTAGAAACTTTCTCCCCGGAAGGCATTTATCGAGGGCAAGAAACTTGGTCACTGAGCCATCGTTCCCATGTTGAACAGCAGCAGCAAATTTGCAGTGTAAATGTGCTGAAAACCAATACCGAGGCTTCAGTTTTTCTAGCAGTAGAGCCGCTGGTTTACTTCCAAGAGTTCTCTGCGCAATCTGTAACAAACTTGGTCCAGTTAATTCCAATCATCTCAAAAACCAAAAATGAAGAAGTAGAAGAAACAGCTTCCCAAAACTGATCACTTTTTACCTCTTCACGGAAGTAAGGTTTTTGCTGAATAAGAGCTCTTGAGTCTCCACAGTCAGTGATTCCAACAGGCCAATCGTGTGAGAGAAATATATCAAGCGGCTCTTCAAGTTGCATCAGCTTCTGGACATCAAACTCACGAACGTGATAGACCGATCTGATGGTTCTCTCATTGTATGGAGGCCGCTCAAAATGTCCTACTCACACACAAAAAAAGAGAGACTGATTTCTCTTTATTAAAAAAACGACAACAAGACAAAACAAAATCTTTAATCCAAGCTCTTCTTCGTCAGAGAGTTTACGAACAACAACAAACCTGAGCGGTAATCCTGCATCTTGTAAATACCGGAAAGACCTCCAATTCGCACATTACCGAACTTCACAACTCCGGCATAGCCCAGAAAGTATATATTGGTGGCAGCCCAACCCCCATAATACCTAGAGAAGCAAGCAACAACCATCAAGGACACATTTTTGAGAAGCAAGCAACAACCATCAAGAACACATTTTTTTTTTGAGGGCACAAGTAATAGTAGTGAGAAAACTTACAATTCCCACATGTAGTTCGAAGCCTCGTGATTCCCTCCAATGAAAATTGTGGGAATCGGGGCAACTTCTTGGCCTGAGTAGTACTTCCAGAAGGATTTCATCTCTTTGTATTTTATAGGTACGTTAAGGCTATCCATGTCCTTCTCGTTTCTCACAGCCTGATTTTTTTCAACCAAGACGAGATTTTTAACACCAAAGAAGCAGCATCGAATGGAACCTTTACTTCCCCTGGAGAACTAGTATCCATACGGTTTACCTGAAAATCGCCGCAGCAGAGGAGGAGGTCGACTTTGGTGTTGTGAAGCTGTTCATGATGTTTAATCGTCTTGTACACATTGTCAAGGTCTCCGTGCATACACCCTTCAATAGCAATCTTCATCCCTCTGTGGATCCTAAGTGATGCAATGTATATGAGTGAAAAAGACTAAATTCGAGTGAACAAACAAAAAGCGCAGCTCATCTAATCCCTCCAGGGCAAACAAAAACAGACTGTAGCAACTGGATTTTAAGAAGATAATCAAAGCTTTAATCATCTATGAGCCCAAACCAAGAGGAATTTCACCACCTAAACTGTAAACTTCATGAATATCAGAAGTCTCAGATACCCAAAACAGTTGTGCATTTAAAAGGTTAGAGCTTTATTGAAAAATCATGAGCTATCTTGAAACCCAGGAAAAGGAAACATGAAAACGCTTCTGAAATCGAGTGAAACAATGGAGTAGTCAAAATCCGTAAGAGAAAGCTCCGACTTGGGAGAATGTTCAATAGAGAGAGAGAAAAGCACTAACTGTTTAGTAGTATCAGGATCCGAAGGCAAGGAACGTAAGCCTGAAGTCTGAAACCTGAATCGTACCCAGGTTCCGAAAAGTAATACCCAGAAACAATTTGCGAAACCAATTAAAAGATTTAAGGGTTGGTTCTTCAGTGTCCCGGAATCGATCGGGAGAGAGTATGCAAACGACGCCGTTCCATGTAAGTAGGAAACGAGGTCGTTTTACGTTCCTTTGACTTTTGTGCTTTTCTAATTTCAACTTTTTAAATAGTAACTCTCTGTTATGATTGAGTATCTCCTCTATAATAATAATCGTTGGAAGCATGAAACACATGTGAAACGAGCAGCAGGAAGCCAACGTTGAAATCAATAACTCGTCTAAGTGGGATTTTAACTTTTTTTTTGTTGAACACAACAAGAATCGTTGTTTTATACTTTTATCTATTAAAAAAATCGTTGTTTAGTGTATGGATTGGTCGAGCTTTTCGAGTTAAAAATTTAAACGTACATATCTAGTAGACAATGTATCTTCAAAAAACAAAACAAAATTAAGGTTACCAAATAGTTATGGGCTTTGGACCTTGTCTTCTTGGACTAGTGTAACTGAACTAAGAAAAATGATGGTATATAATTTAGACGATATTTTTAATATGCACACGATATTTACATTTCCATAAATTAGTTGATTGGTCACTTGAATTTTGGTAGAATTGCCTGCCCATAGAATATTCGGATAAGTTTCGGTTTAGCGAAAGCATTCTTCATCTTCTTCTTCTTCTCGTTATATATATAGAGAACAAAAAAACAGCAAACTCCATCTTCATTCTCCTAAATCCATCCACTCTGCTCCAAAAATCCCACCTTGTGTGGCTGCAAATCTCTCCTTCTCCCTCCGTTGAGCGATGCGCTCGATCATTCGTGGCGCCAAATTACTCCGCTAATTGAATCCCTCTCCCTATCTGTAACAGGCACATTCTTTCTATCAATCAACTATGCAAAACCCTTCAACAGTAACCCAGGAATCAGCATCATCCGCCTTTGATTTCTTCACGCGGCTGAGCGTTTTAGCCTCCAGAAATCGATCTCCATTTTCGAATTCGGATGGGTATTATCCCCTCTCGACCTCCAATGCATTGTTCTTCAATGGTTCCCGGACTCTCCTACACGCCCAGAGGACGCGCAAAGCCGTAGCTTCCCTGAGCTTGAACACTAGTAACAGCGTCGGCTCTAGCCTGCGTAGGTTTATCAGCGATTTCAATAGCTTTATTAGGTTTCACTGCGAGAAGGTGGTCCCAGAGTCCTTCGCCTCCGTCGGAGGAGTTGGGGTTTCGAGCGACGAGAACGGGGTTAGCGAAGGTGGGACCGGCGGGGTTTTGGGCGAGGAGGGTTTGCCATTGAATGTCGTCGAAGCTGATCGGCCGAAGAAAGTTTTGATTTTGATGAGTGATACTGGTGGTGGTCACAGAGCCTCTGCGGAAGCCATTAAAGCTGCATTCCACCAGGAGTTTGGGGATGAGTACCAGGTTCGTTTTTGAAATCTCCTCACGATTGATTGATTACATGTGGCTCAAGTTCACTACAGATTCTCAGTTTCATTGTAGTCAGATTTTGGAGTTTTTTTCTTTCTTGAATTAGAGAATATAGATCTGATGGAAAGGTTTTTAGCTGTTTGAATCACGTAAGAAGACATTGTGTTACATTCACTTGTTTGCTTTATAAAGTCTCAGGCAGCTGAAGAGTGTGGAACTGACTTTTAATTTAAATTATCAACCAAGTACAGTACATTGAAAGTCTGAATCTTGTAATACATTATGTAGTGTGGGTTGTTGTTGATTCTCTTCCCGTACATTAAGAGTGCTTGCGCAGGTGTTTATTACGGATTTGTGGACGGATCATACGCCCTGGCCGTTCAACCAGCTTCCCAGGAGCTATAACTTTCTGGTGAAACATGGAACTCTCTGGAAAATGACTTACTATGGTACGGCTCCACGCGTTATTCACCAATCCAATTTTGCAGCAACTTCGACTTTTATCGCCAGGTGAGGCCTAAGTTCTATGTTTTTGTGACTCCTTCAAACTGATTAATTTGTCTGTTACAACTTTAACTATCACAAGATTCTAATTAAGAGTTTTTGGTGGCCTTTGCTTCTCTTATGGATTTTTTTCTCATGTGTTTTCTTGTCGATTCTGATACCGTTGTCTCGAACTTTACAGGGAAATTGCACAAGGGTTGATGAAATATCAACCAGACATTATAATCAGTGTTCATCCGTTGATGCAACATGTCCCACTTCGTGTCCTAAGATCAAAAGGGTTGCTTAAGAAAATCGTCTTCACCACGGTTATTACAGACTTGAGCACTTGCCATCCCACATGGTTGGTTTATTTACCTAATCCTTCATGCGTAGAGAGATTCTATGGCTATTTTGTTAAAGATCAAATGTAAGATGATGCTTGTTCTGATGTTTAGGTTTCATAAGCTTGTGACAAGATGTTACTGCCCATCAACAGAAGTGGCTAAAAGGGCTCAAAAGGCCGGACTTGAAACATCGCAAATCAAAGTTTACGGGCTTCCTGTTCGACCTTCCTTTGTGAAACCAGTTCGCCCAAAGGTCGGGTCTTTGTCCTCTTTCTTGGCTGTTTCTTGTTGTTTCAAACATATCCAAAATTCAATAGTATGTATTCGATAAAATCACAGGTTGAATTAAGAAGGGAGCTAGGGATGGATGAGAATCTTCCAGCTGTATTGTTAATGGGTGGAGGAGAAGGAATGGGACCCATCGAGGCAACAGCAAGAGCACTAGGAGATGCTTTGTATGATGAGAGTCTAGGTGAAGCCGTTGGTCAGGTTCTTATAATATGTGGACGGAACAAGAAACTCCAAAACAGATTAAGTTCCTTAGATTGGAAAATCCCAGTCCAGGTACTCTATACTTCCTTTCCCTTCAAACCAAATCAGCAATTCTTAAGCATTCGATCAACAGAGGTGTTCTTTTTGTCACAGGTTAAAGGGTTTATAACGAAAATGGAGGAATGCATGGGTGCCTGTGACTGCATCATAACAAAGGTAAACCGAACAGAAGAACCAACAAGAACCATTGTAGTCTAAAACAAACAAAAAATGTGACTTTAAGAATGATTGTTTCTTTACTCTTGGTTTTGTCATTTGGGCTTGTGCAGGCTGGTCCGGGAACAATAGCTGAAGCTATGATAAGAGGGCTACCGATAATCTTAAACGGCTACATCGCTGGTCAAGTAAGTTGAGCTATAAAAAAACCTCCCATTTTAAGTTTTTATTCGGTTTCAGGCTTTCAATTTTGTGGCTGTTTGGTTTTGAGAGCAGGAGGCAGGGAATGTGCCGTACGTGGTGGAGAACGGATGTGGGAAATTTTCGAAATCGCCAAAAGAAATATCGAAGATTGTAGCGGAATGGTTTGGACCTGGATCGAAACAGCTGGAGATAATGTCACAGAATGCATTGAGGCTGGCTAGACCAGAAGCGGTGTTCAAGATAGTGCAAGACATGCACGAGCTTGTCCGACAGAAAAATTGTCTTCCTCAGCTCTCTTGCACTGCCTAGTACTTACTATGTTGTTACTCTTATCTATTCATACATCCTCTTTCTTTTAGTTCTAGACAAGAGTGTAACAATCATATATAACTGTATTTTTTTTTGCCCTTAATGCGAATGCTTAAGGCATATTTACTCACTTTTGAATAATCATAATTTACACTAAATTTCCAATAAATTAATTTTTGATTCTGTCAACATAATGACTAGAGAGAAAAAAAAAAACAACATTAAACTCAAAACGATGTAGTTTGAATTGAAATAAAATATTAGAAAGCAAGAAGAAAAGGGTTTTGAGTTTTGACCTTCTTCTTCTCTTTACCCAATCGGCCGCTCGCTGGGGTTTATCGACTGAGTCCCCTGATTTTCGGATTTTCAACGTATTTCATCAGGTAACTTCCGATTTCAACTTCTCTTTTTCTCTCTCTCTGGTATTAATCGATTTAACGAAGTGAGGCGTTTGATACTGTAATTATATGGACTCGTTGATATTCTTCGATTTTCTCCTCAGCTCAATTGTTTTGATTCTGTTAGGATTTTCGTTTCCTTAGATCTAGTTCATTAAAAGTCAGCAGCTTTTAATATGTAGCTGATATATTTCTCAATTATATGTGGCAATCTGATTGAGTGATTGATTCATATTTTAAGGTTAAGGCAGAAGGAAAGCAGAGATGTTGTACATTATAGGGTTAGGTTTAGGAGATGAAAGGGACATAACACTGAGAGGACTCGAAGCCGTGAAGAAATCTCAGAAAGTATACATGGAAGCTTACACTTCTCTTTTGTCCTTCGGTCTCTCTCCTAATGGTCTTTCCAATCTTGTAAGACTCTCTCAAAGCTCCGTGATTTTAGATTCACCAGCTTCCGCGTTTTTCTGTTCTAATCTTTATTTCTGGGATTTGTCTCAGGAAAAGTTTTATGGGAAACCAATTATACTTGCTGATAGAGAAATGGTGGAAGAAAAAGCAGGCGATATGATTGAAGAAGCCATTCATAGCGATGTCGCTTTTCTCGTTGTTGGTGATCCTTTCGGGTATGGTGCATTCGAGCTTTAACAATGTCTTCTTGATATTCAACTTATAGCAAATAAACTTAGTTAGATATACGATACAATTTAGAATTGGGATTTATGTGTCTTTGTGTTGGAAATGGATTCTGCAGAGCTACAACGCACAGTGATCTTGTTGTTCGAGCTAAGAAACTCGGTGTAAATGTAGAGGTTGTGCACAACGCATCTGTGATGAATGCTGTTGGGATCTGTGGTCTGCAGCTTTACCATTACGGAGAGACTGTTTCAATCCCGTTCTTCACCGAGACTTGGAGACCAGACAGCTTTTACGAGAAGATCAAGAAGAACCGTGATCTTGGACTCCACACTCTCTGTTTGCTGGATATCCGAGTGAAAGAGCCCACTTTCGAATCTCTCTGCAGAGGAGGGAAGAAGCAGTATGAGCCTCCCAGATACATGACTGTTAATACAGCGATCGAGCAGCTTCTGGAAGTTGAGCAGAAGCATGGAGATTCTGTTTACGGTGAAGACACAGAGTGTGTGGGGTTTGCACGGCTTGGCTCTGAGGACCAGACGATTGTTGCAGGGACGATGAAGCAGCTCGAGAGTGTTGACTTTGGAGCACCGTTGCACTGCCTTGTGATTGTAGGCAAGACTCATCCCGTGGAAGAAGAGATGTTAGAGTTTTACAGATACAAAACTGCAAATTAAAGACCACAGGACCGAAGCAGGCTCTTATCTTCTGAGGAATTGATGGAAAGTAGGTGAAACAGTTTTGGTCATTTCTATCTATTTTTTGTGGGTTTTGATGTTACATAAGCATAACTACGATGTGTCTTCGAATATGAGATATTCATTTGGCTATAGTTTGAGGCGCACTTTGTATTGTATTCGAGCATTTTTTTTTTTTGTCGAAGAGAATTTTTAGTTTGAGATATATTTGGTTTGAGGAACTAACACCAAAGGAGAAATCGTTTCGGTTTGTTTTTGCTCGGTCTGGCTCTTGAGACTCTGTTCTGAATATTGTGTGACTTTAGTATTGGATTGGCTCTCTCCTCCAAAGATTGTATGTTTGTTTTACCTTTTAAAACTGATGAAAAAAGTATATATTGTTTTTAAAAAAAAAAGGAAACTCTGGGGTTTGAACTTTGGTTCTAATTGACGAGACCACAATTTTAAAGAGCATGACTTTTCGACGATATCACTCCAAAGTCATTTTAAAGTATGACAAAAGGATTAGTGCGTGTGCCTACGTGATGCACGAACGATGACGTAAGGTTACTTGCGTAATGCATCACCACTATTCACATAGAATATTATGTCTGGCAAAAAGTCTCTATAGTTGTACTTACTAGTTAACATAAGACCAAAACAAAACATTCAAAATTTTGGTCTTTAGTTATACTTTGCAAACACATCGCTTAATGATTCTATTCTCTATACTTTTTTTTGGGATGAAATCCGCAATGATATTTCGAGAAATCTCCAACAAATACATTAATGTATTTGGTTCCAACGTTAATTACTAGCTTGACTCATCATCAGCTTGAGTCTTTCTCAAAGATAGTATATACTATATCTCTAAAGATATTATATTAATCTCTGATGGTTGTTACGATGTGAAAATTTTCTAATCAAGCAATTGCTTCTTTCGTACACACTAATAGCATCTTTTCTTGTCATGACGATTTTTATTTTTTATATTGTTTTTTTCCAGGGTGAAAGCCCTTTATTCAAATTCACGTAAACATTATTCCTAAAATCTGTCATAACAACTCTTAAGAATAGTCTAAAATAACTGACAAAAGTAAAGTTAATTGGTAATTTAGTCGGTTAACTGAATAATATACGAGTTCAATCCAAACTTGAAGGAGAAAAAAATGATAATTGCCCTGCAGGTAAAACAATTTGAGTAGTCTACGATAGTGCAAATGCAAAATACTCATAATTTTAAAACTTAAGTTCTGAAATTATGGTTTCAGGAGGTGTGAAATCATTCAAATTTTCCTTCTCTCTTGTCGACATTTTGTTTTTTAGTTTGTTGAACATTTCGGGAGCGCAGATTAATAGAAACAAAAGACAAAGCGAAACCGTAAGGCTATTGCATCATGCTTATAGATGAAGATTAATGACGTCATCAAGTTGACGTCGTTATGAGGATATCCGAGAGAAGTTTTAGACGATGACTTAAAAGATTGGTCTTATATTATAACTTTATTAGGTCTCATCGCTCCACCTAGGATACAATTATCTGAATTTTCCAACCATGAAAGACTTGTTTTATAACTTTTCCATGAGCCCTAACTATATTCTTCATCGACAACAATATTATAAGTGATCATGGATCGTACGTTAGCAATATACTGGCAGCGACATATAGCTTTTTCTAAGATCAACTAACAATATAGTATAAAAAGACTGAGAAATTTGGGATCAAATTAACCATAGACGAATGTTTTTGTCTTGTTGAAGATTCATCATGCAAAGGAATGAATCCTTTCAAACGTGGATCATCTCACCGCTTCGCCCGATTACCCATTGACGCTTTAGTAAGAATAGTTTAAAATATTTAACCAAAAAAAAAAAAAAAAAAATCGATGAACTTTGGAGATTAATATACATTTTGGCCTAATCCCGGTTGTTTTGGAATCAAAGTGCCGATAACGAATTCCTAGTGATGAGTGAACAAATAATTATATATATGAATCCTCATTGTTAATTTTTCATAGCCACTATATATACATAATCTATGTGGTAAGAAATCTGGTTTTTACAGATGACAGAGAATTTGGTTGTTGCCATTTTTCTTCTCAGAGATCCACCATTAGTAATTTGTAATACTATTCTCTACTTATTTTATTAGTTGAATTTTTTTTTTTCTTTCAAAACGACCTTAATCCGCAAAATTTATGCTAAGACTATACAAACTCGTACTGTCAGCATCAAATTACACAAACCTATAAAATTAGTTATTTGACCGATTCAATATGACTTTAATTAACGGTTGAATTTGTTTTTTCTGCCGTTTTTGATGAATCTCCACCATATATCGATAATGGTTTAGCTAACTTTGTAAATTTAGACATCAAACTTCTGTTCTCCCATCATTGTGTTATTCAGCAATTTATTTATCAATAACCTGTGGAAATACAATACTAAAACCAATCATTTGTTGTGTACCAAAATAATCATAACTGTCCTTAGTCAAAGATTATATATATCTCACTAGTAGATTCCATCTCCAAGAATAAGTAAGATTAAAACAATATAAAACACGTGGGTTTTGCAATCTAAATTTGAAATTTTTTGTTAAAAAATGAAACACGCGCGATTGATCTTTAAATTTGATTCAATTCATCAAGATCGCATAAAGTTTCTTCACTGACGTGCATGCTGCATGGAGTTTATATATGTGGTGAAGTGAAAATAGCATATCTTAGAAATATATAACCTGAAAAACAATAACAAACATACATAATAAACTTAATTAAAACAACTTGGTACCGGTAGCTCAACCGGGTGAGTCGGGCCATATCATGAGTCCGAACATCAATTCCGAAATAACTAGTGAGAAGAAAAAAAAAAGTCGAATATTTACGAATCTTTATGCTATAGTGGTTGTATTTTGTTTTATATATCCTTGTGTTTTGAAAGAAATGGAATAGTTAAGATGACGCTAAATAATTAAATAATAGGATGTGACAGTAAATTATTAACTTTGAAGAAACAAAAAAAAGGTGGGATATAAAGGACAAGAAAAAGAGAGGTCGGTGTCGGAGCCGCCCAAGGTGGCAACTTGTTCACACCATAAGGCCTCTCAAGTTGGAAGTCACGGTCGAGTCCGGTCAAGATTTTGTTGCCCTTTTCCCGTGTGGGCCCTCCTCTTCATTGTCTTTTCTCCCAAAAATTTCCACGTTTTTGTATCATCCTCCAATTTATTTTATTCTATATATACATATATTATTATTATTTTGTCGACTATGGTATTTGCATTTTGTATTGTCTCTTTTATTATTTTTTGGTACAAAGTTAATTGGAGAATTATGGACTAAAAAGTTCATACAACTATTTGTCTATAGAAGCAATAGTTGTCCTGTTCAATTTGACATGCACTGTTCGATAACTGTTTTACTTAAATACAACTATGAATTATTTTAGTAAACCTTTTGATCAAAAGAAAACTATGAATTATTTTTAAATCAAATACCATCGTTTAAACTGGATTTTGCTTTTGCTTTGCTGTATCAACTAGGACAAACAACTATCACAATAAATACAGCTTAGGAGATTTTTCTTGATTTGTTTATTTCTGTCTATAATATAATAAAAAAAGAATTGCCGACCTCCGAATCAGGTCAATGGGTCAAGCAAGTCAAGGGAAAGTTCGTAACTGTTATGGCATTATGGATCTCGACGAACATTATTATTTTTTTAAATAAATTTTTATCAAAATGAACGAGAACACGGATCCGACCATATTGAAATTTATGTATGACGTACAAAAATTTCTTCAGCATGGGACACTTGGCGCCGATATTATTGATTTTTTCTGTCTTTCTTTTAATTGCTTCTTTTATAAAATAAATACATAACTAATTTTCCTATCATTTATTTTAGATGGTTTGGACTAAGACTTCAAAGTTTCTATCTAACTTTCAAGTCTTTGGACGGTTTATTTGAGTTGTCTTATGAGCTTATGTAATTCGGTTATCATAACTTATAATACATCATCAACTATACATCATATTTCCTGGTGGAAAGTCTTATTTTGGGGGTCAATGTGGAAATCTTTATGCTTTTTACTAATAGGTTATTTTTTGAGTTCTAAATCCCATACTGATCTAATAAATTAATCCATAAATAACGAACTAGTTCGTAACATACTAACCCTATATACTATAATTTAAAAACTACTACTATAAATCACTCAAATCACAATGGTTTTTTTTGTTGTTGTATAACTATAAACCCATTGATTTAGCGAAACAACTGTAAATCCATAGACAAATGAGCTTTTATTATGTCTTTGTTTGGCTTTCTCTTTTCTTTATTTTCCGAAAGTCTTTAATGTCTTCCCAGACTTTATCGAAGACAGCTTTTTAGATATATCGTCACTTTCCAACGACTTTCCTTCCTACGACTTTCCTTCCTAACAAATCCAAAACTTTTAATTATTTTTTTTTTAATTTATGCACACAAACACTCTTTTCCTTTCTATTTTTGTTTATATAAAGAAACCATTTTGCTCATCAGAAGTACTCAATCACTCGGACCACCAACTTGCGGCCGAAGAAAACAAATCGAGACTTGGTCTCTAAGCACCAACAACCACTCCTTTGGTCTGTGTGTCTTTTAACATAATTAGATTTTTAATGGATTGTTCTTCGTTTCTAGACATATCTCTCGATCTCAACATCAACCCTTTCGATCGTAATTTCCCCGATAAAATTCCGGTTAGTCCCGGATTCCGTTATTGATGTTGGGTTCCTTTCAATTTTCTGTGGCAGTTGTAATTAATCATGAAATTTTTCACATTTCAGAAGAAGGAGGTCAAGGTTTCGCCTTCTGCTGCTTTGGATAGGAAATGGTTGGTCAAAGACGAGGTTAGTTCTTCCGTCGAACACTTGGTCTGCTATACCTTCAACTTCACTCACTTTAGCTTGATGAATCAGTATGATGATGACGATGAGTAAAAAACTGTTTAAACAAGTTTTCAGCTTCCATAGTCATTTAAAATGGATCTGAATTTGAATCATGTTTCTTGAACCGGAATAATCAATTGCAATAAATTAGAAGAGTTCTTGTTGGTAATGGTGAATTTTTATCTTAATGGTAATGAAACAGAGCGCAAACGAGTTAAGAGAGGAGCTAAACAGAGTTAACTCGGAGAACAAGAAGCTAACAGAGATGCTAGCAACAGTCTGTGAGAACTATCACGCACTGCATCACCATTTGGAGAAGCTGCAGAGTCGAAAGAGCCCTGAAATCGATCAGATCGAGCCACCGACAAAGAAAAGAAAGCAGGATCCGGATGAGTTCTTAGGCTTTCCTGCTGGACTCAGTAGTGGGAAAACTGAGAACAGCTCCAGCAACGAAGATCACCATCAGCAGCAACACGAGCAGAAAAATCAGCTTCTTTCATGCAAAAGACCAGTCACTGATACCTTCAACAAGGCAAAGGTTTCAACAGTCTTCGTGCCTGCTGATTCTTCCGACACAAGCTTGGTAAGCGTTTTGTCTAAAATAATTTGCAAAGGAATCAAATTTGATGTATGTTTGTCTAGAGACATGAGGGCATAAGATTTAAACAGAGTGTTATTTTGTGGAACGTTTTTTGCAGACAGTAAAAGATGGATATCAATGGAGGAAATACGGACAAAAGGTTACAAGAGATAACCCGTCGCCTAGAGCTTACTTTAGATGCTCGTTTGCGCCGTCTTGTCCAGTTAAAAAGAAGGTACTTTACACAACTTGAGTTTGATCAATATCTTTAGCTTCATTTGCAATCGGTTTCCTCTGCTTCTTCAGCTGTATAATGATCTGTGACCTTGTCGTTGTTCAGGTGCAACGCAGCGCAGAGGATCCGTCCTTACTGGTAGCTACATATGAAGGGACGCATAATCACTTGGGTCCTAACGCTTCTGAAGGAGATGCTACAAGTCATGTTGGGTCAAGCACAATGACGTTGGATCTTGTTCATGGTGGTCATAGATTAGCTTTGGAGAAGAATGAAAGGGGAACGATGCAAGACGTTCTGGTTCAACAAATGGCGTCTTCGTTAACGAAAGATTCAAAGTTCACAGCTGCTCTTGCTGCAGCTATATCTGGGAGGTTGATGGAGCAGTCTAGAACATGAAGGTTTCAGTGAATGTTTTTGTTTTGTTTTCTCATCCCTGGAAAAAGAATGGGTTTTTTAGAAGAAAAAAAAATTGTATCTTTTGATTAGGAGATTAGAGATGGAGAACTTTAGTGTATATAAAAAATTATAAGTACATGTGAAATCATAAGCATTCGAGAAAACTTTGAATTTGAGTGGGTAACACAACGAAGACTCTAAATACAAATTTTTGCGCTACACATATGTTTTTGTCAGCATTATGTTTTGAATCTTGGTGTTGACACAAAGACGACACTATAACAAAACCAATAGATTACATTTGCGTTACATATGTTGGTCCATAGAAATAAATAAGTAAACGTAAATGTTGTTAGTTGAGTTGTTTTTTTCTTCATTTTTTTTTGAACATACGTTTAAATGTGTTAGAAATTCAAATCATTCATGTTGGTCAAATGCATGAATGTCTGAATTGATTTTAAATTTGTCTTTACATTGATGTGTAATAAAGATTTATTTTCAAACTACCTTTTTCTTTATCTTGAACTATACGGAATTGCGTCTAGTGAATGGGTTGTTGCGTGCTTGACATGTTAAATAAGGTATCAATTTCTTATGCACGGCCTTATCATCTGAAATTCTCCAACTTTTGTAGTATTATTGTTCTGTTTCTAAAATAGTTTGAAATTTGACAAATGATTTTATGAAACCTTTGAATTCATGAAAGTACCTTTAAAATTCATGTTAAACCTTTGAATTCATAAGTTTCGCAAAATCTATAGAAACCTTTGAATTCATGAAAGTAATTTAAAATTCATGTTAAATCTTTCAAACATATAAAATTATTTTGTACAAAGGAGGATAAGAAGCAATGATTGGAGAAGTTTCCCAACAAAAACATTCAAATCACAAGAATCAAAGTTTCCCTCCTTATTTTCTCTCTCTTTGCTCTGCTCTGCAACTCTCGTGATTCTCATTTATTTCCTCTCCACATCTGTTCATCGGTCTCTGTTACGACTCCGTCCCACCATTATCAATGTCAACCCGATCTCGGTCCCTCCTACTACCAAACCTTCTTCCTTTTTAAATCTCCTCTCCTTAACCCCCAAAAACCCATGATTCGTTTCAATGGAAGGCCATGGTCACTCACGGCGGAGGAAGATAGATGGTTGCACAGTCGTGGAGTGTTATACGCCTCGGAGGGTCGTCACTCGGTGGCTTTCCGGCCTGAGAAGTTCCAAGGGGAAGAGAGAAGCGGGAGAGGATCATGATGAAGAAGTTTCGGGAAGGTACCATCTGGCGCCCATAAGGTGTTCGACGAAACGCCTGAACGAGAGTAGGCCGTTGGATCAAAAGCCGGAGACTCATAGATTTGGTGAGAAGTTTGTATCTTTTCTTCTTCTTTTCCTACGGGTTTTCTTTCTCTGGAAATGGTCTCATGGCTTGTACTAATTAACAAGAACATTGAACGGTAGGAATAGGATTGTCTCTAGAGCTTGAAAATGATTTGATTTTCCATGAGAGCTTGTTTTTAGTGGGTTATGCTATACAATTATGCTTGGTTACGTTCTAATTTATAAAAATTTTATCTTTGTGCAGAATCACAAAGCAGAGAAGCACCTTTCGAGATGGGGATTGGCTCTTTCTTGCTGTATCTTGTTGTTGCGAGTAAAACCGAGCTTGATAAAATGGCAGACCTGCGAATACAAATGGAGATGCTTCTTCTGAATGCAAAACAAGAATTGCAGAAGAAAGAATTACAGGGAAGCCCACCTTTGTCTTCGAACGATGCATATGCAAAAGAACCAAGCGGGAACCAGTTTTCTCCTCAAGTCATTTCGAATTTGGCATCATCCATATTCGAAGAGTCATCAATGAGTGTTCTTGAAGAGGAGAACTCAGAATGCGAGGTCTCAAAAACAGAGGATTACCATCGAGGAACAGACCGCAATTCCAAATTCCAGGCTGAGGTAGTTAGTTTACCTCTGGATGAAAAAGCAGACGATGGACATACAAAGCATCAAATTCAAAGGCAACTCAAACTTAAAGTATCTCACAAACCACCTTTTTATCTTTTTACATTGGCTGTTTAAGAAACTATGAAGCTCACACTGTGATTCTTTGGGTGTTTGTAGGACAAGGAGGGCACGAAGAATCATATACCAGAGATGGTGACAGATGAAAGATACGGAGTTTGTCCGTACGAACTAGAGAAAAAGCTGCACGAACTACTAGAGACAAGGCAACAAGAAGAGTTACTGAAGCTTGAGGCTGCTCTGAGTCGTGTTGAACGTAGACTACAGGAGAAAGAAACCGAGGTTTCATGGTGGAAAGACGCAGCCCGCCTGCTTGCTCAGCGTGTTCCTGAATCTTCTCGAGCTGGATTAGAATGGTGCTACCAAGAATCGTCCATAACATGTTCGGAACAGTGTTCCGAGATCTTTTGAAGCATGTCCAGAACACCGCATCAGTTTCTCTGGGTGAATGTTATAAGGAAAGTGTTTAGCTTTACTTTTACAGCATTTGTCTGATGAGTTCTTTTACATCTGTGTGAAGTTTGCGCTTAGTTAGACTAGTTGCATGGCATACATATCATATGAAAGTCTCTATCCAAGGTAGGAATTGCAATATATATATGTATCCAATCAAGCTCCTTTTTATATGTAGCCATTTTTTCATAATAATTTATTACAATAAATTTACTGATACAAAATACTTACAAACTTGTCGCCCATTTACTGATACAAAATACTTACAAACTTGTCGCCCCTAATTGAGCCCCAGTAATAAAGCGCCCCAGTGACAAAAAAAAAAAAAGAACGAAAGAAAAACCAGAGTTTGATAGCAAAAGGTTGTCAAATGAATCATCAGGATCTGTCTTATGATACAGATACAGTAATATCCCTAAATTGATAGTGATTTATAACAATTATATATTTGTTTGGAAACTGATAACCAATTCAAACAGATTTTGTTTACGTTTCTTTGAAAAATAATATCTTATATTAGTTTAATTAAATTATTTGAATAAAATCCTTTTTATGTGTTTTATTTTTTTATTTTTAATTAAATATGTTAGAATACATAAATTTCATATTTTTTGAAAATCATTATAGATCTCACAAATTTGAGGGATACCATCAGTATGTCTTCAAGACGGTCACTAATCATATCTTTGGTTACTATAGATTTAAATTTCCTTTTTATTTATGAGGTTTCATAATCAAAATTCAAAAGTAGTGCAATTAAACCTTTTTTTTTTGAGAATTCTACCATAACGTTCACAATCAACAAATCATAATCAAAGAAATGAAATATAATAACAAATTCATAACATTTTAATAATTTCCACTCGTATCTAAAAACTTTGGTTATCAAATCAGCAACAATGGTCTAAGCTATACTGTTCTAGATATGAAACCTTGAAAATGGAAAGAAGTGACTAACAAGCTCGAAAATATATGCAATGAGTGGTGCTTCAGCCCAACAAATGACAAGTGAAAGTTCATTTGTGTTGATTGTTGTCACCGTCACAATGTTTTGGTTCCATCTACTAATGTAGTTCACTCTTGTCCAGAAACTGTGGTCATTGAGTCTTGTCTCTACATCATAGGATGATGTAGCTTTGATATGTCAATCTTTATGTTCGTCTCTAATTCATTTCTCTTTTTGATTTGACTCAAGAATTTTTTTCTTGACTTGGCTTTCTTTGCTTTTCAAACTCACAAACATGAGTTGTGACATCAACACTCTGAAGAAAGGATGCCACTACATAAACATCTCATAGCCTCCAAGGTGTCTAAGGACCTTCACGGTTACATCAAAGACAGGGAGATTTATCACGCCAGGATAAGGATGCCTCATGGTGAGACTATGATACATGTGGAGTTACAATCACCCAACTCTTTACTCATTCTTGACTGGTATGCTCTATATAAGAAAATTTGTTTTGCGTCCAATTCCTCAATTTCATGTCATAGCTCGGCTTAGCCATTCTATGGTTGCCTCTTGTTCGAAAATCTTTGCCGTGGGTGGCGCTTCAGTGGCAAAAAGAATAAGAGGTCTTTGTGTAAATTGTTGTGACTATAAAAAAGTTGTGTTCCATCTACTAATGCAGTTCATACATGTCCAGAAACTGTAGTGATAAAGACATGTCTCTACATCATGAGGATGTAAACTTGATTAGTCCATGTTCTTTCTAGAAGCCCTAAGACACAACAACTCAAAAAAAGATATAAAATGGGAAGTTATCAATTTTCTACCTCAAGAACTAGTCAACATTCCTTCTTACTCCCACAAGCTAGTGATGAATAACAAGATCTACTTCATGAGCGACAATGGTCTAAGGTCTACTATTCTAGATCCTAAAGCCTTTACTATGGAAATGAACGACCAAGAAGCAGGGTCGGTCCAGAAAGTAGGCGGGTTAATCCAGCGCTTAGGACCATCAATATTTTTGAAAAAATTAGGCTAAAAAATGGATCATAAATTTTGAAAAAATCTAAAAAATAGGCCACAAATTTAAAATAATCAAATAAAGTTTATATTTTCTTTTTTTATAACTTTGGGCTACTATTTTAATTGGACCGAGCCTGCCAAGAAGCCATGGGAAAACAGTGTTATGAAGGTTACTGTGTAATCAAAAATCGCCTATACTGTTCTGGAAGAGGAAACCTGATCAAAGTTCACGTTCATGGCACCATCTGGACTCGTGTGAAATGTTTGGATACGCTGCCTGACTTTACCCAACTTCTATCATCCATACTCTAGAGGTTGAGCTGTGACTTGGGTATAAAAAAACAGATTTTTCTTTAAATTCTGTTATAATTTTTCTTGTGTCTAGCATTATTGGACACATTTTGCTATTAAGTCAAAAGTATCACACAAGCCCCTTTTTTATAAATTGCATTTTGTTCAGAACTATGATTCCCACGGAAGATGAATAAACACAGTAAAACAGTTACAAACTTGTCAAGATCGTTTTTTCCGACCCAATATTAAAAAGTAGAAGACAAAAAAAACGGAGTTTGACAGCAAAGGGTGGTCACTGCAGGGTTCTCTGGTGGAATACTTTATTGCAGGCAATGAGTATCACTAGTTTCCTCAGAAGTATGGCTCTCGTTGAGCTGTTGGAAGCTTCAGCTCAGAGTCTGAATCATCGGGACCTGTGGCTGGCGAGAAGTAGGAGTCCACCATGTCTTTGCTCACATCTTCTAGTCGCGGAGGATCCCACTGCAAATTTTGAGGGAAACAAACCACAAATTTTCATAAAATAAGCATGCAACATCTATAACAAAAACGAGTTGTAAATGTATTATTTAAAGGCTGATATGTTTGTTAATGGTTTACCTTTGGAGCAAAGTCTTTATCCACCAAACGGGCTCGAATACCCTATCAACAGCAACAAAACTATTCAATACATGAAGAAAAATGATGATGCTTTGATTGAGAAATTGGTGATTGACTATACCTCGCAGAAGTCACCAGATACCGTTTTTGAGACCCCACAAAGCGATATACGGTACTCACGTGTGAGACACTGATCAAGAGTTTGGAATCTACCTTCTCGTATCTAAGAAGAGAAGAAACCGCTAGAGTCAAGAAAAATGAAATTTTTTTTTTGACAAAGGGAAAGAAGAAACAAAATGTACTCACGGATTGTAGAGTTATCTTTAAGCTCAGAGGAGAAGCTTCCTTGAATTGTTTGAGAGTTTTCTTGCACCATTCATTGCAAGAATTAGCAACCTCATTTTCCTGAAGCGGCGAGTAGATGTTAAAGCTTAGAACTTGACAAAATGCTCAAGTCAAATCGATCAAGAGGCCTCAAGTTGAAATATATCACGTCAATGCTAGGCAAAGTTCTCTCACCATAGCCTCAATGATTTCTTCAACCGTATCAAGCCCAAAATATTTATCAATCGCCTCAATCCTGAGGAAAGAATTTTCTGCTTACACCCTCCTGGGAATATAGTTCAAAGAAAGATATGGAGACAAGGTAAAAAAATTACTTGTGAAGTACACTGCTGTTGTCAGGATAAACTAGATCACCATACTGAGCAAGAGAATCTTCAATGACAGTAGGATCATCGCTCAACAGTTTACCAATCCTCTCTTCGATCAAACCAAGTCTCTGCCACAACAACTAATATAAGGAATGCGCTTAAGAGGAAAGAACGAAACATGGGACAAGGTAAGAAAAATGCATTCAAACCGAGTGTAAGCAATAGTGGGTAGCAAGGCCACATGCTATCATTTCGACACCATCAAGTTTCTGCCCCGTGAGAGCCAAGTATTCCCCTGAACAAGAAAGCACAAAACCCACTTCAGAACCAAAACATTGCAGTTGAAAGTATTTGTACGTCAATCAGATTCATATATACTATTTTAACCACCATTTTAATTTACAGATACGCAGAGAATGTGAATGTAGTGGAAGAGATCAGCCAAAAGTGAAGTTCACCTAAATAACCAGGAAGCCGTGAAAGGTAATAGGAAGCTCCAGCATCAGGATGAAAACCAATTTGAACCTCTGGATGGGCCAACACCTGCATTCGCAAGGTTGGTCAGAACACCTTAACTACCAAAACTTCCAAGGTACAATAAAAAAGAGAAACACTACTGATAAATGACTAAGACAGTATGAAAAATACAGAGAAAAATGGCATGAAACACCAACTAAAACATACAGAAACTGTAGGACCTTATATAACCACTCAATGGGATTTAATTTTCGTTTGTTACAGCGTCCACTCAAAGTAGAAAACAAGTGATTCATAATAGAAAGAGCAGCCACATACAGTTTTGTCAGTTGCCACGCGAAACATCCCTGGAATTGAAATTCCACCACCACAACCCATGGTTACACCATCCATAATAGCTATCTGCAGTAAGATAATAGAGTTTAAATTAATTCAACACTTGCATATTATCCACAAAATCAGCTTCATTTATTATTGAGTGGAAGCAAATAAGCAGGTTAAGCTCTTTTTAGTCACTTGTGGTCATACGAACCACTCCCATCTGGTATTAACACATAAGCATCGAGGGAATCTCTAGGAGTCTCACATTAGGTTTCAAATACGTTCCTTGGAGGTAGACAAACTTGTACAAATTCTCGAAAAAGTGTTTGCATTCTTCAGTATTCCCTGTGCAAAAGGAAAGTGGCAATACATCAGCAAATCCTCTCAGTACCTTCACCAGAGTTAAAGCAACTTCAAGCTATGGAATGGCTTGTGCTGAACCTCACAAAACCTTTCCAAGAATTTAACAATGGAAAGTAATACAAGAGATGGACCTTCGTTAATCGAGTGATAAAGAGGCAAGACATCCGCACCAGAACAGAACGTTTTGCCGCTACCCTTCAGGAAATAAATTGAATAGCTTAATCCAGTGATATTGTAACTAGGCATCAAAAGGACACATGATATAACGAGGAGCAGAAACGAGTCTCGTAAATGAAGCTAGAGAGTACCATACCTTCATCAAAACAAACGAAATAGCTGGATTCTCTTCCCAGGATTCGTATAGCCTCTTTAGTCGACCTACCTAGAAAGACCAAAAATTTGAAGCAGACTTAGAACCTAAACGAGCATCAGAAACCGGAGTTTAAGTCCAAGATGATTTTACAATGCTACAGACAATACCATAGGCGCAGAAAGAGCATTGAGAGAAGAGGGTCTATCGAGAATGGCAGCTCTTGATTTAGCTTTCCCTTCCACCAGAACCTTCAAGTACAGCAAAATACAGATTAACACATATACATTTTAGTGACAAGGAAGTAAATTTCATTTAAGAGAGAATCATAAACTTTCAACCGAGCACATAGTATCAGATCAATTACATATTGTACCTAAACTTAGAACTCAATTAAGTATTTCACTAAATCATCAACAACATTTCCTGAAAATATGATTTCCATTTGTGATCAATTAAATTAAAATCGCGAAAGAGTTCAACAAAACAATATCAAATCAAGCACATTTGGAGAAGATCCCAAAACTAAGAAGAAGATGAGAAAACCTGGTTTTCGATATCGGCATCTGAAGCGGAATAGTTTGGAAGAGCAGAGAAGCTTCTTCCATGAGAAACAGACCGAACCCATTTTAAGGGTTCAGTCACTCTCCTCAAAGCTTTCACTGTTTGCATCTCTCTCTCTCTCCGTCGGGAAGACGCCTCTGATTTACGAGGCGGAGGGTTTTGGGTTTTGGCTCTGAAGACTGAAGACTGAAGTTATGGCCGACGGCGATTCCTAGCCGGTCAGATCATTCGACACTCGATAATTGCAACTCTAAAACATAGGACCACTAATGGCCCTCGATTGAGCCCATTTGAGGCCCAATAGATCATAAAACGAAATTAAAGAGATTGATATTTGTTTATTATTAACGAAAGCCCATTTAAGATAAGTGATGTTTTTAGACTCAATAATCTTCAGTATTTGAACTCAAACTCCTTTCCTTTGGTCCGATTATTATTCAAAACATGCGTAGGATAGATCATTTGCATTTCAGAAATTAATTCGCTAATTTGATTAAGCTTCTACACTTAAGAAATAACCGTTCGGAAATCCAAAGTTCAGTAGAAGATTATAAAATAAAATAGGCTTATGTAATAAACGTGTAGTGACTGTAATAAAAACAATTAAGCTCTTCCATCTTCAACCCATCCATAGCTTGAGACATTGATCTTTACCACCGGAGACTACTTTCTCACCATCTGGACTCCAGTCCACTGCATAAACCTAACGTGGCACACACGAAACACAGTTATGCGGTTGGCATTTAGGGTTTCAAATACAAAAGAGTCATAAGTAAGTATGTACCGCATCCGCATGACCAGGAAGATCTTGCTTTAACTTTCTCCCTCCAATATCCCATACCTGTGCAAGTGAGATAGGTTTAGAAATCCACAAGAGTAGCTCCAGATTTATGACAAACGAGATTATATTATTACCTTAAGAGTAGAGTCTTTACTAGCACTTAAAAGCATCCTACTGTCCGCGGACCAACTGTGGTTTTGCCAAAAAAACGAATAATATTTAGCAAACTACACTACAAAAGTGGAAACATGGAAGTAGTAGTAATGCTCAAGAAATCTACCAAACCTGATCTGAAAAACAGGTCCAACATGACCGAACAAACTTGTAACAAATTCTCCCGTGATACCATCCCATATCTTGACAGAGTTATCAAACGACGCACTTGCAATCCACTGGCCATTAGGTGAGAAACAGACATGGTTTACAGTCTCACGATGACCGAACAAATGCTTTTTAGGTTGGTCGCTAACAGACTGTTGCCACATAATCAATCTAAAGTCATCAGAACCTGACACTAATCTTTCACCATACTTTCCTTTTGCTTGGTCGTATCTTTTGAGCGCTGCCTATAAGCAAGCAAACAGAAAAAAAAAAGGGTTGGTTAATGGACAAAACTGAAGGAATAAGAGGGAGGGATCTCACTAACCTCTTTAACTTCTTCAGGTTGTTTTCCAGTGTGGTCAAAGGCTCCTGTCCGGAGAACATAGTCCGTGCTCAATGCAAGAGAGTTCACCCAATGTCCATGCCCCTATAGTAACGGAACATGAGGAAACGCATAAGCCATTCAGCTCCTGGCTCGTAACACAGTTTGTATGGAATCAAAAACTTGCTTCTACCTTCAATTGTGCCTTCAAACATAGAGCCCCATCCTGAGTAAAGCCCCACATCTTTACTGTACAATCTTGAGAACTGCCAAACCACAAGATACAAATATTTGAATGGCAAAGCAATAAGTGATCCAGTTTGACATTGATTCCGAGTACAAATCGGATATCAGAAACATACCCTGTATAAATAAACCCCTCTCCTCCCCATTTGACACAAGTCACGCCACGTGTATGTCCACTGAGACAAGCCACAGATCTCTTCAGTGTAATGTCCCATATCCTTGCATCCCCATCTTTGCTACAGGTTACGAACCGACGGCATGGGTAGTTAAGGTGCCCTGGTTCCCACGAGATACTAGTAATCCAGCTCTTGTGCCCCTGGGGACAAGTTTATCGATCAACAAGTTGAGATTCCCACAACATATCAATAAAGACTCTTTACCTTAAGGGGACTGCCATCTAGCACTCCGGTTTCTGGTACCCAACAACAGACTTCACCAGATTTACTACCACTAACAAGGTGCTTACCATCCGGAGACCATGCAACCGCCAAAACCGACATACTGTGACCTGAAAGAGGAATATGAATATACACATATTAGAAAACAGAGCATAACCCAAAAAAAAACTAGAAAGCAAATGGGAGAGGAGTAGGATTATCGAACCTCTGCATGTAAACATTGGGGTCTGAGTGTTGAGATCCCACAGCCGGACAGTAGTATCACCGGATCCACTTGCTAACTGCTTACCGTCAGGACTGAATGAGACACACAGAACAGGGCCCTGATGACCTAATAATATTGTAAGACAAACCAGTCGAAAGGTATATCAAAAGGTAGCTAATCTATGAAACTAGCCAGTAGCTGAAACCGCCGAGAAAGAGCAACGCTTTTGACATACCAGCAATACTAGCAGAAATACGGTTAACCGGGCGAGTTCGGAAAACAGCTTGTTCTCGATACACTATCGTCAGAATCTGCTCCACAGACACTGAATTCACACAATTTCCCAACAGACATCTTATTATTATCATATCATGTTATTAGATACAATCAACTGATATGTTATTGTATTTCAGGGAGTATCTCCTCTTTTCTCTATGTAAGTTCCGACTGACACAAGAAGTTCCTCGCCTGATACATAGAAAGTGTAGGGCAACTTCTCCTCCTGAAAACAAACAATACCAAAATTACATGAAACCTTATCAATTTCGACTCAGAATTTCGGATAGCAAACATGGTCAATCAAAATTTGGCAGCTTATAGCACCTAGTAGGAGCAGCCACACAAAGCATCAATATTTCAAGCAAACAAAAAACAGAAAAAAAAAATCACTCCTAAATCTTTTTAACCAAATAGGCAAGACAGAAAAGTTCTTTACATTGTTGAGAAATCGGTTGGCTAGCTCGGTAAGCTGCAAAGGCCCTGCTTGCTGAGGGATATACATAGGGTTACCTAAAGGAATCCCTTCGGTATCTATGAACCGACACATCACGGTCTTCCCCATCTCCGCCATCTCTGTTTCTATGGTATTTCGGGAATACACTCAATCCTCTTGAGTCTTGACCTTAAAGAGAGAAAATTAGAAAAAGAAAAATGTTGTTTTCTAAACCTTTTGAGGCAAGTGTGGGAAACAAAGAAGTCACGTACCCTAAACCCTAAAACCCTTGCCTCACTTGGCTCTGAAGTTAGAGCATGTCCATCGGTAAAAGATTTAAAAGCCGTATCTAAAAAAAAATATATTAATATTTTAATGAAATTTAAAAGTAGATAAGTTTTAAATTTTTTAAACCACTTGTATGTATACATATGTCATTAGCGTTCTTTAAAATCTCTTTAAAACATATTTAAAATTGTTTAAACAAGATAGGATTATTTCTCTCTCTCCAATTTTTTTTTTTTTTAATAATTTTTTCTTACTTAGATACTGGATAAAAACTCCCGATGGAGGTGACGATTCCTAGCCGTCAGATAATTCGACACTCGAAATGAAACTCTAAAGCGTAGGACCACTAATGGCCCTCGATAATGAGCCCATATGAGGCCCAATAAATCACTAATCTCTCTCGATAATGAGCCCATATGAAGCCCAATAATTTACTAATCTCTCTCGATAATGAACCCATATGAGGCCCAATAAGTCACTAATCTCCCTCGATAATGAGCCCATTTGAGGCCGAATAAGCCACTAATCTCTCTCGATAATGAGGCCGAATAAGCCACTAATCTCTCTCGATAATGAGGCCGAATTAAACCACTAATCTCTCTCGATAATGAGGCCCAATAAGTTACTAATCTCTCACGAATGTGCATTACGGATGATTACAGATGTCTTTCACATTGATTCTCACATGATCTTCAATTGTAAGCCTAGAGAGTACAGAGAGTCTCTAACGTAAATTTCTCCAACAATGACGAAAGTAGAGAGATTGGTATTCGTTAATGTTTTCATCTGTTTTAGATAAATGATTTACCTGAAATTTACCTCCATTAAGTATTTTTCTAAATACACGTACCATCCTAAAAACGTCCCTTGAATCATTACTTGGACTCTTATTTGTATTTGAATTTAAATTTCTACAACTTAACCACTAAACAACCCCCTATCTTTGGCGCGATTAAATATATTGGTGCTCTAAACATTTGTTTGCTTTTGCTTTTCAGAAAATTAATTCGCTAATTCGATTATGCTTACGGGTGACTACTAGCTACAATGTTATTTACTTATTTGGTCAGGCAGCTACAAGATTATAAAATATAAAGTCTTAAATGAAAGTGTGAACGAATCTTTACGACTAGATTTCACATTATGGAAAAAGAAAGAAAGAAACACAGAACACAAACTTCATCAGTTCTTAAGTAACTACCACAAATCCTAAAACCACTTATAAAGATATGACCATAATAATAATAATACCTTAACTCTTTACAGATTTGCTCTCCCAGCGTTTCAACATAGACCCTTCACGAAATGGAATGTCTCCGGCGACGGGACGACGAGCTCGACGACTTTGCCGGCGGACTCTGCGAGCTACCAGACGAAACCTCAGAGCTCTTGTTACTACTCTCAGCTTTCCCTGGCCATATCTTCTCAAAGATCCTCCTTGACCTCGACGGCATCAGCTGGGCTCCACCACCACTCCTCGTGCTCTTGCTTCCTCTGCTTTTCTTGCTCAGCCCCACCTTCTTCGTCGTTTCTTCTTCTTCTTCTCCGACAACGACTTTGTTCTCCTCCGTTTTCTTCACCGGCGGCAGTGGCGAGTGCGACGAAGCTGCAACAGACCCGACGGGGCTGTGATTTGCTGCTCTGAGCTGCTCAAAGTAGAGAACTTGCACCACCACTCGTAACGGAAGTCGCTCGTTCTGTGCTGCGTGCGTCGATGCCTCGCTCGTCAGTTTCCTCACATCCATTAACCCGCAGAGTCTCTTCTTTTCCGATTTCGTTAGTTCCGGATGTTCCTACAAAAACCCAAATTTCAGAAAATTCAGGTTTACAAAATTAAAGCCAAGAATGTCCGAAGATGCTAACTATATATTACCTTCAAGAAAGTGTCAATGGCTTTGTATAGACCGTCGTGAACCGGCCTAGCTGATTCTGGGATAAGCTCAGACAACTCGATGAAGCTAGCGAGTGTAAGATCAGAGCTATGTGCGAGATACGCATCTATCAATCTTCCTACGCTCAACAAGATCCCGTTTCCTAGAACAAACTCCTTGTACCGATCATCTTCCGAGACACGTTTCTCATCCGCCATGAACTGATCAACGATCCGATGAACCAACTCCACTTCATGGATCAGCAGATCCTTGACCGAGGCCTCGTGCAGCTTCAAGCTCACGTTCTCGACCAAATCTTCTTTCACGGCCTCGTCTGCTCCAACCACGATCGAAACTTTAAGGAGCTTCAGCAAGAAGCTGCAAGTAGAGTAGCTCATCGCTCTGTTTACTCTCGGCAGCAAGAAAACAACCGTCTCAACGAGATGTTTGTTTGAAGAAGCTTCTGATGTCAAAGACTCCATAGATTCCGGTAACCACCTTGCAACATAGTACCTAAGAGCTTCCCCAATCACGCCATTGTTCATCCTTCCACTCGATTTCACAGCGCTCATAACACGCTTGAACATATCAATCTCAAGCTCACATACATCTTCGACCCACCAATCTTTTGGAATTACATTCTCTTCTCTCTTCTCCCGATGATAGTCGACAATCTTATCTGGTCCAGATAACTTCCTGTTGTGTGTATAAGACCAAGTGATGGTCTCCGGGTTCACCAAAATCTTAGCTGAAACAGAATCAATGCATCTACCAACAAGCTTCAGATCTTCAGACCATGGAAGAAGAGATTTGGTAGTCTGAAGCACAATGATGGAGTCTTTCCAGCTTCTGAATATGCCCGAGTTGAGGAAAACCTCGATCTTGTATATGAGGTTACCACGATCAACATCTTCAGTCATTTCAAGATACTCAGCTGCACATCGCACAGCTGTTATGTTGTATGCATTTAGCGTCACCGTCATCCCATAGCAAAACTTAGCACAGATCTCAAACGCTTTGTGTCCTCCCGGGATGTCGAATATAGTGATCTCGTCGGTGTTTTCCTCACTCGCCTGAAAGACCAGTCTCTGCATCCGATTGCTCTTCGATAGCAGCGGGAACTGAAAACATAACATTGCAGGGATCAATAAGACATCCTTCATTACAATTGTAACACTTAAGAATCCATCAGTAACTACTTCTGTTGTAAGCATGACAGGAATGTACCTTATGGAGGTAAAATGTAACCTCTCCAACGTTAACAGTAACATCGCTGTCAAGATCCGAAACTGCATGCCTGCAAAAGAAGAAATAGATGGTCAGATGAAGCATCGAGACCAAGAACACAATCAGCTAAAAGGAGAATTCTATAAACTGATTAGTCAAAACTTATTTACAATACATTTTCAGGTATTATGTCACATTAAAAACCATAAGCAAAGGCACATTTCTCATGTTTAAGCCTCAACAACCTAACAAAAGTCAGAATCTTGCATAAAATAAAAATATTTCTTTTTTCTTACAGAACAAAACAAAACAAAGGAAACAAGATTCTTAGCCAAGTTTAGAATATCCAGATGTCAAAAATTGGAAGAGATGTCCCAGATATATTTACAGAAACAAAGCATAAGTAACAAAAGAAAAGAGAGATTCTTCACTTTCTGAATTTGTAGAAAACTCATAATCACCATTCCCTTTTTCTTTCCACTCTCTGCTCTTACAAATCAGGACCACAACACAACACATAAACAAAGACAGATCATCTAATGGATGGCCCACTCCTGAAACTCATATACCCCATTTCGGCTACTTTTTTCTTTGTGGTATTTCCCGCAAAAAAGTTTGATGAGTGAAACCAATCACAATGATGATGATCAAAACTAATCCTGGTTTTCTATCTCTAAAATCAAAACCAGAGTATGTTTTACTGTTCAGCCACAGAGAAAATAAGTTTCACTTTTATCAGGGAAGTCGCTTAATCCGAAGCTGTTCAAAAAAATTAGAAACCGAGAGAATTTGGACGGAAGAGAGGGGACATATGTTACTAAAAATCCTTACAGAACCAGACAGAGGGAAAAACATGTGGAGAAAAAAAATGAATAGAAAACAGAACAGAACAGAACAAAAATCAGACAAAAACATAGAGAACAAACAGTAAGGGTTCTATTTGACCAATCAATTTAAAAATAAGAGAAGAAGAAAAAAAACTAAAAAATTTCCTTACTTGTGGAATTTGCCATCAGATTCAAATGTATCAGGTTTAGACCCTAACTTCATGAACTTCATATTTCTTCGTCTTCTTTACAAAACAAAACACGAGTTTGTTTGACTCTGAAGCAGCTTAATACTAACAAAAAGCTCTCAAAGCCTTGCTCTCTCTTTGTAAGCAGATCAAATCAAAACAGAACACCAGAAGAATAGAGAAAAGGCAAAAAAAGTTGGTTCTTTTAAGTTGAGCTCTGTTGTTGTAAGAGGGAGAGACCATTAATGGGAATGGATGTTTGAAGAGAGACAAGAGAAACCAAACCCATGTTTTGCCTCACTATCCTTTTGCAAGAACCCAACTCCTCGGACTACGCGATTTTTTTTTTATTTTCTCCCACCTCAACTAACCATTACAAACGCACATTTATTGTCTCTCTGTGAGAACAAAGGAACCATAAAGTTCAAAGCTAATTTCCTTTTTTTATTTTATTTTTCTTTTCTCAACTTTCCAGGAAAATAAAAAGCCTCAGAAAGATAATCCCATCATCATAATCACACACACAGAAAAGCAAAACCTAAATTGCGTAAGAGAGAGATAGAGAGAGAGGAAAGGGCTTTGTGTAGCGAGTAAAAGAGAGAGAGAGAGAGAGGGGAATTAAAGGAGGAAGAAGAGAGAGATGAAATCAAGTCGCCGCCAATGCTTTTAATGGGACTGATCCGCTGGAGATCTTCTCGTTCCCTCTCTTCTATTCTTCTTCTTCTTCTTCTTCTTCTTCTCTCTCTATGGCTCAATTCTCAATAAAAGTTTTAGTATTTTATTAGTAGTAATGAATATAGATCTCTCTTTCTTCACTTTGAGCTCGGGAAGGGATGAGGAATGATGATGATTTATTTTCGGTCTGACGAAGTTGTCTCTCCTACAATCCTACTCGGAGAAAGTAATTTTATAAAAAAGAATGGCGAAATTGAAAAGAACAAGAGAAAAGGGAAAAAGAGAGTGGGAATCTAGCTGCAAATATTCTAAATTAGCCAGCTAAGTTTGTTTGAATGTTTGATTAACAACTGGTTTATCATTTTTCCCATTGTTTAATCACTTTCAATTTTTATCATTTCTTACGTCTTTTAAAGTTTATGCGCGTTTAGACAACGAATAGAGAGGTTTGTGTGTGTATGTGTATTTAATTTTTTTTTTTTCATGTGTATTTAATTACCAGTCCTCCAAACGAACTCGTGGAATTTATCATCATCCTACACAATAAACTAATAGAGTAATGGTACATCAATATATATATAAAAAAAAAGTGTTCTTTTTTTGCTGGTTGAAAAGTGAAAATTATGAGATTTTAAGAAATGTGGCAAAAAAAAGTGATGCTTTTACAAGATTTTCTTATTTTTTAATTTGAATTACAAAATAATTATCGGATGATAATCCTCTTTTTTTTTTAAATAATCTCTCGCAACCTTCCTCTCTTTGACTCGTACGTACCCATTCTCTCTTTTGCTTCTTCCCGACGCGCGCGAGTCGTACTCTCCGCTTCTCTTACATCATCGAATCATAAATAGACACGTGTTACTTGTGTCCCCTAATTTTCCTTCTTTTTTAGTTGGTGCGCGGGACCGAGACGGCGTGTAATCGACGCGCCATACACACTGGTCAGTCCGACCCAACGGAACCGAACCCTCTTGCCGAGAGAGAGACACTTTGACTTTTGTATTTCCGTTATTCTAGATGCTCACGAAGCCGGTCAGGTCAGACTTTCATTTCCTACCATTATTTGACTTTCCATGCAAAAAGCTTTCTAATACACAAATATTTCTTTTTACACTCAAAAATTCGTTATAAATTTGACTCCTTCTAGATCTGAGACTATAAGAGAGTGTATCCAAAGAGTCAATAATTGTAGCTACATTTAAGAATCAGTTAGTAGAGCCTTAGAAGTGTGATTGCTAAAGAAAACAGACGGAATTAAGTCGGCTCGCTCGACAAACCAATAATTAATAAAATACAAATTATTCCAGATCTAGGCAAAAACCTGATCCTGGCCAACTTTGCTCATCTAACTTCTCAATGGCCGGATTGATTTGAAGAGATAATGGATAATTGGTGTACACGTTTTTTCTTTATATATATATACATTGCACTTCACTTCTTTATCAGATAGACGATTAAAAAATCTTGTAATGATTTATTATTTAGATAAGAATATACATTTATATGTCTATCTTTTAAACGTCTAAGTGATGTTTTCTTTCACGCAGCTTTTCAATTGTAGTCGTATCGTTACATTAAAAATGAAATAGTTATATGCAATATACGGCGCTTCTTCCTTTTTTTAACTGCAAATTTAGTTTTAACTTACTTATTTTCACCATAATTATGTATAGTGTGAATGAGATGACTCTCCTGATTACTATATTAGTCTTGCTTTTTAAAGCAAATTTCTTAATCTTGTCTGAAAGGAAGCTTCATGTAAAGTTAATCCTTTAGATGTCACTACTTGTTTTTCTATTCATATTTTTCATACCCATGAATACATCGTGCCTCTTAATTAAAATCCCAAATATAAATAATCAAACATAGTTTTCACATTTTGGAAACATTATATTTGATTGTCCAAACATATGTAGTCATAATAGTTACTACTAGTTATTATCGACCATACGGTCGGAATAATGTAAACAGTATATATGTGTGATTGTCGATACATATAGTTATTAATTATAAATCATGTTAATTATAATTCCATTTTGATTTATGCAAACTGACAAATCAACAAAACATTTGTGTTAATTTTTATGTTTTGTTTTTCCTCTTAAGAGATGGTAAAGTGATCTGTTACTTGTGGTGCCAATTTTCTCAAGACAATAACAAGAATGGCATAGTCAAGATCTAAATTGGACCCGTTTTGGTTTAAAAGGTATTAATGTTTTTGGCCATTTTATTGGAGTATGTAATTTGGTGGGGTCTGCATGTCAATTTTCTTTACGTGCCGTAGCTGTTTCCACGTGATTAATAGCTCAATTATATACTACTATATATGAACGTAAAACACGTATCGTAACAGTCGCGACGTAGTTATGGAGATGTATATATATGGTCCCAAAGCTAAGTAGACTAAGTAGTAAATGAAGGTTGACATGCAGGGCTTGCTCGATCTAGCTAGTGGCTTAGTTATATATCAATGTTGATTAAATGTCTGCATCTTCGCTAAAAGGACAAGCACATATATTTGACTTATCCTTTTATTTGATGCCGGTCATGCATGTAACGCTTTATATACTGTATTCTGTATATGCTCCGTTATCTCCGTTCGTTTTAAAAAGTCTTCGAGTTGGATAATGTAAGAATATATATTTCTGAGCAAAGATCAACTAACGAATATTTTTGTTTTGTTTCACTATTCGTCATGTTACCTATCTTATTCCGAAATCTGAAATATCCAACTCTATATAAATATGATTCGGAAGAATTAATGTTAGTCTCGAGTCAAAATCTTGAATGTAATATATCCCCTAAATACAAAAATACTTTAATGCACATGACCCTGGCCACCCTAACACCAAAAATATTCGATTTAATATACAAAACAATAAACAAAGAAACATCCGAAACAATGCTATACATATATCTAGACATGAAAACGAATTATAACCCCTTTTTTGGTCCAGGCCAAACACCAAAATATACCGGGGGTACCCGGTTAGGGTTGATAACTAGAAGATTTATAAAATTAGAATGTGAGGTCTAGGCTCTGGCGCGCTGGTTCGACATGTATTTAACGGCTATAAAATTTATCCTTTTTTTGTTAAAACTTTAATATCGTTGAAGTTACACACACACACACAAAAAAAAAAAACTTTAAAATCTTTGATTTGGAAAAGTTACAGCTGTAAAGGTTTTGTGTTTTAGATTGAGTTAACCCTTGAAACCCTGATTGGATGAAAAATACGTACATTTGAAAGGATTCAGTAGACTCTATAAACTTTGCAAAGCCCGTATGGCCATATCAAACATACCCCAATTTTGTTTCAAACATAGAGCATAATATGTAAGTAAATGCTCCAAAATATGAAACTTTAATTATTTTCTTAACTTATAACGACAGTTGTTGTTGATCAAGCCATATTTTTACCAAAAACTTCCGGTTTTTTATTCAGCCAATATAGTTTAAACCCTATCTTTGAATCTAGAACCACATGAAATTAATTACTCCTCCCGCTACAAGAGTCATCCTCTGTCTGGTCGATGTTAGCGTCTTAATTAGCGGTGGATCTTATCAGATTTATATGCGTGGTTTGGTTATACAGGGTTCAGCAATTGCTAAGAACTCGTAACTCCGTAAGATTCAAATTTTCGTATATATGGATGATTATCGCAAAAGAAATTAGCGTCCACGTCATCCACGTAGCCAAAAGAGTTGCACGTACGGACGTTATCATATGGGGTCTAAGAGGTACATTATTAGAAGTGTAATTAAACATACTTCCTAAATGGATGAAATAATAATATATAGATGCATAGGTGAGACGTTGAAAGCACAGAAGGAAAAGCAGTGGCATGTGGTTTATGAGAAAAGACTAGACGTAGCCTCCATTATTATCGTTGCATTATATTTATACAGTATCCTACCTCTTTTACATTACATACACTGCATCCATATTCAATGCACTCCCCCATATTATTATTATCCTTTCAGTTCCTATGGGATTTTATTTTCTTAGCAAACTTCTCTTATATCGAGCTTTGTATAAAAACGGCAAGATATGAACAGAGATACACTCAAGAGTAGTGGGTTTGAACCTCGTGTTTATGGGTTGTGTGGGTGAGTGGAAAATCCTTTATTACTAAATCAGAAATTTTTGATTATTTTTTCGACGTTGATTATATACCTGGTTTCATTGGTATTAGGGTTATAACACAACCTTCCTATGTCTTCATACATGCTTAGTTCTATCACATATGATCACATCCCTTGAGGTTTGAATCAGTGATGTGCAAATCAATGCTGATTATACTAATGAACAACAACAACGACGGAATCGTGGAAAATAACAAATATATCAAATAAAACAAGATTTTTTTCAAGTAAACAATATATACGACTAGAAGGCTGGAAAATGAGAGAACTCGATAAGTAAAATGCAGTACTATCAAATGAATATTGGAACAGTAAACAGTGAAGTGATAGAAGATAGAGTTTGATCGATCAAGTTTATCTAAGATTACCGCGGGGTGCTTAAAATGTGGTTTACTAGGTGAGTGTGGTACACGCGAATGTATGTAAAAAAAAAAAAAAAAAAATCTCAAAAATGTAAGAACATTACAACTAAATAAATGTCATAAAAATAAGAATCGTGGAAATGATATATACAAATCTGAAATTCCACAAAAAAATGAGTGATTGATATAATTTGTTTTGCAAACTCTTATAATCATTTGATAGTTCCGTTGTTTCGCATGTGATCATTGATAATCAACAATCAAATATTTATCAACATATTTATATTGTTCACCATAAGAACGATAAAACGATAAATCTTTCGATTTCTATATAAATGATCGATGTGGACTGATTCGTATGAAAAGATTGAACAACATTACACGATATACTTGATCGATAATTCCTCTGAACGACTTGATATTGTAGTAATTAAGAATCAAAAGACATTGACATCTCCATATTCGGAGCATGATGTTATCTATATTGTTTTGTTTACAATAAAATTGACGTATCAACTTACAATTTATTGGCTATAATCCAGTTAAATCGACAATACAATAGATTCTAAAAATTGATAGTTCAAATTTAATACTTATGCGGGAGTTTATGTCGGCGTATGCAATGATATAATCCGCATAACATTTTTTTTGATAAAATAATACATAATATTCATATCCAAAATACTGCAATATTGCTATGCGTTTTTGCGTTATAATAAATATAAATTGTCATGGCGTATATATACACAAACAAATATTACTCTTGCTAAATGGTTTTAAACGATTTTCGGGGTTTGAGAAACCTCACGTTCAATTGTACCGTTAAGAATATATTCATAAAAGCAAATCCAAACGTTGAGATTATACGCGAAACGACTAATAGTAAAGGTTTACTGTTGACAAATACTAATAATAAAAAGTTAATTCAAGACAGGCGTGAGCATAAGGCATCATAAACAAATGATGGTGAACACTGACTATGGGGTCCAAACCTTCATAATTGCAACCTTGTGCTTCTTTCTCTTCCTTTTTTTCTCCCTTTTTCATAAATTTGTTTATAGTTTCCTCTGATTTTACCTCTTTTCCCCCTCGTTTCAGTAATCTAATTTTTTTTCCGTTGACAAGTTTCCCCACTTTATTTTCTGTGTGTAACTTAGTTGAGTTATTTAGGAAAGTAGTAGTCCTTAGAATAACTTTGGTCGGTGAAAAATAAAAGATAGTAACTTTGGTCGTTTTCTTCTTGAATATCGTAAACTACCAAAAAAAAAAAATGAAGAAGACTCCAAGAAAATGGACTATAGACTAATTTGGATGTTTTGTAATAATGGTGTGAGTTTAGTAATAGTCGTCGGTCCTATTATCCAAAAAAACATAAAAAATTGAAAATCCGTGTATTGTAATGACGTTACATGCTAAACATACGCGAATCTCATTTAAATCATTGCATTCCATCTTTCTTCTTATAGCAAAAAGGATATTGAATTTTTTTATCGATTACAGAACATCAATAGTTTAGTCATAAGTTAATTATAGCATGAATGATAATATTCTTTTTTGCTCAGAAGAAAATCCAATGTAGATCTCTATACAAAGAAGTAGAATTACTTAATTTGCTGCAAAGTTAAAAACTTAATGTACCTGAACCTATTACACAATGGCCAACTTAATTTAACGACGAAATTGTTGATTAACAAATAAAATGTGTGCAGTTGGTGAAGAGAAAGAAGAGATTGTCGTCCAGGTTTTATGCTCATAAAAGCAACACATGAGTGTTTCTACCTAACAGCCTATTTATATACACTTACTTTTGGGCCATTAAGTGGATTCACCTAATTTTCACATTTTCTAACGTTGAGATCTTAATTTATGCTAATCCCCATTTTCTTTTTCTTTTTTAAGAAACATGCGAATCACCACCAATTATCGTATTGATTCAACATGCCATAATTTTGTAGTTGACTAATATAATCACAATATAAGTGATTTGTTAATTTTGTTTATCGCAACAAGTTGTTTGAAACTATATTAAAAAGTTAATTACTAGGTTGAGTACTACTTTATCTTTTTATTTGGTACATAGATTAAAAAATATAGTTTTTACCTACAATAATTATGTGAGAGTAAGTAAGAGATGATGCCCACATAACTTAAAAAGCCGATTCAGAAGATAATTGTTTCTTCATCAATAAAATACAAGTGAACACAAAATTTTGAAATATTTTCAAACTATACATGTATTCACTTTTTTAGAGTTTTTAAATTTGAGGCCAAACTAAATCAACACCAAACTGAATAATTCATTTATAACAACTGGATTCGTCTTTTTTTTTTTTTTTTTTTTACAGGAGTAGGAAAAATAAAAACCCAACCAAAGATCGAAAAACCAGAATGGAAAATCCCTGAAAGTCATTCATAATGTTGCTTTACACATGTCCAAGTATAAGGCCCAAGATATTAATACGCAACTCATGCCCACAAACACGAGCCTAGTTTAAAACTGTCTTCGGTTATGTGAATTATGTGAATAAGGATCACATTTTAACATCAGAAGTCTTAGTCTAAATCCACGCAGAGAGTTTAAACGACCACAATTAAAAAGAAAAAACTAAATAATTGTCTTCCTAAATCAGAAACTAGTCTTTCACGTTACTTTTAAAACAAGTACAAATCGTAAATCATGTCTTCTCTCACTAGACTTGAGTTAGCACTGTCATAATAACTCACTAGAATAATAGCCAACACAATTTCTGTTCTATCTCTCTCGTTTTATTTCTGTTGGCTCAAGCAGCTGATAGACTCCTTTCGTTGAACTCGTCATGTTATTACATTACAAGAAAATAAAGAGTGTTCCGTCAAGAACGTTGAGCAGAAGCAAATACAAAAAAAAAAAAACAGAAACTTTTTCTTTCTTTTTATTTGGGGTTTTATTTTCTTGGATGTGTATCTTCCGGTTTAGCCGTCCCTGTGGCCGCCTTAGCTACATCAGTGGCACTGGCCTCCGGTTTCTTCTTAGCATACATAACAGCGTACATGACTGCACCGGAGATAGCTAATCCGGCGATACCCATGGTGGTGTAGCTGTATGGCAAGTTACGGCGTTGATGGAGAACACCGCCAGGATTATTCCCGGGAGGCCTCTTAGATGCATCAACCCCGGCGGCTTTCACTCCCTCCGGACTCATTTTCGTGGTATCCGCCGTTTTCCTCCAGTCATTTTCTCCAGCCATTTGTGTCCTCTCTTCAATTTCTACTTAAATTTCACTTAGGGATATGCTAACCAAAAAGGAAACCGCTGTGTTTAGCTATGAGAGCTTTGGAGATAGTACGTGACTAAGAGTCATCAAGACACGTAGTGTCTTTGAGTTTGATAATGTGTCTCAATAAAGGACACCTAGCTGATTCTGTTTGTTTATCTGTAATAAACATATTAGGCACAGCCGCACAGGTGTCATGCGTTAGAATTGTACTATTAGCCAAGAGCCAGTTTGGTTTTCTTTTTCTTTCTTTCTTATTTAATATTGAAGAAACCAAATTAAATTGGAGGAGACGTGATTTTTAAATTACAGTTTCAAGTTAGGTTAACAAATTTGATGACTTGAATATCACGGTTTACAAAAATAATTTTATGGAAGGTTTTTTTTTTTTTTAATTTTTTTATCTTGTGCTTCTTCTTATGGGCTTTTGGGCCATATGTATTTCATCCTTTCTCAGCTTCTAGGCCCAACGTTATGGAAGCCCATAGTTTTCCACTAGCAAACAAAAGAATGAGTGCAAAACAGAAACAGCTAGCTTGACCAGTCTCCCTAGAAGACCGTGAAATCACTTTCTTAACAGGTTTTGTCTCTTCCCTAGCCGTTACGTTTACCTTTATTATCTTCTCAACGGCTACATCAACATTTTACATTTTTCCTTTAATTTTCTTTGTCCGAAACTTTAACGGCTAGTTTTAAAATCTCTCTAGCTCTATAAAAGCTACACAAAGATCCTTCCTCACCCATTCAAACACACACACACACACAGTACATTTGAGGTGTTATATTCAGTACAAAAGTAGTTTAATTTTGTTACCAATGGCTTCTTCTTCTCTTCCAATCACCATCTTCCTCTGCATCTCTTTCTTCTTCTACTTGTCCTCTGTTGATGCGAACGAGGTTACCGTCGGCGGACATTCCGGTGATTGGAAGATCCCTCCTTCCTCCTCTTACTCTTTCAACGAGTGGGCTCAAAAAGCTCGCTTCAAAGTCGGCGACTTTCTAGGTATATCTTCAATTTCTTTTCACTTTCTCTAATCCTTAAAAAAAACACAAACCCATTTCCGTCACATTCGAGTGTATTGTTCTCAATCAGACATTTTTTTGTGTAATCTTCGATATACTCTGTTTTCTGACATTGTCACATGTTTATTTCAGTTTTCAGGTACGAAGCCGGTAAAGACTCGGTACTGCAAGTGACAAGAGAGGCTTACGAGAAATGTAACACCACGAGCCCGAAAGCCAGCTACACGGACGGGAACACCAAGGTGAAGCTAGAAAAAGCCGGTCCGGTCTACTTCATCAGTGGAACAGAGGGTCACTGTCAAAAGGGTCAGAAGCTACGCCTAGTCGTCATCACTCCTCGTAGCTCTGCTTTCTCCCCTGCTCCTTCGCCATCCGACGGTCCCGCCGTAGCTCCTACTAGTGGTGCTGCTAAGCTCTCCGGCGTATTCGGCGTCGTTGGCCTTGTTCTTGGATTCTGGGCCTTCTTCTGAGCGAAGCTTTTTATTATTATTTTTTAAACTTCATCCTGAATTCTATTCTATTTATTAATTTTCAAACATGAAGCAGAAATCTTTCTTCTCTCGTTGTTACTAATTTAGTTTCATGAGATTAAGTAGTTTTATTTATTTAATCGAAATACTCCTTGCACTTATTTATGGACAAATTGCTGGATCTATCAACAGTTTAACGACAAAGAGAAAAAAAATAACAAAGACTTTTGACAATAACAAAAAAATAACAACACGAATTGCAAAACAAAGAAACACCTCTTAATTTTAATAATTCAAGGTAATGAAAACGGGCTATATCGTTTAAGGCCTATACAAATGGGCCACTATTGGGTCTCAAGATATTTTGGGAGGGAAGAAAAAAACGGCGAGGAGAGCTAGTGGAGCGAGCGAGTCACTAAGATTTTATCCTCTCGGCCAATTTTATCCTTTTTTATTCACTTTTAATTTTGCTTCCAAAGTTTTATCATCGGAAAATCTCCGGTTCACCGAAATCAGCTCGAGTGGTTTAACGGAGACGTATCCAAATCTTCATGACCATTCAGTATGTGTATGTCATCGTGTTTTGTTAGTCACAGCTTCGCCGCTTGAAATGTGATGAACCATCATTAATCTCTGTTTCGCTTCAATTTTTTTTTTTTTTCCTGGGAATTGCTTTTTGCTTGGCTTGTTTTTGAAAATGGCAGCATTACTCTGCTCGACGAGTCTGTGCGGTGATGTTACGGTCAGTGATGCTTTTCCGGTTAGTAATCTCAAAGGAAAACGCCGTAATTTGGTTACTGGCGGATTAAAGTTCCACGCTTTGAAGGTTGGGTCTGTGTCAAATCGGAGGAAACAATGGAGAAAGACCATGAGATGTACCGTAGTCTCCATGAAAAGTTCTGATTTTTCGGTTTCTATGATAAACAAGTCACTGAATTCTAATTCGTCATCGGGTGAAGTCACGAAGGTTTTGATGTCGCTTCCTGATACCGATTCTGCGTTTTCGTATTTCAAATCAGTGGCTGAGAATTCGAATGTAGTTCACACCACTGAGACTTGTAACCACATGCTTGAAGCTCTGAGGGTTGATGGTAAAATTGAGGAAATGGCTTATGTGTTTGATTTGATGCAGAAAAGGATCATAAAGAGGGATGCTAATACTTTCTTGACTATATTCAAGTGTCTTTCTGTTAAGGGTGGATTGCGTCAAGCACCTTATGCACTTGGGAAGATGAGAGAGTGTGGTTTTCAGTTGAATGCGTATTCATACAATGGATTGATCCATCTTCTGCTTAAGTCTAGGTTCTGCACAGAGGCTATGGAGGTTTATAGAAGAATGATCTTGGAAGGCTTTAGGCCTAGCTTGCAGACTTACTCTTCGCTTATGGTGGGATTGGGGAAAAGAAGGGACATTGAAGCTGTGATGGCTTTGCTTAAAGAGATGGAGACTTTGGGGTTGAAGCCGAATGTCTACACGTTTACGATATGTATTCGGGTGCTTGGTAGGGCGGGAAAGATCAATGAAGCATATGGGATACTGAAGCGAATGGATGATGAAGGATGTGGACCTGACGTGGTTACTTACACTGTTCTTATTGATGCTCTTTGCACTGCTAGGAAGCTCGATTGTGCTAAGGAGGTCTTCGCGAAGATGAAGACAGGGAGACACAAACCGGATCGTGTAACTTACATTACTCTGCTGGATAGGTTCAGTGATAACAGAGATTTAGATTCGGTGAGGCAGTTTTGGAGTGAGATGGAGAAGGATGGTCATGTACCTGACGTTGTAACCTTTACCATTCTCGTGGACGCTCTGTGTAAAGCTGGGAATTTTGGTGAAGCGTTTGATACATTGGATGTGATGAGGGAGCAAGGCGTCTCACCGAACCTACATACATACAACACGTTGATTTGCGGTCTCCTAAGAGTTCACAGGTTGGATGATGCACTTGAACTTTTTGATAATATGGAGTCTTTGGGGGTTAAGCCTACTGCCTATACGTACATCGTTTTTATTGATTATTATGGAAAGTCTGGAGATTCAGTCAGTGCACTTGAGACCTTTGAGAAGATGAAAACCAAAGGAATAGCTCCAAACATTGTAGCATGTAATGCGTCTCTCTACAGTCTAGCTAAAGCGGGGAGGGACCGAGAAGCGAAACAAATCTTTTACGGTTTGAAAGACATAGGGCTAGCTCCTGATTCAGTAACCTATAACATGATGATGAAGTGCTATAGTAAGGTTGGGGAAATAGACGAAGCCATCAAGCTGCTTTCTGAGATGGTGGAGAACGATTGTGAACCTGATGTGATCGTTGTTAATTCTTTGATCAATACGCTTTTCAAAGCTGATAGAGTTGATGAGGCGTGGAAGATGTTTATGAGAATGAAGGAAATGAAGCTCAAGCCTACAGTCGTCACTTACAACACATTGCTCGCAGGTTTAGGCAAAAAAGGAAAAATCCAGGAGGCGGTTGAGTTGTTCGAGGGGATGGTGAAGAAAGGTTGTCCACCTAACACAGTAACTTTCAACACTCTCTTTGATTGTCTTTGCAAAAACGACGAGGTGATTCTAGCCTTGAAGATGCTGTTCAAGATGATGGACATGGGTTGTGTACCAGACGTTTTTACTTACAATACCATTATCTATGGTCTGATGAAGAATGGTCAAGTCAAAGAGGCGATGTCTTTCTTCCACCAGATGAAGAAACTGGTCTACCCTGATTTTGTTACCCTCTGCACTCTTCTTCCAGGTGTTGTCAAGGCCGGTTTAATCGAAGATGCTTACAAAATCATCGCAAACTTTCTTCACAACTGTGCGGACCAACCGGCAAATCTTTTCTGGGAAGACTTGATGGGATCTGTTCTGGCTGAAGCTGGAATAGACAATGCCGTTTCATTTTCTGAGAGATTGGTCACTAATGGGATTTGCCAAGATGGTGAATCGATCCTGGTGCCAGTAATCAGATATTCTTTCAAACATGGTAATCCCTCGGGTGCTCGAACTTTGTTTGAGAAATTTACAAAAGATCTTGGTGTCCCACCGAAACTGCCTACCTATAATCTGCTGATCGGTGGGCTTCTTGAAGCTGATATGATTGAAACAGCACAGGAGTTGTTCCTAGAGATGAAGATCACTGGTTGCAACCCAGATGTTTCTACTTACAACTTCTTGCTTGACGCATATGGAAAATCAGGAAAAATCGACGAACTCTTTGACCTGTACAAAGAGATGTCTTTCCATGAGTGCAAACCAAACACGATAACTCACAACGTTGTCATGTCCGGGCTCGTGAAGGCGGGTTATGTGGACGAGGCTCTTGATTTATACTATGACCTTATCAGTGATGGTGACTTCTCACCAACCGCTTGCACATATGGTCCCCTTATCGACGGTCTCTCTAAGTCGGGAAGATTATACGAAGCAAAGGAACTCTTTGAAGGAATGTTGGACTATGGCTGCAGGCCAAACTGTGCTATCTACAACATTCTCATTAACGGGTTTGGGAAAGCGGGTAAGGCTGATGCAGCGTGCAAGTTGTTCAAAAGAATGGTTAAAGAAGGAGTAAGACCAGATCTCAAAACTTACTCGGTTCTTGTGGATTGTCTTTGTATGGCCGGAAGAGTGGATGAAGGCTTGCATTACTTCAGGGAGCTGAAGGAATCCGGCCTTAGTCCTGATGTAGTGTGTTACAATCTCATAATCAATGGACTCGGGAAATCTCAGAGACTTGAAGATGCTCTTCAGCTTTACAATGAGATGAAGAACAGCAGAGTAATCTCCCCTGATCTATACACTTACAACTCCTTGATACTAAACCTGGGTATCGCAGGAATGGTGGAAGAAGCTGGGAAGATTTACGATGAGATACAAAGAGCGGGTCTTGAGCCAAACGTTTTTACATTTAACGCACTGATCCGTGGATACAGTTTGTCTGGAAAACCGGAGCACGCGTACGCTGTGTACCAGACAATGGTGACAGGAGGTTTCAGCCCCAACACAGGGACATACGAGCAGCTCCCCAATAGAGCTTGACTTTTTACACAGCTAATACAATTAGAGCTATACACTTAAGTGAAAGCATCTGCTGAACAGTTTGTGTCATGTAAAGTGTACAAAACATAACGTTGTTTAAATGTCATATTGTTTTGTTTGTTGTTTACAATGATAATATGTCAAAATCATTCCTACTGCATTATTAGAGCTCGTGGGACTAAAGTCTTGACGCAGAGAAACTGGAATACAGAAATCTCCAGATACGTCACATTTGTGATATTAATAAGTCTTTCAAAAGAATTTACAATGTGAACCAAAAGACTGATGCCATCTTCCGTGACTCTGAGGGTGGGGCTAGTTTGACGAACTCGGCTCATCGTGGCTCGCTTCAGGTTGGCTAGGTTCTGGTTTCGGTTCGGTATCTGATGGAGTAGGTTCCGTGGACTGAAGAGGCTTTTTGAATTGAACCAAGATCATGGTCATGTTATCACAGCCTTCACCACCTGCGGTGTTTGGAGCCAAACATCTATCGAGAACTTTTTCACATACCACCGAGAGTTTGGTTTCCTGAACGTTCCCAATCAAAAGAGAGAAACTATAGAATCCAGAAGAGGAAAGACATGAAAGAAATACTGTAATACAAAAACGAAGACAAATCAAATTGGCTTACCGAATTCATCTGTTCATGTATAAAATCAACGAGTTGTTGGCTTGTCATGCAATCCCTGCAGATATGAGATGAACCAAGACAGGTGTATTAATATCACTACCAAGAAATGAACTTGTGTGGAGAACAAGATCAACAAAAACTTTTTCAATTTGATCTTACCAAATTCCATCGCAGGCAAGAACAAGGAAATCATCATCATCACAGAGTTCAACCTGAACGATAAAAACTTAAAATTGTTATAGAAGCTGTTTCAGGAGAGACAGAGAGAGAACCGTCACTAGACCCACTTACAGTGTTTATATCTGGACTGGCCGTAACGATTTGCTTTTCAGTTGGCAAAAATTTATTCTGCTTAAATTCCATGTCACCTGTAAAGAGAACAAAGAGTAGCTCCAATCAGAGATTGCATGTAAACAAGTTGCACTGTGTGAAGAAGAATGGTTACCTATTGCTCTTGCTAGATTCAAGCTTCCATTAACACGACCAGCGTGAATAAAGCCACCAGCTTTCAGTATCCTTTCTTTCTCAGCTTCAAGATCTGGTTTGTGATCTCTAGAAAGATTGTAAGCCTGTAGACACACACACACACACACACACTAAAAAATCAAAGACGCCAAAAAGTCTTGATCAAAACATTTCAAAATGCCCAACAAAACGGTGTTTTACCTGACCCTTTCTGGATATGACACAACGTGAGTCACCAGCATTGGCAACAACTAGCTGCTTGTGTCTAATAACAGCCACACAAGCTGTGCTCCCAGAATTTGGTCCAGGAAAATCAGAATGAGGACCCTGTTTTGTCAACAAATTCACAAAATCTTACTTTTGCTTAGTGATGATATTCCAAGTGAGACTGAAAAATAACAGAGCAGTCTGAAGCTAGGGGATATTTACTTCCTCAAAAGCCCAAGCATCAGGTTTGTTAGCGCTATCCCCACTTCTTGGTGACCAGATGAACCCTTCAATCATTCCACTGAACTTATTGATCTTGTCACCGAGTACTGATAATTCTCTCCATCCTCTCTGTCCTTGCATCATCTCATCCATTCTACAATAACCACAGCAGCAAGAGCAAAACACTTGATGACCAACTTCAAACAAAACAAGACTCTTGTAATCCTAAAGCTATAAAGAGTCAGAAACGTTTTAGAAATGTCACCTGAAAAACGCTTTTTGAAGAGAAGTCCCTACGTCTCCAGCTGCGTACGCTTCATTGCTAAGAACCTGCTGGTGAAGATACTTGGCGCAGAACTTTGAAACAACTTTACCTACAACACTAGCCAAAACCATTTGAGATTCCATGTACAAAAAAGGAAGCTTTTACAATAACAAACCATAAAAAAAAAAACGATATCAATCTTCTTTACCTCCATGGCCATCATAGACACCCAAGAAGGAAGTGTTATCATCCAGATTAAGAATCGCAGCATGCTACCAAAGTTAAATTGAATTAGTAAATAACAAAACAAAAATCTACAAAAGAATAAAAAGGCTTCAACTTTTGATTTTTTCACTCACAGCATCTTCCATGGAGGCACGCCAACCTTGCATAGAGGATAAACCATATCTAAGTTTATCATTCTCTCCATCTTCTGAAAACTTATCTGTTTTCGGAGAACTAAGGTATATACCCATCTCTTTCTGCAAAAATCAAAATTGGAACATTTCTGATTTCTTCATGGTACATGAAACGATTCTCGTTCGATAATAAAATCCAAGAGACGAAAATTTGAGAAATTTGAAGAGGATTCGCAATGAACGTCACCTGAAAATCAGCTCAGGGACCTGTTGTGATCTTAATCTTTATGAGCTATTTACAGAAATCAATCTACAAAACCGAAAACACAGAGGTTCGAATCGATTAGAGCTAAACACTAGCATTAACAGAGCCAGATTTGGATATCAGCAATTCAATGGATCAAAACAAGTACGTGATGAAGAAGTTGTGCGAGAAGCTTGGTTTCTCACAATGGCGGGAGAGAAAATCGATCGGAATGAATAGAGGGAGCAGCAAGATGAAACTTTTGATGACGGACGGCGATGATTTGTTTCTTGGGATCAAACTGTACTCCGAGAAAATGAGAAAAAGTCTTTTTAAGTTTTGTTTTCCTGAAAAGCGACGAAAGTTCCTCAGTTTGTTTTCTTCCCCTTACTCGCCACCACAACACACTCCACGAGTATTTTTTACTTCACGCTTATACAAATTAATTTTGTATTAGTATTGTTTAAGAATTAGGAAGAACATGAAAAATATGTGTGACAGTTAATAACATTCTCAACACTTAATTAAAAGTTTAGAAACTAGAATATGACAAAGTGTTATATTTTGCCGGAATTATTTATATAATAGTGAGAAATAACTAGAAATAATAGAAAAGGTTTTATGAACAAAATTTCTATAATAATTTGTATTAGTAATTGCTGTTGTATCATTCATTCAGATTTAGGGAGAATATGCATGCTATTTTTCTAATTAATTGAGCTTCACATCATGGTTATGTTTGAAGAGACTACATATTAGGAGTAAAAATTATTTCTGCGTAATCTGAAGTAATCAACAAACAAACAATTACGTTGCATGTTAAACTTAATCTGGTTATCATGGTTAGGTTTCAAAGAGACTACACATTAGTACTAGCATTATTTCTGCCTAATCTGGATTCTGGAGACTGATCAACAAAATGATATACCTTTGACTAGTCTTCATCAAATCCATAGCTTTTGCACCGCTCGGCTTTTCCATTTTATATGTTTATATATTTTATTTCTTGTCGAAAGTCGAAAATGTGACTATGATATCGACCACGTGTTTTTATCAGGGCCGCAATTTCTTAACAATTTCAATGGCCAATATTTGTGTTTGCAGTAATGAATTTTAAAATATATTTTCCTTTTAACAAAAAATTAAAATTAAAATCTCATTTGAAGCATCATACAAATTATGCTGCTACGCGTTTAGTTTAGTATTACTTTGAACGTGTAATACTAAACTTTAATATAAAGTGAAAACTCTGTTCTAGTACATTGTGGTTCTACTTCTACAATGGCTTCCTCTTACGCACCATTCTCTGCGGTCTTCAGTGGTTTCGCTGCAACCAAACCCAACCCATCTCCAAATTCCTCTATTTTCCTCGTCCCTTCATTGAGAACATTAAATCCGAGAGAAAAAGTTTCCCTTAAATCTTCGAGTAACCATGGGTTTCATTTCAACTCTAGAAATCTCAGTGTTTATGCAAGAGCTGCTTCAGAGAAAACTGTCCACGATTTCACCGTAAAGGTCCGATTCTATTTGTGCTTCTGGTTATGAAAGAATCTAGGTTTTTGTTCCTTCTTTAGCTTCTTTCTAATTGGAAAGAAAACCTCAAATCTATTAAAAATATAAAGTTATGCTTTCTCCATAACCTTAATGAATCCTGGAGTGTATATATACACTCGAGAGCTTGATTAGACATGAATTAATTGTTCTGTTTCTTTTTCTTGAACAGGATATAGATGGGAAAGATGTTTCTCTAGACAAATTCAAAGGAAAACCTCTGTTGATCGTTAACGTTGCTTCAAGATGGTGATTCTTCAAACTGTGCTACAACTTCGATCTTTATTTGATAATTAGATATTTTTTCATGTAAAGGTTTTGTTGAATTCTAAAAGTTTTTTTTGTTTTTTCATATGTCACAGTGGCTTGACGTCATCAAACTACTCAGAGCTTTCACAACTGTACGAGAAATACAAGAACCAAGGTGAGCTGCTTTTATTCATCCCGTTGGATATGTAACACACTTGTGTGACCTTTCTCTCATTTCTTGTTACTTCTCATTATAAGGATTTGAGATTCTAGCTTTCCCTTGCAACCAATTTGGAGGTCAAGAACCGGAATCAAATCCAGATATCAAGCGATTCGTGTGTACCCGATTTAAAGCGGAGTTCCCTATATTCGACAAGGTATGTAAGAAAAATCTCATTGAGTGAGAGAGGCCCTTGAATCTTGATAAGTTGTGTTCTTCAGGTTGATGTCAATGGACCAAGCACAGCTCCTATCTACCAGTTCTTGAAATCAAAGTCTGGTGGGTTCTTGGGTGATTTCATCAAATGGAACTTTGAGAAATTCTTGGTTGACAAAAAGGGCAATGTCGTCGAGAGATACCCTCCCACCACTTCGCCTTTCCAAATCGAGGTAACCCAATCTGGATCTCGGTCCAGTGTTTACGGTTTGGTCCTGAACCAAACTACTTTGCCTACCAACTGTCTTTAAGTTTTAGATCATTCAAGAATGACTTCGACATCTAATGAATTAAAATAGTTCCAAGAAAGCTTGTGTACATAGAGAATCTGTGAACTCATAACATTCCTAAGTACTATATATGATGGCAATTGTTAATGCTAACAAAGCTTTTCGTTTCGTGATGTTGTAGAAGGACATCCAGAAGTTGCTTGCGGCTTAAATATACTGTTCACATGTGTGTATAGTACAGAGAAGCGTTTGGTGATTGATCCAATAACCGGCAAGTGGTACACAAATTTCCCGGTTTATTTTTTTGGTAAACCAGAAATTCAGATAAACATTTTCCTCTTCTTCCCGTTAATATACGATCGAGAAATCAAATAAACTTCTTTTATTATGTACACACGCCAGTGCCATTAATTAGGCTTCTGAAACATCCGATTATTGTGATATTTACACACACGCGCACACAACCATGATCATGGATAAAATCCGAAAGCAAATAGCTTAGTTATATAATTACAAGATTAACGTTGGCGTCGAGAAGAAAAGTCTTTACGTGACTGTGGTAGAAATCTATGGCGGAGATAAACTGGTGGAGAAACCTGTGAGAATCGACGAGATACTCGAGGAGGAGGATCTCGTCTCCGTCGAGCCTTACCAAGAGCCGGCCGTGGCCGTTGACCTTCTTCTTCTTCTTCTTCTTCGGGGAGGACGACGAAGTCTGAGTATCTGATTGGTGTAAACCAGAGGAAGGTCTCTGGTTCGACCACCGTCGATATCTCTCTGACTCTGATTTGGTTAAAGGTTCTGTTCCCAAAAAAATACTCGTTGAGATCCACCCTCATGCGGTCATATATCGCCGTTGCTTGTGTGGTGGATCGGATTGCCACGTCATCGACCGTCGTTATCTCTGTGCTTCCGTTACACGGAAACTCTGTGATCTCGTGTTGCCCTAACCGGACATGCCTCACGCTCGACTCCTCCATCTTCTTCTGATATTTCTGACACAGAGAGTACTTTATATATATACTACAAGGGTTTATTTCTTTCTTACATAATACTGCATTTACCTTTATTTGGAAAGACACACTACAAGCCACAATAGTTTTTTTTTTTTTTTTTTTCTATTATAAATCTTACCATTATGGTCGGAGGAAACTTTCTTTGGTTAAGTTTTAGAGGGTAATATTTTGACTTCTGTGTTATATACTATAATTTAATTAATATGACTTTGCATAAGATATAGTTTTAATTATTTTGAAATGACCGAGTAGGTTACTACTAGTTTAATTTTCTTTCTCATATCTTCTAATTCATATAAAAACCAAAATATTATACGATATCATCTAATTGATTAGAAGAAGGAAACAATTTTGTCCCACCAAAGTAGAATATATTGAAAAATTCAAAGAGAACTTTTGAAATGCTCTTCACAAGAAAATGATTTTGAGAGGCATACCAAGACCAGTCTATTGGTTGGATTTGTTTCCTCCTTTGACGTTTCTAATTAACTTTCTATTGGTAATACTTCAATTCCTTGAAATGACTTATAATAATACATTAAAAATTGGACAATTTCTGGATTCAGACTTCAATTCCAACGACAGGTAACCAATTAATCAGTATTGTTTAATGGACTCGCACAACAATAGTCATATTCAGATCCAAGTCACTTTATATCTATTAGTCAAACAATCTTTAATCCCCGACTCGTTCTTCGATTAATATGTAGAACAAAGCACAAAATCTCTAAAATCTACATCCAAAAGACTGAAAAGCCTTTGTTCAATTAACTTTTTATTTAAATCCTAAAAGATTTACAAATAGGTCATGGCAAACACTGCACGATCTCTGTGACTTCCCATGAACCATTTGAATCAGGCAGCAACAAATAATTCGACATAAATAATCCAAGCCTGAAACAGAATGAACAAACATATCAGAAGGTCGATCAGTAGCACAACCTCGTAAAATTAGATAGTCCTCTCATCAAAGACACAAGATTGATGCACGATATTAAAATCTGGAAATCTCGTAGCTTGTTCACACAAGAGCGCCGTTGATGACACCTTGCAGCAGTTGTGTGTAAGGCTCTTTGATTTTGTCTTCCTAGCTCACCCAAAAGTGCACCATGTGACTAATTATCCCATATGGATGAATGAAAACAAAAGTTTCGGTGACAACTTGTAACATTATTGTAATGAAATACATAAGTACTCTGCAAACGACATTCAATTTCAATGATTTCGTTACTATCATAAGACATCATCCATCAGACTCTTATCTATAACAAATTGAGAAGCTGGACCTTATACATCCCTCCTATATATAGACATGCAACTGAGGATTAAAACACATTTCACAGGGATCAAGAAAGCTCTATATTTCTCTTTACGAAATTAAAACCTATTTGTGTGGTAAAAAAGGAGAAAACTCGACAGAAAGCAAGTTAATTCAGTGAGTAAAAAAAAATCAGATTTTATTTTACTTAAAATGTAGTCATGAAAAAGCATAAATGAAAACATTCATAAAGCACGTCAAAGTACTGTAGATTTCTTGATCACGATACCGAATTGGTCCTTCTTAGCAAATGCATCTAGAAAATCGCTTCTGGAACCTGAAATTACTTGCTAGGTTCAAAATTACTTGAAGAATTGGAAAAAACACACAAATTACAAAGTGTCTATATGGTCATTTAAGGATTTGATGCAAATAACATATTCTTAAATGAAGAAATAAACCCAAATAACATGTTCTTAGATCAATCAAGAAACAAACCCTTAAGAATATTCCCGCAAGATTCACAACGTGATCACATGGAATCAATAATATCTAAATTAGACACCATCTACATCACACATTAAGCTAATATTACAGATCAAATTAGAAACGTGATTTTATATCTTAGGGAATCAAAATCTACAAGCATACAATATAAATAATTTAGAAAACCAACAACTGGAGATCATGAACAGTACTCTTCCAAAGTCGATGATTGAACACATATGTGATCATATGAAGCAAATAATGGATGTTCACATATTTATGAATCAAGAGACTAAATCACGGAATAAAAGACTAAAGAGAAACGAAATAAGAAAGAGATAGAAAACCATATATAATAATATAGCTAGCTTGGATCGAGTAAATTAAGGATTCAAAAGAGTTAGGACCAGCCTAAGAAAAACTAGGTTAACGTTAATGGTCCCATATTAATCTCGCTTAACCAAGCCTTAAACACAGAGATTAAAGCTTTTTCGATACTAATGATCTCATAAAATATAAAGTTCAACAAAGGAGACAAAGCAAACTCGCATGCAATTAGAAACCAAATCTATGGTAGAATATATAAGAGCAAGTTAATATAGATATTAGATCGTAGCTAATTACCTTTGGAGAGATGAAGAACGCAAGAGAGAGAAAGTGAGGGAGTGAGATGAGAACACAATTAAAGAAGAAAACGTGAACGGACCGAAAAGAACCGGCGCCGGAATCTGACAGATAGAGCAGTGAGCACGCAAGAAAAGCAAATGCATCGAACATGCAAAGTGCCTTTGTGTGCTCACTCTCTTCTGTCAGTTTCGATGCGTTTTCTCTAAAATTTGTCCCACAACTCACTCGTGACTTCTGAGATTAGAGATCGAACAGGAGAAATGGGTTTCTTGATAGGAGGAGACTTTGAGGCTATAGAGTTAGATCTGAGGCTTAGGGTAAGCAAAACCCAGAGGAATATATTTATAATCGAAGGAAAAGAGGAAAGTTATTCATTTTTAGATACCCTTTAGGAAAACAAATCTAGGGTTTTGACCAAATCCAGAGAGGGGCAAATAAAATTACCAAAAAAGAAAGAACAAAGAGATATTCGGGGAGAATGGAATTAGATTTAGAGGAGGGGAGAGGAGAAGAAAGGAGAGAAAGAATATGTTAAAGAAGAAAACAAAAAACCTTATCTCTCTGTCGCTCACTCTCTTCAAGAGTCTTATCTCTGTTTTTTCTTGGTTTTTTTGTCTCTTTCTTCTCTCTCCCTCTTACATGCACTGGGACAAATGTATGGAGAGAGAGACACTTGAGTGTAATGGATTGGATTGAACAGTACATTGCAGTTTATAGTGGTCAATCCTCATAACCTATAAACGGCAACGACAAGCCTATTAAAGATCTTGAATTTTGCGAATGAAATTTTGGGTCTTTCACGATGGAAAACATTACTACTTTTTTGGGGGAATCAGCTCTTCTTTTTATTATAATAGTCATTTCGCGTTCAACTTTTTAGTTTTCTATTGTATTTTTTTTAATACAAAGGCTTCTCTACTAGCGAAAAAATGAGAAAAATCGAAGGCTTCTACAAATGACAGCCAATAAACAGGCGGAAAAAAGCAACACGACATGACTAGAAATATCATATGAATAGAAAACAAATGAATTTAGAGTACAAAGAAATATGAGTATTTAAAGAGGTATATAGCATTATACAAAAAGGTTCAAATAAATGTTGAATATTGCCGAGCTTACATCGTTCCATCCATTTATGGTGATACTTTAGTGTCATGATTTCGTTTTTGCTAAAGAATTTAGTTTCAGGATTTACGTTCATAATATTATTATCAACCAGAAATATAGAGCAGAATTCACTGATTTGATTGTTTTGTTTTACCTTTGATATCCAAACTCATGAACATATATGCACTATAGTAGTTTTTTAGATAGTCAGGAAATGCACCCGTTAAAGTACTAACATGAGATTAATCTCAAAATTTACTATTCGTGTTATAAGTTATTTATTAATCTTGTACTCCTGAATACTGATGAAAATTTAATTTTTAAACGAAACCAGTTGAACTAACTCGTAGTGGTATTACTATATGTAACCAAGAATTAACAGCTCCCAGACAACGAAGTATATTAAAAAAAAATGTTAAATCAAAATAAACGAGAAGAAAACCCTCGGGTTTAAATTTCCAGTCACGATTTCTTGGGGAGACATAAGTCATCCACAAACCGTAATTCCAATACTGTGCTTAATTGTTTGCCTTCTCATGCTTAAAATAATGATACTTTTATTGTGTGTGTTAAGTTCTAAAAATTTATTCTCTTAGACACGTGTTGATGTAACAAGAAGTTAATTAAACAATCCAATTATTTCTATTCTCTTCTAAGATACCGAATTTTTTTATTGGTGCGAAATACTGAGAATTGAGAATAAATGCAAAATATATGGAATATGCTGAATTTTTATTGAATATAATCATATAGTATCAGCCACCCACAAAGCAAAGGTAGATCTCCCAAACACATACAAAACAGTTGGTTCTAAGTAAATGGTGCCTTACGCTGATTTCGTAAGACCACGATTGTGAACTGTCTGTGTAATGTAATCCATTGAGGGGTCTGCTTTCTAGTTTTGTGTTATTCGTTTGTGTTGCATAAATAAAATAGTTATTTTTCTAATTCTTTTTGATAATTAACTACTTCTAGGGGGATTGACCAAAACAAAAAAAAACTACTTCTAGGGGGGGAAATCCGTTTTGATCTGGTTTTCTTGTATAATCAATCATACCTGATTTTACAAAATACGTATAGTTGTTAATGTCAAAGATATTTCACCAGTCTTATTGTTCTATGTATTTTTGATAAACAGTCGACTTTTTGAAATATATGTATTATATATATGTCGTTTAATTCTCATAAATATACTGCCAAGGGGAAAACAATTTTTTTTTTTTAAAAAAAGGGAGCGTGAAAGGTGAAAAACTGATAAAGGGTGAGAACTTTGTATTTGACCTAAGAATATATTCAAAGACTGTCTAGATTCATACTTCCCGATGATAGAGAACATAACTACGACTCTTTCCTGAGTAATAAATAAATAATGGAGTAAGATATTGTTGTCTGAATAACCCTGACTTTTTCTCCACACAGACAAAAAAAAACTAATAATGAAAACTTTTTCAAAATTGAATGTTTTAAAACGATATATTTTGTGAACTATATAGTATTCGTCAAAGTTGTTATCTTTTAATCGAAGATTAATTGCGAGTTTTTGCCTCATCTCATGGTGCTGAGTTAGACCTCAGGGTCGTCTCTTTGCAGACTTTCTCATGTTCGTAATGTGCACATCCTTCTCGCCTTCTCGGACTATCCGTTGTTAGTCGGCTATTGGTCCTATCGTGCCACGTGGTTCATCAAGATTCGTTTATATAAGTTATGTATACAAAATAAAATACCTAAATAATATGGAAAAAGAAAGTAAACCCATTTTTCCTCTCAGCCTATGAAACGGGGGAAATGAGAATATGGGATCATGGACCACATGTATCCCATTCACCAATGACCCTCCATCTATTACAATACTTATTTATATCTGACTTTTAAACGCATAGTTTTCTTTTTTCGTTTGTTAATGTCTAGATCTTACTTGTTTAAATTACTACTAGTTTGTTTATTCTTCATTTCCTGCATAAAAAAGAAGAAGAATATATATAACTTGCAATTTTATGTGCAAAACAGTAATAAAAAACCGGCTGAAAACCTCAGATCCTTATTGCAAGGCTGTTGTTGATAGATTAAAGTTATTAAATCCTTGATAGATGTGTGCATCTATTATAAAATACATGTAAATGGAATATCCCTTATATATGGGAGGCAAACATTGGGTTTAGGAATCTCCAAGCATCTCGTAAACCATTAATATGGATGATATAATTTTATGAAGTCTTTTGGTCAACTTAGAAACAAATCCTTTTAAATTATAACTCGGGAGATTAGATGAATATCCTACAAAAACTCGCTATATGGCCTAAATTAGTTGTTGAACCAGTTGTGTATCGTGAACTCTCAAACACATCCAAAATGGTTTGATTGGAGAACACTTTACTCAGCACAATTTTTTTTTTTTTAAATTAAAAACCAGCTCCCTAACTTTAAAAAATATTGTTTATGAGCCGATTATGAAATATCGATTATAATTTTTTTTTAAAAAATATATGATATATAGCACAAAGAAAAATAAGTTTAAAATCCTCCCTCGAAACTATGAAATAAACCAAAAAATGAAAACTAAAGTTGAGTTTAAGGATGTTCAGCCCAAAGTTTATGTTGAGATTGGGCTAAGGTTCTTGGGTATTAGTAAAACAGTAACAAACAAATTGCATTTATTGTCACTCAGTATGTATATAGTTCTTCGATTTAATTTTTAGTCAAATATAGTTTCTTAGATTTAAAATGTTGGCTCAACTCGTATCCGATTTTTTGGTTTACGACTGTTCAAAAGGTAAAAAGCCTTGCGACCAACCCATTGTATTCATCTAAATTGAAAAGTCCGATTTGACGGATGACCAAAAAGGTTTTAGTAAAGATTTTCCTACAGTGTCAAGAATTATAAATACTGTATAGTTGAAACGATTTTATTGGCTAATGCCAACTCCTAAGCCATGATTAAGAATAGCAATAAAACATAACTCAACCTAAATAAATCCAAAAATTTAATAATGGTTCAAGAAGATTAGTCGGAAAGTGAACTTTTTATCTACCCAAATATTCTCTCCAAACCACAATCGAGAGATGAAAGAAACGAGATCAAAATAATAGAATAAAATAAAATTAAAATAAAGAAAGCCTCCTTATGTGTAAACTCAACCTTAACGCTACATGAAAGCTTAAAATCAAACCTAAGTGATAAAAGGAAGCAACACCACCAACTACGCTTCTTGTCTTAGAAACAATTCTCTACACTTGTAATGCCCAGACGACGTCAAGTCCTCACCATTTCACGGCCATGGCAACCACCACACCGTTACGCTTAGCTTCTCCACCTTTAAATTACATAACAATATTTCAGAGGACCTATAAGATCCAAGAGACTCATCGCTTCCTCTTCTTAACGGACTTGGCCTGCGACTTGCCTGAACCGACTGATGATTTCCCTTTTGTTGCTGCTTCTGGTGACTTCGGTGTCTCTTCAGACTCTGACTCTGCATCGCTCTCCTTGCCCTTGGAGGAAGGTGTAGATTTTGCTTTGCCTTTTGCTGCTTTGCCCTTGCCTGATGAACTCTTTGCAGGTCCTGCTGACTTGGATTTTGAAGTCGCCGGTGTTGTAGTCTTGGACGGCTCTTCCTTCTTCTTGGATGAAGCTTTGGATGTGCCAGAGTCTTTCTTCGACTTGCTGCTTCCTGATTTTGCACCGGCTGATTTCTCAACGGTCTTGGGGTTTTCCTCTTCCTCGCTCATCTCCTCAGAGCTATCCTCTTCTTCTCTGTCAGCTTCCTTTGACTCCTTTGATTTGCTCTCTGTTTTGTCAGCCTGAGACTTCTTGCCGGACTTGGAAGCAGGAGTAGCTTTAGACTTGCTGGAGCCAGCTCCACCACCCCTGATTCAGAAGCAAAATGACTTATTAGTATCTATAAGTTTTTAAGGGATCCAACAACTTTTAACTATTGGTTTTCTGTTTCATTTACTTTTTCCCTGATGATTGCTTCACTGTCTTGGCTTTCTTCCTCTGGGGCCTGTTTGAAGAATTACAAAGCTTGGTCATCACAAGAATAGCAAAATTCCTCTCATAACAACTAGCTTATGACTTGCAGTGCCAAGTAACACTTACGCTGTGGAGGCTTCTTCTTCATCATGACCCGTCTGATCAGCAGCTTCTTCACCCTGCTGACAGAAGATTGTAAGTTACAGCAAAGGGAAGAATGAAAAATAAAAAAACAGCGATGAATGAAATATAATGCCCAACCTCTGATTCTGATTCGTCCAGAAAATGCCACTTCTGTTTCTTTAAATTCAAAATTTCTTGATCTCCATCATCATAGCAAACCTGATAACGAAGATAGCAACAAATAAAACATACAATAAAGTGCCCTGAATCAATTGAAAAAGATATACCGCATAGAAGAATATGCAATAGGCTAATGGAAACGAGACGACCAAAAATACTAGTTATCACTTATCAGAGGAGACCAATTAAATTGGGCTTACCAGATGTTTCTTCTTAGCAGAATCATATGAATTGACCACACCTGTATAATACCTGCGACAAAAATCCAATATTCAGTTACAAGCGTGGACAACAAAAATGCAACTATCCAAGGTGTCAGTGCTATTTAAAGAGAAATACATAGAATAGCGAATTGCGTTTGTGTAAATCAAATATAATTCCTAAGAATAAAATAAAAAATGCTTACGCTTTATCCATAGGCCACCAGACTCTGACCTTCGACCCAACTATATTTTCATCATGGCTTTGGAGATCAGATGCCTGCCAATGAATTGAGTCAGTATGAACAAGTCTACCCAAAATAGATATTGAATAGAACACATGAAACCAGCACGTATAAAGGATTAAACAAGAGAATACAAGAGCTCCACAAAAGGGAACGGACAGATGTTTAAGAGAAAATTATATCCCACATGATGAGAATAAGAATCTGTAACCATGCACAGTTACTACGGCAAATGGCATATTAAAAGATGGTTTTTTTCGCACATTCCTTTCTATGAGCAACAATCATGATGGGTGAAATTACGAAAAACATACCTTGCCTAGACTTCGTTTTCTCTTTGCGCTAGGATTAGGACTCTCTTCTGTCGTTTGCTTCACTTCTTTCTTTGACTTTGAGGCTGACTTTCCAGAGGAAACAGCTGGCTGAAAGACAATTATAGGATATCGGTAATAGTAAAAGGAAAAGGAAGGCAGATATGTACCGAAGTCAGGTAAAAACTTACTTTCTCATTATCACCTGACGAAGTATGTAATGAGTCCTCATCCACGGCTTTCCCACGTCCTACCTTTTTCTTTTCCTCTTTCGCCTTTGAGGATTCTTGAACATTATCATCAGCCCCTACTGCCTTTTTCTCTGACTGCTTTGTTGCTTTTGTCTCAGAGGTACTTTTCTTTGAAGGAGGAACAGTAGACTTGGCTTTACTTGAAGAAGCGACCTTCTTTACAGGCTTTTTTGTCACTTTAGCTTCAGAAGTGTTTGGTTCTTCGGAAGCTTCTTCGGTAGCACTAGAAACAGATGGTTTGGCCTCCTTGGTCGAGCTCTCCTTTTTCTTCTGGTTTGCAGTCTTCTTAGGACGGCTTTCCTCAACAAGATCCTCAGCTCTAGATAGAGGGCTGACATTGGCAGTTTCATCAGCATCAGTCTTAGACGGCAAAGCCTGCACATCTGCTTTCTTCTCATTTTCAGAAGAAGTGCCTGCGTTAACAGATGAATCATCAGGAGGCGAAGTTAACACATCCTTGCTGTCTAGGGGTGCTCCAGTTTCAATCTCCTCCTTGATATCTGAAGCTTCTGATGAATCCACCTGTTTGACAGAGCTGGGTTCCTTCTCCTTAATCTGATGTTCAACGTCAGGCTTCACTTCAGAAGTATTATCCACGTCAGTGTTGCTAGCATTAACAAGTTGCTGAGGCTCATCTTTAGCATTCGTATCATCTTGCTTCTTTGTAGACTCAGTATCAACAGGCGAATCATTCTGTTGCGCAATGCCATTGCTGACTCCTGACTTACCAGATTCATCCTTCGGTGCATCATTTCGCTCGGGTGTAGAAATTTTTTCTGCCTTATGTTTATCCTGTTGATTGGAAAATAAAACCAATAAACAATCTACTTGAGCAAAATGAAGAGAGACATCTATCCTTTTTCTACAAATCAACTAATTTTCAGGAGTTCAATGCTGATTTAAGAAAGAAAGAAACATGCCTCTACTTCTGCTTCCTTTGTTAAATGACCTTGACTATCCTGCAGGATGAAAAAATTGGGAGAACGGTGTAAAAACATGTAATGTGACTGGACAACCAGGATAATCACCAAAAACTGAGGCAATTCAATAGAAAAAACAGTTGAGATAAAAACTGGCTGGGTAGAGAAACAGATGGGAAGGCTTACCTCTTCTTCATTCGCAACAAGCTGGTCCTGCTGCAAAACACTGAATGTCCCTTCACATATCGAACCCACTATCTTACTATACTTATCTAAAGAAACACCCGACGATTTCACCGCTTCAGTCAGATACGTTTTGAGTTTGCTAGCACAGTTACTCAGAACTTGTTCCGCCAACCTCCGTGATACTTGGGGAGTCTGAGGACAAATTGAAAGAGTTAACAAAGGAGCATTCTGAAACATAATTAGCAAGACCATCAATGAATCACCTCATCATCCTTTCTAACATAATGTAGAATTGGTGAAAGCATCTCTGGAGGTATGTCCTCGCTTTCTTCTAAAACAAGGGTCATAATGTTCTCCATGGATGAAAATACGTTTCCTGAATGATGGTCCCTGAAAAGGAAAATGAGTCAATCATCAGACAGACATGATACCGAGTGAGAAGCTTGAAGATGCACGGAGGAAAGTAGAACCAAGTTTCTGTGAAAGAAAAGTTATCAGAATGATATGGCTGCTTCGAACATTAACAGTCACCAAATAAGTTATCCGATGTGCTGAATGGTAACAGCAGAATCCATAAATCAAACATGGCATAAGAGATCTAAGGGAAAAAACAATTCAGGATGATAAGCAAGGTACACAATTCCATGTATGTCATATATTTCCTCGAATTTATGGAAAAACTTGCATCAATCATATAACTCTTTTAAGTTCAACCATGATACTCTCAGAATGGATTTATCAGCTTGTACCTTATAGCCTTCAGGAAATTCTGGAACATCTCAATAAGAAGTGCATCACACTCGAGATCCAACATCACAACACATGATCTGACCTTAGCCACAGTTTCCAGGATCGAGGTTCTTTTGGAATAGGAGCGACTAGCATTATCAACTAAATTTTCAAATGATGATACAATTAACTTAAATACTTCCTGCAGATGAATAGAAGAAAAGAGTCAGCGACCAATCACTTTTCTGCCCATTTCCTCAAGAAAAATTACTGAACAATAGCATACCTTCATCTGTTCATCATCATAAGGAGCATCTGGAGCAGTTATTCTTGTAATCTCACTAATGCAGGCAGCGACTGCAACTCTCACATCGACATCTGAATGCTTGAAGAGTTTTCCAGCGACTAATGCTTTCATCAATGGAGAGAGTGCATTCTGCATTGAGTCGGGAGGTGACTGTTCAACCTCTGACAGACAGATGAAGAGTTTCTGCAGCAAAATACCAAAGGAACATCAAACTCAAGAGTTCCAAAATCGCAGCATCCCGACCACACAAATTACGGATATACTTATACTTCATCATACTTATAGTACACGCTGATTAGCACAAAAATCAATTAGTGAAATCATGGGATGAATGTCATTCTTCAAAGCTGTTCTAAAGATTTAGAAAGTAGATTCTTTTACCAGTCATCACACACCAAAGGTGTCCCTACAATGTTTAAAGCTGCAATTTTATGTATATATGTACGCATTGGAGTCAAGACAGTGTGCCATTCCTTTACGCACTTTCTTACCATCTAACCGATAAACTGTTCAATGTCAACAATCAGAGATCCGTAAATCAAACTTAACAACACCAGACAAACTAATCCCCCCAGACTCATATTCAGCCCCCACATTCTTCAAAAAAGAAAGAACATTCCGAAGCCAATTCAATATCATATATATAACGAAAGTGCTTTTGCAAGAGCGAAACAGTTCAGGCAGCCTCTGTAAACCAGAAGTTAATAACAGTTCCATCCATCATTAAACAGATGAATGCTTAATCAAAGATAGTTAAGGAGGATTATCGAGGATAATCTATTCGGAACAGAGAAATCACACTAAGCAGGATCTCAACTGCATTGCGTAGATTCGCAGATCCTAATGATGATAACAACAGAGAACAATATGCAGAGCAACAGTTAAAACCCATTTCTAGGAATCCACACTAAACACATGCACATTGCACAAGGCCAAAGAAGAACACCCAGAGAAAACAAAACACAGAAATAAGGAAATGGTCAGGGAGCTCACGTCAAGGAGAGAAAGTAGCCCATCGACTGAAGAAGGTGGGTCAATAAGCTTTTCCCCTGCTTCCAGAATCTGATTCTCGACCTCTTTATCAGAATCCGACATGACTCCCTCTTCTTCTCTTCTCTCTCTCTCTCGTTCGCTCTTCGTGCGTATCTACAATTAGATCTCTACAAACCCTAGATTCGGAAACACAGACTTCTCAGCTCGAAAAACCTAAATCCTCCTTCGATTCCAGAAATGGAAATAGATGGGAAGCCGGATTAAGCGAAGAAACGAGGAGAAATTCCCCCAAAGTCACTGAAGAACACGCTAGGGTTTTCTCCCCTCTCCTTTTTTTTTTGTTTTTCTCTCAATCTTAACAGTTTACTGAAAACAAAAAAAATAGAAAAGTAAGAATTTTTCTCAGATGCGAGAGAGAGAGCTCTCAGCGCCGTTAAAAAGATATATATTATCTTTCTTTTTTTTAAATGAGAAGTATTTAATTTTGGTGTACGGCGATTTATTAACTGGTCGTCTTTTTGACGAGATGTGTTTCTTCTTTTATTTTATTTTTCTTTCTTTTTTTGAGCTTTTTTAAAAGGGAATCCAAAAATCAAGGGAATCCAGTATTGGGATTTTTTTTTCCCTTTCTCTGGATTTCACATAAGATTTACTAACTTAGATTAACTAATATAATTGGCGTTCAAGTCCGCTTTTGAAATATTTTCCGACTATATTTGGAGAAAATTGTGGCGTTCATTTTCGTTACTAAATATAAAATAAAGGATTAATATGATTTTATCTTCTATATTTTATCACTAATTTAAAAACTATATCAACTTTTTTGAAAATTTAATATATTTTTACAAAATAACAGTTTAGTTCTTCTATAAAATATTTAATTAAAAAAAACAGGTTTAATTATTTTCTTTCTATAAATATTATTTTCTTTGTTCTTTTTAAACCATTTTTAAATATAATTTCTTTGTTTTTATATAAATTTTTATTTCATAAATGTGTATTTTAATATATATATATATTTACATAAAACATAATTTAATAAATAGCTAAAAGAACTTAATAAATTAAGTCAACAGTTATAATAAGTATATAAAAAAAGTATATAATTATTAACCCCCGCCCCTCTTGGGCCGGGTTTCTTTCATCCAGCCGATAGTAAGTCCAGAAACCATTTGAAAACGCATGATCACAAATAATTAATGGGCCAATATTAAGGTCGGCCCAAATATGAACCACTCGAATCGCTGGAAGCCTGGAATACCATTACTACAAGCCTACACATGTCGTATCAAATGAAGCGTAACGAAACAAAGCAACAAACAACAACAAAACGAATATTAACCAAACTAATAAATTATAAAATGAGAATTTTGTTTCTATAAAACCGGGAAAAAAAAACACAAACCATAACAATCGAACCAAAACTAAGATTGTCAACCCCTATAATAAAGGATAGTAAGACATGAGTCCAAATATTTTATAGGACAGTGGATTTCCGGTCTGAAATGATAACCACGAATCGGATGATGAACTCTTCCTGAAAATAGAAAACAAGGGTTCGAGTCATCTCATCACATATTCTTGCGATTAGTTTGGACTTTAAATAATAATGTCCAATGATAAAATATTCATAAACATTGGTGGTGGGACTTACGGCCATATTTTTTCTTGGTGAAGTCTTGGGGAATTTCTCGAGTTCACATTCCCTCGGAAAAAGACAACGACAATTTATGCTGTTTGAGACTTGTTCCGTCATTTTTTCTGAAGTGCTGTTTCACAGAGAACCACTCTCTTATAGTGTCAGTGTGAATGCATTCATATCAAAAGGATGTAATTAATAATTTGATGTGTCGCCAACACACTTAGCGCCTCTCTATAACAGTTCATATATTTACTCATCAGTTGTCAAGGATTATAACTAGGTTTGAAGTAGAAATAAGACAAAAAAAAGTATAAACCAGCGATAAGACGTGGGATGTGGCTAATTGATTCTATGATTTTGCAGATTTTTGCGGAATTGTGATTAACATGTATCGAAACACTATCCTACAACGACCAAACTACAATTCATGACATTCCGTAAATTTTCAGTTATTTGAATTCTTTCTTCCTTATTATTATTCGTTGGGAAATTGATCCTCATTACATTAACAATATACCCATTATAATAGAATAATAATTATTGGGAAATGAAATGGTAGTAGATAAGTATAGTGTCCATATACATAAGACAGGTAGTGCAGCTTTAGTAGCCAAAGAAGAGTGTTTTCCATAACATAAAATCATATCAAAACCAAATAAAATAGACTGTCTTTAATGAAAGCAGTCACACTCCCACATGCCTCCCCCACCTTTCATTTATGTTCTTAGTTATTAAGATGTGTACCTTTTCAAATTAGGACCATCCTAGATAACTACAGGTTTTTTACGGAGTGCACACCGATGATTTCTAGTAACATAAGCATATTTTTTCTATCAAAAAGCCAAAAAAAAAGTATATAAAAACATACTCGGAATTGTAAGGATATTAAACCAGAAAAAGGATATTTACACCATATAATAAGAGTGAAAAAGGTGATAAAATTGGTAGAAGTAAAAGCTAACAAAGTCCATAACTTAATAACATGCCTAGTAGACCAAGTGGTCGCTTTTTTCTTTTGTTTACTTTCAACAAAACCATTACCCAAACAAGAAAAAGGCAACTCCACATGAACAATACAACGACACATCGTACGTCGAGTACACTACGAATTATATTAGATTGTGTCTGTGGTCTTTTGTCGCATACCTCAGAAGCTGATTCGATCTGTCGAAGCAACACTCTTCTTCTTTGTTTTTATTTCCTCTTTGTTTCATACATTTTTTCTATTCTTTTTCTTCCCACGGTCTTTTGTAGAATTGCTTCGTGATGAGTGATGATGACACCTGCAAGACGTGATGCTTGATTATTCCATATTTATTTAAAAATAATCACAACAAAATAAACACAAGAAAAAACAAATGTAGCTAGATCCACAGATCCAATTTCTCCACGCCGCCATATTGTTTATGACTTTATTCAGGCAATCTCTATCTATAGTATTTTAAATTCAGAAAACAACTGTACACCCATAAACTATTGTCTAATAAGATTCCAAAACTCCATTTAGAAAGAAAAGAAAAATAGAAACGAAACATATTATTTTACAGAGGAAAAAAAAATACACACAAATCAAGTACAAACAATAAAAGCAAAGGGAAGAGTGGACCAAGCCATACTTTAGAAAAAAGTATACGACCGACACAATAGTTATAAAGGAGATGGGCGATTTGGTAAATTCAGCTTCAGGCTATGTGGGGTGGGGTCTCGAGGAGGTCTAAAAGAACTGGTGAAGTGCATGTGAGAGACTAAGTCAATGCCCCTCCTAATATTTCCCGAATTTACATTTGATGCCATTGTCAGTCAGTGAGAGACAGTGCATCAAATCAAAGCCTTGAGGAGAAAGTTAACTAAACTTATCAATGTCACAATCTACTTAGTTTAATTTAATTTAGCAATTATGACTAATGATGAAAGACTTACGTTTTCAAAAGGGGAGGCTCTTTGAAGTGGAGCTCATAGAGAGTGACTTAAAATGCTCTGAAGGAACAAAGTCTTGTGGCAAATTAGCTCTCTTCACGATTCTCTTCATGTTGCTCTGTAAACTCTGTTGCACTAGCTGCTTCACAGCTTTCCTCTCTTCGCTCATCATCAAATCGCTCTCCTCGTGGTTCAAACCGTTGTCTCTAGTCCCATAGATTGGTGCGGATAAGGCTCCGCATGATCCGGTACTATCCAAAACTTGCTTCCCTTTGTCTACTCTAAGACACTCTAATATCCTCGAGGCTCTCTTCTGAGCCAACGCACTTCCCAAAAGAGTTAACTCAAGCAACGATGACTCGATCCCCGCCTCAATCATTGCTTGTCGATCTCCGTATCCCTTGTGAGCCATCAACATTAGTACGTACGTCGCCTTTTCTTGGCACCCGGGAGAGTCGGTCCAGTTCAGTACATCGACCAAAACCGGGAATGCGTCGCAAACCGAACTGATTGATTTCCTTCCTTCCGGGACTGCCACTACATTGCTCAAGATGGCGAGAATCCTCTCGCTCACTTCCATATCTCCCAACGCGTTCAAGAGAAACGCGATTAAATCTGTCTCGAGGATGAACGAAACGTTTGGTTGATAGATCGAGAGGTTGTAGAGAGCTCTCAGGGCGTCTTCTCTCGCTTGTGAGCTGCTTGTTTCCTCCAGATTCTTGAGTGTTTTCACTAGGAAGATGATCGCACCCGAAGAACCGATGATCGGTTTGTTTGAATCCAAAGCGCTTAACCCGAGGAAGTTGGCGACCACGGCTTCTGCGATTGATTGATCAGGCGTGTTTGGAGACTCAATTAGCTTCAGCATTTTGTGAACAGCGCCTGCTTTTACAATGGCTGCTTTGTTCCTGCCAAATAAATAAAAATAGAGATTTCTTCAGAATCAGGGAAGGTCTAAAATGGAAAAAAAAAAAAGATTGATATAAATGCTTCAAGTTAGGTTTGCAATTGCACATTGTTCATATATTAAAAAAGGAAGCATGGAAAGTGACTTAACGGATGAAACCAATTCAATTTTGGCCGTCAACACACATAGATAATTTCTCAAAAACAAAAATATAATAAAAAATCAGTGAGTGTGATTGAGATTAGAGACTCACGCGTCGTTTCCGATTCCTAGGTTGAGCAGAGCGTAGAGCGAAGCGATCTGAGCGTCTGCGATTCGCGAGTCGTCGATCATACTGACAAGCGGCGGAATCGCGCCGAGCATCGCCAGCGTCACTCTCGCCTCCGAGTCCTCCTTCGCCAGCAACCGCACCTCACTCGCCGCCGCTAATTTCTTCCGACAGTATCCGTCGCAGTTATTTCCACCGTCCTCGTTCCCACGCGCCGCCACCGCCGCCTGTAACTCCCTAACCACGCGCTTCAGCAGCTCAAGCGCTTCCTCTTTCTTCTTCGTCTCCACGTCAGCTTCCACCTCCGCTAAGTTCAACAGATCGCAGAGCTTCTCCGATTTCTTCGCTTTCTCCTCGAACGCTGCGCCATTCAACGCCGCCCCAATCGTGTTGGCTTTCGCATTCCTCGATGAGACCGCTGACTTCTCCGTCACCGTCACGTAACTTCCCTCGTCTTCCTCTTTCCGGAGCTCGTGCCGGTAACGTGAGCTACCGCCGCAGCTAACGGCGTCGAAGATCTTCCTGCGGAATGCGGATCTAGAGAAGGTGCTCCAGAGCCGAAAATGGTTGCCGGAAGTAGAGGAAGAAGTGGTAGGAGCACGGTCAAGAATAAGAGATCCGATATTGTTCCGATGACACTTGGCCATTGTTATCTCCGATCAGTTCTCAAGCTCACCTACATTTGCACGAGCCCAGCAAAGAGTGCGGAAGAAGATTTTTCCTTTTTTTTTTTTCTGAGTAAGAGAATTTTCTTTGTTTGTTTATTTGGAAGCGAAAACAGAGGAGACGAAAAATGATTTTCGAGATTAGCGAAATGTTGACTGTTGATTTATTCCTTTTCCTTCTTGGTTTACTTTAACACTAGGAGTCTAGAGCCGTGTTTGGATACAGCCGTTAACTAGACCATGGATAGGATATTTTATAATTTTGGCGATTCTTGTGATTATTGTTTATAAACATGTGCATGAATTCTAAGCATTTTGTATATATATCTTGGATTTTTAAAAATAATTTACTTATGAAATTAATAAAAATATATTGAATTTTGTTTCAAATCATTTGTATATATAATGTTATGGGTGTTGGTCTTGTTGTACATCATCAATATGCAATAGCTTGTAATTTGTGTAAGTAAAATATAGGGGTGTTGTGTTGGTCTTATTGGAGTAGAAAAAAATATAACATATCATATAGATGCTTGGATACAATTTTGATTCGGTTTAGTTTGGTTCAAATTTTGTATTTAATGATATTAAAAATAACATATCATATAGAAGGTTGGATACAATTTTGATTCGATTTGGTTCTAATGAACATCGCTATATATAAGTATATATATAAAAGAAAAAATATAACTCGTTATGTGATGGATTATATGAGTTATGACAAATTTATTCGGCGAAGACATCACTTATTCACCGATTTCAAAAAGGCAGCACAATCAGTTGAGAGAAAGAAAGAAAAGGAAAGAGAAATGTGAGCGAGTTAAGAGTACAAGAGAAGGGTGAGGCCATTACTGATTTCAACCGTTCAGATTTATAAATGTGTCAGTGAAGCTTCTCTCATACAAGTCCCATCGTGTTATGTTGGATGATAAAGTGCTACAGTTGTGGTAATTTCTTTGTTTTTTTTTTTTAAAAATAATAGTTTAATTATAGACAACATTTTACGACTTGTTTTCTACAAATAACTAGTATAAAATTGAAAATTTCCAAAAAAATTGTTATATTTCAAATCGATATACAAAGGTCTCTATACTATTAAAGTATATAAAAATTTCACACTCATCTGACAGAGTGGACAACCACTGGTAGTATTCGAAAATGATTTATCTGTGTTGTTTGCTCTCACCACTATCTCAATTTCCAACCTTCTACTGGATCGCACTCAATCCCATTAGGCCATTAGAAGCACTTTTGGTTGATTTTTATAGCTTTTCAGGAGCAACACATCTCACTGTAAGTATCTTCGTTTTTTTTTTTAAGGTTTTCATCTTTTGATTTTATCTGGTGTTTAGTTTTCAATTTGATAAGTTTATTCATTAATACATCGTATGATCGTCTTATATATATACACACACACACAAAATATCAAACAAAACTCAATGGGAGGATGTACGGTGACGCGAAGTTATTGAAGGGAGTATTTAGAAAAGCATTAAAAAAAATGGCATTACGGAATTGCTTTCATTGAGAGTTGAACTCAAGAACTCCCGCTTACTAAACGGGTGCTCTAACCAACTGAGCTATGAAAGCTTTTGTTCTACTTATAATTTGTACGTATATAAAGTAGAAAAAGGGTATAAAAAGTTTAAGTTGGCAAAATCAAATATAATTATTTAAAAATTGAAAGTAATCAAATTAGGACAGATTTAATTACTTAATTTTAATTAAAGTAAGATGTAAAATTTTGTTATTCTTTTTTTTTTTCGTATTGAAATCTAATGAAATTAATTACACCAACCTCTTAAATCTAAAAGCCGCGAAAACATCCGCCAGTTGTCTTTACTGTATTCAAACCAAATTCATCACACTATTGAGCAATTGGTCATAAGCAAATATGCTAACTTCTTATATATTTGAACTGCATGCCTGTATTTACTTTATACTTCCTTTTATAACATTCATACAGTCCATTTCGTAATCTTCTTTACCACCTGTTGAAATGTTATCCTTTTCTAAATAAAATTAACATACAGCTTTTTTCCCTTTCAAATGTTTTTTTTTATTTGTTTCTATGTTTTAATTTCTAGCAAATCTTTTTAGATATTTACCATATAAATCTTTTTACACATCTTCTTGTTGGTCAACTAAAAAAGTTACCAAAATATATTGTATTATATTTTTACACTACGATGGGATTTTAAAGTTGATGATGATTTTGGAGACGATAACCTTTCTTGTTTGGTTTTCATAGGCTTACGGAATAATTGCCGTTGATCTTCCCGCTTACGTTTCTGAATTTCATCACAATCATTTTGTTTCCCCTCAAATTCACTGATCAGGATCTTAAACTTCTCTTCGTGGCGTAGATAATTTGGTATGTGGCGTGTTTTTTTTTACCAAATTATGTCAAATTGTAGCTAACAATATGAAAAGAATATCTTATTCTACTGTATAGTTGTTTTTTCTTATAGCTTGGATCGTAGTTTTGTTTTGTTTGTATTCAATCTCTAAGCTTGGTGATTGTTACGCTTTGCCTTTTGAATTTATTGACTGAGACATTGTTGTGGTTGTTCTCTTGCAGGCAAATGTCTAAATTGGTTGATAGGCTACGTGCACGACCAGATCGTGGACCAGCTTATATGGAAATTGATTCCGATGACGACGATGACTTTGTTCCTAACCATGGTCGGATAACTGATAGGCTGCGTGTACGACCAGACCATGGACCATCTTACATGGAATCTGATTCCGATGACGTTGTTCCAATGCAGTATCGGACAACTGAACAGGCCAAAGGGAAAGGCGAACGAGAATCGGTTAGTCTCTGATCTGATCGTGCAAACATTTACTGTTAATCGGATCCGTTGCTGCAGCGTTATATTCCTTTTTAGCTGTTCATCTGGAAATGCATACGTTTCCGTTGCTGCAGAACATTTATTACACATCGATAATTTGTGTATTAAGATTGCTATGTGTTAATTGATTTGCACGACAACTACTTTCAATTTTTGTAGGAAAGTTCTCTCACCAAGTTGGACAAGATTTTGGACTGCAAAATGCGTCTTACGGAGTCTAAAGAACCGAACCCCGATAACGTGGCACCAAAGGAAGTTTCTACGAAGCAGTATCTTGTGAAGTGGAAGGGGCAATCGTACCTGCACTGCTCTTGGTAGTTCCCGCATACTCTCATTGTGTTATGTTTGAACATGCGAATTATTGTCTGCTTATGTGATAACAGGTGGATTAATTTTTTAATTTTTTTTCTTTCGGTTTGTCAATCACAGGGTGCTCGAGCAGGACTTGCAGAAGGCTTACAAGTCCTCTCATCATTTAAAAACCAGAGTAAACAAATTTCATGAGAAAATGGACTCAATCATTAACAACGGAGAAGACTTTATTGCCATTCGACCTGAGTGGACCACTGTCGACCGGATCCTTGCTTCCCGGTCAGTTTCTTGTAACTCAAATTAGATTTCAGCTGTTTCTATATATGAAATAATTAACAAGGTTCCTACAATTCTGGCTTTATCTGTATATCAAGAACATGTTATTGATGATGCAGGGGAGAAGAAGATTGGAAGGAGTATCTCGTGAAGTACCAAAAACTTGGATATGACGAGTGTTATTGGGAGTATGAATCCGACATCTCAAAATTCGAGAAAGACATCCAGCGGTTTAAAGATATCAATTCTCGTCATCGCAGAGGCAAGTATGGTGATCCTGAGAGTAATCGTCAAGGTTTCCAGCAGTTCGACCAAACTCCTGAGTTTCTAACAGGTATATCTAGGCTACTTTGAACTATTACACTGTTGATATATTGCTCACGTTGGTTTGGTACTAAGTATGTTAATAATTTATTTCTTTTGTTTTGTATTATTAAAGGCTCGTTACATCAGTACCAACTCGAAGGATTGAATTTCTTGAGGTTCTCATGGGAGCGACGAACTCACGTGATTCTTGCCGACGAGACAGGGCTCGGTATGTGTTTCAACAACTTGATATCTCACCTTAGCTGCTGAAATATATATATATATATATATTTTAAGGTTAAAACTATTGAGTTTTTTTGTGTTGTTGCAGGCAAAACCATTCAAAGCATTGCGTTTTTAGCTTCTCTTTTCCAAGAGAACTTGGCTCCTTATTTGGTGGTGGCTCCGCTTTCGACTCTGCAGAATTGGGAGAGCGAATTTGCCACATGGGCTCCACATATGAACGTGGTATGTATGCACACATCATGTATATTTTGGTATTTTGTTTTATTAGGGTTCATAGAATTAATGTTTTTTTTTTCATTTTTGCGGTTTTAGGTTGTATACAGTGGTAATTCTCAAGCTCGTAGTGTTATTAGAGAACATGAGTTTTATTTGCCAAAAGGTCATAAAAGAACGAGTGGAGTCGGTGGAGAAATGAATGAAGACAGAATCAAGTTTGATGTCATTCTTACATCTTACGAAATGATCAACATGGACACTGCCTTCTTAATACCAATCAAGTGGGAATGCATGGTACTAATTAATTCTGTCTTTTTTTTTAAATTGCTACTCTACTTTTTTCTATCTTACTTTCTTTATATCTCTACTGATTTATGATTTTTCTTGGTTAGATTGTTGATGAAGGCCACCGGCTGAAAAATAAGGAGTCAAAGTTGTTCTCTTCACTGCAGCAGTATAGGAGTGAGCATCGGGTTCTTTTGACGGGAACACCACTTCAGGTTCGTTTGGTGATTTTGCTTCTTTAATTTCGCAATGAATGATCTTACATAAGGAGATTATACCTAATTAGCATCATATATTGTTTTATTGCCTGTCCTTGTAATTTGACCGTATATTAATTATGATTCTTTTGTATCACTATCATCTGGTGCTTTTGCAGAACAACTTGGATGAACTTTTCATGCTCATGCATTTTCTTGATGCGGGGAAGGTTAGTGAAATGATAGCACGTATTAAATAGGTAAAATTAACCCACTAAATATATAGCTAATAACTTCAATTGTTTTATTTTTAATGCTTGAAGTTTGGCAACTTGGAGGAGTTCCAAGAGCAACTCCAGCATATCAATCAAAAGGAACAGATATCAAGGCTCCAAGGAATGTTGGCTCCACATCTGCTCAGAAGTAATAATCAAAAACTTGATCTTATTAATATAAAACTATATATGCTTGAATGAAACTTCCAGGACCATTGGTGAATCTTGATTTGATTGCTGTACCAGGGGTAAAGAAAGACGTGATGAAGGACATGCCCCCTAAGAAGGAGCTCATTTTGCGGATTGATCTGAGCACCCAGCAGAAAGAAATTTACAAAGCTATTTTGATCCGCAGTTATAAAATCTTATCAAAGAAAGGAGCTCAGGTAAGTTTTTTTTTTATATCCGGCTGTGCTAATGCGGATTAATACATATACATTTTTTTTCTTTTTCTTTAGGAACCTTATAAACTGTTTAAATGTTTTCAGGTAAAGGACGTTTTAATGGAGCTAAAGAAAGTTTGCCAACATCCGTATATGGTGAAAGGTCAACATCCAGCATTTGGAGATGCAAATGGAGCTTTTAAGTAAAAATCTCATCATAAAACCTTGACAGATATTCCTTTATAGTATGTTGTGCTGACTCTTGATTGATCTTTTCTTGACTGTACTATAGATACCTCCTGGAATCATCCGGAAAGTTGCAACTTTTAGACAAAATGTTGGTCAAATTAAAAGAGCAAGGCCACAGAGTTCTCATCTACACGCAGTTTCAGCACATGTTAGACCTGCTTGGATACTACTGTGGTTCTAAGGTAGCTGAGTTTGCTATATCTATGTGTCAGTATTTTTCTTTTCTATGTTGCTTTATATGATACTGTAACGTACATGTTTCTTTTTCTTTTGTTTTCAGAATTGGTTTTACGAAAGAATCGATGGGAAGGTCAGTGGAGCTGAAAGACAACTTCGGATAGATCGGTTCAATGCGAAGAACTCTAAGCGTTTCTGCTTTTTGCTATTAACAAGAGCTGGAGGGTTGGGGATCAACCTTGCAACCGCTGATACGGTCTTCATTTATGACAGGTTTGAGCTCCTTACGTCTCTTAGATTTCATCATTTAAATTGTTCGAAAATGTAATTAATCATCAATTTGGAAATTTGTTTCCAAAAGAACGGAGTAGTTTCTTGGGATTTTCTAATTCTAAGACGGAAGAGAAATGTAATGTGGCATGTAATATATAATGCAATTATTAAAATGTTTTTCACTGCTTCTGTGTAGTGACTGGAATCCGCATGCCGATCTTCAGGCAATAGCTAGGGCTCATCGACTTGGCCAGAAAAATAAGGTTATCTTTGCATGGCATCAGTGTGGGCTGGACTTGCAATTTCATTAGGGTTTTTTGTATGTCACTGATTAAGCCTATTTGTCTTTAGGTGATGATTTACAGGCTCGTAAACCGAGGCACCGTTGAAGAAAGGATGGTGCAAATGAGTAAGAAGAAAATGCTTCTAGACCATGTTGTTGTGGGGAAACCGAAAGCACCAAACCTTAGTCAGGTATGCCTTTTGTTTTAATATAAAATTGGAATTAAAAGGTAGAAATACCCCCAAAAAAATCATTTTCTGTCATTTGGAGTTGAAGTAAAAATATAGAAATGTCAGATAAGAACTAGGGCCAATGTATTTGTTTATATGCTTAATGATTCTTCTTGCTACAGATATTTATTGACTGCTTTATTAACGTGACTTCAAAATAGGAAGAGCTAGATGACATCATCAGGTATGGTTCCAAGGACATTTTCACTGAAGAGAATGAGGAAGCAGGAAAGCTTGGAAAAATTCATTATGATGATGATGCTATAGAAAAGTAATATATTCTTCTTCTTTTTCCATTTTCCTATTGATTCCGTTTTAATAGTATAAAGCCACCATTGTTAATTACATGGAATATTAGTGATTTATCTCCACCTCTTCTTCTGCAGGTTGCTTGACCGTGACCATGTAAATGCTGAGGAGGTCTCAGTGGATGATGAAAAGGAAGATGGGTTTTTCGAGGTTTTCTTACTCTCTTCTTTTTCTTCCTCTTTTTACTAGATTTTGATATTTTTCTTGGATGAGTCGTTAAATGATCATTAATATTTGTCTTGTCTTCCTTGTTTTTCTTTTGGAAACGAGCCAAGTTCATAATGATGCATATAGAAACTGTCTATTGGTTGTTTCGTTACGGGTAAAAGTGATTGAGTTTCCAATGGCAATTAGTAGTGGTGCCAAAATTGGAACCAATACCATCGAGTCGAAATTGGTACCTTTGTTGGTGTTGATCGATACAATGACTTAATTTCCTTTGAAACCTGAAGTATATTTTCTGAAAATGACGTATGTGCCTACATTTTGTTAGGGTTTCATTTTTAATAAACCACAAGAAATAAATAGTACTGTTCATATGTCCATCAAAACGTTGACTACACCTCTCTGCATGTTAAATTTCTGTGTAAATATGAATAGGGGATGGAGTAGTGGACATTATGAATGAAAACTGGGCTCCTTAGTAACTGATTACATAAATGTCCTACAAAATTTATCTTGTGTGCATGCATATACATTTTTTTTTCTTCTGCAGTTGAGCTTTTGATATATATATAATTAATGGCATTAATTCTGAAAATACGAGCTCTTTGGTGTTCTTTCCTGTATATTAGGTGGCAAATTTTGAGTACATAGATGAAAATGAGACTGCCCCATTAGAGGAGGCACAAGCTATAGAAAACAAGTCTTCAGCATCCAGTTCTCGTAGATCGGCAAATTATTGGGAGGATTTGTTAAAAGATAAGTATGAAAAGCTCCAAGCTGAGGAGCTCAGTGCTCTTGGAAAGAGGAAGAGAAGCGGTAAGAAGGTAAGAACTATGTTTTTGTTGATGTCTCTGCTTCGTTTGTACATAGTTTTTCTGCCCAAAATCTTTTTCATATCTTTTAGCAAATGGTGTTCGATCTTATTCCACTTGTCGTTCATTTTACTAGATTATTGAAGAAGATGATCTCGCTTATTTAGAAGAGAGCTCTGATGATGAAACCAAAGCATCAGATGATGCTAAGGCATCTGCACAGGAAAATCAGATGGTTAAAAGACCTTACAATAAAAGAACTCGCGGTATAATACCTTTTTAAAAAATCTTTTCAAATAAGTTATTGAAGATGATATCAGTGGTCTAAGAGATTTCCGGTCAAATTTTTTTTTTTTTTTTTTTGCTATAAGATAACTCGGAGCCAATACCTTTAATAGAAGGCGAAGGACAATACCTTCAGGTGCTGGGTTTTAACTCGAGAGAAAGAGAGCTTTTCCGACGGACGTTGATGAGGTATTGAATATCTTTTTTTTCATAGTCTTTCAGTATCTTTGTGCGCAAGTTTGTTGTCTTCCTTAAGTCGATTATAGTTTGATTGAGTTGGTTATAGTCTGATAAACATTTTTCATCTGATAAAAAACAATTTGCAGATATGGAGTTGGCGACTGTGATTGGAAAATTTTTGTTCCTCACTTTAAGCATAAGACCCTTGATGAAATAAACAAGTACTGACTTAAGCTAATGATTACTTTTTTCACAAAAAAAAACTTAATCATTAATTATTTGCAAAGATGGATGTTTTTTTTTCATTGACGAGTTGTTTTTACTTCGCTTTTGCTTAGTTATGCAATACTCTTCTTGAAACACATCCATGAAGACGATCCTGAGGATAACGCTCAAACTTTTTCAGGTGATTGATAACTTATCTAGTTGATCATTTGTTTGTTACCATTTTCAGATATTTTTATTGCTTTTTTCTGCTATCCTAGTAACTATATATATTGACTTAATGATCTCTGTAGATGGAGTTCCCAAAGAAGGACTAAATAGTGTTAATGTATATGCAAAGCTTGCTCTGCATATACAAATAAAAGAGAAGGTAAGCCTACAGACTAAAATAATGTCCCTATCTTTTATAGAATTTTCAGTTTTGGTTGTGGTTTCTATATCTTAAGCTTCTTGTGTGATCAAATGTCTTAACTCTCAGCGTTTGGTTGACAGTTGAAATTTGTGGAAAATCCTCTTTTCCCCGACCGCATCATTGAAAGGTTCCCTTTACTAAGAAAAGATTTAAAGTTTTGGAATGAAGAACATGATAAGATACTGCTCGCTGCTGTTTCTAAGTAAGAAAGCGGATCCTTACATTTTTTAAAAAAGCATTTTTCTCTTGCTGCTTTCTCATATACATATATGTTTGTTTCTCTTCTCTTGAAACTTGATAAATGTAGGCATGGGTTTGGAAATTGGGTATCCATTGTTAAGGACAAAGAGTTTGGCATGGAAGAGTTCATCTGCAAAGAACTGAACACCCCTTACATAATTCCGACTACTGCTTCTGAACAAGCTGGCTTGCCAGAGAGTAGCTCGAACCAGAACAATGCTTCTGCTGCTGGAGGCCAGGAAAACCAGATTGATCTGGAGCGTGAGCTTATGCTAAAAAGATTTGTGAAAGGACGATTCAAGATTCTGGAATCAGTGATCAGATATGAGATTGCTGAAGAGATGGATGTATGTATCGTTCTGTGCTCCTTTTTTTTCTTTTTTTTGACATATAGCTGCAGCATTGTTCATCTGTATGTATTGACCTTCAGTTGCAGGAACAAAACGGTTCATATCCAACCTGTACTGAACAAGTGGAAAGTGAAACAATGGTGATGGATACAGTGGAAATGAGTGCTGTAGAGGCTGACAAAAATTTTACTGATGGACTTCCATCTCCGACCGGTGCTGAACAAGTGGAAAGTAAAACAACGGTGATGGATACAGTGGAAATGAATGTTGTAGAGGCTGACAAAGTTTTTACTGATGGACTGCCATCTCCAACCCGTGCTGAACAAGTGGAAAGCGAAACAAAGGTGATGGATACAGTGGAAGCGAGGGTTGTAGAGGCTGACAAATTTTTTACTGATGGACTACCATCTCCGATCCATGCTGAACAAGTGGAAAGTGAAACAAAGGTGGTGGATACAGTGGAAGCGAGTGTTGTCGAGGCTGACAAACTTTTTACTGATGGACTCCCATCTCCGATCGGTGCTGAAGAAGTGGAAAGTGAAACCAAGGTGATGGATACAGTGGAAGCGAGTGTTGTAGAGGCTGACAAAAAAATTACTGATGGACTCCCATCTATGACCAGTGCTGAACAAGTGGAAAGTGAAACAACGGTGGTGGATACAGTGGAAATGAGTGTTGTAGAGACTGACAAAGTTTTCACTGATGGACTGCCATCTCCAACCTGTGCGGAACAAGTGGAAAGCAAAACAAAGGTGATGGATACAGTGGAAGCGAGGGTTGTAGAGGCTGACAAATTTTTTACTGATGGACTACCATCTCCGATCCATGCTGAACAAGTAGAAAGTGAAACAAAGCTGGTGGATACAGTGGAAGCAAGTGTTGTCGAGGCTGACAAATTTTTTACTGATGGACTGTCATCTCCGACTTGTGCTGAACAAGTGGAAAATGAAGCAAAGGTGATAGATACAGTGGAAGCGAGTGTTGTAGAGGCGGACAAAAATTATACTGATCGACTGCCATCTCCGACCCGTGCTGAACAAGTAGAAAGTGAAACAAAGGTAATGGACACAGTGGAAGCGAGTGTTGTAGAAGCTGACAAAAATTTTATTAATGGACTGCCATCTCTGACCCGTGCTGAACAAGTGGGAAGTGAAACAAAGGTGATAGATACAGTGGAAGCGGGTGTTGTAGAGGCTGACACAAAAATTTCTGATGGACTGCCATCTCCAACCTGTGCTGAACAAGTGGAAAGTGAAGCAAAAGTGGTGGATACAGTGGAAGCGAGTGTCCTAGAGCCCGACGATGACTTTTTTGATGGACTACCTGATCCTCTCAGTATGTTTTGTGACAACTTTCTACATTTGTTAATAAATAAATTTCTTTAGTTTTTTTGTTTCTAACAGAGAAGTCTTTAATCTCGCAGCTGTAGAAGAATTAAAAGCAGGCAACTGGAAACAAAGGGCTAAACTTGCTCAACTTTATAACGAGGTAAATGCAAATGACTTTTTTTTAAGGTTAATAGTTACGTCAAGAACTAATCTTAACTTCTCTTTCTATCTCTCTCTCTCAACACATTTCCAGTTGTGTGGAAATCACGTTGGGAGCTCACGCGAGACATTCGAAATATCTATGAATGGACAACCTCTGAGTCCAGAACTGGATACCTTCAGAATAGATTATGATGCTGAGATGAAAGAACTAGAAGAAAAAGCTGTGGAAAATGTTGATGTGAAAATGGATGAAGCAGAAACTGATGTCATTGTGCACCAAGAGCAAGAACCCAAAATATAGGTGATGCATATAATAAGAACTATACTTACTTTCTATCATTTCTCAGTATTCAAAAGGGACATGGATTAAGAACTATTGTTACTTTTATTTATTATTGTTTTGGATTAGATTGAATTTTTACTATTCTCAATTTAGCAGAGATGGGTCTCGTTTTTTTTTTTTGCTTGTATTTATCTTCCAAACAATCGAAAAATTGCGACCGGGTTCTTGACCATGAGTAGTGGTACTTAACCCAATTAGGTTTAAAGCGTATAGTAAATAAATCAGAAACCAAATTTAGTTAGGATATGTTTAGTTAATACGTAGCTTCGATCTTTGTTTATGATCATAAATATTTTCTAAATTGAAGTTTTCCAAAATAAGAACATGTTCTTGATCAAATTAAATACGTCCGCTAACAAACCTTGAAGTTGAAGCAACTCCAAATTAAACGGTATTAAGCTCATGAGTGCAAAAGTTGTTTCACTAACCTCTTCCTTTATTCTTAGTTTAATCTTTACTTGTCTTTTCCCTTAAAAAAATTTTTTTATCTTTGTTGATCATCTTCTTTTAAGTGAACCAAAGAATTGCCTTTTGAGCCCTCTCAAAACACAAGACACATTAATTTATCTATTTGAACTATTGATTTAATTATTTTTATCTCTAATTGAGATTTGCATGGAGAGAACATTCCCTGACCATATCAATTAGGTTGGATTTGTTCGCATTCAATTTGATAGTATTTCACTTAGGAATCCTTGGATTGAGAAGGAAAGACAGGGTTATTAATTTATAACGCAATATACATACTACATACATGTATAATATATAGTATTATTGATCATATCAAGAAAATAAATAAATGAGAAAAAAGAGAAAAGAGGAAAAGAGAGGAGTAGCAGAAAACAGGGGAAAATGGTGGGAAAGAGGAGACAAAAGAGAAAGGCTTTAATTCCACGCTTACTCCAACTCCCAAACATATACCAACTTCCCCACGATACTTTCTCACTTTACACTCTTATACGCTATACACACACTACACCTATGAAATTAGTTGATTTTGGGAATTTTTTTTTTTTTTTTTTTTTAAGGATTTTGGAAATTAGTGTTTGAAAAAAAAATCAACAATTAAACGAGATTAATATATAGCAATTTTAAAACAGTGACTTATTAGAGCATAATTCTCAGTATCATACCAGGGATAACAAATGATTATCCTAGTGATGTGACGAGTTTTATCGTATAACAAAACTCCCGTCGGACCAAGACATCCACATATCGGCAATGATATATACCTGACTATATATCTCATATATATGCATGCATGATGCATACACGTTTGTACTTTGTACGCATTTAAGCCTGTACGTCACGTATACTGTAACGATAGTTGGGTGGATATATAAACATGTTTCAATGGTACATACAGCAAGGGACAAGCCAGGCTGTGATGTTCCTAATTCAAGATTCCTTCTTACGAATCAAGATTTTGATTTAATCTTCTTTATTTGGCCGAATAATCAAAGATAATAATACCAACTAGAGGCAATTATTGATTAGTCTCCCTTTTCTCCTTGAATTGCTTGGTTTTTGGTCGGTTGGTTAAGAGGCTATTTCCCCGTTGTAAAGGCGTGGAAAAGTTCAATCGAAAGATCCAAACGTGAATTGTGTAGGAACCACTTTTATCCTCAAAATTCTGATAGAGAAATGGAGAAAATGTCAGATTATTTTCCTTTCAAAACTGAATTACCACAACACTATTAGAGCTCTATGTATACGATATATAGAAATTCAAAACTAACTCAACTCCGAGATTTCTGAATTGATCAAAATATATAAACTAAAACCAACTGAAACAATTAATCATATTACAAACCAAATAGAAAAACCTTCAGAAGTTAAGGATATCCTTCATCGATCAGTTCACGTATGCATCATGCATGTATGCTTATGAACGTTTTTTGTTGGTAAAATATGCTTATGAACGTTTACATATAGTGTATACTTTTATAACTAAATCCATAAATTTAAGTATATATATTAAGTAAAATTTCGTCTGTTAATTGTATATGTGACGCCAGACACAAACGAAAAAAAGGTTTTCTTCCGTTTGACGTTTGCATTTGCATTTTGCAATATTTTTCTATGAATTTCAATTTTAAAGTTTTGGGTCTTTTGTTAAAGCCTTTAGTAAAAAAAAATATGCGGTTTTTTATTAAAATAAAATAAAATAAATGTCATCCTTTTTTTTTCATGTGAACCAAATCCAATCCCATCAATTGTGGTTGTAACGATGCTATAATGGGGACAATTATGTGGCTTTTTATCTGCAACAATAGTGTGTGCTTGGCCTTTTATGTAATAAGTTCATTATAAGGTCTTAGGGAAGGATAGCATCCCCGTGATGGAGGTCGTAGGGTTTGTATGATTCTGTACTGTCTTTTCATTTCACCTAACCCTATTGTGCGAGACAGATCATTCCTAGATTACTCTTCTATTTTATTTATACCAAGTTACTAACCAAATTATATGTGTATTACTGTTACAACTATAACTTCTTGCGTTAGTATATTTGAGGTGAATTAAGCAAAAAGTTTGTCTTGATGAACAAAAAAAAAAGAATTAGAAAATAAAACAAAAACTCTTCTTACGTGACGTTTTTTATTTGTATATATGCGAACCTAATTTAAAGCCTATAACAAAAAGAGCACATATCATAGGCTTTTGATTTCTGTATATCCCAATAGCATAAAATATACAAAATGGAATTATCTTTACAATCATTCGCATCTGAATTTAAATAACCTAATGATCATAAACACCACCAATAGTAAGATAAAGATATATCAGTGTTGAAACTTATCATCCGCATGCATAGAGCACTTAGAAGAAATTTACATTATTAATTATTAAAAACCCCTCGAAACTATCTAAAGAGACACATAGAATGGCTCCTTGGCATATGATTAAGCCCCTCTCATTTAACTTCTCATATATATATATAGGCATATGTTACACATCTTATTACATGCACAACCCAAAAATTGTTTTCAGATCACACATGCACCTATGTTAATGGCAACACATATCGATATAATCCAAAAGCTTAATGTATATCCACGATTTCAAAACCAAGACCAGAAGAAACTAATCACTCTCTCCAATTTGGACCGTCAATGTCCTTTACTCATGTACGTGGTTTTCTTCTACAAGAAAACCACAACTACTCGCGACTTTGATTCGTTTTTTTCAGACCTGAAACTCGGGCTGGAGGAGACTCTGTCTGTTTGGTATCCTGCCGCCGGTAGGTTGGGTTTGGACGGAGGTAGCTGCAAGCTCAACCTCCGGTGTAATGGGGGCGGCGCAGTCATGGTGGAGGCGGTGGCGACAGGTGTGAAGCTGTCAGAGCTTGGTGACTTGACTCAGTACAATGAGTTTCATGAAACTTTGGTTTACAAGCCTTCCTTTGATGGTGATTTCTCTGTGATGCCTCTTGTTGTTGCTCAGGTAAGTTTATCGTTACCTATACATTTGTACTTCTGCAAGAATTGTGATTAATTTAGGGTACCTAAAAAAAATGTTGGTACTTTTTGTTTTTTGCCAACATATTAGTGTTAGTATCTTATGTGTATTATCAATGTTTATATACGTACTTTCCTAGATGATCTAGAGATTTCATCTATATGATTCCTGCCCAATTAGAATAAACCTACACACAAACAATTTACTCGCTGAATTAGCTAGCTATGATAAAGAATTCTGAGATCAAATTCGAGTTAGAACGTACGTTCATGTTACGCAAGTTTATAAGCAAATGTCTTCGTCAAATCTAGTTGATACAAAATTTATGCTTTAGCTTTTGATGTTTTGTTGGTTCTGTGTAGGCCAAGCTAATATTCCATGTTTCACCATTAAGTAATGTTCTTTAAGGCAACTACGCAAGCATATTACAAAATTAAAAAGTTGTTGAACCCTTGATTATTTATTTATTATTAATAACCAACAAAACATATAAAAAGGTCTACTAAAAATGTGATTTCATGATATGAAAAAATGTGATCATTAATGATATGGAAAAAGAATCTAAAAATCTAAAATTTAAATTTGATTTGATGTTATATCGACGTATAATAAATCATAAATGTAGGTGACAAGATTTGCATGTGGAGGTTACTCAATTGGAATCGGTACAAGCCACTCACTATTTGATGGAATCTCAGCTTACGAATTCCTTCGTGCGTGGGCTTTCAACTCTCACATTCACAACAAATCCAATGGTGAGATTACTAATAAAAAGGATAATTTGGTCATCAAACCGGTTCATGACCGAGGAAATCTACTGTTTAACCGGGACGTGAACCAGAGCCGGGATGCTACCCGTGTAACCAAGGCTGCAGCCATTTATCATCTGTACCAGCTAATCAAACAAGCCATGATGACCCATCAGGGACAAAACCGTAATTTTGAGTTAACGGACTCTGGCTTTGTGATCAAAACCTTCGAGCTTATGGGCGAAGCGATAGAAAGCCTGAAAAAGAAATCACCAAAAGGGTTCTCGTGCACCTCCTTTGAGTTTCTTGCTGCTCATTTGTGGAAGGTAAAATGAAGAATTTTTTTTTAACTTATTGTTTTCACTAAATTTCCTTTTATTTGGTGGAGTAATGTGCTTTTCCAAATGAAACCATAATTAAAAAAAAATAACAAAAAATTGTAAACAAACGCAAACGGAATGAAAGAACTTCAGTTATGTTTTGCGTTTGGTCTAAAATTTCTCAAAACATTTTGTATAGAAAGAATATTTTACAAAATTGAAAATAATATTTTAGCATGTAAAAAAATTTGTACCTGAAATAATCAAAGCCATTATTATAAAGAATAATTTTAATCGTATATGCGTTTTTTGCAGGCAAGAACAAAAGCTTTAGGGTTGAGGAGAGACGCCATGGTGTGTTTACAATTCGCGGTGGACATAAGGAACAGGACGGAGCCGCAACTGCCCGAAGGGTTTTCCGGCAACGCCTACGTGCTTGCCTCGGTGGCATCAACCGCCGGAGAATTACTAGGAGAACTAACACTTGAGTCGATAGTGAACAAGATTCGAGAAGCAAAGAAGTCCATTGACCAAGACTACATCAGCGCTTACATGGAAGCACTTGGAGGAGGTGACCAAAGAAATGACGGAAATCTCCCTCCTCTCAAAGAGCTAACCCTAATCTCCGACTGGACAAAAATGCCATTTCACAATATTGGCTTTGCCATTGGAGGCGAGCCAGCGGATTACGTGGCGCCACTGTGTCCTCCGGTGCCACAAGTTGCTTATTTCATGAAGAACCCTAAAGATGCTAAAGGGGTTATTGTGAGGATTGGTTTGGACCCACGAGATGTTGATGATTTTTCAAATGATTTCCTTGGCTATTACTAGGCTGATGTGATATAATTAATCAGTAGAATCTTTGTTAATTACTTATCTATATGCATATTGTGATGATATTGATGGCTCCTTTATATGCATGCGTGTGCGCAAAAGGCACTTTATTGTAATTGGGTTATGATTGATTTATAATGACATCTATATTGCTTTGTGTATTTGTCGTTATCACTTTATTTTCCGAATAGACTTTATAGCCTTCCGGAATTTCTGGATATAAATATAAACATTTTAAAGTTATGTTATAAATAAATCTTTGTATATGTAGACTTTTTTTTTCCCTTAGGTCCCGAATGTTTGGTGGTTGACACTGGACACCTAAAGCCAGGTTTTGGGGCATATATGGGTTCAAGTTACAATGCCTCATGGCTGAGCTATATGCCTCATGCAAAAGAATGTTCATAATGAGTTATAAGATTGATGACCAAAATTATTCAAGATAAAATTCGTTTTCCATCATTATTGGTTCATGATGGGGTATTTTTTTTTAATATAAATTACACTGCAGAGGGCACGATATATGTGATAATACAGAGCATTTTACATAATTTTATGATTGTTTGCTATGTTGGAGAGGTCTTTCAAAGTCAAGTTTCAACGCATGAGTTTGGTTCTACTTGATGGATGTGTAAGACCACACACTCTTTAACCGCCAAACACATTTGACTCCTTTTTACATAGTTTCGCCGACACACAAGATTTGTAGGTAACACGAAGATTTTGCCCTCCTGATTCGAAACTTAAATAGCAAAGAGGGCATTTTGAATTTATTTATTTATTAAATTATTCTGCTTTTGGATCTAACTAAGTCGCTAAAACCAGTGGGTAAACTTGTAACAAGAACTTACAGTTTCCTTACAAAGAAGAGAGACAGAGAGAGACAGAACAAAAGATAATATTGTGCCTTAAAACACACACTTTCTCATGTTGACCACAAACAAAAGATAAAAAAAAAAAGACCGCTACTCAGATGCATGTTCTGAGTGAGTTAAACCATCCAAAACCCAAATCTCCTTCCGAGAAATCAGCTTGGCTCTGTTCCTGTTACATTCAAAGAAAATAAAATCTTCAAATCTACACACATCTACAAGTGACAAATGCGCAGATTAAATCCTTCATACCTGTGTCATAAGGGTGTTGACTAAATCATCTAAGGAACCAGCATCTGAAGCCAGGAAGTCGCTCTCTAGCTTATGTTGTCCCATGAATAAACCTTCCTTTGGATCGCTACTTCTCAACTGTTGAGCATCTGTCATTGGCCCTAAGTTGTATGCATTTGAGGATCCCAAACCCGTGTTTCTGCAGAAAGAAGACGGCTCTTTATCCAGCGGAGTGGCTGAGTCAGAGAACAGGTTCCATTCCAAGGCGTCTGGTTTTGAATGAACATCACTCTGTGGAACGTTGGGTGACAATACAGAGTTTGACCAATGATCCAAACGCTTGTTGACCTCGAAATGAGGTGAAAACCCAGGGTTTAAAGATGGAGATGATGACTGTGCGTGACCCTCAAGAACCATTGGAAAAGCCTTGTTGTTGTTGTTGTTGTTGTTGTTGTTTTCGATATGAAGCCCGTCTAGTGGCGGAATCGGCAACCCCTGAAGTATGTATCCTCCGTCGTTGTGGTTACGAGGACGCGATGATGAGACGTGTGGGAACATCCCTGAAACGGAATTTAGGCGACCAAAAGTCCTATTTGAAAGGTAATGTCTCATCGTTGCGGCTCCACCGTAGAACTGACCGGAACCTAGAGGTATTGCGCGGTGGTGGTTGTGGTGGCCGCCAAGTCCTTTGAGAGAACTCATTTGCATGAAATGTGAGTCAATGGCCGCCATGTTCGCTTGTTGATTCGCTTCATTGTTTATTTTCTTCAAGGCCGATCGGTATTTCTGCAACCAATAAGACATTTTTACAATTGTGTTAGTGGAAATCATATTAGTAACACAAGAATGGATCAAACAAATCAGATGATGAATCGTAGTAACCTGAAGGTGGCTAGCGACATTCTCTCTTGTGAGTTTGTCAACATTCATCAGATCAAGAATCTTTTTTGGTACAGCCTCTGCAACATTTTAACTTAAAAATCAGAAAAGAGTATGATTACGCAGAGAAGCTAATTAGGTAGAGTGATGAAGAAAGATATCTTACTCTCAACGCCCAAATGATCAACAGCTGCTAGGAATTTATTGTGCAGCTCGCGCGTCCATAGAACACGAGGCTTCTTCTGAGCCGTTGGATCATCGTTCTCATTCCCTCCTCTTTCTTCTTCGTCTTCTTCCTCTTGAAACTGATCTTTACGTTTTCTGTTTGCTTTCAGGCGGTTCTGATCAGGGTTTCCATCAGAGTCACCATTACTCAGACTGCTCTTCATCTTCTTGAGCTTGCTTTTTCTCACCACGTGCTGCCATATGTTCTTGAGCTCCTCAATTCGAACCGGTTTGAGCAGATAGTCGCAGGCTCCGTGCTTGACACCTTTCATCACAAACTTTGGATCGCTATGCGCAGACAACACTGCAAAAAGAAATCATTTCATCATGTTCAAAGATCAAAACTTTCTCTGTAGGAAACATGAAACAGGACACAGGGGATTGTTCCTACTTATGACAGGTAAGTCCATTTCAAGACCAACGAGCTCAAGCAGCTTGAAACCATCCATGTCTGGCATGTCAACATCGCTAATAACGAGATCAAACTTGTCCCTGTTCTCCCTCAACAACTCCAGTGCGGTCTCTGCCCGGTCCGTTGTTGTAACTGCACATATAATTATCCCCCAAAGTCTCAATTTTTACAGAGCAATAGATTCTTTTTTTTTCAATTGCAACGAACTCAAAATAAGTAAATTAAGAACCAATGAGCTTTGTGACTCATGTGGAGTAATAAAATTTAAAACTTTGGATTTTTATAGTAGCATATCGAATTTGCTCAAATGGTGAATCTAACTAAATCTTAATTCGATTCCTCAAACCTCTCTTTAAAAACATATAAATCTACAGAGGAACCGGATTATATTGTGTGACAAGAAACGAAATCTGAGGCTAAATTTTGTAGCTTAGTGGATAACCAAATCCAAATCTATAAATAAAATAAAAAACAATCCCAGAAACTTTATAAACAAAATTGCAGAAAAATAGAATGCTAAAGACAGAGGGGGAGAGAGAGAGAGAGAAGGAACCATGGTATTGGCAGCGATGAAGCAAAGTCTCGAGAATTCGAAGACAAGTTTGGTCATCGTCAACGGCGAGAACTCTCATCCCCACTGGAAACTGGTCCACTGCTCCAAAATCTTGTTTCACCGTCATCGTGAGAGATTTTTGACGAACCCCGGAGAAAGAAAACAAAGTTTAGGAATTGAAGTACAGAACAACAACGTTTGAAACATACAAGGATTTATTAGTAGATTATATAAAAATCCAATGAGTAGCCTGAGAGAGAGAGAGAGAGAGAGAGAGAGAGAGAGAGAGAGAGATTTTAGGAGTTTTAATATTGGGCTGAGAGAGATAGAGAGAGAAAGAGACAAAAGTATTATGAAAGAGTCATTTTTCTTTTTTTCCCCTAGCAGAAGAGAATCTAAAGCTATATATGGTTACTGAAAACTCTGTGATGATCTTCAAGACTGGCCAATTAGCTCATTTATGGAATTTTCTTTTATTTTTTAATCCAATTCTGAATTTTTAGAGTGGCTACAAAAAATAAAGAATAATTTCGAACGAGAATCTGTTGGAAAATTCAGTGGAACGATCGATCATTCGTGCGTGGGATTCACGCGCCTCATGGAGCGGAGTTTTGTCATTGGTTTGGCTTCTTTTGACTGTCTGGGAATATTATTTATTTCCGTTGGGAATCCAAAAAAAAATACTTATTAACTTGTCCGGTTCGGTTTCAACCAAGAGCCGATTCGGTTTATATACTTTTCTACATCGGTTCGGTATGTATATTATCATAGGAAAAATCTTTGGTTAGAATTTTATTATATAATGGGCCATTTAGATTTACATTTTTTTGGTATACTTCTCATTTTTTGTGCTTATGGTGTAGAAAAGTTGAGGAGGACTGGTAAACCGATGTGTCTCTAACCAGAATCATAAGCGGGATATTTCGGTTTTGTTACTTACCGGATTCACTACATGCCCCTTGGAATAAAAATATCAAATTTTGTTCTTTGGATTATAAAGGTAATTGAAAAGGAAAGAAGATTAAAATTAACCTAACGAATATGGGAAACCTTTTTATGTGGATGATTCTGTATATCATGTAATTAAGTTTTGAGATATGTCTGAGATCTTGTACCAAGTATTCAAGGCAGAAAATATAATTCTAGTTATTACCATAATTTGAAACAGAATTAAATACTTTCCTAAATTAATGCCCTGCGATTTAATTGACTCTCAAAATCGAGTGTATGGCAAAACATTACAATGTAAATTATAGTAGTGTAAGTTTTAAAAAATTGGAAAGAATTGAGAAATGGACAGGCTTTTATAAAGAGAGACCGTGGTGAAAGCTGGGAAGTGCGAGACACGCGTGAGCGTGCTTCATGGCTTTTTCTTCTTTCGTACAGTTTCAGAAAGATTTAGGAAAGATAAGCATCCCATAATAAACAACTAATAATGGCTATTGCCGATGTTATCAACCTAAGACAAGAAGACTCTTTTAAAAATAATAACCAAAGACTTTCATTACTTGGATGATTTACTCTCTTACCATATGAGATTGTAGAAAAAGAACAAAAAAACGAAGAGAAAGATGATGTTACTGCTGTATGGTTCAGCATGTTTACAACTTAGCAGGTTCCGTATAAATAATGATAAATGATTTGAAGTCAGCATTAAGCACGGTATTATCAATCACCGACCAGTGTATTGTATTCGTTTATTAAATATTTGAAGTCAACAAAGAAATTTGCTGTCGCGAGTTTTGTTTATATAATCAGTAAAAGGTGGAGTATCATTTACTGGTCAGATAGTGCATTAAGCTACACTTCGTGTTGTAATTGTTATCTAAATTTCGTGAATCATGCTTGTTTAAACTAAAGTAAACTATTTCAATAGACAAGAATTATATAAGTTGGATAACGAGGAAAATAAAGATAAAAAGTATAAAATAAACATAAGAATTTCTTGAAGTTGGGTCCCATCCACATTCTCAACCTACACAAGCTTAGTGGATGCAAAATAAGATCCCAATGATTTTAATATACTTTATGTATTAATTTGGTAACAATCATATTGTAATGCTTTTTCTTGGATTGACCACCTAGCGTGTTCATTTTTGTGCCTTTCATTTCATTTTATATAAGTAGCTCTCTAGAGATGTTATTGAAAAATGGAAACATCTTAAGAAAATACAACCACATAATCTACACACAAAGAAAAAACGAGTTTTAACTTAACACTGAAATCAGATTTTAGAAAATAAAGGATGACGTAATGTAAACAAGATCAAGATTTTACTTTTTGAAAAGAACATCAACATATGTTCGATGCAATGCATTGGAGAAAAAAAAAAAAAACAACTTTCTAATACAAAATGCTATCATGAATCCCCCAGTTTTTTTATATTTTAAGTTGCAGATGACTTCAGTGATATTAAAGAAATGGGTTTTCTAGAAGCTCCATGTTATGCACCAAATCTGTTAAGATCCTACATCTTAGTTATTGGAAGTCACTTGTCATTAGCTACTGTCATTGGCTCCCATAGATATATATATATATATATATATTATAAACACATATGTTTACATTTTAATATGAGAAAGAAGATGTCATAACAGCAACACTTTAGGTTGTAATGTTTAAGAAAAAAATATGCAGAGGAAAAGATGCTGATACAATTTAATTATAGAATAAAGAAAATAATAATAAATGGTGGAAAATCAAAATGAACCAAAGTTGAGGTAATCTTGTCTCCCATAAGGGCTAACCCCAATAGTCATTAATATGCTTCATGTTCGGTTGCTTCCTAATCATTTCCTACTCTATTACTCTCACTTATTTATATTTTCCAAAATCAAGAAAAGCTATGAATATCATCATGAACCCTTTGTTCGTTCACTGATCGTAAATGTACTTGATATGTTTGTCGTTGACTTGTAGGTCGTCCGTTGTCGTGTTGATAAGAACATGGATTACTTGATTCTAACTGAGTAATACACAAAGTATTTTTTGGTTTTTTTTTAAAAAAACTTGGTTTTCTTTTCAAGATTATTCTGAAATAAATTCACCATTTTAAAAATTGAAAGTTTTAGTCAAAGTGAAACCCATATTGTATAAGTTAGAACTCTTTGACTCTATACTAACGTTAGTGGAAAACGGCTGCAAATCCTAGAAGTCCAAAGTCTTTCCACTCCATCTTCCAAAATTCCATATCTATACCTAATAATATTCCCATGATCACTTTACAAATCTCATTTCTACAAAGACTTTCAGTATGTATATATGATTTTCCCATTTGAAATTTATCTTTCACCAAATGTTATTCATGTATATATATAGTTTTTTTGTAATGAAATAGTTACAAACGTATACATACTAAATAAATATCAAGCTTAAGATTTGAACTAAAAACATATATAGACTAACAAAATTACTGATTCTTGAACTGAGATTTGATTATTTGAGAGTGTTTTAACATGTCGAGTGGCTCCAAAGTTAATTTTACTGGAAGAAAAAAAATTTATTTAACAGTTCAACAATCCATCCTAAAGGAGAATGGGCCCAAGTTTTCTTGTTTATTCATCTAAGGCCGTTTTGTTTCAGAGAAGCAGTCAAAAAGGCCGCACCAGTCTTTGACTCTAAGTAAGTATTATGCACCTAAAGACAAAAGTAGTCAAGACAAAAACAACAAAAAAGATTCGTGTTTACTTGGCGATGAATGAATTTAGCTTTCTCAACCATTGAATGAGCTCAATCCTATCCTTATTCATCATATATTCATGCAAGAAAAAACAAAGCTCCCCGTCGATTCCTCTTACTCGCAAAAACTCCTTAATCGCTGTCTGAAAATCATACTTCAAACTCCTGCGACGAAACAAAGAAGACAAGTTTCAGTATAAGATACTAAAATGCCTCGCTCTACATATATATAAGTGATTCAAAGAAAGGAAACAGATGCGTACTCGAATTTGGGTCCCATGTAAGGCTGACCAGTGACTTGGTTGCGTCTAAGCATGTAAAGCTTTTGAATTTCAATACGGTTAGGCCAGACGGAACAGAGGAACTCGATCTCTTCACTTCCATCAGCCTTGGAAATGTCGACAAGCAAGCTGATGTGGAGACGGAGATCGCGCCCTGAAGCATCTAAACCGGTTCTTGGCACAGTCATAAACCCATCAAACATAGTTGCTTCCATTTTGATTGTCTCGTCTCTTCCAAAATTTCCCTTCATCACGATGCATTGCTCGCCGGGACAATCTTGGACGGAGTATGATTTGAACTCAGTCGCTGGCTGCATTAGTTTTAAGTTGGAAAATGTATCATCACAAGGAAAGGAATCAGAATCAGCATCTCTTCTCTTCCCATTTGCTTGGATCTTAAAGCAAAACTCTAGTTCTTTGATTCAAATACAGTGACTCTTGTGTAATTTATCAATGTCTCCCTCATCAATCTACTTCACTAGAAGAACAACAGAATTGTCGAAACTAAGTACGCATTATAAACCTAACACAAGTGTAATTGACGGAAACTAATTCTCTAGACACTTGAATTCATTTCCCAGAGACGAATCACTCAGAACCGAAATCTAAGATTAGTTACAGAAAATTCGGGTTTCCAGCTGAAAATCGAGCTCTATGTTCCGGGTAATGGTTATAAGAAGACATCAGATGATACCTGATGCGGAGGAGCATAATCCGATTGATACTGGATCTCATTTCTTAAAATTCGCAGGATGTTGGATCGGAAGGGGGAATTAGCCGTCGCGATCGCGGCGTAGGATCGCCGCGAAGGGAGAACTGAAGTCGAGGTGGTGATGTCTTGTGACGACTGGTGAGTTTGTAACAGAGATTTACATCGAGCCGAAGAAAATAGGGTTCTTCTGGGATGAAATGGAGAATGAGAAGGAGAAATGCGAGCTTTCTGAAGAGTACGGAGCAGAAGAAGAGCCATGGAGGTTTTCAGGTTCGCCCACAATTAGGGCTCTTGAGTGGTTTTCATCTAATTGAACTGAACCAAATTAAACCGAATCGAAATAGCAGAGCTGATTGTGGGCTTTTTGGATGTCCATATGTAAGCATTGTTTTGTTTTTATGCGATACAAACAATTTAATGGGCTTTCCATATGCAAGCATTGTTTTGTTTTATATATCTTTTCATTGCGATGGACTTTTATTTAGTTGGCCCAATGGCATTTTAGACTAGACCAAGACTCATTCGCAAAGAGGATGCCGCGAATAACAAATGGAAATCAAACTCAACAAGCTACACATATGCAATCAATAAACGTGACAAGCAATTGATAAAGTTATGCAGTAATAACTAAGTAGTTCGATGCATGACATCATGAGTATGAAACTAGACTAGTTTATAAACACTAACTTCGGCCACACACCAAATATTAGGTGGACCAGAAAACTTTGATCGTTTCGTAGGTTATGATCATAAACTATATAAAAACAATTGTCTAGGTTAAAAATAACAAAGAAGACAAGTTTCAGTAGTATAAAAGTTTAAAAATAATTGTTTTACAAAAATTGTAAGAACATAAAGCAAACGTAGATGTTTAATACATGCCATAAGTGTTGTTGGCTTATCAAAAAATAAACTACATTTTCAACATTACACGGTTCCAACTAATACAGACACAAACACATCATTTACTACTTTACAATTTTCTACCAAAAAAAAAACATAGTACAGCGAAATTTTGTTCGATCATTTTTTTTTATATACTGCATAAATTGTTTGCTCCAAGCACGAAGGACTCCGAATCCGACCCGTCTAAGTTATCATTACAACATACCTTGCAATATTTTTTTTCTTTCTGTTTGTTGTATTTATAAAACTATACTTTGCAAGTTGAAGTCACTAGCAGGCGAAGTCCAAGGTAGGTGCGACCAACGCATAGATCTGAAAAATTCATGAATCAATATAAAACTGAGTTCTAGATTTTATACAAAACTATACGTTGACTTAACTCTTAAAGTCTAATTTTGGTGACGAGGGCCACGCATGCACTTCACTAGTGAAACAACAAACAATGCATTAATTATTTAACTAATCACTCGAAATCTATTGCGTGTAACAGATATATGATGATACAATAAGCAGCTCATGCATGGATCTTGCAAGGCTATAATCAACACTTCATTCGATGTCTCATGCTTGTATGGCGTTGAACCGATCATCTATATATACAGCTAGAGACGATTCTCTTCAATCATTCAAAACAAGAAATCTCCATAACATTCTCTTGTCACTACAAAAACATTATGGATACTTATCTCTTTTCTTTATTTGCCCCAATCCTCGTTTTCGTTTTAATCGCTCTTTTTAAGAAACCAAAGAAGCCAAAAGCTCCCGAACCGAGCGGTGCATGGCCCATAATCGGCCACCTTCACCTTCTCGGTGGAAAGGACCAACTTCTCTACCGAACCTTAGGGGAAATGGCTAATCGTTACGGTCCAGCCATGTCGCTACGACTTGGGAGCAGTGAAGCATTTGTTGTGAGCAGTTTCGAGGTGGCTAAAGAGTGTTTTACTGTGAACGACAAAGCCTTGGCTTCACGTCCTATGACTGCAGCCGCAAAGCACATGGGTTACAATTTTGCTGTCTTCGGGTTTGCGCCTTACAGCTCCTTCTGGCGCGAGATGCGTAAGATCGCAACCGTCGAGCTTCTTTCTAACCGGCGGCTTCAGATGCTCAAGCACGTCCGTGTTTCTGAGATCTCAATGGGTAAATTAAAAAACCACTGTTTCAAAAAACCTTTAGCTTATTCGGATGCTCATCACGTCTATGGTTTAGCGCCTGAAGTGGCCATTCCATTTCCCATTAGTTTTAGAGCATTTATATGTTTTTGAATGATCGTCAAAACTACCACGTTTTTTTATGTTTTGTTTTCTAAAATTCCAATATACCAAAATCACCCCAATTTTTTGATTTAAGAACGGTTCTTAGAAAATTGAAGTTTCTATTCAACTTTGTCAAAATCAAGAAATCCTATAGTTTTTTTTCGTACTATATATATGCCGATTGCTAAAACCTTGTTGTTTGAATATAACAATAATTATTGAATACGGTTAAGTAATTTTAACACCATCACATCACATGCAGGTGTGAAAGATTTGTATTCCTTGTGGGCAAAGAAAGGTGGTTCAGAACCAGTAATGGTCGATCTAAAGAGGTGGTTAGAGGACATGACACTGAACATGATCGTAAGAATGGTGGCCGGAAAACGATACTTTGGCGGCAGCTCAGCATCTTCCGAGGACACCGAAGAGGCGATGCAATGCAAAAAGGCCATCGCAAAGTTCTTTCACCTCATCGGTATATTCACGATGTCCGATGCTTTTCCGACACTAGGGTGGTTTGATCCGCAAGGACATGAGAAGGAGATGAAGAAAACGGGTAGAGAACTAGATGTGATTCTCGAAAGATGGATCGAAACCCATCGACAACAACGAAAAGTTTCAGGAAAGAAAGAGAATGATTCAGACTTCATTGATGTTATGCTGTCGCTTGCGGAACAAGGCAAACTCTCGCATCTTCAATATGATGCAAATACTAGCATCAAATCCACCTGCCTGGTATACCTTCAACTACCCATATCTTAAATTTTATAGTTATTATATGGATCTTAAACTAATTACCTAACTGGTTTAGATAAGTCTAGATGTAAATACACAATACAACTTGATAGATGATATTTATGATTTCTGTCTCTTTTAAGTTTTAATAATGATACAAATTTGAATAATCAGGCACTGATTCTTGGGGGAAGTGATACTACAGCGTCAACCCTGACATGGGCCATTGCTCTTCTTCTAAACAACAAAGAAATGTTAAAGAAAGCGCAAGATGAGATAGACCTCCACGTTGGCACAGACAGGAATGTTGAGGACTCGGACATAGAAAACCTGGTGTATCTTCAAGCGATCATCAAAGAAACATTGAGATTGTATCCAGCTGGACCTCTCTTAGGACCTCGAGAGGCGATGGAAGATTGCACAGTCGCCAGTTACCACGTTTCTTGCGGCACAAGATTGATAGTGAACGTATGGAAAATCCAAAGAGATCCCAAAGTTTGGATGGAACCAAACGAGTTTAGACCGGAGAGGTTTCTAACAGGAGAAGGAAAAGAGTTTGATGTGAGAGGACAGAACTTTGAGCTGATTCCATTTGGTTCGGGAAGAAGATCATGTCCAGGGTCTTCTTTAGCTATGCAGGTGCTTCATCTTGGTCTTGCTAGTTTTCTTCAATCGTTTGAAGTGAAAACTGTGTTGAATCTGCCTGTTGATATGAGTGAGAGCCCTGGCCTGACCATTCCTAAAGCCACGCCTCTTGAGGTTCTAATCAGTCCACGTCTTGACAAACAGCTCTTTGTGTGATATATAAGATGACTATTTGCGAAACATATATATCGCTTCAATAAGATTATTGAAGGTGCTTATGTTGTTTTTCCGTTTTAATAAAACCTACATAGGTTAGTTTTTTTAATTTTCAATATATATATGTGTTAATTTTCTTTTCTTGGTTGTATATATACGGAATCCATATTGTCTTTGTGTGTGAACTGGTCATACATCAAACCCATAATCCTCTTCTTTTTTTTTTGGGTTCGTCTGTCACAATCCTTAATTTGGTAGAAATGCTAATTACCAGAATAATTTAATGCATTAAAATTAAAAATCTATAAACAAATAATCAGTTACACAGTAAATTAACAGAAACGAAAAGAAAAATAGATTTTTTTTGGCATCGAATTTCCCAGGGAAACAAACCACGAGAGGGGTAAGAAACTGACGAAGACGAATCAGGATCTGATCCCTCTAATTTCACGTCAAACACCCGATTCTCCGTTTCTCAAAGCTCTCGATTCTCCGTTTTGCGATGCATTGAGGCGGAAAAAGAGATGTTTTGCAGAAACGTCTCGGTGAGGCGGAAGAAGAAACCTGGTTCGGTCCCTGTTCATCTCAATGTTTACGATCTAACCCAAATGAATATGTACGGTTACTGGCTCGGGATCGGGATCTATCACTCTGGTCTTGAAGGTAAATATCTCCTTTTTTTTTATAATGACTTTGTGTTTTTCCCCAAATTCTGGGTTTGATTGTTCCTGTGTTGCCGAGAAACATGGGAGAAATTCGGAACAGAAAAAGAAATCCTTTATCAATTTGGGTTGGATTGTAATATTGAATTGGGGAACAACAGCTGAGAAAGATGATTATACCCTTTTTTTATATTTTGCTGCTTGGTCTCTAGGAAAGTGATGAAGGATCGGATAAATTTGGATCAGAAATGAGATTAAGTGGCTAAGTTTGCTTCGAATGATGAAAATTGATACGGTAAAAATTGACTTATGATCCTCCTGGAAATTGACTTCTAGAAAGTGTGTGAGGATATCTCAATCTGTGTTTGATGATAAGAACATAGTGTAGAGTTTATTATTTTGCTGTTTGCTTGGCTTGTATTAATGAATCAAACCGGGTATTGAGGTGTTTCTATTACTTCCATAGATCAAGGGGTCAAGAACTCATTGTTCTTCTGTTGTTTTGTAGTTCATGGGGTTGAATATGGATACGGGGCACACGAGAAATCGAGCACCGGAATATTCGAAGTGGAGCCAAGGAAATGTCCAGGTTTCACCTTCAGGAAATCGATTCTGGTTGGTGAAACAGAGATGAAGGCGAAAGAAGTTCGAAGCTTTATGGAGAAACTAGGGGAAGAGTATCAGGGAAACAAGTACCACCTCATCACAAGGAACTGCAACCATTTCTGCAACCAAGCTTGTCTAAAACTTACTCAGAAGGCAATCCCTAGCTGGGTCAACCGTCTTGCTCGCTTAGGTAACCGAAAGTCCGAAACTTCATCACCATTTCAGAATGTTTCAGGGGCTTGAAGTAATAATCTCTGCGTTTGGTTTTTATTTTATTATGAACTGTAAGGTTTCCTCTGCAACTGTGTGTTGCCGGCTAGCTTGAACGAGACTAAAGTGAAGCGGGTAGGAAAAGATGGGAAGCTCTTGGAAGGAGAAAGTAAGAAGAAGAGGAAGAAGAAGAAGAAGGCAAGAAGCCGATCAGGTCCTTTAGCTCCATCTTCGTCTTGTTCTAATTCAAAAGTAGATAATAAGCCTTCACATATCAGATCAAGATCAACGGGTGATCCTCTTCCTCCTCCTCCTCCTGTTTGTTCTGTGGAAAAACTAAGACATCAAGTTCCTCGTGTTGCATCTGGAGCTCAAGTCCAGAAGACTCCAAGAGCAAACGCCAAGATATGATTCTTTTTTCATTATTCGAACGGCTAATTATAATTGTATATGAATGTGTGAGGTTACTTGCTTGTGCTTTATTACAAGTTATTTATCCTCCATTTTTAATCCGTTTGGTTTTTTTACTTAAGAAAAAGTGCTTATAGGGGAGAATCATGAATAAAAGAGTGTGTATTCTACGTTTTCTTTTGTATGGTTTGATGTAATTTTTGAAAAGTGTACATATTATTTGTTTGAATGTCATACGATTAAAGAAGATTAGTTATGTGTGCTTAATCTGAAAATTTGGATACAATACTAGCTAAACACTTAAACAACAGATGTTGATTTTGTAACTTTTGTTGCATTGGCAGCTTAGTTAATAGAATGTTTTAAATCTCTGTTCCAATTTGTTTACAGATGATGATGAAGAATGAATTTTCTTATTAGAGAACAAAAAGAGAAACTTGAAATTTAAAATGGGTTTTTGCCAAAAAAAAAAAAAAAAAAATTTATAATGGGCCTTATAGCCCTAGGCTTTACTGTTTCAAAACGACATGACCCACTATAAAAATACACTCTTTCGCTGTTCTGCAGCTACAACAAAATCCGTAAAACCCTACTTTCCCAGTTTCTCGAAAGCGCACATTCATCGCTCTGTTTATAGATTCCTTTCTCTTTAGCCTTCAACGAGGCCAAAAGTTTTGATTTTTGTTTTGTTCATTCTTGTTCTGGTATTTCTATTTGGTGGAATCAAATTGCATATTAGAGTAATAAAACTACTGTTTCTGTCATTTTGGTTCTGTTCTACTTGCCACTCGTCTTATGTCTAATAGGTGTCATTACTTGCATAGATCTGACTTGTTTGGTCATCTAAACAATTTGAATCTTATGATACAATTGTGTGGATGCTTCTTAGTCCTTAGACTCTGGTATTGGCTTTATGACGGTATTAGTTTTTTAATGTTTTTTTTTAATTTGAAGCGTTACGAAAATCCCTATGATGACTGATTAAGATAAAATGTTAAAAGTAGTGACTGATCTTGTTGACGAAACTTTCAGATCTGAGGGATTTTTATCTGCTTCGTTGTTTGTTCTTATGATTATGATTAATTTTCTTGGTTTTTAGTTTTTGAGATTGAAGCATACGATATGCGTCTGTGTGCCCTTTAGTTGTATCCCAATGATGATGAATAATTAAAAAAAAATGTTAAAAGTAGTGACTGATTATATTGATGAAAAATCAATTCTGAGGGATTCAACTAAGATTTTTCGATCGTTTCTTTTGAATATTACGTCTTTTAGTATTCAGACAGACAACTTCTTTGTTGCTTTCCAGCTTCCACTGATGACTGATATAATAAGAATAGTTAAAAAGTAGTGTGGCTGATATTTTCTTGTTGAAATCTTCAGTTCTGAAGGGGGTTTTTTTCTTCAGAGTTTATGTCTTAATATTTCATATTGATCGTGTTTTCACTTTTGTTTCCTACATGATTTGTTTTCATTTCTTGTGATCATATTGTATAACACAAGATATTTTCTCTTTTGCGTGAACAAGATGATGCTCTCTCCTGGTCTATAGTTTTCAAAAAGTGATATAGCCAATTTGTTCCACAATAATGAATTGAAGATAAAATTGAATTTGCAGACTTAGTTGTTACCATAGAAGCATATCAGTGAAGATCAGACAATGTTTTTGAATATAACAAAGGGTTTCGGTGTCATATGTAGACGCATGACTCAAGTCGATGGAAAAAAATCACACTTCGGAAAACTCACTACCGTCCGAGGCTACGCTCTGCAGAACCATGATTTATTGTAAATGCTCGTCCTAGAATGTTACCCTTTGAAAATTCAAAACTTCTGTGATAATGTGTTGTATAATCGGATAAACGATAGTCTCCTTTACATCAATGAGCCTTGGAGTTAGGGAAATTGCTCATTTAATTCCTGAACTATTTGCAATTGGCAAATTTATTTTCCAATTATCATGTGTGCAGATTATATTATGTTATGTTTTCTATTGTTATGAATGAAATTACGTGTATTTAATTTTGGTGATTTTTTTTTATTAGCAAATTTTTTGGTTATCAACCGGTGATTATTCTTCTATCATACGGTCATTGGTATGGTTAATCTATTAGAAGAAATAATTTTTATCAAATTTACTTATTTTTATCTATCTTTCTCAGTATATGGTAGTATTTGGTTAGGAACCGATGATTATTCTCCTGTCAATCGAAACTATTTGTTTTATTCAAACAGGTACGGAAAAAGAAAGGGTATAAGATCATATACCTTAATTATCTGTTCAAAAAAATATATATATATATATATATATTAATTTTTCCAAAATTTTCCGAATTTTCCTAAAATTATCCAAAATATATGTCTTGAAGTTGATCTTTACCCAAATTAGCGTGAGTTTGATAAGAGATTTTAAGTAAGAGAATTTTCCAAATCCGTTTCGTTCTTATCGGATTCCCATATTTCCAATTTCTATCCCTAGTCCTAAAATTTTTAAAGACACTTTTTTTAAAAAAAATATTGATGGTATTCTACAAATAATTATGATTTATGATTATTAGAAAGCATAATATAATAAAAAAATTAAAAAGTATTTGATGGTATTCTACAAATAATTATGATTCATGAAAATAATCATAATTTTATAAATAAAAAATAATCATTTAATTCTCCAAGTTTTTGAATTGTACGGATTAATTCCCCAACTTTTAGTTACTCAAATTAATTCCTCTAGTTTATGTTGACCTTGCAAAATTAGACCGAGAGAAGTCAACGCTAACGTTTCCGTTTTCTTCATTAACGTTGACTTTTCTCATGCCTAAATTTGCGAAGTCAATACTAAGTTGAAAATTTAATCTGCACACATAATAGTTGGGGAATAAATTTACTAATTGCAAATACTTCAGGAATTAAATGAGCAATTTCTCCTTGGAGTTATGTGATATCGTTATAACCGATATTATTATATAAAAATACATTTTTACTCTCCTTAACAATGTTTTGAAATCTATGTGTAATGTAGTAAACCGCAAGAGTTGTTTTCAAACCAACGTATAAGTGACTTGTTTTTCAAGAACATAAACTTTGCCATATTTTTTCCAACTTTATATCATGATATGCAATAGTAAGGATGTGTTAATTTGGATCAGAGATTTCAGGTTGTGTTTTGTCAAAAGTTGCTAGCTAGGGTCATCTTGTTCTATCGGAAAACCTTTAAACAAAACAGAGTTCACACACATGATGATAGTAGATATCAAAGTCAGATTCGTTACAACTGAATCACATAAAAACAAAGAAGAGAATACCTCACATCAATGAATTTTTGCCATAGATTTTATTTGATGTGTGTAATTCAAAAGTACGAAGTGGACAGATATGCCAAATGAATTAGAGGAGAACAAACAAGTGTAAACATGTACAGTATAAAAATAGGCCTTTAAATGGTTTTTGTTCGACTATATAATAATAACTATTGGGCCAAAACAAAATACTATTTTGAAGCCCTAAAAGTTATTAGTCATATAATAAAGCCCAGCAGTTATTTGGCTAGGGTTTCCTCTTATAAGTTAAAAAGGTTTAGTCGCCACTTCTCCTCGTTTAGCTTTGCTCCCCAGCTGCAAATCCCCCGACTTCAAGATGGTAAGCCTCTCTCCCTTTCTAGATTTCAAATATTCATTTCAATCAATCGTTAGTTTCTCCTGTTAGGATTGAATTAAAAGGTTGATGTTAGTTAAGAAATCGAACCAAATTAGTGATTTTGATCTCTGCTTTTGCGTAAAAAATGAAATGTTTCAGCCGTCGCACAAGTCGTTTATGATCAAGAAGAAACTGGGCAAGAAGATGAGGCAAAACAGGCCTATTCCTCACTGGATTCGTCTTCGTACCGACAACACAATCAGGTTCGAGAGAGTTTGTTTTTTTTTTCTTCATTTCCTTCTCGATTTTTATCAAATAGAAAGTATGTAGTCGTCTTGGTGTGTCGATTGAGCTCATAGACAATATGTGAGTTCTGAAACTAGAAATGCTTTGTGTTCTAATGGTTTCGTGTCTGTTTTTCAGGTACAATGCCAAGCGCAGGCACTGGCGTAGAACCAAGCTCGGATTCTAAGTGATCTCTTCTTCTAAAAGAATGTTATTTTCTGATGGGTTTAGCATTTCCAGTTTTTGGTTTCATGTTATGACATTTTCACTTTTCTGTAAGACCTATCGCTCTTATGATTGATGTTACCAAATTTTCTATCGATAAGAGTGAGTTACTTTATATCGATTTTGTTACTTGACTACTAAAGTATCTTGTTTTGTTCTGGCAATTTAAAACTTGGATTATGGTTTATTCATCTCTCATATGCTCGTGTCTGAAAAAAGTTTGTAAATTGCTTTTGCGTTCACTTACTGATTGGTTCTGATATTGTATGAGTACTTGGTCTTTGTTTATTTATGTAGCCGACTTTGTAGATGGTAATAGGAATATAACACATCATCAATCACAATCCGAGTTCTCTTATATCTATCTCTGAGCAATTCTCATTGTTAAAATATGCAAATACAATGGTCGCGTTAGGCCAAGTAACAAGGGAAAAAAAAAAAGGTTCTTCTATAACTCGATGGGGGTCTCCCAATACAACAAGGCCTGTGAAACAACACAGTCAAGTAAAAAGATTCCTCGGTAAAATGTCATTACAATGTATGAGCTACTTTATTAATTTAGCCATTTTGTTTCAAATAAGATGAAGAAGAAGAAGCTAAAAGGGTATATAAAACTTTTGCTTGTTATTGTCTGTCATAATACTGAGATGGAGACTCAGCTTACGTTGTGGTATGAGTCGATGATGGCATCAGCAAGGTACTCGCATTTCGCAAGAGACAACCCGGCCAACGATATCCTCCCGTCTTTAGTCATGTACACATGCCACTTGTTCGTCATATTATCACTCTGCTCGTTTCCCAAATAAAAAAACGAAATTCAAACTTCAAGATTTGAACAAAGCCAAAGATATGATGAAATCCAAGGAGAATCACAATTTGAGCATACCTGCGCTTTGTTGAGACCGGTGAAGGAGAACATCCCAATCTGTTTGAGAATGAAGGACCAGTCCTTGCCGCTTTTGTCTTTCGAAACGAGGCTATCGTACAACTTCTGTCTCACCGTCTTTATTCTTCCCGCCATCATTTCCATCTCTGCTTTCCATTCACCAAACATAGTTGCATCCCCCACGACATTGGCCACGATCCTCGCTCCATGAACTGGAGGGTTCGAGTACATAGGACGAGCAATCCTTTTCAATTGACTCTTTACCCTGAAAAAAATGTAAACCGTGGCCGTTGAATTGTCAGAAGACTTGAGAGTTGAGGCCTCATCACACTCACAGGTAAAGAAGAAATACGAAATGAGTTTATACCTAGTAGCAGCATCGGCTGATGAGCAGACGACATTGATTGCCCCAATCCTCTCTGCGTAAAGACCTAAGTTTTTACTATACGACTGAGCAACGAAAAACTCCATTCCGCGCTCAGCAAATAATCTCACAGATGCTGCATCTTCATCAAGGCTTCCACTAGCAAATCCCTGGAAAAACAAATAAGTTGATACGAATACTCGTCTTGGTAACACGATACTCGGAACGATAGTGGTTACATACCTGGTATGCAACATCGAAAAATGGGATATGGTTCTTTTCCTGAATGACATCAGCAATTTTCACCCACTGCTCTGGGGTTGGGTCAATTCCAGTTGGGTTGTGAGCACATCCGTGAAGCAAAATGAAAGATCCTTCTGGTGCTTCCTGTACAATTCACGTAACAGAACTCGTTATCATTGCAAACAAGTACTCATTTTAGATTACTCATCATATAAATGAAACTGTTGTAGATCAAGAAGAAACAGACCTTTATATCTGCAATCATCCCCTCAAAATCCAAACCAATGGTTTTGGGATCATAGTAACGGTACTCAGACCACGGAACTTTGGCATCGTTGAAGATGTTCTTGTGATTACCTGAAGTAGTAGTTTGTCAGTGGATAAAGGCTATTACATATGGAAAGCGAATTAGACAAATATTAATGGTCAAGGGAATGTACCCCATGTTGGTGCTGATATCAGAACTTTTGCTCCAGGAAAGTATCGCTCAATAAGAGCCGCTGCTAATCGCAATGATCCTGTTCCCGAAAGACCTTGGATCGTTGCTACCTGGTAAATCAAGAGAGGCAGTTGAAAATGAATTAGCTAGGAAAGAGAGAGAATTATGATCAGTGAAGCCATAGCTCAGCGAAAAGGGAACATAAGGAGAAAACAAGAACACAAGATCCGAACATACCTTTTGTTCCTTAATAACAGGGTGACCAGCTCCAAACAGCAACTCAGCAGTGGCTTTGTTAAATGCCGCCAATCCCTCGATTGGGAGATACTGCAGTTTTCATCAAAGTAGGGTTAATTTTAAGCATATATACTGCAGGGTGATGTGATTTCTTGTAGACGTTTTCAGGTAAAGTAAGTTACCTCTTTGTTATCTCCTCTCTCCAACATCAAATTCTCGGCCTGTAAAGAGAGAGAAAAAAAAGTAAGGAGATCAACTATCACTTAATCTCACAAAAACTAAGGAGCCATGCGGGATTATGAATAAGGAGGTAACTAAAAATCCAACCTTTTTAACAACGTTGAGCACATAAGGCTGGAGTTCCTCAGTTCGATACGCACCGACACCAAGATTGAGTTTCAGCTCGTTGGTGTCTGCTTTGAATGCTTCGCTGACTCCAAGAATAGGGTCTGGTGGAGCCATAGTTATACCCTCAAAACGAGAAGGCTGGACCGCAACCGTCATAGTCACCCGGCTAATGGACTGAAACCAAACCCCAAACTCTCAGATACGCTAATACAGATTACATACTACACTTATCATACTCTTAACAACATCTGAATAAATTATCTAACTCTACAGGAGTTCTGGATTCTAAATGTCATTAAGATTGTTCGTACGGTTCATATGGTTCGAGCAATAACAGAGTAAAGAGACAGTACCTTTGCTTTCAGGAACGGGTTCGATCCAGAATTTCCAAGCTTTAGCTTATCCTGTTCAAGTTCATTCGAAAACAAAAATCATTATCGCCAGTTTTATTCATTCTGCTCAAAAGGAAAATTGGTAATATGAACAAATTAATTTCTTTGCCAAACAAATTTCTACCATTTACTCGACAAAGCAGGAACAGAAGAAAGAAGTACCTTGTTAATCTCGCGCGGTAACAGAGAAGTAGAACCGAGAGACAGCATTGAGGAAGCCATGGATACGCTACGGAAAACACACAAAAAAGATGCACAGATCTCAAAATCAGTGAATTAGTACGAGGACGAGCAATTCCGACAGATGACGATCATCCACAGAAGATAGCCACACACACACAACAAAAGTGTTCAGGTTACAAAGATATGCGGGTTTATACAGAGCTGATTTATCACCTGGGCTTCGTTAGAATCGCGCGATTTCGAGAAGATCAGATCGAGATTGAAGAAAGGATACGGATCACCTAGAGAGAGTGTGACGATATGTACGAAGGAAATGTTCTACACTAGGCTTGTCTTGAGAGGGGTAAAATGGTCATTGATTAGTGTTCAAAAATCTACAAACTACAAAGAGTGGATTTGGATTCTGGATAGTCGTCGATGACTCACCAACACTTCAAAGCTATTGTCGAATGTAAAGATGCAACAATTCAAAGAGATAAGATTTTTGTTGAAACAATCCATAAATATTGAATATTTACTTATAAAAAATGTGACAACAGAAATTCTATATATAATAAGCAATTTACAGATACAAATACACTAGAAGTGAATACACACCTTCTTTCCTCAGCCCAAGAGTTCTTAAGCAAATCAGATCAAACTCTATGTATATAAAAGAGAAACAAAACAACAAAACAACAATTATTTTCTTTAAGATGATGACCGTAGAGTCCCTCCTAGCTCTACCGGAACTAATGGAACAAGTGAATGAAGAACATCGGTTATTAACGGTCGGTAACTCGGTTCTGGCTGTACACAAAGCACTGCCACAGCTGCTACCTGAGGAAATTGTTTCCGAATTTCGATTGGTTTTACATTTTGATTCCTAAAACTTAGAAAAAGAGAAAAAAGATGATTCAAACCTGGTATAAATGCTTATGATCCATTGTATCTTTGATAACCGGATCCACGATTTTGGGAAGCTTCGATCTATCCGTGAGCTGAGGCATTGCCTGAAGAGTTTACAAATCGGTACACTCATTAACCTATGGCATCTTGTTAGTGTACTTCATGGCATTAACATTGATCCAAAACCGGACTTACCCAAGTGACAAGAGATTGACATTGAACCGAGCTCAGTTTCTCAACCGGCCGTCTTCCTAGCAAGAGTTCAAGTAGAACCACCCCGAATGCATACACATCACTTTTATCCGTTAATTTTCCTGAGCAACACAACAGACGAGGAGAGATATAAACAGGTTTCAATTAAACAAACTCGGTACATCAGTAATTAAACCGATAGAGACGTCCCAGCAACCGCCATCTCTTGTAGTTTATATAATGATTCCATGTGATTAGTTGAGATAAAACATCAAAATGATTTGATTTACAATGATGATTTCAGACGTAATAAAAGAGGAATTTAATGTTATGGGGGTCACATGTAAACACATTATGATAACTATGGGCTACAAATCAAAGTCATGATAACGAGTAAAGTCACCAAAAATAGATGGAAATGTGAATGTTTTTACCATCTAGGAGATATTCTGGAGCAACATAACCAACTGTCCCGGATAGTTTAATGTTGTTCTTCCCGTGCACCCCGACCGTTACCGCAAGACCGAAATCCGAAATCTGAATGATCAAAAAAAAAATCATGTTTTGGATTGTCTGATGAAGCAAAGACAAAAGTTTCTTGAATTCCACGAAACAAGAAATGATTAAATACCTTGGCGTTGAAGGAAGAGTCAATGAGAATATTTGACGATTTAATATCTCTGTGGATAACCGGAGGGCGACAACGTTCGTGGAGATACTCTACACCTCTGTTTCCAAACCAACAAAAAGACGGTTTACTTAAACCGAGATGAATTAACTAATTGTGAAACCCGGTAGAGGGGGATTGATAAATGTGGGCTCTTGATTGTACCTTGCTGTATCAAGAGCAATCTTCATCCGCATGTGCCATGTTAAAGCCGATCCTCGAGAAGGTCCTTAACCATTAAATGATAAAAAAAACAAATAAATTTTATGATTGTATATAGAACAAAATTTATTTATTTCATGTCATCACATGATTTGTTTTATTATCTCATCACAATACAAGATCTATGCAATTAATTCTAAGCTTTTAAGTTGCATAAAACAAGATCGATCATGAGAAGGTAAAAAGACCATGTTATTAGCTTTTTACCGTGTAACTGTGAATCCAGAGATCCGTTTTCCATCAGCTCGTAGACGATAAAACTTGAGCTGATCTCGCTTCCATATCCCAACAGTGAGATGATGTTGGGATGGTGAATCTTGCTCAGCAAATCAACTTCGTTCTGAGATTTCCAGATGGTAGATTCGGATTCGGATTCAGATTCAGATTCTTGAAGTAAAACACTGATTACTTGAACTACTAGGGACTTACCTGAAACTCTCGTTTTGCTTCCTGGCTAACGTTTTCAATCTTTTTGACCGCTGCTAGAGTGTGATTGTCTAAAGAGGCCTTGTATACAAATCCGAATCCGCCTCGTCCTACAAGATTGCTGTCTTTGAAACCGCCTGTCGCTTTCTCTAGTGTCTTGTAATCGAAGGACTGCACAAAACCCTTCTTGGATATTGAAATCCCACTCTCTTCCACATATACAAAACCATTTTACATATCAAAATATAGAAACACAGAGAGAAACAAGGTTGAAACTTTGATACCATTAGGATCAATGAGTTTCCCATCCAAACACAGAATCTTGTTACACATGTAAATTAAAATATTTTTTAATCTTGGTTTTACTACGGTGGAAAAAAATGATTTACCTGAGTTCTTGGTGGTTTTGGGAGATTTCTTAGACAGATGATAAATCCAAAAGCATAAACAACAAAGAATTATAAGTCCTAGAGAAGAGGAGCTGATTATGAGGGCGATCAGAAGTTTCTTGTGTGCATCTAACTTGTGTTCTTGGCCTCTACCCATCTGGATTCCTGAGATGAGAAAATAAACAAAGAAACCCAGATAAGGTTCTTGAGATTTTCCATCAAATTTCTAAATTTGGATTCTGTATGGAGAGAAAGAGACCTGGAGAGAAGGAAGCCATGGATGTGTAAACGGGGGAGAGAGAAGGCTGTGAAGCAGGTGGATGAAGTGCACTCGAAGCAGAAACACTACAGAGGAATTCGATAACAGAGACCTTGAGAAGAAAATGAAGTATCTTTCTCATTTGCCTAACAAAATCAGATTCACTCTCCAGACTTTTTGGATTTTTAAAGTTGAAGGGAGAGAGATCTTAGATATTTACGAAGAACGTTTGAGATTTCTCTTCGAATCTTTATCTCTATCTCTCTCTTTCTCTCTCTAATGGAGATCTCTTTAATTTCGTTTCCTTTTTTCTGTCTGCATAAAGGAGGGAAAGAGAAAGTGGTTTTTCAAAAGTCGAAATCATTCGCCAAGTTCTTTCTTCCTTTATCATCAAATCAGCATGTGGTTTGAATGTGATACTTCTTAATTAGAACAACAAAATTTTAGATTCTTATACTAACCAAAACACTTCATATTAATCGCTGCAAGAATTCTTATATTGTCAATTATATCAATTACGAAAAAATACGAATTAAGAATAAACTTTAGAATGTTCAAATGCTCATATTATCTTTTTAGTATACATAACCTGAAGAGTTTACTACTGACCAGACAACAGCAAAAGTTGACCAGTTTTGTCAAACCGACAAAAATAAGATAACTTTGTTCCGTCCCCTTTTTCTAACTGTTTGTATTTTTCTTTCCAGACAAATTATAGATGAAACTCATTTTTTCCTTTTGTTTTTGTTTTTGTAGAAATAACATATTTCGGGAAATGCATATATACACACTTTTACACTATTATGAAAGTCAACGGCAGTAAACATAAAAGTAAACTACAGTGATTGAAGTGTATAAACTTCAGTTGCATCGGATAGTCCTTATTTTATACTCACTCCATTCTTAAATGTATGATGTTTTAGATTTTTTATTTGTTTTATTAACATTGATGTTTTAGAGTATTAAATACATATTTTGCATATTTCAAAAAAAATAACTAAAATTATTTAAATCCTTAAATCACTATTAGTTAATAAATAATGATTGTAAAAAAGTAATGTACTAATAACTAAAAAATAACTCTGTAAACAAGCTAAAACATCATATTTTTTGGAACGGAGGAAGTACTTGATAGCTAGACATAGCAGAACAACGAACGAGGAGTACTTTCACATGCGACCCAAAAGCAACAAGTAGACTAATTTGGCAAATAACATGATGCAACATATATGGGAGTGTAATTGTAAATGTCTGAATATACCATTTGAGTAATATCCGCACATGTGACACAATTTCAGCTGGCTAATGATCAAGTTGACCTAGAAGAAGGACATGTGAAAAGAACAGACAACTTAAAAAAAAAGAATGAGAAGTTGAAACCTTTTTGGATCTAATTAAATTGAATTCGATGTAAGATCCAAAATGTTAGTTCCTGGAGTTCCAGTCATAATCAAATGAAGAATTTTTGAAGTTATAACGCACTATCTGGAATTATTAATAATGCTATGAAATCATTTTATTTCATCAAGAACATAATTTTACGTACGTAAGGATGCATGTACATGCATTTATGCACAGAATTGACGGGATAAGAGAGGAATGGGGGTAAGTTATTAAAGAAACCGATCATTGATTAATGGACCAACCTATGCATTGTAGTATCAATGAACCGATCATTGATTAAAAGGAGCTAGCTACCGTATAGACTTTTTCTGATTAACGCTCCAAAATCTTATGCAATTATTTCCATTTGACAACAAACTTGTGTGTATAGCTGAGTTATATCAGTTGAAAGTACTAATTGTGACTGCTGTTTTAAAAAAGGCCCCTAATCAACAAATCTTCCGTTCATTATCCTGATCCTTTGGGCTACACATATAGCTGCAAGCCCATTTAATAAAAACAAAACCAAAACGTTGATTTTGGCAATTCGGAGAACATGCACACGTTGCGGTTTAGAAACCGTGAACCACATATTCTTCATGTTAATGATGAGTTAGGTTGCTCCAAATCCAATACAACATTTTGGGTGAGTTTTAATGGTCTTGGGGCAATAGAGTAAATAGGTTGAAATATGAAGGGACGTGTACGTGTTAATGATGAGGTAGGGACCCACACCACCACACGCAAGAGAAAGCACGCAGCTGTCTGAAATGAGAGACGCACATTCTTAAATAAGAGTCGTCGTGGGTTCCTCTCTCAGCCCTAGAAACCACTTCATTTTCATGCGCCTCTTTCACGTTAAAGCTGATTATATATATATATATATATATATACTTTAAATCTAAGTAAATATTTTGGTCGACCACTTCTTTCATTTCAAACGTTGTTGTCTTTTACCTATTCCCAATACATATATTCTACTTGACTTTTTTTTTAATTAATTTGAACGTATACAAATTCATCTATCCACCTAAAAATATCTAAATTTTAATGGGAAGTAATCGACATTAAAATAGATCAATGTTTCTTGTTTATCTAGTAGTACAACATTTTGATCGTTATTTATTATCACGTGTTATCGTTTTATTCGCTTTAGTTTCTTACTGGGACATATATACAGAACATGCATAACATTATTTATTTATGGATAAGTAGTGTATGAGTAAAGCTTACTCAAAGGTCGTCGCGAAGTTTGCTTCCAGATTTATTTATACGTCTTCTTCATCCAACGATTCTTATTTCTTAATTTGGTTTCAGGATAATGGTAAATTTTTTAAAAACCGGCTGCATTTCTCAAGTCTGCTGACGCCATCAGTTTTCATAAGATACATCAGCGGGTTTTATAAAAATAAAAAAGTTCCTTCTTTGTTTTCATCAAAAAGTCGCATCTAACGGTTCAGAATTGTTTTCATATTAATCCGAAGGTGTCTTGACAAGCCTGTGTTGTTCAGTGGAGATTCCTCTCATACACCAACTTCTTCATTCCATTTATATGATTATAATTCTCATTTCTCGTAAATCCTCTGGCACTTCTTCGTATTGCCCCTTTTTTCCGTTGTCTCTCTCGATTTAATCTTCACTTGGTCGACTTTGACTTTGACTTGTTCGAACTTCAATTCTCCGTCGCAAGTATCCGTTGTTTCCATCGAATCCGCTCTCTGTTCCAAGGTAAGGAAGGATTAACTCTCCGGTGACTATGCTCTCATAAGTCTTACTTCTTCGTCTGGTGATTAAGTTCGAGATTGTATTGTCCGGAAGATTAATTTTTCGGTTATGTTCAAAAGGCCGTAGATTTTGGAATTAGGATTCTGGGAATCGCAGAAGATAAGCTGTAGAGTCTTGAGTTTGACTTGGAATTTCTCTCCTCATCTCACAGATTGACTACGCAGCGCCGTCTCCGTTCTCTGTAGCCACTCATCTTCTATTCTGCGCCGCCGTATGCATTCTCTGTTTCGGTGTCGAGGGGGCCATTAATGTAGATTTGCCGCGCCATCTCCGAAAATATGAATTTGGGTTTCTTCAAAATTGATCATCTTTGGGGTCAACGAGCTCGGTTTCTTCTTCGTCATATCTAATTGAATCGGGTTTTCTTCAAAACTGAAAAACCCGCTTTGAAGAATAGGACAAGGCTCTTCCTTTATCTGATTCGACTGACAGTTAAATCGGCTCACTTGGTCAACCATGGAGTCAACAAAGGTTTGCATGAACGCGCAGTGTGGAGCGGCCTCGACGTCCGGCGAGTGGAAGAGAGGCTGGCCGATGCGATCCGGCGAGTTAGCCTCTCTCTGCGACAAGTGTGGGTAAGCACAACCTCACTCTCAATTACAGCACGAGATAATTAATGCTTGAGATGGATCCATGTCTATTTCATTAAAGTTGATAACTTTTTCAATTTTTTTTTGTTGTTGGTGAATGTTTGGTTTTCGAATAGGTCTGCATACGAGCAATCCATTTTCTGCCAAGTGTTCCACGCCGAGGAATCTGGTTGGAGAGAGTGTAATTCTTGTGACAAGGTGAAGATAATCCATGGCTTACATACTCAACACATTCCGATTGTTTTTCTCAATACCTTACTTGTTTGTGCGTTTCTCAGCGTCTTCACTGTGGATGCATCGCTTCCAGATTCATGATGGAGCTTCTAGATAATGGCGGCGTTACCTGTATAAGCTGTGCCAAAAAATCCGGACTATTTTCTGTAAGTCTATTTCTCTTCCCTATGATCAAACCTTCTTGGTCTTGGATTCTCTGTAATGTAATGATACTCATGCAATCTCTCTTCACAGATGAATGTCAGCCACGAAGCCAACGGTAGGGACTTCCCTTCATTTGCTTCACCGGAGCATGTAGGCAGCGTTCTCGAGAGGACCAATCTCAAGCACTTGCTTCACTTTCAAAGAATCGGCACCACTCAGTCTTTGCTCCAAATGAAACAAGAAGAACCTCTGCTTCCCGCCAGACTAGAGGCTCTTAGACACAAAACCGAAAACAAAGAATTCTTGGAGTTGTCTGCGCAGCCAAACTTGAGCATTTCGCTTGGACCTACGACGCTTATGACAAGTCCGTTTCACGATGCTGATGACAGAAGTAAGAACGCTCCGATTTTCCAACTGGCCCCTCGGTCCAGGCAACTGCTTCCAAAGCCCGCGAATTCAGCTCCCACTGCTGCTGGTGTGGAGCCTAATGGGAGCATGGTGTCACAGATTCATATCGCTCGGCCTCCTCCAGAAGGTCGCGGGAAGACACAGCTGCTTCCTCGTTATTGGCCTAGGATTACTGACCAGGAGCTGCAGCAGTTATCCGGACAGTATCCTCATCTGTATGTTCATTATATCGTCTTTCTCTTTCTTACTCTTACGTTTTATGCACTATTGTTCTTTTGCTAAAGAGTCCTTTAACTCTTTTATTGTCCAAGCTCAAATTCCAAAATTATACCACTCTTTGAGAAAGTCCTGAGTGCAAGCGATGCGGGTCGTATCGGTCGACTGGTTCTTCCGAAAGCATGTGCAGAGGTAACTTGTTCATTATTTACGCTTGTTGTTTACAGTGCCGTGTATCAGCTATAACCTTTTGTGGTGGTATGTATAGGCATATTTCCCACCAATCTCTCAGCCCGAGGGCCTCCCGTTAAAGATACAAGACATAAAAGGGAAAGAGTGGGTGTTCCAGTTCAGGTTTTGGCCTAATAATAACAGCAGGATGTACGTTTTGGAAGGTGTGACTCCTTGCATACAGTCCATGCAGTTGCAAGCTGGTGATACTGGTACTTTTCAAACCCTCTTTTGTTTCGTTACTACACTCAAAATCATGTTGATGGAGCCCTGATATGCTTAAATCAAACATTGGCATTATCTCAATCATGTGTTGTGTTCGACGAGGACAGTGAAATACATTCTAACAACGGTTCTTTTTCATGTTCTTTTCAGTAACGTTCAGCCGCACGGAACCTGAAGGAAAACTTGTAATGGGATACCGTAAAGCGACAAACTCAACTGCAGCACAGGTAAAAAAAACATGCCAGTTTCATGTTGAGATGATCAAAGTAGACCAGAAATGAGTTGTTAGGAGAGATGTTGTCCTTTCTGGTGCTCTCACAATTATGCTTTTTAGTGAAGTATTTGTCTGTGGTTTATTCAGATGTTCAAGGGAAGCAGTGAACCCAACCTGAACATGTTTACCAACAACTTGAGTCCGGGATGTGGTGACATCAACTGGTCTAAACTTGAGAAGTCTGAGGACATGGCAAAGGATATCTTATTGCATCAGCCGTCGCTAACGTCTGCTAGGAAACGCGTTCGGAACATTGGCACTAAGAGCAAGCGACTGCTCATCGACAGCGTAGATGTTCTAGAACTGAGACTAACTTGGGAGGAGGCACAGGAGCTGCTTCGGCCGCCCCAGTCCGTCAAACCGAGCATCTGTGTAGTGGAAGATCACGATTTTGAAGAATATGATGTGAGTTGCTCTTTACATTTTTACTTCTCAAAACCAGCTGGACCTTTTACATTGTATTTTCTGAAATCATGTACTTGGTGCTACGCAGGAACCACCAGTTTTCGGGAAGAGGACCGTTTTTGTGTCACGTCAAACAGGGTGAGGCCCCATGTACTATATGTAATGATAGGATCAGAAGAAGTAGACACGCTTGGAATGATCAAAGAATCGAAGTAATGAACATCTGATTGTATGGTTCTGATATGTGAGACTTGAATTCTCAGGGAACAAGAGCAATGGGTTCAGTGTGATGCTTGTGGGAAATGGCGACGGCTGCCTGTGGATACTCTTCTTCCACCAAAGTGGTTGTGCTCTGATAATCTCTTGGATCCTGGCAGGTAAAAGAGATTGTATGTTCATATGCTTAACATTGCACACTTTTCTTCGGAAATAATTGATATACATCTATTTCGACTACACTAGACACACTTATGGGGTGTTGATATTATAAATTTTTAAATCCTCATTGAGACGGGCCACCTGAATAATTTGAGTTTTTTTAATCATTAGGTCTTCATGTTCTGCACCTGATGAACTATCCCCAAGAGAACAGGATACGCTTGTCCGGCTGAACAAAGGTATGATCCTACAATATCATCGAAACTTCTTTACGTAGAAACTAAAGTTTTGTTTTCCACAGAGTTCAAAAGGAGGAGACTGGCATCATCAAACGAAAAGCTAAACCAGGATCAGGAGGGATCTGCTCTGGATACCTTAGCAAATGCAGCCGTCACCACGACAGGTGGACAAGGGGATAACGCTGTTGCAGCCACGACCAAGCACCCAAGACACCGGGCAGGGTGTTCGTGCATCGTCTGTAGCCAGCCGCCGAGCGGGAAAGGCAAACACAAGCCGTCATGCACATGCACTGTGTGCGAGGCAGTGAAGAGGCGGTTCAAGACGCTGATGATGCGGAAGAGGAACAGGGGTGAGGCAGGGCAGGCAAGCCAGCAGGCGCAGTCGGAGAGCAGGGACGAGACGGAAGTGGAGAGCATTCCGGCGGTTGAACCAGCGGCAGGGGGAAACATCGACTTAAACACAGACCCGGGTGCTTCTCGAGTGAGCATGATGAGCCTTCTCCAAGCTGCAACCTTTCCTCTAGAGGCATATCTGAAACAAAAGGCTATTGTTCCCAATACAGCAGCAGCGGAACAGCAAAGCAGTGATATGGTAAGCACAGAGCATGGTTCATCCTCAGCCGCACAAGAACATGACAGAGACACAACCGGAGCTCCTGAGCCCCCGAGCTAACCCCAAACCCACTTTGAAGACCTCCATGAGAGTAATTTATTTTTCCAGAGGTATGTTTATTATGTATACAACAACCTTCTTCGGTTTCGTCTCAAATTGGTGGTGTGGTGTGGTTACGACCATTCTGCTAATTGTCGATCGAAGAAAGGAGGACTTTATCGTTTCCTTTTTTTGTTGTCTTCGTGTTTTGGTTTTGGTGTGGGTGAGGCTTGAGAGAGACAAAAAGATAGGAATCTATGAGGTTTTGGAAAATACATAGGACAAACCAACATAATCCTTGACGACTGTAATATGTATATATAAGGGTCAAAAATGAAAACAAACAGAATGCTTCTAAGTCACAAAAGTTTATTTTATGAGCTCTTCTTCACAACACCTGCCCGTTTTCGATTTGGTCTATCGAATCCGTACTTAATGATGTAAAAAACAGTAATCCAACACTTCACAGTTTTTGTGTTTCTTGTTTTCTTTTTTTTTTGTCATTGTTAATCTGTGAAAACATAAACAGTTGGATTCTACTCACAAGGCCCCAAAGGCCCAAACTGTAGTTTGTTCGGTTCTGAACTTAACCGAAACTCACCAATCCCCCCCCCCCCCCCCCCATCTTTTAAAAAAGCAATGATATAGACCCTAAATAAGTAAATAATTAAATAAGAGCAATAATACTACTTTGAAAACTATTATATTTGAGCCGGCCAAAGTTGAGTCGGCTCGATTGACTGATTCCCAAAACCACTCGCACAACTTCACGCCATTTCTATCCTCAAGTTACACGTGTCATTTTCCAATTGATTAAGCACGTCTTCCAACACGTGGACTCTGCCCTCTTTCTCCTCTAACTGAAAAAATCTAATTTAAATATTAATTACCTTCTTCACTCCCACTTCCTCCTCGATAGAAGAAAACTTCTCCTAATTTGTGAGATTTATAATGATCTAATTTTCAGTTCTTTCTTTCTTTAATTTATGAACCCAAAACAGTTTGCAAAACACAATTAAGTCACGAATTAGACCCAAAGTTAATTACAAAAAAAAACAATTAATGGGCGTGGTCAAAGAAGTTGGACGGGTGGAGTGGCAGTATAGTAAATAGAAATGAATATGAAGGGGTAAGTCAAAAGGTATATTATGATAATAATGGAGGGGCGAGGAAAGAGATGAGATAGAGAGGTGGGGAGCCTGAGAGTGGGTCCCACAAACGCGCAAGAGTAACAGCTTAGGTTTTGGTAAGTCGGGTCGGGTCGTCTCGTCGTGGGTTCCTCTCTCAACCCTAGAAAAGCAACAACTTCATATTCTCACGCGCCTCTTTCGCATTTATAAATATTGGAATAAGAAAATACAAATTAATTCTTTTGGTCGACCACTTCTTTCAAATGTTGTTGTCTTTCACCTATTCCCTAACACAAATATTTATAATTGGTTTTTAGTTTTTAATATATTAATTTCTCCCTCCACCTAATAATATCTACGTTTTAATATAGAATAATCTCGATGTATATATATGTCTATGTCATTCAAATAGATCGACCAATTTAAGATGTGCGAAATATAGGATGTCTGACTAAATACTTTATTAGTAAGATTTTAAAATGTGGCGTTAAATCGAACAATACGTAGAGAATAAAATAAAGTTTACTTAAAGGGATATATATTACTATTTGTTTAGTGTGTGATAATGAAAACGACAAATTCGCACTAAAAGAGTTTTTTGCTTTGATACGGTCGGGCAAAGCTACTTTAAAAAAATCAATCATTTCGTATTGTTGATAACTTCGTTTGATTATATAAACAATTACTATTAATTGCATAATAACTTTCATAATAAAAATACTCCATCTCCATGATAAATAAGTTATATTGTATTTACATGAAGAGAAACACATTATTCCCGTACTCGTTTAACATATATATAAAAGGAAGGGGAATTCAAAAATATAATTACGCTATTCAAAAAATATGGAAAGTAACTATGGTCTACAGAGAAAAGATTAAAAAATTCTTCTGTTTTAAATAAAAATGCATTGATTGATTGATCATTAAGCTAAAAAAAAAAATAGTATAGTAGTGTATTATAAATATTACTTAATAACATACTACACTAATTGAGTATAATATAGTAGTGTACTCCATTTGAAATACTGTGACCAATTTACTTTTCGGATATCTATAGATATAGAATTTGCATTGGAAGATGTCTTATATGAAAGTGAATTCAGGAGACGATAATATTGATAAGGATGAAGAGCTAGTAGATACTCATATAATATGAAGTCAATTCTTATAATGATAGTATAATACGATATAAAATAATATATTTGTACAACTATTAATAATTTACTTTTCGGATATCTATAGATATAGAATTTGCATTGGAAGATGTCTTATATGAAAGTGAATTCAGGAGACGATAATATTGATAAGGATGAAGAACTAGTAGATACTCATATAATATGAAGTCAATTCTTATAATGATAGTATAGTACAGTATAAAATAATATATTTGTACAACTATTAATAATATATTACACTAACTCAGTACAGTTTGATAATGCAATCTATTTATTGATTTAAACGAAGGAGTTTTTGGTATATATTGTAGAATATATGAAGAATATAATAACACCTACTTTAGTATAGTTACTTTCTAAATTTTAGGTATTTATATCAACCAATTTCCCTAAAAGGAAATATTCTTTAACCAACCAAAAAGAAAATGTAAAGTAAAAAATGAGGAATATTTAAGAAAATGGAAAAGAAAAGAAAAAAAGAAAAAAGAAACAATATAGCGCGTGTACAGACGGACGAGAAGCGAGAGTAGGTTAAGAAACGTCCTCTAGGCTGTTGTGGACACGCTGGGCATTCTGTATAAAAACACCGTTCGTCGTCTTCATCCTCCACCACATGTATCCATCTTCTTCTAAATTATCTCTCTTCTCTCCTTCTAGCTTTCTCAAATTTTCTCACCTTCTTCCCCTCTTCTATCAGCGATTAATTGTGAATCCACCTGCCCTTCCTCTGTAAGCCATGGGCGTCGCTGTTCTACATCCTCAGGACTGTTTGAAGCAACCTTTCTCCCACATGAAATATCCTCGTAACCCTAGCACATGCCCCAACAGGCAGAAAAAGCCGGTTGCCAACCGCACGCGACGGAGCCCTCCTCGCAATCAAGCCACCAGATCTCCTCCTATAGCGCCGCCGCTTCCTCCACCTCGCGTGACCATCGTTCCGAAGGGAACGGCGAAGAAGATCACCAACAACAACCCCCTCGTTGGACATGTCAGAATCCTGAAACGCGGTGAGGAAATCCCTAAGATTGCCGCGGATCAGGTTGCGGAAATCCCTAAGACGGTCGCGGATCCGGCCGCGGAAATCCCTAAGGCGGTCGCGGATCCGTCTGTGGAAATCCCTAAGAAGACCGCCGATCTGGCTGTGGAAAAGCCAGATCTGGGATCTACTCGTCGGATTGGCCCAGATCCAGGCCTGATTCCGAGTCAGATCCGTCTCTCTGGCCGTAAATACAAGGCCGCCCCATTTTACGCCGGCCCTGTGACCATGACCTCGCCGCCTCCGAGCGACGTTCCGCTTCCAGCCTTTTTCACCACGAAGAAGAGTGTCTCTTTGTTCCAAGCCGCCGACGCAACCAACGATCTGATCAGGATCCTCCGCCTAGACATCGCGTGACCGCGTATATCTTCGTTCATCTCAGATTTTTTATAATCTCTCTGATGATCCAACGTATATCACTGTTACAAATTCCATTTCTCAATCGTCCGAGTCCGACTTAAAAGCGGGAGATCTACAACAAAATATCTCCAGACGACGAATCTAGAAGATGAAGAAACATCTTCGTTATGAATCATTTCGAATCTTCCCTTATTTTTTCAAGGGGCAAGGTCGAAATATCTTCTTAACAGGTTTTAGTTTCTCTTCTTAGGTTTTAGTGTTTGTGTAAGAGTATTATGTGCATAGGATTTTACTTTTCGTTGTGTCTTAATTTCTGTTTAATTATCGGTTCTTCTGGGTAAATTATAGGTTCGCTCTGGGTTTTCTTCCTCTGTTGAGTCTCTTGTTATTCCCTAGTGTTCTTCGTTTGTGTCCTTTTTTCTTTTTTCTTATCGTTCGGTTAAGTATAGAGATGTAGTTACTGGTGAGATGAATCTTTAGGTTTCGTTGTATGCTCAGTATTACAATCCTCTGTACTTTTATCTTTGTATTTCATCTAATCTAAGTTTTTATTTGGTTTTCATTCTATGGTTGATTAAGCATTTTCTTTCCTAATTGATCTTCCAATTCCATTAATCCTGAGTTCAAATAAGACTCGCATATCTGAGTTTATACAGAAGATGCTTAAAACTGGAGAATTATTTCGACTCAATCCTTTTAAGTTTGCTACAAGTTAGAAACAACAACGAAATCTTGAATTCTTGATGTTTGTTATTGTTGTACCTCAATTATTAACTAGCTGGAACTCTGTGGCACTTCCAAGTTCATAATCAAATTAAGTTTGAGGGAAGATGATATATGTTATTCTCCATCAGGGAAGATATATACAGTGTTGTTAGGTCTATCACACGCTAAGACATTGTCACGAATTGGTAAATGATTTGAAGACTTGTACAATATATAAAAGAACGCCACTTGATCCATTTGGACTTTCTCACCGAGTTGTTCTTGATTTTTATAGGAGATAGTTTTCAACGAACTTGATTTATCTCAATTTTTGAGCAAATGGATGTCGTCGTCAGTATTTCATTTTTCACATGTTTGCCACTTGGGTAGTCCGCGTTTAAAGTTATCTGCTCTTAATGTTGAGCAGCCCGATTTAAGGCCCATAAGTTTACGCTGTAAAACTTGCGTTTTGTCATAAGCTTCCGCTTAATCAAAGTGAAATTACTCTAGTCACAGTTTGAAGTTTTATAGGTTTAGGGTTAATTCGTCGGAATAATTAAGAGAATCTGCGTTCAAATTGCATGAAAAGATAGGGTAACATATTTCATATTATTAGTTATGATAGAAACTATAATATTTGTTCACCTTTAATTTTAACAACTTGCCTTGGCTTTTACATCGGATCAAAAAATTATTTACGATGGGTGACGGAGCTCGTTAACAGTTGTCATTTATTCATTGGTTGAAGATGACGCGTCAAAGCTGAATCGATTATGTAAGGGCACGTCATCCTTTATTTTTCTTCCTATGCAATTGAGAATAAAAAAATCAATAAAAATAATAACAATTGATGGTGCCCTAATAAGCAAACGTTGATTTTCTACCTTAATCGGAGAGAGTAGCAAGAAGACGAACCCAAAATTAATTTTCCCAATTTTATAATTGCAGAGCAGTTTCTATTGGGGAATCTTTACATATAATTTTACATACACTTTTCTCACACAACTCAATTTTTGGGTCCCACATTATTTATTTATTTACTCGAAAATTAAATCCAAATCTGCAATCCATCCAGCGATGGACCCGATCTTGCATTTTCGCATCGACATTAAAATGGGAAAAAAAAAAATCAATTTTATTTTTCCAAATAAAAAAGGAAGGAAAATGAAAATGGGAAACAAAAAGAGAGAATAATTTAGCGAGCTTCGTATATAACACCATCCATCTATCTTTTTCTCCTCTATTTCGATATTTCAACTTACTCTGTCTCTCTTTCTTCGCCATTCTCTCTCCTCTGTAACTTCTCTTCTTTCTTCTCTCTCGCTGCTTCTGCTCCGTATCTGATTCCCTTTTTCTACGGGAGCTGAAGATTTGATTAGTGTAGCGTCGATGAAGAAAATCACATCGGCAGCGGCTAAGATGGCAGTCAAGGATGAGTGGGTGGCGGCGGCGATGACGGACGACCAGATAGTGGTGGAGCTTCTTATACGTCTGAAGCACGCGGGGACGGTTGTTGCAGAGAATCCGGCGGTGAATCTGCCCCCGTTGCGGTGGGGAATCCGTCAACGACGGTCACGGTCCTCAAGATTTGATGGCGGAGGTCTCCTCGTTTCTTCGAAGAAGGATGTGGATTCCGCTAGAGCCAGTCCAAAGACTCCGCTCTCCTGGAGCGGCGGATCTGGAAGCGGTGGCAGCTCGGCATCTCCATCCGCCGCAACCGCCGATGGATTCGAGGACACCAGTCGCCAAGCTAGCTGCTCCACATCTACAGGATCTGGATCTAAGGTACCTTATCTCTCTCTCAAAACCTCAACTCGATTTAGTCTTCTCTCCATCTCCCTTTCTCTCGATTGCGAATTAGGCTGCCGTTGGACAGCTGCATATCCGTCATCTCAATGGATTTTCCGTTCCGATCTGGCCGGTAATCCGGATTTCCAGTCCGTCGCGTGTTCGTAATTGAGAGGATCCTTCTCGTCGTCTATGATTTTATATTTTTTTTCTCCACAATCCTCTTAACCACCTTTCTTCATACACGATTCTCACCCTTCTACCCATCTTCCACCCGTCTTTGGTTAAGCGAATTTTCACTACAGATTCCACCGGAATTTATCCTCCGCCGTGTTTCGCTGCTCTGACCTCCCATGGTGATTACGCCGGCGCCATCTTCTTTTTTCCATCTCCAAAAAGTCAAAGCCTATTTAACTTTATTCTCCTTGTTTTTCTCACTTTCTATTTCAATGGTGTTTTAGTAATTTTCAACTTTGTCAAATTTTTCTATCGCAAGCTTTAAGAGAGGTTTCTTTTAAATAAATCTGGAGGTTGATGGTTAACCGGTAAGATAAACCTGATTCTCCGGTTTGAACCGGGGATTTAACCAGATCTTGCGTGGGGGAGCGAGGGGTGAGGGAATATTAGGAACCGTTCAAATTTCAGTTGTCTCGAGGAATAAATAAAAAAGCTCCTTTAGATTATGGGGGTGGTACAGCTAAGTTGGTCAAACGTGCGCGTTTGCTAGGCACAAAACGCTACCGTTTTTCGGGGGGAAAGGTGGGAGAAGCGAGTAAAATCTTGTCGGAGAGAATGGGATCACGTGATGTTAAAGACTGATGACGATTGCTGACCCATTTACACGGGATGTTCATGATGTGGCATGGCGCATCCTCCTCCTTCATCCCTTCTTCATAATTCTTTCCTGTTGTTTTTGTGTTTCAAAAAAGGTTTAAGTTTTTTATTTTATCTTTCTCTCTTTGGGGATTTTTGACCTTTTGTTTGAAATTTCTATTGAGGGAAATGAAACTTCACGTATGTCTAAATTAGATCTTTGGTTTGATTATAAAAAGTAAAAGATCTAAACCAGTTGTCGTTACTCGTCAGCATTTAATATTTTCCAAATTGGCAGATTTGGCATCTTCATTTACTTTTGCTTATCTTATCAAATGCGTTTTTTTTTTTTTTTGCAGGCTTTTCCCACAAACGAAATCACTAGTTCCTTTTCCAAGAGATTGAGAAAAAAGAAGGTATAAAAACTCTCTTTCACATCTATATGAAAATCCTAAAATGGAATCGAAATTCTTGAATTTCAAGTCTGCTCTAAGATCTGAGATTTTTACTGAGCTGATGTTTCCTTTTAAATATTTGACAGTCTTCTTCTGAGCTTAAAGAGGAAGAGAACTTGAAGTTGAAGGAAAGACGTAACCTTGAAAGGGTAATTTTTTTTTTCTTCTAAGTTTTGTTTAGCATAGTAGGATCTCTCACTCATTTCCATCATCTTATAACAAACCCGGTCTTTTCCGCAGGAGATGGAAAGTCTCCGAGCAACGTTCAACGAACAAAACGTAAGGAACCAAAGGTTGAAGAGGATTAAGGTAAAGAAAATTGAACATTTTGACAGTCTTTCGATCTTCTGGATTCTCTCTCTTTGCTGAATCTAAATCTGCTCTTCTGTTTTCAGCTTGACTATAACTCAGGCCGTGTCAAGAACGAGACTCAGGTTCATAAATCCCAACCCGAATCAAAAGCTTGCAGAGTAAAGGGCAAAACCGCTAGCTCGGAAAACCAGGAGAGCTTCTTCTTCCTCCCTGATTTAAACATGGTACCATCCGAGGACGAGATATTGTACGGAACTAGCTAAGTGCCTAATCTCAAGAATATCGATCTCCATCTTATTACAATCAAGAAGGGAGCCAGAGATTTTAACAAAGAAAAGTGAATGCAATAAGAGATTTAATGTCTCCCATCATTCTTGTTCTCTGTTTCCTTCCTTTTTTTGGGGGTAAAATGCTCATTACTTCTTGGTTTTTTAGAAGAAGGTAGAAATTAGGTTCTTTAATTTTTTTTTTTTTTTTGGTTTTTCTCTCTTTGTACCGATTCGTTGTAGTTAAAGCTTTGTTGGAAAATGTTGTTAAAGGAAAAAGTAGGACAACTAATATACTTTAATGTTTCGAACTTTTCCTTTTTCCTAGTAAAACACTAATTTCCGCTCAACTAACCCAAGACAAACTGACAAAGATTTTAATTTAAACTTAAGAAGTGTAGTGCTATTGGTGGATCGTCGGCGCCTTCTGGATAAAAAAAGATTCTCTAAAAAAATGCCAACTTGTATTCACCTAATTTCTCTGTCTTTAGTGTTTTTTTTTATGGATCCAAGCTTTTATATTGTCCACACTGATACAAAAATAACTTTACTTCTTTGAAAAAAAAAAACCCTTCGCCTCCAAAAATATCGGTTTGATGGTAGTTAATAATTATACTTAAAAATAATAATTTTTTCTTGATAGGCATAGATGTAAATGAAAAATGAAGTACTGAATTTTATTTTTAAAACAAAAGACTAACAACTGACAAAGTAAAATATCACAAAAAATATCCTGCAGTTGACAATATTCATGGTTACTTGAAAAAAAAATACTTGGTCCTTCTCAGGAATAATAGGGGAAAGAGAAAGGGGTTGTTTCTCTCCGATCCCCAAAACGCAGGTAAACAATGTCGTTTGATAGCTCCCACCTCCTTCCTCCGCAAGAAGACCTTCCTCTCCGACACTTCCCCGATCAATCTCAGCAGCAGCAGGAGCCACAGCGTCACTTTTCTCAAACACCGTCGCTTCTCACCGCCAGTTTCCTCAACCTTCCTTCCACCGCAGCCACGACGGAACCCGATTTTGCGCCTCCGCATCGGAACAGAGACAGCTCCGCTGCTGCTACAAACCGACGGTGGCTCTCCTTCCACACAGAGATCGAAAATACCGGAGAAGGCCGTCCTGAAGTCATCGACGGAGTCAACGCCGATGGCGAAACGATACACGGCGTTGATGGTGGTGATGGAGGCGAAGATTGGAGGAGCGCTAGCTACAAGGCTGCGATTCTGAGACATCCGGTGTACGAGCAGCTTCTGGCAGCTCACGTGGCTTGCCTTAGGGTTGCGACTCCCGTTGACCAGATTCCGAGGATCGATGCGCAGCTCAGTCAGTTGCACACCGTCGCTGCAAAGTACTCAACTCTTGGTGTGGCTATGGACAACAAGGAACTTGATCATTTCATGGTAAGTTTGGGAATTTCCAGTTTCAAAATTTTACTGAGTTTCAAAATTTTCGATTTGCAATTATTAATCGTTGCGTTTAACATTATCTGTTAGTATGCAGAAACCAACGTTGATTCTATGGTAGTGTGTTCTTTGGAGACTGTCTTCTTTCATTAGTAATTTTTTTTTCATCTTGGGAATTTCATTATCTGTAAAAGTGTATATTGTGTTCTCCTTCATAGGGTTTATGCAACATATTTCACTGAGAACGATTTAACTATTGATTTCTATTTACTGAGAGATGCACCTTTTTGTGGTTCATTGTTTCTGCTTCTCGAGTCTTGAAATTGATACGATTTTTTCTCCTCCTTTTTGGCTAACTAATTCGAATTATTGACTTTGTTTGACTCGAATAAGTTGTACTTGTTGGATAAAGCTTCTTTCTTGATTCCTAGTAGTTTGTCTGCTTCTTAGTAAAAAGCGGGTTTGTATGTCCTCTGAGTTTTTTTTCGCCCACGAGAAAGAAAACATAATCTGTTTTGTAAGGTTCTGTTTGTATGTCTTATGGGTCAGAATCTTACACTTCTTTATGATGGTGCAGTCACAATATGTTGTGCTGTTATGTTCATTCAAAGAACAACTCCAACACCACGTTTGTGTCCATGCAATGGAAGCCATTACGGCTTGTTGGGAAATCGAGCAATCACTGCAATCCATAACGGGTAAATGTCTCAATCCAAAATCAATTGTTATCTTGTCATTTTAGGGGGGTCCTGATTCTATCTATTCGTCTTTTTTCCGATTTTGTATTGTGTGTGGTTGTAGGAGTTTCTCCCAGTGAAAGTAACGGCAAGACAATGTCGGATGATGAAGATGATAACCAAGTGGAGAGCGAGGTGAACATGTTTGATGCAAGTTTGGACGGCTCAGATTGCTTGATGGGATTTGGTCCTCTTGTTCCAACCGAGCGCGAGAGATCCTTGATGGAACGTGTGAAGAAAGAACTGAAGCATGAGCTTAAACAGGTAACTGTTTAATAATAAACGTGCGAAGTTACATCAAACAGCACTAAACACGTTTTGTTATCATGTTGCTCCTATAGGGTTTCAAAGAGAAGATTGTGGACATAAGAGAAGAGATCATGAGGAAGAGAAGGGCGGGAAAGTTGCCGGGAGATACAACTTCTGTACTCAAAGAGTGGTGGCGAACTCACTCCAAATGGCCATACCCAACTGTAAAAACCTCAGGCCAAGAAGTTTGTTTCGACAATTCTCAAAATGGGTGGCTTTTGATTTCTTGATTGGGTTTTGAATTGTAGGAGGAGGATAAGGCAAAACTGGTTCAAGATACGGGTTTGCAGTTGAAACAGATTAACAATTGGTTCATCAACCAGAGGAAAAGAAACTGGAACAGCAACTCTTCCACATCATCTACTCTCTCCAAGAACAAACGTAAACGGTAAAACAAGATCTGTCTTTCCTTAGAATATACTCATTTTGTTTTTTCCTTTGGTGTAATTTCATCAGAACCGATCACTATATTATCTCTGAACCAAACTCAGGACCGGGAAGCCGTAGGTGACATTCCTGTTGACGAGAGAGGACGATGTGAATTCAAGGGAACTGGATATGAAAGACACGGTTTCTCCTCCGGTTCTACGGTCGTACAGATTGCAATATGTATAGGTGTTACCGGCTTGACTATAGAACCGGATTCGCTGTATTCCTGTTTGTATCGGCATGTGTTTATGTATGTGTATATAAAGTAGTTCTTGGAAGTAATCTGTTTCGTTGGTTTGCGTCTTGTAACGAACGCTTGGTCGGGTCACGGGTGTGGGCTTTTTTTTTTTTTTTTTTTTTTTTGTAAATTACGCGAATATAGTTCCGTTACTAGTATCAAGCAGCAATATTCGTCTCAAGCAACGGTAGTTTGACATTTTCGTATCATCCGGACGACGACATTTGTTCTCAATTCTGATAGTTTTAGTTATCAAGGGGTATATATGTAATATTGAATAATCTAAGGTTCAAAACGAGAAATTATAAAAATTGGATTTGGGGGAAATAATACTAGTTCATTGTCTCGTCCAGCGCCTTCTTCTCGTTTTCTAGAAATTCCGTCGCCTTTGATTCTTACTCCGACGTAGTTTAAACCCTAACTTGCAGGTGTGTAGACGAAATTCAGTTTTTTTACTCTTTCTCTTGATTGCTGTCTTAGTCACTCTTTGGTCGCACTGAGCTATTGCATACGTTGTTTCCAGATTTCTGCTCTATTTAAAACACTGAAGAGTAGAGAGCAACGAGGCGTTGTTTTTATTTTTGCATTCAATCGATTTTGTTACTCACTGTGAGCTTGTTTTTAGCTAGGTGATTAATGGCGGAACCACAGGCGGAACGATCTCCGTCGCTTGACGATTGCCTTAATCTGTTGAAAGGGGAGAGGGACGAGCAGAGGCTCGCCGGTCTTCTTCTCATCACCAAATTCTGCAGGAGCGATGACTTCGTTTCCCTCAAGAAGGTGTACGAAGCTGTCGGTACTCACTTTCTCGACCGTCTTCTCCGGACCGGTAAACAAAAATCCCGTCTTATTGGTCTATGTCTACTTTCCTAGCAAACTTGATGGAGAATTTGTACATATACGTGTTTGTGGGTTTCTAAAGAAATTGTGATGTGTTTGGTTTCGAGATTTTTGCAGGTAGTGGCGATGGAGGTGATAGTGATATGTATCTGCAGCTATCTCTTAGTGTTCTTGCTACATTCTGCCGTGTCCCGGAGATAGCTTCTTCAATAGTGATGGTCTCCCGAGTTCCCCTTATTCTCGAAATAATGTCGAAACGGTATGTTAGATCGCCTGATTCTTCCATCTGTGATTTTCCATCAAGTTTTCTCAGTTTTGTTTTGCTTCCGCGTTTTTCGATTTTGCACAGTACGACTTCTTAAAGTTAGGAAATTGGCTTTTGCAATTTCAGACCAGATGCAGACGTTATCGAAGAATGCTATGAGCTTCTGTATTTGGTGTCCACGGCTTCCGAAGATGGCGTCATGGCTTTGATAAAATCTGGAGGCTTGAGAGTGATAGCCCCCCAGATGTCTGATCTGCCTGATGGTAATTAGTCATTTCTTAGTTTTACATAGCTTTTTTTATGTGTACATTGGATACTAGTGAATGCTCTTTGGATTAACCAGTGTCAAAAAAATATGCCATGTTTTGAGGGTAGATGAATGTGAGAATAATTTCTTCCTGAAAGCTAATGCAAGACATGTTGTTCAGGCTCACATGCTATGGAGGTTGCTATCATGATTCTGCAGTTATTGGTTAGTAAGCTTTCCAGCGAGAGCATGAATATTGAACACTTCTTAGAACTGTCGTTGGTGGTAAGTCCACTTACTTGATTATAATTCCTCTTCTTTTTTTCAATAATTACTAAAGCTCTCTCTTGCTTAAGTTGGAGTTCAAACATCATGTTATCTGTTATTCAGGTTGCTGCTGTTGCACGTCAGTTTGCAGTGTTGCATAATGCCCTGAAGTTTGAAGCACTCCATCTTCTGTCTGCAGTCTTCTGTTCAGAGTATTCTGTGAGTATTTAGTCCTTAACCTTCTGTGGAAAGTTAGCTGTGGTTGAGCGGAGTCATGTTTTTAACTAGAGTTACTAGCATGCTGAATGTAAATTTAGTAGCAGCTTAACTTTGTGTTTTAGTGTTACTTTTTTTCTGCTTGGATCATAGAGTTGTCACCCTAATAATGGGGGCTTAATTGTCTTGATGTTCCTTCGTATTCATGTCGTCTTTCCTTGGTAGAAGCTCTACATCTTTCTTTTTTTCGTTTTTTGCATGCGAATCTGTTTATATGTTTCTCACAGAACTCCTTTATGTGTAGGCACTTCTTCATGAACCTCTTCGTTCCATGCCAGACAACAATTGGGCAGACTATATGCGCACTGGTGTTGTGTCAATTCTTCAGAATCGTGTGGGTGAGTTAAAAGAGATCTAGTAGCAGTTTGATTCTTTTCTTGTCAGCCTTTAGTCTTTCCTACTTGTTTTTTGACAAATATCTCTCTTGTTATCTCATGCGAAAGAATGGTATTATGAACATTGCTAATAAATTTGACACTTTTACGGGCAGATGTTGTTGATATGCTTGCTCAAATTCTTTTGTGTTATTGAAGCTTTCAAGATACTTAAGAAACCTGTCTTGTTTGAATGTGTAGCACCTACCGAAAAGCTTCATGCATTGGTTCTGGCTGAGAATATGATGTCAATAAAGGGTGAGAAGTGGCTTATTGGTCGAGTAAAATTACCCAGTGTTGAGGATTTTCTTCCAGCTGATAGGTACGCAAAGGATTTTACTATTACACTACACACTCACTTAAGCTACACTTTGTAGCCAGATAACTGTCGTTTTGTAAGCAAAGGATTTTCTTGTTGCAGGTGTCTTCTGCTGGTATTAGAGTCATCACATGTTGAAATTTCTGTTTTGTCAAATGAACTCGCTTACTTGAGTTATGAAGCTCCTAAGAATGTTTCAACTGCTGAAGAAAAACTCTTGAAGCAACGTTATCTGGCTATCGCTTTTTCTTTGGTGGAAAAGATCATCAAATATATATCAACTGTTGGTGGTAATGAAGGTATATCATATGATCCTGCCTTATAAATGGTTCCTATCTAGTATAAACCTTTCTGTTAATTTATTTTATATCTAATGACAATATTTTCTGAACTTCCTTAGATCTTTTAACTGTCATTTCTGAAAACATTTCGCTTGGCATAATTCATGCCAGTTTACTTCCCAGATAAAAGTTTTGGAATTTACATACTGAGCTTTGCAGGGACTCTGAGTGATGAAGCCGTCTTCCTAAAGGTGATTCAGACACTTAACAAGACAGTAGGAGTGGTGTTCGAGTATCTGAAAGATGCAAAGGTAATCTGATATCATCAAACTTCTTTGCTGTGTCTTTTGAGTCTAGAACATGTTTTTCATGATAGTTATGTTCTACAGGAACATGGAAAGAAGAGAGGAAATGATCTTCTTGCATCTGTGCGAGTGATTGGAAGGTACAAGATTATCACTCATTATTCTACTAAGAAATGATTCTTATATCTCTCTTTCTATTTTTTGTTTGTGTTGAATATTTACATACCAGATTGGCTAATTATCTGCTTGTGCAATCATGGTTTGCTACTTAATTTAAATTCTTATGGAAGAAGATGGAACGTCTCCTTATCACTTTAGCATTCACTGAAGTTTTTGGTGTTTCAACAGCTATCTTGCTGAAACCCCTGACGCATGCAAAGAGCAGGTCCAAGATCTTCTGGATTATATGCTTTCAGTGGAGGACGAAGAGGAATCCAGGTTCGGAAGCATATTGCCCTGAAATATATAATCTTTTACGAAGCTGTTGACGTAATGCCTCTTGGATAACTTGGTCTAAATATTTTTTTGTTTGGACAGCCCCTTTTTGTCAACTTGCTTCTTGCTCCCAATGCTTTGCCAAATAACAATGAATGCAGAAGGATGTAAACTCTTGGCTGATTCAAAAGGCTATGTAGCTGTGAGTTACTACGTTTTATACCTTTGTTACACCAACGCTAGTTGACACTTGACATAAGTGGTTGAAGAAATCTGCTTTACGGCTCTTCCATTATTTTTCAGGATGCTTGACCCTAAGTATGTTTCGAATTGGTGATTATACTGTAATCTCATAAGGAGTTCTCTCATATTTCAATACAGGTCGTCGAATGCTTAATAAAACTGATCCAGCCCGATGGTCAGAGAGCTGAAGAAGATCGAAGCATATTTTTGGCTTGTGATACAGTCATGAATATTCTTTTGAAGGTACCCTCTTCTCCCCACGATAAGGCCTGATTACATTTTTCCGAATCCCTTATTCTAATGTCAAGTAAAATTGTAAATGTTGGAAACAGAGGAAGCAAATCAGATTTTCGCCGGAATTGTCTACATTTTCCAGTCTATTGAAGGCCTTGGCGTGTTGGGCAGGTGGTGTAATCTTAAGATCAAAATGCTTCATTGTTTCTTTTTCGCCTCAGAAAGTTGATATGAGTTCTTCTAAATATGGATTTCAAACTTGTCAATCTCTTTCTTCCTTTTGTTATAGATGGTAGTAATGACCCATCGGTAGTGATGATGGCTGCAAGCATCTGCTCTTTGATATTTGATTTCACATCAGAAGATGCTCTTCTCAAGCAACCTAATTTCAACGGTAGCTCCATGGATAGTTTGGCGCGGCTTATTGCAAAAAGCTTGTCCTCATCGGGCCAGGTATAATAATCCTGCAACTTGTATGAAGTGTCTTGTCCTCAATTTAGTCTCTTGTTATTCAGATTTCGAATTGCTTTAGATGACTGTCGCGTAACCGATATCATTGCAGGGTATGTCGGATGCCGCGGATCTTCATGAAATCATAACATCAGGTTTGGTTTCAACATCTCTACCCATTTCAGATCACTTCTTTCTTCTTTCTTCTTAAGCTTCTTTATGTTCTAAATCGAAATATATAACTTTTCCCTTTCCTCTGATTGTGAAACAGGATATTCTCAATGGGCAGATCGATTCCCCACCATAATGAAACAGAACCGTTGAGCAAGCAATAACTCGGAGTAATCTCTCTATCTACAAGGTTTCTATTTTCCTCAAGTCCATCCATGATTGAAGAAAGTTTGAAACATTTTCTCAGGCTGCTTTCTAGTGGACATAGAATAGTAGTTTTTGTTCTTTTATCAGTTTGACGTTCTTGTATTATATACACTGTAGTTGCATATTATAAATCATGTTTCGTCTCGCAAAGAATTGAATATCTGCTTCATCTCTATATCAGGTTATCCATTTTCACTAATAATTTCACATTCATTTTCAATTTCGAGAGACAAGATTGGACGTTATTATGTTTATATACGCAAACGCAAACCCTTCCAGCCTTTTCAGTTTTTATTTATGGTTCGCCTAAAATTTAACTTGTTTCATAAAGGCAAAAATCTAAAAAAATAAAGAGATCCGAATTTAGAGGATTTACAAATCTATAATACGACGTCGGTTTTTTCATACCAGACCCACCCAATCTTGAAACAAACGCGTTTTCAGGTGTTTGGATTTCCTTTTAAATAGCCTTTATGGAAGGTAAGTTTGCGAAATCCGTTTCGGTGAATCTGCAAAACTAACGAAGAAAGAAGAGAGAAGGATAATTATGCCCGCCTTATCTCACTACAAAGCACTATCATCTCTACCGTCCGTTGACCGATCTTTCCCTCTCATTCTCATCCAACGACTCAGGATCCACGGGATCTCATCTTCCTTCCCGGAATCTTCTCCCTCCTCGGCTCTTCTTCCCGCCGCCGATCCTTCCAATCGAACAGTCCCTGGCGGCTCCCTTGCTAAATGGATCTCCGGGATAACAGCTGGCTCCGGCTTGGGGTTTCTGTACTGGTTCTCCGATTCTGACTCGACTTCTGGAATTAATCTATTATCATTCGCTGATTGTTCATCGCCCTCTGTCTGTGACACAGCAGCCGGCGATTCGAAACCGAGATCGAGATCCTTTGTTCCGAAATTGGCATTGCCTGGTTACAACTCTCGATTCATCTTCGGAGGTCGGCGATCCTTTGGTGTTTCTACTTCATTGATTTTCTTCTATGTTCATTTGATTTCTCAGTGGACTAATTCGGTGACGCTTTACTTTTGATTGGATTTAAAAACAAAAAACAAAAACAGATGCGTATAGAAGGAAGATTTTCTTCAATTACGAGAAGCGTTTGAGATTACAAAGTCCGCCGGAAAAGGTGCGTTTGATAATCTAACGATTTTGCTTTTCTTACGCTTTTTCTATTTCGAGGATCACCTTCTTTGTCTCTTGTTTAGGCATAGAAACAAACATGATTTGAATTATTACTGCTCGTCGTTTATCTAAACATGATTTTTGTTAGTATTAATAATCGGTGAAAGCATATGGATAATCTTTTGGATGATGTGAAATTAACTTAGCATTTCAAGTAATTGATTCAGGTTGTTCTTAATGGTATCTTTAGGTTTTCGAGTACTTTGCATCTGTTCGAACAGCGAAAGGAGAATTGCTGATGAAACCGGCAGATTTGATGAGGGCAATCGTCCCGGTGTTTCCTCCATCGGAGTCTCATCTAGTAAGAGAAGGATATTTGACTGGGGAGAGGAATCCCGGTGAACTTAGATGCTCTCCTTCCGAGTTCTTCATGCTCTTTGACGTCGATAACGATGGCCTTATATCCTTCAAAGAGTGAGTTGCTGAACCAAACCACTACTTGTTGTAGTAATACTCTCTGTCTTTCCTTCTTTTTGAAATTGAAGAGATTTGTTTTCTCTATCTCTTTTTTTGGGAACACAGGTATATATTCTTTGTGACATTACTCAGCATCCCTGAATCAAGCTTCGCCGTGGCTTTCAAAATGTTTGATACTGACAACAACGGGTGAGTAGTCGTTCAAACATGTAAATAGATAAATCCTGCTTTTGGTAACTTTCATTTTTTCTGGTCCGTTATTCCCATATTGCGATCCTCCAAACGGACGGTTGTGGGAATCAGTGGAGTCTCTTTTGAGTCTACGCTGAGCCATGTAAAATCTGGTCAGTTCTTCTCTCCTTTGTAGCTTATACTTGTTTGAGATGGCTCTGATCAAAGATTATTTGCTTTTAGGGAGATTGACAAGGAAGAGTTCAAGACAGTGATGAGTCTGATGCGATCTCAGCATAGACAAGGAATTGGCCACAGAGATGGCCTTCGGTTTGGGTTACATATGACCGGCTCTGTCGCGGATGGAGGCTTGGTGGAATACTTCTTTGGAAAAGATGGTAGTGAAAAACTTAAACACGATAAATTCACTCAATTTATGAAAGATCTAAGTGAAGAAGTAAGTAACTCTCTCTGTAACTATATAGGTCTGTAGCATCCGGTCTTCCCCCATTTGAATACTTTGAAGTCTTTGTAGAGATACGCAGCTTAAGATAGTAGACTCTAGTTCCTGAATCAGGTTCTTTCGTGTTACTGAAAGAGAATCACTTGTCTGTATATAGATGCTGAGGTTGGAGTTTGCACATTACGACTATAAACGAAGAGGAACTATAGCAGCCAAAGATTTCGCATTGTCAATGGTGGCAGCGGCTGATGCAAGCCACTTGGGCAAGCTGCTTGATCGAGTGGATGATCTGAGCGAACAACCGCATCTTCGAGACATCCGCATCTCGTTAAAAGAATTCAAACAGTTTGATGAGCTACGCAGTAAACTTGGGCCGTTTTCTCTAGCGCTTTTTGCTTATGGCAAGGCTAATGGTTTACTTACAATGAAAGATTTCAAACGAGCCGCTTCTCAGGTGACTCCTCAAAACGATTCTCTATACAGTTTAGTTTGTGCCTGCACATCTTTGTATTGAACGTTTGCAACAAAATTGAACAGGTATGTGGAGTATCATTGTCAGACAATGTGATAGAGATTGCGTTTCATGTGTTTGATTCGAACCGAGATGGGAATCTGAGTGTGGACGAGTTTCTGCGAGTTCTGCATAGAAGAGAGCGGGACGTGTCACGGCCAATTGCGAAGGGGCTGTGTCGGTATTTTTCAGATGGATGGAACGGTGGTTCTAAGAAGTGCTCCTCGCCGTAAAGAAAAGACAGCTTTCTCTTTGGGGCTTACCGATGAAACTCGAAGACTATTTTTTGGGCTCTTGGGTTCATACGAGTGAGCCCAGAGAGTGACTACTCCACCGGTTGCATTGTAAGAAAGAAATCTGAATAAATCTTTGTACAGTTGATGGACCTATTAGCTTCTTTTTTTGTCATCTATCTAATGAGAATTGGTCATTTGCATTACGATCACGTCTCTGAGGTATGAGGAACGTCGTACAGATTTGCTCTAAAAAACAAGTATGTATGATATATACGAGAAATATTTTATTCTTCACTGAGAATGAAAATAAACAATCCGAATATTATCATTCAGGGTACAATCGACGCAGACAGTCATACAACAATCACAATATTAACTGAAACTAATCCAAATGAACAACAAACAAGAAGATTACAGAGCAATTGGTACATAAAACATACAAAACAACGACAAACAATAAAATAACCAACATTTTGTATCTATCTGAAGAGAAGAGAATTAGCCATCTAACCTTCTTCTCTGGACTGAATTCCAATCCCAATCCCAATCAGTCTCAGCCACCACATGAATACCGCAGAGGCCAAGTGTATATATCCCGTGGAAATCGATTTCCACCAAAAAATATTGCTTTCGAAAAATGAGAAAACCCAACCAAAAGGGAGGAGAGAAAAATGAACACCACTCCCAAACAAAAAGTGCCTGCAACACAGAACAGATCAAAAGATTATAAAAAAACTGAGTAAATACAACTTGTAAAGGTAAATAAATGCGATTATAGGTAAATATTTGGGACGGAGGTAAAGCAATCTCATCATATGGATCAAAGGCATTAAATCTAACTACTATTTTCCTTACTTTATGCTCCACTACAAGAATGTTTTGTAGGATGGCATATGACCCGTGAACAACCTAAGATTATTGTAGAGAGGCTGCCATATTTCAGGATTACATGGTAAGTAGTTACGAGTTACTTACTTACCTAGTGATACATATGAGAAGAATGTTTCGTCATCCAGACCCTGAAAACACATTCTCTAAGATATCATGCAGTTTTGGGGCTCGTCTCCGGAACATTGGTTCTAGCCGGAAAGATGGGACACCCATCTGCCATCTCTTGGCGTCATACATCTCATTCCACGCCTGTACTATCTCATCAATCTTGAACCCCATTCCTGCGCTTTTTACAAGTTTGTTATTTCACACACCCAAATATCGGCAGAATGATAACACAAAGCCATTGGACTGTAAACTACTCCAAAAGTTTCGTATTCCTGTCAAGAATTGATTACCTTCAAGTGCATTCTCGCTTGAACAATGATTCTTTACCATCACAGCGATATCAGTTGCAGAAGCTCCAGCTAGTTCAAATTTCTCGACTGCAACCTCTAAACATTCATCCCAAGTTGGTAGCCCGAGCTTATACTCCACAATAGACCGCTCATATAGCAGCGAACCCCACAAGAGATTGATCTGGGAACTCAAATTAGCTGTCTGCTCCACAGTTTCTTCATCTGAAGCTTCGCTAAACAATCCATCCAAGTCCATTTTACGCAACACTGTTTTCTGTTTATCGAACTTGGAGATTCCGTTTAGACGGCGTTCTTCCATCTCTTCCCAAATCTGCATTCCCCTCTCCATGCTATCCTCAGCTTTGTTATAGAGCTTAAGCACCTCTTGGGAAACCTCACTTTCTGCGTCTACCTTGCTTTTGAGTGCATGATACCAGCAAAGCTTCGCCTGCTCAAACTGCTCTTGTCCAAGCGCAAGAAGAGCTTCGTAAAAGTCAGGTTTCACCTTGATCGCTTCTTCATATTTCTCTGCAGCTTTATTGTACTCATTCCTTGTCCACACAAACGCAGTCTCAACCGCTTCTATTATAGCTTTTCTCGAGGCATCCTCGGGAAAACAGACCTGCTTCCTTGCCTTAGACATGTGAACGTTACCCCAGTTAAACATAGCTAGTGCAGCCATTTCTTGGAATCTATCAGCTGCGATATCAAAGAGTTGTTGCGCATCTTCACCAGTTACAGCATCCTCCATTGCTTCTGTATACAGCTTCATCCCAAGGTCATGGAGGTCCAAGTAAGAATCAGAGTCAAACCCGACGTGATTCTTGAACAGCTGCGCAAACTGGAAAACCCAGTTCTCAAAGCACGTAGATGCTTTATCAGATTCAACATACTCTCCAACACTTCCATTATCCGCAACACTGCTCAATCTCTTGACAGCCTTTTCAGTTGTTGCAGCATCGTTCATGCCATCATAGGTTGGTTCTTGGTCGGGGTTAACTTCTGCTATATATAATCTGAGGGAGCCAAGTTTCTCACGATTAGAAGCAGCAAGCCTAAGCTCATCCGTCGTGGTAATGGTAACCAAATCACCCTCTGGATCCTTATACTTAATGAGGAAACCCCTTAGAGCAGGAAAGCGATCCCTGATTACGTCTCTTAAAAGTCCAACACTTGAATCCAGCGGCAACTGTGCCGACCTTATATCATCTCCATGTACCAATTTAACCGTCCTAGCAGCAACTGTTGCCTCTTCTTTTGTGCTCTTTCCTCCTTCAACAATCTCAGAGGCAATGACCTCTTTGTCCATGACAACAACCTTATCCTCCAGCTTCCTCTCTTCTCCTGCCGCCTTGTTACCACTCTTCTTCTTCTGTCCTTTATCATTCTTGAAACTGGCTTTCTTTACTTCTCTATTCCCACCCATCTTTCCATCAATCTCAGACTTATCGCTCTTTACCTCCTTTGGCTTATTTCTGATTTCTGCGTCGTCTCCCTTCGCAACCTTTGGACTCTCAGCCACGGCTCTGTTGCTCTTCACTTCCTCGTCCTTCACACCACTCTTCTTCTTCTTAGTCTTCCTCAACCTCTCCTTCACAATCTTCTTTAAACGAGCAGCTCCAACAGGCTGCACATTCACAAAGCTCTTCTCCATTTCGTCCACATCAACACCTTTATCCATTAACATCTTCTTCACCCTGTCAAAGATTTCATTCGCAGACGCGTTTTCGGGCTCCATGTTCAAAACGATACGAGCATCCCTAAACGCGTAATCCAACTTGTTCAAGGCCTCGTAACACCGAGAACGCCTAAGCAGAGCCTTGCTGTACCTAGGAGAAGCCTCCAAGGCCAGATTGCATTCGCTAATCGCGTTCGGGTACTCACCTAATCCCATTTGCATATAGCAAGAAGCCATGCTCGTTCTCAGATAAGCAACGTCGATATGATCCTTGGGTAAGAGCTTCACGGCTTTGTCGTACCTCAGCATCGCTCCTTCGTTGTCGCGTTTCTGGAACAGCTTGTTCCCTTCTTCTTTGAGCTCAATTGCACGGCTAATGAAAATCTCCATATCCTCATCGAATGCTCTCGAAGCAGGACGGTGGTGGGATTTCCCAGACTTATTGCCTCCGCCGCCGCCGGAGGAAGCATCCTTTGGCGTCTCCGGGTTTTTCTTCTTCGCCGTGGGCTTTCCCATTTAAAGTGAGATTGAGACAGCAGAAACGAAATCTAAGCTAGAGGATGAAGCAGGGGAATCAAAACAGAGGATTCGAAAGTTTTCAGCAAGCTATTGACCGATCTTGGGAAGGAGAATGTTTGAGGAAATATATGATGATTAGAGATGGAAATTTCGAAGGAACACGACACGACTCCTTCTCTGTAGGTGGAGTGAACCCTAATCCACCAATAAAATAGTGTTTCACGAAATTAATACAGTATTAAACATATTGTTTGTTCTAATTAACAACGATTTTGTATTGGGGACAGCCAGAAAGTCTTCGTTTTGTTTTGCTGGAAAGATGGAAAAAATTTCAACTTTCATCAATAAAAGAGTTTTATTGGGGCTTAGCTTTCTTGTAATGTATGTATATAATATTTGAGGTTTTTTTTATAATATAAATAATACTTCTAAATACGAAATAAAAATTTCAAAGTAAAAACACACACGTTAACAGTTTAACTAACACACACAAAGATGAAAGAAAAGAACACACATACACAGAGTCACAAATTAATACTTATTTCTGTTTGCTTAAAATGGCGACTTTTTTTTTTACATCGGAATCGTTATTTAATTCAGATGCACACCAAAAACGCTTCCAATTTAAAGCTGTAGTCTAAAACCGGATGAAATTACATTTGTAATTTGACAACTTGTATACGTCTCAATTTCAACTTTCAACGTTTTAATAAAAGATTACCGGCTAATATTAGATTACAAAACCAATTGCCAATTAGTATAATATATGGGCTTAATCCTAAATAGTAGCAGGCCCATTAAGTATTTGCATCAAATTCTCTGTAGATCTTTCTACTGATTTCAATTAGTATGTTTTAAGTGTATGTCTACTGCTGCTCTGTTTTCATCTCATCATGGCTTTTTGGATTATTCATTTATAAACGGCTTCCCCACAGAACTTTACACAAACAGACGGTTATGCGTCCTGCTGGGTCACTGAAGAATGATAAAACATAGTCTTGCTTGAGATGAAAGTAACCTAATATCTTTGTCCACAATTTTAAGCTATAATAAGCAAAAGACATCAATGGTTGCTCCTTGAGCCGACCGTGGAGCCTACGGGTCTGAAGATGTAAGGCTCGCCGGCGTATGTGAACTGAGCGGAACCGCCAGCTGGCAAAGCTTTTCCTTGGATCAGAAGACACGTGTTTCCTTGTGGGAGCAGCAGCTGTGGCTGGACAGGGTGCAGAGGAGCAAACCCTCTGCAAGAGAGAGTCACGTCCTTTTGAGGACCGTTACACGTGTTTATCACCGTCACTCTCCACTCCGGTTGTCCGGAGAATTCTCTCCCAGTCCTCACCGTCCCGATCTGGATGTCACCGAAAGAGCAGCCGCACAGTCCTGCGGGAATGTGGATTATTGTTTTATTATGTTCTCTTTTTATTGGTTTTGTAACTTTATACTTATACGGAAATCTAAGAAATTAATATTATATATATATATATGCAATATATAAAGGCATAAAACTTCTGGAATATACATGCAAAAAGCTTTTAGAGATTCGACTACATTACCTTGAGTGAACATAGAGAGGAGAAGAAAAACAACAAAATACTTAAGAGCGAACGCCATTGGTATTGTGATTTGTGTTTTAAGAGTTGGAGAATGAGAAAAGAATCGGTCAAATTTATATAGTCATTGCATATATTTAACTCTATTGCTGCCTTAATTAATAGAGATACAGTTAATTATTGAGTTCATAAGAATATAGAAACACAATAGACGACAATCTAGTAGTAATTAAAACGTTTAAGTAGGACTTGATTTGCTTCCTTTTTTAACTTGTTTGTATAGACCTTTTGGCAATATCTTTACTTAATTACTTATTTTGGCTGGTCAACGAATCTTAAGAATTCAAACTACATTTCAAATGAGCAAGATTTATAGCATTGGCAAGTGTTATTAATTTTAATGATTATGATTTTTGTAAATAAATTTTACATTAGGACTTGTGTTTAACTATCAGAATTTGTGTGTTTGTAAACTATAATTACGAAAATTCGAAATTGATCGTGAGGAAATGTTTGTAAACAAATGTAGCGATAAAGAATGTCTTTGACGGAAGAAAGCTGGCGGTAACAATTAGAATGTCGCATCATATAAACACGTTTTGCACCCAATTCTTAAGTATTTCCCGTAATTTTACGGCTTTTCGAGGTTTGCATTTTAATTTCTGTTAAGAGAATTAATAACCCCCCCAAAAAAAGCGACTGTCGACTTTATTAATATCAAGCTAATGATTTTGGCAGAACTTAAGTAATAAACATTAGTTTCATATGCGAACCAAAACTGAAACCATCCAAGTAGAGAATTAATTAAGAGCAAACGATCACGCCGTCGACAACCTTGAGGTCGAAGCTCGTGTCCCACACGTATTTGAAAACGAAGTCTACATGAGGGAAGATGAGTTTACCGGCGTCGAGGAGACACTGGTCACCAGATTTCGACAACGCCGAGGTAGGGACGGGAGTGACCGATTGAAAACCGGCACATGACAACTTTACGTACTGGAATTTGCATTTACATGGGTTCGTCACTCTCACTTCCCACTCCGGTTTGTTCTGAACCAATTTTCCGGTCTTCGATTGTTTCACAGATAGATAATTAAGACCACAGTCCCCATACCCTTCCAAATTTCCAAAGGAAAACAAAAACAAATTAGTATTTTCCTTCATAGAATAAAATGTTCATTATTACATACGGATATCGAGTTATGGTGATCATATAGACCGATGACTAACTGTAATATATTTTGTCAAAAGTTAATAATACATTTCAATTCAATAATAAGATAAGAGTCTCTGTATGTTGTTATACCTTGGATGACAAAGGCGAACAAGAGAACGAGGCAAAGGACTTTGCAAGCGTCTGGTGATGCCATTGTTTGATTTTGGTGGAGTTTTCTTATATTAATTTATGAGTAATATCGCTGCTCATATAAGTATTTTTATAGGGAGGCATTGGGGTTAATATGTAGTATATCTAAAAAGTCTTGGGATTTTTTATGCCAAGATTTTTATTTCCTTTTGTTAAAAGGTCACAGCTAATTGTTTGACAGCAATTTGGTCACGGAATTATTGCTTTGAGTACAATTTTAATTAGTTTGGTAAGATATATAATCCGAAATTGATAACAAATATATAGAACCATTTTGAAAATGAGAACACAATGGTTTTTTTAAGATAATTTTTCTTTCTTTCAAATAATGTGTATTATTATGGAAACAAATCTGGTTTATATCCATACTATTAAAAGAAGATCATTTCAATGTTTAAACACATTTCATGTGTTATATTACATGAAATGCCATTGCATTTTAACTTTTTCCTTAAAATTTCATTAATGGTAGTTTAGTCATTTGTTAATACAACCAATTAATATTCATTTTATTTTTCTTTATTTAATTCTTATATTCCTATTACCAAACACATTAATTTTCAAATATTATTTGAATTAGTTTAACTCTAATTACCAAACACATTTAAATAATTTTAATATTTCTATAAATAGTTATTTCGAAAATTTTAATTAATATTAAAATTAATTACATCCAAGTTTACATAAAACAGAATTATAATTATTATATATGTATAAGATTAAATTATAAACATTTATACAATTTAAACCTTTTGCGAAAAAATAACAAATAATATTTTTTTCAAATATTTATTATTATGTAACAATATAAGAAAATAAAAATTATAATTAATATAATTAAATTATATACATTTACACAATATAAAAGAAATCGCAAAAAAGTTATTTGAAAAACAAAAATAAAATTCTTATTATTATGCAATAATATAACCAAACACATATGTTTATAGGAAAATAAACTAAAACCTAATTTTTATGAATAATTATATATTATTTGTTATATGTTTAGTTCAATCTAATACTAAATTAATTTTTGATTAAATTAATTTCAAATTTAAAAGCATCATGATCAAATTTTTTTAAAAACATGATTAATTAACAGTAAATGATAATAACCATATATTTTTATTTAAATTATATTTAGTTCTATAAAATATCTAATGAATCGATTTTGTAATATTTTATTAATATTCGATTACTAAAATTATGGAGCAAGTTCCAAATAAAAATCAAAATATTTTTTAATTAAAAAACAATAACTGCATAAACTTAAAGCATATTCTAAAAATACAGATTTTGGCATATTTTCAAAAATATTAAAACAATATTGATAATTGTTTTATTGTAGATGTAATAACATATTAATAATAGGAAAAGTCAGTAAATTAATAAAAGATTTTTATAATTTACAAGAATAAAATAAAACTATTTATGATAATAGTGTTTCAATAAACTATAAGAAAAATAAAAACAATAACTCACATTATCTCATTTTTCTAATTTGTTTGGCTAATTTTTTTCCCTATTTAGATTTTTAAAAACAAAAATATCTTTGCAAACATAAATATTTTTTAGTCGAAATTAATTTCTTATATGTTAAATATTTTGTTTTAGTTTGTTTACCGTGTATATGGTTGTTATTTTTAATTTTTTTAGTTTTAAATTTATCATTTTTTGTTTGACAAAGAAGAAAAAGAACAAATAAGAAAAAAAAAAAAAAGAAGAAGAAGAAGAAGAAGAAGAAGAAGAAGAAGAAGAAGAATAAAGAGAAATGATGGATGAGAAAAAGAGTAGATGAAAAAAAAAACAACAGAGAAGAACAAAGAGAAGAACATGAGAAGGAGAATAAGTGATAAAGTAGAAGAAGGAAAAGAAGAAAAACGAATGAGAAGAAGGAGAAGTGATGGCAAATGAGACTAATAGAGAAGATGAAAAAAAACGAAAAAAGAGAATGGAGAAGAAAGAGAATGGATGAAAATGAAGAAGGCATGAAGGAGGAAGAGAAGAAGAAGACGAAAGATAATAAGGAGAAGAAGGGATGAAGAAGAATATAGATACATATAAGAATTATAAACTTATGTTCAAAACTGCATCTTCTTTTCAACATTGTTTTATTAGGCATTACAAACTAGAGAATGCCAAGCTATTTGAAGTATTTATGTGAGGACTCCCGCGCAAGTGCGCAGGTCCAAAATATAGATTTTGGTAATTTTTGAAATTTGGTCGTAAATAACGATTTTACAGATTTTACGGGATTTACGAGAAAACACGGGTTTGCGAAATGCGAATAACACAATTTTGTGAATTTTATGGGTTTTACAGGTTTTAGCGAGAAAATGTAGTCATACAGGAAAATGCGGATTTGTGAGTTTGACATGAGTTTAGAAATTTGGTCGTAAAACATAATTTTATGAATTTTACAATATTACGGAAAAACACGGGTTTTTGTGGATTTGACGGAAAACCTGATTTTACGGATTTTACGAGGTTTACATGTTTTTGTGGATTTTATAGGTTTTGATGGAAAATATGGTATTATGAATATTACTGAAAATGCAGATTTGCGGGTTTGACGATAAAATGCAAATTTGCAGGTTTGACAAAAACTACTTAATTTTAGAAATTTAGCAATAGAATACGTTTTTATAGTTTTGGAGGAAAACATAATTTTTGATTTTGTTAAAAAATGTGGGTTTACAGTTTTGGCAGAAAAATACGGTTTGATGGAAAATGCTATTTTTACAGTTTCTACCGGAATTTTCGGTTTTGGTACAACAACGTGATTTTACGATTTTGTAGTTTTTTATTTTGATAGAAAAAAATGGTTTTGACAAAAAAAAACTTAATTTTGTGGTTTAAATTAAAAAATGTTTTTATCTGTTAATTTTTGAGATTCAAATGCTGCATCAAATCTCTATTTTTAGCATTTTAAATATCCAAATTTTGAAATATTATAGAATTTGTATTCAGATAAAATATCTATATACTGATTTAAAAATATTTAAAAGAACAATATTTGAGAGCATTTGCATCCAAATAAGTATCTAGAAGCAAAAACAAACAAATCTAAGAATCTTAATTACAGACAAATAAAATCTCTCTTACATTATAAAACATAATATTTTAAAATATTTTCTACAAAACTTAACAAAAAATCTGCTAATCAAAATATTTTGTTTTTTATAAAATCAAGCCTGAATAATTTTAAGAACATAAAATCATAATGTTAAAATAGTTTATATAATTTAATAAAAAAAATTCTATTTGGACCACAATTTTAGATTTAATTATATAAGCTAATTTTTTTTGAACAAAAGTTTACTATAAAATTATTTTTGCTATGATCCAAAAATATTTTATATAAACGGACTATCAATTCTCTCGAAATAAAACTATGATACATATGTATCAGAAAACAAACTATCTTATAACATAATATATAAATCTCCTTATACTACAAAATTTAAACATTTATAAATTTATTTCAATAATCATATACCTGCGCGGACGCGCAGGTCCAACATTTAGTATTATTATTAGTCAAACTTATAATTAACATTAATTGATTAGTTATAAATTTATTTTTCAGAATTAATTTAATGAAATTTTTATTACCATCTTAGAAAAATGATTGGTCTATAAATACTAGGAAATAACTTTCCTACTGATATAGTTGAAAATTTCCTTTCAATTTCCTAGTACTATTTTATCAATAGTTTTGACAAACTTTTTGAAAGAAAAAAATGATAGGAATTGGATTGTATAGTAATGAAATTTTTATTACCATCTTAGAAAAATGATAGGAATTGGATTGTATAAAATTGGTCGATAAACAGTAGGAAATAACTTCCTACTGATATTTTGTGGCATTATGATATCGGTTGAAAATTTCGTTCCATTTTCCTAGTACTATTCAATCAATATTTTTGACAACTTTTAGAAGAAAAAAAATTACCTATGATTTTTTTTAGCATTGTTGATTTCTAATGAACTATAAAACAAAATATTTTTGCAGAAAAATGGTAGAAAAAAACCACTTTATACTATTTTCCTACGATTTTTTTTTTTATAGGAAATGTCATTTTTTAGTGAAAAGTGTGGTTTAGAGCGAATGTAAAATTTTATGTCCTGTCTTGGTTTTTTGATCAACAAAATGTGAACTGTAATAAATAACAGAAAAAAATAACAATATGAAAAACGAATATCTTTGTTAATCCTCAAGATAACGATTGGGACAATAGTAAAGTAAATATATTCATGAGTTTCATGTGCTCAAGCTATTAACTAGACGAGCATGAACCAAAACTGAATTTAAGGGCAATAATCGGCATCGAGGACCTTGAAGTCGAAGCTGGTGTCCCATACGTAGTTGAATACGACGTCTAAGTGAGGCATGACCATGCCAGCGCCTCCGAGGTAACAATTGTCATTGACATGAATCAACACCGAGGAGCTGATGGGTGTGACCGAACTGAAACCGGCACATGACAGCTTTACGTGTAAGAATTGGCACTTACAAGGGTTCGTCACTTTCACTTCCCACTCTGGTTTGTTCTGAACCAATTTTCCGGTCTTCGATTGTGTCACAATTAGATCGTTTGGTTTGCAGTCCCTCCATATAAATGCATATCCTTCCCAATTTCCCAAAGACAAACAAATTATTATCTTCCGCAATGTTTAATAAATAAAAAAACAGATCAGAACGAATAGTTTTTGATTATAATAACATGCTACGTGTTAATATGTTCTAAGAAGAACGTTAACCTTTATATTAGATGGACTATATATATGTATTGGATATAGAGTTATAGCGATCACTGATCAAATAGATTATCAATCAGGACTACGTAACTCTTTTTGTTTTGTCAAAAAATAATTACTATATTACAATATTGATAACAAGAAAAATTAAGTCTTTAGCAAAAAAAAAAAAGACAAATCAAGAACATATGAAGACTGAACCATAGTAAAGTGGTTCTATATAAAAAAAATTACCTTGGGTGACGAAGGCGAGTGAGAGAACGAGGCAAAGGAGTTTGCAAGCGTTTGATGCCATTGTTTGATCTTTGGAGTTTTATAACTATGAGTATATGTGGCTCTACTCAAATGAAATTTCGAGTTTATATCTATAGGGAGGTATAAGGGTTCATTTTATGATAGAAAAATTTTGGGATAGTTTTGAGATTTATTTTCACTAGTGATGAGAAGAAGCCAATTAAAAGTGAGATAATCTGCTGACTTTATTTCTGACAATTTGGTCAAAATTTGAGTTTGGCAAGTTCTTTGAGTACCGCAAGGTTCTTAATATGCATTATTTATATTTACCATAGAATTGTTGATCTGAGTCAAAATTCTATTGTTAGGATAAATTCAAAATGAGAACAAAATGAATTTAAAAGTGTAAAAGTAATATACAAATTATAAAGATACTTTAATAAGTGTGACATATCTCAAAAATTCTTATCGAATGAAATTGACTGTGTTACGTTCTTTCTGTAAGACATTTTTTAATAGCTTGTAAAATATATCAAAAACCCTTTTTTGTTAGCTATATCAAAAACTCCATACTTATTCAATTCAACTAGTTGGACCATGTTAATCTATTTTCTCATTTTCCTGAGTTCTCTCAACACACGACTAATACTTTTATCAAAACTGAAGGACAGTAGAAAATGTGAAATACTCAATCTTGGAGAAAATAGTATTAGGCCATATAAAGTTTGCTGTTTTGAGTATCTAGCTAACGTGCATGCTCTAAAGCTTTACTATTTCGTCGCGCGTTTCCCTGAACGCACGCATTTACAAGTCAGTTTCTTCTTTTTACACGCAGCCCCACATGTGTAACAGAACTCGTGTTTGCAATGCGTGCAGGTCATCTGTTGGCACCCGCCACCATGTTGAACGATGGTCTCACACTTGGAACACTTCCTCCATCCTTCTGTCTTCACTAAAGACTCGAAAAGCGCCGCCTCAGATTTCAGGTACGACTCCGAGTTCTTGAACTCATCGCACGTCTTCTTGTGGTGCCATGGAACATGGCAGTTTTTGCAGAAACTCAATCCGCACTCCGTGCACTTCCGTGCTGCTGACTGCCGAGGATCAATGGAGCTGCCTGGTGCGTGTCTAATGAGTTCTCGGTCCGACATCAAAAGGGAACAAGAAGGGTTGGGACAATAGACTCTCTCTGAAACTGGGATCTCCCTCTCCTTCTTGCTATGGATCATAAGAGTGATAACATCATCATCAGCAATACCTCTACAATCCTCTGGCACAAGTTCTTCCTCGCAATCCGCATACGGGCAGGTTAATGTGTTCTCTCGTATTAGTTTGGGTGAGACACGCTCCCTCATGCAAGTAACGCAGATGCGGTGGAAGCAACCGCGCACCTCAAACTTGTCATGAGGTGAAACGTATGCGTAGCAGACTGGACAACTCTCAAGCTCGGTGTTGGTGTCGCCTTCGCACCATCTGGTTTGGGAAGCTATAGCATCTTTTGCAAGCTTATAGACTGAAATGATGTCTTTGCTCACAGCAAGTGCTTGGCAAGAGGTGAATCTTGTCTGAAGAAGAGCCACTTGCTCCAAAAGTGTTGCTACAATGGACTCGCTCGGTGCAGCTTTACGTGTTACCTGTCACACATAGAAAGAAAAACATGAGGCGTGAACTTGTGAATAACACAAGATACACACAGGATATTGTATGTCAGATTCATGATAACAGAAGAGAGAACTTACGTAACCCAAGATATTGTCGTCACAGAAGAATTGGATACTTTGCACACCAAGTTCCAACGCCCATTTCAACCCGTGAATGATGGCAGCCAACGCCGCAGCTTCAGGGTGTGACAGCTCTTCGTTTCTCAGAGCTTTATTAATCTCCAGTTTCGTGTTATCGTGCGAGTCACAGAGGGACAAACCTAAACCACCGACCAGCATCGTATCATCCTTAACAAGCTCTTCACTCACCAAGCCCTTGCAGTATAACCGATAGGTATGAGTTGTGGTTGAGGATTCTCCCAGGATTCTCCGAGGTTGTGGTTGAGTATTCTCCAAGGAATCAAGATCAAGCTTGGTCTTATCCATCTCCTCTTGAGCTAACAAACGGTTAAGATCATTGTCCATGGCGGGGAAGTTTGAATTGCGAATAGTGGTTGGAATTATAAATTTTATATTCAAACAAACGCTCGGATGAAACAAAATCTGAAATTTTTCAACCAAATAAATCCTCGTAAGAGAAACTTAAACCCAGAAATCAAAACTTGAAGCGAAGGTTGAATCAAAGCTCAGACCGAAGATTGAGCTTGAGAAGGACGTTGATCGAATCAAGCAAGAAACTCGCAGTAAAGCAGAGATCTTCGAGTACACGATGAGGCGAGATTGGAGGAAATTGTTTTGCTCGACAATAGGGTTTCGGTCATTCGAGGGAATCTATATACTGGAGTATATGATTAAGTTAAAAGACATAAACTAGTTAAATTAGGCAAAATCAGCATTTTAATGAAAACGGAAATAAACATTTAAAAAGTTGAATTAACAAAAAAAAAGTCATATAAAAGGAAATTAACTTATATCTTCAAGAAAAAAATAGAATTTTAGGACGTCGACTTCACAGGGACAAGTGATGATGAAGTTGAGGGAGAGAATCACTTTGTAATTGAAAATACAAGACTATGGTCGATTTGAAGCCACCAGATGTGAGAGCGTTAGGACGTCGACTTCACAGGGACAAGTGATCCTCACTCTCACTTGGAATCGTATAATATGCAAAGTATTTGAAATTTTTGCAAGAGATTTAGGTACGAAAACTATGTAATAGACGGACAAATGATGCATAAGGACAAAGTATATACTTAATTCACAGCTATACCATTTCCCCATTTTCTTACTCCAAAGCTCAAGGGATAGGCCCTAATCACAAACTGTAATGAATGGCCTTAATATTCTACACAAAATGAATTCTAAAATTCGGTATCAGGTCCAAGAATTTGCCTCAAAGCGCCATGGATGTGATGAGAAACCGCTGTGTATTCATGCCATGGAACACACTTTCTCTGAGAAAATGAACATATTTACATCGGTTATCGAGCAGCTCTACTAAGACGAAATGGTTTAGAGTTTCCTCATATTGTAAAGCCTAAGCATCCTTCAGTTAACCATGAGAACAAATTTCTATTGTGAGAGATTAGTATTCAGACCTTGTTTTGTGCTGCTGCAGCAAAGGCGGTTGTCGTCTATATATGTTGCCTGGACACCAATCATCCAAGATCCGATGGTGGTATCATCAAACGCATATGTCTTCAACAATCCACTGCACACCAGTTAAGAGAAGAAGCAATGATTGTGAACCGAGCTCTGTTCTTATATATATATATACTCCTCAGGTGACTGAAATCTTCGGCCAGATTGTGGAAAACTAACCTGTTTATATTGATATACTGAGCTAGATTCTTGGAGAGTATTACAAGCGAGCCAGTTGCATGACGGAAGTACCTAAATAAAACGAACAAAGAAACTGAATTCACACAAGTAGAAACAGAAACCACAAGACCTCTGAGTGTTATGAGACTTACGATTTGTCATCTCCAAATTTCCACCACTCAGGCTCGTACCACTGACTTCCCCTGAACACCAAGAAACAACCAATGGAAATGAAAATTAAAATGTACAAGCTTGTAATGCTCGGTTATTATGCAAACTGAAGAAAGTTGAGTATATACGAACTCTTCAGTAATCACATCTCCAGACTTCATGCAGCCAATGTAAGCACCATCTTGACCACGACGGCTTTCAAGAAGCCCAATCAACCCCTCTGTTTAGATCCAAAACATTTGTCACACAAAGACATTGTTGATGCCCTGCTTGGACTAAACATAGCTTTGCAAGACAAAGGACATGGACATGAAATAGGAAGTATTACCAAGATCTAGGTCAACGCCGTCATCAACCTTGACATAAAACTCTGCATCCCAATTCTGAACAGCAGCACTGTAGAAGAACTTCACTTTCTTGGGTAGCTCTTCTTGGGCTTCCTCGTGGTTCTCCTAATAATCCATCATATTTTCATCAGCGAGCAGAAATTCAAAAAATGCAGGCAACAAAAAGAAGCATAAAGAGTTATTCTTACTTACAAGAATCAAAAAATCTCTAGTTGCACGATCTTCTTCGTCAATTTTCCGATCTAAGCTATCACCTCGGTTAGCACTGGAGATTTACAAAGCATTAACATTAGTATCATCACCCATATGATGAGAAGCGAGTAGGAAATGAAGACTTAAAGTGAGTAGGAAAACCTCCGACCAATCACAAAGCGTATGACAACTCCTCTTTCCTCAAGTTTTTTCAAAGCATCATCTAAAGAGAAGAATTTTTCATTAGAGAAGACTTAGTAGTCGTACCTAATCTTATAAAAAGACATTGTTGGATGACAAAAAAAAAGAAAGCATGTGATATAGTTCTACCTCGTGGCATCCAAGAGCCTCTAAATTTATTGCGCTTCAAGTGACTCCCGAAGCCAGTGTAAACTCCAATTACAGCAAGCATCTTCTTCCCTGAAGACGAAACACTTTTCTGGTTCTTGAGATAGCCTTGACTCTTTGCCTGTGCCAGCTCCATTTCAGTTTCAACAATTCTCCTCTCGAGATCTCTATCAAAAGCAGTTGCATTGTGTGTTAGTACAAGGAGAAGAGAAAAAAAAAACATCCAATCAGAAAAAGGAACAAATCAGCTTACTTGCATCCAAGGACCATCAGCTTGTCATCCACCGTAAGAACCTTAGGCCTCTGTAGTCCACAAAAAGATGATCAACATAGAAGACAAAAACATTGCAATTACTGAGAGTGAAGATTCAATCTTTCAAGAGAAGCACAAGAAAGACCAACCTGATCATAATTCTTCTTAAGCACGGTATTGAGTGCTACTCTGTGCTGCGCATCTTGCCATAAGCTGACCGTAACAAAACCAACACAACACCAATTGAAAAAAAATTGAGCTTGTGATTGGTAAGTTGTAAGAGACATACTGTAATGCAATTCAATTCCGATAAACACATTGCAATACAGTAAAATCTTACATTATATAAATCTAGATCGGTAAGCAATCGGCAAAAAGCAAATGGAGAGAAAAACGCAAGTATCTAACATTTGCGAGATTTATGGACAACTATGAATTGAAAACAATGTTCAATCACGAAGAGCAAATCTAGATAAGAGAAAAAAAGGTGACGTACCGGCCAGCGACGTAAAGCCAAGCTAGACAAGAGAAGAAGGCCATGATTATAGAAGGCTTGGAGGTATTCTGAGACTTGGAAGACCTACCTCGCCGGTCCGTTTTCGCCGACACCGTTGTCGGTAAGCTCTCCATCTCAATCCACAGAGAGGCAGAGAGAGCGAGGGAGATCGGAGGCAGGAGAGACGAAACCAGATTCAAAATCGAGAAAGTGAAGAAGGAAATCAAGTTAAGATTTGAATATGTTTCCTTGTTCGAATTAGATTTTCTTCTTTTGTAGTACTTGGGCTGTGAGAAGGGAACCGTTTCTTTGTGCTCGTCGGAGATCGGTTATCCCGACATGATTCCGATTTCAGGCGACAAGAAAAATTCTGTTTCTTAAACACTCTGTTCCGGTCAGAGGTTAAGATGCATGCGGACCACTGTGCTCAATATCTCATATTTTTTGTTTTCATTTTTATTTTCGCTAGTTTAAAAAAAATAAAGTTTTAGTTTTAACTTTAATTAGAAGCAACAAGTAATAATTGACTTTATCGACTCTTCCATCATAATTCGGTACGACAAACGGTTCTACTTATTTATATACTAGATCTTTCCAAATTTACATTCACAATTGACCCCAAATTTTTAGAGTGATAATTTCTAAAAATTGAATCATATCTGTAATTGTGATCTGAATAATCAAATTTGTGTATTTTCTTCAAGATATTAATCATAGTTCCCAAACTATATCAAGTGGATGAATATGCCAAAGACCCACTTGAAAACATTCCAAACCAAAAAGTAAAAGAAAGCAAAACATGTAAAAAGAAAGATGAAGACAAAAAAAGAAACAACACACTTAAGGTCAGCTTGAGAGCCTCTGCACGTATAACAACAGCCCAACCCAAAGCTAGTTAGGTCGCTTACGCTAACTTCTTCAAAGGCTAGTCAGGAAAAGTTTTAAGTCGGAGAGTTGTGTGTCTTTGGACTCTTAGTCAACCGCCAAGGAACTCTCAGCGGCTCGCAGGCAACAAGCTAGAGAGTGAAGGCACTCCTTGGTTTCTCAACTCCTCTTGTGTTCTCTTCATTTCCTCTGGATCTGTTTACCACACAATACCAACAAAACTCTCAGCAAACCCCATAAAATCTAATTTGCTGGGTGGTTTCAGTTCAGCAATAGTTTTGAGAGCTCTACGAGATTGTAAAAATGGTGAAAACAGATTATAGTGTACCTATGTTTTCCATCAACTTAGGCATCAAGAACACAACAACCACCATGAATCCCACCATAAGTCCCATTGGACTTTTTACAATTGCCATTGGAGAGAAAGGTTCTCGCATCTACAAATTATACATGATCGATCAGAAGCACATAGCTAGAAACTAAACATATACAATATCAAAGAAAGAAGATAGAGAATGAAGTATTCACCTCATAGTAATACTCTGGTCGAAGTGGATCCAAAACGAGCTCAGTAAGACTCCTCCTGATTTCTGTTAGCGTTGCTTGAACCTTGCCACGATGCCGGGCACTAACATCAACTCGCACCTAATTTAAAAATCATTGATCAACGAATGCTAAGTTAGAGAGAAAGCTGAAGTTTCAAAAAATCATAGACTGTAGCAACTCATAAAATCTTACTGGAGAGAAGAAGTAGCCCAGCGCATGTACTTCAATCAGATGAGTCCCAGCTGGCACTTTGTGGCTTCGAAATTAGACAAGTAAAGGAAACGAACGATCAACAATGCCGATACTTCCAACAAAAAAGAAAACAGTACTAATACTCTTGTTTCCAAAGCAATGTTAAGTTTTATCGATTCATTTCTCGCAATGTTTACATCGAAAGAAACAAACATATATGAACGCCGTGTAAGAAACCAACTATAATGTATAAAAATATTAAACGAAAAAATATAATTTGAAGAAGGAACAGTAGGGTACAATGTAAAGTATCCATCCGGCCTGAGGAAAGTAATGTGCTGTCCACCATTGAGTACAACTTTGATATTTGAGAACTTTGCTGCGTAACCAATCGCACTGCCTGCCAAAATAATTTTTTAGATTAGTTCGCACAAAAAGGGAAGTGAAGCTGTAACATAATGGAAACAAGATTAATGAGTATAAAATATCAGAGTAGCTAGATCAATATGAAGCAGTCGAAGCCGATGATGAAAGAAAGCACACATTGTCCAAAAGAAATACTCAAACTATCAAAGCATATTCCTTATAATTCTGAAGCACTCAAAGACAATGACGATAGAAACCACAAAATTTTCCAAAAAAAACGTTATTGAAAAAAAATCGGAACTTTTTTTTTTGAGCAAAGAAATCGAAACTTAAATGTGTTCATATTCTCAAGGAAACACTAGTTTTAGCCAGTCTAGTTATAGAGCTGACATACTACATAGCAAAGTTAAACTCGCCAATGGGATTGAAAGATATATACATAGAATGTACATCAACTAACGATCATAAGACATACAAATCAGGAAAAGCAAACACAATGACAACAGGTAGGCCAATTAACAGCTATATTAATCTCAAGATACATCTGCTATTGACAATGCTCTTATTACGGTCCAACGAAAGAAAAAGGTGAAAAGGCTGAAACCTACTTGCTGGGATCCTTACTCTACCCGTGATTGTGTAACTTTCCTCATACCTGCAAAAAACTCAAACAAAAAAGAAAAGGAGAGAATGAATTACACAGTTGAATTCAAAGAAGCACGCAGTTACATTTGGTTTACGAAAATCGTCGGATGGATCAGCTGAAGTACTAAATTCGACAAGCAAGTACATCAAATTGAAATCAACGTTGCACAAATTATCAACCTCGAAACTCGAAGATAACGACATGAGGATCACCAAAACACGATAACAGCCTTACGTGTGTAATGCTGATAGGATATAGAAACTAAGAAAAGCTACGATTGAATGAAACTAAAGCTCTAAATCAACAGCTGAGATCGGAAGATTTGTGGAGATCGAGGATAAACGATTGAATTACCCAGATGAGATCGGCAGAGTGGAAGCGAAGAATAAGAGAGAAATCAAAGCGAGAAGGGAAGTGGATCTGAGAATCGGCGCCATGGTCGTCGTTCGCAGATTGCCGAAAGCCAAAAGCCAAACGACGAGATTTCTAATGCTCCGATTCAGGTAGAGAAGAAAACCGAATAATATCGAAATATTACGAAAACACCAAAGACGGTTTAGCTGAACCAAACATGAAATCAGAAAAAATGTGTCGGGAATTTAAAATACGGAGGTTTTTAAAAAAAATTTAACCCTTTTTCTCGATAACTTTTAACAATTATTGTGTTTATAAACCAACACTTGATTCCCACCCAAAAAAACAAAAAAACCTACACTTGAAAGACACGGCGGAGAAGGACACAGCTGATATTAGGGTCCGTGAAGGAGACGTTGAGGGAAGCGGAGAAGAAGAAGATGGCCGAGAAAGAGAGTGTGAAGAAGCCAACGGAGGAAAGCTTGCCGGAGGCAATGTGTGGCGAGTTTAGACGCGTCGTTGTGGTAAGTCCTGTTTTCAGGGCTGAGGATTCCATTACTCACAGACACCTGTGTGAACTCACTGGTCCTGATGTGGAGGTGGAGATTCAAAAGAACGTTTCTGAGCATGTAAGGTTGTTCTTTAAAAATACTACGTCCATTCTCGTGAGGCTTTTTGAGAGTTTTGAGATTTTTACTTGGTTGTGTCCTAATCATTGTCCGTTGGTGTAAATAAATCTTGATCTAGTTACTAAAGCCTTTTTCTTTCGGATGAATCATACTTGGTTGTGTTCCATGTCTCTCACTCTGTTTGAAAGTGCCAACAAATTTGGGAATCAAAAACGTTGGTAATCACATTCATTTAAACAGGGGAACCCAAAAAACTATAAACTTTTCATTCCAACCATGAATCTAGGATACAATTTCTACCCACAAACACCACAAAAGAATCATCGACAAGACTTGAAGCCACTGTTACAAACCAAGCTTCTTTGAGAACAAGTCCGAGATGTTAGCTATTACGAATCCAGCAAACACCTGAAAACAAAAAAAACGCAAATTCTTGAGCACCAAGAAATTCTTCATTCTCCCTGTTTGATTTGATAGAAAATACGAGTTTTTAGTTACCTGAGTAGAGCCAAGAATGTAAATGGCGGAATAATGACGACCATGAATCATCATGTCAGCAACCATCGCCAGTGGAATGGTGAGAGACATGCCCAGTGTCGCTACTAGCGGAGTCGTCCACACCACAGAAAGTGCCCTTTCGTTGAGAAAACAAAAAAAGCCAATTCATTTTCTAAACATATAAACACTTTCTTTCTAGGAGCTAGCCAATCAATCAACTCTATTAAGGATTCCAGGGACTTGTAAGTAAAAGCTGACAACTAGAACCATTTGAAACATACCAAAAGTAGTCAGAGAGGACACTTCCAACGAAACCGTTTGCCAATACAACTTCATCAACTCTGACAGAGTGCGGTATGGTAAACTTGGGTTCGATCCCTAATGCTGTCAATGGCCACACTGAAATCCAAATAAAAACCACACAAACAGTTGAGTAAAGGAGACAGTTCCCTGTTTCATATGTTACGGATGATACACTTGAAAAGATCTTATTATACCAAGCCACCAGAGAGCAACAAGTGTGAACAGTCCTATGTATCCAAACAGCTTTTGTACATCAACTCCTTCTCCTTCTTCACCGGCAAACTTCTTTAGAAGCACTGTGATGTCAATAACATAAGGGTACAGTACAGGCCACGAGGTTATCCTCCTCAACACACAAAAAAACTCTAAACCATTGGAAAATCAAATAAAATAAATCATCTCTAACCTGTAAATAGTCCATACGAGACTGCAGAGAGAAGCCCAAAGAGATCTCCAACAAGGGACCGTTGCCCGTTGCTAAACACAAATATCAACTGTACGTTAAAAGAATATGGTTGATGAAACTGGAAAACTCATGTAATCAAGAATTCTATAAGATTCATTAGACCCTTCCCACATACAAATTCAAAAGAACAAAAAAATCTTAAGAAACAGAATCTTCCAGATGATACAAACTTGAGCTATCAATTTAGAACGCAGTTCAGGTTTAGCTTTTGAATCTAAATGCATACAGATATCTTTCACATTCCAGGAAAAGATGCACAGTGAAACAGGTTAGGATGAGCAACGCAAAAAACTTACAGTGAAGAATTTAATTGCGAGTCATCAGCAGCCCAAGTTTTCCCGAGCGTTGTCATGACCACACCAGCCATACTGACAAATACAGCAACTACTTTGGACAGGTTCAAAGTATCTTGGCCCAAAAAAGCACCAATGAAAAGAGTAAACAGCCCTGAGGTTGAAGACAATACAGTAGTGCTTGCCACACTTGTACGCGCAAGGGCAGCATTGGACAGATACTGTATCACCCAAAAATAGCAAACAAAATATCATTCCCCAAAAGTTCTGTTGAAAGAAAAAAGCCGAGCAAGGCAACAAAAACATCATCTCAAAAGACAACACACCTCTGTCACAAACCAAATCGGTGCGAGGTAAAGCCCGTACATTGCAATCTGCTTTGTGGTGATCTCTTTCCCGTGTTTCGGAGTCTGCGCTTCTTCTTTCCCTTTACCGATCAAAGGTCTCGCGTCTTCCTCATGTGATGAAAAGTCTTCCTCGCTATCTTTCTTAGTGATGGTCCCTTGAAGTCCCATTTCAATGATTTTGTGTCTGATCTCAACGGAGGACTCATCGGTCAATGCCGGAACCCTACTGCTTTTGGAGGATCGCCGTCGCTCTAAATACCGACAAAGCCAGTCTTTGAGGAATGCTACGGGAAGGTAAATGATCATAAGAGAAGCTCCAAGGTATGTGACTGCAAATGGCTGCTTATATGCTGTAAAGATATCCTGGTCAATGTAAAGTCAAATCATTCAATAAATTATCCAAATTTCTACCATAAACATTGACCCCAATTGAACAGAGATCTGAATTGTATAATTTCCTTTTCGTTCCTCGATTCTAATATAGCATCAAAACTCGACGAAGCTTATAATGGAGCTCGAAGGCCAGATGTTGATCAAACATTCACAACCTCAATAGAATCAAAAATTTAAACGGAAAAAGGCGAATTTGAAGGTCGATACCTGAGTAACTTCTGCAGATGTGACCCATATGACAACAACGGTGCCTATCAAGAACAGACCAGCTTTGTATCTCCAACCCATCATCACAAACACACACACACACAAAAAAAACTCTAAACTAAAACCCAGAAATCAAGACCCAGGTGTGTGATTGGATCAATCCTCCAGAGATCTGCTCTTGAAGAATTGACTTGGACAAAATTGATCCTTGCGCTAAGGAAACGACGGAGGGAGATGAAATTAGATGAGCACGAGGGCGTTGGTTCGAGGAAAGAGGTGGAGTGAAGAAGAGAGAAAGGGAAATCCAGAAACGACCAGAGAATTGACCAGCTGAGAACGGGAGAGTAACCGCGAGGGAAGGAAGGGGGACGTGAAGGAAAGCGTTAGACAAGGGATTAAATAAAAAAACACTTTATTTATTGGTTTTATTTTTTTGTGTGTAAGAACATAATTCACGTTTTTATAGAAAGTTATTTAGTAGTGATGATGTCTTTAGGAGTTTTAATTCGGATGGTAAAATATTTGGAGGGTGATCTAACCGTTTTTCTTTTTGCAATGATATTTTTTATTCAAAACCTTAATATCTACGTCTGTATAGGTAGGCTTTTTAGCTTCGGTTTAACGAGGAAGGGAAATTGTAGAAAATTACATACATTTTCGGGAAAACCAAAGAGTGAGAGGAAAATATTTTGATTATTAGTAAAAATGGATTGTCTTTGCATCATTACCGTCACGAGAATTTTCTGCCATTTGGAACGTTCTTGTACATTAAAGTTCAATAATTTTGCAGGGATGCAATTCAATTTCAGACCCTTTTACCAAACTATTTTCTCTATTTTGCAGGGATACCATTTTTTCATCTCTTTATTTTACCAATCTTTTTCATCTGTCCTTTGATTCCAAACAAATAAAAGGGACAAAATGACTGACTGACAGATAATGAACGTAAAAACAAAGAATGTTAAAAATTTGGTGCAGAAGAAAAAGACGCCAGTCTTTAAGGTTTATCTATAGTTGCTTGTCATCTCTAAAGTTTAAATTCTGTTGACATGTTTGTTCACCATATTCTTCTGATTTATTATATCACTGTTTTTTTTTTCTTAAAGAAACTAACCTTTCAGAATCAGATTTTTCGTATTAAATTTTAAAATAAAATCACATAAATAAAAAGTTATAAACATTTCGAGTAATACTAGCATTTATTATAATTTATTTAGTAGGTGGCATGAGAAAATGCCAAGTTGTTGAGTCTGGTGCCTGTGGCCTTAATTAGTGACAATGACACCTGTATTTTCAATTCATTTTTGGACAACAGTTAAAATGACACCTATATTCTCCTTTCTTTACTTCTCTACTATATATGTACATTCAAATCATGAATTTGTGAACTATGGTAATGTCTTAAACTTTTTGTTCAAAATTATGAAACTATTTTGCTTACCAAATATATAATCACAAAAAAAATCATTCGGGTCAACTGAAAAAATAAAAATAATTTAAAGGCATGTACAAATCAAGTAGTCATGGTCTTCAGTTCTTCACATCCAACCCGATTCAGACCCATCATACTCTAACTTGACCTATGAGAAAGAGAGACTTGTCCAATCTAAAATTTGATATTCGCGGTTGGTTTATTTTTCATTCGAAAGGGCTTTTGATTCGCCCCAATTGATTTTAGACCTTTTTTGTTTTCCAAATGACAAACAAATCACTTAGGAAGACTCTTAAAAGTTGGTGTGGATATACGAAAGAGAGGAAGTCACATGCACAAAGAACACAATGATTCCAAAACTTGTATGAACAAATCAGACAAAGTAAAGCCTGCTCATGTCTCACTATGTGTATATATAATTATAGAACATAATGACAACACAAATTCGCACAGCATGCTAAACAATGAGCTTTCACATTGCTCTGTAAATAAGCATACTTGATATAAACGAGTTGAAAACATAAGCTTTTTGAACAAAAGCCCGAGGAAAACAGAAGGTTTGAAATCAGAAGAGCACAAAAAAATAACCACGGCAAACATAGAGCCCAGATTCCCTTGAGGGACCAGATGCACTTACTTAAATGCAAGATGGTAGAGTAGGTCCGTGGCAGATAAAGGCCACTGCAACGTATATGATCACCAGTAGTAATAGTATTAAGAGGACCCTGCAAGACAACAAAATACAGTTATGAACCATGTCGGATTCATGAAAAATTCTCACTTGTGCTGTTGTTCATAAAGATATACGTTACTGAACGCCAAAATCCCAATTTTCGTTTCAGATTAGTACTTTACGCACAGAACAACTTTCTTGGGGGAGTTGTCCTCCGTGTATTCATTACTTGACATTACTAAAGCGTAGTTTTGGACACACACTTTTGCAATAACAACACTGAAATTTTGTTCAATCATGTAAAGGTTTTAGGAAACATACGTGAGCTTGCAATTTCTCCACCAGACGTTGCTTCTGAAACGGCGAGCTTGCTTTCTGAAGCGGAATGTATTCCCCTGCATATTTGCGGTTTTATCGACAAGAAGCTCCAAGCGTTCACCTCTGTCTAGAACTTTGTCAATGTTCTCTATCATCACGTCCCGCACCTATACAGAGCCCAGAAGAATAAAACCCGACATGTATGTCAGCGTAAAGCCAAAAGATTCAGACCCAAAGTCTTTGACATCAGGAATAAGGGAAACTCATCAGACCTGACTCATTTCACCCTTAATCCGATTAATCCTGTCGGCGTTTGGATCATTAGAGTAATACTCAATCTGCTGACTGAGAACTCTCGAGAATTCCTCGTTCATTGCATAAGCTAGTGCTGTATGAACTGCCCGGCCATAAGTCCTTACGAACCTCTGGTGAATATCCTCCAGAAACGCAAAAGGAATCCTCCCTGAGAGATTACATACAAAACAAAAAAGTTTATAAAAAAAAGTTTAAAAGTAACAAGAGATTCCCCATATAATATATAAACAGAGTCCATGCCACACCTATCGGCGACAGGTCTCGAAATCGAAATCAGAATTATGATTTTACAGAATGCCCACATACAAAAATGTTTCAGAATTTCGAATTCCGGTTTCTAGAAATTAGCCATACAATAATCGAATGATAAGGGGAGATGAAGGACGTACTTCCGGCGGTTTCCTCGGCCATACAGAGAACGGTGAGCCCATCGGTGCGCTTAACGTGGAAGACGTAGCGATCCTGAGAGTAGGAGACGTTGCTGTCGTTGTTCCCAGGGACCTTCTCCAGGATCTGTTTGGCGATCGTGCTCGCGTTCGTAGACGTCGCTGTGAACTCCGCAAGCACCACCGTCCCACGAGCCACGAGTGCGTACAGAATCGCCATATCCTCCGATCAACAAAAAAAACTCGACGGGAGGGAGGAAAGGTCAACGGAAGAAGGTTTCCCGCGGGAACCGAGCCAGGCAGACGAATCGCCAGATCAATCAGATGACCAATAGCTTTTCACCTGTCTGCATATAATTGAATCTCTCTCTCTCCTTCTTCTCTTTCCTCTTGGAGTTTAGCTGGAGCTGGAGATCTTTTCGCCTCTGCCAGATTTAAATATCATTTTTTGGATAGCTACGGAGATAATATAATTTTATTAATATAAAGAGTCTTTAAGACCATCAGATGTTTAAAATATATATACTATAAGGGTCAATATTTAGAAAACAATTTGTTTTATTAAAGTAAAAATTTATAAATGAAAACAAAAATTTATTTCATTTTAAAAAAGTAAATTTCTTATATAGCAAATTGTTTGGAATGTATATTTTGTTAGAGTAAAAACTTATTAGTGTGAAAGAAAAAGGTATGTTATCTAGAAATGTTGAGTTATATATACCAACAATATTTTTCTTACTAAATTATCATCTAAATTAAGTTTTGAATAATTTTATTTTTCATAAAATTATTTAAATGGTAAAATATAAATACAAAATAATCTTGTTATCTATTTTTTTGGTTACATATACCAAATCCATGAAATCAATTTTTGTGGATTTTGTATATCATTTTGTTACACACTATTGAGTCTTGAGTTCTGAATTTTTGTTTTCATTAATTAGTAGTTATTTTATTCTATATTTCAATTAGCCAAGATACGGATTACAGAACCGGTAATATACAAAGCTAGTTCGACACCTTAGCCAAAAGCCAATGGATACAACATCATTGAAGACACAACACACAAGCTCCAACATCATTGAAGTGGGGTATTATTCAGTTCGATGCATTTAAGTTGTTTTCTTGGATTTTTTTTGTTATTTAGAAATATGTATACCAAATCAAAAGTAACAAACACACACACAAAGTCAGTTCGGTTTAGAAAAAAATCGGCCCAAATTTGATTCAGTTTGAATAAATATGAATGAATGAATATGCTTTGTGAAATGGATAAAAAAATTTGAAAAAAATGTTAATGCCAGGAAAATGAACAATAGAGAGCTCAGATCAACCCAATGAGCTGAGCCCAACCAAACACAGCCTTACAAAATCAGTTAATTAACAATAGAGAGAGCTCAGATAAACCCAACTCAAAACCAAAACGTGGTTCACGAGTCAGACGACCCAAACCGAATCTCACGGGAAGAAGGTGGGACAAATTGACATATATACAGTACACGGTAACGGTAGGCTTCGCGCCTCCGTCAAGTGACGTGTTATCCTCTCGGCTTTTCCGTTAAAGTAGACGACACCGCCGTTTATCGCCGTGGTCCGTGGAATTCAACCAGAGGAAGAGAAGACCCCTGATCTGGTCCTTCTCTCAATCCCACCTCGATCTGACGATCTTCATAAACCCTACACTTGGATCTCCTGCCCAGATTTCTGCTCGGAGTTGCGTAATTTTGTGGTTTCTCGAACGGGGATATCAGTGCTCTGTTGCGTCTCCGATTGGATTTGATCGGAATAATTATATCCGGGCTCGGAAATCTGGAGAGAGAGAGAGGTAGGTAGATTTTGGGTGGAGATGATGCAGAGACGGAGTCCGCCGAAGCATAGGCATGATGGAACGTCGCCGCTTCCATTGGGGATGGATTGGAGTCCTCCGCCGCGCAAGTGGGTGAGTTCTTAGAATTCGAATTCTATTGAGCTCGATATATATACATATATATACTCTTCGTTGTTCTCTTGCTATATCTGCTGAATTCCTTCTGGGGACTTGAGAGAATTGTGGATACTTTTGCTACTGAGTCCCAAGCTATTAGGATAGCTACAGTTGGATAGCTTAAGGCATTGAAACTCTTATGCTCTTTTGTGCAGAATGGTAGAGATACTGTCTGGCCTCATGACCCTCGAACCGGATGGAGTTATTGTGTTACAATACCCTCATGGGTTGTCCTTCCAAAATCAAGAAATTCAGATCCTGTAGTGGTAATTTAACTATTTAAATCTATAGTGTTTATCTCTTGCAAGAGGAAATGTTTTTTTCAGTGTTCATCTTCTCGTAGCAAATTTTGTTGAACTCATTATCTCGAGTTCAACTTACATATATAACATTTTAGAGGAACAGTTTTACAGGGTTCAGATAAGTGTGCAATCTCCTGAAGGTGTTACCACAATGCGAGGAGTGTTGAGAAGATTTAATGATTTTCTAAAGCTATTAACGGATGTAAGTATTTGTTCTCCCTTGAGCATTGCCCAATCCAACTTTCCACTTTTTCACTTCTCAACGATATTATTTGACTGCATATGCACATTCATGTTTTTCCTTTCAGCTTAAAAGAGCGTTTCCCAGAAAAAGTTTTCCATCAGCTCCCCCCAAAGGGCTGTTGCGTATGAAAAGCAGAGCAGTGTTAGAAGAGGTATGCATTTTTTATCCTGTGGCTAATTGAATTAGGTCACTTATGTAACTGCTGTTACTCCCTTTTTCTAAACCTCGCCCGCCGAAGATTAAGTACGAGTAATGCATGTTGTACTCAACAATAATGTTACAACTGTTCATAAAAACAATCAGTTTCACAAGTGATAGCTGTGACCTTGTTGCAGAGAAGATGCTCTCTTGAGGAGTGGATAACGAAGCTATTATCTGATATAGAATTGGCAAGAAGTGTAGTAGTTGCATCCTTTCTTGAACTCGAAGCTGCTGCTAGGTCTGGTATGAGCTATTACATTACGCACTTTAGCCGTGCATTCGTAAATGCTGTTATGTGTCATTAGTGTCTAATGTGATCTTGCTTTTCAGCATGCCAAGATGTAGATCAGAATGCTTCCGATGCCAATAGCACAAGTTCGTCGTCGCCTATGGTTCACCCAAGTTTGAGCTTGTTTCCGGCTGGCGGCAGTTCTTCTCTCACATCTGACTATGGCAGTGATACTGCTTATGAAACATCTGAGCTTGGATCTCCAAGTTTAGGACAGGATGATATTTCTGAAATTGGTACCGAAGATCTAACACTGGATGAAGAAGTAACAAATCCAATAGAGAAGCTCGTCAGCTTTAGCATGTCCAACATTGACGAGGGACTTTCAATGAGCGAAACTATTCTAGGGCAACTTGAAGACTTTCCCAAACACAAAGTCCGCTCAAGATATGTGAATAATATTATAGGCAAGGATATGTATAATGGAAATGCTTCCAAAGGTGTGATTCTTGCTGTCAATGGCTCACGACTTCTCTCTGAACCAGAATCATCAACTCACTCGGTAAGGCATGATAGAAAGCTTTCTGTTGAGAGTGCTGAAGGGTTTTCTTTACACGCCGGTGAGACGTCAACATCTGGTCTCCTAAGTTCAAGCAGTGATAGTCACCTGGATCTACGCCGAGGTACTGGTGGATCGCTTGGAACTGGGCTTGTTTGTAACCCGGAGAGGCAGGGTAGTGCACAAATTGTTCTTCCACTGGACCTGCGTAATAAATTGAACAGGATTCTGTTAGCCACGAATGAGAGACTTGTCAATGCAAAAACAGATATGGAGGATCTTATAGCAAGACTAAATCAAGAGATAGCGGTGAAGGATTACCTGAACAAAAAGGTATAATAAGAAAAGCAACCATGAATTCCGTTTTTCTGTATCCATCTTTTTGGTTCTAAACATCCTTGTCTTACGAATGGTAGTGTTGTAATCTTGTTTTTACTGCTCAGGTTAATGATCTAGAAGGGGAACTCGAAACTACTAAGCAGAGAAGCAAAGAGAATTTGGAGCAAGCTATTATGACCGAGAGGGAAAGAGTCACTCAGATGCAGTGGGATATGGAAGAACTTAGACAAAAATCTTACGAAATGGAAATGAAGTTAAAATCGAGAGAGGTACAGGTTGAGATAGTTCCATGTCTATAATATTATTTTCGCAACCAAACTGGTTCGCGTAGATCATACATAATTTCTCTCTACTAGAGAAGCACGCTGATGCAAATGATTACAACAGGGTGGGAGCTCACATGCAGAACCTACTGAACAGTCAATTATTTCTGAGAGGCAAATTTTTTCAAAAGAACTGGATGCCAGAAAACAACAACTGGAGGATCTTTCCAGGAGATATGATGAATTAGAGGCAAAATCAAAAGCAGATATAAAAGTTCTTGTCAAAGAGGTCAAATCTCTGAGGCGTTCTCACGTGGAACTTGAAAAGGAGCTGACTCAATCTTTGACAGATAAAACTGAAGCGGAGGTAAATTTCTGGCTCGTATAGTAGTATTATATATATATATATTCATATTTGGCAGAACCATGGGTTTGTGGATTCTTACTATGCATATACCAAAACAAGAGAGACAACACAACTGAGACTGAAACATGTCGCACTTTTCAGAAACTACTCCAACAGGAAAGACAACTACTTGAGAACACGGTAGCGGCTAGGAAAAAGCTTCTTAGTGACTGCAGAATTCTCCACGACCGGCTTAAAGAGTACAACCTGAATTTATCGATAGACGGAAACAGTAACTTCGTAGAGGACTCAACTTCAGTATCAGACGCTTTGCGTTTGCTGTCAATATCTGATGATCAAATCGAAGAGGTATTGATGCATCTCTGCTTTATTTCCATTTAAAATCACAAATTTCCCCAACTTAGTTACTGCATCAGGATAAAGTTATTTGTTAGTGGAGGATAGTTAGGTATTCGCTGCACTAGTGAAGCATAACCCTGACTTGTAACAACACTGTGACGGTGTGGATTTTACAAGTTTTTTTAACAATGGTGGCCATTTTCAGGCTCAGCTGCTTGCCGGGTTCGATGAACATGCTGCAGCTCAAGACATGGATAAATCTCTCAGCGTGGACACTGAAACAAGAATCATGGAGGACGAGCTGAGGAAGATATTGGCAGATATCTTTGTTGAGAATGCCAAATTGAGGAAACAGGTGAACTCTGCAATGCTTCGTGCTCTCCAGAGAGACGTAAAGACAACCGAAGATGTGAATGAGGAAAACGGTGATGAGCAAAAGGAGGAGGCCTCAACAGAAACATTGAACATATAGGTAAAATAATAATAGTTGCTTTTGACCTGAGAATAGAGAGAGTTCACTATGAAAACTGCCACTTTTTATTTCTTTTATCGAAGGACTGGTCGGTTTAAAACAAAACGGTTGGTCTCTTGGAGAAGCAAATTAGTTGAAGCTGTGTAATCATATCTACATGTGAGCACTCCTTTTGACGAGTACATAAGGAAAAACATGTGTATTTGCTTATGTTTGTTGTATAATTGTATTGCATTATTATCCATTGCATATATATATATCTACTCTTTCTTGTGTACGAAAACTCAGCTTTTGACAGCAAACGCAAAGAAAAAGTTTTTTGAACTATGAATGTGTAGTGTATACCAGTTTGTAACATGCAGTTGTCATAAACGTAACTCATCATCTAGTAGAACGAAACATTGAAATTAGACTCGGACCAATACTTGGGTAATCCGAATTTTCGGTTCGGTATTTAGTTGGCGATTTTTAGTTTGTTTTGGTTTCCGGCTTTAAAAGACAACCCAGAATGAACCCAAATCAATACTCTGTTGATTGGTTTGGTGTGGTTTTGATATAGATATCGGTTCGATTCAATCTAATTTTCCGGTTCGATTCAATTTAATTTTCCGGTTCGAATTCGAGCCAGAGAGTGCAGTGTTTCGGAGCTCCCAGCTTCCCAATACCCATCGTTACCTTGAACAGGGTTTAATACGGTGTTAGGGTTTTATCTCCAGTCCAAGTTCCCGTCTCAGAGCTCGCGAATTTAGGTTTTCTGGCTTCGGGGAAACTTAATTAAGTATTAGCCAAGGATTGAAGATGGATGCCAAAGTTTCTGTGTCGCCCACAAGCCTCATCGATCAGATTGTGGTTCGTATTTTTTTTTTCCCCAATAACTCCAACACCTATAAAAATCGTTTCGATTCGATTCGATTTGGTCACTTATGAAAGATGATGAGTTGTTGTGCCGTGGGTTTGAACTTTTTCAGGTTCCAGGTGATGTTGTTCTTGATTTGTCAAACATGACTAACCAAACTATCAAGCTCGGCAGTGGCCTCCGTCAGGTTTCATCTTCCCCGATTTTTTGTTCTATTTATTTTTGTGTGTGTTTGAATCCAAGGCATTTGATTTGACATAGATATACAATTGCTTCCACGAGATGCTAGCCAAAGTTAAGTACAGAGATTGACATGTGTTTTGCCTTCTTTCAGGATAATGATGTTATCTGTGCCATGAGAGCTGGGAAACTAAGTTACTCGAAGCCAAATACGTATTGGGTCGAAAGTTCTCATAAACGGGTGAGAGCTCAATGGTTTAGTACCGTATTTAAACATGATTTACTATGGGCTGAATCAATCTTGCCTTGCTGGTTCATTGTTCTTGGATTATCCCTTGTGTCAATCATGAGTGACAACTCTCAAATAAGCCTGCATCAGGAAGATTGTCTTTTAGCAGTGTGTTGATCGTTCTTGTGGAGAAATTCTTGCTTGTTCAAATATATACTGTTAATAAAGTTAGTAGCAGAATGTTGATAGTTTTTTTGTGTAGTATTGGATTCACTTTGTTGGCTATTTATGTAAGTCTCATTCTCTTTGTTGTTGACTCATTTTATTATGATTTCTTTTGCAGTACGTACCTCGCCCTGAGGATCTTGTTCTTGGAATTGTGGTAGATCATAAAGCAGAGGTAACTCCTTTGAGATCATTGCTTGTATAGAGTATTGTATCCCTATCAAGCATTTTATTAGTAGTCGTCAAGTACCTTACAAAGATTTGTTTGTCAAATTTTGTGACTGCAATCCTCATGTCTCTGTGAATTGAAGTTAGGGTCTAAAATCAGAAGAAAACTGATTCCGTAATTGGACAAGCAAATGTTGAATGGTTTTTAAATCTCAGCTTGTAGTTTAAGCTTGCTTCACACATGAACTAAGGTCATGCTAATATTGAATTGTTTCTTTTACTCATCTCAGAATTACTGGGTGGACATAAAAGGACCTCAGTTAGGGCTTTTGCCAAATCTTGCATTCGAAGGAGCTACACCAAGAAATTATCCCAAGCTTGAGGTATGCAGATTCTTATAAATAATGAAGCTCTTTCAAATTCCCTTTTGGAATATGACATTACCTATGAATTGCTTGTTTCCTGAATGTGTAAATCTCTAACAGGTAGGCACTCTGCTTTTTCTTCGGGTTGTGAAGACCACCATAGGAAGGAATCCCGAGCTGTCTAGTATTGACGGTAAGTCAAAAGCGTAGGAGACTAAAACCATGCTGTTTTTTTTTTTTTTCCATTTGTACTGTAAATGCCTTTGTAAAACTAATTATTGTTTCGTGTTTCTTGTTTCTATGTAATTAGAATGTGGGAAAGCTGCAGAGTTCGGAACCTTAAAAGATGGTTTCATGTTTGAAACTTCAACTGGTCTTTCAAGAATGTAAGACATACTTCCACTTAGTAACAGTCTCTGTTAAGCTTCATGTGCATCTCTTCACTCAAAAAGATTTGACTTTCTAATCTCTTATAGGTTGTTGACACCAACGTGCCCAGTCCTCGAAGCTCTTAAACAGAAACTCGCATACGAGATCGCCTCTGGCTGCAACGGCAGAGTGTGGGTAAAAGCAGCTGCTCCACGTTCAGTTATTATCCTGGCGAACGCGATAATGAACTCGGAATCCTTAAGTGGGACTCAGCAGAAAATCATGGTTGAGAAATTGCTTACAAAAATTTCAGACTAAAATGTTGACATTAAGAAAAAGTTTACTGTTCCGTGAGATGTAATTTGACCATTGATGCTCTTTTTAGCAAGTCATTTTTATTTATTCAAATGCAATTTATACAGTCAAAGTTTAGGCGAAGCGTACATATTGATATTCCAATTGAAGAATGTCTAAATATGTTACAACAATGAGCCAATAAACTATAGAGGCAAGCACTCTTATAGGTTATATTACATTTGAGAGAGAGAGGGAGGCTCGTATCTGCAAACACAGTCATATATGTTTCCCTTTATCAACTTCTCTGCCAATCTCTGATTCTTAACCATTGCTAGCTGCGAAAAAAGGAAGAGAAAGGTTTCAAATCAAAAGTTTCAATAGCAATTTTAGAGTTTCACCATCCTGTTAAGTGAGGTTTCAAACCTTGAGAGCCTCGCATTTGAATTGAGCGTTGAAGTTGGTGTGAAGTGATCTTCCCATACCTTCCAAGACAACCTGCAAAATCATTTAAACATCAAACGATGAACAAAAGCTGCTTCTGTTGTTTCGAAGTTTTTGTCAGGTAAAAAAAAAACACAGAAGGTTTTGTAGATACAAGATCGGCATCTTTGGCAGCGGCTGCAAGCTCGGAGCTGACTTGTCTGAGGTCGATGCAAGGACTTCCACATCCATTTTCAACAACCATCAATGGTGCTGAAGTTGAGTCCTTCTTTGACCCATCCCCTGGAGTTACCATCGCATCCACAAGTAAGCCTCCCATTTCTGCCGCTCTCCTCAGGATGTCACAGTGCTTCAACAGTAAAAACAGAACAAAAAGAGTTAGTTCAGTTACATGAAAAATCATTATAAGTTTATAACCATTGCATTGAATCGAAAGTTAAACCGAGAATACCTTAGCAGCACCGGCGACTATATCAGGGAGTTCCATAGCGGTTACATCGTTAAGAGCAGGAAGAGAGTTTGCCACTAGCACAACCTGGAGTATCATAATAACGATTTGTTTAGTGTTAACAAACCATTTGGCCTTTACATGATTCGGTTTTGAGAAGTGCTAGAGAGATTTATCTATACGTACTTCAGTCCCACGACGTAGAAACTCTCGAGCAAGAGGAAGCATCCCAAGAATGACGTCTGCTCCTGAGTTATCAACAAAGAGTAACGCTCTTTTATGTCGATGAGGCTGCTTATCTCCAGATCCAAGCATCCTTTCTTTGAAAGCATCGAAATCATCTACCTGATTTTACGAATAACACAAGAGTTTGAGTTAACAGTTAACAGTAACCTCAGGGTAAAATAAATAGGTGTTCTTGTCTCTCACCCTCCAGGGTCTCTGCATCTTGTTGCGGCTCATTCTGTATATTTCGATAATGGTTCCTTTATGATATAGATCCACACATGCTCGAGATCCCCAGTCGAATATGTTTGCAGCAAGAACACCTTCTATTAGTGTAAGCAACCTCGCCTCCTGAAAATCCAAGATAAGTTGTCTCATGTATAGCACACTAAAACGTTTACTAGCAAACCATGAACATAGAGAGAGAGAGAGGAAGGTTAAAGATCACAGACCTCGCTCATGGAATCAAGCTCCTCTAGTAAATCAGGTAAAACAGTAAGTGATGCCTCGTTCTCCCTATCAATTTCGAAGAAAGAGAGGGGATAAGAGAAAACTCCCTTAGCTTATAGGAGAGGGGATAAGAGAAAACTCCCTTTACCTTAGCTTGATGCTTCTATAGGCATCAACAAACTGGAATTCCCTTAAGCACTCTTCCCTAAGTTCCAAGAGATTTGCTAGCCCCAGCTTTCCATATGCAGCTGGCTCTTCCATTAATCTACAACCAAATTAAAATTATCAGCAAAAGGTAAAACAGAACTGAACTATAGGCTTGACAGGAAAGATTTGAACTTTGTTGTGATGAACCGAACCTTGACAAATGAGCAGAAAAGGCACGAGCAAAAGCATCACCACGCCTTTTTGCATCCTCTGTTCCTCCTTCACTTGCCACAGCCTATAATCATGTCCACAGAATAATAATGAAACAAAGAGTTACTGAAGGTGGAGTAGAATTCGTATGGGTTTTAAACAGTTACCGTATCAACGAGGTCTGGCAAATGCTCGGACAAAACTTTGAGCCAGTACCTACACACCAGAACACAAATAAGCAATCTAAGAAACAGGGATGTCATCAAAGAAAACCAATGTTTTGGAATCAGCATCGAGACGTATTACTCACTCTCGTTCGCCTTGATCTGATAGGTCAATCGTGTTAGGCTCATACCTGAAGTGAAAAAAAACGGTTTAACACACAAGAACATAAACCCTCCACAAAAGTGTAGATGGGGACAAGTCACTTACATTTTCGGGTCGGCCAGCAACGGGAAGACCTCAAGTGTGGGCACAAGATGGAGAACGCCAACGTTTAGAGCACTGGCATCAGATCTTAGAGCACTGCCTCTGGATGAGGGAACATCAAAGCCTCCAAGCCCAGTCGTTTTCGATGGAGTCATCGGCACAGGAGCTGTTATTTCAGTTCCTCTACGTACAAACTTTTCCATCCACGAAATCTGAAAGCAACCAGTAAATCCCTTTTAATCTCCAAAACTCACAAGTCAAGATACAGAACGCTTATTACTAGTTGAAGTGATAATAACTCTTTATGATTAGCGAAAGAAAATATTTAAATGGGGAAGAGCACCTGATTCCATCTCGTAATCAAAATTCAATGGACAATACTCTTATGATTCTCATTTCAGCCTTAGATATATATAACAAATAAAGAAAAGAATATGTAACTGTTACAAAGACAGTCTTGAAAACAAGGTTTTGCTTTTTTAAAGAAATTTCCAAGAACGTATCCAACAATACTCTGTATGCTATATATGATCAGAGTTCAGTAGAACAAAGAATCTCTCTAAATAATAGAATATCAGCAAAGTTGGTTAATATAGGAGAGAATTTATGATTCTTTATCTTGTTATTATTATACTTTATGTCACATACAAAAATTATATTTTGTATAAAAAAGAAAGAATCAGCATACTTCACAGCGAATAATATCCATGCAAGCACTATCATATGTTTATTCCAGAGAGCACACAAACCATGGAAAGGAACAAGTAACAGTGTACTTTTATAGTCTCAACATATTCGACAGTCCCATTCGGCCATAAATCAGTAAATCCATGGAAGATCAAACATTTGCCACCAAACAAAAAAAAAAACTATTTTGCAGTATCAAGCATATTCTATAATGGTATTGTCTAAAGAATACTATTTTTTGCGTGTACCACTTAATAAAGGAATATTTGGTTGTCAACAACTTGAGACTTTGGTAGAAGAAGTAAGCTAAATCGATTACCTTCTCGTTCAAATCACCGAGTGGTGGTCCGTGGATATTTCCTCCGGTGTAGGGTGCACCCATTGGGAACCTCTCAACCAACTGATGGGACATTAGATCATCCAATCCGTGCTTCTCATAGCTCATGAACGCACCCAGAGCACCAAGAAAACCTTCATGCCTCAAGAACATTGCTTGCATCTCTCCTTTCGACCTTTTGGCATCAAACAATTACTTTAAAGAGTTGAGTGATGGAAGGTGGAGTACGCATATCACGCCTTAAGGTACAAGTTTTACAAGTAGTTACCAGAAATGTACAGCAAACGAGATTGTGTCCATGGTATATGCATGGCCCCTTATGAAAAATCCTCCAAAAAATATTCGCTTCAACCCAAAGCGAAGGGCGTTCAAATACGATATCTACATAGCAGTAACATACAAATCAGAAACGCAAGATACATCTCTAGTGCTCAACATACAAAACCTTTGGACTTCATACCTGCCCAATGTTGTATGAAATCATCCGCAATAGAGACAAGGAAATATCTTCAGGTCTGTAATCTTCCAGTTCCTTGTTTTCAGAGATCGCCTTACCAAAACTAGAGGCTATTGTTGAAGCAGAGAGGCCAATCTGTAAAATTGATTAATGGGAATTCTTACAACAGCTGTGGAAAAGCAGTCACATGCTTCAACGAATGAGATCAGATGTAGTGTGATGCAAAGTAGCCCTTACCTTGGAGTAATCCATGCCACCATAAATATCACCAACAAGCATGTCGATGGTGCTATTATCTCCCTTTTGGCTGAGTTCTAGCAATTCATCAAAACTAAAAACCAGAAGAAAATCATCGTGAAGTATAGGAAACGAGAGTATAAACAAGTACACTGCAAAATTAGGTCTATTTACCTCTTGCACTTGGTTAGAAGTCTTCCTAAGCCCCAATAGGTACCACCACCAACATTAGTCCCACTCACACGTTCAAACTTTCCTTCCCCATCAACCTATACTTCGAAAAGACATTGCTTGAAAATCTATAGGTCCATGCAATTTTCAAGCCTCCAAACTCAAAAGTTCAAGAAGCCACAACACACAAGAGTTTGTGGAAGAAGTAGCAAAGAGTAAACAAATACCTTGATTATGCTAACACCAGATCCAACGTTAACAAGAAGATATGGATACAAGTCATTTGAATCTATCTGTACAAATTCTTTCTCACCCTCCATGTGCGTGAAGGCTTCATGTCGAATAGCCTGCAGAAAAAAAAAGGATGTAGACACAAGGTAAATCTATGATGAGAGCCCGTCTTTACGTTTCTGTTTTGCAAGTGCTAAGTAATAAAAGGCTCAACTACATATGCAGACACAAAGGTAAATGGAATGTTGCATGAAAAAAGGCCTTACCTTGAGCAAGAAATTAGCTCCAGAAACAAGGCAATGCATCTCATCTTCTTTTTCAATACTCACACCAAGCCGTTCCTTGAACAAGTCTGCAAATTTAAAGGCTCCGCCACCTGTCACCTGCAAGGTACACGTACCCCTGACTCAAATCTTTAAACAAGCAACCATGAAGATGTTTTCTGCAATCTCAAATGACAGAAAGAGCTAAAACAACCAAGTCATGAAAATGTCGTTACCTTGATAACACCAGTCCCCAGAGGCAGTGTCTTCGAACTCCAAGGATAAGGATCTATTCATTGATTCAAACGAGAAATTGGTTGAGAACAAAATGGTAAAGAAGGCGAAGTAAACAGTCAATCACCAGAAATCCATCATATAACAGTGAAAACAAAACAAAACCACATCAACTTAGAAATAGCCAATAAACCTCGGCGATGAAGCTGCTTGGAGTGGATAAAATCCAAGCACTCGTTTATTTTGTGAGTCTCAAACTTGACGAAATGGAGCCTCCCACCAAGAACAGGGTAGCTTCTCAAGTTGCCATTGGTTATACCCAACCTCTCCTTGATCGTCCTCTTCCGCTTATCACCATCATTTGAGTAGTCCTCGTGCCGTGAGAAATACAGCAACTTTATCAAAGACCCTGCAAATCAAGCTTGACCGGTTTAGAACACGGCATTTGAAAAAAAAAGCGTCGAAAGTTTCCGAAACTGTTGATAATATACCTCCAATATCAAGTGCCAAATGAGAGATATCATCAGATTGATTAGGCAAGAGAATGGTGGGGTCTCTCTCCTCGAAATTGCCCTGAATCTCAGCTTTGCTCAGATCAAGCTGCGGCCTAGAGCCCGATCTGTGGATTGATGTCCCTGGAGCCGATGGAGCCATTTCTTTCTGAGTTTTTGCATCAAGAATTGGATCATGCTCATCTCCTGGACCCGCCATTCTTTTTTTTTTTATAAAATAAAAGCAAAACACACACACGCCCAGAAATCTCGGATCACCAACAACAACACCACAAAACCCTACCTGCAAAATTTCTCCAATTAGAAAAAAAAAAATCCAAAACAGGCAAAAACCCAGAAAACAGCTCTCGGCAATTTAGTCAGCAAATAGCAGAAGGACACGAACTGACAAGAGTTTCAAAGTCGTAGACTTTAGACAACTAACCTGTTGTTGTTCGAGCTTTTGTTGTTCGAGTACACAGAAGCTAGAATCGGGTATTAAACACGGACAAAGGAAGAATACTCAAAGGATGAAGCGAGAACCTAACTCAGCAAAATCGTCACTTGAATTGTCTCTCATATTATCGTGTATATAAATGTAATTTGTGATTATTTATATATTTGATTAACTAATAACTACAACACAATTATTTTTTTCTTATTTAATCAAAAAATAAAAGTGGATCAATGCATGCTAAAGTTATGGATTAGGTTTGGTGTTTCATCATGTTATAGACCGAACTCGAACTTCATTTGGTGGTTAGGCTTATGAGTACCAATGTCACAGAAGAGTGGTTTCGTGTAAGAGGGTAAGATGTGGATTAAAGCCTACTCACAAGAGTTCCTTTTGGGCATCTTACTTACTCAATTTTGTTTCAAGTTTACATTTGAAGTTTAGAACTACGACGTGACTTAATTTTGTTTGTTTTTAATAAATAGTGTACAGAGTCATAAGAGTAAACTTTAGAACAAAGGAGTTTAGGAAATTGACCTTCAACATAAGATCAAGTAAAGAAACTAATCGAGTCTCAGTCTCTGAGCCATCATCCATTCTTTGAATGTTTTTTTATTCCAGACTGAACGATGCTTGATAGTGCGATGATGGATCCTATAAAACTAATTGGGCTTACTGATGTTAAAGAAATGACCCAAAAAATAAAAACAATTTTCAATATTAAACTAAAAAGAAATACAGAATTAGGCTTTTCTACTGGTGCAAAACCTATAATCAAATAATTGGGCTTTTTATGTTTGTGATAGAATTATAGATTCACTTAAAAATTGTGACCCAAATAAAGATTATAATTGTCTCAGAAATGATAATCGAACTCTTTATAAGCCCATTAAGGAACTATGGCCATGTCATATAAAAAGACAAATAGATGCCGTGGCGGCCCATTGGACACGTGGACATGCCGACATGAATCTTGCGAATAAGGGCAAAGTAGACTTTTGGATTTAACGGCGATCGCAACTCGCAAGCCAACGGGAGCCTCTATTTTTATTTTGTTTCCCATATTCTATGATCCTTAAAAAAGTAGTAAATAATTTCGATTTTATCCAATTCAGTCCTTTTCAAGGATCCATCCTCCACACCATTTCCCTTTACATTAAACTTGCCCGTATTGCATTTGCATTTCTCTCTCTCTCCCTTCCTAGATTCTTCTCTTCTTCGTCTTCCTTCGATCTGGGTTTGCTCTCGTAAGCCCTCTCCAAACGCCACTTCTTAATTTGATCCTGTAATTGAAACTGGGACTCGGGGTTTTTTCTCTGTATTGGAGCTCGAATGGCGATTTTCTAATATGCTCTTCTGGGGAAGAAACAGATGGGTTTCTCTGAGGCTATTCGCCTAAATCTTGCTTCCTACTCGTCTCTCTCTCCCTGCCAGGTTTCACGTTATGACTTACCCCTTTCCTCTTATCATATTCGTATATGTATCGCTGCTGATTCAGAAGACTGTTGTTCTCATATCATTAATGGAACTTTTCTTTTATTCTTTCAAATCTCTGGTTTTCGTATTCTTTGCTTCAGTCAGATGATGATGATGAAAATGAATATTCTGTAGATTAGAATTTTCCAGACCCTTTATAGGTTTTACTATACTTAGTCTGGTAGCAATAGCGAGAGTATTACCTGAGTTGCTAAGTGTCTGGCCAAAATCATCGAAGTTATTTTTTTTCCATTTTAAGAAAAATCAAGACTTTGACATTGAATGTGACTTTTGATGTCTGTGATGCAGTATTGTTCGACGAGAGTAAACCAGAAGCAGAAGAGTCTTGTTGCATTCCCGAGCAGTAGAAGAGGAAAGAGACGCTCTTTACTGACTGTTAAATCAGTGTTGAACATCAACGATAATGGAACAGCTGAGCCATCAAAGGTTCTTCTGGAGAAATTGTTCGCTCAGACACAGAAATTGGAGAGACAGACGAATCAGAACTCGGTTTATCCTGATGAGGATATGCCCTATTCAAACCTTGGGGTGCTCGAGTCTGACCTGCAGGCTGCGCTAATGGCCCTGTTGAAAAGAGAGGAGGACTTGCAGGATGCAGAGAGGAAGGTTCTCTCTGAGAAGAAGAAACTGAACCGGGCAAAGGAGGGGTTAGAAAAACGAGAGAGAATAATCGTTGAAGCTTCTTTGAAGCATGAAAGTCTACAAGAGGAGCTGAAGCGGGCAAATGTGGAGCTAGCTTCACAGGCCAGAGAGATTGAAGAATTAAAGCAGAAGCTTAGGGAAAGAGACGAGGAACTTGTCGCTATGCAATCGTCCTTGACTTTGAAAGAGCGAGAGCTAGATCAATTGCGTGATGAGATTGCAAACAAAACCAAGGAGGTTTCCGTGGCTATTTCTGAATTTGAAAACAAGTCACAACTCTTAAGCAAAGCCAACGAAGTTGTCAAGAGACAAGAAGGTGAAATACATGCACTTCAGAGAGCCCTCAAGGTGAAGGAAGAAGAACTAGAAATTTCTATGGCTACGAAGAAACTTGAACAGGAAAAGCTCAGAGAAACAGAGGCCAGTTTGAAGAAACAGACGGAAGAGTGGCTGATAGCACAGGATGAAGTGAATAAGCTTCAGAAGGAAACTGTGAAACGCTTAGGAGAAGCCAACGAAACCATGGAGGATTTCAGTAGAGTGAAAAGGCTTCTGAGTGATGTGAGATTCGAGCTTGTTTCTTCTCGGAAAGCTTTGGTGTTTTCGAGGGAGCAAATGAAAGAAAAGGAGCTACTATTAGAACAGCAATTGGAGGAACTCGAGGAACAGAGGAAAAGCGTGTTGTCATATATGCAAAGCTTGAGAGATGCTCACACGGAAGTAGAAAGTGAGAGAGTAAAACTCAGAGTTGCTGAGGCTAAGAACTTTGCACTTGAGCGGGAAATTTTGGTCCAAAGAGAACTGTTGGAAGGGTTACGAGAGGAGTTGCAGAACGAGAAATCTTTGTTGGAGCAAGCTACGCATAATGTATCTGTTATTCAAAATGAGCTTGACAAAACAACCAACGCATTTCAGGTGTCACAGAATCTACTTCAGGAGAAAGAGTCAAGCTTGGTGGAGGCCAAACTAGAGATTCAGCATCTGAAGTCTGAAAAGGCTTCTCTAGAAGTATTACTGCAAGAAAAGGATGAAGAACTCACAGAAGCTCGGAATAAATTGGAAGAAGTGAACCGGGAGGTAACAGAGCTAAAGATGCTTATGAGCAGGAGAGAAGATCAGCTTACGCAGGCAAATGCAATGCTGAAGGAAAAAGATGTCCACCTTCACAGAATCGAAGGTGAGTTGGGAAGCTCCAAGCTGAAAGTCACCGAAGCTGAAATGGTGGTGGAAAGAATTGCAGAGCTGACGAGCAGATTGGTTATGTCAACCACCACCAACGGTCAAGATCAGAAGGCAATGAGGATTAACAATGAGATAAGCTTTGACTCGATGCAGCAACCAGTAGAAAAACCTCGCGATGATTACGGAATGGAGAACAAACGGCTAGTGATGGAGCTAAACTTCACCAGAGAAAATCTACGGATAAAAGAAATGGAAGTTCTGGCAGTGCAGAGGGCTTTGACGTTTAAAGACGAAGAGATCAACGTGGTCATGGGAAAATTAAAAGCCAAGGAGCAGGAGCTCAAGAGATTTAAAGAAGAAACGGTGAATGACAGTGAAGATTTGAAATTGCTATATGCCTTGGCACAGGAGAGTATCGAGGGGAAAACAATGGGTGATCTAGCCATAGAGAAGCTTCAGCTTGAGGCAGCACAACTCGAAGTTGAAGCTGCAACGAGCGCATTACAGAAGCTTGCAGAAATGAGCACGGAACTTCTAACTCAAGCTGACATGAGCATCGAGGCCGATCCTAGTTTTACTGGAATGCCAGGAAACGGGTTTCATCAGGTAAACAATTCAGGCGGAAGTAACGATTGTATTGCTGAGGTAAAATCAGAAGTTGGCAGGCTCTGGTCGCTGACAGAGAAATTACTAGAGAATGCAGGAATCGTTGCTGGTACATCCACAGGCAACAAAGGTGTGACTTTATGAACATTAGATTATGCAGATTAACTTTATATGCATCATCTGTATGATTTTTTCTGTGGATATGTAGAATTACCGGATGTTAAATATGTTGTCACTGGTCTGCATACAAAGCCTGTAAGGTTGCCTGATTTGATCAGTTAGAGATGTAACAAGAGATCCGTACCCTCTTTGTTCTCCTTATGAAAATAAAACATCGGTAATCTCAATGAAATGTTGGTTATGGCAATGGTAACGTTATATGAAGTCGATTCTAATCGAGGCTTGACCAGCAATTTGCAAGGAAAAACTAGTAAGACGAGGCTTTGGTTAAAAGCTGATTGTATATACGATTTGATTAATCCCATCAAATAATACTACGAGAAAGTCATTTACCAAGTTCAAAGAGGGGAAAAAAAAAGAAGTTATTATGTACTATCATGAAACCATGAATCCATTACTAGAACAGCTTAATATAAAGACCACACCATACCTAATCACAGCCTTAAACACTGAACACGAGCCATTTAGACTTGCCAGAGTCCTGACCATCCAGAATCTGACAATCTCCTTGTCCACTCGAGCCATCGCGTTGTTTCCCATCCTTTGATCTTCCTATCTTCTTCCCAACGAAGAACCCTAACTTCATTGCTGTAAATACACCCATGGCAATCAGCAGAGGTCTCACAGCCCAGTGAAAATCCTCCAGATGCTGGTATTTTTTCACAACTCCTTCACAAGTATTGAAACTCACAAACTCTACTTCAGCTGGATCTGCAAGACAACTTCCATGTTCCTCTCCAAAAGGTAACACTCCAGGGAAATCCACTTCAAGGCAACCGTTTGGTAAAACCCGAGTGATCCTGCCTGTTGCCCAGATCCCTCTACTTTTACGCATCCATTTGAATCTCGGGATGACAACATTGCCTTTGAGCTTCACAAATTGACCCACACTGTATGCTTTAGCCATCTGGAGCTGCGACGAAGTTCCTCTCCAGAGTGTTGGCAGTCCTATAAACCCAACAGCTACATTTCCATCACGGTCGATTGAATGGAGAATACCAACCGGAGAGTGCCTCTTGTCTTCTCCGTCCTTCAGACGTACCCAATCTCCAGAAGCTAAGCCGTTAGTTACCCGTTCAAGAACAGATACGTGAACCCTTAACGGATCATGAACACCATGGACTTTAACCAGAGCAAATTCATCTGGGTCGGTGTCACGTTCCAAACCAACCACCAGTCCTTCTGGGACGTCCATGCTCTCATGCTTACAAGAATTGGCAGGCTTTCTTGAACGCACCGTGTCGCCCACTTGCAGATGATCCTTTGAAAGAAACCATTCTGTATAACCGAGAGTAGCCGAGCTCTTCCTGATTTCTCTACTATCAATGCCTCTCCAGACCTCTTCCTCCTCTGAGTTCTGCAATCTGCTAAACCGGCTCCAGTTAACATCTTATGTCAAGGTGGCCAAAAGTACCAGTTAATATGTACATCAAGACAATATATGATTTACCTCTTCAAGACATGTAAGATGTCAGTCATCGATGGCCGGCTTCGAAGATCATACATAAAGCAACCCCGAAGTAGGTTCTCGAGAGGAGGTGGTATGCCATTGGGGATGTTAACCTTCTCTTGCTTTCTCACCACTAAGTCGTATATTTCATCAACGGATCTCCCACACCAAGGCTGTACACCAGTCAGCATTTCCACAATGCTGCATCCAAATCCCCAAGAATCAGTCTCAAAGGACATGGGACCTCTTACTTCCGGTTGCCATTGTTCTGGAGCCATATAGTTTGGAGTTCCAAGTCTCATTGTCATATCAGAACTCGGCAAAGGGATACTAAGCAGGAGATACGGGATCCCAACATCCCCGAGGATGGCTTTGTCGTTATCACTGAGAAGAAAGTTAGAGGGCTTAAGATTGAGAATCAGAAACCCTTTTGAGTGCAACTCCAGGATCCCTGTAACCAGATCGACCCCGTATCTGTAAAGCGTGGTTCAACATAGACGAGAGGACATTAGTACTCAATCTAAGAATGAAGACGACACTACTACCGTGAGCTGCTTACTTGTGTAATGCAAAATTACCTCAATACATCAGGCAGTGAAAGTTTTCCTCCTTTAAGCCGAGCCATCTTGTCACCAACACAGCCCTCATAGAATTTCATGATGATGCATATCTACAGTACAGAACACAAGTGAACTTCTCAAGAAATCTGCAATCGAACAGCAACTGAAAATATATGGAAACTATAGAAGAAACACATGCTATTTTTTACTTACCTTTCCACTGATACTAGAGACACCTCGGAGAAGACATACATTCTCTACCCCTTGACACTTGGAGAACAAATCCTCAAACTTATCTACCACGACCCTCCTTTGATCCTCCTTGATAGGATGAAGCATTTTGATCGCCACTTCATGATGCTCATCATAGTCCTCAGTTGACTGGTGATGAGTAGCCAGCCAAACATCACCGAAGGGACCTCTTCCAATTCGATGCCGAAGCTTCAAGGTTGCAGAGTTCATCCAAGGGCTTCTCCCGGCTGCTAAAGCGCTCTCAGGCTCGCCTTCGATGATTTCGTATTCAGAATCATCCGGCTTTCCATCAGTAATCTTTGAAGCCATTTCTGAACCAGAAAATATATAACTTCACAGGTTACACTACCACATAAATGCAACACACACAAACAAAAAAAAATTTAAGCAAGAACTCAATCAAATAAGTCGAAAGTAGATCACAAAGAGAAGATAATCAAATACTAAATGGAACAATGTTAACTATTCTTACGAGCAGATCAAGGTAGCAGAAATGTAGAACAGAATTCCTCAGGGGAGCTCGTTCCGAAACTATATACTATCACCGTAAAATCGCAATATAATGCAATTGAAGAGAAAAGTCAGAAAGCAGATACGTGTATGTATTCTCCACTGTGAAATAAGTTAGCGAAACAAACAAGGGACAAAGACAGCATCGTGGAGAAGTAGAAGAAGAAGAAGCAACACTAATCCATCACAATGAAAACTCAATTACCGCGAGATAGAGTAATCATGACTCAATCAAAGCAATGACCAACATTAAGCAGGAGCCAGATCTCACGGATCAAAAATCGTAAGCGAAGAAATCAAACTGAAAGTTAACTTCGATTTCCAACGAAAATCTCAACTTCGGAAACCAGGAAAAATCAAAGACTGAAGAAAAAGCGCAAAGGTAGAGGGAAAGAGAGCAACCAGCAATGAGGGTGAGAATTTGGGTATAAAAGTGAAATTTCGACGGATTAAAAAGCTTTATGAAACCCTAACACCAGTAATGACGGCGAAGACGAGGGAAAGTGATAACTCCAAGTCCCTGGTGAAAGAGAAACGAAGAAAACAAACAAAAGTAAGAGATGATCATCGGAAACTGAAACAAGTAACTTGAGGAGCTATTAAAAAACGGAGAAAAGAGAACCTGTGCTGTGCTGTGAGTGAGAGAGAGAGAGAGAGAGAGAGAGAGAAGAGGAAGAAGGCGTGGAGGCCCCGTAAGCTGCTTGATGAAACACCGTTGCGTTTATTTCACACCACAACCGCAGGCCCATTTTATTTTGGCTGACTTTTTTTTCAATTTTTTAAAAAAAAAATTAAGAAAATTTAGATTAATGCAAAGTATGTATAAAATGTTCAGCCGCGTAGTAGTGGTGTTGGCCGGGAAATTCGTGGTTGCTTGCTAGATTAATGTGATTTTCTCGTTTTGGGATGATACTTGATCATTTGTGAGGGAGGATGACCAAGTCCTTTGTGCAACATCAATAGTAGTTGCTTGATGAGTAAATAAGTAAAAAAAAATTAAAATTGTCCCACCAAACGAGAGCAATCCTGACCACAGCCTCTAAATCTAGGATGTCTTTGAGGATCAAAGGCAATAAGAAGTGTTTCAATGGTGGTGTTAGTGGAATAAGACTGTTTAATGTATCATCAAATCCAGGTTACTGAGAGATTACGCCACCATACGATGGTCCATGATAGTTGTTTCTTTACCAAAACCATGTAACACACCAAAAATCTTCATGTTTTCCGTAACTTTTGTCGCAATTTAGTCTTTACTCAAACCATGTAAGTTGTATTGTTGTAACACACACCAAATAGCAGCATATTGACAAATAAATTTGAGCTTCGTCGTTGGACCTGAGCCCATTTCCGAAGAGTCCATTTCGTTGTTTGTAAATCCTTTAGGACCTTTTTAGTTAAGTGTCTCGGTCCTTCTCTTTTTACTTCCCAAAGAACTCTGTCATGTACTACTCTTTTGTTCAATCGATAATGATCTATCCGCAACAAATGAAATTGATATTTAATCGACAAAATACGATAAAGAGTTACTTATAACCTTAAAATAAAATTGTTCTTCTTGAACGACGAACAATCCAAGAGACAGAGAGAAGAGAGATTTACAGTAATTTTCTTGTAAATGAGTTTTAGAGACAGAGAATTGCAGGTTAACCAAAATAGGGGGCTAAAAATACTTCTCCATTTAAGAAGGAAGAACCTTCTTTACAATGTCTTCACTGAGAGCAGAGATCTGAGAATCCAGAGCTTTAATGGTTTCTTCCTTCTGCTTCTCCAAACTCAACAGAGCTTCCTGTAGCTCCGCCTCCACCTTCTTCCTTCCTTCCGCTAGCTTCTCTTCAACCTCCACCTGAAAACAAACAATTTCCAATTTTCACACTACCACTCCCGATTTCTTCTTAAAGATCTGAGATGAATGTCCGCTTTTGTTTCTGTACCTGAGTCTCCTTCTTCATCTTGTTAAGCGCGGCGGCGATCTCAGCCCTAGCCGCCCTCATCACAGCGGCGGCTTGTTCGTCGAGCGCCTTCACCTCCGAGGAAGTGTCCTTCACGCTCGCAAGCTTCTCCTTGATGGCACTGTCTCTCTGGTCCATGAAGTTCCCAAGCGGCGAGTAATAGACCTTGTCGAGGGCGAACATCAGGAAGAGGAACTCCACGACGATGATCGGCAGCGTCAGGTTGAAATCGAAGAGCTGCGCCTTCTCCATCGCTTCCGCCATCGACGGGGGAGCGAATGCGGCGATTAGGGCTAGGGATTTCGCGGTGGCGGAAGAGAGTGATAGAGCCTTGCTGCGGAGGTCGGAGGAAGAGACGGATTTGGGAATCTGGGGGAGCTTGGCGAATTTGGGAATCTGGACGCGGCTTGGTTGGTTGGAGGAGAGGGAGATTAAGGGTTTGGAGGAAGCCATAATGGAGTTAGCCATGGCCGCACACAGCTTCGAGAGACGAGAATGCTCAAACTGATCTCTGTAATCTCTTGAGTCTTGAGTGACAGAGAGAGATGAGAGATTTTTCTTTAGGAATGTTATCTCCTCCCTTTACCACACAAATAAGCAAGAGGCTGTGGTGATGAGCTAAAAATGAAAGGAGCGGAAAAAAGATTATAAAAGCCCAAATAAAAATTTAAGAAATGCTTGCGTTTACGACCAAACGCAAACGATGTGCCAGACGAGTTTTAGGCTTTTATTGTTTCAAACGCAATTTTTGTAAAATGTTTAGTTATTCATAAATGAAAAATACACACACATTCAATAAGAAAATTTTCATTGCGTTCAAATGCTTACAGATGGTTAAGAAAAACAGAAACGGCGAAAAGAATGTAGGGGTCAGTCATTTGGAGAAAATACAAACGCAAACAATCATTATTCGTTTTGCACGCACACACACGAGCGTAGTTTACATATGAACATGAAGATTAGGAAATCAAAATCTCTACAAGAACCCAATGAGAATGTTTCGCAGACGATATTTTTTTCATGCTTCAGAGATGAGTTTTTTTCTGTTCCAGACATCTTTCTCTGAATAACACTTGAAACGAAACCTTGCCATGAGTTTGTCAAAGAGTCTGCGGTGGCTCGAAGTGGAAGCAGTCACGTTTCTGTGATTAGTCCCTCGATGACTTGGCGTTGAATTGTAAGAGAGCCAACCTCCTAATACAGTCGCTAGAAAGCCTGGTTGTGTCTGAGGGATTGAGTCAACGCCGTCTTCTTGACCTTCTCTTCCCTTCTTTTTCCAGGTTCCGTTTTTGATCGAGAACCTAGATGGTCTAAAACATGTATCTGTCTCATGACTTGGGGAGATTCCGAGTGATAGAAATCTAACAACATTAGCAGAGAAAGAGAAAAGATTCTTACAGTTTCAGTTGTTTCAAAGAAGAAACACGTGGTTCCTTGCTCTTCTTCTTCATCAGCAAGATGCCGTAGTTTGATATATGACGAATGAATCGAAGCTGAGTTGATGTTATTTTTCAAAAGACACTCAAAAACCATTAGCCAGAATGTAGCTGAAATCGAATATCAAATCTAGCTACCTAGAAAAACTCTACTCTATCAAAGAAGCATATACTAATCGATGCATTTCAACATGACTTTCCTTCAGAACATTTGTTTATCACAGAAAAGAGTCTGAGTAACGAACCTGATCTCCGTCTTTAATGCCCAGTTCAATGAGGTACTCAGCCTCGTTAATCAATTTTTTATCTTCATAGGATAAGCAGAATTGTCCCCATACATGCGGCCTTCATAAGAGTAGTAGTATCATCAAGAAACTTTTAGCAATTATATAGACACAATTCATAAATAAAACAAAAACGAATCAAGAATCAAATGGTACCATGAGATTTTGCCAGGGCCTGTGATCGTTAAATGAGAGAAGGCAGCTTCTACAGCCATCTTGAGCTCCCCTACTGTGGCTGTCTTCAACACTTCAAGACCTACGAAACCATAAAGAAATCACAGTAAACCGAAACCAATCAAAATTCTCTCGGAAACAGTTAATCGCAAATTCGTAGTGAAATTATTCATCACCAATAGTTTAAACTCAAAAATTCACAAGCAAGCAGATGATTATCGTGTTCGTACCAAAGGAAGATCCATCAAGCTTGAGAACAGTGAGTTTGATTGGCTCCTCGGGCATCTGGTTATAATTAAAGCTCCTCCGACGCGGGATTCCGTCGATCAGCCGGAGAGGAGAGAGAGACGCAGCCAAAGACCGGCGTGGAACTTCCATCGAAAAATCAAGAATAAGAAAATTTGATTTTTTCTATCTCCGAGCTAAAACATCTAATTCCAGGTCGTCGGCGCCGGAGAAGGCGAGATGAGAAGTGTAGTTGAGTCAGAGTGGGAGATTGACGCCATGGGAGAGGAAGAGGAAGAGGAAGAGGAAGAGGAAGAGGAGAGAGATAGTGAGAGATAGTGAGAGATACTTTGAAGGGAATCAGGGTTAAGGGATCTCTCTCTGCTTTTTCCCGGTTAGATGTTTTGCTTTTAGAGAGAGCAATAATATATAAATAACTTTTGTTAAATATAATCAAGAAAGTGGTTGAGGTAAACAACAAGCACCCATGGCCTAATGGATAAGGCGCTTGACTTCTAATCAAGCGATTGTGGGTTCGAGTCCCACTGGGTGTGCTTTGATTTACAATCAAGCATTAGTGTGGATATATCCCACTGGGTGTGCTTCTCTTTTTTCACTTTTGGCTTTACAACTGTTAACATTACTTTCACTTTGCATAATTTGAGTATTTTCTTGTCAAGTCTCTGGTCGTTTACCTTTTGTTGAGATAAACAACAGGCACCCATGGCCTAATGGATAAGGCGCTTGACTTCTAATCAAGCGATTGTGGGTTCGAGTCCCACTGGGTGTGCTTTGATTTAAAATCAAGCATTAGTATGGGTTAGTTCCACTGGATGTGCTTTTCTTTTTTTCACTTTTGGCTTTAACCTGTAATTTGTGTATTTTTCTTGTCAAGTCTTCTGCTCGCTTACCTTTTGTTTGGAGCTAAAACAAAAATCTAACATCACCATGAAAACCAATAATTTTTTTTTAGTATCATATGAATGTTAATAGCACCTTCCATTTAGAAAATTTTGAACGCATCTATATTAGCTTCCAACGAAAACTGAATCATCCTTCTCTATAATTTACATACAAAAGGAAGAAACGAGAAAAAGATAAACAAAGGTAAATAAATACCCAAAAAAAAAATCAGTTTCTCCATAATCGAATTATGTTTCGCCTTCTTGAAAATACTAGTTTGAAAAAATGAGGCCTGGTATTATTAATACTACTCTAATTAACCTGCAAAACCGAAGTTGAACATCTACTTGAAAATTACTAAACAGCTTCTCTTTGCATTAAGGCTTTCCTTTGGTTTCTTATCACTAGGCCACTCATGTTTTTGAATGGCTCTTCTTTGTTTAGAGTATTTACCTCCCGATGATCTTATAATATGCATATAAACCAGAGCCGAAGAAACCAAAACACTGTCCAATAATATTCATCTGCGTGAACGAACAAACAAAACCGAAGTAGTGAGATGAAGCAAATGTAGTTGGGCGATTTTTAGGTACGATAGTGTGAATGGGATGGTGAAGAAAAATACCAAGTCGAATGGGAGTCCGCCAAAGAGCATCCAGCCTAGTCCAACGGTGAATAGATCCTGCAACGATGATATAATGTTCAAAGTTTCTGCTTTCGGTTATCAAATCATTAAGACACAAAAACACCTTTCTTCACAAGTCTCATCATTCACAGGATGCACGAGGTTCCTTCTCCTTGATAGATTAGTTTCACATTTTCTTTTGTACAGGAGATATTATAAAGTGAGACCAACCTTCATATTGCCACAAATTGTCTGCGTGAGGGCCGAGTTGAGAGTGGTGTTAAGAAAAATGCTGTAGTTTAAGAAGAAAGCCAACACGCACGAGCAGAACAACACAGCCTGGATGAGAACATAAACAGGAAAAAACATCATCAGTCTTACAAACAAAATGTGGACGGATATGAATACAAGGCAAGAGAGCGAATTAAGGTACCATGAAACCGGGAGATAAGATGTGAGGAAAGTTCATCGTCTTCTCCAAGTCACCGCAAATAAAAGTCCAAATCATCAATATCGGTCCGCATATAATTCCTATCATTGAAAAGAAAAAATTAAAGGAAGTTCAAAGGAAGGAAGTCTAGGGAGATTATGTCAATTTTGATTTCTGTTTAGATTACCATTGCACCACATAAGGCCAAAGCTATTCAAACCACTTGATTTCCCTGGAGAACCAGACGTTAGACTTGAGTAAGAGAGATTTCGAACTAGCAAGAGGGAAATTAGAAAAAGAAAAAAAAAATACAATTTCTGCAGAAAGCGGGTGACTAGTGTACCAGTTCGGGCAATGATTGCTAGATATACTGCTGTTGTTATGTTAGCTAAGAAAACAACAGCATATCCATAAAAGTCAAACGACAAGTCCCTAGCTCCAGCAAACAATGCGCCAAGCAAAATAACGCCAACACTGACATCAAACGTACAAGAGTTTAGTTGTGCATATAAGAACCAAATGAGCATGATTCTCGCTTTAGAGGACTTTTGTTGATGAAGGGAACAGAACAAACATGGAGCTACCATTATCTCTCACATACTCCTAAATCCTGATTCTTTTTTTATTTATATCAAACGCTACAGTACACAGGGAGTTATTTCTTCCTACTGTTACACTCAGTATCTGAATAGTTCCGGAAATTATATAAATTTCAATAGTGGATAGATATCATATATGTACCAACAGAGAAACTAAAATGAGAAAAGTGTGATTCACCTTCCAATGATAGACCGCGTATATCTCTGACCTGTGAGCATGTACTCAATCACCATAGTAAATGCCACCGTGGTACGCCTAAGTGTGGTATACATGGGAACATTTACCCCTCTGATAGATGCCATAGAGGCTAGCTTTCAGGAGATACACATTGAACAAATTTGTGATCAGTTACTATTTGCAGGATCAAACAACAATTGACAGGCTTGTTCAATAAAAAAAATGGTTACCATGTACGTAAGATAGGCCATTGATAGAGGAAGGGTGTGAAACAATGACTTCAATGAAACAAAACTTGAGGCGTTATCAGAATCAGAAGCTGCGAAAGAGATGATCTTTTTGCGCCGCAACGCGTATAGAAACAAGCTAGAGGAAATCATCTGCGGAAACAAAAAAAAGTGTCAAGATACTTAAACGGAGATATGAGTCTTGTGGAGCACAAGAGAGTCTCTGTACAGACCTGAAATAGTGTGATAACGTTCACACAAGGGAACTCATAGGAAGAGAGAGCTGCTTTATTGAACAGCACAAGCATAACTGCGAATCAACGATAAAAAAAACACAAATGTTGAACGAATGTCTGATTAAACATACAATCAATTGCGGATGCATCTTCTGCTTTGCAAATTTGATTTAACCATAAAAACAGTGAACCACAATTACATAAGCATCCTATATGCGATTCCCTTTATACTACTCAACAACGCCATTGTGTATGCAAAATCACTGAGTTACAAAGATTTGTGATCAGAACGGATGTACATATCATGAAACATTAATAACCCAAACACATCAATAAATGTTCGTCATGATTAGCATTTATATCAAACGAATTCCGAAAATGGATTAAGCTATGAACTAAAGATTCCAGCGACGGATATAGAATCGAATCGGAAGAAGAAAAAAACATCAAAATGGACCCAACTACGAAACACGTGTCTGATTAGATGGAACAAGTGAAATCGAGGAGATTACCAGCACAGGCCATGTAAGAAAGAGCAGCGTAAGCGCCACGTTTGGTCATGGCGGATCCTTTGAAAAGCCGGTCGTCGACACCTTTACCGTCGCTATCGTCCTCTACGGCGAGAGGAGGATCGGAAACCGGAAGAACAGGATTCCTTATCGAATTCATGGTCGAGAGAAGTAGACTCTCTCCACGCTCTTCGTCTTCCTCGTTCGCCGTCTCTCTGGCTCCTTGGTTCTCCCCTCAACCTCCAGGACGAAACTCGAGTCAGCGAAAGGAATGATACTGACCGTAGAGGGCACGGGAAATTTGAGCACACCTCTGTTTTTGCAATTGTTATGAAAAAGGAAGGGAATCTTCACGTGTTTCTGGGTCAGAGGCCCAATTTAATTGATAATCTCTGTATATTAAACCCATTAAAGTTTATGGGCTAGATTGGATCCCAACTTTGTTATGACTTAATCCTAACGTGATCGTTTGATAAGTGAATCTCCAGATACTTTCTTTCAATATCTCTCATCTATATAATATTAATATTTTTATTATAATTTTGTGATATAATAAAATTTTAATAGGTATGTAAAAGCATCTTAAAGTTTCTTCAATAAGATACTTTGATGAGATATTCTTCTTTTTTCTTTCTTACTTTTAATTTTTTTTATTGATAAAATACCTTGATTGGTATGGCATCTTAGGTTGTTTAATCTGTTAATCCGAATAAATTTTTCTGATTCATACTGAAGCAGGATAATCAAATCATATTTTTAATATGACTGAAATGGATTCATTATTCCGATATCTGATTCCGATGATAACGAAAAACCGAATAAAGAATACAGTGTAAATAGATTTGTTTTTTCTATATTTGAAAAACCGTACACGCAAGAGAAAGTGGACTTAAGGCCTAGTTTTCGTTTCATGTAAGATCTTTGAATGTCAAATTACTTTAGATGTTTTGTAATAAATCTACGTTGTATTTAGACAGCATCTTGTAAAAGAATCTTTGAATTCTGATTTTGCTATAGTGTTGTCTTCTTATTGTGAAAAAAAAAAAAAAAAAAAAAAAAAAAAAATTCACGAATTTCCAGACCTCACTAAAATATCACCTAAGATTAGTTGATCTCTTACCGATTTAGATCAAGAAAGATTGTATAGCGATGAATGAATGGGGTAGGTTTGTGGTACGAAATCGTAAAATAGTAGTTGAGGAGACAGAGAAGAAACATGATAAGACTTTGGTATTTACAACTTTGATGGAGACAGGACATAAAGCCAAAGCTGTCCAAAACAGCACCCAAACTCTTTTGTAAGTGGTTTTGAGTTAAAAGAGAGATTCATTCACTTCCTCTTTCCTAACACTTTGTTTGTCTCCCTCCGCTCACTCAAACAAACACTTCCTATCCTTTCCCGTTTCCTCCCACGTGCGCCCTCACCACTGTTTTCTTTATATTCTAGACCTTCAATTTTCTAGTGGATTAGGTTTCTTGTCGGTTAATTATGTGACTATTATTAGATTTGGGCACATATCTATAACTTTATCCCTTTTGTACCTGCTGCTGCATAATCCGTTTCCGATCCTAAGATAGGGGAGGGTATCCACAAGTTTTCTTGTAGTGCTCTTAAAATTAATAATCGATAGGCTATGTTAGATGGTATTATACTATTTTGTTTTTATTCTTGTTAGCAAAATTTGATGGTGTTTATAATTGTTGTTGGGTTATGAGTGTGAACGTCGCACATTTGATGGTGTTTATAATTGATTTTTGATTGTTTTTGAAGTTTTGCTACGTTTCTTAATAAAATAATAACAAAACCAGATCGATCCCACGAGCTAGAGTATAAGTGTGAAAGTGGTTCCCACACAAGAGTCGTATATGGTCCTTCAAACTTTTAAAGCCCATTACTTCGGTGGTCGACCCGACACTACTGCACGAGTAGTCACGCACGCACGACTCTGTTCACGTGACATTCACGTTGATATTTCCCCCTTTTCTCTCATCTGTTTGGTTGATCAAAAAAACATGTAGAGACCAACCAAATTTCATATTAATATATGAGATAGACTTCATATTCAAGTGTCACTTTCGCAATCTAAATTCACATATTGCAAAATTATTTCTTAATCGGATTAAGTTTTTAATATCGTGTTAAGCACACCATATATGATATACCTTTATGCCAACATTCTTTTTTCTTAAACTGAAACAAACATATGTCAATGTCAGCCACTCAACTGAAAAATTATATAATATTAGAGTAAAACAGACAGAATTCATTTTAAAATTGTAAAAAAACAGTGTGTTTTGAGTCTATATGGTATTTTGTTGCTTTTGTTATAAACTATATGGGTTTGACCAAATATTCTAATCCAGTTTTATTCAGTAAATCATTTGGGAGAGAGGTGACTAAGTTATGAGTCCGATGCTGTCATGGTATTCAAGCTATATACTAGAAGCTATAAATTCCACAATTTCTTATTGTTACAACTTACAAAAGTAAGACACTTGTTAAAATAAATGTTTTATAAATCTAAAAAGGAACATGTTCCTTCCCAAACAAGGCAGTGTACAGTGTACTCAAGCTCAGGATAGGCAGACAGTTAATAGCCCATAATCATAAGTTGATCCAACTCTTCCCCCAAATATTTGCAACTAAAGTCAAATTCTGAATAGTGAATCAAGCTAGAAATGTATCTAGTGATGGTTGTCTCTTAAAAGGTTAACAAAATTGTGACAAGCTGAAAAAAAATCAGAGTTTGTTATTGGATAACATACTTCTTAAATTCCATTGTTTTCCGTGTGAAACAAATTTTCTAAGAAACATAGAATGTAAACAAAAATATGGGACGTTGTCCGTTCCAACACTAACCAAACTTGTCTATTAATATCCATGTTAGTTGGATGTTGCATGCCTAAATACGTTGAATTATGTGTCCCTTGACGATGCATCTTCTTGTTTCTTAGCAGTAGTTAGTAGTATAAAATATAATTGCACTTTGTTTTCTTAGTACTTGCTTTTGTTTTCTTAATAAGTACGCTGATTGGATATATATATATATATATATATATATATATATATATATGTGAATCAGTGACGCAAACATAGGAAAGTAGATATGTCAACCACATAAAACCAAATCGATTACACATTTTATATGATTAAATATAATTAGTCATTTATCATACAAGGAAGGTTATTTACAAAGTCCATAGATAATATCGATTGTAGTTTTTTTTTCTTCATTTTTCAATATCGTTTGTAGTTCTATTTCGAAATTATATGTACGGTATCGCATTCGCATGCATGCATAAATTGCAAAGAAAAAAAAGGAGTAGTGATAAATCTTTGACCCAAGAAACCATTCTAAGATATTAGTATTTTATATTTGAAAAGCATAACAATTTAGATAAATTAATGCAAAAATGCGTTAGCATCAATGTTGGGATATTGGCCGACCTGAACTTAATCAATGTCGGAAGTCATTTAATTCTCCCAAAAGACAAAGGTCCTTGTTTCTTTTTTCCCCTTCGGAGAACTAGGAACTTTATCACTACATTTCGCTTAATTTGAAAGTCTTAAATTTATAGTACTATGTTAGAAACATAAAACAATACTAACATTCTTTTCCGAGCAAAATTAATCTATTGTTCATTAATAGTTGTATATTTCTTTTCGCGGCTGCTAATCTGCAAAGCTACATAAATAGTATAATCAAACGAATCACTATAATTATTTTCACCCAAAAAATATTCTATTTGGTGAAACGTTATTACAATGACGCTGAGTTTGAATTTTAAATACGATGTTAATATGTATTTGTATGTGTGAGTACATATATATAATAATATAAACATGTTACTGTATATATGTATATTTATGAAAAAGCCATATATCCATCCTTGACTTTTGTACCCTTTCCTTTAACTATAAATAGGGAATACTCACGATCCCCTAATTAAGCACTCATCCAGATAACCTTTTTCCAACGCCAAACCAAAAAAATAAACTTTTATTTTTATCAAAGACGAAGCTGCATTAGAAATGGAGTTGGATCTTGATCTCACTCTTTCACCTCATACTTATTCATCAAAGTTCGGGTTTGACTTTGACCTCAACAAGCATTGTGCGATTGAGGGTGTTGCCTCTTGTTTGGATTCCGAAAAACTGCGTTTTAGGGAGATGTTTGGATCGGAGAATATCGAAGAAGATTGTCATATGTTGCCAAAACCGCGTTTGTTTTCTCTGAATGGCCAGCCAAACGAAGAAGATGGAGATCCTTTGGAATCCGACTCTTCCATTGTTTACGAGTGAGTAACTAACTATATATTTGACAATAATTAGATTAAACTAATATATTTTGCTTTTATACATAAAAAAAAATGACTTATTAGTTACACTAGATGGAGAGGCAAGTGAATTATTTTAACAAAACAAATAATTTTGATATAGTGAGGAGGAAAATAGCGAAGTCGTGGGATGGCCACCGATAAAGTCATGTATGACAAAGTATCATAATTATCGTCATTATAGTCGTAATCACCCATATCACCATCATGGTAGGAGGACCAACATATCTAATCCAACGGCAACAATTGAAAGAGTTAGACCATCATCGCCGTCATCATCGCCGTCATCATCATCGTCAACATCATCGAGACCATCAGTGTATGTGAAGGTGAAGATGGACGGTGTGGCAATAGCAAGAAAGGTGGACATCAAGCTTTTTGACTCTTACGAGTCCCTCACTAACTCCTTGATCACCATGTTTGCCCAATGTGAGTACTAATCAAGTATATATAATAATGTATTATAACGTAAACCTATAAGCAATTGAAAAAATTGCATAACCATTCAGGAAGAGTCTTCTAAATATTGAATCTACTTTTGGTTTATCAGGCCAAGATTGTGATAGAGAAGATACAAACTACACATTCACCTTCCATGGGAAAGAGGGTGACTGGCTATTACCAGGAGATGTTCCATGGAAGTATGTTTACTTCTCTATATCTAATGCTTCAAATTTCAACCTATTTTTCAAAAGAAATATAGCTCAAGCAAAATGAAGTTTTTAGTACTTGACTCTCTTTTTTTCAGGATATTGAAATACTTGATTTGGTTTTGCAGGATCTTTGCTGAATCTGTTCATCGAATATCAATAACTAGAGATTGTCGGTGTGCCTATACAAAACTTTTGTTTTAAGGATGAAAGTTCAAAGCGGACTATTATTTTGTAATTAAAATGTCTATCAGATAAGAAATTTCCCCTTTATATGAAATTCAATGACTGTTAGCGGATCAGTTTCGAAGAAACCTTGAAGACTTGCCTAAAATTTCAGGTGGAATATGGGAAAAATTCTTTAGTCGGCAGAAAAGTAATAATATCTCCGGAGATACACTCATGCAAAATAACTAAGTAAGAGAATACGAGTATATTATTAAGCCCAAAAGAGGAGAAACTGTGAGAAACGTTCTCCTCGATATTTCTAAAACATAAAAACTCTTCTTTTGTTACATCTACAAACTTGCCGGATTAAACGATTATATGAGAATTAACTATGATTTTTTTTTCATATTTGATTGTATTGTGAAATATTGAATGATTGTATTTTTAAAAAGTGGCTATAATAAAAATCTGGAAGACGAAACTGAATATATTTCTGTTTCTAAATCATTTACCAATCAAATTAAAATATTTACGAGTTTAAAGCTTAAATAATAAATCTTTTGTGTTTTTACAAATAAGTGAGAAAAATATGAGACATTCTTTTGAAAGTCTATTGGAGTAAAATTAATTTAATTGTTAAATTAGTACAACTAAAACCAATAAAAATAAATAATATTATTATTTTTGCTGACACAATTTTTTTTAAAAAATAACATTTTTCATATTGAATATTATTAATCTTATCTTCAAAAATGTAAACTAGGTAGAAAGATTATTAATCTAATTTTATAGTAGATGAAATAATGACAAACAACACAGATAAAAAGAGATGGGAAAAAAAGACATTTACAGTGTGTTTGTTCAGTTTCGGACACACGGCTCCGTCAATTCCGTTTACAAAGTTTCGCATCTTATTTAGATAAACGGCTATCATCGTTCCACGTCATCCTTGACTCGAACACTCCTCTTAAATCATCTCTCTCTCTTAAGCCACTTTCATTTTGACTCGTTCGGTGAATCTGTCACCGCCAATAGTCGTATTGGAGATCTTCACCTTCTTCATAGATCTCAGATCCCTACTCCGTCTCCTACGCCGGAAAACACACCTTCAACATATCCATCGCCGTAGAATACATCGTTTCTATCTTCTACCTTCCCACCAATCTCTCTCCCCGCAGATCTAGTCAAATAAACTCTCGCATCGGTATTTTTTTTAAGAATATTTCCACCAAAATTGAAAACTAAAAATCTATTTCAATTTCAAATTGATTCTTCCCGAAATTCCATCAATTTCTCAACCAATTTGCTCTGTTTTCTTTGTTGGTGTTTGGGGGTTTTTGAAGAATTTGCATTATCCGAGAAATTCGAATCCCTACTAGTAGTGAGTGAATCGAATCAATGGCGCTGAGCATACGGAAAGCGATCGGGGTGGTCAAGGACCAGACGAGTATCAGCATAGCGAAGGTAGCGAGCAACGTGGCCCCAGATCTGGAAGTCGCGATCGTGAAGGCGACGAGCCACGACGACGATCAATCGACCGAGAAGTACATCCGCGAGATCCTTAGCTTAACCTCACTCTCCCGCGGCTATGTCCACGCCTGCGTCACCTCCGTCTCACGCCGTCTCGGGAAGACGCGCGACTGGATCGTCGCTCTCAAGGCCCTGATGCTCGTCCACCGTCTCCTCAACGAAGGCGACCCACTCTTCCAGGAAGAGATCCTCTACGCCACTAGACGAGGTACGAGGATTCTGAACATGTCTGATTTTCGCGATGAGGCTCATTCTAGCTCCTGGGATCACTCTGCTTTCGTTAGGACATACGCTAGTTACTTGGATCAGAGGCTTGAATTGGCTCTTTTCGAGAGAAAAGGGAAAAATGGTGGTGGTAGTAGCAGTAGCCATCAGAGCAATGGGGACGATGGATATGGTCGGTCCAGGGATGATTTTCGGTCTCCGCCTCCAAGAACTTATGATTATGAGAATGGGAATGGTTATGGTATGCCTAAGAGGTCTCGTTCTTTTGGAGACATGAGTGAGATTGGTGGAGGAAGAGACGAGAACAAAACGGTTACTCCTCTAAGAGATATGCCTCCCGAGAAGATTTTCGGGAAGATGGGTCACTTGCAGAGGCTGCTTGATCGGTTTTTATCCTCTCGACCTACCGGTTTAGCCAGGAGCAGCCGGATGATCCTGATCGCGATGTACCCGATTGTGAAAGAGAGCTTTGGGCTTTATGCTGACATCTGCGAGGTCTTGGCTGTTCTTCTCGACAAGTTTTTCGATATGGAGTATACGGATTGCGTCAAGGCCTTTGATGCTTATGCTAGCGCGGCTAAACAGATTGATGAGCTCATTGCGTTTTACCATTGGTGTAAAGACACAGGTGTGGCGAGATCCTCTGAGTATCCCGAGGTTCAGAGGATCACGAGCAAGTTGTTGGAGACACTAGAAGAGTTTGTGAGAGATAGAGCCAAGAGAGCCAAAAGTCCCGAGCGGAAAGAGATTGAAGCTCCTCCTCCTCCTCCTACGGTTGAGGAGCCAGCGGTTGATATGAACGAGATCAAAGCGCTTCCTCCTCCAGAGAACTACACTCCTCCACCTCCACCTCCACCCAAACCAGAGCCGGCTAAACCGCAGCAACCGCAAGTAACTGATGATCTGGTTAACCTGAGGGATGATGCCGTCACTGCTGATGACCAAGGGAACAAGTTTGCTCTCGCTCTTTTCGCGGCTCCTGCCAGTAGCAACGGGAAATGGGAAGATTTCTCATCCGACAACGGCGTGACGTCGGCTTGGCAGAATCCAGCAGCAGAGCTCGGGAAGGCGGATTGGGAACTGGCATTGGTCGAGACAGCTAGTAATCTAGAGAATCAGAAATCAGCAATGGGAGGTGGTCTAGACCCATTGTTGCTAAACGGGATGTATGACCAAGGAGCTGTGAGACAGCATGTGAGCACCTCGGAGTTAACCGGTGGAAGCTCAAGCAGCGTAGCGCTCCCTTTACCGAGTAAAACCAACAGCCAGATACTGGCACTCCCTGCACCTGATGGAACGGTTCAGAGAGTGAACCAAGACCCTTTTGCGGCTTCCCTAACCATCCCGCCTCCTTCGTATGTGCAAATGGCTGAGATGGACAAAAAGCAACATCTACTGACTCAGGAGCAGCAGTTATGGCAGCAATACCAGCAAGAAGGAATGAGAGGTCAAGCTAGCTTGGCTAAGATGAGTCCAGCCCCAGCCTCAATGCCTTATGGGATGCCGCCGGTTAACGGAATGGGACCGCCGCCGATGGGGTATTACTACAACAACCCTTACTGATTTCATTTTATTTTTGTTCCTTTCCTTACATATATATATATATATTATTTTTCGACCAATATACAGATGATATCTCATATTTCTCGTGTTATAATCCGGTTTGTTCTTGTTATTCATTCCGGTCTTAATCCCGCTTGAGCTTGTGAGACTTTGCCCCTTTTGAGTTTGATTAATAAAATCATTAATATTTTTTTTTCTCGAATTTATTTACTTGTTGTAAAACATTGGATTCTTATGAGATCGTCTTTGTTGTTTCCTTGTTTATTCTTTCTACAACTTAGCTTGGTTAGGTTTGCCCGTTTGGTACAAATAATTATTACTATTTGTTGTTTTGCTTTAAACGTATTTGTCGATTTCTGATCCTCTCTTGTATTCAAACTGGCTATGGAACAGAATTCATCTTCTCTTGTCTATCAGTTTTCTAAATAAATCATTCTTTTTCGATGGTGAAAGCAAGAAAAGTAAATATTACCTGAACATTAAAACGAAGTAGCAACTAAACCTACTAACGAACAAAATGGCATCATCTTTTTCAAGGTTTTTATATACTAATTGGTATGATCAAACGTTTTCGTTTCCATACCGATATGTTCCAAACATAGAAGACTTTATTTAGTAAACTGTTGAATCTCCATTCGAGGATCTCGTACACCGACGTGCATATCTATATGCTCATTTTCTTTCTGTTACATTTGGGAGTGATAATGAGGTGAATCAAAGTATACTAATCGATTATGCAAGTTTAAGCGATTTCTCAACAAAATCATAATCATACATCGCAAACTAATAAAAAAGCCACCGACATAAATTATATGACAAAAAGAGAGTTACCAATATATGTATACAACTTTCACTAAACAAGATTTCTTTAATCGGCTATCACGCTTGTAGGTGTGAACTTTTTGTGATTTTCAAGTAAATGTTACATATATATTTTCTGGAAAAGTAAAAGAAAGAAAGCACGGGCAAGACGATGATTGTGGGTGGGTGTTCTTTAAGCGACAGCCAAACTCAAGTGTTGACGAATCTAAACCCCATCTTCCGCAAACTTAGACCCCATTTTTTTGGACTTTGATTTAATCTTATATTAGTATAAGGAAGATGGCATAGTTTAGATAACAAAGTTGATAATCAAATACATTATCCATTTCAATTATCTAGGATCTAGCTACTCTCTATCTGCAGTTATAAAATAATCATATTTAAATATAGTCTACAAGTCAAAACACTGGAAAAATCTGTGCATGGCATCCGTTTCGTTGTCCATTAAATATCTTGATTCGCCATTTAATTTTCTTAAATACAATATAACAAGTATTCAAGGTTTTGGGTGTGGCCGATTAATTCTATCTTTATGAGGATGATATTCGAATTGCACACGTCTGACTCACTTTGAAGGATAATGATAGACTGGGTTTTTGTTTTTCCCAGCTACTCATTTTAGATTACAATTATTTGTTCAACTTTAAAAAAAAAAAACACACACACAAAAAATCTAAAACTAAATTTACAACAATGCCATTACAGAACTATTCACGCACCACAGGCCGAGTCATTAAACAACACGCTCTTAGCCATACCCAACAACGGCTCGAGAGACTCGGGAGAAAACTTCCTCGCGAACAGAAACGGATCATTCCGCTTGATCGCGGACCAATCTGAACCGTTGATTCCATCCTCACCGTATCTCGGTTGAGTATTCCTCAGCCGCACGATCAGCTCAGGCACCACTTCCTCTGCCTCGTACATCCGCGGGTGACCTCCGTCGTTGATGGTCCAGTCCACGTGAGTGAGCGTGGCGGGTACACACCCGCGTGGGTCCCTCATATTAAGAAGGGTAGGAAAGTAATTTTCTTCGGGATAGCACGTGTCTTCCCGCACGCACGTCTTGTTGAACTTCGCCCAGATTCTCCGGTCACGCGCCACCACACGCGCGTGCCTCCGTTTCAAAACCCAGAACTGAGACCCGATCCGAAACTCCTCGAGCCTCACTTCAGGCAGCATCGCGATTGGCCCACGCGCCGCCCATCTGTCGAACTGCCACGGCTCGTCCTTGAGTATCTCGATGAAGCTCTTGCGAGACGAGACCAATGTCTTGTAGGTGAAGTCAAAGGAGCGAATGGGCACGCAGGAAGGTGAGATCAGGGCAAACATGTAATTTTGTGGATCATCGAGAAGGGCGTATGCGATTAGCCGACGCGCCGCCGCTGCGAGAGTGGGTGTGTATCGTTCCGAGTGTTTCGAGTGAATTACCCGGTTCGCGAACACGCCGGAGAACGGCGGGTCGTAATCTCGGATCGGATCCGCGTGAACATATACATTGAAAAGTTCCTTGGAGCTTCCATCGAAGAACATCTCCCACAGAGGCGCAAAAGGAAGAGGCGCCGTCGTTAGATACATAAAAGCCAATTTTCGGGTCGATCCGGGAGGCTGATTCGGGTTAACCCGAGAAGCGAGTCGGAGAAGCGGTTCGTCGTCTTTGGGAATCGGTTGTCGAATGGGAATAGCCGGAGAAGAAGCGTCGGGGACATTTCGAGTGTAGAGGGAGAAGACTGAGAGAGAGCGGAAACCAAATTCCGGTGAGACTACGCCGGTTACTTCTCTTTGGACTGTGAAGATGATGGCAACCGGAAGACAGAGAAATAAAGCGCAGAAGAGAGGAAACAACGTCGGAGATATCATCTCTCTCTCACCGGAGGATTAAAACCTGTCACTGCTTTTACTTTTTAGAGAGAGAAACATTTGGTGATAATTTTTATTTTATTTTCAGAGTGAGAGAGTGGGATTTGGTGCAACTTGTATGTTCAATATCTTTCTTCTTTTTATTTTACATCAGATATATATATACTCCGTATTCGTTGGCTTACATTACATTAGGAAATGGTGTTTAATTTTCAGCACTAACTATTGCAATATTCAATTCTATGGCATTTCGTGTTTGTAATTTACAACTCTATAAAGAAAGAATATTGTTTTGGAGTTGTAACGTTCTCAAATTTTCTGCCCTATAACCCCCACATATAGTATATGTATTCTTTTTGGTCAACGTTCATATTTATCCTTTTCTTGTGCTTGTCAGTTTGTCATATATATATATATAAATCGACTAAATCATAGGGTGGGGGTGATTGTATACGAATTTATTCGTTTATTATAGTGTAAAAGCAACAATTAAAGGAGTCATAAATATTCGATTGTGGACAGGTCCTAAGTCTTACACGTGGTATGATGGAAACCGTTGGATAGTATACTCTCTATGACATCACGTGGCTGCGTGAATTTTCGTAATCGATCCGTTTTAGGAAACATTTTCATCTCGAATGCAACAGCTTTGCTGGATACGAGTTACCGTACCGTGTGTCCACGTGGCCAACATGCATAAGATTGGGCCTCAAATTTTTGATCTTTTGGGCCTTGAGGAGGGACTTACGAGTTCCAGTTTAAGTTAGCGATTTAGAAAGTGTCTTAAAATGCTGCCATTTTCAGAGCTTTATTTATTTTTATTTTTATTTTTATTTTGACATCAGAGCTTTATTTATTTAGTTCGTCAGATCATGTCAATTCAGAAATTTTACTTTGTCGTCATCGTGACTGTTTCAGTGTCAGATGAAATTAATGGTAAAAGGTTAGAAGTGGTACGAAAGAAATTCTCAAGCTTCTTCTTTTTGTTTCTTTTATTTTTTACTTCAACCAAACAAGTAAACTTAAATCTTTCATTGGATTCGATAGATATTTATCTGGTAAAATAAATATTGTTTTAATATCACAAAATAAGAGTGTACCATCGCTATTTTTTATACTGTTATTTTTTACCATTTTTTAGGTAGAATATTCTAGTGCTATACCATTTATTGTTCTTTTCTAACACTAAAAAGTCTTCACCATAAAAATAAAAATAAAGTCTTTACCATTTTGTGCTGTTAATTAGAGTCTTAGGCCCATGTTGATTAGTAAGTTTGTAGGCAGCAAAGTCATTCTTTTTAGAAATGTAATTACAGCGAATGTACGAATACGACCGCCAATATCTTAACTAACAAATAAATATCTGAGATGAGCCCGTTTGGACTTGGATAACTTTAGGTTTAAGTCTAGTCGAGCTCGGTCAAGTTTCAAAATTATAAATTATTAATTAAACTAATCAGTAATCACTCAATATTGCATTTGCATAAATTACAAATTCCACACGGATGAAAATTATAACACCATTATTTAAAGAGGAAACACGAGTTTGACTTTACACAAAACTTTTATATGAAAACGTAAATAACAATTGGTGTGAATCTCAAACGCAACGCTATAGCGAATGAAATAGTTTGGCATCTAACGTGGTAATCTTACCGATAACATTGTGGCAATGAAGTTTAACATTAAGATCAAGTAGAAAAAGGTCAAAACAACAAAAATTAAAAGATGTCGATTTACTCTAAGTTCCACCACACTTTGGAGGTGGTATACATATAATTTAGGGGAATGCTCTGTCTTTTTAATACTATAATATTATAGTATAAAATTATTGGACTGTAACCCTATAGAGAGTAGGCCGGACCATATAAATCATAGAGCAGAGAAAATGAAGGGTACAAAACCGGAGAGAACCGGGCCGGACCGGACCGGACCGGACCAACTGACAAGACTATCTCTCTCCCCCACACTGAAATTATTGAGTAAGTGAGAGGAGGGGAAGAAAAACAATCTCTCACTTTGTCTTTTCTCTCTCATAGAAAACATAGAAAGTGGTGGAAGATGCCGAGGCCAGGGCCAAGACCGTACGACTGTATCAGAAGAGCTTGGCATAGTGACAGACACCAACCCATGAGGGGTTTGCTCATCCAAGAGATTTTCAGGTCATCTTCTCTCTCTCTCTCTCTCTCTCTCTCTCTCTCTCCCTCCCTTGCTCTGTATCTATATGTGTGTGTGTGCATGTGTCCACTCTATGTTTTCTTCAGCTCAATTATTCTTTTGCAACTTTTTGTAGGATTGTTTGTGAGATTCACAGCCAGTCCACCAAGAAGAACACAGAATGGCAAGAGAAGCTCCCTGTGGTTGTCTTGAGAGCTGAGGAAATCATGTACTCCAAAGCCAATTCTGAGGTTCCCTTCTGTTACATTTTAAATTTCTCAATTTGGGGTTTTGTTTGAATCCTCCAAATCTCTCTTCTTTCTTTTCTGCAAAGGCTTGTTTCTCAAATAGTATTTCGATTTTTGTTGTTGCGGAACAAAGAACCAAGTCACTATTTAAGTCAGCGACCCTTTTTCATGTATTGTCCTCTTTGAACAGTGAGACTGATAGTCTTACTGGTGGTTTGCTCACATCTCGTAATCAACATTGAGATTTAATGTCATTGTTTATGGAGTTGAAGGAGAGAATCTAGATTTGTAGCAGACTAATGTTTTCATTTGGAAGATTAATCAAAGTACTTGTTCTTGGATTGATGTTAGGCCGAGTATATGGACATGAAGACCCTTTTAGACCGTACAAACGACGCCATTAACACCATAATCCGACTCGATGAAACCACGGAAACAGGGGAATTTCTTCAGCCTTGTATTGAAGGTACACTCTACATTCGAATTCTCCGGGACTATTATAGTCTCAGACAGATATTAGTGAGAAAACTCCTGTTTTCTTTCTTTCTTTGTAGCTGCATTGCATTTGGGCTGCACGCCAAGGAGAGCCACAAGGAGCCAACGGAACATAAACGCAAGATGTTATCTTAGCCAAGACTCAACTAACCTGGACGCCATTCTCTCACCGCAATACCAAGTTTTCATGAAACCAGACAACTTTGCTGCAAAGAATCTTCCTGTCATGACTTTTCAGAAGGAAGAGAAGCGGGTCGACAAATGCCCTGTCTCCAAGTACTCAAGCTACCCTTTATGCTATTCCATCAGGGTTCCTTCTTCGCCGACCTCTAACGATGTCACTGACTCGTGCAAGTCCAAGAACAGACCGGCGAGTACTGTCGTAGATGCAAGAAACGGCATCACCTTTGGTGGGTGTGATCTATCTTTGCGCTTAGGTCCTCTCGGAGATGTCAGATCTCCTACTCAAAAACGGAGTAAGATCAGCAGCAGCAACAACAATAACAGCTGAATAAGGAGAGCAGCATGATTAGGTCTTTTTTTTTGGTTCCTCTGTAGTTTCTTAGGTGTTTTGTGTAGATGTAAATAGGGAGATGAGAACATGCAAATGAAGCAAAATGGGTCTGAAGTCTTCTTCTCGTGCATTAATCTCGAATCATCAGACTTCAATCTACTTTTTAGTTGCACAATTCTACATCTGTAATTGGATTCTCCACCGTAATTGTCGAAAGACGTTAGTTAAACTCTCTTCCGATTAATGGGTCCAATGCCGCGCGCGCGGTTCTCTTTTGTGATCGGAGCTTCAGTTCCCGTCGCTGGTCAACAGATCCTCCGGCGACCGATTATGACTCTGGCTGGCTCTTCCAATATGGGCTTCTCTGGGCCAACGGATCATATTGAAATCATAGGCCCATTTAGTAGCCAACCCACTCTATATGGGCCTACATTCTAATTACATCGTGCATAAATAATAAGACCAACACTCAAAGAAAAAACAATATCTCTCACCGCAAATCTATGGGCTTCTCTGGGCCAACTGATCATATTGAATTCAGCTTAGGCCTATTTAGTAGCCGAACTACTCTATATGGGCCTACATTCAAATTACATCGTGCATAAATAATAAGACCAACACTTCGAGAAAAAACAATATTTCTCACCGCAAATCTATTATGTCATTGTTCTAGTGAAACGCAGTATAAAAACTACCATTCCACGATCTCACCGCAGTATAAATCTATTTCAAAACTCCAAGGAAATCTACTTTAGGTGATTTGTATTTGCAAGTTGTGATGCTGTACAGAAAGAATGTTTATGAGACACGATTAAAGAAAGCTATGTGGTATATATATAAACGAATTAAGCTTAAAAATGTTTTAATTGTCCGTTATTTCGTTTGCGTTTTCCGTAAAGATAGTTTTATTTTTTTGTTTCTGACACAAACGTAACAAATTTGTGAGAGATTTATGGTTCTATAATTATTTTAACAGGAAATTCGAGTGACCTTAATCCTCATATTGCAAAAAAAACATTACACAATATTATAAATTAAAAGTACTATAATTAATCCAGCTGTACTACATTAGACTCGAATTTGAATCTAAGAAGAAAAATCTTAGATGCAAAAACTATCTCAACAACCAAATCTCTTGTACAAATATGACTTTCTTGAGTTATAGAAATGCACTAGCACATATTATAACTTTTAACAATATATATTTTTGTTATTATAAAACCATTTAAACGATTTCAGTTTTAGATGTATATATATTTCAACTAATTCCTTCATAGCTTGGAATACCTTGTCATTTAAGATTTCACCCAACACGATTCTTTGATCTCGAGACTTTTTTTTGTCATCAGCATTTTTCCAATGAGTCCATTGTTGAAAATGGAAAAGTAGGATTATAAAAAGAGGTAAGCTTTTTGTAATTTACTAATTTCCTCACAAAAGTAACTTCTCATTGGATTTTGAGTAAGGCTTTTCTCTACCTTGCCCATTATTTTATACTTGAGTACAAGAAACAAAGTAATATAAATAATGTCTTACCTAAAAGTTGAGCCAAGTAGTTTAAATTTAATTAAATCGGTGACCAATTGACTCTCTACGTATTGGTTTGACACGAAAAGGACTGGTTCTACTCGATTTAAATTATTAGTTTTGTTGGAATTAAGCGATCCATTATGGGCATTATTGATCAATTAGGTAACAATTTATAATTAAAGATGGAGAGATATCCCAGTTATACGTTGACGGCTTCCACGTTCATGATGATATCAAAAGAGATCATTCGTACGATTGTAGTGGAAGAGACATGACAAAACTATACCGATATGTTAAGATAAGATTTTTATTTTTTTTCTATAATTAACATGTTAAGATAAGATATGCTGATTCTTGTAAACACACATGCCTGCATTAGTAATAATGTATGCATTCATAAAACCATGATTTAGTTGATACATGTATGATGTATGTATGTGAATACATGTAATAATGTATGCAACGGAATAAATTACACAGTATTAACAATATGCAGACAATAAATTATTTTTATTCACCTAATGCAATTCGTTTGGTAGATGCATTAATTCGTTTGTCTTGTCGTATACAAAGTGTAAATTTATGGCTTGGAAAATGCAAATATAGATAGTATTGTTTCGTTATTCTTATATTTTTCATATGTAGACTTATATGGTAAAGGTCGATATATCGACAATAAGCACAAACTGAATAAGAATATGGTGTCCTTTTTAGAAAAAAAAGAAAGTTTAATCAAACATGTTTAAAATGTTTTATACTACCTGCGATGTGAATCATGTGATGAGACAGCTCATTATGGGTTGCTTACTAGTTTATACATAATAGAGTTTTCTCTACGCATTTTAAGAGAATATTAACAAGGGTAACGATTTGATGAGATAACAGTAAATAGATTAATTATGGCAACAAAAATGAGACTAGCGATTTGTCATGGTGACGTACCACGAACATGAATTAATAATATCTAACAAAGAACCTAAATGCGTAATTATACAAATAGTGATAAAATAAAGGACCATATTCAAATGTTACTTTAAAAAGTTAATTATTCTTCTTATAAGAAAATTAGTATTCATTTTCCATTAACTGCTTTGTAGATCTTTAGGTAGCTCTTTCTTTTTTGTGGAAAGGAAAACAATGTGTGTGAGTGTGAACTCAAACTCTCTATCTCCTTATTAGTTTTGTAATAGAGACAATATAAACTTCCTTTCGCAAATTAAGAAAATTGAGTTCACATTTTTATATGTATTTCAAGAATCCAAAATACACCAGTGTCTCGTTTTCCCGTACCTAAACCTTCTACGAGCAGTTACATACTATTTTGCTTTGAGAATTAAAATTTGCATTTTGACGTTTAAAATCTACATGGTTAGGTTTACTTCAGTATTTCATTGAATACGTAAATAATTAAAACTAGCCATACGTTAACTAATACAGACACCATTAAAATAAAATATAATGTCTGTACATTAAACAAGCTCTAGAATGCTTATAAATCAACAAGTCATTTACAATCCATATATATATATATATATATATATATTACAGAGACAAAAAAAAACATTTAAGATCATAGAGTTTTATAAGTAAAATGACTTATAAAATTGGAAAGAAAAAGACTTCTATAAGAAGATGAGAACATAGTTATAACATATATTTATATATAAATGCATATAACAACATATAAATCTGTAAATTATAATACTAATATATAATGGAAGATGCATGTTTGAGGAAGTTGCATTTAAGGTATAGGGAGCGTACTTAAAGACCTCTTGTGCTGTCACTGTTTAGGCCACGTCGAATCGAATCACTCTGATCCGTTACTCTTGCGTTGCTGCATACTATTATTTGATTGATTTATGGGTTTTATAATTTAGCGCTTCCATATTTTGTTTCTAATATTGTAATGAGGAGTACACTTGGCAATCTACCAACTAACTTCAGAATAATTTATATAATTGATATGATTTGAATGGGCGTAGATGATTCCGGGTCATTAAAACGCAGTTAACCCCCAACTGTATTTGCATTTGAGCAATTAATTAAGATCTTTTTAGATAAAAAGATAAAAGCATTATTATATTGGCCCCTCCGGAGGATCTGTGGATGCAAGAGTTGAATATTTCTCTACCCCTCGTATATCAATAACATTAAATACACGATCAGATGTTTGAATTGGTTGAGAGAAAGAACAAAACTTAGTAATTGTTTTCTTCTAGTTGCAATTTTAAATGGTGGACAAGTTAAAACATACTTCAGGTTTTGCAAAATTGTTATTTTAATATTTTATTTTTGTTTCACAAAACAAATACATCTTTTTAAGGTTTTAGTTTTTTTTCCCCACAAATAGTATCGTATTGTTTACTGGCATTCGATTACGTTAGGCCGTTGAAAAAAAGTTTGATCTTCCTGTAAAGAGATTTTACGATTAAGTCAAACCAAACACACGTCGGTCGGTCGTTAGAAAGGAGTAGTACTTTGGTCCATTTCCTCGACTAGGGGTAAATTGGGGATTTCGACATTAACCCCTTTGGTTGGAAAGTACACGGGAAGCGTCTGTCTAACTGCCAGCTGGCTTCCGTACTTCCGTCTTCCCAAAAAAACCTTAACCTCTCTCTGACTCCCAAATACAAGTTTTCACACTTCCCCACACGTTCCTCTATTTTCTTTTCCAACCAAATTCTTACTTATTTTCTAAGTTTTGTGATTTATCTTTTCGGATCTTTTACATTTAACCATGGAAAGTGTAGGTTAGGTATCATCTGTTGACAAAAAAAGTGGTTTGTGTACTGATTCATCCGTCAAACTAGACACAAAAACCCACGTTTTGACGTTGGCTGATCCATTCCCTATGACTACATAAACAAAAATAAAATTATCTGAATTACAGTATGTCATATGATAAGATAAACAAAAATAAGAAGAAGATAAACAAAAAGGAGAAATTCGCCGGTTGGTATTCGTTTAAGGGCCCTTCATTTAAAGCAGAGTAATGGTTTTCCACAGTTTTTTCATTTATTATTGATATTTTAATACCAATATAATTTATATTTTCAGGTGAAAATAAATCCACTAGTTCTACCAAAGTTGAGACTTTTCAACTAATGAGAGGCAAAACTTACTTAATTTTAACCGAAATTCAAGTTATTTGAAAAACATAATTGTAGCAAGTGATGATCTATCTAATCCGTCATATGAATGCAATTATGCAAACGCAGCAATTTAATTTAGCCACACAACTAAACACGGTACAATTTTAAGCAATCAAAAATTCTGTTTATGTTTCAAACATCCCACATATTTAATACTACTAAAAAAATAATCGTCATTACATAATGTTTAACTAATGTTTGCCTTTCTAATTCTGCATTTACTTATGATCAACAAATTTCTGCAATCCTTATAATGTTTAACTAATGTTTGCCTTTCTAATTCTGCATTTACTTATGATCAACAAATTTCTGCGATCCTTATGCGACCAATAATTAGATCGGTCTTCTTCTTCTTCTTCTGCTTCTTCTTTGAAAAGTCAAAAGTCACAAGGGTTCGGAAAATTTAGAACATGTTTGGTTGAAAAGAAGAAATAGACCACAAGTGGTCGGATCTGTCCAAAAATAATTGTGACGGTCACAAGAGGGAAAAGATAAAAAGGAAACGGATTTGAAGGAAATGGGCTCAGAGAGATTTAAGACAGTCGCATCTCTCTGCTTCTACTCCTCTCTCTCTCTCTCTCTCTCTCTGTTTTAACCCCACTTGTCGTCTTCCTCTCTATCAAGGATCGAAATCTTACATCATTGAATGTTAGACAGAGGGGCAAAAACAAACCCGACTTTTCCAACCCCTAAAATAATCCAACTTCCTTTTTCTTCCCATTTTCTGTTTTAATTTCTGGGTTTTAATCGATTTCGCTCCTTTCTCCTTCTGCCGTCTGAAATTCGAAGGAAAGTTTTGAGCTTTGTAACAACGCGAAGGCGAGTTCTTCTTTCTCTGTTTCATTCTACTCGACTTCTCTCCCTCACAGAATCTTCTTCTATGGTTTTTGTGATGAATCTCGGAGGAATCAGTTTCCATTTACAGATACATACTCTTCACCTGTCAGGGCTCTGAGATTTGTCTTTTTGCATCTTTCTGGGAGTATTATTGTTTTTTTTTTTTTGTTTCTCAGATCCATTGACCTGATCCACATACACAAAGTTTAGGTCTTTTTTAAGATTTATTTCTTGTCCGGTTGTGTAAAAAATTCTGGGTTGAAGCAAAAGCCATGAGTGGCGGCTTCTTCATCGTCTTCTTAACATGTCTGGCTTTCTTCCCGGATACTCTGCTTGCCGGTGTAGCGTCCATTGGGAGCATCCCTCCAGGGTTTGGAGGATCTCAGATGAATTACATCAACAACAACGGTCTCTTCCTCGAATCCAAAAACTCAGCCTTTGGTTTCGGTTTCGTCACCACACCAGCTTCCGTTACTCTGTTCACACTCAGCATCGTCCACAAAAGCAGCTTGAAACTCATCTGGTCGGCGAACAGAGCTTCCCCTGTTTCGAATTCCGATAAGTTCCAGTTCGAAGACAACGGAAATGTGGTGCTGCGCAGAGAAGAAGGAGGATCCGCCGAGGTTTGGAGATTGGATAATTCGGGCAAAAATGCTTCAAGAATCGAGCTCCGTGACTCGGGGAATCTCGTTGTTGTTTCCGGTGACGGAACTTCGATCTGGGAGAGTTTTGATCATCCCACGGATACTCTGATCACGAATCAGACCTTTAGAGAAGGCATGAAGCTCACTAGCAATCCTTCTTCGAGCAACATGACTTATGCTCTTGAGATCAGATCAGGAGATATGTTTTTATCTGTCAACAGCTCCACTCCTCAAGTGTATTGGTCCATGGGAAACGACAAAGATAGGATCATTAACAAATATGGCCTAGTGACTTCATCGTCTCTCGTCGGGAATTCGTGGCGGTTCTTTGATCAGAAACAGGCTTTCTTATGGCAGTATATATTTTCAGAGAATAAAGATGATAACGCGACTTGGATCGCGGTTTTGGGAAGCAACGGTGTGATCTCCTTTTCAAATCTTGGGAGTGGTTCGTCTGCGGCTGATTCTTCGACTAAAATCCCGACCGATCAGTGTTCGACACCCGAGCCTTGCGGGCCTTACTACGTCTGCTCGGGCAGTAAAGTCTGCGGATGTGTGCCCGGCTTGTCACGTGCTCGGTCTGATTGCAAATCCGGGATCGCTTCTCCTTGTAAGAAAACCGGAAATAACGCAACATCGTCTGTACAACTTGTGAATGCTGGAGACGGGGTCGACTATTTCGCTCTCGGTTTTGCTCCAACTCCCTTCTCCAAGAGAACCAGTCTTGGTAGCTGTAAAGAGTTCTGCAACAACAACTGCTCCTGTCTCGGTCTTTTCTTCCAGAACAGTTCTGGTAACTGCTTCTTGTTTGATTGGATCGGAAGCTTTAAAAACTCTGGAGATGGAGGCTCTGGTTTCGTGTCTTACATCAAGGTGGCCACTAATGGTGCGGGAGGTGGAGATGACGGGGAAGATGGCGGGAAACATTTTCCGTATGTAGTGATTATTGTCGTGGTGACGGTTTTCATCATCGGTGTTTTGATCTTTGTGGCGTTTCGGATTCATAGGAGGAAGAAAACGATTTTGGATGCGTATGAAGATCATAGTTCAGAGGAGGATAATTTCTTGGAGAATCTATCCGGGATGCCTATCCGGTTCGCTTACAAAGATCTTCAGTCAGCGACAAATAACTTCTCGGTGAAGTTAGGGCAAGGAGGGTTTGGATCGGTCTATGAAGGGACTTTACCTGATGGTTCTCGTTTAGCCGTGAAGAAACTTGAAGGAATCGGTCAGGGCAAGAAAGAGTTCAGAGCCGAGGTTAGTATAATCGGAAGCATTCATCATCTGCATTTGGTGAGGCTCAGGGGATTTTGCGCGGAAGGGGCTCATAGGCTTCTCGTTTATGAGTTCTTGTCGAAAGGTTCGTTAGAGAGATGGATATTTAGGAGAAGAGACGGAGAGGTTCTTTTAGATTGGGACACAAGATTCAACATCGCGCTCGGAACAGCTAAAGGTTTAGCGTATCTACACGAAGACTGCGACGCAAGAATTATCCATTGCGATATTAAGCCAGAGAACATCCTCTTAGACGATAACTTCAATGCCAAGGTATCCGATTTCGGACTCGCTAAGCTCATGACCCGCGAACAAAGCCATGTCTTCACGACGATGCGAGGGACGAGAGGCTATTTGGCTCCTGAATGGATCACAAACTACGCAATCTCTGAGAAGAGCGATGTTTACAGCTACGGAATGGTATTGCTAGAGCTAATAGGAGGAAGAAAGAACTATGATCCATCAGAGTCCTCTGAGAAATGCCATTTCCCTTCCTATGCTTTCAAGATGATGGAAGAAGGAAAGCTTTTGGAGATTGTTGATGGGAAGATGAAGAATGTTGATGTGACTGACGAGAGAGTTCAGAGGGCTATGAAAACTGCGCTTTGGTGTATACAAGAAGATATGCATCTGAGACCGTCGATGAGCAAAGTTGTTCAAATGCTTGAAGGAGTTTTCCCGGTGGTTCAGCCTCCGTCTTGTTCCACTTTGGGCTCAAGGCTTTACTCGAGTTTCTTTAAGTCGATTAGCGAGGAAGGCGGTGGTACGTCATCTGGACCATCGGATTGTAACAGTGAGAATTATCTCTCCGCCGTGAGACTCTCCGGTCCTAGATAGCACTCTTGTCTTTAGCCAAATTTTTAGTATCTTAAATAGGTTTTTGGTTCACCATATTTTGTTGTATATTATTATTGTGCTGTTCTTAAAATAAAATAAAAAGATTAGTATCTCCAGTTTTGTAATGTTCCGAGTTTTTATTACATAGTTTAATTGCAACACATGTCGTTTTTCTGTACTGTCGTAGAACTCCTTGTCGTGTTTCATTCTTTTGTATCGTCACGCACTCCGAATGCGTGCCGTGTTCTCTTTGATAGACGGATTCCTGCGTTTCTATTGGCTATAACATTTTGCTTACTGTACGCTTGCGGGTAGACAATAGAAACTCACGTGGTACATAAAAATAAGCTGGCGCTCGGTGATTCTCGTCCCACCGTTATAGATGACGACGACGACTGCGTCTCTGTTTGAAACTTCTCCTTCTCGGTGCTATTCGTCTTCTTCTTCTTTCAAATTCAAATGCGGAAATGAGTCTCCCGCGAAAACGAAAACGCGACTGTTCTCTCCGGCAACTGGGAATCATGTAATGAGATCGGTATCAGCATGTCGTATTCGTTGCGTCTCCGATGATTCTGGTGAGAGCGGATTCTAGTATCGTTGGCCCCTTCTGTTCTCTGCTTTTCGTATCTGTAAATCTCGGATGCTAATTTCACCTAATTGGGATTCTTCTTCCGAGTACCCGAACAGCTTCGTTATGCTGTTTGAATTTCTTAGTCTGATTCTGTCGTCGATTGTTTACTGCTTAGTAATTTCGTGCTGATATGCTCTGTTTCTGCCCAATTTCCAGGTTCGGGTCCTGTTGTGCTTACCAGTAGAAGAAAAATGGCTATCATGTTGTCCACTGTGCAGCTTCTGTCTCAACTGCTTCCGCCAAATGGAGAAGCAGCTGAGTGAGTTTTTATAATTGACGGTTGAATTTGGATTTACTATTCTTCATCTTAATTCTTGTGCTAATATTTCCAAATCGTCTGTTGGAGTTTCAGCATTTATCCAGTGATGCAAAACGAAATAAGGAAAGTCGTGACAAAGGGTAAGGCTGCTGGTGTGCTTCGTTTAGTGTTTCATGATGCGGGAACCTTTGAAATCGACGATAATACAGGTAATTTCCATATGACTCAGTGATGCTGATCAGACTCAGTTCTCTGAATTATAGTATTTGTTTGTCAAGTTCACTTTAGGTGAGATCAGCTATGTATTAATTGTTCTTGGTAATGGATTGAACTGCAGGTGGCATCAACGGGTCTATTGCCTATGAACTCGAGAGGCCTGAAAACGCAGGTTTGAAGAAATCCCTAAAGGCACTTACTCCCTCTCTCTCTCTCTCTCTCTCTCTCTCTCTTTCTGTTAGCGTGAGCAAGTAAATATGTAACTTTCACATCTGTTTTTTGCTACTTTCAATTTACGGGTAGATGGATTCTTTGTTAGGTTGTAGCGAAAGCAAAGATTAATGTTGATGCTATACAACCAGGTAATGTACTATTTGAACTGCATAAACTAAAGAAATGTGTACTGTTATGCGCCTTGGTTGGTGCTAATGTTTTCAATCTGTGTAATCTTTAGTGTCCTGGGCGGATATGATCTCTGTCGCTGGGTCCGAAGCAGTTTCAATATGTGGCGGCCCAACAATCCCTGTAGTTTTGGGAAGACTTGATTCAACGTAAGCACGTCATGAATGGTACTTTGTCCTCATTCGTTTAGCTCTCTGGTCCTCGTTCGGTTATAACGTGTATGTCCAACATGATGATTGTTGCAAATGTTCACAGGCAACCTGATCCGGAAGACAAGCTACCTCCAGAATCCCTGAGTGCCTCTGGTTTGAAAGAATGTTTCAGAAGAAAAGGATTTTCGTGAGTCCTCCTTACTCAAAAGCAGCTACAAATTGTTTCGACATGTTTTTATAACAACATGTTGTAACCTGAGTGACATCACTGGGGTTTGTGATGCCATTGCAGGACCCAAGAACTTGTTGCGTTATCTGGTGCACATACGCTTGGGAGTAAAGGATTTGGAGATCCATTTACTTTTGACAATGCATACTACAAAATCCTTCTTCAAAAACCATGGACATCGGCATGTAAGTATCATGACAAGGGTTCTATACTATCTGCCATGTTCTGAGGATTGATTGTAAGACTCTGTGATTATTTTCTTATAATATTTTTCTTTTTGTGACTCCACTTCGGATGCAGCCAAAATGACTAGCATGGTCGGGCTGCCTTCAGATCATGCCCTCGTGGATGATGACGAGTGCTTAAGGTTTCTCATCTACAGATATTTCTTACCCTTTCAGTTATCTATTGCACTTTATCAAGTGACATTATAAGTATTATTTGAGAGTATAGTAATGTGCTGAAAAGCTCAAGAGTATAGAGCTCATTGACAAAACTGGAAAATATTCAACTGATGTGTAAGATTCGCGGTTTGATGCACAGGTGGGTGAAACGATATGCGGAAGACCAAGACAAGTTCTTCAAAGACTTCAGCAATGCTTATATCAAACTAGTTAATTCTGGGGCCAGATGGAAAATTTTATCATTTGTTAGTTCGTAAGTGTGCGCCTGAATAATTTGGGTAATGATGCGTATTTGCTAGTATGTCCCAAAAAGTTTCCCTGCCTGTACATGTTCGTCTACGTGTGCGATGATGATTCGTATGAATTAACTAAAGGAAATAAACAGTGATAGTCAAAATTTACACAAGCCTTTTCATTCTTTCTCCGGTGGACCACTAGGGAGAGAGCAACCAGGTTTCAAACTTGAATTTATGTGAAAAATGATAATAGAGATAGAGACCACACTTAACTTTCTAAAATACTTAAAAACAATATAAGCTGAAATGTTCGGAGTTTTATTTGAATTACATAAGTCGTCCTCTGTTTTTTTTTTTAATCATGATAGTTTTATAATTCAGTACGTTTTAACGGAGACATCAAAACCATTTTGATATATGTTGCTTTAAGCATTTGTTAAGTTAATTTCGTGTAAAATTTTGACTATTTATTTTCCTACGTGTAGTACTAAGCAATAAGGCACATAGTACACGTACGAATCGTCCAAAGAAGGTCAAGTTTTTCTATAGACATGTCGTTTTTTCAGTTGAAAGAATTGACATATGACATTTGTTTATGAATATAACTAATCAAAACAAAACTTTAAATTCATCTGTTAAAACTTAAAACTGTTTTTCAACATATCTCACCAAAAGGCAAAAGTATAAAGATTTATTCGATTTTATTGTCTCACTATTATACTACAACAACCACTAATACTACATTTTTTTCCACGGTTTTAGTCCTAAAGTATTTATGCAAAATTATCTGTGGATATATAAATATTGATCAACAAGTTTTTATTTAATTGTTAATCCCAATAAGAAATCATTGGAAAACAAATTGGGATTAGATAGAAATGATGGGTTGAGAAAGTTTTGAGAAAACATCAAGAAAGGAAGGGTGTCACAGTTGTACCTGTATCTTACCCTAATCGCTGGACCAACTTGTCTCTTAGGTCTTAATAAAAGTGGGTTTTGTGTCTAATCACTTTGCTTACTCTTTAATCACAATCTCTCAGTGCTAATCAGGATAATCATACTTCTTTGTTAGTTGTTACCACTTTTCTACTAAAGAAAATAGTTTCTTCAATTATTATTAACTCGATAAGAAAGGCACCAAACTTCACTTGTTGAGAAACATGAGAGGATCCTTGTGTTTTTCCAAGTGCTTTGTAATTTACCCTTAATATACGGCCAACAAAATATTGATACAGTAATATGCTTCATCTTTCAGGTCATAACTACAAAATATGGATACAGTCATTTGTTTCATCTTTCAAGTCATAAATACAAAATATGGAGACAGTAATTTGTTTCATCTTTTTAAAGCAAATCTTATAAGTTTATGAGTCTCTTAGAGAACATTAGACGGAATCAATTCTCTATGCTTGCGTTATTGATCTCAAGAAGCAAAACTTATTTGGTATTCTCTAGGCATGACTCACTTTCCCCGCTTCCGAATCTCTGGCAAGCGTCGAGTCCAAAATTTATATGTTGGAAAGTCAAGAATGGGAAACGATATTCAAAACTAACGAGGCTAGAATGCATAAAAAATGTTTGGAGTGACACATTTAGTATGAATGCCACCCATAATCGATTTGAATGTTTGTCAAGCATGTATTTGGAGTTTATAAAATTATAAATTTATATTCTCCCTGTTTCATAATAAGTGTCATTTGGAGAAAATGTATCTGTAATGTATCTGGATGTATTAAACTCAAAACATATTTATATATATCCAGTTACAATTCAGATACATTTTTTTCCAAATGACACTTATTATGAAAGAAATGATAGTAGTTTTTTAAGGGGTTAATTAGCTTTACTATAAATTTATTGATTTAAATGATTTTGAAAATGTGACGATTAATCAAGTTTTATGTACAGTTTCTAAAAAACTAACTTTGTTTTGAATGCCTTTAACTTTTTAGACTAGTTTTCAAAGCTAGTTGTGATCATATCCATACACAAACTACATATTAAATATGGATCATGGATCATGGTATATACTATGATCCATATTACTTACTTTAATCATTTATAACACTATCAAACGACCCTGCTTTAAGAGCTCTACTGATTCTTTACATCTAATGATAAGTCGGGCAAAGCAGATAGATGAGTTTTTTTAACAATGTATACTGTTATAATATTTGCGCCATTCATTAAACGTATATCTTTTATATAAAAGTAAATGGATGCGAACTGCTCTACAAAAGCCCTGAAATGAAATCAACCATAGGAGTACGAACACTTGATGGCCAAAATCATTTTCATACATGATGAATGTTGGAAAGAAAAGAGATTTGGAGCAACACCTTCTAAGCTTGTTAACTGGTTTTCTAATTGTTAATTATTGTAACTAATAAACTATTAGTTCACTCTGTAGTCAACGAAATAAGTATTGTTAACTTTCATTTGGTTTCTTAAAAAGTAACGTCATTTGAATTAATTATTTTGGCCTACCACAAGCTTTTGGGTGTGTACATGTGGGTGCATGTATTTAAATATGGAACACTTGTGTTCTTTATTTTGATAAAATGGGAAATGATGTACTTTGTTAACTTCTCATCATAATCCAAAATCTGAATATTATTGATTGGTCAAAAAAAGAAGTAAGTAAATATTAATCTAATTATATCATCATACTGGTCTATATAAGTCAAAACAATTTGTATAAGATATATTTCTCTCTGTATTAATTAAGTAGTCTGCAGGAAATTACTTATTGTTACTATGAAAAGTATGTCTTTATTTAAAATTATATTTAAATAAAAACAGTGTAGATTCCATGAGCTGGCTTTACTATTTTTTGGTTAAATGTGTTAATTACTAGGTGAATAAAGTTCCCATTTAAGAGTAAAGTATGTTTATAATAATAGTGTGTGGGGGAGAATGTGGTTCACCTTAATAAAGCGACCTGTATAATTTGCAATATAGCTAACGGAAAGTTTATTAAGATTGATTAAGAAAATGAGAAGGTCATATCTTTCTCCTTTGTATTTAAACCAAAATATAAAAGCAATCTAACCATATCCAAAACCCCTAAAATCCGGGTTTCTTTTTTTTATAACATATATTAATTTGGACTTGCCCACTTATGTTTCTGCCTTTTTTGCCCAACCACTTATGTCTTTTTTTTAATCCCAAGCTTTTCATATATTTTTTGAAACGTCCCATCTAATTTCAGTTAGTGGATTTTACTCCAATTGTGTAATATGTGAGTCTATTTAGATTCATTATCTATATACTGTATAAAGGTTTTACTATGCGTAATACAAAGATGTGAGAAAGAGTTAACAAAATAATTTAACATCTTGAGGACTATGTGATTTTACCCTTCTTTATTCTAAAGTCTAAACTCATTCTATGGATTTTCTTTGAAACTGCAGAATTTATATTAGCTAGTCATTGCACCCATTTATAAGTCATAACCTAAAACCATCCAATTCAATTTAAAACAATTACAGCATGAATCTCCAAAGTTTCAAGAGTAGAGAGGATTCTATTTTTTTTTCTGTACACATTTATTTTAACAATATTGTTTGCAACAGTCAGTAAATTAATATGTAAAATTGAACAATTTACATTGATTGATTTACCCAAAAAGTCGACTATCTTGTATTTATCAACAGTCACCAAAACTGAAGTCAATTGAACAAAAAAAAAAAATCAGTTGCATGTGTTTTTTCCCCCAAGTTGCATATGTTTAAAGGTCAAAACATATTTGTAATAATGTTAAAAAAAGAGAGCATATTAAAAAGATTAATAATGTAGTGTTGTTCCATGAAACTCCCCATCACTCCCACGATTAATATAATAAACCGTCGATTAACCGTAATTTCCTCGATGACGTGGCACTTATATTTCGAATAGCCGCTGTAATAAATATTAATCGTTTTTGTCATTTTTATCTCTTCGCAAATAAAGAAAAAAATCTCTCTCTCTCTCTCTCTCTCTATCCTTTTTTTTTTTTTTATTCACAGACAGAATCAAACTTGTGTAGACCGAGAATCCATCCCTCAGAAACCCAAAACCAAAAAAAAAAAAAAAACCACTCAAGAACAAATCGAAATCTCAACTCTATGAAACCTCATCCTTCTCCTTCTTCTTCTTCCATTCCTTCGATTTTTACTTCAATGGACGTTTAATTTGCTCTGGTACTGCGTTTGGTGAGGAAGATGTGCGTCTTATTTTTCTCGTATTTTTTTTAATTTTTGGCCTGGTTTTCTTGTTTCTTCATTGTTTGTCTGCTTTGAAAAATGGCGGAAGTACTTATGAATCTGAGAAACTTATCTGCTTGTCTGTTTTCATTGCTTGGTTTGGTGTCGGTAGATCGAAAACAGAACTGCCACTTACCGATTTGCTTCACTCCCATCACTAGTGAGCTCAGTACCACGAGATTTAGGTTTTTCTGATTTAGATTTGCATCTATTTTCAGATTAGATTTGCGTTTCTGGGATTTGTTTACTTAGATCGATTCAGGAGTCGTAAGTTAGTTGTCGATGTGTAAAGCCTAGTGAGTAGGGTTTTCTGGGTTCTGTAGGAAAATTTTCTCTTGTTGATCGGACAATTTTTTTGGCGAATGTATGTATTGTCTACGGATCCATCTTCGTATATGTTCTACGAGTGGCATAAGTCTGGGTATTAAATCTTTGGTCACTGACACAATGTTGATTCATTGATATGTAATTCACTTATAAACCCTAGCAAAACGCTCTGGTTTTGTGGGATAAGGTTTGTTGTCTATTGATTGATAGTGTGTAAATCTAAGTGAATGCTTATTTAGGTAAAATCTACTAAATTAGTATTTCAGTTTCTAAACTTCTCTGCTCAGGAACTTGTTAATATGTGGTGGTGCTGTTACCGTTTTTGTCTCTTCACTTATATCATTTATTGTTTTGTAGTTTACTATGGATCCTGAGAGTATCATGGTTGGTGTTGGTGATGGGACTGACTCTGCTGTTGCAAATGGTGGCTTGACAATGGAAAATGTCGCTGTTAAAGGAAATGGTGTTGCTTCTGGCGAAACCTTGGATACTACTTCGGAAAGTCAGAATGAGAATTCGGGTGACAGTTCCACTTTGGATGCAGTTGACCACTCTAAAGAGGCAGCTGAGGTTTGTAACTCTCTTCAAGGTCAATCTACTCGTCCGTCAGATAAACAGTTGTGATTAACATTTGTGTTTTCCTCTTATTTTTTTTTCATAGGTCACACAAGTTGAAAATGCAGATGACCCGAAGTGTAGTAAGGGCCAAAAGGCTCAACGGAAGCTAAAGAATGAGAAACTCTCTGGCGGTAAGAATGTTCCATCGGTTCATATCAAAAAGAAGAAAGAGAACAAAGGTGCAGATGCTAAAGTGGCAGCATCTAATGGTTCTGTTGCTCCCAGTGCACACACAACAAAGTCTATTAAGAGCACATCGTTCAATGGTAGAGAGACTCAAGTCACGGAGGTATTCATCCCTCACAATCTGTTTCTAAGGCTTATTTGCTTTGCCTTATGCATATAAGTTTTTTTTTTTTTTTTACTGGCTTGTGATTAATTCTGATCTCTTCTTTTTCATATCAGCATGAAAAGCAAGACTCTGCACCATCTGAAACGGCCGCTGGGTATTGAGTCCCTCATTTTTGAAATCAGGGTTTCTTTCCATATTGTCTTGAAGACTTAAGTTTTCGCAAATGCTAAAACCCAAACCTTTTGCGGATAAATGCCAGCTAGAGACTAGACAATGGCGATAAGTCTTCTCATTTATCATTTAGTCTCTTAACAATTGTTGAAACTGGAGATTTCTTTCTCTCTTTGATACAGGGACAAGGTGAAACCAAAGCCTCAAAAGAAACAAGTCCATGAGACATCTGAAGATGATACTCAGTCATCTAAGTATTTGTTTCACCTTTATATTTACCAGTTCTTCTTTCTTGTGGCAAGCTGGGGCCTTTCTGCATTTGGCTCTCGTTTTTACCATTTATGTTGATTATGACTTTCTGATTTCTTAGTAGCCCGAAAGCAGACGATGGCAAACCTCGTAAAGTTGGTGCACTGCCAAATTATGGATTCAGTTTCAAATGTGACCAACGGGCTGAGAAGAGAAGAGAGGTTTGCGTTTTGATTCACTATACTTGGTCCTATCTACACAAACATGTTTTTATATAAACATATTTCTGATTTCATTTGGTGCAGTTCTATGTTAAGCTTGAGGAAAAGACTCATGCGAAAGAAGAGGAAATCAATAACATGCAAGCCAAGTCCAAGGTTGTGTTCTAAACCCACTTCTTTGTCACATTGTTCTCGACCTACCATTTGTAGAAAAATAAAGAAAAAACTATTGTTCTCTCGCAGGAAACACAAGAAGCTGAGCTTAGGAAGCTAAGGAAAAGCTTGAACTTCAAAGCCACACCCATGCCTAGCTTTTACCAAGAACCTCAGCCGCCTAAAACCGAGTTAAAGAAGGTACATCTGCTCTCTGCTCTCTGCTAAACCATGATCTCATTTTTTAGCGAAGTACTAATTCTCACGTTTGATGTAAAATTGTTATTTGGTTCCAAGTAGATACCACCAACAAGACCCAAATCTCCAAAACTCGGCCGGAAGAAGACTGATCCTGAAGAAACTCCCACCCCTCGCATCGCTAGGCTCAGCCTGGATGAGAGAGCTTCTAAAGATAACCCAGCTGCTAAGGGAATTGTGCCAACAGTTGAGCTCAAGAAGCAACCGGTGCGCAAGTCACTTCCAAGATTGCCATCTCAGAAAACAGTTCTCCCCGATGGAAAACTCGCCCCAGCAAAAGCTGCCACAACCTCAGCAAAGGTGAAACCTGAAAGAAAGAAACTTGAAAAAGATGCAGAAACTCTAAACCAGTCTTCGCATCCCATAGAAGAGGAAGCACAAGTGGCTCTATCATCCAGTGCTGATGCAGAAGATTCACATGAGATCGTATCTCCAAGGATGGATGAAGACAGAGCCGAGTCCATTGAGGTATCTGAAGTGGTTGCTGTTGAGCATTAAAAACTCTGCGGTACGATCGTTACTCTCAGGACTCATATCTTGCATTTAATTAAGGAGGAGGACAAGAGAAAAGAAACCGTATAATATTTATAAAATATCTTCGACCGAAACTTATCTGAGAAGAAATGGTTAAAAGAGTGAAAAGAATCATATGGGTTTGGTTCTAAAGGTTGCTGCTTTTAAATATTTCTATGTTTGATGGTAATGTTTTTTAATCTTTAAGCTGTTTTTTTGATGTCAAGATCTTGTTTCCTTTTTCCTTTTTGATGCTTTGATTCCTAAAAGGTGAATATTCAGGAGATTATGCGTTCGTTCTGTGTATTCTTTCGTTTTTCCTTCTTATTTTTCTCAAATGTGAAATTTCTTTTGTTATAATTGATTGTCTTCTCCCCATCCGAGTAAACAAGATGTTGTAGGAGATGGAGTTTGAGAATTCGACAAAAATCTAATATACAGAGTACGTGACGATATAAAAACTAAAGTTTCACAAAACAGTTTTGTAGCTAGGAGCAGTTTTTACATATAATTTCTTGATACTCTCTATTTTGCATACATATAAGCACAAAAAGGTTTTAATTTTTATTTGCAAATTGGAAAGGTCAAAGTTTATTTCTCATGCATGCATCGACACAAAACAAATGTATTAACGAGAGTTGAGCGTGACATCTCTCGCAACCAATGATCAATAATTGATTCTTTAGTTTTTGTTGACAACCAATAATTGATTCTATCCAAAGCGCAGGACCAAACTCGATTCACACTTTTTAGCTCTAAGCCTAAAGGACACAAACCACTTTATTCTTCTTTGGAATATCACAATAATGCAGCTTTAGACTTTTGATACTTGGTTCGACCTTTCCCACACATTAGCCGTAATCAATCAACCTCAATGTGCAAAAGATATTATTTTGATTAAACCGGATTTTTGAGTTTTTGTTATATTACACCGGTCTAAGATGAGCACAAAGAGTCAAGACACAACTGATACAGATGGGTTATAGGTAGATAAACCATTCTCATATTTAATTTCTTCCTCTTCTTCTTCTTCAGTATCCCATAGAAATCGAGCATATGAGGCAAGAACATGACTGCAATAAACACATTCATCAAGCATCAGATTTACATTTACCATGATGGTGTATTGTATCATCTACTACCACACACCACATAAACGTTGCAGATGCAGAGAGAAAAAAAAAAACATGAACGATGTCTCTATCATATTCGACGTGTAACAGTGTAAGGCTATGGTTCTGAGACAAATTGACCAATCACTACTTCAAAGGTTGAATATAGAGCAAATCACATTTGATCCACAAAATCATTTACGTAAAATGCTATCTTATTATTCGCTTTCGACCAACCTTTTCCCATGTAACAAATCTAAAGCTGGCCATAACAAATACCCAACTCCCCCTTAAACATATCAATAATTTTCAAAAAAAAAGGGTTAAAATGTTATGAACTAAAATCGTAATCCAAAGTCAAGAGTTTATAGATTAGGTTCTAAACAGATTCTGGAGAAGAACAATTCTTGTAACGTGTACACTCACCAGTCATGAGGAGAAGATTCAACAGCTTGATCGAAGTAAGACTGAGCACGAACACCGTCTCCATGATTTTTCCATATCAAATCTCCATACATAGACAACATCTCTCCATCTCTCCCATCTTCAGTCAGCATCGCTCTCTCACAGTACTCCTCTGCTTTTCTCTCATCACCTTTCACCTACAATACCAGTACACGAATTAAAATCCAAAAAACCGAGAACAAAGATCGATTTCAATATAGCAATAATGCGTATCTGGTCTCTATATACAGCCTCATGCGGGATTCAAGGCTCGTCAAATTACAGTAGAATAAAAAATTCCCAAATATGCATATTAATTGCAATAAACCTACTGAACTACAGAGGTTTCTATTCCAGATTAGGACGAGTATGGTGTATGTTATGTATATACCTCTCTGAGGAAACGAGCGTAGTTAGCGAGAAGAAGAGCGTCTCCGGGATAACGTTGGATCATCTCTTCGTAATAACCATCGACGCTTCCTCCTCCACCTCCACCTCCACCTCCGGTACCGTCTCCGCCTTTACCGCCAAATCCACCGTTCGAACCTCCCTGGTGTAGCCCGGATCTCTCCAAGACCCGAGACGACGCCGTTTCGTCGTAGTAGACGCTTGACGTTTTGGTTCTGCTCTCCGGCGCCTGAATCGCTCGCATCTCGTAGAGATTTCCGTCTGAAGAAGCTCTGGGAATCGATTGACAGCCCCGAGGAGAAGCAGAGACGGATCGAGCCGTCGTTACAACACGAGCTCCGTTCGAACATCGTGGAGCCGACGATTTCTGAGCGGCGCGTAGATTAAGGTCCAGAGATGACGCGCTTCTCAGTATCATTTTTAGTAGTCTTCTGGGGAGGAATTTTTTTTTAGTGGAGACTGAGTGAGAAGATGAAAGATATTTATTACTTAAAATATCTTGGGGGTGTACAATTTTTTTTAGTCCCCACTATTAGATATTACTATCAAATTGACCCCAAAGTTTTAGTATTTACAATCACATCCTTGCATTACCACACAGTAGGTGTAGACATTAACCGCGCCAAATCGAAATCGAACGTAACCAAAACTGAATCATTCTTATTAGATATTTTATTTTAGTGTCTTATATCGAGGTAGTGAGTGTTACATCTGATAGATTTTTTCATTCGTAATGTTTCTACTTTCTACATTTAGAGCACTTTGTGAGTAAACTTAACGTTGAATCAAATATGTATGTATAAGAAAGGCATAACTAACAGGACCAAACCAAATTCTAGCCGTAACAACATCTTGTAGATTGCAAAATTATTACGCTACAAGAACTGAATTGAAGTATTTTAGAAAATAGAATATTTGTAAGCATTTTTTCTCATCAGACCAAAAAAGAAACATTTTCCTATCTTTAAGATTGAGGGACTTGGACAAAAGAATACACCCAATTATATATAATATCGATTTATCGAAAATAAGAATCGTTGTCAGATTATCCAAGACCCTAAAGAAAATATTAATAATTTGATTGGACACAGAAATACGTAAGTAAGTGGATCAAGGAATTTGATTCTGCCCCCACAAATAGGCTAAAGGCGAGAGATCTTTCGCATCTTGAGCCGATTTCCACGGTCATCATGAAACCAAGAACATGGACAAAGAGATCTCTTTCAAAAATTGATGCCAAAATAATTAACAGAGGTTTTAATTTAAAGACTAATCGAAGAATTTCAATAATGGATATACATAGTCTATATCTTTTTTTCCCAATCATATACATGTGTAACTTTTTCTTAAGTTCCATGTGATTCTTTAATCACAATCATATGTACAAGCCTTCTTCCTCCCAAACATCAACAAGAAAATGCACCATGTCCTGTAACATTATTGCATCATCATCAATTTAAATAAGTTTTCTTATCAACAGTGACACCAGGTATCCAAATCTATCTTCTATTACAATGAATAGTGTCCTAACTCTTGAGCAGGAAACATGAATAATATAATCAATCACCTGAAGAGGTATAGGTCGAGAAAAAGGCTTGTTTGTGCTCAACAAGCTATCATATGTCTCGTTCCAGCTGAAAAGTTATCATGAAATATGAATTAGAAGTACCGAATTTCATCTTAACATTGAAGAATTTCAAGAAACAAATCATATATATATTCAACATAGAAACAAATACTTACATTTTTGGGTTTTTTCGGGTCTGAATATTTATATACAAACTATAGTTACTAATTTTCAGCAAGAAGATTGTTCACTGGTAATGTCACCTTATTGCAGGTTCTGGAACTCGGCATTGTTGGATGGTTCTGCATTCGCGCCATTGTTGTCTCGTTTGGTTCCATAGAGCAAGCCCTTAAACGAAAATAAGTTAAGAAGTAATATATGTATATATATATATATATATATTTCTTGACATAATTACTAAGTACTTACCATGGTTTACAAATTCGGTAGAGTTGCTTGTGCTGCATCGGGGATCAAAAGGCGGGTTTAAAGATTGTGATCGAATCGTGATATTGTGGTCCATATCACATGCACCTGTGCTCCAGAAACCGTCTGATGAACCACAACCTTTATTCACAACCTTCCCTTGGATTTTGAGTCCCTTTGATGGCTCATCGACTTCCACAACCAAAGACGAGCTTCCACTTTTGCGGTATCCGAAACAATTTATGCTCTGTACATAAAACCATCATGAACATTTCGTCACCTCTTGGTACGTTCTAATATGTTTGATCTATGCGGAAAGAAATCAACTTGGTTCTTATACGGATGGCACACATTGATTAAAGTTTTGCATTTTGATCTTAGAGATTCCATGAGCCAAATAGGGAGAGCTTGGAAGTACGCTGCCAGGAACTGGAAGAATGAGCAACAACTCGTTTTACTAAATTGTGTTTGTATTTTTATCAAGAATGAAGAACAAGAACACATAGCTAAGGAAGAAAACACAATGAACATAAAAAGAGAAACTAAAATTGGGAGAAAGAATTAAGAAAAACTCAAAAAAGATTAGCATAGAAGTATATTATGCCGCATGAGACAAGCAAACACACTTACGCACAAAAAGATTCCGTAGTTTAAAATCTAGAAGCAAGTAAGGCATCATATTACATATTTTAAGTTGATTTACTAAAAAGCTTGTATGTGGCCTTAAGGGCAAAAGTCTCTACTTTTAAACCCTCATAATTCAACAGAATATAGAGAGAAAGAAAAACAATTTTTTTAAAAAAAAAAAAAAATCTCATTCATTATTATTTTATATTTTATAATTCTTTTATTCTTCAGGTTATTCATAATTTTACTGATGAAAAAAACTCATGTTATATAATAATTTATTCATTTCCTAATGTAGTTGTAATTTAATAAAATCAGCAGTGACATATTTTAAAGATGAGGGTAATTGAGTTGATGTAAATGATTAAATTCAATGATACACCGTGATGGATTTGGTAATTATTTTTTTGGTGGAGCAAGTAATAACAGTACCATTGACACCCACGTTATTCTTTGGATAAATTGAAAAATGCTTAATCGAAGGATAGATATTGTCATATTGATTTGCTATCTTTTAAAAAGGTCAATCAAATAAGAAGGATAACAAAAAATTATGATGAAGCAAATAGTATAATAAGGAAAAACACGGGTTTATCTGTATAAAAGAAAAAGCGTTGATTAAACCCGTCGGTGAGTAAATTTCACATTAATTGGTGCAGGTCTACACAATCCATGCAATGGGGGTGGACCCGGCAGTACCAGAACATTTCCACCCAATTCCACTAATCAACAACAACTTGTAGAGGGTATTGATTTGATTCCTCAACTCCTCTTAAAAGTCTAAAAAGGAAACAATTACTATATTTCCTAAAACACCCTTTATAACGTTAACATTAAAAGGTCAAAACGAAGTCGTATCGAAGAAAGGACTGAGGTCGTCACCATGTTCTCCACAGCTTGAGATGCGGTCGCTTCAATTTTGAAACCAAAAGAAACAACACAGAAAACGCTTTTCTCTCTCTCTCTCTCTTTCATCGTCGAGCTTCATCTTCCGGCGGATCACACTCACCATCGTTTTGCGGAATCCAGAAGCGATATGTTTGATGGTCTCTTAGGCCGCGGGTTTGCTCCCAAGGGGTTTGTCTTCTTCTTCTTCTTCTTCTTCTCTATCTATCTCTCTCCCTTGCTTTGCTCATGCCATTCTCTCTCTCTCTCTCTGATTCCATCATGTTATTTTGGGCGAATCGATCTAATTGTGTGATTTGGTTCGGCAGAAAACCACTGATAAAACTGACCAAGAATAAGATCGATGTTCTTCGGAGGAAGAGGACTGCCACGATCAAGTTTCTGAAGAGAGATTTGGCTGATCTCGTCTCTAATGGCCTTGACGTTAATGCTTATAGCAGGGTACGCTATGTTTCAACGCTTAGTTTGGTTTTGTTTAAGATAATTTTTTTCAATTGAGAATCAATAAAATTCGGATTTAATTAATCGCTTGTGTCAGGCTGGAGGTCTTCTTGATGAATTGAGGCATCTCTGGAAACTTGACTTTGTTGACAAGACCTGTGATTTCGTATATAAGCAACTCTCTACGATGCAAAAGATGGAGTAAGTGTCAATGGTTTTTGGTTTGAGATTCCCAATCTTTCAATGTGTAACTGTTTATGCCATTCTTCCTGGATATATAGGATTTCTTAATTGATCTTGAATTTTTTTTTATGATTCATAAGTAGTTGTAACATACTCTGAGTAGATGAGAAATTTCTTTGCACATTCTCTGCCACATCAACTTGTTAGGTTTTATGTTGAAGATCCGGTTCTCTAGTTTATTATATTTAATAATATTGAATACCTATTTGCGCTGTTCCTGTTTCCTTGGCGATGTGAATCGTGTTCTGTGGCTTAGTGAAACGTTCTCAAAGATAATTGAAGTAATATGTTCTAGGTGGAAACATTGTTAGGTTCATTGGTTGATTTTGCGCTTCCTTTTTCCAGGGAATGTCCAGAAGATTGTCGTGAAGCTGTGTCGTCGTTGATGTTTGCAGCCTCTGGATTTTCTGAGCTGCCTGAGCTGCGTGAACTGAGGCAAATGTTTCACGAAAAATACGCAGATTCACTTGGATTGTTTGTCAACCAAGAGGTAAAGAGTTTTTCTACTGGATTTTCTGGTAATCTTACACAGCATACATGTTTTAAGCACCTACTGGTTTCTCTTGTAGCTTGTTGAGAGTATGTCATCAAAGCCATTTTCTTTGGAGAAGAAAGTTAAGCTAATGGAAGATGTTGCATTGGAGTTCTCTATTCGTTGGGATTCTAAAGCTTTTGAGAAGAGGATTTTGAGTAGTAGTTCATTAAAGGTATGAGAAGGCTCATTTGTTTTTTAAGGGACAATAAGCTGAAATATTTGAAAAGACACTGAATTATGATTTCTCTCTTGTATATGAACAGGAGATCCCAAAAAGCACTCATGACAAGTACAAGCCTGTAGACGGAAGCATGTCCTTGCACGGAAGCCTGTCCTTGCCACCAGAAAGAAAAAAGGCTGATGCATCAGAAAGAAGAGATCCTTTGTTTCAGCCTGATAATTATCAGAATGGTCTCAGAGAACATCAGCATAGGCTAACAGCTAAAGAAAAGTCAGATAATGTTCGTCACGCCTCGAGATCAGAGAGCAAGGACAATAAGGCAGAAAGGAAAGAGATTTATATGCAACCTAAACGAGAACCTTCTAGAGAAAGACATCAACCATTTTTTACCGAAGGTGACACTATAGTAATGAAGGTCAAGCGAGAGAATCAGCATGGACTAATAACATCTAAAGAAAAGTCAGATGATGGTCGTCACGCCTCCAGATCTGAAAGACCTGAACCTATATTTAACGAAGGTGATACTATAGTAATGAAGATCAAGCGTGAGAATCTCGTTCAAGGGAATGTACATCGAAATGGTGAAGCTGATGCGCCTAAGAAAACAGAGGTGACAGAGAATCCTAAGCCTAGCAGCACGAAAAAAGCTGACAAGTTAGTTCTCGGCTTTAAACAGGAGAGTTTCTTTCAAGGATACAAACATGAGAATTATGAAGAGCATGCACCACAGAAAGTGGAAGATAACACCCCAAAACCTCCAAAGCCAAGTAGCAAGTCGAAAAGAACAGAGTCTATTGATTCAGGTCGTAGACATCGCAATGATCAGGAGAGTAGAGAAAATGCAGCTCTTGTTGGAGAGAGCACAGGAAAAAATCAAGCTGGTGGTAACGTCAAGGTTGGTGAATACGAGTATGATCGTGCAAATGCAGCAAGGAAAGCTGAGGAGCGAGAAGCAGAGAGAATGAAATCATCCTTCTATAAATCCCTTCCACCTCCGTATGTTAAACCTAACGGTAAAGCCAAGAATGAAAAAGCTGAAGCTTCAGTTGATCCAAAGGCTCGGTTTGATGGTGAAGATGGAAACTATCCAGAGACTGATAAGAAGAAGGTTGCCTGTGTAGAGAGAGGAAAAGAAGCAGACCCTCATCAAGTGAATGACGTAGATAATCAGTCTCAGAAACGAAGGTCTAGTAGAAGAAAACACATTCTACAATCTGGTGGTGGTGATGATGATGATACAAGAGGCCGAAGAAGGGAGAGCTCGAGAAAAGGCCTTCAGGTCTTAATTGATGAGGATGAGAAGGACAGCGAGGAAAAGATGATGGATAAACTTCTCATGCATTACAGTAAAAAGCCTTCAAGCTACGAAAAGAACAATGTGCATCATAAAAACGCCGAAGGAGGTGAAGAGATGATGGTTCATCAGCCCGCCCGGTCACGTTCTCTACCCAATGACCAATTTTCCGGGCCATCTGAACCGGTAAAAACGTTTGCCCGCGCTTCCACGTTTCAGCCTGAACGTTCCAGTGAAGCTAAGCACGTTCATCCCAAGTTACCCAACTATGACGATTTGGCCGCCAGATTTGCAGAGCTAAAAGGAAGGTGAATATATATTGGAACAGTTTTATGCCTAGAAACATCGTTTGAGATTAAATATTCTATTACACATATCTCACTTCACTTCTTCATAGTTCTTGTCCCATGTTGCATTGTTATGGTTATGGATCCCAAAGAGTTGTTGATGATCATCTGTTTGCTCTTTTTTGGATCTGATTTAACAGTTTATAAACAAAATTTGTTACCACACTATTTAATAAAGAGTTCTTTGATAATTAAAATAATTTCCATTGAGGTTTTAAAGCCAGCACCAATATATACTGTTTAACCAGAACACAGAGGAGGGGTTAAAAAGCTTACAAACAACATTGAATTTTTGAATTATCCTGGAAGATATCACAAAAAGTTTACTTCCGTTAATTTGTTGAAACCCGTGTATGTTTGCCGTTAACAGATCAAACCAAACAATTCAATTGAACCAAACCGTATCTAAACCGAGAATTAAATAAAGTAAAGTGGAAATGATTACAACCCTAAATCGGAGAGAGAACGAAGAAGAAGAAAGAAAGCGCCAACGCCGGAGACGAGAAGGAAAAAGCGCCGGAGGTGGTGACGCCACCAGAAAAGTAAAATAAGGGCAAATCCTACGCAGCTGCACAGTCTTAAAAACTGGCCCTGGTGCATAAGAATTTGAAGTTTGCTGAAAATGGCTAGATATCTAGCACGACATTTGGTATCCAGATACTTCTCCTCCTCCTCAGTTTCTTCCCGTCCTCTGCACGTCTGCGTCGTTGGGAGTGGACCTGCTGGTTTCTATACTGCCGAAAAGGTTCTTTGATTTTTCGTACATTTGCATTTGCAACTTACTTGAAAACAGATTCAAGGTTTGCGTGTTGATAATCAAGTCAGACTCTTGACCTTGTGATACGATCAGTTGCTGAAGGCGCATGAAGGAGCGCGTGTTGATATAATCGATCGATTACCCACACCTTTTGGGCTTGTTCGGTCTGGTGTTGCGCCTGATCATCCTGAAACTAAGGTACCAACTCAATTTCTTTTTCCATCCGCATAGCTTAATCTCTTGTGTACAGAGATTTAGAAGATTCTCCCCTTGAGAGCTTAATTTGAACCACCAATGCTTTCTACAGATCGTCACTAATCAGTTCTCGCGTGTGGCACAACACGAGCGCTGCTCTTTCTATGGCAATGTAAAGCTTGGTTCCGACTTCTCACTTTCTGAGCTGCGGGATTTGTATCATGTGGTAAGACCTCATTCACTATGCTCTTACATGATCTTGATGGACAACTAAATAATCTCTACTCGTGAGTTGTGCCAAAGGTTGTTTTGCTTCTTTCTTCAACTTATTACCGTGTGTTCAGGTTGTACTTGCATATGGTGCTGAAAGTGACAAAGATCTTGGCATTGCAGGTGAGGTATGCCCATTAGAGTTAGATTTTGGTTGCTTCTACTTGTTGGGTTCGCAGCATACCGTATGCTGATGTATAAATTTGGCTTGCTTTGGTAGAATTTGAGTGGTATACACTCCGCAAGAGAATTCGTCTGGTGGTATAATGGGCATCCCGACTACAGCAGCATGAAACCTGACTTGAAAAGGTCTGACAAAGCTGTTATTCTTGGCCAGGTACTGTGATATATATTGTTAAAAGACGCCTTAAATTCTAAGAATCAGATAAATCTACCTTTTGAACAATATAATGCTCTTTTGCAGTTTGCGTATTTCTTTAACTGTATAATACAGCCTGTATTGTATGTTAAAATTGATGTGGAGAGTCTCAAATTATAGATTTTCAGCTGCATTTGTTGTATAGAGAACCATATTATGTATTGCGTTTACATATTAGTTAGTATTAGTGACTTTGCCTAGGGCATATCTGTTGCTTGTTAGCTATCATTACCATGTAATAACAGTTTATAATATTACAGTAAATGCATTTCTCAAGACCTCTCTGACATATGAATCCTTCAATTTTAGGGTAATGTAGCTCTGGACGTTGCTCGGATTCTCTTAAGACCGACAACAGAGTTGGCATCCACTGATATTGCTACACATGCTTTAACTGCGCTGGAAGAAAGTACTATAAGGTTCCATTGAACTAGTTAGATCTTTTTCCATCCTATCTCTCGTAAAGTTGACTTGACCACCAACTGTAGTTCCTGATACAAAGTTGTAACGCGTACAGGAAAGTGTATCTCATTGGAAGACGAGGACCAGTTCAAGCAGCACTGACTGCTAAAGAGCTCCGAGAAGTTCTCGGTATCTTGCATATTTAAATCATATATTGAGCTTTTAATATTTACATTTTTCCGATTGATCACATATATAACTTATTATGCAGGGATTAAGAACTTGCACATTCAAATAAAGGAGACCGACTTGAGTTTAACACCTGCTGATGAGGTACTTGTGTTACCGATTTTTCAAATTTGTCTTTGCTTCTCATGAATAACAAATCCCTTTGTGCTACGTTTATCTTCCCGTATGATATTCTTTTTTTTTCTTTTTTCCAAAGGAAAAAATGAAAAGCAGTAGAGCCAGAAAGAGGATCTATGAATTACTGTCAAAGGCAGCAGCAGCAGCAGCAGGAACATCCGGAGCAAACCGTGATCAACGAGAGCTCCACTTTGTTTTCTTCCGCCAACCTGACCGGTTCTTAGAGTCGGATGAAAGCAAGGGCCATGTTTCCGGTGTAAACTTGGAGAAAACCATTCTTGAAAGTAAGTGCACGTCAAGGTGAAAGTATTTTGTTGTATGCTGGTTTCTTTACTACAAAGTTGTGTAGATTTCCTAGTTCTGCTGTTTGAGACACTAAAAAGTGGATTAGTAAAAGTTCATCCATATCTCTTGCTACTTGTAGGTGTTGGAAGCGGAAAGCAAATTGCAGTTGGTAAAGGAGAGTTTGAGGAACTTAATTGCAGGTAATATGCACTTTAATGAAAGTTTCTCAGTGAACAACATTGAATGAAAGCATGTTGGATTTTTGCAGTATGGTGCTGAAAGCCATTGGTTACAAGTCGGTTCCAATCAACGGTTTACCCTTTGATCACAAGAAAGGTGGTCTAATATGAAATTTTTGTGTGTGATTAAAATGTTTATGAGTAAGAAAACTTCTGACTTTTGTGTACGCCTCAATCTCGTGGTTGAAGGTATTGTCCCGAATGTAAGAGGCCGAGTGGTTAGTGACACGACAGGAGGCATATCAGAGACAGAGCCAGGCTTATACGTATGTGGATGGCTCAAAAGAGGACCAGTAGGCATAATTGCCACAAACCTTTACTGTGCCGAAGAAACGGTAAGCACACCAAACTAAACTTGTCCAGCTAAACACAAAACTGATGTTCTTTAGCTATGAACTGGTGATGAAATTGGGAGATAAAAAAAACGTGTTGCAGGTTGGTAGCATAAGCGAAGACATTGAAGAAAAAGGTGTTTGTAAGAGAGAGAAAACAGGAAGCAAAGGACTGATGCAGTTGCTGGAGCAGAGAAAGGTGAAGACGGTAGACTTTAGTGGGTGGGAGAAAATTGATGCCAAGGAAAAACAAATGGGGAGTGAGAGAAATAAACCCAGAGAAAAATTAGTCACTTGGGAGGATCTTTTTGCAGCAGCCAACTAGGGACTGGGCGCCAAAATATCTTAAACTTAGCATTGATCTGGCTAATATATTATTGATTGAATTATCTCTTTAAATTAGGAAAACTCAGCAGCATTATGTTTGTTGTCTCGCAATATGCATAAGATTAAATCTCGTTTTCTTAAATATCAAATAAAGTTTACAGGTATATAAAAATGTTGCTAAAACAATATAAGAATACTTGTATTGTTGTTTTTGTTTATTTTTTCTTAAATAAAAACATGGATTGTGTGGGTATGAATATGAGAAAAAATTACAATACTGTTCGATAAAAAAACTGAGGATATTATGTGATTAGTTTAGTTGGTATTCAAAATTAAAGTAAATAAGTCAAAAAAGGGGAAATTATCATATTGTCCCAAGTTAATTGAATCCAAAAACCATAAATTTAATTTTTTGCTGTATACTTGTAGAAGCTCTTTTTTTTTGTAATGATAATGTGAACCTTCAACTTCTGCTTTTTGTTTAATTTTAAGGAATGAATTTGCAGTAACAAGAAAAAGTTTACAGAACCTTTAAAAGGGCCTAAAGATCAGTCGTCAATTTTAAGTCTGTGAGAAAATGATGGGCTGAAAAGGGTCTAAGGACCATTTTAGTATAAAACCCATATAATCAGGACTGTGTCACTCGTCAGAGTCGACCAAAGATATAAAACCTATATATAGGGATGATGTCTTTGCACATCCTCTTCTTCTTCATATTGAGCAGATTTTCAATGTTTTTTTTCAGTTCCGATGAAGGGGTCGGTCTTCATATGATCCCCGGCTGTGAAAAACGGTTGCGTTTGCAGGCGATGCGTTCACAGGTGATCCCTAGCTGTGAAAAACGGTTACGTTTGCAGGTGATCCTTGGCTATGAAAAATGGTTGCGTTTGCAGGTGATCCCTGGCTGTGAAAAACGGTTGCGTTTGCAGGTGATGCGTCCACAGGTGATCTCTGGCTGTGAAAAACGGTTGCGTTTGCAGGTGATGCGTCCACAGCTGATCCCAAAAACTGTTTATAAGGATATCAAGCGAAGTCTACTCGAAAAAGTCAACATTGGTCAATTGCAAAACTAACCTCTAAGAAGTCTACATTCAAAGTAGACTTCTCCGAAGAAGTCTACTTTTGTGAGTAGACTTCTTACGAAAAAGTCAAACCTTGGTCAATTGCAAAACTAACCCCTTTTTACGTAGACTTCTTTTGAAGTTTACACTATTTTTTTTGTTGTCAAAGGAAATGGCGCAAACTTCAACTGAAGTCTATTGTCAGAAATTGGTACACTCGGTCAATTACAAAACTAACTTGTGTGTTGACCAGCAGACTTCTTTTGAAGTCTACTACCGACATTAGACTTCTTAAGAAGTCTACTTTCACGGCACAGATCTGAAAACTCACGAAAATTGACTGAAAAATCACCTACCAGTGGTATTTAACTTATTCAACAACCGATTTCTTTGATTCCAGCCACCACCAAACAAGCCCAAACGATTTGCCAGACCAAATCACCAAATATGGCAATATATTGAAACATCAAGTTTCAAAAATTTAGATTAGAGAGTTTTTGTGCTGAAAATGGTGAAAAAATAGAAAAGTAGAAGGTTAAGAGAAGAGGAAATGAGGTTAAAAAGCTAAAAAAAGAGTCTTTGAAGCAATAAAAACTTCAAATTGGTTGAAAATGGTGGTTGAATGAATTGATGGTGATGACATTTTCGTAAAGAAGTGAGGAAGATGAGGATTGTTTGGTAAAATAGATTTTCGAAATAATAATAATAAAATAATAATCTAATGGTATTTTCGTAAATAAATAGAACTGATAATGATATAAATGAGATAAAATGGTTAATTTCAAAAGTGGTAAAATGGGAGGTTAGTTTAGCAATTGACTTAAATTTATGAGTCATTTTTACAAGATTCCCTTAACTAAATGGAACCTAATAACAATTATTTTATTTTATTTGAAAAATCATCTCACTCAAGACTTCAATCTAAGTGTTGCAAAACTAACCACGAAAGAAGTTGCAGAGGAAGAGATTGAGAAGAGTAGAGGAATTAATAAGATCCCTTGTTATATAATCGATGAACTTTAGTTTGGGATATTGATGCTTCTTTTTTTTTGTTATCGTACGTCAAAATTGCTTAATATAAAAAATCAACTTAGCAATTTAATATAAAATCAATAAAATCATCTACAACTTACTATTTTTGAAAGATTTATTTGTACAACTTCAAAGCCACCCATAAGAAGGACAATCTTTCAAAATCATCTTCGGTTGCAATTTTATTTTGAAGGTTTTATTATCATCTTCTGTTATCATAAACAATTTGTCAATCTTTCAGAATCTAATATGCAAAATACAATATGATCTGTTGTTATTTCATACTTTAAATTTTACCATAAAAAAAAGCTTTTCTAGTATCTGAAAAATAAAATAACTCGTGCACGGATTATGAAGGACCTAACTAGATTTTGTATTATTATTCACGGGACCTATATTATTTAAAATAATAATATTATATAATAAGATGCTTTATAGGATAAGTAGGACCTATTTTATTAAGGGACGATTTACTTCTTGTAGCTTCTGACGCCGAATCCTTCTCCTAGGGTTTTCACTCGTCAAGATGTCAGAAGCCAAAATTGAAGAGACAGTTTGCGAAGACAGGATCAGTGCTTTACCCGAAGATTTGCTTGCGGTGATACTTTTGCTTCTTCCGATTAAAGATGCAGTAGTCACCATGATTTTGTCTAAACGATGGCGCTTTATCTGGACGATGTTGCCTAGACTTGAGTACAAAGAAAACAGAGATGGTGATGATTGTTTTCTTGACAAGTATAATGAAAGTGATGATGTTGATGAGAGCAAGAAGAGCATTTGGTGGTTTTTTGAGAAGTCAATGGAACTCCACAAAGCACCTGTCTTAGCAGCCTTGCTTCTCAAGCTTGGTCCAGGATGTCCTAGTGATGCTGATGTCGGAAAGTGGCTTGCAAAGGCTGTTGATCGTCGCGTGGCTGTTCTAAAATTTAAGCTTTGCTGGTCCGCATCTCCAATCAGATTGCCTAAGAGCCTTTACACCTGCGAAACACTCGAGGAACTAACTCTCTCTCACAAGATTCTTGTGCATCTCCCTTCTTCTTGTTGTCTCCCCTCGCTCTTAGTTCTTCATCTTTTACATGTGGTGTATAAAGACGAGGCTTCTCTTGTTAGCTTCTTATCGAGCTGTCCCGTTCTTGAGGTGTTGAGCGTGACACGAAACAAGGATGACAATGTGACAAACTTTAGTGTGAAAGTGCCTTCTTTACTGTACTTATGGTATGACAATTATGGTAGTATTACGCCACTGTCACTTTCATATGACAAGGATGTAGTAGATACCGGTAGGTGTCTGGCTATCGATACTCCGGCATTAGTAGACTTTCGAATCATTGATTATTCAGGAGACTCTTGCTCGACCGAGATGATGCCTTGTTTGGAGTATGCAAATATCGATGTTAGGTCTTTCCCTGATATCGACAATCCCAAAACAACTCTTTCCGCGGTCTTGTCTCTTGAGTTGTTTATGAGCAATCAAGTGGTATAGCTCTCTAACTCTTTATCTATCTAACAAAGCCTGTTCGTTGTGATTACATTGTTGCATCTAATTATGATGTTTTTTTTTTCCTTGCAGCTTGTGCGTTGTACCACCATAAACTTCTCTCGGCTTATAAAGTTAATTATATTTCCACATAGATTAGACTGGTTGAAACCACTCTTACTTTTACTTGAGAATGCTCCAAAACTTAAAGATTTTTTGGTAAATTATGTAAGTGTATATATATATATATCCTCCTCTTCTTTTAGCTTCAATGGACTGAGATACTAGTCCAAATTTGCCTAATATATAGCCATCATTGCTTCTCAGGAATATACCTTTATCCCCCGGGAACGGATCCCACTTTCATGGAACCAACCGAGTTCTGTTCCTGGATGCTTGTCGTCACAACTCGAAAGATTTGAGTTTAGAGAATATGGAAACAGGAAAGAAGAGAAAGAATTCTTCAAATATATCCTAGCTACCTCTAAGTGTCTAAAGACCGCAACACTCTCTCTGAGACCCAGCTGGTTCGATCGTGAAGAGCAAGAGTTGATCATGGAGGAGTTGAAAGGCATTCCTAGGGTTTCAACGACATCTCAGCTTTTGATCCAATGAAATTTTTACTTTGCAATGCTTGGCCTTATAAGGAAGCTGAGTTACGTACTGTGCAAGCTTAGCCTCATATCATATCATGTTTAATTAGTGCAAGTTTAGCCTTCGGAAATAGGAATGTTTCTCAACCCCTAAAAAGCTGCTATTACTATCACATACAAAATGTATGCTTTTTTAACCACTTAAAACGTAATTAAGAAAGCTAGACAAGGTTAATTTAAATCTATTCTCGCTGTATTCCCTCAGTCTCTGCATAACATTGTTTGAAATGAGAATCTTCGGTTGAGTACGGTGGATCAACTTAAATCTTTACAAGTAATCAAAATTATCGTAAGACTTTCGAGTTTAGACTCTCAATCAACATTTATACACATACTCTCAACTCAACAAAATATATAACTGATATAACACACAAAACATATACAGCCTTATAATCTTGTTACAGAATACATGATGTAAGTTTTGATTTACCAGATAAAAAATCTAGCTCAATTTGAACAAAAGTTTCGCTATAGCACACAAGATAAACCATCATTCTTGTTGAAATATAGTTCCGTGGTTCGAACCCCGGCAGCGGATAATATTTTTCGCGCTGAAAATATTTACTTCTGTACGGTTGCAATATACATACAATTGATTTTGTATTTTTGCAGTATATTAAATACATAACATATACATGCATTAAATGCGTTGACTACACACTCGCTAAGTTACAAAGTATGAAGTATGGTCAACCCATTCCAATTATAAGCATATAGTAACTTTATAGATTTTGTTCGAATTTATTTACTTGACAAAAAAAATGCTCATAATTGTTTTGCAAAGGTTTAAAATAATTAAAATTATCTTTTACGCTACAATGACCATGACTCTCAACTTTACGTATATATATATATATATATATATATATATATATACAGCTGACAACACATCTTAATATAAATTTTCTAAGAAAGACAAAATAACTATTTTATTATCATATATGAAGATAAAAATGGTGAGAGAAAAACTTTCGCCTTTAAAATTTCAGTCATGTATTTCATCATTTCACATTCGTTTACGCACATATATATGATTACTATTTTAACTGTTTTTAGGCTTTCGAGTTACTGTTTTGGGTGGTTTTAATAGCATCGTTCTGTTTGCAATACGGAGATGGCCGGATGACTCTAAGCATTACAGATTTTCTATCCGATTCTGACAATACGAACGCTGATCATTCTCAAGTAACTTTTTTTTATATATATAAACTCATTTATTTTCAGCCAAAACCGTGGAAAACAAATAAAATATTATCAACTAAAACATTAATCTTATCGTTTGGTAATAAATAGGCATTTCAAGATGCATGGAAAGCGTTATGCAAAGCAAAAGGGGGAAAGGAGGCACCATCTCTAATAATCCATGCCAATGAAACATATACTGTACGACCACAATTGTTTCAAGGTCCTTGTGTATCTCGTAATCTTCACATTCGGGTATCTGCTAGAAATTAATGTTATAAATCAACTAATTTTTATTTGCAAATTAAATCATCTTGTTGCCTACATATTGTTCACATTTATCATTCATGAATCTCGTGATCCACATGTATTTTTTCTTTTGGGGGCAAGATCGATGGAACAATTGAAGCGCCGAAAACGGTTAGAGAGTGGGGAAGCCAAAGAAGTGAGTATTGGTTATGTTTCGAGAGGGTGACAGGTCTTGTTCTCGATGGATCTGGTCTCCTCAATCCCCATGGTGCAGCTTGGTGGTCTTCTGTTGCAGCCAACTCCCGACCAGAGGTATGTTACGTTACGTTGATTTTAAGATATGCAATCATTAAAACATTTGTTTCGCTTAGTTAATTAAGGGTTGCGATTTATCTTTGCGTATGCAGGCAATGAGATTTTCTGGATGCAAAGATATTATATATAATGGGTTAACTCAACTGGATAGTCCAAAAATTCACATTGCAATTAGTGGTTGCATCAATGCAACTTTATCAAATCTTCATCTAATCGCACCAGCAAACAGTCCAAATACAGATGGCATTGATATCTCTTTTTCACACAATATCCGTATTCTCAGCTCGTCGATCAAAACCGGTATATTATAATCAGTAATTGGAATATGCCGTATATATATACGCATATTGATCACGAGAAAATTTGCGAATTTTCTTATCGTGCCCATATTTATGGATTTCTTCAATCTTTTTAGGTGATGATTGTGTTGCCATTCGAGGTGGCTCGTACGATATCAACGTAACTCGTGTGACATGTGGTCCGGGTCATGGCATAAGGTTCGCATATTTAATAAATTCATATATATGTAAGCTCATTAATTAGGATACGATGTTGTCCTACTATACATGGGATCGAGTGCAAAAGAGAACATCATTGTAAGCTCGCTAATTAGGATAAATAGAGCAATGAATTGAACTGATGGGTTACAAATAATTTAAATATTATTTTCGGCAAAAATAAATAAATTAGTAGTTATTACATTGTGTATTTTGCTTTTACAAAAAAAAAACAGTATAGGAAGTTTGGGGAGAGAAGGAGCCACTGACACGGTACAAAACGTGAATGTAAGACACTGCACTTTCACTGGAACTCAGAATGGTGCAAGAATCAAGACTTGGGATGTAAGTTTTTTTATATATATATATTTTGTGTTTGAAGAATTAGCATAATAGAATTTATAATTTGGTGGATGTTACATGATTTTTTAGGGAGGACGAGGTTTTGCCAAAAATATATTGTACGAGGATATTACGCTGATAAATGCCCAATTCCCAATCATCATCGATCAACATTACTGTAATGGTGGTCACTGTACAACGGTAAAACTTTTAACTTTCCAATCATGTTTTTTTCGATATATTGCCTTAATGCCTTTAGTTATTAAAATCTCATATTCATAAGAAGTATATATATATATACTACGTAGATTAGAAATACAGGTTCTAGTGAGAATTCACATTTGCTTATTTTAGATCAATTTGAGCTTTAAGCCTCGAAATTTGTTAAAAGTAAATAAGATATATCTGTTGTGATATTCTTCAGGCCACTGCTGTGAAAGTGAGCGACGTGACATTTAGATACTTCAAAGGGACATGCGCAGATGCTATTGCAATAAAATTAGACTGTGACCAAAAAGTAGGTTGTGATAACATCGTGATGGAACACATCAATATCACTTCATCAGCTCCAAAAACACCTCTCAGCGCATATTGCCAATTCGCTAATGTAATTAGACGCTTTGTCAACATTCCTATCAGATGTGGTTCTCATAAACTTCTTCAACCTCTTGCACCGTATTCTGATCAGCCTCCATCACCGTATCCTCAACCTCAACCTCCTGCACCGCATGCTCAATCTTCAATGTTCTCTTCTTTTCTATATTTTATGTAAGCCCTTCTTGTAATTAAGTTGGGTCATATATATTACTATGTTGATTGTCGAAATGTGATTTAACAAGTTATTGGAATTGGGTTTCGGTTACGCTCATTTATCCACAGTTTTAGGGGTTTAATTCTAATAATGAACACATTCAAACTGTGAAAATCGAAGAAAAGAAAACTAAATAATGTCAACTGAATATCCAATATATAAATATATAGGATCCACAAGTGTACGTAGCCCATAAAAAAAGAATTACATACACACACAAGAATCATAGATAAGAAGAAGTTTGTTTGGAATAAAGTCTGTTTCGAGAGCCTTTGACTGCATATTTGAAAATATGGCAATAATAAAAATAGGGAACCCAAAAATATATAGATATTATGGCACTACATCAAAAGTACTAAAACTATTGTCATACGTACTATACATAAAAAGTCTATTGCCACATTCTGACTTTTATACTGCGGCAGCTTTGTAAATATCACTTGTGTTGTTGGTCAGCTGTATTATTCATAACCTTCACAGGTTTTGTTTTAAAAAAAAACGAACATTTAAAGGTGTGAATTAATAACGTAAAAAAAAACTTTATGCTAGTCAATGACGTAGTAGTTAAAAAAAAACGAACATTTTATGTAAGCCCTTCTTGTAATTAAGTTGGGTCATATTACTACAACGTCATTGACTAGCAATAACTTTATTTTGATCATATTATTGATAGAGACCACATCACATCCAGTGAGCCACAAAAAAAGGTTACATCTAAATTGAAAATTATTGACATCAACAAATAATGTACTAAACAGGAAATTTTACTAATTTTGATAGGTTGGTTCAGTATGCAAACATATTTAGTCTGAACTCAAAAATCAAAATTCATTAAATTTGGTTACTTGTGCAAGCAAATTTTTTAAATAATAGAATGCTAACAAGAATCATCAATCGAAACAACCATGCATGGTTACAAAAAGAGAAAACACACGTAATGATCATCATGAATACACATATAGCTTAGAAATCAACCACTACAAAATTCTTAGTGGCAATTGTAGATTTCGAAACTAGTCTGATTTTGATCTTAAATTTCCGGTTATTTATGGTCAGACTCCGGTTATATTACTATCAATGGTAAGAGTGAATAAACATTTTTCATACATTGGAAAATTAATAATAGCGAGGAAATATGTAGTGGGCCATAACGTAAGCCCAATAATCAATTAATAAAGCCCCTATAAGCCACGTAGCATAGCACAGTCACGCCAAACCCTCTCGCTAGACACACCAAAAGACTCTCTCAAAATTAAAAACACCACAATACACTGCGCTTTTATCCTGCGCCCCTCCCCCGACGCTATCCTGCGCACCTCCTCCGTCCTCCTCCTCCGCCGAAGCCACCATGGGAAAAGGCGGCGCTCTTAGCGATGGAGTCATCAAGAAGATCGTCCTCTCCTACACCTACGTGGCGATCTGGATCTTCCTGAGCTTCACGGTCATCGTCTACAACAAGTACATCCTCGACAAGAAGATGTACAATTGGCCTTTCCCGATCACACTCACCATGATCCACATGGCCTTCTGCTCCTCCCTCGCCGTCCTCCTCATCAAGGTCTTCAAGGTCGTCGAGCCGGTTTCAATGTCCCGAGAGACGTACATCAGATCTGTGGTCCCGATCGGCGCGCTGTACTCGCTCTCCCTCTGGCTCTCCAATTCCGCCTACATCTACCTCTCCGTCTCCTTCATCCAGATGCTCAAAGCCCTAATGCCGGTCGCCGTTTACTCGATCGGAGTCCTCCTCAAGAAGGAATCGTTCAAATCGGAGACAATGACGAACATGCTCTCGATCTCTTTCGGTGTCGCGATCGCTGCCTACGGCGAGGCCAAGTTCGACACTTGGGGGGTGATGCTCCAGCTCGGCGCCGTCGCTTTCGAGGCAACGAGGTTGGTTTTGATCCAGATCTTGCTCACTTCTAAAGGAATCAACCTTAACCCCATCACTTCCCTGTATTACGTTGCTCCCTGCTGTTTGGCTTTCCTCTTCTTCCCCTGGATCTTTGTAGAGCTCCCGATCCTCAGGGAAACCTCGAGTTTCCATTTCGATTTCATGGTTTTCGGGACAAACTCTGTATGTGCATTCGCTCTGAACCTCGCCGTGTTCCTCCTCGTTGGGAAAACCTCGGCGTTAACCATGAATGTGGCTGGTGTGGTGAAGGACTGGCTCTTGATTGCATTCTCCTGGTCCGTGATCAAAGACACAGTCACTCCGCTCAATCTCTTTGGCTACGGGCTTGCGTTTCTGGGCGTTGCCTATTACAATCACTGCAAGCTGCAGGCGTTGAAGGCCAAGGATACTCAGAAGAAGGTTCAGCAAAGTGATGAGGAAGCTGCTGGGAAGCTTTTGGAAGAGAGGGAAAGTGAAAGTGCTGGAAAACGGGATGAAGCCGAAGACTGATTTGATGATTGTAGTAAAGGTTTGTGAATCTGATGAGTGTGTGAAACTTCAGAGGAGTAATAAGAGCTGAAGGGGTTAGGATGATTTTGGTAGCTTTGGAGGGGGTTTTCAGCAGGATTTTGCGCATCTTCGGATTCACTACTTTGCTTCATCCTTTAATTTTTTTAGGTATGATCGTCTTCGTCTTATCATTCTCTGTTTTTTTTTTTGAGTTTTAGTTTGCTAAATTACTTAAGTTATGGTTAATTAGTATTTACATAGTGATTTGATGGTACAATGTCGTGGTGATGCTATACCACACGAACCTTGTGTTGTTCTATGGAGTTTATTTTTCTTGTCCTATTTATTTTCTTCCTTATGAATCTACTATGTCGGTGACAGTTGTTTAAGCAGTTTACTTTGTAATGCCAGTGAGATCATGTTTTGGTTCTTAGTTATTGTGCAAGATAAAGATGTTAAAAGCTTGGTCGTATCAAATATGCTCTTCGTGTTGCTGTCTACATGAACTCGTACTGTTTTGCACCCATATCGTATCAAGTCGTCTTTTGTACTAGCAAGTACGAAAGAGTTTTGAAGCTGTTAGTAAAACAAAAAAAATATATACGAAAGATTTTGAGTCGACTCCGACAAATATTAAAAAAGACGATTTTTGTCAAACGAGAATTTGTCTATTTGATGATATATATATTGAAAGTGTGGTAACTTGAGGGGTTAATTTGGGAGAGATCAATAATAACGCATTAATGATAAAATAATTTAGTTCATCTCTCTATAATGCTTCACATGATAATTGATCAACACAAGTAAAGCAAACAAATGATGCTTTAATAAAGCGTCTCGTTGCTTAACATTACACAGACAACAGTAACATGCTCTTTACTTCAATGATATTTAAAACATAAAGCCTCCACTGACCATATTGTATCACCAATACGTAGGAGCGACACAACTGCATAAAGGCTTTCGTCTAATATTATTTGCTTGAACATAAGAAACAAAGCATAACAAAGAAGCAAACGGTAGATGTGGATCTAATTAACTGTTAACTGTTTCCACGCAACATTTTGTGTTAGTTGATTGAAATGTGTCTTACCGGCTCTTCTTTTGAGAGTATAGAACAAATTCTAAGTGACCATAAACTTCTCAGTATTTTCTTCAAAAATGTTTGATATTTAATAACAAAAGGGCCTATAAATTGTAGTATTTTTTTTCAGAATAAAACCTGAGTCTAGTTTAGCTTTTAAAAAATTCCTTCATAGTTTGTAGAATTTCAATTAGATTACAAATTTGATGGATTCTTTTTATTTTAATTCAGGTCGATTGAGTTTCGGTTAAGTTTGTTCATATCAGAACAAATACAAAACCGAGACACTTCTTCTATGGCTTTACGCCTCTACATTGTAATGTCGGCAATTATTTCGTGGGGTTGCATTCCAAATTTCCAATTCCAGATATCAATATTTTATCATATAAAATAAAATTCGAAAATTTAATTAAAAAGAAAAAAGGCAAAATTATCTGCCAAAAGAAAACCTAATCGCAGTCTAAGTCCCACCCACTGAGTCCACCCACCTACCCACCCAAAAAGGGCAAAAACCAGCAGCTATACTTGTTACTGGTTAAAGCCCTAAGCTCAACGAAGGAGACGACCCATTGACTGTGAGAGAGAGACACACAGCAGATTCTCTCTCTCTCTCTCTCTCTCTCTCTCTCTCTCTCTCTCTCTCTCTCTCTCCCCCTCGTCACACCCATCTTCGGAAATTTCATTCCTTCCATTTTGTGGGTCCTTCCATCAGCATCAGAAATGGGGAAAACCGGAATCCAGCTGTTCGACGATTCGAGGAATGGGTTTTTCTCCGTTTCCGATTTAGGATGCGATTGGAGCCTAAACAGCGCCAATTACCACCCAGTTGGTGGGTTATTCGCGAGCGTTAATCAAACTAATCCACTGGGATCCCTCTCGTCTCCGAACAGAGTCGACGACAGCTTCTCTTCCCAGCTCAGTGACAAAGAAGTTACTGGTGAGAAGAAGAAGAAAGGTGGGCTGAAACTGAAGATAAAGATCGCTAATCCTACTTTGCGGCGTCTATTCAGCGGAGCCATGGCCGGAGCCGTCTCGAGAACGGTGGTTGCGCCGCTGGAGACGATCAGGACGCATCTAATGGTGGGAAGTGGAGGGAGCTCCTCAACCGAAGTGTTCGGTGATATCATGAAGCATGAAGGTTGGACTGGTCTCTTCAGGGGCAATTTGGTCAATGTCATTCGCGTCGCACCTGCTCGAGCCGTCGAGGTACTTACCAGTTACCACAATCATGATGAATCAAACCAATAATGTCTTTGTTGGAAATCGAAATGCAAGTTTTTGAGTTTGTGAGATTTTGGTGAAGATGTTTGTGACCATTTGCTCCTTTGTACTAATAAAATGTTGTTGACATTTATCTGTGAAAAGTCTAATGTTGGTTGAAAGTTGGCACTTGGAACTGTCTTGTGCCAAAGATGATGAGCCTTTGGTTCTCTTTTCTTTTATAGAAAAATGTTGACTTTTTCTGCTTTTCAATTCTTGAATGTGCAGCTTTTTGTGTTCGAGACAGTAAACAAGAAATTATCACCAGAAAATGGAGAGCAGTCAAAAATCCCAATCCCAGCGTCACTACTCGCCGGTGCTTGTGCTGGAGTTAGCCAAACCCTCTTGACATACCCTCTCGAACTAATCAAGACTCGTCTTACAATTCAGGTTTGGCTCCTCTCCCTTCTACAAAAATAGCAAACTGTTATTCTATTTATATCACACTCTGTGAGGTATAAATAGGTCTGAAGGATTCGAGGTCTTAGAACATGTAAAGCGTTGTTTTGACAAGAATTCAGTCAGCTATTGTCAAAATGGGGTTTGGACTGGTACAGTTTTTGAATATGTCTTTGAAACTAATTGCAGAGGGGTGTTTACAAGGGGATTTTCGATGCGTTTGTCAAAATTATACGCGAGGAAGGACCCACAGAACTCTACAGGGGTCTTGCTCCTAGTCTCATTGGAGTTGTTCCGTACGCAGCTACAAACTATTTTGCGTACGATTCCTTAAGAAAAGCATACAGGAGTGTTTCAAAGCAAGAGAAGATTGGAAACATTGAGACTCTTCTGATCGGTTCTTTAGCTGGTGCACTATCGAGCACCGCCACTTTCCCTCTTGAAGTGGCGCGGAAGCACATGCAGGTGGGAGCGGTTAGCGGGAGAGTTGTGTACAAGAACATGCTGGACGCTCTGGTGAGCATACTTGAGCACGAAGGTATTCTCGGTTGGTACAAAGGGCTTGGACCTAGCTGCCTGAAGTTGGTTCCTGCTGCTGGAATCTCCTTCATGTGTTATGAAGCTTGCAAGAAGATACTCGTTGAGAACAATCACCAAGAAGCCTGATTTTGGGACTGTAATGGCCGTTTTCGGGGTTTGATCAGAGAAACACGAATACACGATATTAGGATTCATAGTTCTAAATTTATGCACCACTTGAGAGATTTCACAAATTAATGTTGAGGGGATTCCAAAAGATTCATTCTTTGTTTATTTTTCCGTTTATGTTGTTGGATTCATGGTTTGGTCTGATTCTAGACAGATAAGCTATAAGAGATTACACAATTTTCAAAAAAAGTTGTGATTTTTAACTTCCACACTGTGAGACAATTGATGTGTCATTCTATTTCTACTAATTGGTGGCAAAACAAGAGGGTAAATTCACTGCAAGACATATCAGCAACTAAAGACATGAGAAAAGCTGAAGCAAAACACAAACAGAGTCCTCAAGAATTCTTCAACTCTAGCTCTAGTTTTCGGTGTCAATAGCTTCTTCCCGTGTAGCAGCAATCAATTCATCGAATTTCGCAGACTTCTCCAGTACAATCTCGATCTGGTCAAAAAGAGGAGAATGACTTAAAGGTATAATTGTTGCCAAGTGTGAATCAAATGCAAATGCATACTCTAGTTCATGTGGCCAAATACACACGCAAATACCTTAGATTTCTGAACAGGTCGTCCAATCTCCTCAGTCAAGTCCACCATTGAAGTCATAATGCCTGACCATTGGACCAATGTAGAAAAGTTAAGCTCTCAACGATTTGGGGATCAAAGACAGCTATTTATAGAAACATGCGAGGAGAACTGTAAACTGCCTTACTCTTCTCAACTGCAAGTCCATTGCTCTTGAGAATTTCAGCAATGGTGACAACTGTAGCAATTGCTGAAGATAAGAAGAAAAAAAACCAAAAGTATGTTAAAGCAGCTATTCAATATCAATGGATTTGTTTTTTTCATTGTGAGAGAGTGTAGGAATGGAATACCCATCCCAAGAGCTGAAAGTTCGACTTCGCTTTGCTGCTGCATAAATCTCTGTTGAAACACATAACCATAGAACAAAGAGAAAAAGACAAATTGTTATACATTTTGTCACTATATATCGTTACTTGATTATCGTATATTTAGATAAGAAACGAACCAGCTCCCAGAAACCAAGTAAAAATCACACTTTCTTTCTTTCCCTCTGATAAAATTAAGAGCATCTCAAATAACATTTGCAACTTCCAAGTGCTAAGCATTACTTTCAAAACTTAAAGAAAAAATTATAGTTTATCCCAAAATGTAAGAATCCTTGAGAAACAGACCCACTAAGCTTAACACCATATGTTTTGAAACAACCATTGAATCGGTGAAACCAGCAAACAGAACTCAGAAGTTTCAGAGATCCACGCTACACTCTAACAAAATGCACAAAACAGAAGACGAACAACTTCTCTCCATGTAACGTGTAGTTTCTAGTATCATCTACATTCTACAAGCCCAAACACATTTGTTCATAAACCCTAATTATTTGACCCATCAAGTCCAATCTAGAGAGAGAGAGAGAGAGAGAAACCCCAAAAATAACAGAGTAGTACTACCTTGGCGAGATTAACGTAGAAGAAAATGGGTTTCTTAGTGTTGGAGACTTGAATTCGATTCTTCTTTGAAACATCATCAGCAATGCTAAGCTTCTGCATTCCATCGACCATAGCCGCCATTGTTACAGCTTCTGAAGCAAACAGATTAAAAGAGGAACCCTAGAGCTTTGTATGTCTTCAAAAGGTTTTAGCTTTTATAGATATGATAGAAGAAAGTCGCTTTAATTTCAGGAAAATTTGATACTTTTACGTAAAACATTGTTTTGTTTTGTTCTACTTTTAATTATTTAGTTTCTGAAATAATTGTAGTAATCAAATTCAAGGGGACTTTTTAACCAAATCTCACTGAACATTATCTATGACATTCATCAGATCATAAAATTTTGAACAAAGCGTTTGTATTAACGTGAAAAGCTTTAGCATATATATAAACTCCAATAACCTTAGGACAACAACAAACATTACAAAAGTGTGAGTCTAACAAGGTGAAGCAAAATAAATATGTAAAAAAAGAATAAGAAATACGTTTTGTAGACATCCCTCTATGTATCACCATTTGGTCTTCCCCACTGGAAAAGCTATAATATATCAAAAGAGATAAAACATCACAACAGTGACACCTACCAACAATTTCACAACTCTCCGGCTACTCGGAGAAAGCTAATCTTGGACATTGAATCACCATAACCGCCCGGTTCACTGGGTTTTGGGGTTTAGAGGATTTGGAATGTCTCATTGCGCGTTTTCGATATATGCACACACATGTATATAATAAAGTAGTGTCTAAAAGACGCCTCCTTTGCCATTGAAATTGTTGGCATTGGGAGTGATGGAGACAAAGGGATTGATCCTGACCCAAAGCAACGAAAAGATGGAGGCGAGAAGAACAGACCAGACAATGACGATGGTTGGCGTTCGGTTCTGTCTTCCCAACAGACCTTTCAAGAAAGGGTAGAGATGGGCAATGACCCACAAGGCGAAGAAAAGCTTCCCGAAGAGCGGTCCCCACGATTGGTACCCACTGTTTACAGCATAAGAGACACCAGCGACAATGCCGATGAGGTTCACAAGTAGGACGGTGGTTGGTGGGATGAGAAGAGCTGTCCATTTGAAGATGTAAAGCTCTGCGAAATCCCCATCTTCGTCCGAGGCTTTGGATGTGACAGTGAAGTTAGTGTCGATACCCGCAAGAACCTTGAGTAGACCTTGGAAGACTGCAAAAAGATGAGCGGATGTGCCACCGATGACCCAGAACTGCTCGTTCCTCCACCAGTCCTCAATGCTCACACCGCTCCATCTCAGCTCCAGGATTCCAGTCACAGCAATCGAGATGAAGAGTAGAATGAACCAAATACTCGCGTAGTTGCTTATCTGCAACAATGTTATTATACCTTTCAGAAACGAGATGATGAAGATTGAAAGAAACGCTTTCACAGGATAGGATTGAAAAAAGTAACTAGGGAGCGTGCTCGGTGTAACGAACCTCAGGAATGATGAACCTATCGGTGATGAGGCAAAAAGCGGGAAGGATACAATAGGCGATGAGAGGGATGGCTGTGATAGGGTAGACAATGGTGTTGATGTAAGCGAGTCTCTCCAAAAGCTTCAACCTTCCGGTGTAGCCATACCAGATAGGGCAATGTCTGCTCAGAAGAATCTCGATAGATCCCAATGCCCATCGAAGAACTTGGTTCAAACGATCAGAAAGATTGATTGGTGCAGATCCCTTGAACGCAGGGCGTGGAGGATTGCAGTAGATTGACATCCAACCCCGGGCATGCATCTTGAACCCAGTAAGAATATCTTCTGTCACGGAACCGTAGATCCAACCAATCTAACAAAAATGCCAAATAAGATGCCATCAGAGAGGTGAAAAAGAGAACAGAAGAAGAGCCTGTGGCTGCATTTGAAAACTGACCTCTTTTCCCCACTCAGTCTTGTCCTCATAACCACAGCTTATAACATGAATAGCCTCCTTGAGAAGAGTAGCGGGATTGGTTGTTGGTGGAATACCACCTTGTTCCATGAAGGTGGCCGCAATAAATACTGGTGATTGACCAAAACGCTTCTCTACACTCTTTTGGGACATCAGAATAGACCTCTCATCATCATATCCTGCATAAACAAGACTTGTCAGATTATACCGTCCTACGAAGAATAGTTGTTATTACACTACAAGCTCAATCGAACCTTCAAAACCCTCCTCGATATCTTCCATATTGAAAAGTGGAGCATTGGAGTCACTTCTGTTGATGCCTCTTCTTTTCTGATCATAATTATATTTCTTGCTATTCTTTCCTTTCTTCCTTGAGCCGCAACAGCTCTTCACAATAATATTTGGTTCTAAGTCTTCCTCCGTCAAAACAGGATCATACCCATATAGAGCTTGCCTATTGAAACAACAACCAGTACCCACATATACTGGACCTTGGATACCATCCAACCCCTTCAAGTTAATCTGCCCAAGATAACAAATATAAGAGTCAGCACAATCAGACACGAGTAAATCCAACATAAATATGAACGTTGGTGGTGTGAATAAGGGAGTGAAACTCACATCAAAGAAGACAATATTCCTGTTGGCGTATCGATCGTGCAAGTCAATACCGTCAAAACGTTGTGGGAACTGGACATAGCAGCACTTCTTTCCATAAGCAGGGTCCATCATGAAACACATGGCTTCTTTAATAGCCTTGCTGTTGTTGAAGTAATGATCACAATCGACGTTTAAAAGATATGCTCCATTGGTAAGAACAGCGGAAACACGGATCTGTCAATGTAAAGAGAAGCTAAATCAGGAGATATCACATTTTACTAGACGAAAGAATATGTAGCGACGGCTGTACAAGTAGAAAGTTTCCTAGGTACTGAACAAGAGAAGAAAATAGAGGACACAGTAGATTTTAGAGAGCTAACAAACCAAGGCATTCATAGCTCCAGCTTTTTTGTGATGTTGAAATCCAGGCCGCTTCTCACGAGAAACATAGATGAGCCTAGGCAGCTCATTTCCATCGGTATCCAGACCCCCACTATGGCCTAAGAACACCTGAAATTGAAACAAAACGATGTAGCATTTACAAAATGTCCTGAAATTGTAGCCTTTTCGTTACTCTCTCTATTAAAATCAAAGGGATTGCCTCACGTACCTGAATCATTCCAGGGTGATCTCTAGTGTTGTTACCAGGCCAGGGAGTACCATCCTGCATTGTCCAGCCTTCTTCAGGGATTTTCTGTGCTTTAGCAACAAGTGCATTGATCCTCACCTTAAACTCCTCATACTCCCTCTGTCATTACAAGCCAAGGAAAAATTCTGAGTCAGTCTCTAGTTTTCCTAATGGATAATAAGCAGATGGACTTTTCAAATAACCTTCATAGCACGTCGCTCTTTAACAAAAGAAGGCTGGATCTTGTCCTTCAAGTAATCGATCTTCTGAGCAAAGTAAAATTCAGGGGCCCTGGGTTCAATGTTGAACTTCTTGCAAAATGGTACCCATTTCTTTGCAAACTCAGCAGTTTCAGAAAGGGACTCGAACGTAAGCATAGCTGAACCATCATCTGAAACGTAACAGGCTACTTTATCTACCGGGTAGTCCACAGCAAGAATTGAGAGAACAGTGTTTGCTGTTACAAGAGGAGGCTCTTTCAGTGGGTCCACCGTACTAACAAACACATCAACAGGAGTTAGCTGTGATGGTTCACCGTCTCGATCAAATCTACAATAAGAAAACCAAAATATAATCAGTATACAAGCTAAGCTCTATTCTCAACAAGCACTACATTACGAATGATTTTCATAAAATAGTCTGAAGCTTCACATATAATGTAAATCAGAGAAGGTATCTTAATACTAAATTTTAAGATTAACTGTTAATCACAACTTTCTTAAACGATATTGGCATGCACCATTGTCTAGTATAGCATTAAATTTACAAGGGAACGTCAACTATCCAGTATTAATTTAGTACCCCCAAAAAATGATATAAGAGTAAAATGATATTAAAGACCAACCTTATAGCGAGACGGTCAAGATAAGTCTCCCTGTTAATGGGGTACCATTTGGGAAACTGATCAAGAAGCCAGGAAAATGCAAACCAGATCTCACAAATAACCGAGGTCAGCCACAATGGATATGCGTTTTTCACTGGGTGAGTTGTCCGATATTGCAAGAAGAATCCCAAAATGATAAGCCGGAGAATAATCACAACCCGATAAGGTGTCAGATGAGAAGACGGGATAGGCACAATACGACTCATAGGAAGCCGCGTATCATCAGCCCTGTAGTACGAGATCCATAATTGAGTGGAAGGAAACAAAAATGAAACTCAAAGATGAATAACGTCTATAAGAACCTTACAAAGCACATTGCAAAAATGAACGAAACTAGAGCATATAAAAGCAAGAAAGGTACTGTGTCTAGTATTACAACTTACATTTGGAGTTCTTCGCCATTGGAACCAGTCCCTTCGATTTCTCCTCCTTTCCCTTCATGGTATTTACCAGTCATCTGTAGCATGTTCTTCTCCTGCTTCAGCTTCCAGCCTTCAACCCTTTCTTTCCAGTCCACATTTCCAAGTCCATAAGAGTTCAAGTCTTTTGACGGGTCCACGATTCTTACAGGAACTGCAATTTTCAGCTGGAGCTATCAGTTACGGAACATGAAAAAAGTTGTAAAAATGAATATGAATTACATATAACAAAGGACTGGTGCACAAAGCAAAAATATATGAATACCAGGTTGTCGTGGGTCAATATATGGTGAAGAAATAGCATTCCTGTCAGTAGGCCCTAAAGGACCTGATGTAGTTCGCACAGACTGTGTATCAGGCGTGCGAATTTCCCCAGAAACCTGTGTATGGAAAAAGGTCAAGTATCTACTGATAACAGACACAACTAATAACAGAAATTATTATTTCTGAATTTGGAAGATCATGTATTATCAGAAAAAATTTGCTGTTAAGATTGTTCACATAAAGCATTGACGTGAAAAGCAAACAAAAAAAAAGAGTCGAATCTACAGATTCTTGAGTAATAGCGACAATGTAGGTCCCTACCGTATGGCCATGTGTGAGAAGAGGAATTGGTTGAGATTCATGTCTAGAGGAAGACGAAAACTCTTCACCATGGCGTTGGTGTCTCCCCTTGTTAGCTCCCTGAGTGTAATTGAACTCATTCTCGATATCATCAACATCATCCTCATCTTCATCTCCTTCAACACGAGGAGTCCCTGCAACATTCAAAAAGTTAATACAACACATCAGCAATGAAGACTAAACAGAAAAATCCATACACAAAAAAAGAAAAGAAAAAGACTACTGTACTGACCTCTGTGCCGTCTGTATCTAGTCTTGCATTGCGGGCAGCACTGAGTTCCATCTTTCCTCTCGTACTCATAGCAAGGCCGACACACCGGGAAGGCACATTCATTGCAAGCCACAAAGACATCGCTGGTTTCAGCGAGCCCGACATCATCACCACAGATCTGGCATATCTGCCCATTCGTATTCTTCAAAGGTTTTGTCTGCAGTTACACCAACGTTGCATCATCGTTAGTCATCGAGTATTTAGACACTACTGGAACAGAACAGTATGGATCTAAATCAAAACAATTAACAAGAAATGAAGCAGTAGGAAAACCCTAGAAATAACATAATTGAAGAAAACAAATTACTATTAAATAACTCCTAAACGTCTCCGGCATCAAGAACCATCTCCAAATCGATACCGATCTGGATCAAGGCGGAGTCACAGTCATGGCATAGTAACAATACAGGAAATGTGGCCCAAGCGGGATCTAACGAGATCTAGATGAGCTAGAATTGATAAGTAAAGTACTGAACTTTTGAGAGCCAATGATTTATCTAAGAAGCTGACGAATTAAATACTCAGATCAAGAACCTAAACTGAAATCCCACTGACACTTTCCTTATATGAAGAAAAACAGAAAAGATGCGGCATGACATTAATTTCACAGATCCGGAAAATGATCAGTAATCACAACAACTGAAGTCTGGGAGCAGAAAAGTTTCCATTTTTAGCCACTTGAGACTAACCAACTACACACTATCATGAGTGAAATCTCCGTGGGAGATCGGAATCTGAGTTTCTATGATCCCATCTTGGATCCACAAGACATTAAATTAGGAAAATGGAGAATTCATGATGAGATCTACACATCCAAAATCAATCAGAAACAACAAATGAACCAAAGAAGAAAAACTAAAAAGGCAAAAGATGAAACGAACCCCGCCGTCAGATTCGTGTCGGATCCGAACGAGCTCATTTCTCCGGTAGGATCCGGCAACCAAGCCGGAACTGGGCTCCATCGCTGATGAGTGAGGTCAACGAGCCACCGACACAGAGAGGGAGAGAGATTTACAAATTCGGTTTGGAAATCCTTCGCCGATTCAATACGGCATCTCCAAAACCCTCTCCACCAAAAGATGTTCACACTGACACTCTCTCTCTCTCTCTTTAAGCTCTTTCTCTGATCTCAAACAATCTGCTTTGCCTATTTTATCGCAGTGTCTTTCTTCTTTTTCCTTATTTTTAAAATGACAAGTAGATATTTCACCGACGGAGACGGTAGCCTCTTCTTCTTCTCCCACTGTTTGGCTCGGCTCGACTCAACTCGGCTAACGTCGTCTCCTTGCTTTCAAAGCCGACCCGTTAGCTTCCCCACTAGACGCGCCAGCTAGTATCATACGTGACGTGGCCAAATCTCATTGTAAGAAAGAGACAGGACAAAACAAACAAATTATCATTGTTGATTTATTATAATATTAAAATATAGAAGCCACGTTGTTCGCTGGTAACAGCCTGTTTCTCTTATTTGCTATCAGCTTGTCGGTGGACACAATTGCTCTCTTTAGAAGTTCCGGGGGGAATTTGCAACCTTCTAAAAATAATATTTTGTGACTAGAACCAGTTTTATAAAGAGATGATATAATCCAAGAAAAATATGAACCAAAACCAACTCCACAACGAATAATGGAAGTTAACATTTGTCGGCAAGTTTGCCAAAAAAGAAAAATAGGATTTGTCGGCAAACATCAACAGAAAGTTATAACAATGATGGAGCAACAAACATATCTAGATGACACCTGCAAGACAATGCAGATGTTCTACAGAAGTAACTATTTAAGTCTCTTTACCATCTCTTCTTCAGTAAAAGAACCAAGACTTGGGGGTTGTCAATCATAAGCTACTAATCGGTTTTTCCCACTTGAGCTATTATCTGAGGATGACGAACTTGATTTCGATGGAGACCTTGCCTTGGATGGTGATCTTGACACCGATCTTGCTTTCCCTGTCCCAACGGGAGATTTTGAATTTGACATTGATCTTGATCTCGACCTCGACCTCGACCTCGACGGACTCAGGCTGCGGCTAGCAGCGGATGGTGACCTTCTTCTCTTTGTATATGGTGAACGGCTTCGGATAGGGCTGCGGCTGTAACGCCGGCGATTACGGGGACCAGGCGATACAGAGGGGCTTCTTCTTCTTCTATACCTGAGAGTACTTTTCGAATTGTGAAATCAACAACTTATTTTATTTGAACCGCCAAATTTGGTTCTCTCTATTCATGAGACTTTTTAACGTCAAGGACACGTAGTAACGAATGCACAAAAGAGAAAAAAGTAAAGTACCTTGGAGGCGTTCTTGCTCTGAATGGGCTTCTAAAACGTCTTGGCGAGTACCTTCTGTGACTTCGAAATCTACAGAAAAGACCGTTGTGAAAAAAGGTCAGCATGAGAGTGGAGGAGTGTGTGTAACAGAAAAGGGAGTTCGATTGAGTGCGGGCTATTCACCTGTCACGGTCAATTCTATCACTAAAGCGGTAAGGAGATCGATCAGGAGATGGAGAGGTTCTGTATCTACGAGCGTAAGAGTATCTCTGGCTAAATCCTCTCCCTCTCCTGATGCGCCCATCAGGAGAAGCACTTCTTGACAAACTTCTTCTACGTTCATAAGGAGGAGATCTAGGCCGGGGACTCCTTCTCCTCACATGAATTGGACTTCTACTAATTCTTCTTCTTCCTCTAACAGGGCTCCTGCTGATACTTCTCCTGGATGATCGAATTGGACTCCTGCTGATACTTCTCCTGGATGATCGAATCGGACTCCTGCTCACACTCTTCCTAGATGATCGGACTGGGCTCCTGCTCACTGATCTCCTAGGTGATATAATGGGACTCCTGCTCAGGCGTCTTCTAGATAATCGAATGGGACTACGGCTCACGCTTCTTTTAGATAATCGAATGGGACTACGGCTCACGCTTCTTCTAGAAGACCGAGCTGGAGTTCTGCGAGGTGATCTTCTTGATGATCTTCTAAGTGGGCCCTTCCCAAGACTGCCGCGAGATGCAGATCTTACAGGGCTCCTGCTAGGGCTCCTGCTAGGGCTTTTGGCATTTCTACTTCTCACTGGACTTCTGCTAATACCTTTTTTGGGGCTCCTCAATGGACTTCTGCTTATACTCCTTGAAGATCTTACAGGGCTCCTGCTAATACCTTTTTTAGGGCTCCTCAATGGACTTCTGCTTATACTCCTTGAAGATCTTACAGGGCTCCTGCTAGGGCTTTTGGCATTTCTACTTCTCACTGGACTTCTGCTAATAGCTCTTTCAGGGCTCGTCAATGGACTTTTGCTTATACTCCTTGAATATCTTACAGGGCTCCTGCTAGGGCTTTTGGCATTTCTTATTCTCACTGGACTTCTGCTAATACCTCTTTTAGGGATCCTCAACGGACTTCTGCTTATACTCCTTGAAGGACTTCTACTAATATCTCTTCTCCTTTTTACTCGCACAGGACTTCTACTAACACTTTCCGAAGGGCTCCTCCTAATATGCCTGCCTTTCTCCTCACTCCCTGGGCTATCGCTTCTACTGTTTGTCATGTTCTTCACTTGGCGGCTACCTTTAGCAGGACTTCTGCCCACATTCCGTCTAGGACTTAAACTCGGGCTTTTACTCTGACTCCTCCAGGGACTAATACTTGTGCTCTTACTTGCCTTCCTCTTAGGACTCAAGCTCCAGCTCCTGCACATCAATTTTTTTAATAAAGATTCCTTGTGGGAGAAGAGAAAGATAACCTATTATCTGAGGTGTTGAGATATTGGAAACTAGACCTAGATTTGCCAGGATGATCATCGACAATATCAGGTTGCCTATCAGAAATGTGTCCTGATGCACCATCATCCTTGTCAAGCAAATCCGGCCCATCCCTTTTGTCCTGGTGAAGTGATTCAGCTTCTTTTTCTACCTCTGGTGGAGAATGACCTGATGGAATATTGCAGTTAAAAACAGAATGTGTTCGAAAGTATTATTAGGAGGAAAAAAATTAATCAACTCCATACTTAAAAGGAAAGGCATATTGATACTGAAATATGTTAATGATCAAATGGCACCCAAAGCATCCTATCACATCCATTGGACAGGCCGGAGAAATTGATGTTTGCGGAAACAGAAGTCAAAAGTCTTGAGTTTTAGAGATTACCTGTTCTATTCGAGACTCTGGGTTTCCTCTTTTTTGCCCCGGTGTCACCATTGGCATCACTAAAATTTGCTTCACTTTCACTGTTGCCTTCTTCACCTGTAAGGCTGTCTGGGGACCTGAAAGGTTGCAGAACACAAATGAATAATTCTGACACACAAAAGACATAGTGAAGCACAAACGATTGTCAGAATGTCTATCCAATCATAACACTACTTCTTTCCTTTTTTGGTCAAAACCCCACTACTTAGAACTGTAATTCTATTAAATAACATGGTATTCTCTTAAGCAGCAACCGCATTGACACGGAAACGATAGTTCTAAACAAGTGAAGTGTACAAGAGTTGCAAACCTTCTTGATTTGCGTTTTGATCTCTTATCGCGCATCCTTCGCTTTTTCTCATGGCGCTTATCTCTTTGTTTCGACCGCCTGTGCTTATCTTTCTTTGAACTTCTTTTTCTTTTCTTCCGCCGTTCATGGCTCGAGGAACTAAGGTCCGAAGATGAAGACGAATCTGAATCTGACTCACTATCAGAATCTGAAGAATCCGTCTCAGAATCTGAAGAGCTTTCAGACTCAGATGAGTGTCTTCGCCTCTTCTTTCTTCGCTCTCTTGAAGGTTTCTTGTGCCTTCCCCTTTTTCGACCATCAACGGTATTCTTCTTCTTGTCTGCATCGAAAAACCATGCAATGATGAGGATTAGTTATGATTACAAAATCGCGACTTATGAAGCAGTAACCAGTAGTAGAGTATCCATACCTCCAGAATATTCTCCACAGCGAATTATCTTCACGCTGACAGTAGGTTTACCTTCCTCGTCACCCACACGTTCAATTTTTTTAAGTACCTCTTTCCCTTGAATAAGCTTTCCGAAAACAACATTTTTCCTGATGCAAAAAACATAACAGTCAGAGATGACACAATGCCCAAAGAAAAATTCCACAATTACTGAAAAGATGGATTATATATATAATTTATTCCAGGAACTCAAAAATATAAGTAATGTAACATTAAGAAGGAAACCTATCAAGCTGATGATTTGGCCTGAAGGTAATATGAAAGTGTGATCCCAACTTGTCACGTTCAGCAACAGCCATCGACAAAAGACCAGGTTCCTCATGCCTTAGTTTCGGTGACTCATCTGGTAACATAAGAAATTGCTCTTGCCACTCAATAACATATTTCAAAGAAATAAGAAGAGCATATCATCTTCACAAAAAGAAATAAGCACCAATATAAAGCAATGTTTTTCAAATGTACTAATGTCTGTTCATACAATTTTAAGCAACGAACAATAAAGAAAACAGACATCAGTATCTCATATGTTGATGGGGTAAATTAAAAGAGATAGCTGATAAAGAAACGCAATGGTGAAACCGACCTGGAAATTTTCCAGCATATATGCTTTCCCCAGCAGTACCTGGAAAGTAAGTGAAATATACAAAGTTGTTTAGAGGATAAGAATCTTTTAATGTTGACTGCATAACTTATTGGACGCTATCTTATGAACCTCCACAGTAATCTAATGAACGTAGTTCTATGCACCCAGTATGCCATCACACTTTAAAGTTTATATCAGATAATTATCGACTAAACAAACAAAATATTCTAAACCACACTATCACAGTAAATACTCCCAGAAAACTGTGTGCCACCGATGTAAGATCAGAAAGACAGGTATAAATGTAATTGATAGCTCTACTTGAAAACTTTAGACCAGCAGCTAAACTTTATAATTAATGTACATACCATCTCGATTCACAAAGTCGCCAGCCTGAAAAAGTCAATAGAGATTGTTAGACCAGTAGCAACCATGGGTTTGTTCGCACGTAAAGTGTAGTCTTTGCATGAGAAGACCTAAGTTTGAGCATAAACAACTAGTAGTACAACCTTAAAACTATATCACATGATAAGCAGGTGTGGCGATCAGACCTGTATCCTACAGCATAAAGAACAGCAACGTACTAAAAGACGAACATCCAACCAATGTTGAGAAAGAAACCAAAAATATAAGACTGAAACATCATATCAAATCATTTATAACTGAAAGGTGAAGAAAGAAACCTGTGCTGAGGAACCTTTCAGTATCCTGTGGAAGAAGGATCCTTTGTAATGCAAAGGTTTTCCACTCCTGGGTCCGACGCCTTTCTCTCCTGTACAGATGTTATAAGGGGGAAGAAATGTTATAGGAGAGGGAAAGCCAACAGTTATATATATGTACAAACACTAAGGTAACAACAAGCTTAGCACAAACCTGTGCATAGTGCACGGAAATTCTCTGATGTCTTGGGAGCGACTTCAGGGAAAAGCTAAAGAAACAAAGTTCACACTGTCAGCACTTTTGCTTTTATCAGGAAAAATACAAGCAAGAGGACATTAACATAGCCAAACACAATGGTACCTCAAAAACCATAGTCTCAGCTGGATCTCCATCAATAGATATATCCATATAAACCTGCGGATTCTTCTTTTTTGCCATGTTTTTGGTATAGCTCAAGGCCTCAAGCTATCCGAAGTTATGCCCTGTAACAGAAAAGATAAAAGAGACTGTGAATATCAAATGGTCATGAAGAGTACCACTAAACCAAACCCGCAGACGAAAGATAATTTGGCGAATAGTCACTTTTCTTCAAAGACACAGATGATAATAGCACTCAGAAAATAAAACCAACACTACAAGATGCTTCACACTGGCCACAAACTAGTAAACCAGCTCTACAGTCAGCGACAAATTGGAGACTAATGACAATGTGTTTTGTAGATATTTTCATGAGCTGAACTAAGTAAATGATCAACTAAACAATCCATACAAATTTATAATTTCCATACACACACACTCAGAAGTAACACGGACATTGACGTTCCAAGACAAAGAAACTCCCGCAAAATTTTAGGCCACCAAATATACTAATCCGCGACCATATCAGTGAAGAATTGTGCAAATTATGAAGAAATCATCGCACATATCAGAGAAACGGATGCTTCAATATCAAACTCCAGCTAGAGACTGCGAATCGGAGAAATATGAAGAGCAAAGAAGAAGATTCATGGCCAAAATCGCTAGGGTTTTACCTGAGATTATACGCCGAGCCACAGGATAGAACGAATGAGCAGGAGGAAAACCTAGCGGACACTTTAAAAAGAACAAACACCAGCTTGTCCGTATTGCCCTCATGACACATTCGTAAATTACAACTTTACCCTCAAAAACTCTATTTTGGCTCTGGAGTTTCTCTCTGTCATCAACAGTTCGTCACCATTTCCACTAAAACCTCTCTTCTCCATCGATAATTCATTCGTAGGTAAATTTGAATCCGACTAGTTTGCTTCTCATGACCCTTCTGAGTTATCTACACAGTAATCCCTCAAAGTCGTCATCTTTTCAAAGATTTTTCTCGCCTTTTAGAATTGCTCACAAGCTGTTCGATGGAAGTTCCCAAAGACATTCGACAACCTCCATTAACCATTCAATCAGTGAATCCTTACGTAGAAACTCTCCGGCACAAGCCCTTGCGATCTTCACGGGAAATCTCCAGCTGGGTTTTAGTGGTCGTAATATGAACGAGGTCACTCTTTGTCTCGCGCTTAAAGCATGCCGTGGAGACCCGCAACGCGGTTGCCAAATCCACGGGTTTTCGATTACGTCGGGGTTTACTTCCTTCGTCTGTGTTTCGAACGCTGTAATGGGTATGTACCGTAATGCTGGTCGATTCGAGAATGCTTTGTGCATATTTGAGAATCTGGTTGACCCTGATGTTGTTTCTTGGAACACTATACTCTCTGGATGTGATGACAATCAAGTTGCTCTGAATTTTGTTGTTAGGATGAAATCCGCGGGAGTGGTTTTCGACGCATTCACTTATTCCACTGCTCTTTCCTTCTGTGTGGGCTCTGAAGGGTTTCGTTTAGGATTGCAGTTGCAGTCTACTGTGGTGAAATCCGGGTTGGAGTCTGATGTTGTCGTTGGAAATTCGTTTATAACAATGTATTCGCGTGATGGAAGTTTCAGAGATGCAAAGAGAGTTTTTGATGAAAAGCCGGTTAAAGATATGATTTCATGGAACTCTTTACTGTCAGGTCTTTCTCAAGGAGGCAATCTCGGGTTTGAAGCAGTGGTTGTCTTTAGGGAGATGATGCGAGAAGGCGTGGAGCTTGATCACGTGTCTTTTACTAGCGTGATTTCAACTTGTTGTCACGAAAACGACCTGAAGCTGGCCAGGCAGATCCATGGTTTGTGCATAAAAAGAGGTTATGAAACACTTGTTTCTGTTGGTAATATGTTGATGTCAAGTTACTGGAAGTGTGGGGTTATAGAAGATGCGAAAGCAGTGTTTTGCCAAATGAGCGAGCGGAATGTTATCTCCTGGACAACAATGATTTCCGCGAATAAAGATGATGCTGTGTCCATCTTTCATAAGATGCGGCTAGATGGAGTCTACCCAAACGAGGTCACATTTGTTGGGTTAATCAACGCTGTTAAGTGCAATGAGCAAATCAAAGAAGGGCTTAAAATTCACGGGATATGCATCAAGACTGGTTTTGTTACGAAACTGTCTATTGGCAACAGTTTCATCACCATGTATGCCAAGTTTGAGGCTATGGAAGATGCCAAGAAGGCTTTCGATGAGATAAATGTCCGGGAGATTATTTCCTGGAATGCTATGATCTCTGGATTTGCTCAAAACGGATTCTCGCACGAAGCTCTCAAGATGTTCTTATCAGCTGTGGCAGAAGCAATTCCAAATGAATACACTTTTGGAAGTGTCTTAAACGCAATAGCTTCTGCAGAGGATATATCTCTAAAGCATGGTCAGCGTTGCCATGCCCATATCCTGAAATCGGGTTTAAAAAGTTGTCCTGTTGTTTCAAGCGCGCTTCTTGACATGTACGCCAAGCGTGGGAGCATCAATGAATCTGAGAAAGTCTTTAACGAGATGTCTGAAAAGAGCCAGGTTGTTTGGACATCGATTATATCGGCCTATTCAAGCCACGGGGATTTTGAATCCGTGATGAACTCGTTCCAAGAGATGGTTAGAGAAAACATTGCACCAGATCTGATCACTTTTCTGTCTGTGTTAACAGCCTGTAATAGGAAAGGTATGGTAGATAAAGGCTATGAGATTTTCAACTCGATGACCAGAGACTACAATCTTGAGCCGTCTCATGAGCACTACTCGTGTATGGTCGATATGCTGGGCCGAGCTGGAAGATTAGAAGAAGCAGATGAGCTTATGAGTGAGGTCCCCGGAGGACCAGGAGTGTCGATGTTGCAGAGCATGCTCGGGTCTTGTAGGCTGCACGGGAATGTGAAAATGGGAGCAAAAGTGGCTGATCTCGCGATGGAGATGAAACCGGATTTGTCGGGTTCTTATGTACAGATGTATAACATATATGCAGAGAAAGGACAGTGGGAAAAAGCTGCAGAGGTAAGGAAAGAGATGAGGAAGAAAGAGGTGAGGAAAGAAGTAGGATGCAGTTGGATCGATGTTAGTGACAGTGAAGGCTCTTTAACGATGCAAGGTTTCTCTTCAGGGGATAAGTCTCACCCGAAATCTGATGAGATTTATAAAATGGTGGATATTCTGGGAATGGAGATGAATTTGGAGAGAGAGGTTGCAGTTTAGGGCTCTTTTTCGGAGTTTGGAAACAAGATTGAATGAAGTCAAATCAAAATTTAGAAACGTTAGTTGTAGTTAGTGTAGTATATGATTATGATAGTGTTCTTTTTCTCCTATACTTGCATTGACTTTGTAAGGACCATGGTAAACCGGTTTAGCATGGTTCTCAGATTTTGACCTCATTGACCGGTTCGATTGATTGATTGATGATGCAACACTGTATGATATTATTTCATAACTGAACAAATAAAAAACTTGTGTTTGGGCTTAACACTGCCATTTCTCTCGTTCTCTGTACTCTGAACCTTCGCTAGAGACCTTGTCTATTTCAATACCGGTTGTCGGTTGAGGATTAGTTAAGAGTACAATTTGAGTTACTTGTTTGGTTAATTATTAAACCGAATGTGAGTTCTTACTTGATTTAATATAAGCTCATATAGCTGCTCGAAATTACTCAAGTCCAAACCCATTTACATGTCCCATGCTATACCCATAAATAGCCAACCGTTAAATGGACAATCCTAAAGTCCATCTCCCCTCTGATAGATACATTTTTTTGGTCAACCGTTAAATTAAATGGAATTATTAACAAGATCTTTAGGATATTGGAGAAGTGGACAACTCATGTTTAGTTGAAATACTTATAAAAAAAAAGGAATATAAACAGGTGAAGTAAAAAAAACTGAATTAGATTCGGATGATGTTATTTCCAACTAGATTAATTACGAATTGCTTGTTTATGGGGCCATTTGAAGTTTTGCTTTTGTTTCTGATAAGTTAACGAAGACAGCAGAATATGATGGCTTTAAGGTATGAGTTTGGTGTTGGACTCTTACTCACGTCTCTTTACATTTATCGTTGTTGTTTAGTTTATTGTTAAAATAAATAAAAATAATAACTTTGAAATTATTCTTAAGCAACAACTTAATAAAAGAGGGATCGGGAGGAGGAGAATGTTTACGTCGTCGATAACCTCCTACTACGGACATTCCTAACACGTTAACCTAACCCACTTGAGAAGCCTCTTTACACTTTCCCTTCCTAAATTTACATTTTCTAATACAATACACTGTTATTTTCATCCACTGTTAAAACAAAATTTGTATGGCTTTGACTCTCTCTATCAAAACTTTTCATCGTGGAAAATCATATTTACTAGTATAGAAGAAGACGCGGATGAACAATATCGCGTAAGCAAAACGAGATAGACTGGAGTGGAATTATATGTGTAAGTTGATTTTGTTAAACCAAATATGCAAAGTACATATTAAAAACGCATAAAACCAATTCATGATCTGTTGAAGCTTTATAAATTAACTCCTTCAGAAACAATTAAACGCGCGTGGGCACGCTCTAAACAGGCGAGTGAAACACATTAAACTTACTAATCAAACCGTCATTAATATATATGGGTTGTCTCCTATTTCTGGTTTTAAAGATTTTAACTTAAATCCCACGTCACGAAAATAAATAAATAAAAATATATATAAATTTCTTAACGCCCAAATTGATTCCCCATATTTCCATTACCCGAAACCCTAAATCCCAATTTCTCTCTTCCGAAATTTCGATCACCATCTTTGAGAAATTAAGAAGAAAAAAAAATTTCAAAAACTTCCGGCGATCAAGTCTCGTTTGGTCATTCCAGAAGGTGATCTCTTGTTCGATTTTTCTCGTTTTTAATTGTCGTTTCAATGTTGTTGGTGTTCATCCATTGATTTCGAAAAAAAAGGAAATTGGATCGATATTCTTTGCTGGCTTATTGATTTCACGCTTCCTTTTTTATCGTTTGGAAGTTATTTTTGGTTTTTCCATCGATGGATTATATTGCTGTCTGAATAATTAAACTGAGTTTGGATTATCTTGCTTGGTTTGTTTTTCCTGTGAATGATCGCGATTATGTTGGTTCGTCTCTTACTGATCTGAATTTGTTCCGGCTTCTTACGATCCGCGTTTCTGGATTTCTGATTGATTACATCCAGCAATAGGTTTATTTTGGAATTCATTTGTTAAGACTTAGATCTGTTTTATTGAGCTTTCATCTGGATAATACTCTCTGTTAAAGAATGTATGATTTCCTCTTCTTTTTTTCTGCATATTTCTTTTGGAAATAGTTCTTAATATAAAAAGAACGTTTTTTTATTTTGCAGGTATTGAGTCGACTAAGTGAAGTATCATGAGATTCAGAAAAGGAAGCAGAGTTGAGGTATTTAGCAACAAAGAGGCACCTTATGGTGCGTGGCGATGTGCTGAGATTCTCTCGGGTAATGGACATACCTACAATGTTAGATATTACTCTGCCCAACTTGCACACGAGGAGACAGTAAGGGAGAGAGTTCCAAGGAAGATACTTAGGCCGTGTCCTCCCCAAGTGGGTGTAGTGAGATGGGAGACTGGTGAGTTGGTGGAAGTTCTTGATAATTTCTCCTGGAAAGCTGCCACTGTTCGAGAAGAGATACGCGGAAAGTACTACGTGGTTCGGTTACTTGGGACTCCAGAGGAACTTACATTTCACAGACGAAACCTCAGGGTCCGACAGTCGTGGCAAGACGAGAGATGGGTTGCAATCGGAAAGGTAATTTCATTGATCTTATGTTATCTTTTCACCTTTCAAAGCTAATGTACTCTCTTGTCATTGTCTTTTTTTTTCTTCGTTTCTCCATTGAGATTTCCTGCTTGGTCATGTGATACTACGCATATGTTCCATCTTCCATGTCTATGAACTTCTGGATCTGGTTGGAGGTGGCAATTTGCATTGTCTCTTAACGATATTAATTGTTTAAAATAGTCTTTACTTCTGAGCTTATACGTTGACTACCTGTCTTGTTATCATTTTTTTCTCAGATGTCAGGTTCTCTCAAGTCGTCCACACTGACTGGATCAGACGTACATCAGAAGCTACAGCCCCAAATGAACAGCATACTTCCCCACGAGCCTAGTGTTGTCTCCGTTAGAGTATTAAAGAGGCCTTCACCTCACAACTGGTCTGAATGTGCCGAATCATGCACAGGAAACCCCAAGAAGATACGATCACTGGAAGCTTCCTCTAAGAATCACAAAAATGGTTGCTGTCAGATGGTCAGGGTAAGATCAAAAGGCTCTGGTGAGAGTGTTCGTGCAGGAAGCCGAGTCGCTGATGATTGTTATGATAGCGATGCATGCTCAGTTGGTAGTTGTAGCGCTCTTAGCTATGATGAGAGTAACATGCCACCACCCATGCTAGATGGCTCTAGTCAACAGGCAGACTCATTTGACAGCGATGCTGAATCATCTTGTGGCCTTGGGGAAGAAGCAAGGCCGAAACATTCATTAGGAGGTGATGGAGCAAGAAGGTCTTGTAGGTCTGAACTCTATACTTACCGCAGTACTTTGGGGGACTTGTTTGCTTCTGGTCCGTTAAGTTGGGAACAGGAAACATCGTTAACCGATCTTCGTCTTTCTCTCAATATATCAGATGATGAACATTTGATGGAGGTAAGAAATTTGATATCTGCTGGTACCCGCAGTCAATTTTGCTAGTATCAATCAGAATTCATTCTTTCTTTTCTTTTTGAATCTTATGGTCAAGTCTGATCCACCTGTCCTGGCCATATTTCCCTGCAAATGTGGAGTCAACTGTCATATATTGTTCTTTTTCCAGTGGAGTTTATATTGAGTGTATAGACAGCAGAATATAAGTATTATGTACGGATTCTCTGATTAGAATGAAAATATCCGAGGTTCATTATGGTGTTCTTTTTCTACTGCTTTGTCTCAGATTTCACTTAGTTACCTCTATTGTAATCCCTGGAGGAAGTTGAAGCAAAATTCATGTATACATACTCTGAGATATGATATTTTTTTAAGGGCTGTTCGTATGGTATATATAAGCTGTGATATCAATTTTGTAGAGTATATGACTTTATGTTCCTCGTTTCGTGGCACGCTTGTGTGTTGATTAATCGTAATTTCCTTGTGAGTAAGAGTTATATGTGGATGTTTAATTCAGTGCAAATATTGGCATGTGAAACCTTGTCATCCCTCTGGACATTATTGATTTCCCCCCCTCCGTTTTTCAGGAACAGTGTGGCCTTGTCAGGGGCATGCTTTTAGAGGTCTAACTCTGATGCTCTGGGGTTTACGACTTGTCCCCTTAGCCATCTGAATGGTGCAATACTTCAAAACATAGCCTGACTCTGTTTTCTTTTTGTCGCTATCTTGATATTGCGGCTTGGTGCAGGTGTCTTGGAGTCGGCTTTGTCCACGGGGCTTGAAAGCTGTGCTTTGATCAGGTTCCCTTAGATATATATACTTGATGGCATTCTCGAGACACTTATCAAAAGATGGCATCCATCAATAACATAAACTTGCTTCCAGATGGACATATCATCAAACAACTTTGATATACCATAAGAAAGTAACATGGACAAGTCATCATCATGAACTGGATTGAAAACAAAACAAACAAAAAAATCATGAACTTGTAATTTAAATTTATGTCAAAACAATTCCCTCACTGGATAATTAAAATTGTATAATCATGTTGGTAATTGACCCTATAAAGTTAAAGAATTTGTGAATGGTGTAATGAAGTTAATTAATAAAAGTTTATCTTTATTTCAAGTGTAGCTGCTAAAAACCTTAATACATGTATGTACCTAAATCTCTCTTCCGATTAGAATTTAACCACTGCGAAAAATATATCGACCTGTCGATGCAAATATGGCATGCGGATCATTGGTAAATCATCACCCTTTGGTCGCAATATTCCTTTATTCCTTTTTCTTCCAAAAATCGAAGTTTTTCTTTACTATAATTTCATTTCATTAGCCAAACGAGCTCGTCCCTGAGTTTCAAAAGACACAAAAAGTCCCTTTCCTGAAACCGGACATAGCTTTTGTGATGAATTGTCGGAGCTGAGTTTTTTAAGGGTCTGGTCTTGTAGAATTGTGAAACTCTCCGATTCGTAATTCGTTTTGTCGTATTTCTCTGAAAGTTTACTTATTTGACTATTTGAAGTTTCTTTTACAGGTTGATTATAGAGTTGGTCTTTCTCTCTGCTCAACCGGGATGGGATTCCATTTCCGGTAAACCGGTTTTGCGCCGCCAATGATTTACACGGCGAGAGCTTCGCTTCTCGGCTCTACCTGCAAGCTACGCTATTCTTTCTGCGTTTCATGTGATTCCCTCGCTCCCCTGTTGAGAAATCTGAGCACAGCTGCGGAGAGATTGGGTTTCGCAAACCCTAGTTATGGATATCCGACGGGTAGTTCCTCTTCAGATCACACTGGCTATATAAATAGAGATCAATGCCTTGGTGGGTTTCAGCAGGATTCATATGGGCGGAGCTTAAACCCAGAGCATCGCACTGTTTCTGGGCAGAATCTGAATGGGTTTAATCAGAACGGATACAATCAGTATCAAAGTGGGAGTTATGGGGAAAGTAGTGAAATCATTAAAGCTAGTGATGGTTATGATAATGGCAATGTAATTCCACAGGAGACTGCCGGTTTTGCTCACTCTCAGTCTTTTTGGAACGCACCAAGTCGGAGTTGGGACTCTTACGATGGTGGACAGAGACAGGCGTGGACGAGTCCTGACGCGAATGACTCGCGAGTCCAGTCTCTTGACAAGGGAAGTGCACGTTTTCAGCAAGATCATAATAGTGGCCATGGCTCGTTGGACGAATTGGATGCGATTTGCAGAGAAGGGAAGGTGAAAACAGCAGTTGATATCATCAAAACATGGAGGAACGAGGGTTATATTGTGGATATACCAAGACTTTTGTGGCTTGCACAGCTATGCGGGGATGCACAGGCTTTACAAGAAGCCAGAGTTGTTCATGAGTTTATTAGTTCTTCGGTTTCCCTTTCAGATATCAGCGTTTTCAACTCGATGATAGATATGTACTCTGGTTGCGAGTCAGTGGAAGACGCGTTAACCGTTTTCAACGCTATGCCCTGGAAGAACTCGGAGACTTGGTGCGCTATGATAAGGTGTTTAGCCAAGAATGGGCAAGGGGAAGACGCCATTGATATGTTCTGTCGTTTTAAGGAAGAAGGAAACAGACCCGGTGGCGAAATGTTCAAAGAGGTCTTCTTTGCTTGCGGTGTTCTTGGTGACATTAACGAGGGGATATTGCACTTTGAGTCGATGATCAAAGACTACGGGATCATCCCTTGTGTGGAACATTACGTGAGCCTCGTTAAAATGTTGGCGGAGCCTGGTTATTTAGATGAAGCATTGGGATTTGTTGAATCCATGGAACCAAATGTTGAACTGTGGGAAACAATGATGAATCTTTCACGGGTTCACGGGGATTTAGAGCTCGGTGACCGGTGTCAAGGTATGGTCGAGCAGCTTGATGCAAGTAGACTGAAGAAAGAGTCAAAGGCGGGTCTTGTACCGGTCAAGTCATCAGACTTAGCGAAAGAGAAATTACAGAAAATGGCGAGAGGGGAGAAGCGTGTGGCTAGATGTATGGCTGGAGATCCTTGTCGTCCGGAGAACAGAGAGCTATATATTGCACTGAAGAGTTTAAAGGAGCATATGGTGGAGATGGGTTATGTGCCCGAGTCTAAACTTGCGTTGCACGATGTGGACCAAGAGAGTAAAGACGAAAACCTTCTGAATCACAGCGAGAAATTCGCTTTGCTCCTTACGTTTCTGGACACTCCTGCGCGTTCTCAGGTACGGTTGCTGAAAAATCTGCGTGTCTGCGTTGATTGCCATAACGCATTGAAGCTGATGTCGAAGATTGTTGGGAGAAAGCTGATTGCGCGAGATATCAAGAGATTTCACCATATGGAAGATGGTGTTTGCACTTGTGGAGACTATTGGTGATCAATTAGCGTTTTGTCTTTCTTTTATTTTTTTTGTTTATTTGCCTGGTTGGAGCAAAACATGGCTTCTTTTGTGGTCTTTGATATTCTTGCAAGATCATTTCAGTTTTGCACTAGGAGGATAACATTAGTATATATATAATAAAATAATGAACCAAACTTAAAATTTATAAATCTGTTCTGCTTCGCCGAACCCTCCTGCTCAACTAGAGTGACCAGATAGTTTCGTTTTAACTTTAAAAACTTAAACCCGTAGAGGCCAAGAAAGCCCAGTTCCTCACGATACGCGAGAAAAAAAAAACACCGTGTCGTCAATTTCCCGTGAATAACTCGCCGCCGCCAGCTCACGGCCTCCGAGCACTGAGAAGTTTAACGTCGTCGATCACTGGCCCACACAAGCTCGAGAAATCGTCGTTTCTCATCGCGTAAAACGTGCTGTAAAACATCACCCTGGTTCGACCCGAGACGGCGACGAATCTCAGAGACGCCCGCTTGAATCCTCCTTTCCCTTTCGATTGGTAAGGCACCTTGATCGTGTCTTTTCCGGCGAAAGCTTCGACGATCATAGATCCGGCGCAGGCGTTGTTCGCGTCTCCGACGGCGAAGGAGAGGACGTAGGTTTTCCCCGGGATCGTGCGGACGACTTGTGCGACGGCGCTCTCTTTCCCGGCGACGAGTTCGACTGCGCGACGGCCTTGAGGAACATAGAAATGATCGGAATCGATGTACTTGACGGCTTTAAGAGATTCGACCATCCATCCCGGTAACGGAGAGTGGTCGTCGATGGAGTTGGGTGGGATCAGAACTCCCGATGACGTGTTGGGTAAAACCCATGGGCCTTCCTCGAATCCTCCGTTCTTCAGAATGTTCTCTGCAATACAAACCCCACAAGTTTTAGATATTCTCGTATTTGACCCACCAAGTATATTTTGCTCTGAAACAGAACCAAAATTAAATCGAACCACTAAAAAAGCACACTCACTGTTGGTGGGACGAGGAGGATAGAGAGCTCTCATAGCAACACCATCGATAAGTGGTCCACAAGCAGGATCTTCCTCAACACCTGGATTATGTATCAGAATCTCTGCATAATCGCTCTGAGCTTTAAACGCCCACGAATACAGATCCCAGCCTGAACTACTGTACACTGTTTGGATCGGCATCACTCCGTGGTGAGGAGCCACAGAGACGTTTAGCTGCTCGTCCTGTGCGCAGGTTCGAGCCGCACTGAAGGTGATGGAATAGTAAGAGCCTCTTTTAACATTGACCTTTTGTTTGATTGATGCTTCGTTGCCTAGACGCACTGCGAAAGCGCCTTTAGGCACGACAAGGATCATGTCGCCTTGTTTGTGTCCTGAAGGAATGTACTCGACGAAGCCTGAGAGTTCCCAGTTTGGGATTGCTGTTTTGTTCATCACTTGTGTTCCTTTCATGTCCGAATGTCTTGGACCTAGTTCGAACCCGCCGTTTGGTAATAGTCCTGTTTTTTTTTTTTTGTTTTTTTTTTCGTAAAGATAAGATAGGAAAAAAGGTTAGATTCAAGGTCTCTCTACATGCATATTTGTGTAATTTGTGTTTAAAAAAAAAAACAGAATAACGTACATTTTCAACTTTTTTTAACATGGGAATGTTTGAGTACTTTAGTCTTTTAGTTAATAAATGGTTTTTCTATTTTAGATCTATTATAAAATAATATAATTGAAGAAAAACATGAAGTGTGAAATATTCATATTATAAAATGTTGCAGGTGGGAAGGTGAGAGTAATTTATTGATGCAGTTATTGTGAACCAATGACAAACACCATGTGCATTTACAGAGATCTGCCTCACTGTAACAGGTCATACCTCTATCCATTATTCTCTCTGAGTATTTTATTTCATACTAAATTCACAAAGTTATTCTGTTTTGGTGATTGGTTAAACTAACCATCTATATATGGGACTCAAACAAAGAAAGTTAACATCCTATTGCCATATCTATGCTAATAATCCACCGGTTCTCAAGTAGTGAAGCAGTGATTGCTCAACATGTTCTTCATATATGTCATTTTTTTCACGATTTGTGGTGCAATACGAATGACTTATTTTGACGAAAATCAAATTGTGGGCATACACGTTGTTTTTTTCGAATTTTTCGAACGGAATTCTTAAATACTGACTTGTTTTTTAATTTTTGGTAGTTAACGACTGTAAGTTTTTTTTTGGATTTGGCTTATATATAAATACGAAAATGCGAGATTTGTATACAACAGATAAAGAATGAGAAACTTACCATCTTTGAAGCAAAAGGCAACGTGGAAGATCGAGTGAAGTAGAAGAAGCACTATCACTCCCATCTCTTTCATTTCTTTCGATTTATTTATTAATATGTTTTTTTTTTGTAACTAAAACTTTCGAAAAGTAAAATAAAACGGAAGAAGAGCGAGAGAGGGGGAGAGAGAGAGAAGGAATGTTCAGTGAGAGTGGAAGAGAACGAGGAGCAGGGGAGCTCTTATATGCAAAGTTACACAAGAAACTGCCCCTTGCCTTTAGTATAAATTACGGCGTCACCAATAGAGACTTGTGTCGGAACATTATTGGTCCCTTTTTAAATTCATCGTTCCTTGGAAATGGGTCATTTTGTCTTCGAAGGTTTGACTACATAACATTGTCGAGATTTATTTTATTTGGTTTATAACGAAAATAATTATTGATGTTTTGGTTAAGATGTCAAAATGGCTCGATCAATTTCTTTCATATATCATTCAAAGTTTCATCTTATTTTGATGTGGAATATTACTAACAAATATTGATGCTTTGAATTAAGGTTTCTTCGTTCTTTAATTTTTGGTAGATAACCCAAAGATAGATTATATATATAGAAGAACAGCGATGATCTATAAATTTAACTGCGATATGCAAAACGATAAATGTGAGTAATGGACCAATGGTAATATAATTGAGGAGAGGAAAGAGGACAAAAGCTGTGGGTCTCTCACATGGCTTTATCACATTGGCTCCCGCATTGCCAAAGTTTTATTTGTTCTGCATTATCCTACAACTTAGGCAGGCCTGCACATAGGCGCACATACATATAAGTATAAGAATGATAGAATATTTATATAAAGAAAAACAAAATTAAATCCAAAGGTGCAGCTGCATCAAAAGCTTGATCTGTGTGCCAAATACACAGCAAGGCATATGGCTCAGGTTCTTTCACTTTATTGTTGACTTGTACGATTGGAATTCAACTGTTTTAATAGGTATTAATGAAACCGACGGTTTGTTTAGTGGTGGTTTAGTAGAACAAACAAGACAATTACAAAATACTTTAAACGGTTTATAAGGCGATTACAGACCAACAGAAAATAATTAATTGCGAAATTCGGGAAAAGATGGCAAATATTACAGTCACTCGATATTTTTGTCGTTTGTTTGATGCGTTTAACAATACTACTAGAAGTTGATGAAATGGTTATTCTTTTAATCATCATCCTTTCAAAAGGTTAAATCATATATATATTTTCATGTAAACCACGCGGGTTTTTTTTTTTGTTACTAATTTTTGTTTGTTTACAAAAAAGCTCTGAGTCCGATCTGACTTAAAGTCGGTAATTCATGTCATGTGCTTCCATAGATTTAGTCTGCACATCTGTCGGGTCAATAATCATCGACATACGATATTCTTGAGCCAAACTTAAAACATATTATGATATAATTCATTCACATGAACATGATCAGCATAACGACAAATATCTAAGCATTTATTAGCAAGATACTAAAAACTAACTAAGCAACAATGGCCAAAAAATTATAAGATAAACCAAAATCAGTTTTAACATTTTTTATTTTTTCGGTAAATTAACGATTTCAAACCCTGGTTTACGTTTCTTTTGCAAGCGCATATTTTCGTTGTTATAGATCTAGATATAAACGTGGTCAGACTTGTAGCATAAGGTGGAATATATAATAAATGGTTATATCATTTGCAGAAAATTTCGAATGTTATTTTTTACTATACCCATAATTGATATGAGAAAAAAATGTTTGTCAAAAGATATGAGAAAATAAATCATTTTTATATAATGGATTTAATCCTTCGCTCGAGTAGCCAGTCGCAAATCTGATACATGAACATATAGAAACTATACAGAGAGTGATATGATATTAAAAGAAAGAAGAATAATCGAATTTTGTCTCTGCGCCGGCGTCAGAAGTAATGGATCACTGCTAGCCAGAATGGCCACCGACTCTCTAAGCGGTGCTTTTATTGCACAAATTATTGTACTAAAAAACATAGTGCGTGCGCGTTTATAAATACAGACACATGCATTGTATAACTAATTAGTTGTACAGTATCGTTAGATATAGTATAAATGTGTGCTAACATGTTTCGTAAGCAGCATCCCATCTGGAGGTCGTATTACACAAAGGTGTATTATATATGTATTGCAACAATAAAGTTATGAGAAAGTATCATCACAGCTCTTAATTAGTTTCAATCAATAATATATTTGTAGATGTTTTCATCAATGTGTTTGGTAATATGATATATATGTGGACTTAAAAATTCACATATATATGTATAATAAACAACCGATAGCTTCAGTTGATTTTTTTTTTTTTTGTTTTCTGTCATTAGTCGTCCGATGTCTCTGGTGGTGTCAGCAACACTTTTTTTACTCCTCAGTCCTCGCGTACGAGTTCGAAAGGTTCTTGGTGACTTTACGAAGGATGAGCTATAGCCAAAGTTATCATTCTATCAACTTCAGTCAATTGAAAAAATTGGGGTTAAGTATACTTTGTATGTGTTTGTGGCTAAACCTAAATTATGATATTTCGGCATAAAGTCGGGGTCACATTTTCATCTAACTTTGGCTTGATGTTACGCCAATTTATAAGAAGATATACTATAAAAAGAAATAGACATGCATGCATGGGAAAGTGGGCCAACTTTTACTACACGACATTTTGACTAGTGTTTTTCACTCTTTCTTGGTTTGTATAGTTAAATATTTAGCCTCGTATAACTAAAAGCTCCACCAAACTATTTAATGTGACATGTTAAATCTACAACTTTTTAGTGCCAACGACAGTCTCATATACACCTTAATTAGTTGTTTTAGATTTTGTTTTTATATACTACATCACATAACTATTAATTTATTATATACATCAATATAAATTATTTTAGAATGAATTCACTTGCATGTGAAACTTATTTAGTATTGACTAAGTATTTATCCGCGTTATGCTGCGGGATATTTTTTTAAATTTTGTATATATTTTTAATATAATAAAATTATTTTTATAATATAAATAAGTATTATATTTAATTTTTTATTAGCTTAAGTTATGTATTTATATGTTTTAAATCTGAATAAATATTATATATTTTTATTTTTCAAAATTATAATTTGCTATTAAATTTAGTTAGCTAACTAATTATAAATGTATATACAGAAATAAAATATATAAAAATAAAGCAATACATTTTTAGTATCTCCGTACTAATGGCAAATGTAATCTTTTTTTCTCCAATAAATTACCACTTGATCTTCTTTTGTAATTATATAAAACAAAATACCATTTTAAAAAGATTTATTAATTAATATGATTATATTGAATTATAAAATTTATTTATTTATCAAATATATTATTATAAACATATGTTTCTAAAACTACCAAACTATAATCAATAACATTCATATCAAAAACATTGCTATTGCTTTAGAACTAAATAGAAAATTATGTTTGAACTCTTAAAATATCGTTTTTAGTTAAAGTTAAATAATTAAATTTTGGTTATTGTAAACATCTTTTAACTTGAAAATTTAGCACAAAGAAATTTCATTTTCTTACAAAAATTGAGAAATCGCATTTCCCATTAAACTGAGAAATCGCATATTCCCGCTAAAACCAAAAAATTCATTTTCTCGTCAAACCTAAAACCTAAAATTTTATTTTCTCACGAGAACCTGTGTTTTTCCATCAAAGACAAGAAATTACGTTTTTTCACAAAAACAAAAAAAAAATCATTTTTTCGCAAAAACCAAAAAAAAATTGTATTTTCATGCCAAAATCAAAAAATTTATTTTACCTGCGAAAATTGAGAAATCGTCTATTCCTGCAAAAAAAAAAACATTTTCTCGTCAATCACAGAATCACACTTTCCTACAAAAATAAATAAACTACAATTTCACGCGAAAACCAAAAATTGCATTATCTCCCGTAAAATTATATTTTCCCGGGAAAAATAAGAAATTGTTATGTTTTTATCAGTTCAAATTTTTGCTGATGTGTGAGCTTCTTATAATATAAGGCTTTTTGCGTTGTTGTCATAGAAACATAATTGATGCTGAGCCTATATTTTTTTAATCATATACGTCTATGTTAAATAAACAGATAGTTAAAATATTATTATTATTTATTTGTTGTTATTTATTATTTGGATTTGGTTTTGGAAAAAAAAATAATGATTTAATTTTTTATTTTTTTATTTATTATTTGGATTTGGATTTGGCAAAAAATAAAATAATGATTTTTTATTTACTGTTATTAATTATTTGGACTTAGGTTTGGTAAAAAATAAAACAAAAATTGTTAGAAAAAATATTTGGGGTTTTAATGGGTTTAAGTTTAACAATTATAATATGTAGATGAGATGTATTAATAAAATATTTTGATTGGTGATTATTTTTGTTGTGATGCTATATTTATAAAACTTTAAAAAGCTGATGTGTCAAGCTATGAAGAGATTTTTGTGTTATTGTTGTGTTGATTAACTAAAATAAAAATCTGTATACTCAAAAATCAGAATAGCCAAATAATGCAATTGTTCTAAACAGTAGAGTAGAGAGATGTTGTGTGACTAGAGAAGGAGAAAGAAAACGTGAAACGAACATAAGATAAAAAGGACAAGACAGCCGTCAAAAGGATTTATCTTCTTAATTTATATAATTCTGTAAGAACATTTGATCAAAAACTGGACTATACCCACGTGGAACAGTGGAAGTACCCTGTCTCACGATAAATCTGTTGTCGTAAGAAAAACAACATATTGTTTCATCGACGAGAGTGTTGTCTAGTAAGTCTTGAATTTATGTTATAAGATAAATACTTATAGCGCAAGATTTTGAAGTGAACAAAATATTGCTAAATAGTGATGAAATGTTAGTAGATTAATGATTTTTAAGGTTTTTTCATACTTTAATGAATCACATGCAACCGACTTTAATGGTCCACCCTCCACAGGCAAGTACAACGTAATGCATCGTTTTTATGTCTTAAAAGAATCATCCTTGTGTACTATACCTTAATTTTCACTTCATTGGACCAGTCGCATGCTCTGTCTATTATCAACATCTCTATGTTTTAATAAACTTTATCAATTAATATATTCCTACTAAATTCTATGTTGAATCCCAAACTAAATTTGGGATCTGCAAAATGTCGAATTTTCTTAAATCTTGCGTGGATCATACAATATATGTTATCTAAACCAACATGGCGAACATCATGATCGGGTAAGTTTATAAAGATTGTGTTCTCACTCAATTTTATACATTAGGGCTCTAGAAATATGATGGTTGTAATCCGTCGAATTAGCCTAAATTTCAAACGAAAAAACGTCATCATGGAACAAAATATAATAATTACGGGATCAATTTCGCATTATGGTTACCCTTTAGTAAAAAAAAAAATCGCATAATGGTTGAGTCTTAACTCATCCAGTCTTCTTGTTAATTAGTATCCCACCAATTGAAAATCTATAATTATATAAATGAAAGAGAGCAAAAGAAAAAGATCGAGGAGATAAGGATAAAGAAAGGGGGGACAGAGAGGGGGATGGGTAACTAAAGAAGAGATCTGACCTGAATCTATTAAAGACTTGTGTCCCAGTCTACACACTCACATGCAAATGTTCTTTTTAGGGATATATTTAATGGAATGAATCCTCCCAAACAGTAGTAATATAGTATATACAGAACATGGGCCTCTATCATATAAATGATCTTGTGATAATATATATTGTTTTTGAAATCCCAAGTTTCATCTCCCAATTCCGATGTGCTCATGTGGATAACTTTCACTCTTCTTTCACTCGCCGGCTATATATATATATATTTTTTTTTTCTTTTTTTGCCGGCTATATTTTCAATCAAGCAGATCTTTGTGTGTGTGTGTGTTTGAAGTATCCGAATCAACATAATGTGTATTTTTTTCGTTCATGTTCATAACTTGATAGCCAGAGACCGGTCAACATACATGCATGATGCAACAATCTACGGATAACGGATGTTTGCATTAGAAATATGTTAATCATTTTTATAAAAAAAAGAAATATGTTAATCAAAAGTTGAAAGTAGTTGATTTTTGTGAAACCAAAATTAGAAATGAACTAATAATCACTTCACTAAGCTTGAAACCAAAAAGAACAAGAACTAATAATCATTAGAAATGAATTACCTAGGGCGTATCCCAAGAACTAATAATTTTTGGGATCATCAATTAAGGTGGGATCATCAGTAATAACCCATGTGTCAAAATGATCTAATAATCATTAGAAATGAATCATATAAACCAACATGGTTTGAGGAGTATTAGCAGGTTTGCCCGAGTGGTTAAGGGGGCAGACTTAAGTTCTGCTGCACATAAGTGCGCGTGGGTTCGAACCCCACAGCCTGCATCTACGCATATTTGTTTGGAATTTTTTATAATTTTTTCTGGGACAATTATACTGTACTGACTTTTTCTTTTGATACAGTTTTGCTCCCGGTTTTAACCGGTTCTTTTTATCCAAATTCATTTTTGTAAACCGCATCCAAAATCTCGATTCGGGTTGGTTACTTAATATAATATCAAAAAAGTATGGGAAATTATACCAATTTTGTAAGAAACTAAAATACTCTCTAAAGCTAGAATTGACTATTAGAGAATAAAAAACTCAATTCCACGTCTTCTTTATTTCAAATTGATTTTGTAAGAAAAGCAGATGCATTAGAGCAACATGGCTCGCTCATCCAAATTACTAATCATGGCACTTACATTTCATTACATATAAAAAAGAATACCGAAGCAGACTGAGAAAATGCGAATCATTGACTCAGACTCAGAGTTGCGTTGTTGATTTTATTCAATCCAAGCAAACGTGAAAATGTAACAAGCACAACATATCAATTTGGAAATATTATCAAAAGACTTAAGATTTTCAAGAAGTAAATAGCTCTCTATTCAGAAATTGATTTCCAAAATATCAATGTAATCTATTTGGAGAGGTGATTTATGCAGAGAAAGAGAACAAAAGATGCTTATGGGAGCGTGCGCTGGTATAGTGGCAGAGCTCCCAAGGCTTCTCGTTCCTTTCTTTCCCTTTCAACCTGCAAAATACAACATAAAGAAAGTGGTGATGATGATTGATGATTGATGACTGATGAAAGTGATATTAATTATGATCCACCTTTAAAACAAAAAGTTACACTCGACACCATTAAACATTTCAAACAGTGTTCTTTCAAATGTAAGACTTCAGGAAACAGGAAAATAGAAGATCTGAGCAACATCTTACTTCAATTAACAAAGGAAAATCCATGCATCTCAAAGTTGTAATCATTATTTCAGGTGGTAATGTAACAAATGAAGACAAACAAGCATGTCATCGCAAGAAAGCAGACATGCAAACAAATAGGAAACTTTACTGCAAAGAGGAACACTAAATTTCTTCCTACTCCCAAGAGGCAGATAGGGAGATAAAGACAATAATCATAAAAAGGGACTTACGAGAGCCAGCATCTCCTGAAGATAGCCACGGAATGGGGTCTGTACCGCCTGTATATAATGTAACAACCTCAAGTAAGAAATTAAAAAAATTCGAACGAATGACTAACATTAACATTATATGATAGCTTAGCATCAAAACAAATTCACTGTGGACACATCAGTAACACAATCGAAAGTATACATGCAACCACCACTTTACTTTCTAGAAAGAAAAAACTATGTAACAAGTAAACACCTGTTTTTTCAATCAAAATTTCTAACAAGCTCTAGCAAGAGCAGAGTTAATACTAACGCAGGAGAGAATCATATAATATGAACAGACTAGATTATAATCATCTAAATATTTAAAATGCAATCTTAGATGTTCCACTATCATAAGAACATCCAAGACAAATATTTAAAATGTAAAGTAATTTCTACGGATGAACCAGAACCTTTTGTTTCAATATAAATTCGAAAACTTGACAAAACGTCTGAGACTAAAATTCATTGCGGGGCTTGTAGCCTTCAAATAGAATCTAACATTCGATACATAGTTTTACTCAAATTCATCGGTCACTTAACATTCTCAATATCCTAACAACATCAATTTCAACATGACCCAAGCAAATAAATAAAACAAGTGGCAAATAAAGGAGTACCTGAAGATCCTTGGGGAGGTACTCGTGCTTCATGGAGAGGTCCATGGCACGCTTGAGACGCTGGTTACGAGCATCGACGACCTCCCTAGGCAATCTGTTCATGGCCTCTTTGATGTCCATACTGTAATATTGATCGTACAGATCATCGTACCTGAGACCTGATCATTCGAAACCAAAATAAACACAAGTTTTACTCACGAACAGATACAGAGCTTTATCGACAAATGACAACAAATCCAGATTCAGAGACTAGGGTATTAGAGAGAGGATCTGACCGTATCTTCGAAGGCGAGTCGATATGGCTTTCATATGCATCCGAGCGAGGAAGTTCTTCTTCGGATCGATGAAGGATTGCAGAAACGTTGACATTTTCTCTCAGTCTCTCTAACCGATTGCGCAATTGTGCCGATGAAAAACAAAGCTGGCTCTCGTTCGTATCTCTGGGAGAGGAACAGGAGGGCGAATTTACAACGATGTTAAACGACGTCGTTTAACTAACGTTTTATTGGGCCTTTGGTGGGCCATCCAAAATGCTCATTTGTGTGATTGCATATTTTATTTATATATTGGGCCATGTCACTTACTTGTTCTTTCCCAAAAGGAGGTGAAACCCAAAGTTTTAACATTTCTTTCGGTAACAAAAAAATTAAATAGTATCTACTTAAGGTATTTCTTAATCTCGACGTCTAAACTGATTTATAATTAATGTTTGACGCGTACAATTAAATAAGGTTTGTCCGAGAGTCAGGAGATGATAAATACTCCATGCGTTTAATTTCTAGTCAAATGATATTAGTTTCTTTTTCTTTGTATTTTTGTCAACACGAATCTTGTTTTATATGGTAAGAAATCAAAAGATATAATGGAATTTTTTGTTTTCATCTTATCCAGGTTGCACAAAAAATTAAAAATGGAAATTCGTCCGACGAGATAATGAGACGACAAATAATTAAAAAGAAAAAAATCCGGAGGGAAAACAGTTAGGGAAAGGACAAAAGGGTAAAAAAACACAGGAACAGAGAAGGTCACACACTAAGTTTAGAGCAACGGAATCGGGAGGAGACCAACCCATGTGAGCGTTTCTCCTCTCGACAACGGAACATGAACGTATCTTTTTTCAGTTAAAATCCTTCGAGTTCTGTTTCAATCGCCGGGAGAGAGAGAGTGTAGGATCGATCGGAAATGGATAGGAAGAAGAAGAAAGTGTGGTTTTGGCCGGAGAAACACGCCGGTGGTGGAGGCGGCGGGGGAACAATCAAGGAGGCGGAGGATATGGCGGCGGAGCATGTATCGGTAGAAGGTACAATGAGTCACTACAGCTTTAGCAAAGGCCTTCTTCCGCCGCTCGGAGTCAATTCTCGCTCTACCCGCCACGTCAAGCTCCGCAGCTTCATCGTCTCTCCCTTCGATCCTCGCTACAGGTACACGAACGACGATAATCTGCTAACTGATTCTGTGTGTTTTCCTTCTCACATTAATATACATCGCCTGGTTTGAGATTTTGCGATAGATAAATCGTTCATATCATATGTGTGGTGTGGAGCTATATTTGTTGGTTCTATCTGCATGCTTGCTTCTCCCTTATCCTTTCTTCTGACAATTTGGAAAATGCAATATGCCCTTCTCTTTTTTATACTCCAATGTAGCTAATCCTCTCCAAAACTGTGAAATTATCACAACATTTCGATGAATCCCAACAGTGTTCGATGGAATTCTCGCCCTTGAGGGGGACATGCAATTCCTTAATCTCTTAGTTTTAACTTTTTATTACTCAATAGAATCGTCTTAGGCTTTTCTTATGCATTAAACTATATTGTAAATTCTGCAAAGAGTTTTTTTGTGTCTTTTCTCTACATTTTCCTCTATTTCATCAGTTATGTTCTCTCTCATTCTGTCTACTGATGATGAAAAGGTGCTATAATGTTGAAACTGCAGAGCGTGGGATTGGTTTCTAGTGTTGTTGGTGCTATACACAGCATGGGCATCGCCTTTTGAGTTTGGTTACCTACAAACGCCAAAAGCACCTCTCAGCATTCTAGACAACATCGTCAACGGATTCTTCGCTGTGGATATCATTCTGACTTTCTTTGTTGCCTTCTTGGACAAGTCAACTTATCTACTAGTCGATGATCCCAAGAGAATAGCTTGGAGATATACATTTACTTGGCTGTTATTTGATGTTGTATCCACAGTTCCTTATGAACTTATTGCTAGCTTATTGCATAAGACGATGCAAGGATACGGGATTTTCAGTATGCTGCGTCTATGGCGTCTGCGCAGGGTCAGTAAATGTTTTTCAAGGTGAGATTAATTGAACTGTGTATCAATATCATGATCTATGATTTGAATCATCTCCTTACCTTTTAATAATCTTTCTTGTTTTGCATTGCGTTAAAACTATCAGATTGGAGAAAGATCGGAACTACAACTACTTTTGGGTCAGATGCACGAAGCTTCTCCTCGTTAGTAACTTATCTCTCTCTACACGATCTTACATTACACAAATTTTTGCTGTTAGTTTAAGACATTGATGATGGAAATATATATATAATGTACAGGTTGCTCTCTTTGTGGTTCATTGTGGCGCATGCTTCTTGTATTCTATTGCTTCACATTATTATGACCCTGACCGGACATTTATGGCACTTGCGGAGCCAAATTGGACACATACTACTCTTCTAGTCCGGTATGTTACTGCAATGTATTGGTCCATAACCACCTTCTCAACAACGGGTTATGGTGATATACATGGTAATAATTCAAGAGAGAGGGCCTTCATTCTCTTCTACATGATCTTTAATCTTGGATTGTTGGCTTATATCATTGGTAATATGACCAACTTGGTGGTTCATGTGACCAGTCGCACCAGACAATTTGTAAGTTCTCTTTATGGTCTGATTAAGTTGCTTTCATATGTACATTTCAGACATATTATTCCAAGAATTCACAAAATGCATTTTTCATTGTTACAGAGAGACACCATCCAAGGCGCCTCAGCATTTGCTCACAGAAACAAACTTCCAGTTAGATTGCAAGAACAGATGGTAGCACATTTGTCTTTGAGGTACAGAACCGATTCAGAAGGCCTGCAGCAGCAAGAAATTATCGATTCCCTCCCTAAAGCTATTCGTTCCAGCATATCGCATCATCTCTTCTATGAAGTTGTTGACAAGATTTACTTGTTCAATGGAATATCCAATGATCTTCTGTTTCAGTTGGTATGTTTCTCATGTATAAAATTTCACAGTTCTCTACTTACACAGTTTGCACGTTTAACCTTTTCAGATACTATGTAGGTCTCTGAGATGAAGGCCGAGTATTTTCCTCCCAAAGAAGATGTGCTTTTGAGGAATGAGGCGCCGACTGACTTTTACATAATGGTTACAGGAGCTGTTGTAAGTTTACTTGGTGTTATATCAGATGAGCAGTTCTACTTATCCATGTACGTTTTTATAGTTAGATGACATTTCTTACTATTTGACAGGACATCATTGCATGTGTAAATGGAGTGGATCAGGTAAAAGCCGCATTGTTAATTTCCTTGTAAGATTGTTTTAAGATGTGATTTGTGTTAGTTTTATGATTGTGATTTGTGTAAGCATTGTAGGTAGTTGGTGAAGCACAAACAGGTCATATATTTGGTGAGGTTGGGGTGCTCTGTTACAGGCCACAGATGTTCACAGTTCGTACCAAGCGATTGAGTCAGTTGCTTCGTCTGAACCGTACGTCATTCTTAAATCTTGTTCAGGCAAACGTTGGTGATGGGGCAATAATCATGAATAACCTTCTTCAGGTTGGTCTGAAGCTATTTACTTATAAACCCATAGTGGCTTCAAAATTATAGCCGGTCTACTGTTTTGGCTCATATGAGAAACATTATGGTCTAATGCAGCATTTGAAAGACTCAGAAGATCCGGTGATGAAAGGCATTTTGGCTGATACAGAACAGATGTTGGCTCAAGGTAAGATGGATTTAGATTTACCTCTCAGCTTATGTTTTGCAGCAGCAAGAGGAGACGATTTGCTGCTGCATCAGTTACTGAAACGAGGCTCAAACCCTAATGAGACCGATAAGAATGGCCGAACCGCCCTGGTCAGCCTTCGAAATCCTCTGTATAAGCAAACTATTATATTCGAAAATGCTGACTCTCTAACTGTGGGTTTTGTTTGCGTGTGTTTCAGCATATAGCAGCATCAAAAGGAAGCCAATATTGTGTTGTATTACTTCTCGAGCATGGCGCAAATCCTAATATTAGAGGTATAGTCTAACAAAGCTTTCATGAGTACCATTTTAGCATATATAATTTTTGTTAGTCGTGTAGTAATTGCTATAATTCCTGCTGCAGATTCAGAAGGCAATGTACCTTTATGGGAGTCAATCACTGGGAGACATGAAGAAATTTCTAAACTCTTATCAGACAATGGCGCAACGCTAAGCTTGGACACAGTTGGTCATTTCTCTTGCCTAGCTGTTGAACAAAACAGCTTAGATGCACTCAAAGACATTGTGAAATACGGCGGAGACATCTCACTACCGGATAGCAACGGAACCACAGCTTTGCACAGAGCAGTATCAGAAGGAAACCTGGAGATTGTGGAGTTCTTGTTAGAGCAGGGAGTTGATATGGACATGCCAGATGTTTACGGCTGGACGGCTCGTGGTCTTGCTGAGCATCAAGGGCATGTAGACATTAAAGCTTTGTTTCACAGTCAGAGACCAGTGGAGAAGAAACCGAAATCTGTTCCAAGTACACCAGAGGTCAAACCATTGATGAAGCATAGTAGCGAGCCTGTAATGACTCACCACCGTTCAAGGGAATCGATGCCTTTCGTTAAAGCTGTTTCTCAAAGACCGAAGATCAATAATTTCAAGAACTCGCTGTTTGGTATCATGTCGGCTGCAAACACTGGTAAAACATTTAGAGATATATTACTATATAATGAGGCATTTATAAATGAAATAAAACAGTAAACGATATATGTTCTCTTAATTTTCTCAGGCGATGAAGGAGCACCATGCGCAAGAAGTGAAGGAGTTGGTTTGGTTTATCCGGCGAGAGTAACGATCAGTGGTGAGGCATCCTCCTCTGGTAAAGTGGTAAAGCTACCAAATTCTCTGGAGGAGTTGTTTGAAATTGGTGAGAAGAAGCTTGGATTTGTAGCCACAAAGATTTTGACGAGAGAAGGAGCCCACATTGACGACATTAGGCTTATAAGAGACGGTGATTTTCTTCTTCTTCTAAAGGTTTCTTGATGAAGACGCTATCAAGCTTAAATTGTCCTACTTTCCAATTTCCAATGGACTTGTTATAAGGTTTAATCGATTAATTGATCCAAAAAAGATATTGAACTTCATTGCAGAAGTAGACAGTTAATACCACAAATCAATTAATCTCATTAAGAGTTTCTTTCAATCATCCTCCTATTATTTCTAGCAAACAAAAAAGAAGTAAACAAAACTTTCTCTTTTTAGCCCTAAAGGCAGAAATGAGAGAATTGTCTGGTCATCTGTACTTTTTTGTTGTATTGTACATAATTGTAGAAAGCAAAATGTAACAAAAGCGAGGAAACCCAAAACGTTTCATAGACGAAACAATCAGGGAGTTTTTTAGTCGTCCTCTCTTTCCCCATCTTTTTTCTGCTTACTTCTTCTGCCTCTGAACATCTTCGTGCTTTTACTCTGCGGTTTCCTTGAGGGTGAAGCAACATCTTATAAAATGTTTGTTTTCTTAAACCAAGACTTAGGAGTGTCCACTGTTTTCCGGATATACCTGAGAGTATTTAATTCAGACAAAGTGTCAAGGGTGCAAACCAAGTAAGACTTACAATAAAAAAAAAAGTTATTATATATATACCATTTGGGATCTGTCTTCCTTGACACTTACGGTTCTAAGCTTGAGTTCACCTCTGCTAGTAGTAATCTCATCCAGAATCTCTGCATCATAAAACTCGTCTTCACTTATCTCAACAGAACTCATAGGAGTATTATGCGTCTCTCTTAGCTCCCCCTGCTCCACAGAAAAAATACAGTTTAGACATTTTTGTACCCATGGATTTGGATTTGACCCAAGAAAAATCGAATCAAGAATATGTTTACATTAAAACCGAAGCTGGGGTTTCGTTGTGGTGCACCAGCCATCTCCTCATACTCCGAGGAATCTAAAACTTGGAGATGAGATGGATCAAATAGCTTCGGGAGGATGTATTGTCTTATAGCAATGAGGATGAAGAATGGCAATGGGAACAATATTCCTCCTACAGGTATCCATGTCACTCCATAACATATCAGAAAATATAGAAGCTGGAAGAGTGTAAACATAACAATCGACTTGTATGGCACGATCTCCATGAACGATGCATGTACGCCTTCAAGAACTCTGTTTCACAAAAAAAAAGAAGAAGCAACTATCAGAACATTTTACTAGACATAGATTTGATGTATAAGAAGAGGTTCAAACTCTTGGTATACTTGAATCGACGACCAGGAGTGATGAATAGTAGCAGAAGTCTTTCCCAGAATTGATTCCCGGGGAGACTATCAACAGCCATGTAAGTGAAGTAACCCCATAGAACTGAAGTTGGTATCATTCTGAGAACAGGCACTGCTAATATCAACAGTCCAACAAGGATCGATTGCAAGAGATTGCTCACTCTTTGCTCGTTTACTCTAACGGGCAAATGGTCTTCGATATGTACTTCTGGATCGAATTTCTTCCCCTTTGTGTCTCCTCCTCCATCGCCTGCTTTCATCACAGCTTCTTTCAAGTTTTCTAGCTCTTTCACCACTGAACTAGCCTGAACCAGTTTCAGATCCATATGTTAGTTGAGAAATTAAGTTCTTGGTAGCGAAAGAGTAGGAGGTGAACTAATGGAGACGGATTGGTTTATATGCCTTGGGTGATGTTTCCATTTCTATAAAGACATCTTGCATCTTCCCGTAGATCTCTGAGTTGCTTGCTTTTGCCTTCATGCATTCTTTTGCTTTTTGCACCATTTTCTTTCGCATTTGCTGCAATAAAAATCTCGAACGTTTCAGATTTCGAACCAAGTGAAGAGCGAAACTAAAAATCATTCGGTCTGTTCATTTTCTGACCTGTCTCTTAAGAACTGCAAGACTCTTTGTGTGCATAGGGGATTGTGGAATGACCCCATTTGAAGGAGGAAGTCCAAGTAAGCCACAGATTAATGTCTACACACAGCTTAGAAACGAATCAGTATTCACTTTCATTCATGTAAAACTAAGCCAATATGTAAGAAGTTGCAAGGCATCATCATAGTCATACCATGATTCCTAGAATAAAGATGTCATAGTGATAAGCCGGTGGATTTTTCAGATTAAACTCCTTCTGCTGAGCCATTTGTGCAGATACACAGTGATCAAAGAAGTATAAACCTGCTATCATGATTGCTGGTATTAATGCAGCAAGGATGTAAAGAGGAGGGACCTTTCCCATATCCTGCAAAATTTTACAAAAGCATTGATTCTACAACACAAATTATACAAACTCTTTCTCTATTCTAGACTGTAATAGTTACCTTGACTACAGTCCAGTGATACAAGGACTCGGAATCCCAAGGAAGAGGTAATTCCAACCTCCTTGGAACTCCTTGAGGAAGATCTTTGGGGACTGTGAATGAGAATGCGCTCCACAACACAAGCATGAGGAGAGTTCCATAATCCCCGATGAAACCTCGCATCCACCCTGCAATGACAAAGCTAGTTATTGTTCGAGTAATGATTCTGTCAATGATCTTATCTATATAGACAACAAAGAATTTCACATACTAAAGCCGTATCTCCATGATCTTGCCCTCCTGCTTTTCAGAGCAGTGTAAAGAAGACCGAATGAGAAGATAACTGCAAGAAGCCCATTAGTATACCGCCATTGAAACTGATACATCTCTAATCTTGGATCTTCAGATTTTGGGACAAGAAACTCTCCGAGAAGTCCCTGCATAAGGAAACAAACAACCTCTTAAGTTTTAAAAATGCTGAAGTGACTTTTGTATGCCTTTCTTAACATGGATTTAGTTACCCATCAGAACCTTAACAGCCTCTTGGATGAAAAGAACTGTTATCAGCATCCCAAAGAGCTCTCCTGCAATTCTGGTAAACCTAGAAATGATGTTGCATGCGTTTAACATTGCAAGAAGGATAAGCAAAACTGATGTCCAGACACAGACCCTGTTCAAAGCAAAAAAACAAAAACAAAAAGAGTTCCATATGTAAATGAAAGAGGAATCGGCAAGAAAACAGAAAGATCTACTTGTTGACACATACCATCCTGCCCAAGCTAAGTAGAGTTTCTGACCCAGTTCAGGCCTGCCTTTGCTGAAGCTATGAAGATACGTATACATTATAATTGTGGGTTCTGCAACCCCTACTATTAACAGAGGTTGTCCACCAAAAACTGAATGGATAATTCCACAAATAGCTGTGGAAGCTAATGATTCCGCTATGCCAAGACTTCGATCTGAAAAGTAAGAGAGTGACGAACCTTCAGACAAATTCTCAGGCAAGCATCAAAGCTAATGGCTAGCTGCTCACCTGTCTCTCTGCTTAACTGCTCGCCGAATGCAATCACAGGTAGTGCAGAGGCAATGAAAATATACAAAGTTGGAGCCAATATCCTGAAATTGACAGTTAAACAAAAGTTGAACTCAGGAGCAAGAGTTTGCATGTATATGGAGGAGAAACAAGTTACATATCAGATAAGCATGAAGATACCTAACACCGGAGTGGAACGCAGCAAGCCAGTCTTGTTTGTAGCACTTTCTTCTTCCTTTGAAATCGTTAATAATTCCCGCAAATGGGGTTTTTACTCCCTCCATGGCTGACCTTTAGGAATCAGCAATGCCTGTTGATCGATGAACAACAATACTAAAAAAATCAACAAATCATTTTCTTTACTACTTGCGCTTCCCTCAAATCTTTCTATACATATCTATCAATAACCATACAAACAGCATGTGGATGATAACGGAGGAGAGGTATCTCTAAATCAAAGCTTCGCTACCCTCACGATGACAAGGCTCACCCAAAACATAGAAAATATGATCCCGCCTTCAATTGCAAAACGCAAGGTAATGCCTAATAATCAAATTCGATCAGAAAAGCAAAGAGAAGCGTTCATCACTCGAACTTTCGCCCCAATGCTGATTTCTCATCAAACAAACGAGAATACGAATTGAAATCAAACTTTTCCCCAAATCTAATAAGAATGCATAAACATCTCTGCACTAATATGTACGTACACACATATATGAGCGACGAAAACACAATCGCACCTGGAGGCGAAGAAGAAAGCGAAAGACGGTCCTGGCCGCCGTAATAGGCACGCCAGAGGAAGAATCCACCAACGTGAGAGATACGGTGGTAGGGAGAAGGAAGGAAGATAAACTCTGTAAACCGATCTCTCTCTTTCTGTTTAGAGAGAGAGAGAGAGAGAGAGTGCCTGAGGCAGAGGAGAATATTTGAGAATGGAAGAATTAAACGCATGAGAGAGAGAGAGCGAACGAAAGATTGGGTGAGATAAATTCGCCACCTCCCGCAAAATAGCTGCTCTTGAGGTTAAAACAAAATTTTAGATCATTATTCTTCAATTGTTTTATGATAATGTCATTAGTAAGAGAAGTAAATCTTTGATAATCATCTTTTATTATCGAAGTTGAATTTTTATAACGAAAATATTCAGATTTAACTTTGTTTTAAAAGAAGAAAACATCGCTATTTTAGATTTGCAAAAGCTTCAGATGACAGCTTATGAAACGTGCGATACAGGCCAGCAACGAAGGTGATCAAACCCTAAAATGATAAAAATGTCATATAGTAAAAAGGTACAACAAGAGCGGGAATGTGTTTGTTTTTGAGTAATAACTTCAAACGCCTGGAATCGGAAAACGAGAGGTGAAGGATTCGACTCTGTCCTTGAGACTCTGCACTCTCTCCCTCAAAGGAAAATCAGGAGAAGTCACAAACTTGGTGAATTCTTGAAGCTTTGTTCCAGTAACCAACTTCTTGGCTTCGATCGTTATCTCCACACCTTCATTGATGAAGTCAGCAACCGCCGCAAAGTCCTTCTCTGAGAGTCCTCTTGTCGTCATCGCAGGGGATCCTATCCTTATTCCCCCTGGAACCAAGGCACTTTTATCACCAGGGACTGAGTTCTTGTTGAGAGTAATAGATGCCATGTCTAAGATCTTCTCAACCCGAGCACCATCCATGCCCTAACCATAGCAAACATACTCATTGATACCGCATCATATGGTAAGTGATTCTCTGGGAGGCAATTAATAAGAAACTTACCATCGGTCTAAGATCGACGAGAACCAGGTGATTGTCGCTGCCACCAGAAACCAGCTTAAACCCGAGTTCAACCAATCGGTTAGCTAGAGCCTTACAGTTTGACACAACCTAAACAAAGCAACAAAAAATTTGTTATAAGTTATATATCTACAGAGTCAATCATGTGCAGAAGAACTTAATGATCAAGTAAGAAGGGTGAGTACTCTTTTCTGGTAAGCCTTGAATTCCGGCGACTGTGCATGTTTCAGGCAGACTGCTAATCCTCCGATTGTGTGGTTATGAGGGCCTCCCTATAAATATACAACACCAAACAAATTTTAATCACATCGAAAGAATTTTTTTATCTAAGAGAGCTAGAAGGGAATGGTGAATATTTCAACCTGCAAACCAGGGAAGACAGCATTGTTAATGGCAGTTTCAAGTTCAACCCCGTTAACTGGATCCTTCCTAAAGAAGATCATGCCACCTCTCGGACCTCTCAAGGACTGATAAGGAAAAGTATAATAAACTAATCAGATCTTGGGTTACTCTGAGTGCTCTTTTTTATTTTATTATGTTTCAGATTACAAAATACACATACCTTGTGAGTGGTTGTTGTAACAACATCACAGTACTCGAACGGATCGGCTACCACAGAAGCAGCCACAAGCCCACTGATATGAGCCATATCCATCATCAGAAAAGCACCAACTGAGTCTGCGATCTTCAAAAAGACAATACAAGCTGTGAGGAATGTGAAATATCCCAAAAGCCGAAACTAGACAGAAACTATAGAGCAAATACTCCAGGATCTGGTTGGTTTTTACCTTCCTCATGCGAGGATAGTCAAAATCTCGGCTGTAAGCACTAGCTCCTGCAATGATAAGCTTTGGTCGGAACAGTGCAGCAGTTTTCTCGAGCATATCGTAGTCCACAATGCCTGCTCAAATATACAGATATCAGGAAACAGCCTCTCATAAAAGTAAATGCAGAGAAGTAACAATAAGAAATGCACCACCTGTTGATTCATCAAGTCGATAAGGCATGGACTCAAAGTACACTGAAGTTGCAGATATACGCCTTTTGGGAGTCATGAACCCATGTGACAGATGACCTCCATGAGGTAAATCCAAACCCTATAAAGCTCAAACAAACCACTAATAGTCAATATCTCAAACAGTCACACAAGAAATGATGAGGTGAAGATGAGTGCAAAGAGGTCTTAACCATGATACGATCATGAGGACTAAGTAGGGCGGTGTACACAGCAAAGTTTGCAGGTGAGCCAGATAACGGCTGAACATTAACTCCCCATTTCGTAGAATCTAAGCGGAAGGCTGCTAAAGCTCGCTTCTGGCAAAGTGTCTCCAGCTGATCGATGTACTCATTGCCACCATAATACCTGTGAGACATGGACAACAACAGAAAGACTGTAAAAATCTAGCAGATGAGTAACGAAAAAGAACAAAAGAAGGTCACAAAACAAAACTCATTCTTACATATTTCATTACCTTTTACCAGGCAGTCCCTCAGAGTATTTGTTGGTAAGGCATGATCCAACAGCCTCCATCACTGCTCGGGACGTGAAATTCTCCGAGGCAATAAGCTCCAAGCTTCTAAATTGTCTGTCTTTCTCCTTTGTGACAATCTTTTGGACCTCTGGATCAACTTCTCCAAGACTGTAGTCCGCAAAAGGTATTTCATCGCCTAAATATCAGTCACAGTTAAACGAAAACAAAAAATCAAAACTAGGCCTGGAATAAATAACCATTTGCTTCACATTATCAAAAATGAAATTAAAAACTCTCTTACTGCTCATCTCGGTATTAAGTACCGAGACTGAAGACGCTCTCCTTTCAACGACCAAGCTTCTTTCACCAAAAGAAGAACGGCAAGGTCTCGGAAAATTGAACTTGAGTTGCTGAGAAAATTTGGTCACCGGAGACATAATTGGGGAAAAGACAGGTCCTTGAACCCGTCCAGGTTTCTGAAGAGACCCCATTGAAGTACCTCCACAGCAAGCTTGCATTTTTCTCAACTCCTGCACTCAAATATTTAATATGTTACAGGAATACAATATACAGAGTCACTGTACTAGCAAGAGGTTATGCAAATATATAACCGAAACAATCGACCCAAATATATAAGCCCCAAAATGAGTGCAGATATAAAACTGCAGTGTCACAGAAGAACGAACTCTAAAGAAAAGTAATTGGCCAGAGAAGTAAAAAGAAAAACTAAAACTTTATCAGCAAACTGAACGAAATCATACACAACCATCGTGTACTATCTGAGACAGAGAAGAAGTGGCACATATTATCAGCTCCTAAACTCCCAAAACAATACCCCCAAATTACCAAATGTTAGACAGGGAGCTGGAATTCCTAAACGGATTTTCAACTAAAACCCAGAACAGGAAATAGGCAACACTCACCGGTACAGTAGAAAAATTTTTGAGGTTATGAGACGAGGTCTGGGATGGAGAAACGGAAACGGAATCGGGAAATGAGAAGGAAGACAGAGCTTGAAGGATACGGTGTAGATGAAACAACGTAGATATATCTTTAGGGTTTACACAGACACTACAAAAAAACTCCAGGTTCCAGGAACGGGACAGCCACCGAAAAACAATACCGAACCGACGCCGTCTACTTCGATGTTTGGTTTAGATAAACCGGTAATGCTTTTTCTTTCGACTAACCGGTTCTTCTTCTGCTTTAGTATGGCAAGTTTGTATGGACTGAATTAGTTCATTGGTTTAGTTTGGGTAGGTTTTTCATTTGTGTGCAGAGATCAGCAGCACATTGATTTTTCAAATAAGGATGGCAACAAAAAAAGCTTGTTAAACTCGTTAACTCGTTAATGTAAATTACAAACATAAACATATTATTAATTGGATGAAATTCCCAATTTCAATAGTGAACCAACAACAAATCATATACAAACTCTTGTCTTTGATTACAAGAGAATGAAGATGTTCTCCAAAGTGACTTATTCCAAAGTATTAAACAAATACAAAAAAATTAGGGATCCAAAAGAGGTTCTCAGTTCGCTCACAGGGTTTTCTTCTAGACATCAGTATCCATATCACAATGAAGATAATCAAGAAGCCATGTTCTTTCCAGATTTGCAAATAACAACACCACAGCAGTTTCAGACCGTTTCTATCTATTTGGTCGGCCATGTCGCTTGTGCGGACATAATGATACCCACGATAACTCCAAACAACCCGAGAGCACTACCAAAGATCTCAATCACAAGAATCTTCACAAAGAGTGTGGAGTTCTGAGCATCAGACAATGCGCAACTGCTTCCAATGATTCCTACACATAACCTGCAGGAGAAATGCGACCTCGGTTGCATATATGACAATGGAAATCCAGAAACCAAAACTGTAAGGAAGGAGGAAGAGAATGAAGATACAGACCCGCATACAAGGTTGGCGAATCCAACTATGATTCCAGATGCGAAGATTGCATATCCAGCTCTAAGAGACTCAGCGTCATACATCTTTGAAGATGGGACACTCTCCAACTTCGTTTGCAGTATGATTGCAACTATAACCCCATATATAGCTACAGCTTCGCAAAAGATTACACTGGGACAAGAAAAAATATGAATAAGCGCTTCGTCATTGCATACTTCTAGTATCTAAGTCCCAGCCTAAAGCTCTGTAGCAACAAATCAAACTACAAACACAACAATCCTAGTTAAGCATTCCCTAATATTACCCTTCTGCTCAATATGGTTCAGAGATGTGGCATTATAACATCCATAAACAAATAGGACTTCGCTGCTCTCAGCGATGGATTCTCATTAGCGTTCAGAACAGGACATGGAATCTACACCGTTCTCTAAATATTGGTTTTTCAGAAAGATGAAATCAGAGAATGCTTCAATGGGCCTTCAATTCAAACTCAGTTGATCCACAAAAGGAAATAATTTAACACCAATGACCACAAAACTATGATTAAAACCTTGGAACCTTCAACATACCTGATGAGATTCTTCGAAGTGATACGAGGAGCTTCAATGGCCGCACCGATCAAACTACTTCCCGTAATGTAAATTCCCCTTAAATCAGACAAGCCAAAAAAAAAATCAGGAACTAATTGACGAATATAGGATTACACAACCATTAGACATGTCAATGCTTGTATCTACGGGAGGAAGAAGAAGAAGAAGAAGATTGGATATACCAGGCGGCACCGAGGACTGAGACGCCGATCGAGATGGCGATTCCGATAGCGGAGAAAGTGTACGGCGAGATCCTTACCAACGCTGCACCCCACGAGCTCGCATAAACGATTCCAGACATTTTATCTCTCTCTGTCTATAGCTTTCCCCTTTATTGCAATGGTCGTGATGATACGATCTGCTTCTCTCTCTCTCTCTCTCTCTCTCTCGGAGCAGAGAAATTATCAGGGCCTGTGATCTGAAGATATTCAGGAGTTGAAAATTACGCGCAATTGGATGCGCGTGGGTTCTATTATAACTAAGAACGACGACGTTTGATCTGGTGATCGTTTGTTTGGGGCCTTGGGCCCTTATGAGGTTTCATATACTAATAGCCGAGAAAGAATATTTTTTTTTGGGCTTTGTTTTCCACGAAACTAATAAAAATGAAGCAAAGAAAACAATTTTCTGGTCTTCGTTTGTTTGGGCCTCCTAAGAGATTTCATATACTGATAGCCTTTATTTTCCAGGAAACTAATAAAAAGAAGCAAAGAAAACAACATATTCAACAATTTTCTTTTTTTCCAATTTGGAATTTTGAACTGAAGTCTTTTCGTAATATAGCTGGAACATTTTTGAGTGTAGCCAAAAACAATAGATAAAAAAAAATATATATATATATATATAGATCTCGTATTCTCATACATATTATATAGCCGTTTAGGCTACCTAAAATATTCTGGTGTATGGTCTTAAACGTTTAAAACATTAGATATTGGGTTACCATTTACCAATACCATCCATCGATCGTCCAATTAACGACTAATTTTTTCTTGAATAAAGACGCTCAATTAACAAAAACATAGAAAGGAAAAAGCTTACAAACTCTCACAATTATGTAATATCAATATGGTATGTAAGAAAATATTTTACCACCTGATGTTCTAAACGTTATTTTACGTACACATATACAAAACGAGCGGAACATAAACATATTTTACGGGACCATGAGAACTTTACGTCCCTTTAGGTAAGGGCTGTTTTGTTCACGGGAAAAGTATGTGTTCAAACATGAAAATATATGTAAACACACTAACAAACGCACATATAAATGCATGGACAAATGTGAAAACGCATAAAAATCAAATTATAATAGATAAAAAAAAATGTTTGCCAAAGAAAAGACAATAATGGAGGAGGACCGCGTGAGATTCATATGCAAAAGAACAGTGGTGAGCACCAAATCGGTTGAGCCAGGGCAATTATACCGCTTATCAGTATTCGACCACGTCATGGAACCGAACCACATCCGTTTAGTATACTACTACCGGTCTTCCAAGACTAGAGAACCGGGAGAAATCACCAAAAAACTAAGGGAATCATTAGCATACACCCTCAATTGTTATCCGATAATAACCGGGAGATTGGTTAAGGACATTGATGGTACGGATGATCTAAACAAGCGGTGGAAGGTGAAAAGCAACGACGCTGGTGTGAGGATGGTGGAGGCGAGAGCGACCGGGACGGTTGAGGATTGGCTTAGGAGTGTAAATAGAGAGGAAGAGCTTAAGCTTGTTCATTGGGAGGACATATATCATCTTCCATATTATTGGTCTACCTTTTATGTTCAGGTATAATTTATTTTTGTTAGAGTTTCAACTTGGTCTACTTTAATTTGATTTGGCTTTTTCAAAAAAAATTATATTTGGATTTTTTTTTTTTATCTACAGGTGACTGAGTTTGAAAGTGGTGGGTTGGCTATTGGATTAAGCTGTAGCCATCTCTTAGCCGACTCAGTTTGTGCAATGATGTTTATTCGAGCTTGGGCAGATTTAACCCTGGCTCGAAACATGATGGCTCCACCACTCTTCCACTCGTTGCCGCCTCGCCGGTTCACTAACCATAGACTGATCTCTAACAACCAACTGCTTAGCCATTACATCAAATCTTGTGCCCTAATGGCTACACCGTCGTCAAACGTGGCCGAGGACCGAATGGTCACCATTACTCTTCTGTTCCCAAATCCGATGGTCCTAGCCGGGGACAACGAGCCAGGGGTTTCAGCCTTTGAGATTTTGTCTGGACTCTTTTGGGTCTGTGTGAGTCGAGCCAAAGGGGCGAGGAACGGGTTCATGGACATGTCATTGTGCTTAGACGTTAGGAAACTATTGCGTTTAGACCAAAGTTATTTTGGTAACTGCATGGTTTATCACAAGGTTCACTATTCCAAACCGGTTAAAATCAAAGATAGATTATTACTATCTCACGCTGTTGGAGAGATTAATAACATAACCAAGAGACTAGACTACGACACGGTCATGGACTTGGTCGAGTGGCTCAGTAGCAATAACAATACGATATCCAACGGTTCGGATCTCGTGTGTACTAATCTAGAGAACATGGCGAATTCGCGTCCGATGATGTTCGAGAAAGATTTGATTTTGAGCCACGTGTCTTGCTATGTGGAAGGGCCAGTGGCTGGAGGTGGACAGGTCATAGTGCTTCCGTCACCGTCCTGTGAGGGACCAACGAGCCGAGTGGTTATGGTCAGTCTTCCTCAAAGAGAGATGGTTAAGGTTGTAGAGGATGAGCTTCTTCTAAGCTTTTCTCCGATTTTACTTATGGATTATACAAAACAGACAAATTTATAGAATTTTAACACAACCAAAAGATAGATTTATAGAATTTTAAAAAGAAAATCAATAGACTTTTACTCTTTCAGTTACCATTTTTTAAAATAAGCTTTTGTTTAATGTTCTTTCTTGGTTAGATAACGTAACTATAGATGGTTAGGCGAGGGAAAATGTAGCAATACGGAAGAAGAAGAAGAGATCAATATTTGATCAAACTCTGTTGACTTGTTCGTCCCATAACGACTTGGCTGTTTGTCTATCAATTTGTCTGTTTTGTACAAATCTGCGACTGTATGTATATAATAAATATAATCTATCTTCGTCCTTAAAATTCATAGGATTTCTTTGGAAATTTTGTGATGTTTGTTCGTTATAGTAGTTGTTGTTTTGTATGTCTTACGAAATGCGGCAAAATTGATAGACTGGCAAATTTCGTAAAGTTTCGTCGTTTAATGCATTATCGCTTTGATCCGTATTTATGATTGGGCTTATCGGGCCTGTAATGTGGACATGTTGCTTATCCATTGTGTAATGACAGATTCATTCCATAAACGTAGATGTAAGTTGATAAACGCTTTACTCTGTATTTCTTTTGTTAATGAATCTAAACAGTGCCTTCATTTCGTCCCCTATATATATATAACACAGCTCACACCTCTCATGAACATCAGCTCGGCTACAATCTCTGAGCTCGTTTCGCTTCAGACTCTTTTCTTTTCTCCTGCAACATCAAATATGAATTACCTTTGTAAAGCTTTCGCAAAAGATACTCTCATGAGCTCGTGTTGCAGTTGCACTAAACTTACCTTTGACTCTGTTTCTTCCAGAAATTCTTGCATCGCATCATCTCCTTTAAGAATCTTTGCGCCACATCCTGGTGTTCCTACTGAACCAACAGCCTCTTCATCCACCAAAACCGCCTTTATACCTTGAGATCCTTCTGTCTTGCTATCAGGCACCTGCTTAGGACTCAAATTTATCATTTTCAAGTGTGATCGATTTCCAAATATGTTCAATGGAATATCTACGTTTTGAGTATCAAGGACTACACGGGTGCGTTCCTCATACCTCGAACATTGCTTCGGTGAGGATACTTTCCAGTATAGACCGTAAGCCACGTGCACCAGTGTTCTTTGACATTGCCTTTCTCGCGATTAGCCTTGTTGCTCCTTCAGTAAAATGCAGTTCGACCTAACAACATCATCCGGACAGCAAAAGAGGGTTATAGCAGAGTCTAAGAAGCATATATAAGTAACTTGCAGTGATAAAATGAGTTTACATTGTTCATGCGAAATAACTTCTTGTACTGTTTACCCAATGCACTCTTAGGCTCTGTGAGAACCTACATAAGGAATGAGAAAAAGTTAGAACTCGTATAAAGAGATCTGAAGGAAATTCCATGATGCAATCTCGTACAGCTTGAGTGAGACAAAGATAAACAATAATCAGCTACCTGTACAAGCTGGTCTTCGTTTAATGCAGATAAGCTCACTAAGATGGGTAACCTTCCAACGAACTCAGGAATGAGACCATAAGCAACAAGATCTTCACTTTGTAACTACAACCAATTAAGAATAATTCTGAAGTGCTCTTTTTATCGGACAATGAACCAAGTTGCATTGATTCGACAATAAAATATATTACACAAAAGACTAGCATACAGGTTAATGAGGCATATAAGAATGTATTCCTTACAGATTCTAACAAGGAGGATGTTACCGAAGCACTACTGAACCCAGAAGTACTCATGTTTGTACGAACAGAAGCACCAAAACCAATAGATGCATCGTGTTGCCTGGTCAAGAGAAATATATAAATACGCCATTCAAGCCCTTCTAGTACACAGAAACGGATAAGACTGAAGACTTTTTCGAATCTATAAGAGTAGAGAAATTTACCTTTCGGAAACAGTTTTCTCCAGATCGATAAATGCTCCACCACAAATAAAAAGGATGTCTTTTGTATCCATCTGCAAATTGGTTTTTCGCCAAAAAGATTCAGCATTCTTATCATGAAATGGAGTATTCTGACTGACTATGTCACAAAAGTACTTTCTGAAATGCTCGAAACAAAAGCAAAACTCAAAGCATGAGATATTGCACGCTACCTGAATGCTATCTCCTCGAGGATCTCTCCGCAACCCTTTCTCCGGAATCGGGACACTGACCACCTGCACATTCATTGTTTAATAGAAGCTGGAATTTCAGTTTTCTGATAACCTGGAATGGCAAATGTTATCATGAGATTCTCACACTAAATTTATTTTCCATAGTGTTTGCTGATTTTATATATACTATTAAGGCATAGAGTATCCGATATATATTGATCTCTTGACTACGGCATCAAGTATAGATTACATACAATATCTGTATTTTGTTTCCGAAGATGAAGTCTAATTTAAAACGAGAATACGCATATGCACATGCAAAACATGGGAATTCCTAATTGTTTCTGTCAACAGTCCACATCTATACGACGTTGAGAAAAATAAAAGAGTTAAAGTAGAATAAGCTTACAGTTCCTTCCAGCAATTTTAGCAATGACTGTTGCACACCTTCTCCAGAGACATCTCTACCTCCATTTGAGCTATGAGACTAAAAGAGAAAAATATGTTGCTAAGTATTGTGTATCAATCAATCCAGGATAAAGGTAAGGAGTGAAGAAAACTTATACCTTCATACTCATCTTATCAACTTCATCAATGTACACAATACCCCTTTGAGCTTCATCTACATTGCACCCCGCTTCCTGCAGTAATAAAACATCCAGCTCACATAAGCATCTACTGAAAAATATTAGAAACATGTGTGCACAGTACTACAAACAGCAAGCATGTGCAACAAGGTTTTCCGGATTCAAAAAAAGCCAATAGACGAAAGTGTTGAGAAGATACAAAGTTTCTGAACTGTTGTGAACTATTTTGTATCAGTAATGAAGACAAGAAAAGAAACATTTGTAGTCTCTGAAGTAATATGCCAAATACTATCCAGTAAGCAGTTGCTTAGATGATATTCCAAAAGATGGAATAAACTATAAAACTATAAAGGTATGCTAAAACCAGAGACATAATATGAGGTAATAGGAGTCATACCACATATAACTTGTACAAAATCGATTCCACATCTTCACCAACATAACCTGCCTGGACAAGAAGAGTAGTTTAGTTATGCTAAGAGCAAGACTTGTGTAAGGATTCCTCTACTAAGTATTTTTCAAAATGGTAGCCAGATGAGGGATTTTAACTTCAGTTCTGAATAAAGGGATTAGTGAAACAACTTGCCTGAGTTAAAGAAGTCGCATCAGCAATGGTGAATGGCACATTGACAATACGCGCTAAAGTTTTTGCCAATAAGGTCTTTCCTGTACTTATAATCAACGCCAGAGAACATAAAAGCGAATATCGTAAGCATCCTAAACAACAGCTCTTAATACTTTCAAAGAACATTATAGCTACAGCACACAGACCTGAACCAGTAGGGCCAAGCAACAACACATTGCTCTTATCCAACTCCACGTGATCAATGCCATCATCCTCCGTATCAAGGTTATCTGACGCTGAAGCAGACCTGGGAATGAGAATGAGTAAAAGAGTGAGCTTTCTGTTGTGAAACATATGGTGTGTAAGAATGAGAATGGCATGGAAGAGAAAGACATACCCTTTTGCCCGAGAAGCATGATAGATTCTTTTGTAATGATTGTAAACAGCCACAGAGAGCACCTGCGCGAGGAAAGATGTGTAAATGAAACAAGACTCCAGTTGGAATAGGATAAGTTTGTGGAAGCAGGGAGCAGGAAGCTAGGAGCGGACCTTCTTTGCCTTTTCCTGACCAATGACAAACTCGTCGAGCCCCTGACAGATTTCCTTGGGTGTCGGAAGCTTCAACACGGGTTGCTTCTCCTTATCACCGCCATTACTTTCCTCCTCCGCCTCCTGATCATCATCATCATCTTCGTTTCTAAGGCCCTGGATTTTCCAATTCCTAGGAAAAGAGCTCTGGCGGATTTCATCGTGGTCATCATCATCATGGTCACCATCACGGTCCCATGTCCCTTTGACCTTACCGAGTTCGATAAAGCTTCCTTGAAGCGGAGAGAGCTTGAATGGCCGGAAGTAGAAAGCTGTTTTGCACTGGGGACAGAAATTGACGGCCTGGTAGATCCCAGGTTCTCTGGCGGTGAGTGACAGTGGGCGATTGGAGAAGACGACGAGCATCTGGGCAGAGCAACGAGGGCAATTGACGTCGCTTCTGATGTGATCATAATCGTCGCCGCCGCCGCTGGAGTCCCAAATACGGCGGGAGAAGAAAGGGATAAAGGTATTAGAAGAGGGGCGTAGAAGCGGGATGCGAGGAGGGAAAGAATCGGCGGAGACAAGGAATCTGAAATTGCGGGAGAGAAGAGACGATGTCGTCTTCCTCGAAAGGAATCTGGAAATGGATAAGCTACACAACATTTTGACAAATCTTACTTTCTTTGTTGTTGATCACAGCTTAACACTACTCGCCGAATCGCGACGAGAGCGATACGATTCAACGGAAAGCGATTTGGTACCAAAATGAACATTTGTTGTATTTTTATTTTTTTTTGGTAATTGTAATTGTAATTGTAACACCACCTGAATAACATAGAAAAAAAAACATTATATTTTTTGAAAAGAATGATCGACAAAAACAAAAAAAAAACAAAGTATATGCATCTGAATTCTGAATCATGGAAACAGAAAGAAGAATCAAAACGTTATATGCATATCCATATTAGCTCATAGTAAATGAAATCATTTGGATGAGTAAAATAAATGGCAAGAGTCTGTAGCAAATGTATTCATTCGGTTTGATGAGAATCACAATGCTTTCCTCAAGGCAATGATTCTTGATATAAAATTATACATATTGTGTTTATAAAACTGACAATGTTGACTATCAAATTCGAAAATGTCATGTTCATTCTTAGTGACTTCATATAGTGAAGAGGGTTCAAGCTACTGATCATCATTTCTTATTCATCAACAGAAGTTGATTTCGTTAAACCAGTGTTCAAGTTTGACCTTACTGTGGATTTTTATCTCTAACTGTGGCATCTATATTTAGTTGAAACCTCTTCAAACATTATCTGAAATTATTTAAAAATCGTTCAATGTTAAATTCTATTTTCATACGTTAGCAAATTAACCTTCAAAATCTCCGATATCAGATCAAGTGTTAACTATTTACTGTCGATAAACTGTAACTTATGACATAAAAGGCACATACCTGAGTGAGGATCCACTCATTCACGCTTTGCTCCTCCATGGCCATTATACCTTTTTCCTACTGCAAAGTGTAAACCTTCGTTTTCACTTCCTCGGCTTCATTTTTTTCTGAATCAGCCATCGAATTTTGCTTTAATCAATTTTTTATGAACATGTATAGTTTTATATTAGTACGGAAAAGTTGAAAAACAACATCGGTCACTTTTCTCTACTTAGTTTTTGTGTAAAACTCATTATGGTTTAACATCGTGATTAAAGTTCATTTACTTAGCTTTTACACTAGTTTTTTTTTTTATAGCCGACCCTTTTGGCGATACCTCTAAAGTTGTACTATGAAATAGTTAAAATCGTTTTCTCCAGTATCAAATACTTAAATCTAAAAGGATGCATGCGCAAACTTAGGTGCATCATATAAAAATACTAATAACAAAAGAAGAAGAAAAAGACGAGAAACAGCTGCATCTAATTAAACCTATCCACGATGTTCTCATATCATTAATCTAAAATCTTAACCAAACCCCATTAGATTCTCATTACTCAGTTTACGCAATAATGACAGTTGATTGTATACAATTATATCTTGCTTTTTCGAATTGTATATTTTTTATATAATATTAGTTGGAAAAAAACTACAGTTGAATGTTAACAAAGAACACCATAAATATGTTACTACTAACATTTTTATTGGATTAAATTATTTGAGTAAACACGTATTTGGAAGTTGTAAATATCCCGAAATTTAACCAAGACTTCGTTAACAAACCATGCATGGTATTATCGAATACGTACACATCATTAATCAAATTATGTACTCCGCAAATGACAATTCAGTGAGAAGATAGGTTTACAACATATATATGCATGGCGCTCCTTGTGCAGCTATATAACGAAAGTTCAAAGAAAATGGGAGATTTATATATACCAATGATTATAATTGGCAGTTCTAATTATTTTCTTATACCCAACTTTCATCATTACAACCTACCAACAAGCTTTCTTTTCCCATATCACCAGTTAATTAGTCAATAATAGCTATCCTTTAATCATTTCATTTAGTTTCGACCCTAGATTCCCCTAGAAAGTTTGGATGCAAGGTTTTAGATTCATATAATCAAGGATGCTGTATGATTTTATTTTTGTTATTTTGAAGGCTTATCCAGTTTATCATCCTATACATAATTTGATCTTAAATTCTCAACTCTTAAAGCTATAAAGTTTGTGGAGGAAGCATGTGAATGAATTATGCTTGCTTTATTGTACGAACTTTAGCTAATTTCGGCGCACGTTCATATATTTGTGTTTTTTTGTGGAAACAAAATTACATAAGAAAAACAATTTTATAGGTGGAAACACCATATGTTGCTTTTTTGTTCTACTATATAATTTGCATAAATGTTTCTTACTAAAACCGTAAATGATGTTGTTTTGGATTAGAGGGTTATTGGAAAAGACTGGGCACAAGTTACCCTTCAATATACTGGGTTGATATCAGAGAGATATAAAGTCACTGTAGTATTATATTATCGATTCAATAGTGGAAATCGGTTCGAATATGATCCCACAAAAAATCATCTTTGCGAGAAACATATTAGGGAATATACATTTTGAACTAAGATGAAATACTAATATACAAGAAAGATGACATAATCTATTCAATCATAATTATTTATTTAGTTGGAAGCGTATGAAATTTGTCATGCATGTGTTGATTTTGAGTATTACATCTGTTGCAAACAAAAGTGACTTTACCATTTATCATGTGTTAAAAAATAACTTTCCGCCAAATACTACTCGTTTAGTTTTGTTGTTTGATGTAAAATAAAATAAAAAAACTAAATATAAACGAGTATTGGCTAACATATCTAATGATTTCAAAATTAAACTCAGGACATTAATATCTGATGATTTCAAAATTTCCAGCCAATTTAATCGGTGGATTGTCTTATTTTTTCCATTTTAATATGTTTGGCGATTCGTTCCCCAAAATCAAATGGGAAGAAGAGCAAATAATTTACTTAACATTCACGCTTTCCATTTATTACACTGTCATTTTGGACTGCCATTTTACTATTCCAATGCCTTTTTCACCACTCTTTCTATTATCCATTCAATCTCTTTGTTTTGTTGCATTTTCCAAGTTTTATATAATAATTAATAACACCACTTCTTGGCTTCCTGCATCAATCATCAATCATACACGAACTTGAGATAAGTAAATTTTCTTTTAGAAAAAAAAAAGAAGATATTGCTTCGATAAACACTGATGATTGGATTAATTATTTATGATTTCATGGTGTTATGAAAAACTAATAAATTTGTTAACTTTCAGCATTCATCGTTCTTTTTCCAACATCATTCATTGACTCGTTGTGTTCTATATATATCAGAATTTATATATATATATATAGATACTTTCAGTATTTGTATACATTATAAGATACTGTATGGCAGGACACACATGTTTATGATATTTTATCATCACACCACATTCTAGTTCCAATATTGAACTCTTATTTAAAAATGCGATTCTGGTGTGTGACATCTGTACATATGTAGCAAAAACAAAAATGTTAAACGCCTGAACAATTAAGAATAGTTTAAGTCTCTATCTCTACCATTTATTAATTAATAACTAGTATATAAAAACATCTAATTATGCTTCATATGGTCGAACAATGATGGTTGCGGGTGGAATCGTAAGATAATTGAATAGAAGCCTCGTCTAATCCTATAGCTCTCTGATAATTCCGCTTGATTAAACCGCCGTCACTATTCATAATGCCGAAGAAAGCAAGAAGTACTAAGAATATTACTTTTAGTTTTACAGTTTAAATACTTTCTCCGTTACAGAATGTATGATGTTTTAGATGTTTCACAGATATTAAAAAAACAATGATTATTTATTTTTTTAAAGTATTTTTTGTTTGTTTATTAATTTAATACTAATTTTTTATACTTTTTTATCCAAAAAATTATTTTAGAAACAAAAATATAAATATAATGTAGAAAATCAATCTTTGTAAAACAAAATAAAAAAACCCAAAACATCATACAGTATAGAAGAGAGGGAGTATAACAAGAAAAAAATGTAGTACTATGTTTGCGAGAAAACGTCATAGAGAGATTAGAGAATCTTACAAGGTCCCACAAAAACCCCAAACCTCTATAAATTCCAATTCTTTCCCTCTCCCAAAAGAACATTTCTCCAAAAGTAAAACATTTCTCTCACTCTTTTAAGTCTCCCAACTTCTTCCATTCATCCTCTTCTCTCCTCCATCGATAATGGAGTCGCATCCTCACCACCAAACCGACCACCAGACTAAACAGATCATCCTCGTACACGGTCCCATAATCATCGGAGCCGGTCCTTCCGGTCTTGCCACGTCAGCGTGTCTCTCGAGTCGTGGAGTCCCTTCTTCGATTCTAGAACGTTCCGATTCCATAGCCTCTTTATGGAAATCCAAAACCTACGACCGACTCAAACTCCATCTCCCAAAACACTTTTGCAGATTACCTCTCTTAGACTTCCCTGATAATTTCCCTAAATACCCTTCTAAAAACGAGTTCCTGGACTACCTTGAGTCCTACGCTTCACATTTTCGCATCGTCCCGAGGTTCAACGAGAATGTCCGACACGCGGCTTTCGATTCCTCCTCCGGGTTATGGAGAGTAAAGACTCTAAATAAAACGGAGTATCTCTCGAAATGGCTTATAGTGGCGACCGGTGAGAACGCAGATGCTTACGTCCCGGAGATTCCTGGGATAGTGAAGTTTTCCGGCGGGAAAATCGTACACGCGAGTGAATATAAAAGCGGTGAAGAGTTCCGGCAACAGAAGGTTTTAGTCGTCGGATGTGGAAATTCCGGCATGGAAATTAGCTTGGATCTTGTTCGACATAATGCCTCTCCTCATCTAGTTGTCCGAAATACCGTAAGTCAAAACATATTTAATTATTTCAAAAACAAATATCTATCGTTTTTAAATTGCATATGATTTAAAAAGAATGTTTTTTATTATTTCACGTAGGTTCATGTGTTGCCAAGGGAGATACTTGGGCTATCAACATTTGGAGTTGGGATGACACTTCTCAAATGTTTACCGTTGAGGCTTGTTGACAAGTTCTTGTTACTGATGGCTAATCTTTCGTTTGGAAATACCGACCGGTTAGGTCTACGCCGACCCAAAACCGGCCCGCTTGAGCTAAAGAATGTCACCGGAAAAAGTCCGGTTCTTGACGTCGGAGCTATGTCGCTCATCAGATCTGGCAAGATTCAGGTAGGTTTAACCAATAATCATATCTCCTTTATTCAATTTCCTGATGATATACAAGACTCTCTTCTCAATTTCTTTTTGTCTTGCATTAATTCAGCGACAGTTTTTGCGTGGCCTGAGAACCTGAGCAGTCTCTTTTTAGTTATTTATTTATTCTTAATACGCAATTCCCACGAAATAATATTGTACTATTAGCCAACTTTCTAAAAGAACCGTGTTAATGTGGAAACTACAAAATAATAGTCGCTGAAAAAAACTTTCTTCTTCTTCTTTTTTTTTTAATGATGGAAAAGTTATTTTTTGTTTTTCTTTTTGGTACTATTTTCTATATATGCTTCCGTGAATTTTTTATGTCGTCATGCTTCCATAAACCTTTTTTCCGAGTCCGAGCTAATCATTTTTTCTGTTTTTTAATATTCCATCAGTTTTTTACTAAATATCTGACATGTTAATATACCTAATATTTGTGTTTATTATTATTGTAAAAACATGAAGATAATGGAAGGTGTAAAGGAAATCACAGAAAAGGGAGCAAAGTTTATGGATGGTCAAGAAAAGGACTTCGACTCTATCATATTTGCCACTGGTTACAAAAGCAACGTGCCTTCTTGGCTTCAGGTAACTTAATCATCTAATAATTAAGTAAGAAACAAAAATAACATCCACTGATTAATTCCTCGTTTTAAAAAATAATTAGGGAAGTGATTTTTTCACCAAGGAAGGGATGCCGAGAACGCCGTTTCCTAACGGCTGGAGAGGAGGGAAAGGATTGTACACGGTTGGGTTTACGAGGAGAGGACTCCTTGGAACGGCGTCTGACGCCGTTAAGATCGCTGGCGAAATAGCTGAGCAGTGGAGAGACGAAATCAAGGGGCCCACCAAGAATATGTGCAGTTCTCTTTTTGTCCTCATCTCTAAATCCTAATTTGTATTTTTTTTACAAACGAAAACTATTAATTTTGCATGCTGTAAATTGAAGAAATAAAGTTGTATAGATGATTAGATGTGGTTTGCCAGGTTAGTTAATAAGGTCTGTTTTTGTCCTTATGGTTCATACGCACTCTTAATTAAAACTTAAATAGATCTATCCAGAGCCGTGCCTAAAGATTTTCAGTCCGTAGGTAAAAGAAAAAAAAATTCATATATCACAATTTATAAAAAAAATATAAATACTCAAATAAAAAAAATAAACAGAACATTAAAATAAAATGGCAACAGTTTTTTTTCAACCACTTTAATTATCTAAAATAATTCAGTAAGCTAAATCAATAGAGTGAATTTAAATGACAACTATCCATACTGTAGAAAAATCAATTTACTATTAAGAACACAAATTTAATATGTTTTCTTAGAACTCATTATAATTTAGCAAGTTAAGATATGGATTTAAATACTTACCTTTAAAAGTTATATATTTATAGATTGTGTTTTGAATTTATATAAGAGATATTAAAAGAAATACAACATAAGCATAATTACAAATATGGCTTCTTAAACTTTGTATAAAATTATTTGACATAAACATAATTACAAATATAGTTTCTTAAGTTTTATACAAAATTATTTGACGTAAACAAATGCTTCTTTTAGCTCTACATAGGCACGGCCCTGGATCTACCACATGTCACAAAGTACAAAAAGAAAGAAAATTGTATAGTCACATCCCAATATATCTAGCTACACCAACACAATATGAACAATTTCTATCATATATATACAAAAATATTTACGTTGCTTGACTTAACAAAAATAATTATATACATATTTATCCCATATCTCTATATCCAAGAAAACATATTAATGTCAAAAATTCGTAGTGGGTTATGTCTGTGCACCCAATATGAAAAAACGGTAAATGTGGATTTGTAATGGGACAAAAACTTGTATAATAAAATGTGTCACACTTAAGCAAGAGAGACAAATAGATATGTAATTAAGAGTGTATATAGAGAGATGCGGACGTAAGGAAGAGGGAAGGAGGAAGGTGGGCACTGATTTGTCACTGAAATGAGAATCGAGAGAGAGCTGACACACTCTTCTGCTACCACCGCATGGACGATCTCTTTCTACGAAAATGATCAATCGCTCTCTCTCTCTCTCTCTCTCTCTCTGCCGCCATGAAAGACTCATACATACATACACACGCGCTTTTGTAATAAGTGATAACTCTCTTTATATATAGCGTTTTATTTTAGCAAATTTACCCAAAATACAACTTCGTTCACTCACGTGACTCAAGCAAATCGTCATTGCATTCACATGTGAATGGATAATTGTAGCAATGACTTTCGTTTAGTTTACGTGTATAAAAATTATATACTCGGGGGTTTCAAATACATGTATCTTTTATTCGAGTTTGCGCAAACTATTTGCTAAGAATAGTAGAACCACGTATGGAAAGAGGAGAAATCAATTATATTTGGAAAAAAAAGTTTGATAGAATATATCTATTCGGAAAATTATAACGAAATTAGTTACTACTATAATTCAACAATAAATCATATCGACATGTATAGATATAATTGATTTCGATATAATTGGTATGGGAAAAAAATAACTCCGATATCAAATTATTTCGTTTATTTGATATCGAAGTTGTTTTTTCCCATACCAATTATTTTGTTTCAATAAATAAATTACAAGGAAACCAATCATGTGATTATCCAAATGAGTTCTATAACTTCTTTGTTTAAATACTAGACATAAGGAACATCAAACTTTTTGTTGTTGTCAACGACACTGGTCTTATATTACTAAATTTGGTTATATTTCAAATTCTTGTTAGAACCTTTTTAATTTAAGTGAGTACTATCCTTTACCACGTTTACCTAACTACTAATTTAAAAATAAAAATGTATGAAGCGAATATATATGAGTCAAATCCTTTACCAACAAGAAAAAATATTAGAGATTTGAGTCAATAAGAAAAATTCAACGCTATTTTAGGGCATTGAATTCGAGAAACGTTATGACACGCATCCATGCACACCTTACGTTAACTATGCTCAGACACTTACGTCACTCTTTTATTTTATTATTATATTTTTCTTGCAATTACATTATTAAAAAAAATATATGGTTAGGGGCTTTTATCTACTGACCATTTTGCAGGCACTGTCAATTTTCATGATGGATTTGACATTTCTCTTTGCATGTTAAGTGTGTCACCGCTCTTTTAATCCCCTCGCTGCTTCCTTCGGTTTTATGCTCCAATCGTCCAAGAAGTATTTAAGGGGGAAAAAAATACTCCAAACGTTTAATATTACAAGACATGTTTTTTTTTAAAAAAAAAAAATATATATATATATAGTGCAAGACATTTGGTTTAATATTGTAGCTAGTAAGTTAACTTTCCTGGGTTTTGTATGACCAAATGATGTTAATTTATTTCATTCGGTTTCGATCTTTATTGCTAGATACGTTTATTATTATTCATCCAATCATATTCTTACATCATGTTTAATATAAAAATATCAAAACTGTCTTTGTTGCACGTGTGAGAGAATTTTTGTTGTTGTTAGTAATAAATAAGGTGAATTGAGCGAATATAAATAAATTATAGGAAATTCAGGGAACAAGAATTAATCTTGTAACTAAATAGTTATTTGCATATTAATTAACAAAATTCAGTTATAAGCATCAATAAGAAATACTAGTGTATATGACATTTAATTATTTAGATCCTTCATTCCTGTTGCAGTTGATTTCGTGTCAATGATAAACTTACCCATTTCATTTGAAATTCGTACCAGTGATCACATAATTAAGTACACTTTGTTTCCCACCTATATATATACTTTGTTTCGCGTTTTTCAAAACCCTCATACATCTCCATCGACTAATTACTGAATTTTTATTGGTAACAAGAAGGGGGTATTGACAAAGAAATAAGAGAAGGGAGGTGTTAAATTCCAAATTTTGTGTTAGCAATATTATATAAATGGATATATACGTATACAATTGTCTGATGCTATGTAATTTATGAGGATATACAATAGTGATGTAAGAATAAGGTATGGACCACGAAGGGAATTAGAATCGAGATAAATTCTCATGATCCGATGAACCGTACCATCCTCATTGCACTCTTAAGTTGGCATGCACTTGTACTAATCAATCCGCTGGACACATAAGATGCATCGTATAAATCCAAAATCAAAAACAACAAAAAGAAAATGCATGGGGATTGCCATGCAAAGAAACAAATGAACTTCTCTTACCCACGTATCATATGTAGCCATATATGTGAAACTTGAGGAAACGTGCGAGTCAAAATTTGAAATTTGTATTTATATGTACATATGATGACAAAAGCAGAGCTTTCATTAGAATAGACATGTCGTGTCCTTCTGCATCCTGCGTCCAAAATTTACTCTTAAATATATATATATATATGCCCATTTTTATTTTGTAGCATCTTCCACCATACTGATCCATAGTCCATATATCCATTCTAATGGTCCAGCTGTGTTTTGCCAAAACAACTGTGAAATTGCATGTGTGTTTGGCAGTAGTTATTATATTTAAGCGGTTATCAAATTAAATCTCTTGTGTTTAAGCGAAATAACTAATTGCAGTTATGGTATTCAACCACAAAACTTTAATCATCAAATACCATTTTAAAATTAATTAATTGGAATATTGGGAATATAAAGCTATATATATACAAAGTGAATAAGACGTAATTATATACAAGGTATCAAAATTCTTTTATTTTCATTAGAGTTTTAAACTCAAACAGAAAACTGAGATAATTTTTTGCGCAAACACATTCATGAGGTTTTGCTTAACATACAAAGACCAATAAATATTTTTCAAGACTCTTAAGTAAAACTCATGATCTAGTTTATCCATTACCAAAAGAGAGCTATTTTAATGTCAAAATTGTGACACCCACAAGTTTCCATAAAAAGATCAATTCACATTTTGATAATTTATTCCAATAGTTAGAAAATTGCTCTACACAAATGAGATAAAACATTGTTATCTATTGGGCTTTGTACGTTACGCAAAAACTAACGAAATTAAAGACCAAAAACATTCTGTATTATCTTAGTAAAAAATTGTTATCTATTGGGCTTAAATTTTTTGACGGCCCAAATGATTTGTCTTCTACATATCCTTGTTTGAGTTTCTTCCTCATTAATAATCCTTTCACAAGTATTGAACTACATCTCCTCTCTCCCAGAATTTGCCCTGTAAGACCTTTTCTTTGTTTGTATCTCATCTCTTGTAATCATAGTTGACTTATTGAACTCTTGATTTCTTCTAGGTGTCTTAATAGTTTCAAACTTTTTGATGCAACCTCCAAAAACCATGCGCTGCTTGAATTTGCTTTATGCAATCCCTTGGTCTTACAACTTACAACTAACTAACAACAGAATAAGAAAAAAAATGCCTTGGGCCTAAAATCAAAGTACTTTGAAAATGGGTTTATATTGTTCTCAGGAAAGCTTATTTCGAACTTAGTCAATATAATTTTAAAAAATTTAATATATTGATGTCTTTGACCACACAAAACAATGTCGAGAAAATTTTGTCAATATGTTGATCAAACATATTTTAATCCACTTTCTCTTTCTTCTTTCTTCAACACGAAACAATCTAAAAAAAGTAGGATTAGTCGCTGTAGTGATATGAGTTTTTTTGTTCATAAAAATAATTAAGAATTGAATTTTTCCAGTAATGAATTCCACGGTAAAGAAAGTGTTAATACTCGGACCTATATTTTTGTAGGCTATATTTTAAGTCATGGATTAGTAAAAGCATCCTCACGTTAATTATAGCGAAACAGTTAAATTTTGTTACTACGAACTTATATTGCAAGGTTAAAAAAAGAACTCATTTTGCAATTTTAGAATTTTATTATTCTGGGTTTTCTATACAACTTTAGAAAGCCACAATTGTTTTTTCAAAAGTAGCATAAAAGGCCTCTATACTCAAGAATTTAGTTACACAAGTTTTCTTTTTCCTTACGAAGTTCGTTTGTAAGAAAATGTTTGGGAGAGATTGAAATCAAATGAAATTACGAACCGAAAATAGATAAAGGCCAGGAACTAATTTTAACCAAATTCATGGGCAATTATCATGAAGCCATGATTGTACACAAACAAAGATTAGAAGATATCGTAATTATTATGACGACTTGTATTTAAGGAAACGTAGTTTGATTCTATATTGGTAAAAGTTATACAATAATATAGTTTAATTTATAGGAGTCGATAAAATCAGTAAAAGAATTTGGGTCTGTTGATTTTCAGAAATAGTTGAGTCGCAAGTGTTTAGAAGACAAACGTATTATATGTTTCTACTCGATTTAGTTTGACAATTACATGAATTTGAGTTACAATTCCATAAGATCTACACCGAATAAGGACAAACTGAAAAGGAAAAAAAAATCGTAAAATGAAAAAGATATTTGCGTCAAATTGATTGATTATAAAAAGGTTATTTTTGTCATTAAAAGCAAAAGTACTTTGCCAAAGGCGTGCTACGTCACGTAAAATTTACAACTTGAGGAGGGCATTCTTGGAATTTCACGCCAATAAAGCTACCTTCGTTTATATCTTCTGCAATTCCGTCCACCCAAAACAACTGACATGGAAACTACTTTTTGTTCACTGAAAATTCAAGACTTTATTTTTTCGGTCAAGATTTTTCTTTTTCAAGATGTCAATAAAATAATTAAAATATTACCAAAAACACGTTTTCTCCGAAAGAAAAACAAACGAATTTTACACAAATTGGTCTATGGACATATATATATATCTCTCATGTGCATCTATATACAGTATTGAGATAATCTCTCCTTTTCCTCAAATAAAAAAAAATCTGTCCTTTAAAAAAAAATCATCCATTAACTACAGTATTATATAATATAATTAATTATATTTCGCTAGTTGCTACAATCAGAGCTGAGCTACTTCTAAATGCTTTTTTACAGAGATGCTTTCGTCTTTCTCTTGAACTTTCTCTCTCTAAAATTTGTATCCTCTCTCTCTCTCTTCCTCTCTCCTTCTTCCCTTATTTCTCTGTTTTGATTTTGCTAGGCTTTATTTCAAGTACTAATCTCGTCAGTCTCTGGAGAAAATTAGGTGGGGAGGTGAAAAAGGGGAAAATCATTGAATTTTAATTTTTTTTTTAGTTTCTGCTATGCAATAATTTTCTCAGAGGGATGCGAAGCGCTCTTATGTAAGATATCATTATTAGCTATTACATGGGAATCTGACATTCTAAACAACTGTCTGTGGGGTTTAGTTTTGTCGAAAGAACAACAGAGATGTCTCAGACCAACTGGGAAGCTGATAAAATGTGAGTTTTCAATTTGATGGCTTTTGATTTTCCTCACTATTGTTGCGCTGCTTCCTTCTGGGAGTCGTTAATTTCGCCGCTGGGTTTTAGATTCTGGGTGTTCTAAAGCGATTTCTAGGTTTTGCTTGTTTGTTTCTAGGGTTCGGGTAATATAATGCATTGTTTTTTTTTCGTCCCCAGCCAGTTTAATTTTAGGGTTTGTGTTCTTAAGTTTCAGCAACTTATGGCTTATACTTGATCTGGATTCTTTCTGGGTTAGCTTATTGCAACTTTACAACTTGTCACACTTGTTCATGACATTCTTGCTTTTTTGCCTCTAGGGGTTGTGTTACTTTGCGGATTTTCTAGTGTCTATTCTCAGAAATCATTTTTGCTAGATTTTGTGGCTGTGGGGACTTTTAGGTTGGTAAGATTTGCGTGTTTTGGCCAAAGATTAGTTCTTTGTGCTGTCAGTCACTTTCAAGGGGCTTTAGAATCTTCTGGATATTTTAGTTTATCCGATTCTAGCTGACTTGTGTCATCAGGTTTTACGTGTTACTGTCCCAAATTTACTCTTCTCTTTTGGTATACAAGTGTGACTTTAAACGATCCATCAGGAAAGTTTCCTGTTTGTAGCACAACAATTTTTTTTTGCGTTTCTGCTATGAACTTGGATGGTTTGTTTCTGGGACATTGTTAAGGTTAATGTTATGCTCCTCTTTGGAGAGTGACTTCTGTTGAGAAATTCTTAGATTGTGGGTGTTGTTAACATTGCTGCTCTAAATAAGTTTTGTGTGAATGTAACAGGTTGGATGTCTATATCCATGATTATCTGGTTAAAAGAGATTTAAAAGCTACAGCTCAGGCTTTCCAAGCTGAAGGAAAAGTGTCATCGGATCCAGTCGGTAAGAAATCACAATCTTGTTGAAATAAAGTTCTTTTGTTCTGCACTTTTTTTCCTTCCCTAATGAACTCCAACATTCCTCTTGCGTTGTCTTTGTAGCTATTGACGCACCTGGCGGATTTCTGTTTGAGTGGTGGTCTGTCTTCTGGGATATATTTATTGCTAGGACCAATGAGAAGCACTCCGAGGTTGCTGCATCTTACATCGAGGTCTCTTTCTTTGTTTACCCTCGCCACTAGTGATTCTATATCTGTGAATATTCTCTTTAGTTAGTTATATGGAGTCACTTAGCAGCATGATTTCTTACATTTGAACTGTGTTCTCTCTAATACTTTTGTATTTGAAGATAAAATTTTGTAAGTTGTATATGTAAAATCGGAAGTGTTCTCTAATTAGTATGCTTTGGATGATTTGACTAGGATGACGGGCTTTTCTCTTTTTGGTTTTGGGTAAGCATCTAAGATTTTAACTTGTGTGTGTGTGTGGTTTCAGACACAGATGATTAAAGCGCGCGAACAGCAATTGCAGCAATCTCAACACCCACAGGTTTCACAGCAGCAGCAGCAACAACAACAACAGCAAATACAAATGCAACAACTCTTGTTGCAACGTGCACAGCAGCAGCAGCAGCAACAACAACAACAACATCATCATCAGCAACAACAACAACAGCAGCAGCAGCAACAACAGCAGCAGCAACATCAAAACCAGCCACCTTCTCAACAGCAACAGCAACAGCAGCAGCCAGCGCCTCAACACCAACAGCAGTCAACACCACAGCAGCAGACACAGAGGAGGGATGGATCCCACCTTGCTAATGGGTCCGCAAATGGACTTGCTGGTAGTAACAGCGACCCGGTTATGAGGCAAAATCCTGGGTCTGGGAGTGCCTTAGCAAATAAGGCATACGAAGAGAGGGTCAAAATGCCTACTCAGAGGGATTCCTTGGATGAGGCTGCGATGAAGGTTAGTTTAGACAAGGCATGTGTTTTAATTTCCATCTCTTCTATTTGTCACACCTCAGTTTCATCAAATGTTATAACTCGAATTTCCGTTGGCTGCAGCGTTTTGGGGACAATGTTGGGCAACTGTTGGATCCAAATCATGCATCGATGTTGAAATCTGCTGCAGCTTCGGGACAGCCTGCAGGGTGCTGTTCTCATACTTTTTACCTTCATTCTTTCCACTTATATATTACCTCGCCCCGTATAAAATTAAATCGTGCAAGGAAATATCATTCAATATCTCTCTCTCTTTTGCTAATGTCATTTGCTGGTGAATCTCAGGCAAGTGTTACATGGCGCAAGTGGTGGTATGTCTCCACAAGTGCAAGCTCGAAATCAGCAACTTCCTGGGTCTGCAGTGGTATGCAATATTAAACATGTGTTGTGTCTAGTCCCTTGTAGAACTTTACTGTTAGTTAACACTTGCTGTGCTTATTTGTGTTTAGGATATAAAAAGTGAGATCAATCCCGTGCTTACTCCCAGAACTGCTGTTCCAGAAGGGTCGTTGATTGGAATTCCTGGTAGGTTTGCTAATTTTTATTGATCATGAGGTATCATTTCAGTAGGTTAAGCTTGTCAAATGTAGTAAAAGTACTTCAGCTCGCAAAAACTTGATTATGACTAATGCTTGTTTTCTGTTTCAGGTTCAAATCAAGGCAACAACCTTACACTTAAAGGGTGGCCACTCACCGTAAGTTTTATCCATTCGTTTTTTTCTTTCTTTTGTGGTTTGTCTCTCTCTTTTGTCTCAAAGGAATTACCTTTTTGACTGCTGCTTTCTTTCCTAATTTAGGGATTTGATCAGCTTCGTTCTGGTCTTCTTCAGCAGCAAAAACCATTTATGCAGTCTCCGCAGTCTTTTCACCAACTCAACATGCTGACTCCGCAACATCAACAACAGCTCATGCTGGCACAACAGAATCTAAATTCACAATCAGTTAGTGAAGAGAACAGAAGACTGAAAATGCTATTGAACAACCGTAGCATGAGCCTCGGAAAGGATGGCCTTGGCAGTTCTGTCGGGGATGTGTTACCTAATGTTGGGTCGTCTTTACAACCTGGTGGCCCTCTTTTGGCTCGTGGAGACACGGACATGCTACTAAAGGTTTGCCTCGTCTTCTATTTACTGATCTTAAGTGGGTGACTTCAATGTCTTGCAAAAGTTTGAAACTTTGAATAAATAATTTATGGTATTGTTTGATAAAACTGAAAGAAGATGTAGTAGTCATTTTCAAAGGCTGGATGTTTGCGTTAGTAACTGCTTATGCTTTGTAGTTAAAGATGGCTCTGATGCAGCAGCAGCATCAACAGCAGGGTGGTGGAAATCTACCACAGCCACAGCCACTTAGTCAGCTTGCCCTTTCAAATCAGCAATCACAGAGTTCAAATCATAATATTCATCAACAAGATAAATTGGGAGGTGGGGGTAGTATGACGATGGATGGTAGCATGTCAAATTCTTTTAGAGGAAACGAACAGGTCTGTTCTTAATTTCCTGTCTCTTTTCCTAGTTCATGTTTCATTGATATATGTTACACGAGCTTTTAGTTTCTGGTGAGTCTGAGGTTGATTCCTAAAATGTTTTTGCATTTAATTGAAGGTACTGAAGAATCAGAGTGGGAGGAAAAGAAAGCAACCAGTTTCGTCTTCTGGGCCAGCTAATAGCACAGGAACGGCTAACACCGCGGGACCATCGCCAAGCTCAGCACCTTCTACACCTTCAACTCATACTCCTGGAGATGTAATTTCTATGCCCAATCTGCCTCATAGTGGTGGTTCCTCCAAAGCAATGATTTTGTATGGCACTGAAGGAGCTGGGACTCTTACATCTCCGTCAAATCAGTTGGTGGGTTTCTTTAAAATATTAATGGGAGTGCGCAGATGTTTTCGTAATCAACATTAGCCTAAATTATTTGGCTATTTTGCAGGCTGATATTGATCGATTTGTGGAAGATGGGTCACTTGACGACAACGTTGAGTCTTTTTTATCCCATGAGGATGGTGATCAACGGGACGCTGTTGGGCGGTGTATGGATGTTAGTAAAGGTGTGTGTTTTCGCTCAATTAACGTTATTCACGGTGCACTTAATTTTTGTAATCCGACTGTATTTCTCAATCACTACAATGATGCATCTGCACCAGGTTTCACGTTTACTGAAATGAATTCAGTACGTGCGAGCACAAGCAAAGTTACCTGTTGCCACTTCTCATCGGATGGAAAAATGCTTGCTAGTGCTGGGCATGACAAAAAGGTAAGCCAGAAATAATCATTAGGTCTTGTGGCGTTGCGAAACTTAAGTGCCTCTTGGCTTGCAAAACTTAAGGGCCTCTCCGTTTTGCAGGCTGTACTATGGTACACAGACACAATGAAGCCAAAGACCACCCTTGAAGAGCATACGGCTATGATAACAGATGTCCGTTTTAGTCCGACCCTGCCTCGCCTTGCAACTTCTTCATTCGACAAAACTGTCAGGGTTTGGGATGCTGATAATGTAAAGTGAAGGCTGATCGATTTCACTATGTTGTGTTATGAATATGTTGGTTTATGTCGATGTTGTGATCTCTTTAAGAGTTTGTGAATCTACTTTGCAGAAAGGTTATTCCCTTCGTACTTTCATGGGACATTCTTCTATGGTAACGTCACTTGACTTCCATCCCAACAAGGACGATCTCATATGCTCCTGTGACAATGATGGCGAAATAAGGTACTGGAGCATCAACAATGGAAGTTGCACAAGAGTGTACAAGGTACATCTTTTTGTCTCTTCAAAGCCGATAGTTCAAACATTACTTAGTTGCTTTACTTAGCAGATCGATACATTTCATTTCACTTTTGTCTACTTCACAGGGTGGTAGCACCCAGATGAGATTCCAACCACGTGTAGGAAAGTATCTCGCTGCTTCATCAGCAAATGTTGTATCTGTACTAGATGTTGAAACACAAGCTTGTCGACACTCTCTCCAGGTATGGTGTTTTGAAACTTTTCTTACTCTGACAAGATAAATGCTTGTTTTATAAATAAGTGAGCAACTAAAAAAACAAGGTTCACTAAAATACAGGGCCATGCTAATCCGATAAACTCGGTTTGCTGGGATCCTTCGGGCGACTTCTTGGCAACGGTTAGTGAAGAAATGGTAAAAGTTTGGACGCTTGGGACAGGCAGTGAAGGAGAGTGTGTTCATGAGCTGAGCTGTAATGGCAACAAGTTCCAGTCTTGTGTTTTCCACCCGACTTACCCTTCGCTACTCGTAATTGGTTGTTACCAGGTAAAGTTGATATCACTACAAATGTATCTTCTCTAAAAAAGTTTTTTCATATTTGATCCACAAAATCCCAATTTTTACAATCTGGTCTTGTCTTCCTAAACTTTGTGAATCTTGGTGTGTGTGCAGTCTTTAGAACTATGGAACATGTCAGAAAACAAGACCATGACATTGCCGGCTCACGAGGGGCTGATTGCGTCACTGGCGGTTTCAACCGCAACTGGATTGGTTGCATCAGCTAGTCACGACAAGCTAGTGAAGCTGTGGAAGTGAAAGATCAAAAAAAGACAAGGTTGTGTGTTTAGGTATTATTATTCACGGGGAGGGCTTCTTTTAACTTGTGTTTCTCTTTGTAGTTTCTTTCTCGGCCAATCATCTCCGATCTCTCAAGATAGTTTTTCAGATGTTGGACTACGTTGTTGTACGATCTGACGTAATCGGGATCTCGAGGGATTGTGAAAAAACTGTTGTTGTAATCCTAGTTTTTATTTTCGCTCAGCTTAATTAATTACTGACACTCTTTTACTTGGGTTTGGTTTTATTACGGTTAAGCTGCTTGAGAATGTGTTAATTCATATCTATACTGGAAACGCTTGAAAAAAAGGCATTTCACCAAACGCTCGAAAATTAAGAACCATCAAAGTTTAAATTTTGTAAGACCATATAATTGTTCGAAAATTAAAAGTAAAAAAAAAGTTGTAAACGCCACTTATGAATTATAAACGCAAACGCAAACTCCCCTTTAGTTTGGTTTACGCCGGTGAAAGTCTCAATCGTGATGGCTCTTCATCGTCTCTGAGATCGTTCTTATGAGTCTCTAAAATCAGAGTCTCCGGCGGGAACTGACATTTAACAGCTGCGTGAAGATTGACGGATCTTAAAAGGATACTTCATCGAACGTTTTTTTTCTTGATTTGAGATTCTCCGGCGCGGACTGAACGTTTTTTTCTCCGGAGGTGAGTGATGGAGAAAGAAGATAGCAGTGAAGAGGTTAGCACGAGCTTCATCGAACGTTATTTTTCTTAATTTGCCTACATTTGTTAGTTTCTTGTGCATAATTTGATTCCTACTCGAAGAATGAAGTTCCCATGTGCTTGATTTATACTAAGGCAACTTATATATATATACCGTAAAACCACAGGTTCGTACTTCTGGGAAGGAGAAATGTAGTTCAGGTCAGCCTGGGGAAATGGTGACAAATCTGAAGGCGTCCATAAGAGGATTGAGTGCGAAAGTGAACGAACAGGTGATTTGTTTTGAGCAAATCAAAGTCTTTTGTTTCCTAGTCTTGTGTGTTCGTTGATCTGATATAGTTTTACTTTGTTGCCATTTGTAACTTTAGAATCAGAGAAAATGTGATGTTAAGGATAAGCTGCAGCAGTTGCGTGAAAGAATAAGCGCTGAAGGTGTTGATGTTTCAGTCCAGGAGCTGATACCTCTTTTGAAATCACTCAAGGTTAATAAATTGTTGTTGGTTTCCGGATCCGGTAGTCCATGTTTCTATCACTAGATTGTGAGTGGTGAAACTCAGTAGCTGTAGGTTTTTCCAGGAACTGGAGAAACAGGAATCTGAAGTCCGGTCTTATTGCAATGCTAAGCGTTCTGCTTTAGAAGGTGCGGTTTTTGATTTGGAGGAGAGAGTCGCAAAAGGATATGATGGTGAGATTCCTGAGGAAGATTTAGATGTATTGTTGGTTGAATCTCTGGATCATCTGACTTCAGCAAAGAAGGTGACTCTTTCTATGCTATAGACCAGTCTCTATGCATCTTAAGATCATTTATTATTTATATCTCCTTTTTAGTTATTGGTTTGGAGCATCATGGAGTTGTTGAGATTCAGGTTTTGTTTGCTTTCCTCTCGTTTTACTGTAGGAGCTTGCAGCAAAGCTAAGAGAAATAGTATCTTTGAAGCGACAGATTGATGATGTCCCTTGCCAATCTGAACTCCTCCAGTATGCCCTTCTTTTCTTCACTTAATTTGTTTGCCCTGCATTTGGCACTTCGCATTAGTGTTTACTACTTCGCCTTGAAACTCTTCCATCTCAACAATGGATCTGATTTAACCCCACTCCCTCTACTAGTCTACTTTGATGAGCAATTAGCTTTAATTATGTTGTAAAGATATGGAATCATCGTGTTAGGAGTCAGATTGCTTTGCCTTTAGGAATTTTCATGTTTTACTATGGCTAATTCACCTTTGCTGTAATTGTCGCAAGCTATAAAGTCCAGTATTTCATTCCGTGCAGATATGAAAGAAGATTCTCAGAGCTGAATGTCTGTATTCAGGTTCGATTTGGTCAAATTTTCGATTTGCCTTGTTGCTTTGCAAGCCTTTTTAATGGTTTAAAATGAACTTACTAGCTTGTTTATTGACGAATGTTCAATTTCTGACTATAAACAGGAGAAACTTCAACAAACCAGGAAGCTCTATGGGACATACAATGCCCTTTTAGAAATAAAAGATCTGATGCTAAAGGAGACATCATTATTGAATTCAATAGGTTCACAGGTAAACACTTGCATTATTGTTTAGTTGTATTTTCTGTGTCTACCATCATCTCCTTTGTACTGCTCTCTACGCTATACCTTTAGATATCATCGTTAGGCTAGGTTCATACTTAGTTGATTATTTCTGGTGAGTCAAAGCGTTCATATTAACTATTCTAATTTGTTAACCATTGACTTGAGTAGTTTCAAGACGTGATTGGTACTTCGGCTGGCCGTGTGAAGCTAATTGATTCAATGGAAGGAGTCATGAAAGGAATCCAACAGGTATTCTGAGATGTATTCATTTAGGTATCTGAGGCACAAAGCATGAATCTTTTCCAGCGTACTTAACTTTACTTGTATGAGTTGTCATAACAAAATCTTTAAAAGTGCAGAAGTTAGGAAAGGTACAACTTGGGCTTCAAGAAGAGCAGAAGCTCTGTGACACTTCAAAAGAAAAGTATACTGCTGCAGCTGCAGAGCAAAGGAAATGCTTCACTGTACTAAGAGCCTTCCAGGTTAGCACAAAAGAGGAATTAAGTGATACTGATAAGCGTTTCGATTCTTCAGAGTCATCTACTTATATAGTGCTAACTCTCTCAATGGCAGGATGAATGTACTAAGAGTGACAAGCTGAGGAGTCAAATATCTGCTGTAAACACCTCTGACTCGAAAGAAGTGATTGAATAAGGTGATATAAAGCGACTCTCCTTTCTTAGTTACAGCTAAAAGAGTAGAGCCACAGTTTATTTAGACACGATTCTCTTGTGATATGCCCACATGAGCATAGAAGCAGCAGGTTTGGTTGACCAATCGGTTATATATTAGCTATGGGAAACTATTATACTCTAATCATTTGAGGAGGAGAAGTTTGAAATACAAACCTAGAAAAGGCACAGAACACTGCAAAATGGCTATTAAGTCGAACAAATAACAACTTAGAAGAAAAGCCACACTCAGCATCTCTCATATTCAGACTTAATCATGTGGCTTCTTTTCAGGATCTGATACGTGAACCGGATCTCTGCTATCCCGTCCCCTTATGATGAGACTTCCTTGATGTTCTCTACCTGCAAATCATATGCGCACATGAGCAAAAAAGATTCAAAGCTGACAAAACGACAACTCTTAATTTCCGTATCCTTAATTTTGTTAAGTCACAATAAGACTTGTTTACTCTACTCCACCATGTATTTGTAAAAAAGTAGCTAAAATTAATGTATGCTGAAATCTGATTTTGTTTTTTAAAAGAAGTCACCTCACCTGGCTGTGTGAAGATCCTGTGACAAGCACCGGAGGTGGCTTGATGACCACCTGGCCTTGCACGAAACTCTGGGGCTAAAAACGGTGTTTCTCTAGAGCTGCCTCCTTCATACATTTGGCCTAGTTTGTATGGACCGTCGCTTGTGTTGTTCTTTGTCTTCGGGTTATGAGGCAAACCGGTGGACCAGGAGCCCCCGCTTGATCCTGCCAAAGCCATTATCACATCCGCCTGGGAAAAAAAAATAAACATCAACTTCCCCCAATTTCTCTTGTGTTTTTTTGTTATCAAAATGTCAAGTGAGAGAGAGAATGACCTTGTTTGGGTGAACATCATCAAAGACATGAGCTTGACCGCCGTAGAAGATAGTCATTTGCTTAGTATTCGACGTCAAGTCTTTCCGATTTCCGGTACTGTAAGTACAAACAAAGGTGTGTTGAAATGACTTGAAGACAAAGGCATCAAAAGACTATAGACATTAACACTAGAAGCAAACTCTACCTTGAAGGTGCAAAACATTCGAGCTTGCTCGCGTTTGGTACAGTAAAAGAACTCAGGATACTGGGACCTTTCATCCCTGTTCGTGAACCTTCATCTGCAGCTGTCTGAGCGATAGCTGATGGTCCCACGTTTTCATCCTTGAACCTGCTTGAAGACAGCTGATGAAGCAAGTGACTGATCTGTCCTCCTCCGCGTGGAGGCTGGTTTGCCAATGGATTCACATTCATGGAGAGGCTTCCAGGTCCGTTTCTTAGCAACTAGTTTTTTTTTGACAATTGACAGATTACAGAAACTGAGTTCGACGAAGCTGTGAACATGGTGAAGTTGTGTAGGTTGTAGTAAGTTTATCTTACCTTGGACCAATGCAGAGTCTCTGGGTGCTCTTGAGTCGTGAAGTGTGAATCCGAGTTACTTCTCTTGTTTCCAGAAAACCGATTGCTCATGATTGAGCCAGAAACCTCACTTCTTGGTCCAAACAGTTGTATCCCATCAGGATGATTCCCGCCGCCGCCGTGTCTTTCAACTAATCGAAAAATAAAATCTGGATAAGCAACATCACACTCGAGGGGAGAGAGAGAGAGAGAGAGAGAGAGAGAGAGAGAGAGAGAGAGCTAATAAAGGAGACCAATTCATATAAAAAGAAGCATCAGTGTCAAATGGCTATGACCCACCAAACTCATCAGTCAAATTCACTCCCAATGTCCCAACTAATCCACCAGAGAAATTATGGTTGGACAGAGAGTGTGTGTGTGTGTGTGTCTTCACTGCTAGAACTCAATCAACCACATGCTCACACAAAATCCATGTTCATGTTTATAATTTTTCTCAAACTAAAAGTAAGGCAAGAAAAGGAACAAGACAATGTACGCTCACATCTTGTTTTAACTTCAATCCAAAGATGTTGCATTTTCTACTTAGGAGATCTAAGGATATGAATTGACTAAAAGTTTCCAGCTTTAGAAACTATCCCACATGATCTTACACACTTTTCAAACCAAAGTGAATTATAAATCTCGATTATTAAATTCAGACCAGGAAAAATTAAAGAGACCAACTCCAAATCGAATCTATGTAAAAAAAGTTGAGCTTTCTGTAGAGAGAAACCCTAAATGCACAGTAGGAAACAGCTGAAACCACATCAGTAGAAGCACACTTCAACAAAAAAGCATCGATAGAGAGAGAAAGAGAAGAACCGAGATCGGAGGTTGAGGAGAGACCGCCGCGTCCGCCAGCTGAGGAAACGGAAGCAGTCGAGGGAGTCATCGCCGGTTTAGCCGCCTTATCCAGTGGTATCCTGTGGTGGTCGGGCATGGAAGTGGAGGCTAAAGTTGCAGCCTTGGAGCCTAGAAAGTCGTGGAACAAGAGCTTATCTTGCTCTTTCTGCCGGAGACGAGAATCAACATCAGTGGGGCGCTCGCCATTGTTGTGGTTCACCATCATCAACCAGTGTATCAGTGTGGCCACTTCGCCACCACTTCCTCCATTACAGTTTCTCTGTGTATTATTTCATGGACACACTCAACGAGACACAGACAGAGAGAGAGAGAGATCAGAGTGTTTTTTCTGGGTAAGTGTAAAAGAAACGGCAAAAAAGGGTTGTCTTTTTGTTCTTGAAGCTCCTTTATTGGGTTTCTCTTACATGATTTAATAATGAATCAGATCTTTTCAAACAAAATATAATTAAAAAATTCACCAAAAAGAAGCATAAGTAAGATTGTAAAATCATGGCATTATAGACTTCTTTTGTTATTAAGGTATTATTATCATAGATTCATGATGTTAAAAGTTTAAAGATGCACACACTTCATTGATTTGGAGAAGGTCAATCTAACCAACACACTACTAACCAATCCGCAACAAAGTAAAGAGAAAAATTAGTTCGTAGTTAAGTTAGGTAAAGTTGCCATTTATAAAAGTTTTGTTGTAGTGCTATTTAACTCAAACATATCTTAGAGGTATTATTGAATTTAAAATGTTTGATTTCATATTCTAGTATGAGTAGGAGAGAGAGAACTCAAGTCAAATGGTTAATCTGCTGTATAACCACAATAACAAAAAAATATAAGAATATAGTTATATTATTTGAATAATTTGTAAACTAATTATACCCTATAATTAATTATCGAATATAACCTTATATTATATTATATTTTGTATTATACTATATATTAATTTTATAGAATAATAATCATTTGATATAATATTAATAGAAAAAGTTGGTTGTAAAGAGAAAAAGAGAAAGAAGAAGACGGAAGAGAAAAGGAAATGAGAGGAAGAGAGAAGAAGGAAAAATGAGGAGAAAGAAAATGAGAAATGGAAAGGAAGACAGTGAAAGGAATGAACGGATGAGAAAAAGAGAGGGAAAAATGATAAAAAAAAAATAGTATTTTTGTATATATTGTAAAATATACAGAGAATATCATAACATCTGTATATTATGGTTATTTGATGAATTTATGTTGTTTATATAGTCATAAAACATAATTTCTCATACATTAACTCATAGTCACAAAAGAGTAACACACAACACTAAAAAACCAAACAAATGTACAATACTATGGATGGCCTCTCCCCATATGGTTGATGAAGTTGTGCTACAAGATGATAGCTAATGTTGATTAAATGTGACTTTAAAGTGGCAAAGAAAGTACTATATGATTGATTATTTGTAATTATGGTCATCTACTCATCTCTTTCTCTTCTGCTTTCTTGTTTCCCACTTGATTTATTGACACACAAATTCCAAAATTCGATTTTCGGGGCTTTTTTGTAATTCCAGGGCCCAAAAACAATGCATACTTACTTCGGACATGAAATCAATTTCATAAGGTAGAAATGAAATATTCCAAAACTCGAAGGGTTTGCAAATAAAAAGATTAATGGGTTTGTTAATGGGTTAACAACAGATAAAAGCCTCATAACATCTAGAAGATGATGAAGTCCACATAATTCGCGCTTTGCTGTTTCTCTCCACTCCTCTCTACTTTCGGGAATCTTCTTCATTCGAAAAAAAAATTCGTTGCCGGAGATCGGAAAGGGATGGCTTCGCTCGGTTTCAATCTCGGCTTCTCCTTCTCAAATGTACAAATTCAGCAGAATCGAAAAGTTCCCGGAAGTGGAAGGGCTCGCGTTTTCTTCTGTAGCTCCTCTTCCTCTCAAGCATCTCCGCAGGGGATTTCTGCCGCGACGCCTCCTGAGATCGAGCTCGAGTTCTTCGGTGTAACTATCGGTGCGATTTTCTTGTTGAGTTATGATACAATTCGTTTCAAAACTCAAAAAGGAGTTTTTTTTTTTTCGTCTTTTGTTGGTTGTGTATTGCAGCCGAAGCCTGGGAGCGACGGGTCGTATCCGAGGGATAAAGCGAAAGCTGTGAGCGGCGAGAAGCTTCTGAGAAACATTATGCAGGATAACAAAATCGAGCTGTACGCTACTTACGTGAGTTATTTATCTCTCTCTCTCTCTTTAGTTTACTTGTCAACACTCTTACTTTCAAATCTTGATTCATCGATGCTTTTGATTTGATGTCTGAATTCATATCTGGAACAATTTGCCACGGAATCGAATTTTTCATGCTCGGGTTTTGCTTAAGGTTGTTTGTTAATCCTGAGGCAAGTTTTGGAAATTTGCTCAATTTGTGATGATTAGGGAAAAGTGATGAACTGTGGAGGTGGAGGAAGCTGCGGAACATGCATTGTGGAGGCAAGTGACTTCATATCTTTCAACCTTTCATAACATATACTCTTGATTTTGATTCCATAGGATGTTTTGGGCGATCCAACACATCTGAATGTATAGATTTAAGTGATCTGTTTCTTTTGGTTTGATGTTGTAGAGAAATGAAATCGCCGGTAACTGTTGATCTTTGAGTTTGTTTGTGTGTTGGTCTGTTATGATGAGCAATACTTAAAGCGAAAAAAGCACATCTTGGTCTTCTTTGTGTGCAGATACTAGACGGTAGAGACCTTCTGAACGAGAGAACAGATACAGAAAACAAGTATCTGAAAAAGGTTAGTTATTTCATCACTCTTGTAAATTGCGAATTGGAACCTGGACTGTTTAGATCTAATGAAGGCCTTGTTGGTATTGTGCAGAAGCCGGAATCTTGGAGACTCGCATGTCAAACTATAGTAGGGAACAAAGAAAACTCAGGAAAGGTACCTACTTTATGTCCCCATATTTTGGATCATCTTTGTCATGTTCATAGGTTTGGGATCAAACGAGTTTTTAAAATCTTGTTGTGAATCTTTCTCATTGAGATCTCTCTCGCCATTGGTTTCAGGTTGTCGTTCAGCGGATTCCGCAGTGGAAGAAGTGAATATTCCCATGTAAGGTTCTACTCGTTCAGCGGATTCAGCAGCTCGTATTAAAGAGCTGTCCCCTCCAAAGCCATATTAGTTTTTATGTTTGTATTTATCCCAAAAGCTCGACTCAACAAGAAACTGGCAAAGCTCTTTGAATGGGACCAGTTTGGGATATCGAGTTTAAATCGATGACTGTATAGATCGACTAGCAATATAACCCATTGAATTCAAAGTTATGAAACGGTGACAATCAGAGCAGATACGGATTACAAATCTTGGTCGGTTTTTAAGAGTTTGAGTGCTTTTTAAACTAAACATATTAATGGAGAACAGAAAAAAAGATTGGCATCATGCCAAATTGGGAAGAATATACATCATATCAATGTTTTCACAAAAATATATAAAAAAAAAACCCTCTCAACTCTCTTTCTCTCTCACCAAAATCGTCAAGCTAACCGCAAATATAAACAAACAAAGAAAACATAAAGCTTAGCTGGTGCATCTAGAGACAAACCAAAAAAAGAGTTTTTCGATATTACGAATTCGAATATCAGAGTCATCGAGAGAGAACCAATTTTCCAGCCCGGAAAGACAGGGGTGAAGTCAAAACGCACTTTTTTTTTTTTTTTTTTACCTTTTGCTACTTTTTTACAATTTCTTGCTGATAAAGAAAAAAAGAGAGAGAGAGGAAGCATCACTATCTGGGGAAAATGAAATCATCATCATTCCGTAATTATATATATAAATAAATATTTCTTTTCCTTTTTGTTTTGTGTGATTGCTGTTTGGCTCCGAATTTTATATCCAGATTTCATTTTTATCTCCTTTGTTGATCGGTGAGCACACAAAAAAAAAAAAAAAAAAATCTAAAATAATCGCAAAAGAAAGAACATAGTAGGAGGAGGATCATCAACAGCGGATTTCGATAGCTTGAGAAAGTTGACTCTTCTTAATTGGATTCCTTGTCTTCATTCCTGGGTTTTCTCTTCTTCTGGGTGCTCCCCAATTTCACCTTGCGACCCCAGGAAGGAAGACAAAAAACGGAAAATCACCCATTTGAATGAGGTTTGTTCCCTAATTGCTTAGAGGTGCGAACTAGGTTTTCTTAAATCTGCTGATGTCGAACTTTACCGAATTCGTCAATAGCAAAGTCTTGCCCATGTAGGTTTTGCTATTCACGATCTTGCTTTTGATTTTTTTGTTGTTGTTTTTGCCCTAATTTTATCATTTGATGTATATAATTAGGGAAAAAAACTGGGTAATTGATGATGAAATCTTAGGGTTTAAGCTTACTTCTTCTCTCTCTCTCGATTTCATCAAATAAAGACCGATTTGTGGATTTGCAGGACGTCTAATTATGCACGAATTGGACCTAGATGGGCGTTTCTCTTCTGAAACAACAACACCGTATTACGAATCAAGCTCATACTTTTTCTAGACTCATGGAACGATCATCAGATAACCTAAGCCGAAATGAGCACATCATTGACATTCCAAGAAACGCCGCCACTGCATCATCTTCTTCTCATGATAGAATCTCAAACGTTTTGGAGCCTTTACACCATGATGAGGAGAGACCTTCGAATTCAGTTGCTCCTCCGGTGCCTGTCTCTCAGCCAGCTACAGCGTCTTCTTCGTCTTCTATGCGCTCAAATCCTAGAAGCGTCCGCCGCAGAAGAAGTCCTTTGAATTCTGGCCTATGGATTTCGATCGAACTAGTCCTCACCGTTGGTCAGATCATTGCAGCCATTGTCGTCTTGTCTTTGTCAAAACATGAGCATCCTCGTGCACCTTTGTTCGCTTGGATCGTGGGTTACGCCTGTGGTTGCGTCGCCACACTCCCGCTTCTGTACTGGAGATACTATCATTCGAACCAGGCCTCTGAACAGGATTCTGGTCAGCATCGTCCTAACCTTAACGTTGCAGCAGGACCGTTCGCTTTCTCGATTTCCAGGACATCTGAAGGAGATGGTCGGCAGACCAACACCACGTCTTCTCGTAGTAGATATCCTGGGTTCATAAGTGCTGCTAGGTACGTATGTATATTCTTAATGCGTCGTCCATGCTCTTACATGATCTGTTTCCATCTGACTGATTTGAGTCTTTGAATTTGGATTTCAGGCTTAAAGTGATTGTGGAATATTTCAAAATGGCTCTGGATTGCTTCTTTGCGGTGTGGTTTGTGGTAGGTAATGTATGGATATTTGGAGGGCATTCATCTGCATCCGAGGCTCCAAACTTGTACAGGTATTACTCCTAAATGACACTCAAACCTCTGGCTGCAATTTGTCAAAGACTGATGCACGTTTGCTCTCTTTATATGTTATAGGTTGTGTTTAGTGTTTCTTACCTTTAGCTGTATCGGCTACGCGATGCCCTTCATCCTCTGCACAACAATATGCTGCTGCTTGCCGTGCATAATCTCAATCCTCGGATACAGAGAAGATTTAACTCAACCCCGAGGCGCCACACCTGAGTCGATAAATGCATTGCCGACTCATAAGTTTAAGTTGAGGAAAAGCAGAAGTAGTGGCGATGACAATGGTTCAACTACTAGCGAAGGTGGAGTTGTGGCGGCTGGAACAGATAACGAACGTGCGATTTCAGGAGAAGACGCGGTGAGTTTGCTTACACTCTGACTGTACATGCATACACATATACAATCAAGCATCTGAATGTTTACAATGTTTGCAGGCCTGTTGCATCTGCTTAGCGAAATATGCGAATAACGAAGAGTTAAGAGAGCTTCCTTGCTCACATTTCTTCCACAAAGAGTGCGTTGACAAATGGCTCAAGATCAATGCCAGTTGCCCTCTCTGCAAGAGTGAAGTTGGGGAGAAGAACTCTGATTTGACAAGCCAGGGGATCTTAAGCTCGCTCTCTTCTGGGGAAAACGATAACCAGCAACAACAGCAGCAGCAGCGGAACGAACATAGAGTTGAAAACGGTTTGGCCAGCAGCGTTATGTAGATGTCTGACATGTGCTCAATTTCGGAGAAAACGGTACGCGAAGGGCGTTTTTCGTTGTTCCTACACAAAATGGGGTTTGCTTCCGAGAAACTTAAGAAGGTGGAGAAAGAAACCGGTGAGGAAGCTCGTGCGGTGAAAACGGCTTTTGCTTTTCTGTAAATTGAAATCCTCTTAGTGCGTAGGAGAGTTGGAAAATCGGTCACTGAGTTTGAGTGTGTTCCAAATACTTTTGTTTTTCTTTGTTAATGTATTCTCTGAATTTATCTCGAACGGAACCTTCATACAAGAGCCAGGCTTGTTTCGATGCGCTGTGCAGCTGAATTGCCTTTTATCAATGGACCCTCGGCTTATAATATTATCACAATATTCTACTACAAACTCTTAATTAACAAGAAATCGACGATTGAATTATGTTACAATTATTCTTAAAACACTTTGTTTGTTTCGTCAAATCAGTGTTAGAACCGGAAGTCTGGTACAAGATGCATAACTGTGAAAACCCCAAGTGAAGGGAAGAAGCAAGAACCAAAAGTCTGGCTTAACCAAAGATAATTAAGGCTTTGTAGTTTTTAAAATGGGAAAAAAATACAGCTCGGTTTAAAAAGGCCGGTAAATATGGACCCGACTGGGCTCGATAAGGTGAAACGTAATTGGGCCTGTAGGAAAAATGAATGGCGAGGGTTTGGGTAAACGTTGTATTGTTGAGAGGAAGGAGGAGTAAAATCTTTTATTTTCAATTTTTTCCCGTCGGCATAGCAAATAGAGCGATGATGCGGGGTGGATCCATGTTTGCTAAGGTATGTGTGGATTGTTGATCTGAATCTTTCCCCGAGTGTTGATCGGTTTTGCCAAAATCAATTTGCAGTATCGCGGAAGAGGGATACCACGTGGCTCTGGTTCTCGACAGTACTACACGACGCCTGAGGGAGGTCGATCCTCGCTTTCCTCGCCCTATTCTCTTGCTAGGGTAAATTGCTTCTTCTCATGTTTTGATTTTGTTTGGTCTCTTAGCTCGTCAAGTCGAAACCGTGGAGGAGGCGTGTAAGATAGTGGGAGAAATCCTTCAGAATCTTTCTTTCAAGGCGATCACTGCATACGTTGGATACAAAACAGGTATTTATGTATTGCATGCTTTCTTATTCTTATTGATTGATTGAGTATATACATATATATTCAGTCTTTGTGCTTTCTTATCCTCATTCCCAGCTTTGGGTCACTCCCCATTCGATCGACAAAAGTACGTCGCCGAGCTAGAGGTAAATACAAAAAGCAAGACCGGTTTGGTTTTGTTTTGTTTTGTTTTTAACCGAGACGTAAATGGATGTTTCAAAACTCTCTCATGTTCCAGGACTTGGTGGAAAAGTTCAAACTTCTTGATGCCCAGATGAAAGACGTGGAGGCATTGCAGACGAAAGACGTGGAAGCACAACAACAGGAATATTGTCGTTACTGTAATAAAAGAGAGGAGCAAAAAAAAAAAATATGGATGAAGATTGGCTGCATTTATCCTAGTCATCCCCACTTAAATCTCAACCATCAAAAGGTGTGGGCAAAGCTCTGATCAAAAAGGGGTTTTTTTCTTTGAGAATATACGTGCCGTGACCAATACTCTTCTTAAAACAATATTTACCTCACGATCTACGAACTTGCAATACTCAATAACGTATCAACTTTGAGAGAGTAGACTCATTTGGTAATGTGGACGTTTGATTCCTTGTGAGCTTATATTATATATGCCAAGAGAAAAAAAAAACACTCTTAAAAGAACAAGAAAAGGTTTCGCAGGTTAAAGATTTTGTCTTTGCCCTTCTTCTTGTCTGAATTCAAAACAAGAATTAAGAAGAAAGAAAAAAAAAACAAGAATACGGTAGTAAAGCAGCAACTCCATCTTCTTTAACTAAATAGGATCAGCTTCGCAAAATCCCCACCTGAAACACAAAGACGAGCAATAATTCATTCTAGGAAAAAAAGAGCTATAAACTAGGCACGACTCATGTAAATCTCTCTAATCAAAATAGTTTTCAAAAATCACTACAACATTTGGTTAGCATAAAACCCTAGCACTATGCGATCAAATCAAAATTCAATTACACTACCTCTCTGGCTTTGGCTTCATACTTGGTCTTCTTTCTTTCGTACACTGCCCAGAATAGGTCCACAGTCTCTCGGGCCTGCCAGTCCTTAATTCGCCCACCCTTAATGTCGGCGTACAGATATCCAGCGCAAAACGTAGCGACGGTTATGAACGGTTTACAGTGGACTTCGTCGTTGATCATGTCAAAAACCTTTGCAAAAATTCGGCCAGCAAAACTCTGAAAAGTTTTGCAATCGAAACAAAATCGTTAGCGAAGACAAAGAAAGAAGGAGGAGGATTTCAGATGGGTTACCTGCCGGCTTCCCATCTATTTCTTATCCCTACTTCTTCTCGGTTTCGGTCGAGAGAAGAAAGAAACATTACCGGAGCTAAACCTGATAGTACATTATAGCTCACGAACAAAATCAAGGCCCAAAGCCCAATTTCAAATTCAGAATTCAGAAATTCCGAATATGGTGATGTGTGCCATATTCAACATGAATATCAACTTCACTGAAGCTTTCTCTTACCTCAAGGCAGCCATCAGCAATTTGGAATTTGATGAGTCAAGCTGCCTCAGTTGCGTGAAAGAATAGGCGCTCAGTTGCGTGAAAGAATAGGCGCTGAAGGTGTTGGTGTTTCAGTCCAGGAGTTGATACCTCTCTTGAAATCACTCAAGGCTATTCAAGTGTTGTAGGTTTTCAGATCGGGAAGCTCATGTTTCTATTACTAAATTGTGTCAGCTGTAGCTATTTCAAGGAACTGGAGAAACAGGAATCTGAAGTCCGGTCTTATTGCAATGCTAAGCGTTCTGCTTCAGAAGATACGGTTTATGATTTCGAGGAGAGAGTCGCAAAGGGGTCTGTCTGGTGATGAGATTCCTGAGGGAGAATTAGATGTTTTGCTGGTTGAATCTCTGGATCACCTGACTTCAGCAAAGAAGGCACTCTTTCTATGTTCATCTTGAGATTTCTTATCTATATTTCCTTTCAAGTTATTGGTTTGGAGCATCATGGAGTTGTTTGCTTTCCTCTCGTTTCACTGTAGCGACAAATTGTGAAATACTTCAAAATGGTGTCTTTGATTTGGATTTCAGGGCTTAAAATGATTGTGGAATACTTCAAAATGGCTGAGTTGATGATGAATCTTCGTGGTAGGCTTTTGGGTGATTTAGGGTTTAATCTTACTTCTCTCTCTGTTTCTCGATTTCATCAATAAAGACCCCTTTCAAACTCTCAGGCCAAGTATATAGTAAGACAACTCACACAATCAATAAAAGTGAACTTTTCTTAACTTGGCATCACATATGTTTTTGAAAGAAGCAAAAGTGATTCAGTTCCTGAGACATATTGAGGAGCTGTATCATTTAAGAGAGCCGTACAGTGCCCTGCCAAAACGACTAACTAGAGCAACCTACCAAGAGACTGAAAAGATTCGTAGTTCTTGACTGAGCCCTAGGCGGCGGCGTCTTCTGCAGATGGGTTTTCATGAACATAAGTGCCAACTGATTTGAACCATCGCAGCAAGTTACGGTGATCCTTCACATAGAGCCATGCCTGAAGAAAAGGGAAGAGACCCTCGTTCACACCACGCTCCTCTAGGAACCCATGGAATACATCTCTCATCTTCTCATCGAGCTCCCTGTCAAAACAAACACCATTAGTTGATTTTTGCCAGTGGGAAACAAACAGAGTGCTGAATTGCATGCACAAAGCCTTGTTGAAGTTCTTATTAGCTTAAAAACCATTCTACCACTAGTCACGATCTCCAGTGGAAACTTAAATCAAAAGTTGAAAGCTATAAGTAAGAGAAGTAAGAAGGGAAAAAGCTTACTCAAAAGAAGGGCCTGTGTATCGACTAGAATCATCAGACATCTCCAAAGCCTCAAGCTTTGGCCTCATGGAAACAGAGTGAATACCCAATGCATCGGGGTAAAGGCCGCAAAGGAAATGCAGGGAATCAGCCTGGTTTTGCTTTGACACAGCAACATGGAGGAACAACTGGTTGATCCTATCATCGTCTTCGTCATCACCACCGTGAGCCAACCGCATCACGAACAGACTGATTTCTTCATTTCCAACAGATTTCTTCAGAACAGCCCCAGTTCCTTCGAGTGATCCTTTCACTATCTCAAATGGCGAAGGGGGACTCACTTTCTGCAGATTAAGAAAAAAAAAACCCTGGCTTTTAGCTATCGAGTAAAAAACGCACGCGGATGGATGCATATATCTCTTATGGACTGTAAATCCCAATCTCACCACCAGAAACCCTAAGTGAAGGAAGGAAGGAGAAGCTAGGGCTGGAATTTCAGTTATACCTAAGAAGAAGCGAGGAAGAGACGAATATAGAGAGAAGAGGGACGAACCGGAGGAGGCGTCATCTTGGAGACTTCTAGGTAATGTTCCTTGAGGGAACGAAGAAGCATCGAATCCACGGCAGCCGAAACGTCGCCGCCCTTTCCACTTCCACCGGCTTTACTGGACAGCGCTCGCTGAAACTGACGCCGGACGGCGACATTACCGATCACTCTTCTCCACATTTTCTTACTTGTCCGTCTCAAACAACGCGGCGTTGGAGTAAATGATAAATACGTCGATAGCCCTATAGACCAAAAGCTTCGCTAAACGTTTTACATTAAAGCCCAAAAGCAAAATTAGGGCCCAACCCAAAGATATAAGTAAGACTTCATTTGTGACTGACTTTAAATGAAAAAACGAAAATGAATGCTTTGTTCCTCAAGTTATATCAATTCACATAAATTATTTGTCAAATTTTTGATACGTGATACCACAATATTCCTATATGTTCCTCATGAATTGAGGATCAATAATCAAATATTTTCTTCTAAAATTTGATGAGGAAAAAAAAAGAAATTCTAAAACTATGAATTTCTTCATATAACCAACTGGTTTTTTTTCTCTCTATTCTATTTATTTAGAAGGATATGATGATCAGCAATCAAAGCAAGGATCACCACAATCAATGGAAGAAGCCATGTGATTGTTAACTTTTTTCTTTAACAATGATGAATATTACTAAATTTTATGTGAAATATTTTACATTTTCGGCAAAAATGTTGAGCACCAGTGATTCATTACCGAAGAACATTGTGACGATTTATACAGTTTTCATCAAAGAAGAAGTCCAGCTGATCTTCAACAATCATCAATCCACCCTCAACCATCATATCAATCATTCAGCACTCAAGAAATCGGCTTCTTCTATAACTTATCAACTTCAAAAAATCTATACACATCTTAAAGAGTTATTGAAGAAATTTGATGATGCACTTCAAACTCCTAATAGAAAAATTAGAACGAAAACTTTAGCAGAGGCTATGTCTGATGCTACCAGATTTCTAATTAACCTAATGGTCAAATCTAAACCCCATTGAAAAACATAAAAAACATTAAATTTTAAAGGTGATCTAACGAAAAGAGCTCACCAAATATACGCAAATTCATGAAATTAAGAGGATTGAAATTGTCACAACTATTTTAGATATTCATATCTTGTGCAAATAATTAAATTTTTTGAATTAATTACACTATAAATATTCTATACATCCTGAAAAAAATATTGAAAACATTCGATAATACTCTTTGAAGCTGCACTTTTATTAATTGTTACATAGTTTTTGAGAACAGTTATCAGCTGATTCCAAGAAAAGTCATTAGGAAAGACAATTGCTAGTCTTTTCTTAAATAACAAATTACTGATTTTATGAAGAATTTAAATAACATATTGATGATTTTATGAAGAGTTTAAATAATAAATTGCTGATTTTATGAAGAATTTGTCGTCAAGGACATGGTTAACAAGCATCAGCAATTGAGGCGGATGAGCTGGTTCACGCTCAACATGATGGCCATTTTTTTTTCCATAAAATCAGAATGGTTTGGTTACTGATCCTAATCAGATCTTGAAAGCTAAAGACTTTTTTTTTTTTTTATAAGATATACAAAAGAAATAAAAAGAAAATCAAAGAGAAAGCTTTTCTAGTTATGTCCCATTGTAACATAATTAAAAGATAAAAGTCATCATATCTCTAAAAGTAGGACCCAACCACATTCCCTTGAAAAGATTTGATAACAAGGCAAAGTCTCATATGAACAAAAACAGCGAGACACATGTTCATATCAAAACGGGTGGGGCTGATTGACTGATTTCACCTCACCGGCTGCTGGTTGTAGTTACTCTTCTCTTTCTTCTTTTTCGCGGCGGCCAGCTTTGCCCGCCTCGCAGCTGCTTCTTGTGCAGCAATTTTTGCAGCAGCATCCATCTCTTTGCTTGATTTCTTCTTCTTCATCGATGCAATCTTCTTTAGCCGTTCTTTGACATCCATGGAAGAAGAAGCCTCCTCCTGCTCAGCGGACTCACCTGCAGCATCTGAGTTGCTCTTTACCTCATCCTGAGATTCTTTTACCTCCTTCTGTTTATCCTTCTTTTTCTTCTTCTTTGATGCCTTCGATTCTCCCGTTGTGTTCTCCTTCTTCTCTCCATCTCCATTGACTTCTTTCTTTTCTTGCTTCCCTGTTAGGTATTTGCACAAGAAACATTTGTCAGCATTATCCACTGATGAACGATGGGGATCAAGGGAATACTGTGAAAAATCAAAGTGATGTAGGAAACCTTGAGCGTTTTCTTGACCATTAGGTGTAACGCCAAAATCTGCTAACAAAGCCTCAAGCTCAGCAAGTTCCTTCTGCTTCCTCTCTTTCTTCGAAAGCTGCCTCTCTGCCTCCTTGGGTGGTGCAGGAACCTCAGGAGCCTTTTTCACCTCAGGCTCTGCTTCTGGATGAACTTGCATCTCTGTTCCCTGTTCCTGCTCTTCCTCCAAATCATCATCATCGCCTTCATCAAGAATATCTTCTTCGCTTTCACTTTCCTGCGATGTTGAAAGCAAACACATTTCCATCACAACCAATGAACGACAGAACAAAACTTATATTGCCTAGAACAACAAATCATATAACAACAAAGGTTTACAATTAGACAATACGATAACACTCAGGAGACAAAGCGGCGTACTTTTCAAAGCCTTATGAGACAAGAAGAACAGAGCCTTATGAGAGAAATCAACAGCAGAAAAAAGCCAAAAACCCATTGAATGGCCGTAGTTCCAAGCCGTAGCACTGAAAGCATATCAAATCTAAAGAGGCTTATTGCTACTAAACCATTTAAACAGTTTCACCAGAAGGACGAAAGGGGAAACTCCAGATTGAACATACACACACACACGAGAAAGCAAACGAAAGAAGTTTTTGACTTGTTACCTCAACGTGAACCTCTTTAGCATCCGAACGGGACGCTTGGGAAGTACTCCACATGGCCTGAGGCGGAGCAGTGGTTGCGTAGTAGTCATCATCTTCGTCGTCGCTGCCGACATCAGCCCAAGCCTTTGCTTTGAGAGGCGTAGGTGCCCAGAAGACCTGAGGCTCAGGCTCCTTTTTCGATGACGACGTTGAGGAGCCTTTGGCCTTATCCGACTTCTTCTTCTTCTTCCTCAGAGTATCCAAAGCGGCAAACAAGTTGGTGTTCTGAATCGGCATCGACCCTTCGTCTCTCCTGTTTCCACCACCAACCATCTTTTTCTTCTCTTTCTCAAAACAAACAGCCCCGAGATTCAGGTCACAAGAGCTAAAAACGAAGATGGGATCAGCCAAAAAGTGTTTCCTTTTATCTATTTGATAAACACACAGAAACGGAATTTCCCGATTTCAGCTGAAAGTCTCGACGATTGGAATTGGAAAAAAAAAAGCCCTGACGCAACGGAAGATGAATCGAGCAAAGTAAAAGGATGATGAATAAGAAAAAGTCGACAATCGTCGCTGATTTCAATGAGAGAAGAAGAAAAAAAATGATATTTTCAAAGCAAATTCATTGAAACGGTATCAACCACAATAAGATTACGGTAAAAGCTTCTGATGGACGGCGATTCGGGAAAGCGATAGATTGTTTAGGGTTCCAGGCCAGGAAACGACAAAATCAAAATATAAATGGGCGACTCAATAAAAAAAATGGAAATCGAAGGGAGGACGAATAAACAAGAGAATCGAGGAAGCTTCGGGAAGCAAAATTCTTCTTAATAGAAAGCGAGAGATAATTAGATTTTTGAAATTTGGTGTGTGTGTGGCAGTCGTACAAGCTAGGGCTACTGTCTGTCTGTCTACACGACAAGGAGGAGGTAGCGCAAGGAACTATGGGCCAAACCGAATCATTAGATTATTAAATCGGACCGAATACGCGAATCATATTTTTATAATTTGTTTCTAAATATACATACTAAAAAATACATAGTTTTCTCAAATCAATAATTACAAGAAATTCTATATAACTCTATACTAAAAACAATTGTGAATTTTTTTTTCTGAACAACATTGGTTTTTGAAACTTATTATATCTGATTATATTCAGCAAATAGGATATATGTATTTATGAAAAAGTGTATAAATTTACACTTTAAATCACTAGTATATGATTTACACTCTAAATTATCCCACAGCATATGATAGTTGTTAAGTTGAATGATGTCTCTAACACAGGATTGCGGTAGGTTAGCAACACACGTGAGAAAAATAAATAATTTTCTCTTTTCTCCGAGGAGAGCTTTTTAATCCTGACCGTCTAAAAATATTTCGCAGCTGAAGATCCGAAACGTCCATTGTATCTTTTCTGTTGCACATTTTTTTTAATTCGAATACAATATCTGGACCGTATAATTTGTAACGCGTCGAGATCGGACGGTAATCGTCATCCAATTTTTATTTGGAATATGTTTTCTTTATATGTGTCTTAACTGAAAAAACCTTACTCTCGCCAAGCCAGACGAAACCCTAGCTCTCCCGTTTCTCACGGTTAAAAAAGAAAAGAACCCAGCAATTTTGCTTTTTTATTTTCCGCTAAATTGAACAAATAATTTTGGGGACGAAGGAATTTTTGATTTTGGGATCCGATTCGCAGTCCGATTTACCGAAACCCTAATTTCGATTTTGGGATTGTGGCGACTATAAAGGTCCTTAGGAGCCGATGTCGTCAAATAAAGTGATGCAGGTAGGCATGCAAATTGCTCTTTTTTTTCTTTGCATTGAAATTTTGCTTGATTGTGGAATAAATTGCATGGATTTGTTCGCATAAGTTTTTCCTGGAGTGGGATTTGATCGTTTTTTTTTGTTTTTTTTTGCTTTTTGTTTGGCAACTTGTATGATCTTCTTTTACTATTTTGGGGTACTTTTGTGATTCTGGGTTTCGTGTTGATGTCACAGATCTGAAAATGTGTCTATGCGTATGTGATGGAATTTGAGACCTGGGGGCTTTTGATTCTGGATTTTCGTTCGAGGTTTCTTTCATGGAAAATAGACTAGGGAACTCTAATGGAGTGGGAATTTCGAAGAAATCAAGGTCGTTGGATCTTAAGACGCTGTATAAGTCTAGCATCTCGAAAGATTCAGTGAATAAGAGCTTTAAAAGGAAAAATAGGCCTGGGAATGATGGTGATCGGTTGAAGCAGGATAAGAAGAGCAGAAAAGTTGTTTCTTTAAGTACCTTTAAGAAAGTCGATAGCGAGAACGAGAAAATTCTCGACAAGGCATGCAATGGCACCACAGTATTGCACAACTTGGAGGACTCCAAGGTGGGTTTGGATGAGAAACGGTGTGATAGTAGTGGACTTCAAGGGATTTCAGTTGGTTTGGCAGGTAGTATGATTTATGTTCCTAGACGCAGGAGAGATTTTGTTGGGAGGAGTAGGTTCGAGAACGGCATAGTACAGAAGTCTGCAGGGGAATCTGATAGTCAGGAGGACCTGGTTGATAAGCCACCTACTGAAACTGGCGAAGAATCTAGTGCTCAGGAACAGCTCTGTAAAGCCGAAGAGAAGGACTCTGACAAAGAGATCAAAGATTCTAATTCAGCAGTTCAGCTGCAGTTGGAAAATGGCCATTCTAATCAGTCTCCGGTGAAAGATGACCAGCTGGTTGTTAAACAAACGCACTTGAATAGTAGAAAAAGGAAGTCCTCAGCATCAAATAGACGCGTGGGAAAAGAGGCCAAGTCATCAGGCGATACATCTGGTAGAATATCCAAGGCATCACGAGAAGATGATGAGGAGAATCTTGAAGCTAATGCAGCAAGAATGCTGTCTTCGCGGTTTGATCCAAACTGCACCACCCAGTTTCCTTCAGATCCTGTTACTCCTGGTTCGCCATCTGCGAGTAGATTGCACCCATTATCTTCTGGTAAGGACTCAGTTAATCCTCGGTCTGAGTTGTTTAGTTCCAAATGTGGCTCAGACGACACTGATGATAGATCGTTGCGACCAAGGAGAAAGCGTGACGGAAAGGGCAAAGTTCGGAAAAGGCGCCACTTTTATGAAATATTGTTTTCAGATGTGGACTCACAGTGGTTGTTGAACAAAAAAATAAAAGTTTTCTGGCCTTTGGATGAGATTTGGTATGATGGGTTTGTGGATGGTTACGATGGAGACAAGAACCTGCATCATGTAAAATATGATGATCGTGATGAAGAGTGGATCAACTTACAGGGTGAAAGATTCAAAATTCTGTTGTTCCCTACGGAAGTTCCTGGAAAAAATCGACGGAAAAGGCGCAGTTCAGGGTCCAAGACTACTCTGAAAGTAAAAGTGAATGATACATCCAGTAAAGACGAGGAGAAGCAGAAGCAAAAGCTAGAAGACGATAGCTGCATGGGCGACATGGACTCGGAACCAATCATCAAATGGTTGGCTCGGTCTATGCATCGGGACAAATCTTCCACTCTTAAGGCTGTACAAAAACGTAAAAAATCAGAAATGAGGACATCTAGTGAAACTGTGAAAATGAATGGGGATGTTGTTGGAGATACTGCGGGACAGTACACAGATAGTTCTGCTAGTTCTCTTCCATCATGTGGATTACCAGGACCGAGCGGGAATGAGTCCTTGTTGGAATGCTCTGGTTTTCGGAAGGATGGTATATATCCTATTGTCTATTATAGGAGACGACTTCATACAGCAAAAAAAGGAATCTACAAGGGGTTAGAGGACAATAGTGTTGAGCAGCTTCATGTATCGAAAATTCCGGATCCTGATGTTGAGTTTTTGCCTTTTGAAGATTCTGGGCTTCTGGAGCTTTATTGTCCGTGGAATGACACAAAGCAGTTTGAGTTGTCCCTCAACCTACAGGTTGTTTCTTTGATGGGCTACTTTCTTATGGCAGATGTTGGCTGGCTTTCACATGTGGCTCTTTTGCTTCATCATGGTACATTGGTTACTTTGTGGCCAAGCGTTTGTTTGGAAATGATTTTCCTGAGTAACCAAGATGGGTTAAGGTATCTTATTTTTGAAGGCTGCTTAATGGAAGTTGTTCAGTTGATTTTCCGTATCTTGACGGCAGTAGATCATTCTAATAAGCAAGGAGCACAAGGAGCGGATGCTGACTTGCAGTTGCCAGTTTTCTCAATTGGTCTCCAAGTTTCTTGCATCCCAGGTTTCCAGAGACAGTGTGCATTTCAGTTCTATAGTTTCCATGAAGTAAAACATTCAAAGTGGTCATACTTGGAACATAATGTCAGGAGGCATTCTGTGCTGGTTAAGCAAGTATCAACTTCAGAGTGTACACATGATAACATGAAGGCCCTGCAGAAGGTACAGTGATTCTTTAATGCATTATTTTGGTTTATTCCTTGGTGGATTTTTAATTTTAGTTTGTATCTCTGTGCCAACGTGTTTTTGTTTTTTTAATTCGAACAACAGGTTATGCAGAAGAGATCTAGGCATGGAATTAGCTCAGGCCTTGTTTCTAAAGAATCGTCATCCGTTAAAGCCTGGCCCACATCTGCTGGCTACAAGAAGCAAAGTGCGTCCCCTTTTGCACTTCCTTTTGCTGCACGACCACCTACACTATTACTCAATATGGTGAGAGAGCTGGGTCTTGATTCAGCAAAATACCTGGGAACTGAACGCGATTTGGTAACAGATGGAGGTTGTGATATGGGTCATATGGCAGGTTGCACAAATGGGCATTCTGAACCTTCTCTCAAGAGTAAGGGCCAAAGTAATGGACCAACTATCACTTCTTCCGGAGGGCAGGTAGCGCAAGAGTCAGAAGACCTTCATACACCTTCTCAAAGGCAGCAGCTGAGGTCTAATTCTGAAAACTGGATGTCATGCAGTTCGTCTGTTGTCAGACAGAAGCACGAAACCAGGTCTAACGTTTCCGTGGATGGCATGAGTATTCAAGTTCCAATATCTGATCATTGTGATGATGGTGCTACGCAGTCAAGTAATCTAGCCTTGACTATTCAAGGTAGCACCTCAAGTCCCAAGGCCACTGCCCCAAGAAGTATGTGGGCTCGAAGTAAAAATTCTTTAATTGGCCATCTCTCACATGGTTGGTCGGATTCAAAGGGAGATTTTCTGCCCACTAATTTGGGAAATGGGCCTAAGAAGCGACGCACCCAGGTGTCGTATTCATTGCCTTCTGGGGGTTCTGATTCTAGAAACAAAGGTTCCCTGCACAAGGGGCTTCCGAACAAAAGAATTAGAAGGTCTGCTGCTGATGTTACCAGAGGTCCTCAGAAAGATTTGGAGTCTAGTTTCTGTGATGGCAATGTGTTAGTCACTCTTGGTGACAGAGGCTGGAGAGAATATGGAGCTCAGATTTTCCTGGAACCTTTTGATAATAATAATGAATGGAGACTTGTGGTGAAAATCTCAGGGACAACAAAATACTCACACAGGGCACATCAGTTTCTGCAGCCTGGGTCGACAAATAGGTTTACACATGCTATGATGTGGAAAGGTGGAAAAGATTGGACCTTAGAGTTCCCTGATAGGGGCCAGTGGTCTCTTTTCAAAGAGATGCATGAAGAGTGCTACAATAGAAATACTCGCGCTGCTTTAGTTAGAAATATTCCTATTCCTGGCATCCGCATGATAGAAAAAGACAATTTTGATGGAACAGAAAGTGAGTTTATCCGCAGTTCTTCTAAATATTTCCGGCAGACTGAAACTGATGTTGAGATGGCATTGGATCCTACACGTGTTTTGTATGACATGGACAGTGATGATGAGCAGTGCCTTAGGAGAATTCGTGAGTGTTCGGATGCTGAGAATAGTGGTTCTTGTGAGATCACTGAGGACATGTTTGAGAAGGCAATGGACATGTTTGAGAAAGCTTCATATGTAAAACAGCGTGATCACTTTACCTTAATCGAAATTCAAGAACTGATGGCCGGAGTTGGATCCTTGGAAGCAATGGAAACAATATATGAGCTTTGGAGAACAAAAAGGCAGAGGAAGGGAATGCCATTAATCAGACATCTTCAGGTACGATCTCTGATGCCTTTCCGTCTCTTATTTTATTTGATTATCTCTGTCTTTCAAAATCTGCATGGTTAGACTCTACATAGATCTTTATATACTTGGGGTGAAACGCAGATTTGTGGACAGTAGTCAATGTTTTAGCATCCTCGTCTACCAATTTTACTGCTTGTCGATTACTCTTAATGGCTGGTTCAACAGTAATGTAGTTATTATCCTGTTGCAATATGTGTGAACAACAATACTGGTCATTTCATTTTAGTTTGTCTGCTGCAATATTTTTATATTTGTGCGTAACATAACACATGTTTTTCTACCTCTGCCATTCAGCCACCTCTGTGGGAAAAATATCAACGAGAGCTCAAAAACTGGGAGTTGGTTATGAGCAAAGCAAACACTCCAATCTCCTATCGGTCACAAAACAAAGAGTCACCTATTGAGAAGCCAGCGATGTTTGCTTTCTGTTTTAAGCCTCGAGGTTTGGAAGTGAAGCACAGGGGAACAAAGCACAGGTCACAGAAGAAACTATCGGTTTATTCTCCACATAGTGCCGCTTTGGGAGACTATGATGTCTATAACTCATCTGGTAACTCACTTTTACCTGCTTTGTTTTCTAAATCCTCTATTGACATCTGGTTCTTCTATATGAGTTTTGTCTTTAATCCAAAATTTCCATTTATCTAGCAGGAAGAAGATCTGTTGGTTTCTCCTCTGGAGAAGAGAGGTTTTTATATTCAAACCACAACTATGAGCACTCGGACGAATTTCCTGGAACCTATTCGCCCCGTGACCTAGGCGTGGGATATTTTTCGACCGGTGGAAACGGATATCATAGGAATCACCAAAACAAGTTTCAAAGAATCAACGGGAAGAAGAATATGAGTGAACGATGGAATGCAGGGTATTCTGAGTCCCCTAGTTCCAACCTTCTTTGTTACTCTAACGGATCACAGCGTCTTGATCTGGAAGAATTACATAATAGTGCAGATATTGATGAGCACAAATTACGAGATGCAGCTGGTGCTGCAAGGCGTGCATGCGCTCTGGCCAAGCTCAAGCGAGAAAGAGCAGAGAGATTGAGATACAAAGCAGATCTAGCGATCCAGAAAGCTGCAGCTGCTCTCATGTGTGCAGAGGCAGTCAAAGCTTCTTCTGCTGACCAAAACAGCCACGGCTCAGAAAGCTCAAGCGAAGGATGAAACTTCTTTTGCGCACCTCTTGAGGAAAAGAAGAGATTCGACATGTTTTGTTCTTCACACAAGACCCGGTCATGACACGAACCCAAAGAACCTCCACTGTACAGCAATTTGCCACCCTCCCGCTTTAAGTAAGCTATATTTTGATGCAGCAATAACACCGAATTGGTTTTAAACTCTTATCTCTCATGTACCCATCGGCTGAAACATCGTTAGTAGTAGTTAAGAAGAGACAAGGGACAAAAACAAAAAAAGAGAGATGGTACAAAGAAAAGAAAAAGAGAAGAAAAGAAAGAGGAGATTGTAAGTAATTTGGTTTATTAGCTTATCTTGGTAGAGTGATTCAGTTTGAGCAAAGATTCTTGTGCTGCAAGTATTTTGCAGTGCTCTTCTTCACCACCTTTCTCTTGTCTGCCTTCTTTTTCTTTTATTTATAGATCAATCTTAAAACGAAGCCAAGATGCATGTGTTCGGTTAAAACAAGTGAGTAGGAGCTTTTAACCGATAAATATTATCAGGTTACAATTATGAAATGGATGGTTCAACCATACATATGATGCTTTTGAGTTGTGAGGTTATAGAATGATGTTTAAGGAGGGGATCGATATACGACGCAAAAGTGACCTCTACAAGTTTATTATATATACAATTTTTACAAGTAAAATCATCTTCTATAATCTCATACAGTAAATCCATGTGAGTAGTCAGAAATCATTCTCTTAGAACATAAGAAACAAACACAAAAACAAAAGAAATTAATAATATAAGGTAGATAACCAGAACAGTTTTTTCTACATCTTTCTTTGCTATATATTCTTGTTCTTAGTATCTGATCAGTGGAATTTCAACGGCGGGAAACCTTTTAAGTCAGCAATTTTGTCGGACAATGTCTCTCCTTCCTTTGCTGGCTTTTTCTCTATTTTTGTCATCTCTCTGCACAACCTGAGACACCTTCTTTCTCTTCCTTTCACCTCCATTCTCTTTTTTTTTTCTTCTGCTGTTTCCTCTTCTTCTTCTTTGTTGTAAGGCTTTTCTCTTCTCTCTCTCTCTCTCTTTTTTTGCATTTCTTTTTAAGGTTTTCAACATTTTAGAGCACAAGGGTTTCAAACTTGAAAATTTCTTGAAGAGGGTTTTTGAGACAATGTACATGATGAGTTCTACTCGGCGGATGAAAGAAATTAGATTATTGTTATGTGTAACGTAATGAGTTTCCAGAAACAATCTTGCAACCCCTTATCTTAAAGATTGAAATATGCACGAGATAATAACCTCATCAATGCTTCTGGCTCAAGATTGTATTTTCTTTTTTTTTGTCTCAGGTGATTTGGTAATAATGGCATTGCTCATTGATAGGTATTTTCATTTGAGATAATTGAATTTCTTGATGAGAGGGCTATTTTTAATTTTCCAAACAATGGGGAGCAGGATTAAGGAAGACGAGCGAATTGAAAAGGCTATCCGGAGTTTATTGAAGCTTCCCGGGAACCGAAGATGCATCAATTGCAACAGTCTGGTACACATTATACATTTTGATTATATGTCTCAATGTAGTTGTCTCCTTTAAGTTTGTAACATCTCTGTCTTGCAGGGTCCACAATATGTCTGCTCAACTTTCAGGACTTTTGTCTGCATCAACTGCAGCGGAATCCAGTAATGAAGTCTTTTTTTTTTTGTTTCTGAAGTTTCCTTCTTTTCCTTTGATTTCTTCTCTATTAAAAGCGTCTCTTCCAATTCTATTATACATATACATGTGTGTGTGCGTAAGACTCCTCTTCTTTTTGTGTATATCCAGTCGAGAATTCACACATCGTGTGAAATCTATATCAATGGCCACGTTCACGGCAGAAGAAGTTAGTGCACTTCGCGCAGGAGGAAACGAGGTTTGTGGTGATATTGAACATCTGTTGTCTTAGATCTTGATCTTATCTTTTGCTTTGTTCTTTTGCAGCGAGCCAGACAAATTTATTTTAAAGAATGGGACTCTCAGCGTGATGCTTACCCCGATGGCAGGTTCTTGGCCATTTTATTAATTCTCAGCCACGTTAACACTAAGGAGTAGCAAAACTATATGTTAAAAACCTCAAATTTCTTTGTTCTTTTTCATCAGTAATATCGTGAAGCTCCGAGTTTTTATCAGAAGTGTGTATGTGGACAAAAAATACAGTAGTGGGAGCAATGACAAGACCTCAGAGCTGAAACCAGTAAACTCTTATATCCTTTCTTTGTTTACAACATGGCTGTATACATTTTTGGAGTTTCCTTTTTAACCAAACTCAGTGATGTTGTTTCCATTCAGGCTGTCATAGAAGATTACAGGGAAAGTAAGAAGGGAAGTTCAAGTTTCTTCGGATCTAGAAGCTTACACTCTCTGGATAAACCTGAAATTGACAGAGCTAGTTCTGGTGGGAGGAGTGGAAATGAATCTCTCAAGTTTTATTTTGATGATAAGAAACATAAACAACAACAACATGTCGCACATAATCCAAAGTCTAGAGGTTTACCAAAGAGTCCTATCCGGTTTGAGATTGTTGATGACAGGTTTAGAGACGACGGAGGTGTTAAGAGATATGAGACGCGTAGAGAGTTAAGAGGAAGCTCCAAATCACTTGACCTCTCTAGTAACAAAGACACGCCGAGTTTCCCCATTGTACGCCACGCCAGTGAACTAGGGAATGTTGTCAAAGCTGAGAAAAAGAAGGATCCGGTGAATACTCAGGCAAGCAATAAATATCTTGTGTTGTGTTGTACACATTGATGATCTATAGTTAAGATGTGAAACAAGTTGCATTTCTTTTTTGCAGATGACTGCATCGTCTGATAAAATGGAGAACATTGGAAGTTTGATTGATGATGTGCCAGTTGTTGACAAGGTCAGCCAGAACTCGAATGAACTTCCTGCATCTCTGAAAAAGACTGAGGATCCAGCTCCTAATTCTTTGGAAGCTTTGTTGTTTGGATTCTCTGTTCCTTCTGTTGTTGATGACCCCGGAACAAACAACTCTCTAGAAAATTATCTTGGGACCCAGGAGATGCCAAGAACACCAGACAGTGCTACAACTTTTGTCACATCACCTACAGTTGCACAACCCGGTTCTTCAGTGCCAGCGTTTTCTGTTTCTGATGATACCCTATATACAGAAGATATGGCAAATAACCAGGTTGGTGTCTGAGGGAGTTTTCTAAACACACATTTATACAAAGAAAGAAATAAGATAATATGAGTATCCAGGATTCAAGAGTTTAAAATGCATCAACTGTCAGTGATTTTTAGAAAAGCAGACCAGATCATTAGCAGATTTTGAAAAAGAATCAAAAGTTTAAAGTTTATACCTTTCTTTCCATGGAATTTGCTAGTGGGAGTCATCTACATCACCTATGGAACAGTCAACTCTGGATATCTCAAATGCTGCTAATGGAGATGGATCTGAGCATCATCAAGATGAGACAACATCTAGCGTAAGAACGGCGCTTCCCGAGGTAACAAACCTTTTCTTTTTAGCTTAATATCGGATTCTCTTTTGGGCATCGCCAGTCACAAGAATCTAACCATGCCAAGAACCAGATTTGAACTGGTGACACGAGGATTTTCAGTCCTCTGCTCTACCAACTGAGCTATCCCGACCATTAGTCAAGTATCATCCTCATTTTACTATATGACTTAGGTCTATGTCAATTAAAAGAAACACAAAAGTAGTAAATGAAAAAGTTTTGGACCGGAAATTTCTTGGATCTTCGAAAAGAAAACTTTCTAAGTTTTAGAAATGAATAATGATATAGATTCTAAATAATTGGCAGGACCTTTTCACTGGAGGCTTCTCATTTGCCTCCCCGCAAGTTCATAGTCAACATCATGGCATGGGATATGGCATGCAGTATTACCAGTATCCAATGGTATATTTTCATTTGTCATTGGTTGAATGTTGCAGGATTTGATCGATAGGTTCTGAGCTTTTCTTACCTGATATATCCTTTTCTTGGCAGAGTACGGGTGCCTTCACATACACGGCAAAACCATCAAATCCATTTGATCTTAGCTGTGATGATACAGTTCCAAACCAAACATCACAAGTATGAAACCTACATCCAGATCATAAGCTTGCCTCTCTGTTTCCTGTTAATTTATTTGATATCTCTCAGATGCCACTATTGCTCACCTATTATAATAAGATGAAAATGCAAATCCTAAGTTCGAAATTGCTCTTCTTTATTTGTCTTTTGCAGTTTCCTTCTATGGGATACGTGCAAGGAGGAGGCTTGCCCCACGTGTCAGCTCCAACAGGGTTTTCAGATTCTTCAAGTCCGGTTGCAGATTCCTCCATTGTACTGATGGCCTCACAGTCACCTTTTTACGCAACCGCTTTATCTCCAACCTCTCCATCTCTTGCATCCAATATTTCCCCTGGTGAGACGAAGTTTCTGTATTAATAATTACGACATTTTTTCAAGTCTTGAGACTATTTCTAAGAGTTGTTTCATGGAGAATCAGGTGCATACATGGGTCAGCAATCACATGTGAATATGTCCCCATCTTTCAGGTAATGTCACTGACTCTTCTCTTTGAATCAGTTTACACATATATGGTTCTTGAAACATTGATTTTTGTGTGGAGAAGGCAAGAGATGAATGGCCTAGGCACTGCGGAAAACACTTTCAACGCATATCATCATCAGGCAAACAGTGGATATCCTTCTGCAAACCCAAATGCTTATATTTCTAGAGGAAATCCCTTTGAATGAGAGAGAGCTTTAACGTCAAACTGCAGAAGATTTGATTGGAAGCATTTTCATTGGAAATGGAATGAAGATTTCGACTCTTAAAAGCATGACTGCTTCAAGATGAAACAGAGGTTTCCTTATTCAGTTGCTTCTTGATCAAAATGTGTATTAATGTGGGAGGATTTTACTTGTAACCAAAAAGATTATAAATCTATGTAATTTTATCGGTACAACTTGCTCATGGATTGTGTGTATACTAACAAACCAAATCTTTCAACAAAATCATAAGTTGTTATTACTAAATTACAAGACTAAATATCACAAATTCATACGAACACATAATTATTATATGGAAATTTTGATGGTTTCGTATATGTTGAATATTTGTCTTCTTAGTAAGAAAAATGAAGTTTGTATATTTCCCACATTCGATAGAATTAAACTTGTGTACCAAGTGGTGTGTACAGAGAGGGGTGTGTGTGTGTTATAAAAAAAAAAAAGAGGAGAAAAAACAGTGACAAATCCGGAAATTTCCAACTCTCCAACAACTCTCTTACGTTTTTATTCTTGTACCCTCAGATTTTGTTGAGATTTCGCTAAAAGATACTGTAAATTTTCTGTCACAGACTTCTCTTCTGCGGACAAACTTTTTTTTTAATTGTCGTCTGAATCTGTGACACACACCGACGCCGTTAACCGTCGTCTCTCTTTCTCGCTCTCTGGGCGTAGATCTGAGTTTGTCAAATTGTTTTCGGATCGTTATCCTCCAAATCTGAAGAACTCCGTCGTTCTGCTCAAATCGGGTACGTATTTGGAATTGCCGATCAAATTGGAGCAAAAGTTTTCCGCTCTTAAGAGTTTCTTCTTCCAGTTTTCCTCTTTGGGATCATCGGTATCATCTAAACCTGAAGAATTCCCACCAGCGTTGTTTCTATAATTGTTTACAGTTGCTGATTTTTGTTGATCATTCGGATTTGTAGATTGTTGAGGAGAGTTTAGGATTTGATCTCCCCATCTGGTAATCAAAGCAGCATGGTTGCTCCTGTGCCTCCAGGGGCACCTAGACCCAACAACCAGCATAATCCCGGCCCACCAAGTTTCTTCCCGGGCTCACAAGGCAACTCCAATGCTCTAGCTGACAATATGCAGAACTTGAGCATGAATCGACCACCTCCTCCGTTTGGTCAGTCACCACAACCTTTCCCTCAGCAATCCCCTTCTTATGGAGCTCCGCAACGTGGGCCTTCACCGGTGTCCCGGCCTGGACCTCCTGCTGGGATGGGGAGACCAGGTGGTCCCCCTCCGGTATCACAACCAGCTGGGTTTCCCTTGAACAGACCCACCGGTCCACCTTCTAGTCAGCCACCCTTTGGCTCTAGACCTTCAATGCCCGGAGGACCAGTGCCGCAGCCTGCAGCCTCTTCTAGTGGTTTTCCAGCTTTTGGTCCTCCATCAGGTAGTGTACCTGCAGGTCCTCCTCCAGGAGCACGCCCTATGGGATATGGCTCACCTCCGCCTCCTGGATCTGGCATGCCTGGTGGTCCAGTCAGTAACGGGCATCAAATGGTCGGCTCTGGGGGATTTCCGAGGGGATCCCAGTTCCCTGGTGCTGCTGTTTCGGCTCAACAGGCACTGTATGCACAGCCTCCTGCAGCACCTTTCGCTCGGGCGCCTCCACAGCCACTTGGTGCACATTCTCTCCCGTCTACTCCTCCTTTAATGTCCCCACCAGCAACCTTTCCTGGTGCCCCTCATGGTAGGCCAGCGGTATCAGGCTTGCCTTACGGTCCACCATCTGCGCAGGTATGTCCAGATAAGGATATGTTCTTGTTATGTGACTTTTTTTTTAATCTGATGTACGGATTGATGTAAACATGTGATGCCGTGAGGTAATCACACAGTCATGTAGATGCGTATTTAAGATCTTTGGGAACCATACTAATTGACTGATCTTCGTGAAAAAGTTGAACTGGCATTGGCAGAACAGCTTATGAAGTGCTTTAGCTTGTGGCTTTCTATTTTCTTCATAAGCAAATCTTTCCACTTGGATGTATTTCCTCTGTGTGGCAGATTCTGATGGTCTTTAAATTTGAATGTTGGTAGGTCCCTCCACCTCTAGGCTTTCCTGGCTCAATGCAACCACCAAGATATGGCATGCGTCCTTTGCCAAACCAGTCGATGACCACCATACCCTCTGCCATGGGTCAACCTGGTGCCTCTGTTCCTGGGCCCTCAAGGATTGATCCTAATCAGATCCCAAGGCCAGGCTCAAGCTCCAGCCCAATTGTGTTTGAAACTCGCCATAGTAATCAGGCTAATCCTCCCCCGGTGTGTATGCCTTATCAAATTTCAGTTCAGACATTAGTCTGAGATGTCATTTCTTTTGTATGTGGGTTTTGTCGAACTGCTATATCTTACCCCTGAATTTTTCTTTTATTTTTTGAAGCCTGCTACTAGTGATTATATAGTTCGAGACACCGGGAATTGTAGTCCGCGTTACATGAGGTGCACGATCAATCAGGTAAAATATCAAGCATACATTTTGTTTTATGGAAGGATGTGTATTCTTTGCTGTTCAATGTTGTTTTCATTGTGTTCCTTGATTCCTAGTAATTTGATACCCTTTTCTCCTTTTTCGTAATAGATTCCATGTACAGTTGATCTTCTATCTACATCTGGAATGCAACTGGCGTTGATGGTCCAACCGCTGGCGCTTTCTCATCCATCTGAAGAGCCTATACAAGTAAGTCTTGTCTGACCAAACAAAGCATGTGGGCATTCAGTTTCTATGTTATTCCTATTTGTATTTGCATTCCCTCTTTGGTCTTATTGATCGTGTATACCAGTATCTTTACAGTTCATTGTGAAGTCGTGTAATTTTGGGTTTTGAAACATAAATTTTCATTATACAATTGTTGAAATAATCAATTCCTGGGAGCGCTAACCTATGCTATGGTGCAGGTTGTGGACTTTGGTGAGGGTGGACCTGTTCGATGTTCACGCTGTAAGGGCTACATAAATCCTTTCATGAAGTTCATTGACCAAGGAAGGAAGTTCGTCTGTAATTTCTGTGGTAAATGTTACTATTTTTAGTTAATGCAAGCCACAAAATATGATTTTGTTTAAGAGAGACTATATATATATATTGTTGTTGTCATAATCTTTTGGGATTTTGATGATGTGGGATGCTTTGTGATCCATTTCCTCATCAACTCTCTTTTGCACAGGATACACTGATGAGACTCCCCGTGACTATCACTGTAATCTGGGTCCAGATGGTAGACGTAGGGATGCTGATGAAAGACCTGAGCTGTGTAGGGGAACCGTCGAGTTTGTTGCTACGAAAGAATACATGGTTAGTTTGTGACACTTTGTGGTTATAAATGTAAAATTCTGCTGTTTTGCTTCATAGAATGTCCTAGGTCTACCATTGTATTGATTTTGTGTGTTTTCCCGAAATGAGAACCTATTATTATGGTGGACAATGAATTTTCTCTATGTGCTGTTGATTTTGTATACCACCACCTAAGTTACATTTGTAGCTAAGATGTTGATATTAACGTCCTTGTGGGAGAAGATGAAGATCAGACAGGCTTGAATGGATGGAAATTAATATCGTTATCGTTTCTAATAGGTGCGGGATCCAATGCCAGCAGTATATTTTTTCCTCATTGATGTCTCAATGAATGCGATACAAACAGGTGCTACTGCCGCTGCTTGCAATGCAATTCAGCAAGTCCTTTCAGACCTTCCTGTAAGTTTTGTCACCATTTCCAACATTGTATAGTAGATGTATATTTGATGCAAAACAGTCAACATTATCTACCCTATTCTGAATATCTACTTGTTTACATGTGCCTGTAGACTTTACTATTTTAATGGTAGTTTTAGAAATTAAGTAATTGTTCAAACTTTTTAGAGATTTTCAGTGATAGTTTGTATTTGCTTAGTTACTTGCATCACACCCTTTTGCATACTAAGGCGTTCATGAATCATTTAAGTAGTAGCTTCTGCTGCATATCTGATAGTGTGTGCTGTGTACCTCTATTTAATGAGACTGTGAACTTTCGGTATGCTTATGTTACCAAAGATTTTAATATACTTTGCCTAGTCATCTAACAATTCACAAAAAAATCTCTGATGCGTTTGCAGGAAGGTCCTAGGACGTTTGTTGGAATTGCTACTTTCGACTCTACAATCCACTTTTATAATTTGAAACGTGCACTGCAGCAGGTGATTTGTTGCACTGGTCTATTCCTTCTTTTGTAAAAGTTGGGTGACAAAAGAGAGATCTCATAACTGGATGGTCCTTCTGGGTCACTGGGCTACATGAAATAGTTGTATTGTGTATTCGTTTATGATGCCATAGAAGTTATATCCAATCGAGAGTTGAACTCTGACTCCCTTTTATGCCATGATATGCGGAATGGTGCCGTCTCTTTTCTTCGTGGAAACTTGGAGAAGTTTAACTGATTACCGCTGCCTATGAATTTGATTTTCCCCTCTTATTTGCAGCCATTGATGCTCATTGTCCCTGATGTGCAAGATGTTTACACACCTTTAGAAACAGATGTCGTTGTTCAACTATCTGAGGTAAGTTCTGGGCCATTAAATTTACTCCCTGGTTATTTTTTCCTTGTTTGTTAATGTGTCGTATAAGCAGGCTGTTATTTTTGAGATTAATTATCCTAGTTTCTTTCCCATTCTTTTTATAATTTACTATATACTGTTGGATTTCAGTGCCGTCAACACCTTGAGCTTTTGCTGGATAGTATCCCAACGATGTTTCAGGAAAGTAAGACTCCTGAATCTGCTTTTGGTGCGGCAGTTCAGGTATGGAATTTCTGAAGATGCATATGCTTTACCTGCATGTCTAATTGGTAGTGGGAGTTAGATACATTTGATGGCCTCCTCAATTTCATGAGTTTTCCGTTTAGTAGCAATAGAGCCGTTTCAACTTGTAAAGAGGTTTCAATCATATCATTGCATGGTGTACCAAAGTATAAGCTAGTTATCTGGTTAAAAGCAATCAGTGAAGTGATAATATCTACTTGTCTCTGCATGTGTTTGACTTTCGTGTCTAACAAATTATTCTCTGCTAGGCTGCTTTCTTGGCGATGAAGAGCAAAGGAGGGAAGCTTATGGTGTTTCAATCAGGTATGCTGTTCACTCTGTTTAGGTACTTAATCTTATTAGCGTAATTGATGCATGTGCTCCAATCACTTAGAATCCATTTATGCACATTGAAAATCGTATATTAGTTAGAAGCACCAACTCTCGCTTCTTATAATATATCTTACTGTTCTGTACCTTTATAATTTAAACTGATATGTTTACCATCTTCTCCACAGTTTTGTGTTCTGTTGGTATTGGAGCACTTTCTTCTAGAGAGGCCGAAGGGAGAGCTAATACGTCTGCTGGTGAAAAGGTAAACTTGCTTTTTTGTTTCAGATGTTGGTGTTTCATTGCAAAATATTGAAGCGTCCTGTAATTTTGATTTCAGGAGGCTCATAAGTTACTACAACCAGCAGACAAAACTCTGAGGACCATGGCGATTGAATTTGCTGAATACCAGGTATGCTAATACTCAACGAGATATATGTTTAATTGGAAACGTTTCCATCTGCTTATCAATAATCTATGATGTATCAATTTCTCTTAGTTACAATATTTTGTCCCTGTCTAAGACATCCAGAAATGCCTTAGGTCTGTGTAGATATATTTATCACAAGTCAGGCTTATGTAGACATGGCTTCAATATCCGTCATTCCAAGAACTACTGGAGGACAGGTATATTTCAAAATTCCTTTCTGTCTAACAAGTTCTGATTAATTGGTAAATGACCTGCATTTCTTCGTAATATTAGTTGTAGCACAGTTGAATAGCAATTCTTGTTACCAGAGTCGTTCTTGTCTCTCTCATTCGAATGCGTTTTTCCTATGGAAGCCCATGTCCTATATATTTCCATGGCAACTTTTGTAATCGTAACTGAATTAGTCTGCGAAAGCCTTGCTTAGTTGATGCATCTCTCATGGCAATCCGTAAATATTCATGGATGTTGTGGTGCCTTGGTTTTTGCGGGACTTTAAACTTTCCATTGTAAACGATTTCCTACAGGTGTATTGTTATTACCCTTTCTCAGCTCTCTCAGATCCCCCCAAGCTGTACAACGATCTTAAATGGAATATAACTAGGCCGCAGGGTTTTGAGGCTGTCATGCGAGTCAGATGCAGCCAGGTATATTTTTGTGGCACAGAGTTCCCTTCATGCATTACTCTGTATACTCCAGCTCAAGGCACTGTAAATAAACTGTTTCCAATAATTATAGGGTATTCAAGTGCAAGAATACTCGGGGAATTTCTGCAAACGCATTCCAACCGACATTGATCTTCCAGCGGTGGGTGGACCCTCCTTAAATTTTCCTAACTAGTTTCTGGATAGCATTGTGTGCCTCCGCTAAGTTAACACAATCTTATTCAATTAAGAGAACACGTGATTCTTTTACTGCAAGTTACCAGGAGATTCACTATGGTATAAACTCCTTTTACTCTTTGAGCCTTGACAAACGTTGATTGCCAATGCAGATTGACTGTGACAAAGCTGTAATGGTGACATTAAAGCATGATGACAAACTACAAGATGGAGCTGAATGTGCTTTCCAGGTATTATTTTGTATTCATGTACTTTTGTGTAAAATGTTGGTACCGTCTCTTTCAAGATGATGTTATTCTATGTTCGTCCTGTGTTTTTCCAGTGCGCCCTTCTGTATACTACCATATATGGAGAAAGACGAATTAGGGTTACCACATTATCACTCCCCTGTACGAACATGCTCAGTAATTTGTTTCGCGCAGCTGACTTGGATTCTCAATTTGCTTGTATGCTGAAACAAGGTAGGTCACTGTTATCGGTGCTGATTCTACTGCGAACCTTGTTGTCACTATGAACCAATATCTGTGTTTGTTTACTTTTTATGCAGCGGCTAATGAAATCCCTTCAAAGGCAATTCCTTTGGTAAAGGAGCAAGCAACAAATGGTTGCACAAATGCACTCTATGCCTATCGTAAATTTTGTGCTACAGTTACATCTTCTGGACAACTTATTCTTCCCGAAGCGCTCAAGCTTTTGCCATTATATACTCTCGGTATTTCCTTGTGACTTCTGTCTACTTTAAGCTACTTTTACACAACTTCAGGTTCTCTTGTGTGCAACGCAAATTGTTTCGCTTCCCTTATCTTGTATTAGAAGACATTGGAATCTATACAGGAGTTATAGATAATAGATTTTGATTTGATGTTAAATGGGTTTTTCTTCAGCATTGACCAAAAGTGTGGGTTTAAGGACGGATGGGAGAATTGATGGTCGATCATTCTGGATCAACTATGTATCTTCCCTTTCTACTCCTTTAGCAGTCCCACTGGTGTATCCTCGGATGATTTCTATTCACGACCTTGAGGAAAAGGTATACTGGCGCTACTTTTAGTTAAACATATCTCTCTCTCTCTCAAGCCTTAATCTGTAGTTTGTGAAACTTTTGATTATTCTTACTTTTCAATCTATCAGGACATTGAAGGATCGGTCCTTCCTCCTCCAATCCCATTGTCAAGTGAACACATAAGCAATGAAGGAGTCTATTTCCTTGAGAATGGTGAAGATGGTCTACTATATGTTGGAGAATCAGTGGATTCTGATATTCTGCAGAAACTTTTTGCTGTTCCTTCAGCTGCGGAAATTCCTAACCAGGTATTCTCAACCTCTCTCTTCATTAGCACATGAAGTTGTAGGATAATTATCTTGCAACAAAATCTAGCTTTTATACTATATTATCGCATGACTGTTGTGATCGTTTCATCACATTATCGGAACTCATGAAAGATGAAACCTCTTTTCTTGTACTTTCGAGTCCTGCTAAGCAAAGACAAACCGGTGTTTTCTTTGCAGTATGTACTGCAGCAGTATGATAATCAGCTATCAAAGAAGTTCAATGATGTGGTGAATGAAATAAGGAGGCAAAGATGTTCTTACCTAAGGTATCAAGCAAAATTCTCAGTAACTGTCTTTTATTTAGCTTGACTGAGCAGTAGATAATCTTTCCTGGCTGATCCTCTTTATGTTTTCTCCACGCAGCATAAAATTGTGCAAGAAGGGAGATCAATCTGGTGAGTGATTCTGGACGGGTTTCCTATTTGCGGCATGATTTATGGAATGTTGCTTTCCTCGGTAGTGTTGATTTCAAAAAACCTTGTCCATGATGTTTTTTTGATTCTTCTGGTTTTTGGGGACTTTTCAGGAATGCTGTTTCTGTCATATATGGTAGAGGACAGAACAGCAAGCGGGCCATCGTATGTGGAGTTTCTTGTTCAAGTCCATCGCCAAATCCAGCTCAAAATGAACTGATCCTCTGTTTTATAGGGCTCTTCACAAAAGTCTCTGTTAATTTCCTCTGCGTCGTGTTGAGAATTTACAGTAGAAAAGCGTATAGCAGAAAGGAAAAGAACATTGTTTAATGGCTGCTTGAGAAGTTTTCTTCTTATTGAAAGAGAAGAGAGGCATCATGGCCTCCTTCTACATGAGAAGTTATCACTTCATTTTGAAGGTGTACTTAGATAATAGTCTCTGTTTTTTTTTTTTTTCCTTTTATAAAAGAATTACACAAAAGAGTTTTTCTTCTAATCCAGTTTGTATGGTTACTTTTTGTGTGTTATTTATGCTCAAACTATTACTTTCTTTTCGGATGAAGTTTTTTGTTATCGGATGTTGTCCAAGGGACGAAACAAACTTTAATATATACAGTGCAGTCGAAATATGAAAATAATTTGTTTTCCTGTATCATTGTTGCTTTCCGGCGTCAGTTTTAGGGAGAAACGGTTCGATCAATAATTAGTTTTTCAAAAATTCATCGCTTGCAAAGAAATATAAAGGACAAACTTTAATTTAAATGAGAAGAGAGAAAAAAAAACACGATATATATGCAAGATGCTCATAATTCTGTGAACTTTGTCATGCAAATGCAATATTCAATCTAAAATAATTTGGAGTTGAAAAGGTCAAAAGAAAAAGAAGTTCATAATATAATACATGAATATAATTGGATTGGGTATTCAGTCTTCTTCACCTTATAATTTTCACATATCTGAATTTGCTTCCTTTCATAGGAACGTTTACGATGACAAAAGTATTGTTTCTCTATTTGTATGTGGGAAGTGAGAAGATTGTAATATATATATATATATATATATATATATATATTGTTATGTATTTAGTTAAAAAATATACAAATGATCGTTTTCTCGAAGAGCATCGAGCTGTTCAACATGTGCACCATCTGCCATCACAATCGTGCTTCCTCGCTTCCCCAACTTCTTCTCTGCATCCACCAGAGTTTTCCAAAATTTAATCATCAAAATCCAACATTATTCAAACTGTAATATGTTTTATGTATTTAGAGATTTAAAAACAAATTCAATGTATCATCAAATGGATTCAAAATTACATATATTGCCACAAAGTATATAATTATAATGTGATTTTTTTAATAATCAGGCAATATATATATATATATATATATATAAAGATAAGTACCATTTATAATTAGTGAAAGAGTGAAACTGACCAGCTAAGTCGAATAGAAGTTGGATAGTATCAGGCAAAATGATAAGTCTACCGTTGGAATCACCAATATTGTTGTTATCTTCGTTAGGAGAATGTCCATGAATAATCACTCTCATGGGAACTCCCTCTCTTTGTTTCTCTTCTTCTGCATTTAACATTTTATTTTTGTTTTATATAATATATGATGATCTAACATACATAATCAGAATCAAATATTCTTTCCAAATCTAAAGGATTGTCTTCTTACTCGTTTCATTTTCATCTCTTGAGACTGGAACTATCTCATCATTGTTACTCTGTGGTGGTTCCTCTGTTTGAATTGCTTCCTAGTCACAGAATAATTGATAATAGTAACGTGAGCACTATGCATTTTTGAAAAAAACAACAAAAAAAACGTAGAGTAATCTTCATGCATGTGATTTTTAAAAAACGTACCTGAGCATCTGCATTATCTAATAAATCTCTAAGAAAAGGGATTTCTTTCTTCAACTCATCATTCAACCCTTTGAGATACTGAAAAAGAAAAACATTGATCAGTGTTATAACATAAGCAATAATTGTTGATGTAATATATTAATAGAATTTGATGAATTTTTACAGTCATGAAATTGGTCATGATGATTTTGGCGTCGTCGATATCAGACTGAACCATTTCCTTGAAATCATGGTGACCGATTCGAATAACTTGTGAAAGTCTCCGTGTCCTCACGGTGAAAGGCTGAGGAATGTTGAACACGACTCCAATCTCTCCCGCCATATCTCCGGGACCTAACTTCGCTAATACCTGTTCACTCACTCCCTTGGATGCAACTATCTCCTGTGATTCCAAATTTTTCTTTTAATAAAATGAAGCCAAATACATATATACACTGAGTATGTAGAGAGGAGAAAAAAGATCATATACCACTCCTCCTGATACAAGTATGTAGAAATCCGTTGGAATCTCATTTTGCAATATTATCTCCATTTTCGGCGGGAAATACTCTGCTTTTATTTGTGAAACCTACAAGAACAACAACAACAAAGAAGAGTCAATGGTGTCTTGTCTAACAAGGAACAAAAAGTAAAGGAAGTGTGTTGTGTATGGATCACCAGCTGGACGATAAGGCCATCGGGGAATCCTTTGAAGAGATAAGCTTTCTCTATGGTGGAGCGGAAAAGATGCTCGTTAATGCTTGATCTTATGGCCTTAGGCAAATCTTGAATAACCTCTTCTTGCTTTAGCTCCGCGGTTTTGAACTTTAGTTGCATATGCGCAAGCATTTGCTCTCTCATCATATCTGGTAACCCATTCTTGCTCGTGTACCGCAATATATCATTGATGGCACTCCTCTGTCCAACAAAGGTTTTCATCAACTCAAAATAAAAGAAAAGAAATGATGGTTGATTGATATATTACCATGGTGAATGTGCGAAGAGCGCCATGGACGACAAGATTGGTCATGTTACCGATGATATAGGCAGTGAGGCCAATGTTGAAAAGCATATAGAACATGTTGAATGTCTTCTCACGGGTATTGACCGCATGCAAATCGCCGTAACCGACGGTGGTGAGTGTGACGATGGACCAGTACATAGAATAAGTGTAGCCTAACCAGACACTTCTCTCCTTGAAATCCTCAACTTGTGATCCTATCCATGTTTCTATAGGCCTTGGATAATGGTAGGCTATCCAGAATAAAATGCAACCCGCTATGTGTGTCCAAAATATCGTTACCTGAACCAAATTCATTTCACATACTTGCAAGTATATATTTTCAGTTGTTTTGCTATAATATTGGCCAAGTTCAAGGAACTTACACAAAGAAGTTTGATGACTCTGATCACAAAGTAGTTGAAATTTGTGTCTTTCTCTAGTCTGTAACAAGAACAGTGGTGTATTTGAATACAAATAAACTTTGGAATATAGTGGCCATATGTGATATATCATGTGCTAACTATGATTCAATTGTATAATATATAGAAAGTATATAGTACCTTTTAAAGAGCTCGGCTACACGACGGAGACGCCAGAGGCGGAGCAAATTAAGGAAGCCAAAAGCTTGGCCTCGTCCGGCATTTCCGGTAATGGATTTGTAAATGAATTGAATCGGTAACGTTGATGCTACGTCCATCACAAAAGACACGCTCTTCAAGTACCTGGTTTTCATTTTATTTATTTATTTATGGTTTTTTTCAAAAAAAATGTGATTCTAATTATTGGACCCTATATTTTATAGTTAATTTTACCGTTTGGCGATGAGCTTGTGGTCGTCGATGATGAGGTACGTAGATTTATCCAAGTAGGCGACGAAGAAAGTGAGGATGATATCAACGGCGAAGAAAAAGTCAACCACGAGATCAACGGTCAAGAAAGATCCTTCAGCAGCTTTCTCGAAAGCCAGCTCGAAGAGCGATGCCCACGCCGAATAGCCCACCAAAATCACCAAAAACAGTTGCCACAACCTGCCATTTTTTTACCCATTAACTACATTATTTTTGATTAATGTTAATTAGTATATGGTTTCTCATTTCAATCGGTTCATTTTTTTATATATTGAATCCATTTTATTATTTAATTTTTTCTGTGTAATTCTCTTTTGCATGCATCTATGTTACTGTACATTTAATTGGTTTTTCCTTTACATGATAGTTAAGAATAATAATAAGTAAACTGAGGTAACTATAGTTAAGAATAATAATAAGTAAACTGAGGTAACTACGCAATAATTTTATTTATTATATTTTCCATATTTATATAAAATTGAAAATATCTAATTATAAACAATCTATGTAAATATTTTCAAAGTAGGCCATAGTGATCGATGACATATGTCAACTAAATAGAGAGAAAAAATAGTAGGACGACCAATGATCTTTTACAAAAATTGAACCTGCAGAGTTTATACAAGATAATCATAAAATACAATTAAAAAGTAGTATAAATGTATTGATGCATAACAGTATTCTTCTTACTAGTTACATTGTTAATATAAGTACACATGAATAGTTAAACATAGTAATGTATATATAGTAAAACAAAAATAGCGAGATCATGTACTTTAAACGTAAAGCATGAAAATGTGAAAAGTGACGTATTATTATTATAGAGAGAAATAATATTACAATAGAAATACAATCAGGTACGCAATAAAAATATCGATGGACTCAACATGAGATTTAATTTTTCTCACGGAGAATAATACTAGCTAAAACAGAGTTACGGAATCTGTATAAGAAAAAAATAAAAAAAAACTCATTTTGTGTTTTTTCACAAAGAAAAATCAAATATTCGTTGTTAATTAGAGATATGGAAAGAAATAGACCTGTAACGACGATCGTAGGGAAGAACGATGAAAGCTTTGGAAGAAGGATTATCGTCTTCGATGACTGTCCCAAACGCAGGCAATAGACTGCTCGAAACGGACGTTATGTTCCTCACATCTTTACTCGACTTTCTTCTGAACAGTAACGATAACGGCGATCTCTCTTCCGACGTCCCTGTTGCCGTCGAAGACCTTCCTCGTCTTAACAACAACGGTAACGGCGATCTCGCCTCTGAAGTCGTCGTCGACATTCTTTTTTCCTTCCTCTTCTTCTCTCTCTCTTTCACGCTTGTTTTTGCCTCTGCCTCTCTCTTTCTTTCATTTCTATATAATATTGTTTCTAAAACATTTAAAATTTTCAGAAGGTGGTCACCGAGTTGTGTTGACTTTAATAATTTTATTTCTCCTAATAATTACTGGAAAATTATATTTTAATCGTTTGCTACTTCTAAAAAACGCTATAACATTACTATCTAACAAACCGACGTTTCGAAAGTTGACTGATCGCTATATTAGCGTGAGTAAAAGCCTAGAGAAAAAAGAAAGAGAGAGTGAGAGATGAAAAGAAAGAGCGTAGGTGAGACCGTGAGAGACAGTATATTGAGAGAAATGGTAAGTACCTGAGGGAGAAAGAGAAAACCGATGGGGTAAAAAGAGTAATATCACAATTGTTTAATCTAATTTTTGGATAATACTACATGCTAATTAGTTTCTTTGGTTATCATAGTTATGCATAATATACAACAGTTTTGCAGAAAGGATTCATCGGCTTTTGACCTCTTTTCACCTTTCTGTGTGAATTTAATGCGACAGCCGATGCAATGAGACAATCGAGATATATACAATACAACTAGAGAGGATAAGTTTATTTTTTCGTACGAAAATATTAATTTAATAATAAGCTAGTAGTATTTAAGTATATTGGGATTGAAAATATTGAGATTCTCAAAAGTCAAGACGTGATATATCTTCCTTTTATTAAATTGATGACACCTGACAGAATAGTAATGTTGAAAACAATACGAACAAAAATAAATACGTTGATAAAACAAGATATACTATTATAGTTTGTTTGTTTGTTTTTTTTTTGTTTTTTTTGCTAGAAGGGTTTATTATAATTTGTTTTTGATATATCTATAAATACCCTTTGAAGTGTTGGATGTGCATGTTTATGTGTTGTCGATGATGTTGTCATGTTTAATAAATCTAAGATATCTTTAGTGCATGTCGTGGTAATACGTAAAGTGTCGAAATTCACATGGAATTTTTACTAACAAATGAAGAAGAATATGCAGATAATCCTCTTACGCTAATGCAATCAAACGACTCAAATATCTGATTAATGAAGTCGGACATATAAATAAATGTGGCAAATGCCTTGAGACGAACGTGAAGATTATTTCTCCATGATGGGCCCAGATTTTAAGATGTCAGGCTAATTTTTGCAGAACTCAAAATGATTTAATCTGGGCCGGGTAACTGAAATAAAGCGGGCGTGGGCATTTTTCCGGGTCATCATGTGGAATGTGTTTTCCCTGCAAATGCAATTGGTTTGATTTAGCGATTCGAGCCGAATGGATTTGGCCGATAAATTGGGAGATTCTTAAGAGAAGACGATCGTATTGCACTTTGTAGTCGAAAACCCTAGTCCTCTGTTTTCACCATTATCACCCTTCTTCTTCTTCTTCTTCTTCTCCTTGGTCGATTCGCCGCTGCCTTGTGCTATCCGTATACATCATCCTATAGAGGTTTTTCATTTAGTTGCAGATTAGCTTACCAGAGTTCGTCCTGAATGCGTCGGTGATCGATTCTCCGCGTCGGTGATGATAGCGATCGGATCGGAGAAGATGGATAAGGAACGAGTCAGAAAACGGCCTCGTATGACCTGGGACGAGGCGCCAGCTGAACAAGATGTTCGTCTTTTTTTTTCTTCTATTTCTTTTAAATTAAATCTTTGGCATTTGGAAATTAGGTATAAGACGAAGCATTTCTGTTAAATTTTCCCCCTTTTTTGTTGGTATAGGCTAAAAGGGCTATGTATAGAGGAGATGGAAGCGATGGGAGGGTTTTGTCACCACCGTTAAGAGAGGATGATCGCGACGGCCATTATGTTTTCAGCTTGAGGGAGAATCTCACTCCTAGATGTGAGTTTTCTTCTTCTTCAGTGTTTTTGATGTTTGTGAGAACTAAGAGATTTACTGATTTTGCATCCAAATTACATGATCTTATATGTGCATTGTTTACTAATACTCGTTATTGGGAGTATTGCCTTTAGGATGATACTTTCCAGTTTCGTTTCATGGACAGTAAGAACCCTTCCTCAACTCTTGTGTTCTGTGTTGACAGATAAAATACTGAGCAAGATGGGTGAAGGTTAGCTGTCAAGTGGCATGGTGTGTTCGAGATAAAAAAAAAAACTGTTTATGTGAATCAAAACCGTGCCATTTCAGTGAAATTGCTGGTGTTGTAGGCACATTTGGTCGGGTTTTGGAATGTTGGGATCGTGAAACAAGAGAATATGTGGCAGTAAAGATAATCCGAAGCATTAAGAAATACCGGGATGCAGCAATGATCGAAATCGATGTACTTCAAAAACTTGTCAAGAGTGATAAAGGCCGCAAACGGTATATACTTCTCCTCTAGATATTAGCCGATGGCAAGAGTGACATTGTTTCCTCCAGATGTATATCATATCGTTGCTCAGTTTCTTCATCTCTGCTTTGTCCTTGCAGCTGTGTGCAGATAAAGGACTGGTTTGATTACCGGAATCATATTTGCATCGTAAGTCTTCCAAATTAAGCTTGGTTGATTTCTACCGTCGTTGAAATGCATCTCTAGTGTTTTATTGATTCTACGTTCAGTGCCCTGTGAGGTTTGTTATTGTTAGAAATGAGTAAATCATAGTCTCTCGGGCTACGTTTCTTTTGTTTGGTGCTCGAATAACAGAATTCCAGTTGCATGTATAGTGTTTATGTAGTTAATCCCATGTGGATTTTGTCGATGAAGTGTGGAACTAAACAGAACCTTTCGTTGAATGAATTCTAATGGTGTTACCAGGTGTTCGAGAAGCTTGGGCCAAGTTTGTTTGACTTTCTAAAGAGAAATAAATACTCCGCGTTTCCCCTGGCCCTTGTTCGGGATTTTGGATGCCAGCTTTTGGAATCTGTAGCATGTCTGTGAATTGTTCCTTTGGCTGTTATTTTATACAACTATCTTATCTTGCATGACATTCCTTTCTGTCCTTGTTTAGCCAGCTGTTGTTCCTACCTAATGCGTCTTTTCGTTTTTTCCCCCTCTACAGATATGCACGAGTTACAGTTAGTTCACACTGACCTCAAGCCTGAGAACATTCTTTTGGTGTCTTCTGAAAATGTAAAGCTTCCTGACAATAAGGTAAATAGAAGTGAATTAGGTCAAGTTTGGGTATAGCCTCTGATAAGAGCTAGTATATCTAAAAACTAACTTTATTTCAAGAGTTTGTAATTTTGACAGTTTGGTGTTTGATTTCAATAAACAGAGGAGTGCGTCAAGTGAGACATATTTCAGGTGCTTACCGAAGTCAAGCGCCATTAAACTGATTGATTTCGGCAGCACTGTTTGTGATAACCGGATTCATCACTCCATTGTCCAAACAAGGCATTACAGGTCCCCTGAGGTTATTTTAGGTAGGTAAATCAGTTATGTGCTCATCGATACATGATTGTGACTTCCCAACGAATGATGATAATTTTTTTCCTTTTAAGTAACCAGTGGCATATCATTGCAGGTCTAGGATGGAGTTACCAGTGTGACTTATGGAGTATAGGCTGTATACTATATGAACTATGCACGGTAAAGTCTCTCTCATTCTGTTGTATCACCTCTTTATCTCTTATTTTGAGTTGTTTTGCTTACAATTATTGTCCACATTTTGACACTGTACATTAGGGTGAGGCTCTCTTTCAGACGCATGATAACCTCGAACATCTAGCTATGATGGAGAGGGCATTGGGACCTTTGCCTGAACATATGACCCGAAAAGCCAGGTTACTTCTCTATTCTAACTTTTGGGTACACAAAACTTGAGAGAGAGAGATATAAATGCTCATCGCTTGTTGCATGTGTATGGTCATAATGTTTTTGCAGCCGGGGTGCTGAGAAATATTTCAGGAGAGGGTGTAGGCTGAATTGGCCTGAAGGAGCCAACTCTAGAGAGAGCATCAGGGCTGTAAAAAGACTTGATCGTCTCAAGGTTAAACGCCCATCGATTCCTCTCTGTGTCTTATGGTACATGTTTCGGTTGATATGCCATAATCTGACGTAGAAACTTTCTTACAATTTTTACAGGATATGGTATCAAAACATTTAGACAACACAAGATCTGGATTTGCAGATCTGTTGTATGGTTTACTGGAATATAATCCGTCGGAGCGTCTCACAGCAGAAGAAGCTCTTCGCCATCCTTTCTTTAAGAGCTCAAGTTAAGAAGAAGCAAAAACAGACGAGGCAAGTTGTGCCTAAATAGCAACGAGCACCGCTAAAATGTAGAATTTTACTTAGCATCAAGTTTTTGTTAGATTTCTCTCATTAGCACCGAACAAGAGTACTCTTATTCCAGTTTCGAGTTTGGCGGAGGATAACCTCTGTTGTAATTACATTGTGTTGTCGAGGCTTCAAAAAATCAAGACCACATTTTGATACTAATCCACATTATAAATTGCATATCACAAGCAATCATTCATTATATCTACGCAACTTAAATTTGCCCAAAGACGGCAATTCATTAAAATCTCGTGAAATATGTTCCAAAATTCATTGACCTGACAAAATTAGTTTTTAACCTGATAATTGCCAAAAGATGATGATGACATTTAAACAAGATTCAAGAGAATAAAGATATAGCAAAGGAAATCTGAGAAAAGTCTAAAATCGAAAGAGTTTGTCTATGCAAAATCCGTCCACGGTGTCATAGTCCTGAGTTGATGATCCCTTACTGGAGATCTTCAGTGAAATCAGCCACTCTGTCGCCCACCATATACCGATCATTGTATTCCACTCGGTGAATATAAATGAAGAGGTCGAGGGTGAGCTTGGCTACGAACCCTAAGATGATGATGGCTAATAACACCGGCCATATGAGCCTCTGCACGGCTAAGTTGACTGCACCAGAAAATCCAAGCCATGGGAACAGATAGTACGCCACCAAGTATGGGAAGCCGAGAGTGGTTGAAAGAGTGACTATGATCGAACATATGACATCTCGAAGAAGCCACGTAGAGGGAAGCCTGTTGATTCCGATAGTTCTAATTCTCTCGAGCTTCTCCCGCCACGCCACAGTTGCGAAACAGTTGATACGCGTAAACATAGTCTGTGAGAAAGAAGAGAGGGATATTACTTGTTTCACAAGAAAGCAAGTTTTTTTTTTTATTTTAGAATAAAAAACTCGAGATGAATTTCTTACTAGACAGGTCCAGATGTGAAGGACCACTAATCCGATCAACCAATCTAGGAGCAGTGAGTAAACCGGTGATTCGCTTAGTGGCACTTGTAATGGGATGATGATCATAAGGTCAATAAGGAGACCGAGCAATGTTGGTATGAGAGAGATCTGTTCATCGGATTTTGCAGGTTATACAAACATTTCCGCAGCATATTAATTAAAAGACAAAAAGTTTCACGCGTTAATCATTAAAGTTGGAAGAAAAGGACCTCAAGTTTTGAGTTTTCTTACCCAGATGGAGAACAGTAAAGCATTCCGTATCCACAACAGAACAAAGTTGAGAAGCAAATCGGTTCTTCCAATCATGATATGGTTAGTTACGAAGCAAGTTGTGATATAGATAGCTCGCAGAATATAGCATCCAATACAGAAACCATAAAGATCTAAAATGATAAGATTTGAAATGAGACACTTTAGCAGCCTAAAACGAGAACCGTCATTTTCATGAAACCCATAAGAAGAAAAGTTATGAAGCAAGATGATGAGAGATACAAACCGTCGTTTTTGAGTCCGAACGTTATGAAAGTGATAGAGTGGAAGAACACCCTTCCCAACAGAATAGGCAAAACCATGGAGATTGTGCTAATGAGAAACAGGCTCAAAGCAGCTAGAACTAACATCAGTCCGATCCTCGCTATAAGCCTGCAACTTCAACTTATCAGAATTGTAAAATTTATACATGAATAAGTGTTTATTAAAAGCTATCTATGTATTACCTATCGTCGTCGTCAATATCCTCTTCAAAAGTGGTATCACTCTGGGATCCATAGAAACAGACTACAGAGCCTTCGGCTATGGAAGACACTAGAAACCAATCATCACGGTGCTGCAACGGTCTCACATTCTGATCTGCATGGTTTTCGAGCAAGAACTCGCTCAACTTGAGCCAAGAACTGACCGTGATAATCCACTTGTGAACTATGGGTTCTGCAGAAGCTTTAATAAGCTCGGCAAACCACTCGATAGGTGCTAGTCTCGTTAAACATGTATAAGCAGCCATTGAGCGAAACATAATCCTTTCGTCATAGATCCTGCATCATATTCACGCGTTTTTATTAGTTTTAAAAAAATGTCGCAATAGCATGAAAGTAGAAATGATACAAGGTACTACAGAGTAGCTTACCAGAGTTGGAGGGGGAGAAACGAGGGGCTGATGTGAGAGATGGTCAGTATTGGTAAGTGAGCCACAATCACCATCATCGACCCGTGGAAAGCCAACGCAAATAGAATCTGGCCAATGCGTAGTTTAGTGATCTTGTAGTTGGGATCGGCAACATCTAGGAGAAACCAAAAGGGTCGTTTCCGAAGGATCTGTCATGAGGAAGAAGAAAAACGCGACTAATGAAAATATGGTCATTTACGGATGAAAATCAAAAAAAATAAAACTAGTACCCTCTGGATAAGCTCCATGGAATTGAAAGCCCACATCAAGCAAATTTGTCCGAGCATCCAATGTATGATCATGGCTAAAGGATATTCTGAAATCATCTCAAGCCTCTGGGATACTGGCGTTCCGAGTATAGGTAGTGTGCAAAAATCGAACCAGCAGCCAATTGCCAAAGGTAAAACACCAATTTTCAAACACAAGATGACACCATCCTTAACCACCGATAGATTCTTCCATACTTTTACTGAAGTTATCCATAAATACAGTGGGAGTGCCTCTGCTACGAAGAGAAATCCCATTGATAGTCCTCTGGCTATGGCTTGAATGGAGTCTCGACTCAGAGTAGCAAAACTTCCAAGATAAGCAAAGGAAAGTAAGAGCATAGTCAAATATCCAACAATGACTGGTTCTTGGCCAAGTGAGTATCCTGAAAGAAGCTGCGTAGATACTTGTAGGAGTGCGACGACAAGTTTCCCCATAAAAAATGGAAGAAGAACGAAGAAGAATGAGACATGAAAGCTGATGGCAAGAACCTGTAGAGTTAAACAAAAAACGGAAATTGTTAACATAGTAAAACATTTATAAATCCGGATGGTACCTAAGATATAAATCAGTATGGTTCACATGCAAACGAGAATTTGGGACTTACAGCAAATGCATTGTCATCAAGAAGGAAGAGAAAACTCCTGATTACTCCAAATTCATGAAGCTGTGCGTTTCGAAGACGAACCACTTCTTCACGAGGTACATCAACCATGATGGCGTCGAAGAATCGAAGGCGTATGAGATGATCATACCACCAATCACTCAGAATCCGCATGTATTTCCACAACACAAATGCAACTCGAGCAACAACTCCATGAACTGGGCCATTCTCTACGTGAGCCCCAAAGAGATCTTGAACAATAATCCTTAGCATCACAATCAATGTGATAAAACTGGCAATCAACCAGTCGTAAATGAAGCTGGCCAAGAGAGGAGCAAGTTTCTCGGGCACTCGAAAAACTCTCTTGTTTTCAATCGCAGTTTCTCGGCCCCAAGGATGCAAGGAATAGCAATAGGCGTTGAAGAGAAGCACAAAAACCCAAGCAACCACACGCAATGCTCTCAGCAACAGTCCTCTCAGAAACTCATGGCATGGAAGCCTCTCTGGTGCGTTCTCCGAATAAACAGGGACAAAGGAGTAGCTACGCCCACATACCTGCATCGTACGGAGATTTCTAAATCAAAACATGTGTATTGAGTCACGATTCTTCTAGGAACAAGCTATAAATCGAAATCTAAGAATGAGATTAACGTCGAAACCCTATTTCGTTGCAAAGGTAAACGAGGAAGTGACATTGAACACTGAACCCAGAGCAGGATCGAAGAGAAGTTAAGAAAGAGAAACCTCGCACTGCTTGTATCCGCGGCGGTTGAGCCAGAGAAGGAGACATTGCTGGTGAACATACTTGATGGAGCCTCTACACGCACACGGATACCTCAACGGGTTGTCTGATACCTCCGGTGATCGGCAAATCCGGCACAAATCCACTCCATCGTCGTCTTTGTCAGTTTCTTCAGCCGGAAGAGCTTGGTCGCCGTAACCACCGACTTGGTTCTCCGCCGGAAACACGTCCATATTCGGAATGTTTACTCGCTTCTCTCTCTCTCTCTCTCTCTGGTCTCTTCTTCTCCTTCACTTTGCTTTGAAATGCTAAAAGCTTAAAGAGGCAAATACATTTTCAATAAAACAGATTAAAAAGAGAGCGGATGCCGTTTCTACGATTCGTACTGTTTTTTGTTTGTTTTTGACAGCCTAGAGCCTTGAGAAATAGAAAGTCACTTTCTACTTTGCTTCTTTTTTACCATTTACGGATTTACCACAGTAGATAAAGCACACTTTACCGTTCGTTTTTTGGGACCCACACTAAATTGGACTATGTGTCGACCAATTGAAATCCGCCACACCCTCAACCATCCTTACGGGTCTTTTGACTTTTGGCGTTATTCAGTCGAGTTATTTGCATTTCTATATTAGTTAATACTTTTGATTCTGATTAAACTGGATTCAAATCCAAAACCTTTCGTTAAGCTTTTCCAACGAGAGTCAATTAGTAACTCAAATAGTGTCTTACAGATGCTGCATTTCATTGATTCTGTAACATCTGAAACTGCGTATATATATACATATAATATTCAAAAACTTATATTCTCTATTGATAACCATACGTTTTCATCGTTTTGTTACTCGAGGTCTTGAGTGAAATCGACCAATCTCTCTCCCACTTTGCATCGATTATCGAATTCAAGTTGGTGAAGATAAACGATGAGATCACGAGTGAGCTTGACTCTAAACCATATAGTTGGCTGCACCGGAACAGAGACTAGTTTTCAACGTGACTTGAAAATTCGTAGTCGGACAAAAAATAAGAAAAAAATAACACCAGTAAAAAATTATCTTGTCGTGCAAGTGAAGCACTTAGCACCCAAAAAACGTAAAACGCAACTATTTTTTGGAGCTAATTATAATTTTACGAACTCGAAACCAGTAGCAATAATACAAATCTAAGCAAAGATGCTTTTTGTGAACAAGAGGCCACAGATGAGAATCACAGCGTATAAGCTGAAATCCATAGAAACAGCGTTCATTATCTTCTTCATCATCATCATTATCTCCAGCGCGTTGCCCACTTGGTCCGCTATGCCTTGTCCGTTCATTACAGCTCCCGAGTTCTCTCGTCTTGAGGCTGAGGAAGAATCTCCATGATGGCTCAGCAGAACACGTCCAAGCACAATTGTGGCATCGGTCAAGAGAAGCAAGAATACAGGTCTGAGGTTTACTATGCTGCCTAGGGAAGAGAATCCCAGATGAGACAGTATGACAAGAAGTGCAATCACAAGAGCCGAGAACATCCGTGCGTATTCTGAAGCATCAATGGCGGCTCCAATTTGATTTGGAGTGATGGTGTTCACAAAAGTAACCAGAGGAGTAAATGTCTGAGAAGCACCCAAATCTACCACTGATGGGGTTTGAGCACCTGATGTTGTAGGAGACGTTCGTAGTGTTGTTGTGTCTCTAGAATCTGAAGCGGAGGCTTCTGCCAATGTTTCAGTATACTTCCGAGGCTGAAGCGATTCTGCTCTGCTTTGATGGATGATCTGATCCACGTTATCAAGCATCGCAGCATCAGATATGTTTTCCCGCTGACTTGTGAAAGCTGCAATGTCACAACCAGGATCATCAAAAAAACAATATGTTACTCCTTATTAATGATTATAACACATACTTCTCTATGAAACTAATGACATCCATCACGATTCTTGTTCAGAATATAACATGTTAAAGCACGCAAAACAGACATTTGTAAACAACTTTTTTCTTCCAAACTTTGTGGCACAAAGCAAATATTGAAAACACAATATATGAGCTTTTTAAAACCTTGACCGTGCTTGAACCCCACCAAGAAAAAAATTCACAGAATGGTTACGAAAACGTCAAGGAGCGAGATGACTTAAGCACAAGTAGAGAACAGAAAAATCAGGTACATAATTGATACTGACTTCATTAACATCTAACTTCAGCTTACGCCAAGTAGATTCTCCCTGAGAATATGGACTTAGCTGCTTCACTGCCCATTAACTACTTCAACCAGATGACACAATATACTACAAGATATACATTTTAGATACTATGCGTCTCCTCTTTTGTTTACAAACTAAGCTATCGACCCTAAACCCTATTCCAAACGTCCAACGGTCCAAGCCGGGTTCTACCACATCGTACTTATAAACATTAATTCCACTCTATAACTAGCTAAACGCATAATATATGATCAAAGGAGCCAATTTGATTACTCCCTACTACGCTTCTACCCCATAAAAGTAACCCGAATTCGATTGACACAATCTTTCAGGACGGCGCTCAAATCAATGCCATGCCTTAGCTTCTTTCATCACCCAAGACGCTCTCGGTGCAAAAAAATAACAAATTCGAAAAGCAAGTTGCAATTCAAATACACACACAAACAATAACGGAAATCGAACTTGGGTACGAACAATTCAATGATGATCATATTCCATAGAGAGAGAAAGAGCACCGGTTTCTCGATCAGTAGGTATCTGATCAGCAGGCGGAATCGTGTCCGGTGAGGATTCGTCAGAGCGGAGAAGAGATTGGGAAAGGGAAGTGGGATCAGAAGAAGGTGGAGGAGGAACGCCGTTGATCTGACCAGTGATAAAGGCCAAACGATCAGATCCTCTTTCTAGGATCTTCCGCCTCCTAGCTTCTCTGCTGTTGGACGCCATTCCCAGGGGAAGGTTGTTTGTCTTCGGGGCGAGGATAGTAACCAGTTCTCAACGAGGACACAGATTGAAACGCCGTGGGGATCAGCTCGGTCGTATAAAAACGCGACTTTGAAATCTTCCGTTCAAACGCCAAACGTCAATAATAAAGAGTTTGTCGCGTTTCCATTAATGGGCTTAGCGGGCCAATTTAAGTGTGCGCCCAATTGGAAGAAACTCATATATATATACCCAAACAAATGTGAAAAAGTATCCTAAACAAGAGAGCGTTGCCTCCACGCGACCACTACGAGTTTCCTCTTCCTTTTAAAAATTCTGTCGCCCACTGATTTGAGAGAGAGAGAGAGAGAGAGAGATGCAATCGCTGCAGGAGAAGGCGTCGGTATGGAGCGGCGTGGATCGGGCGGACGCATTCGCCATCGACGACTCCAATCTGTTCGAGAAGCTCGGTCTTCAGAGCTTCATCAACCTATCCACCAATTTCTACACCAGGTTTTTAATTCCCACATAACCCTCAATTCCTAAGCTCGATCATTTTTCGTTTAATCCGGATTGTGTGATATAGTTTGAAACTGTGAGCTCTTTATAGTATTAATTAAGGAGTCAAAGTCCAGCGTCTGCTTGTTCGAATGAGATAAATCTGGGCACTTTTTCCTGATTCTTGCTTGGAAATGCAGATAGCTGTTATATATGTGTCCTGATTTTGGAGGTTTACTGTGTCTGCTTTGAAAAGTCTTAAACTTTCTTCCATAGATATCTTTTTTTTAGAGTTTTGGTGATATTTTCTACTTATGGAACTGTGTTTCTTAAGGGAACTCTTGTTAATTCTGTTATATGAAATGGAGAGTAGGGTGTATGATGACGAAGAAGAATGGTTTCGGTCCATCTTTTCTGATTCGAAGAAAGAAGATGCCATCCAGAATCAGTATGAGTTCTTCGTTCAGCGTATGGGAGGCCCTCCTTTGTATTCTCAAAGGAAAGGTTAGCTTTTTCTTTTTACTTTTTAATTCTTCTCCTTTAGTATGTGTGTTTAACAGCAATCTGTGAATTCCTTCATTTGCTGTTCGTGTGATTGGTGTTTTATATGCTTGGTCACTTGTAATTCTATGATTGTATAGCCATAGACATTATATTGCATATTTTGCACTACTGTGAGTTGGGTTTGACTAAATATGACTTGGGTATCTGCCAGAATCTTGCTTACTTTGTGGCTTTTGATCTTTCTGTGTAGGTCATCCTGCTTTGATCGGACGTCACCGTCCATTTCCGGTGACTCATGAAGCTGCAGAGAGATGGCTGCAGCACATGCAAAACGCTCTGGACGATTCACTTGACATTGACCACGACTCCAAAATCAAAATGATGAATTTCTTCAGGTAACACACACCATCTTCTTTATCCAAATCGAAACATAGTAAGTCAAATGGATCAAAGTTTTATAAACCTTCGAATTCTGCAGTTACTAGCGAGCGATTGTATTTAGCTTTTTGCTGCTGGTTTTGGTATGTTTCAGGCACACCGCCTTCTTCCTTGTGGCTGGAAACGAGCTGAAGAATCAGAATCAGAACCAGAACAACCAAGTTGCGTGTAAACACGCTGCCAATAAACCAGCAGAAGAATAATCAACAAGTGATTCTTGTTTTATTTGACTTTCAAAGTAAAACCAGCAGAAGAATAATTTAACAACAGATTCTTGTACTACACAAATTGTAAGAAAATTGGTCTTTCCTAGCAAAGCTATACAAGAGAAATAGATCTGGTATTGGCTCTCATTGGTCATTGCAATATCATTCCTTCTTTAGATTCAAATGTGTTGCATTACATTTTCATATTAAACCACAGATTATCTTACACCATAACTCAGACAAATACGACTCATGTTACAAATACGATCGTCAGATGTTACATCAGTTTTCTCTTTTAGAAGGCATATGAATAGAAAAGTCTCATGTTTTAAGAGACCCAAAACAATTACGACTCTCCAAGGCATAAAGATCGATTTGATATAAAACTTTAAGATTCTGAAAGTGTGGTATAGTACACTTTGCTTATGTCGAAGATTGTGGAACAACTAGAACAGTATGACACGACTGTTGAAGGCTAACGAAAATTTCACATTTTTTTTTAACAAATGGGGTGCTCTGTTGAGGCGGGGACATAAAAGGGCGCCCAACGGCACACAAGTTTTTTAAAAACCCAAAATTTAGAATACGAAAAACTTTATGGTTCAAATTGAAATAGGAGGCTAAAAACAAAAATTGAATTTTTCAGGAAGAATATAATAACAACACAAAAGAGCTCTCTCTCTCTCTCTCTATAGAAGGGAGGAAATCAAAATTCAAACGCTACTGATTCTATTTCTACATCGGCGTGCATCTCGGCGCTCCTCACTCCTTCCTTCGGCGCTGAAATCGCCGACTAGGGTTTTTTTTGTTTTCAGATCTCCGGCGGTTATTCTTCTTCCTCCGCCCATGGACTCAGATTCCTCTAGGTCGCGGATTGATCAGGTCCGTTTTTCTTATTTTCTTTAATTAATTTGTCTCCACAAACCTACAGACGCATGTCGAATTTGTAGTTCTTCTTCCTCTTCTTCTCCTTTTTATTCTGTGTGAATTCGCACTTGCTGCAACATCTTAAAGTTTCTCAAGACTTGGAGAACTTGTGTTTGAAATCTGACATATATCGATGCAAATGGATGAACTTTGTAAAGTCTTCGATTCGTTGGATTGTTCGAAAAGACCCATAACTTGAACTGAGCCACATTTTGGCTGAATCCCATAATTTGAATTTTCCACTCGGATAGTGAAAGACTCAAATACATAGAACAAGTCGACATTGCAGGCGGATTTTTGTTGCTGTTTCCATCAACAAAGTTTTTACTTTTGTTAAGGATTTTCCGTGAGTTAGGTTAAAAACTTTTTCTTTCAGTCAAATTATTAACAGTGAAATTAGCTGTGATGGATGAGAAGTAGGCGAAAAGAGGGAATTTTAGTGTTTATCGAAGCTTAAGTTTGTTTCTTTTGACTAAGTTTGCTAATGTTGCTTATCACTGTACTACCCAGTTCTATGTTTCGAAGAAGAGGAAACACCTGTCACCAAATTTGAAGTCTGGGAGAAATGAGAAAAACGTGAAGGTGACAGGAGAAAGGTCTCCTGGAGATAAATGTACTTTGGACAATTACTTGAAAGCCTCTCTGGATGACAAGAACACTGCCAATAGTGGGTTGCAGGCAAGGCAGGAAGCCTTTACAAAAAGATTGGCTTTGGAGGTTTCTGGCCCTTCTGCTACTGAAAGTATACACCCACGCCTGCCTAAACCTCCAAGTGCTGAAACTTCTAAAGGATTTGAAGGGTGTTCAAACCAGAGCGGATCTCAAGTTTTGCGTAAAGAAGGTGTTGCTACTGCTGAAACTCATGCAGCAGATGATTTGCTCTGTGCTAACCAGAAAGATAGTTCAGAACTAAGAGACTTTGCCACTGGTTTCTTGTCCTTGTATTGTAGGTAATGTGCTTTGATTGTGTTGATTTTTCCTTCTTTCCATTATCATATAGGAGCTAGTCGGTGAATATCCCATCTTTTTTTAATGCCCAGTAGTCTGTTGTTCTGAAACTTAGAGGAATTTGTAAATTGTGCTTGTGTGCTTTATGTAGGCAAGTGCGGTCTGTCGTTGGCTCACCTCCACATCAGAAAGCAAACGAACTGAAGCGTAGAAGCAGTTCATCATTACTTGCACAAGATATACAAATTTCTCACAAGAGGCGTTGTGATTTCGAAGATGTACCATCACTAGATGAATTTGCATATCCTCTCAGGAGTAAGCCTGAATCACTCGCTAGCACTGCTGATGAAAGAGCCAAATATATCCCAGACCCTACAAAGAAGGTATAACTGGAATCAAAATCATACAATAGTTATGTTTTCCCTGCTAAACTGATTCAGTTTAAACTTATTTTGTCCGTGTTGAAATGTATTCACAGATTCCAAGCAATGAATCTGTTGAAAAAATTCCATTGGGCTTGAGGAAATGTACTAAGGCACCAGAATTATCAGCTCATCTAACTGAGTGCCACACGCCTGGACCAGCTGTTAAATCATGTCCTGTTGGAACCCCTAAGTCAGGCAGTGGTAGCTCAATGTTCTCACCTGGAGAGTCTTTCTGGAATGAAGCTATTCAAGTTGCTGATGGTTTGTTAAATCCAACTGAGAAGTCTGATTCAGTAAAGAATAAAGATGGAGGTCAACATGTAACTATTCTTTCATGCAGCGATAAAACAGATAATTGCAGTGACAAGTTAATGAGAAGTTTAGATTTAGATGAAAGCAGAGTAAAGGATAAAGATGCCATTGGTTATTCAAAAGTCGCGGAGAAACATGGGAGGGGTTTTGATAAAGAAGTATCTCCATTCCCTGTCAAGAATCTGGAACTTTTGTTTCAAGATAAAAAAACAAATGGAGGTACCGGAGAGCAATGTGCTTCATTTGATCAAAATAACATTACTGGAGGAAGCAATAGGATCTCTGAATCTGCCTTTGTTGATAATAAAGGATCTGAAACTCTTGATATCGCCAATAATGCTCTGGCAAACAAAAATTTGATAGGCAGGATGTATCAAGAACCTGAAGGAAAGAAAGATTTTGTGTGCGAAGACAATGATAGTGTAAGATCTGTTTCTATGATAAGCAGCATGAGGAAGCCAACTGATTCTAGTGAATCTGAAGAAAGTCATACTCCTTTAAGCTCTCATCATAATAAAGATGGTTTAAATCTTAGCACCTGGCTTCCCTCAGAAGTTTGCAGCGTATACAATAAGAAAGGAATATCTAAACTCTATCCATGGCAGGTACATATTAAAGAGTGATTTTATTCCACATCTATTCTGTCTTTTATGCCTGTTTGTGTGTATGCTATTGCTTCCGACGTCCTTTTTGTTAGCTGAATACAAATTGTTATAATTTTTTCTAGGTCGAGTGCCTTCAGGTAGATGGTGTTTTGCAGAAGAGGAATCTGGTATATTGTGCTTCTACAAGGTATCTTCATGGTTGGCGATGAATCTACCTTTTTAAAGTTTGCTTCTTTTCATACATTTTCTTCGGATCATTATAGCGGTATTATTAATCTCACTAGAAGGCTTCCATCTGATAAGAATTTTAAGCTAATTTCGAAACCATATTGTTCGTGCAGTGCTGGTAAAAGTTTTGTCGCAGAAGTCTTGATGCTGCGCCGGGTCTTAACAACTGGGAAAATGGCATTGCTTGTGCTACCATATGTATCCATTTGCGCTGAGAAGGTTTCTTTTGTTATTCTCTCTAAGCATCCTACACAGTTTAGAATATTTCATTACCTTCTGTCAGTTTACTCGTATAATAATTGGGTGCAGGCGGAACACCTTGAGGTCCTTCTTGAACCACTTGGTAAGCATGTTCGTAGTTACTATGGAAATCAGGGTGGTGGAACACTTCCTAAAGGCACTGCTGTGGCTGTCTGCACGATTGAGAAGGCAAACTCTTTGATAAATCGCTTGCTTGAAGAGGGTCGCTTGTCTGAACTTGGGATCATTGTTATAGATGAGCTACACATGGTATGGTTTTCACATATCTCGTCTGTATGGATCTCGAATAAGCTTATAACTGTCTGACACTGTCTTTGTTTAAGTACTCCATCTTCGCATATTTAATAATGAATGCATTAAAAGGAACCTATTGCTCATGATTTACACAGGTGGGTGACCAACATAGGGGTTATCTTTTGGAACTTATGCTGACAAAACTTCGCTATGCTGCCGGTGAAGGCAGTTCAGAGTGTAGTAGTGGTGAAAGTTCAGGGAATAGCAGTGGCAAGAATGATCCTGCTCATGGCCTACAAATTGTGGGTATGAGTGCTACAATGCCGAATGTTGGAGCAGTTGCTGACTGGCTTCAAGTAAGAAACAGAATCACTATTTGAGATATATGTTTCACTTAGTTGCATAACACTTCTCTCTAGAAATATTGGTCATAGATAAATGTGCAGGCCTGCATGTCCGTGGGAATGATACGAATATGGTAGTTATGAAATTGCACAGAAATACTTTGATTGTTAGTAAACGTTACGTTTTCGATAAAATGAAGACCTGTATTTCTCCAGATTTCTAAAGTTGGTGATTATAGTTTTTCTGTAGATTTCACCTGTATTAAAACTCTGTAAATTTATTGTGGCCATGGTTTTACATGTTGAAAGGCAGCTTTATATCAGACGGAGTTTCGACCAGTTCCGCTAGAGGAGTATATTAAAGTTGGTAACACCATCTATAATAAAAACATGGAAGTTGTGAGGACTATACCAAAAGCTGCTGATATGGGAGGAAAAGACCCAGACCATATCATTGAGCTTTGTAACGAGGTAATGGCTTTTGCAAGCTAAGGTCCTAATTAAGTCCTTGCACTTTTTTTTCTGTTTCTGATTAAACATGTACTCAAATTTGGTTCAAGAAGGAAAACTCAGATGTAATATCACAATCCAGGTTGTTCAAGAAGGCAATTCAGTGCTGATATTTTGCTCGAGTCGAAAAGGATGTGAATCAACTGCTAGGCATATTTCAAAGCTCATTAAAAAAGTGCCCATAGACGTTGATGGTGAAAATAGTGAGTTTATGGATATCAGATCTGCTATTGATGCTCTGCGAAGGTCTCCATCTGGAGTAGATCCTGTACTAGAAGAAACTCTTCCCTCAGGGGTTGCCTACCATCATGCTGGTCTTACAGTATGTATACACAGTCCATTCACCATATATGTTTTCTTGACCTGGCTACTTACATGTGGGATGGTGAATTCTACAAAAAGTGAATACCTCCATTTATTAGCAGAAAATGAACAAATAAGTTTATTTGTATTACAGGTCGAAGAAAGAGAGATTGTTGAGACCTGTTACCGTAAGGGTCTTGTACGTGTCTTAACGGCTACATCCACTCTCGCGGCGGGGGTTAACCTGCCTGCAAGGAGAGTCATTTTTCGGCAACCAATGATTGGCCGTGATTTTCTTGATGGTACAAGGTACAAGCAAATGGCTGGTCGAGCTGGGCGGACTGGGATTGATACAAAAGGAGAAAGTGTATGCCTTTAATTTCTTCAGAAATAATGATGTTATAATTTCTGTTTCAGTTCATCATGGTGAAATTCCCAGAATTTTTTGTTCTTGATTGGAGTAGTCAGTAGTCGAGGCGTTTGATATTTGTTCTAAATTTTTCCAGGTGTTGATTTGCAAACCAGGAGAACTCAAGCGAATAAAGGCACTTCTAAATGAAAGCTGCCCACCTTTGCAGTCTTGTTTATCTGAGGACAAGAATGGAATGACTCATGCAATATTAGAAGTTGTGGCAGGTGGAATTGTACAGACTGCCAAAGATATACATCGCTATGTTAGGTGTACTCTTCTGAATTCTACAAAGCCCTTTCAAGATGTGGTCAAATCAGCTCAGGATTCTCTTCGGTGGCTGTGCCACAGAAAATTTCTTGAGTGGAATGAAGAGACGAAGTTATACACTACAACACCCCTTGGACGTGGATCTTTTGGCAGCTCACTCTGCCCAGAGGAGTCACTTGTAATTTAATCTAACTTTCTATAATTGAAAATGCATTTTATTTAGTGCTAAGTAAGCATGCTTGATGTGTATGTGTTTGTTGTTGCCGCAGATAGTGCTGGATGATCTTTTAAGAGCACGTGAAGGACTAGTTATGGCTTCTGATTTGCATTTGGTCTATTTAGTCACTCCAATTAATGTTGGTGTTGAACCGAACTGGGAATTGTATTATGAACGGTTTATGGAACTGTCTCCGTTAGAACAGGTAATACTACTATCTGGTAATATGTATTGATAAACAAGAAGTATGTTAGATATCTTCTTCCTGTCATCCTAGTTTAATGTCATTCTTCTTATTAAACTTCTAGTTGCACAATAGTTAGGAATCCTCTTTCTCCTTTACCTTATGTAGTGGAAAGCTGAATTTCAACCTTCAAGTGTTGTGCAGTACTTTTTGAATAGAAGTTTGCACTAGGTCTCGTTATTTGGGCATGTAATTCCAGAAAGTCTTTGTACGCTGATGCTATTACTCTTGATCTTACAATTTCAGTCTGTTGGCAATAGAGTTGGAGTGGTCGAACCGTTTCTGATGCGCATGGCCCATGGTGCAACAGTGCGCACTCTTAACAAACCACAAGATGCAAAAAAAAGTTTGCGTGGAGAATATGACAATCGGCATGGTTCAACGAGCACTAAGATGCTTTCAGATGAACAGATGCTTCGAGTGTGCAAACGATTTTTTGTTGCTCTCATCTTGTCAAAATTAGTGCAGGTGCCTCTCTTACTGCTTCTTTGTTTCTTGTATTTTTTATCATTGGTAAAGCTTCTAATTTTAGTTCATATGATCTTAACCCGAACCAGCTTGCATGATCACGTACACTTCATGATGTTCTCTTAAACTGTTTATCTAACTTAGCTGCGCTGCTTATTTTGGCTCTTGCAGATTTTGGTTTGTATTTCAAAAAATTTGGTGAGGATCGACTCTAGCATATAACTTTTTTTTTTTAACTATGGAATGCAGGAAGCTTCTGTGACTGACGTTTGTGAAGCCTTTAAAGTGGCCAGAGGAATGGTTCAAGCGCTACAAGAGAACGCTGGAAGGTTTTCTTCCATGGTTTCGGTGTTCTGTGAGAGGCTTGGATGGCATGATCTGGAAGGCTTAGTTGCCAAATTCCAGAACCGTGTTTCATTTGGTGTTAGGGCTGAAATTGTTGAACTTACTAGCATTCCATATATAAAGGTACTTGCAATTTCCAGGAACTTATAGCTAGGATATGAGGAGTGTTGTTGACAAAGATGGTTTTTGGCATTGAATAACTAGGGTTCAAGAGCTAGAGCGTTGTACAAAGCTGGCTTGCGCACATCTCAGGCGATAGCTGAAGCATCCATCCCTGAAATTGTCAAAGCTCTCTTTGAATCTTCAGCGTGGGCTGCAGAAGGTACTTCGGTTTTCTTTGACAGTTCACATTGATGTTTGTGTTGCTTATATAAGGAATGCGTTGAATGCTTGTTGGAAAAAAATACTGTGTCCTCTTTCATCTTATGTGTTCACACGTTGATATGGTGTACAAGGTACAGGACAAAGAAGGATACACTTGGGATTAGCCAAGAAAATCAAGAATGGAGCGCGCAAAATTGTTCTTGAGAAAGCAGAAGAGGCTAGAGCTGCTGCATTCTCTGCTTTTAAGTCACTTGGTTTGGATGTTCACGAGCTTTCGAATCCCTTGCAATTGGTTCCTGCTAGGAGTCCCAATGGACAAGACGCTATTGAAGGAGACATTTCTGGAGGCTCTGTTGGTCCCAATAGATTTACGGAGGGGCACATGGAATGTGAAAACTTTGGTGAGGATAATCGCAGAGAGAAGCGAAGGGAGGTATCAGGTGCTGTCTTAGGGGTTTCATCAGAAGTTAACTTGACTAGTCGACCTCTTCCTGATATTCAACCCATAGGAACTACAGTCGGCACGGATGGGCCTAATGCTGCTAGTATTCTTTCCAATGAAGACAATGTTGAACAGCATTTGACAGAAAATGCCCATATTCCTCCTAGCAATAAGGATAATGCAGGTGAAAAGGGTCCAATAACTGCAGGAAATATTAGTGGCGGATTTGATTCTTTCCTGGAACTCTGGGAATCTGCAGGAGAATTTTTCTTTGATATCCACTATAATAAACTACAAGATTTGAATTCCCGCATCTCTTATGAGATACATGGAATTGCGATCTGCTGGAATAACTCTCCTGTATACTACGTCAATCTTAACAAGGATCTTCCAAACCTGGAATGTGCAGAAAAAGCAAAGCTTTCCAAGGATGCAGTTGGCAAGAAAGAGGTTTTGGGTACCCACAACACGTTTGACGTTATAAAATCTAGGTGGAACAGAATCAGCAAAATAATGGCAAATGAAAGTACTAGAAAGTTCACGTGGAATTTGAAAGTCCAGATTCAGGTGCTCAAAAGTCCTGCCATTTCAATCCAAAGATGTGCTCGCCTGAATCTTCCAGAAGGGAACAGTGATCTTGAGTTGGTGGATGGATCTTGGTTAGTGATGCCTCCTCTTCGCATAAGCCACACCATCGACATGAGCATCCTGACGTGGATTCTTTGGCCAGATGAGGAAAGACATTCAAATCCAAACATAGATAAGGTAATTCCAGATTGACAATTAGCGGAATCAATTAATGTATATCAGTATCAATATTTTTTTGTCTTTCATCACACACAGATTTAGCTCATATGACCCTCCTCCTCATATTTTTTTTATCCAAAGTTTCTAAGACTGATGCTGTGATGTTAAAGGAAGTAAAGAAAAGACTGTCCCCAGAGGCAGCTGAAGCAGCTAATCGCAGTGGCCGGTGGAGGAATCAGATCCGAAGGGTTGCCCACAATGGTTGCTGCAGACGGGTTGCTCAAACACGAGCCCTTTGTTCTGCTCTTTGGAAGATCCTTGTTTCCGAAGAACTTCTTGAAGCACTGACAACCACTGAAATGCCGCTGGTATATCTCCTCTTATTTGCTTTATTGTTACAGCGGTTTAGCTAAATTACACCAACATCTAGCTTATGACATCCCCAAAGTTAAATATTTATGTGAAATTATTTGTTCAAACAGCCATCTGTGGTTGGTTTTCGTTCTCAGAAATTTCACGTTGTGATGCTCAGTGTTTGGTAGCCTATAGTGCCTTGACTTATATTCTATATGTGGTAGAGCTACATAATGCCCAGGGAGGCAGTCATCCCAGTGTTGATGTGTTCTCCGTCAGATATTGAATTCATAGACTTTTATATAAACTATATTCTCTACAGTCGATTCTTAGAAATTTATTACTCTGCTAAGTTATATGCATTCATTCTGCGTTTCAGGTTAATGTCCTTGCAGACATGGAGCTTTGGGGTATAGGCGTCGATATAGAAGGATGCTTTAAGGCACGCAATATACTGCGGGATAAACTGCGGTCCCTTGAGAAGAAGGCATTTGAATTGGCTGGCATGACATTTTCATTGCACAACCCAGCCGATATTGCAAATGTGCTGTTTGGCCAGTTGCAGTTGCCCATACCAGAAAACCAAAATAATGGGAAACTTCATCCAAGTACTGATAAGCATTGTTTGGATCTTTTAAGGTATTGCAAAAGGCTAATTGGTTTTCCTTACACTACGTTATATTTTTTCATCATGAAGGATACCAGTTCTTTTGAGATCTATTCGACAGAGCAAGTCTGTGGTTATGATATCAAGAGATTTTCTCCCAGCTACTGTGTTTCTATTTTCGTCTGACCGTACTTTGGAATATGACTTTACCCCAGGAATGAGCATCCTGTTGTCCCAATTATCAAAGAGCACCGCACTTTGGCAAAGCTCTTAAATTGTACACTTGGATCAATATGTTCGCTTGCTAAACTACGCTTGAGCACGCAAAGGTACACTTTGCATGGCCACTGGCTTCAAACATCAACAGCAACGGGGCGGCTTTCCATAGAGGAGCCTAATCTCCAAGTATGACTTCTGTTATATTTCCTTCTTCATTCTATCGTGTATCTGAAAATCAATGACCATGTTACTTTTTTGCAGTCTGTTGAGCATGAAGTAGAGTTCATACTGGATAAAAATGGAAACGAAGTAAATTCAGATGCTGATCGTTACAAAATCAATGCACGTGACTTCTTTGTTCCTACTCAGGTAAATATCTCTGTAATTTCTAGAAGTATTATGTCTTTAGTCGCTAAGCCAACAAGACAAAGATATTTCCCGAAAATTGTGCAACTGAAAGCATTTATTTCTTCCAAAGCATTTATTTCCGAGAGGTCCATAGTGGTTCTTCTATTGGTATAGGGGATTTAACATATGAATTGTGATGGTGTTGGAAGCGTATAGTTGCTACTTCAAGAGTGGTCTACTGTATTTGGTTAATGTGGTTCTTATAAACATCTTATGAATAAGCTCTTTCGGTGTGGAGGATTGAAGATAACAACAAAATTCCTGCACAATACTATGTAGGCTTTATAGGCAAAACCGCAAAAGTGTTCAGTATCTAACACCATCTTTGATGCTATGTATTTTCAATCATTTTAGCCATAATCTCGATTTAATTTCCTGAAGATGGATTATAATATCGATTTTTTTCAACACAGGAAAATTGGTTACTCTTGACGGCAGATTATTCACAGATAGAGTTGCGACTCATGGCACATTTTTCTAGAGATACGTCGTTGATTACAAAACTTAGTCAGCCAGAAGGTGATGTCTTTACGATGATAGCTGCAAAATGGACTGGAAAGGCTGAGGAATCTGTTAGTCCACATGATAGAGATCAGACCAAAAGATTGATCTATGGAATTCTTTATGGGATGGGTGCAAACAGGCTTGCAGAACAGCTCGAGTGCAGCTCTGATGAAGCCAAGGAGAAAATAAGAAGCTTTAAAAGTTCTTTCCCTGCAGTCAGCTCTTGGCTTAACGAAACGGTTTCATTTTGCCAGGAAAAAGGGTGAGGATCTTACACTATTTATCAATGCTTTTAACTCTTATAACAGCGTCTGTGTTTTTAGTCCTTTGCTTTGCTTTAGAGTCTTGAATGTTTTGATCGAGTGCATGTTCAGCTTCGCTGAGTCTGTTTCCCATCTATATTTCATTTGAATACAGTCCCATGTGGTCCTTTAAATTATAATCTTGCTCATTTGGTATGTGGTCAATTAGGGAGCTACATTTTTCATTATTTCTTGCTGAAGACAGAATTTTCAACATTTTGATATGCAGATACATTCAGACTCTTAAGGGAAGAAGGCGGTTCTTGTCGAAAATTAAATTTGGGAATGCCAAAGAGAAATCAAAGGCTCAAAGGCAAGCTGTAAATTCCATGTGCCAGGTCCGACCTTGTTTCTTCTTTTCCTTTTCCCTGACACTTAATGTTATGCTGTGAGGTTTAATCAGACACTATACCAGATCTATTTCTTTAGAATGTAGTGTTGTTTAGAAAGAACATATAATTATACCTGGTTGTTGTTTTATTCAGGGATCTGCTGCTGATATAATCAAGATCGCGATGATAAACATATACTCTGCAATTTCTGAGGGTGTAGATACTGCAGCATCTAGTTCTTCAGCTGAAACTAAGTTTCACCTGTTGAAGGGACGATGCCGAATTCTTCTACAGGTGAGAGTTGTCCACGCTTTCTTTCTCTTCTGTTTGTGTTTGGTTCTTTCCATATTTTCAATTTTATATATTCCTTCTGCAAGTGAAAATTATAGCTCATCAACGTGGGACATTATTATGCAGATACATGATGAACTTGTGCTGGAAGTTGATCCTTCTTACGCAAAGGAAGCAGCAGTGCTGCTACAAACCAGCATGGAAAATGCGGTTTCACTTCTCGGTATGTTCATCATATAACATGCTCTTTTTCTATGGGATGTATATATATAATAAATGTTAACTTTCTTGGTTATGTTCTGCATTTTCAGTCCCTCTGCATGTGAAACTGAAGGTTGGGAAAACATGGGGTTCTTTAGAGCCGTTTCAGGCTACTTAAGACATCCTCATAATCTCAATGTCTTTAAATCTCAATTTAAGAGACTCGGACAGCTTGCGCAACTCGCTCGTACTTGTATTTGATGCGTCAAAATGTTGCCACATCCACGGGTTGACTTAGCGGCATGCTCCTGTTTCATCTTCATGAAGTGATGAAGATAAATGATTTCAGAGGTTTATTTCTGACATCCGTTGCCTGAAAGATGAGCGGTGGAGATGGAAAGGAAAGGAGCATTCCATGAGGGACTCTTCTTATCAGCTTCAAAGAGACTCTGTAAAGTTCCAACTTCCAACCAAAAAGGAGGTGACTTCAACAGTTATTATAGGTTTACTTAGACAGTGACTTTTATTAACATGACCAAAAGATTAGGCAAGGTAATTACTCTTTTTGACTGTAAATACACTGTCAACTTCATTGTATATGTACTCATGGTTTCAAAAGAGAATTTTGTACTCTGTTCTACATATTCGGATTTGAATTTTGGGGAAAGTAGTTATTGATGGGCGACGATTCTAGAGTAAGGTCTCTCCAGAATTCTAAACTTAATTGTTATGTTGATATAATTGAAAAAAAAAAGAGTAAAAACCAATATTAGGTGACTTCATATTTTCAACGGGCACTAAACTCATCCCGTGAGCGACCACGAGTATTTTATATATACTTTTCAGAGTTGAAATTGATATCACTGAAATTCTGTAGTGGGGCCAATTGTCAAAAAGCTCCACACAAATTTGGAATCCATAATTTCTCCAATAATGAATTTTCTGATAAATGGACCAATAGATAAAGTATACCTTGGAGTATGTATGTATGTATGTATTTTCTGACAAAAAAAAAATGTATAATTTTGTATTATTGAGAACAGGAAGTGGTTGCTCACGAGCGGCGATGCAAACCAGAGTGGTTTGCTCGGCTGTCTAATGTGTTGATTAAAAACTAAGCTTCAGAAGCTGACAATGCTCTATACGACAAAACCTTAATACTTCTACTATTCTGCCAAAACCTCACCTGCTTCTTCCTCCTTCTCCTCTCTGTGGTAAAGTGAAGAACTTCACAACATCCCATTGTTTGATTCCCAAAAAAGCTGAGTCTTTTTCATGTTGCTCTCTCCTACTGCCTCGCCGGCTCCGGTGGATTCTCCGCCTGCCACGTCATCACCTCCAGCTCCTCATTTTTCTCCTCTTCCCCCGCCACTTAAATCTTCTCCGCCGCCTCTTTTAGCTCCCACCGTTTCCCCACCGCCGCCTCCTCCGGTGGAATCTCCACCGCCTCCTCCCGCCTCATCCCCTTCCGGTTCACCGCCATTGCCTTTCCTTCCCGCCAAACCGTCTCCGCCGCCTTCTTCACTTCCCTCTGAGACACTGCCGCCGCCGGAGAAAACGGTTTCTCCGCCACCTCCTTCACTTCCCTCTGAGACAGTACCGCCTGGAAAAACGATATCTCCGCCACCTTCTTCACTTCCCTCCGATCCACTCCCGCCGGTGAATATGGCTTCACCTCCACCGCCGTCTCCTCCTCGCCGCCGTGGCCCAAAGCTTTCGCTTCCTCCTCCCATAATTTCCTCTCCACCAAAGACTTCTCCAACTCCAACCACTCCGTCTCTCCCGGAAACTTCTCCTCCACCTAAACCACCGCTCTCGACGTCGCCATTTCCCTCTTCATCCAACTCTCCGCCGAAGAACTCGCCGGCAGCAATCCTTCCTTTCTTTGGGCCTGTGAGCCCACTACCGGATATGCCCGATGGGACAGTAGCGCCACCTATTGGGCCCGTTATAGAGCCCAAAACGAGTCCGGGCGGATCAATCTCCCCGGGAACGCCACAGCCACTTGTACCGAAGAGCCTGCCTGAGACGACGTCGTATCACCGTTCTTCCGCCGGATTCTTATTCGGCGGTGTGATCGTTGGGGCTCTTCTGCTTGTTCTGCTAGGTCTTCTCTTTGTCTTTTACAGAGCTACCAGAAATAGAAATAACAGCTCTCGTCATCACCAATCAAAAGCTCCATCAAAAGGTATTAATTCCAAATCTTTTTTGCTACAATATATTTCATAAGTCTAGTATCTTAAACCATGATGAGCATATACACAAAGGTTGAACCTTTTTGTTTCAGATTGTCAAATAAAACGAAATGTAGTAATAATTAGCCTCTTGTTGATTGTGTGATCAGTTCAACACCATCGAGGTGGTAATGTCGATCAAAACCAGGCGAATGTTATCACGATACCACCTCTAGTCCATGCTGCACCACCAAAGTATTCGTCCAGTGGTTCTAAGGAGAACAATGCCGTTGCAATGAACATTACAATGCCATCTGGAATGTTCACATACGAAGAACTATTAGAGGCAACGGGCGGATTCTCAGAGGCAAACCTATTGGGAGAAGGCGGATTCGGTTACGTTCACAAAGGAGTGCTGAAAAGCGGGAGAGAAGTGGCGGTGAAGCAGCTGAAGATTGGGAGCAATCAAGGGGAAAGAGAATTCCAAGCTGAGGTTGACACAATCAGTAGGGTTCATCACAAGCACCTTGTCTCCTTGGTCGGTTATTGCATTCACGGAGATAAAAGACTCTTGGTTTACGAGTTTGTTCCTAAAGACACCTTGGAGTTCCACTTGCATGGTAAACAAAGACATATAGTATTTGAAACTTTTGATTTTGTTTTTTTTTTTATATTCTTTTTGTTGAATATTGTGAGAATGTGTTGTAGGAAACAGAGTAAGTGTGTTGAAGTGGGAAATGAGGCTCAGGATAGCTGTAGGAGCAGCGAAAGGATTAGCGTATCTTCATGAGGATTGTGAGTTTTTTTTTTCTCTTTTGGTTTTGTCAGACACTTGTAGTGATTTCTCGTGTTTGAAATTGCAGGCAGTCCAACTATAATTCACCGTGATATCAAAGCAGCTAATATCCTTCTAGATTCCAAATATGAGGCAAAGGTGATATGCTCGTTGCTCTGTTTAACAAAGTTGCATCATGTAGCTTATAGAGTTAATAATCTGCTAAACCTGTGTTTTTCTTGTTCTGTTTTGTTCTGCTTCTTTCAGGTCTCTGACTTTGGGCTTGCCAAATTCTTCTCAGACACCAATTCATCAGTCACTCATATCTCTACTCGCGTGGTAGGAACTTTCGGGTAAAACACCATCCATGTTTTGCTCTGTTTTTTCATCTTGTTTTAAAAGATTATTTTGCGTTTTCAAGCTTTCTTCCTTCTTGTATCGAAAAGATAGATGGATCAATCCTAACTGTATGGTATGCATTTACACAGATACATGGCTCCAGAATACGCGTCGAGTGGTAAAGTAACTGATAAATCAGATGTATATTCCTTTGGGGTCGTGCTTCTTGAACTCATCACCGGACGTCCATCGATTTTCCCTAAAGATCCCACCACAAACCTTAGTTTAGTTGACTGGGTATGTCCACAAATGTGACGATGATGATGATGAAATGATTTCCATCAGATTCTCATTTTCTTTTCCAATAGATAAATTAGAAGGGGAAGTACACTTTTAATTTTGTGAATCTTGGTTCCTCCTTCAGGCGAGGCCGTTGCTTGCAAAAGCCATCTCTGGAGAAAGTTTCGAGCTTGTTGTAGACCCGAGGCTGGAGAAGAACTACGATACAACTCAAATGGCAAACATGGCTGCTTGTGCTGCTGCTTGCATACGTCAATCTGCTTGGCTTCGTCCCCGAATGAGCCAGGTTTTGTCTTGAGAACATGTCAAAGTCACTATATCCCGAAATGAAAGAGTCCTAACTTATCTTGAAAAACTTGGAATTATATAGATAGTCCGTGCTCTTGAAGGCGAGGTGGCCCTTAGAAATGTCGAGGAGACCGGTAATAGCAGCAGGACGTATAGCTCCTCTGAAACCCCAAACGGCGTCTGTGGAACAAGCAATGGTTACACTTCAGAGTATGGAATCAATCCTTCTCAGTCGAGCAGTGAACATTAAGTCTTCACAACTCTGGGGTTAACTGTGTGATTAGCCTACTTCATTCATTTTGTAGCTATTGATTAACATCTGTGAAAGGTTTCCAAAGAACACTAGCAGTGTTCTTGGCTTTCTAGCTTTTACCGTGATTTTTTATTAATTTGGGGATATATATATTTTGTATTGTATGCTGTAATCCATGTATGGGCACAAAATATTTTATGTTATATCGAAACAGATAGTTCATTAGTAGAGTAAATATATGGCAAATTAACGAGTAGTGAATTCCTTAGAGAATTTTTTTTTCCTAAAAATAAAAATTGATCCCGTCGAAATCGTTAACTTGGCTCGTTGAATTTTACAAACTAATGTAGTTCTAAAAATAGTTTTTATCTATTTTTACTGTGTTTCAAGTATATTTATTAGCGAGTGTTATAGAGAGAGAAGTACAAATACTTGTTACGAGAGAAACAAAAAAACTATAGTTTTCTGCGGGTAATAGAGAAAAGATTGTTATCATTTTGTTAATCATGAGATCTGCTACTTTTTTTTTTTTTTTTTTTTTTTTTTTTTTTTGAACAATGAGATCTGCTACTTGGTTTATAGTTTTCTGTGTTCTCATCTTTCACGTTCTGAGCAATGGTAAAGGTAATATATATTCTTTGTTTTTATTTTTTTTTAATTTGATGTTGTTTCGTTACTTGACAAATTTGTTGTTACTTTTCTCAGAAAAAAAACAATGTTGATTGTTGTTAAACATTGATTATTATTTAGCTGTTACTATTCTCAAAAACAATGTTGTGAGAGAAAAATAAACAAAAACAAAAATAATGCTACAATTAACGGTTTTCGTTGGAATAATAGAAGTGGAAGCAAAGGAACTGTGTACAAGAATAGAAGATATCGAAGGAGACTGCAGCTTTCAGGGAGAGAAGGAGTGCATGAAGTTCATGACGAATAAATATAAGACAAGATATGTTAGTTGCACATGTAACAAAATCTTCATGTTAAAGAAGACCAAACGTTTTTGCGAATGTAAAAGTCGCTGTGAAAATTAAACTAATCACTCCATAAATTTTATCTCTTTACTTTATGCGAGTTTGTAGTGTTGAGATGACACAAACACACAAATAATTTATGTTAGGCTATTGCTTCTTCAAACAATTTTTGATAAAGTTGTCAGTTAATAATATATATCATAAGCAGTATGAGTTTCTCAATCAATCTATATTACATGTCTTGTAGTGATCCAAATCTGTATTTTTGTTGTTGTTATAACTTATAAGATGTCTATGTGGTATGCATGTTAGGAAATTTTATAGAACTATTTTAGTGGATGCATATGATATTATTCTAGGGTAATTTTTTATAATTGTAAAGCATAGTAAGGGTAAATTAGATCGTATGGTAAAATGATAGGGTATTAGAAAATATTATTTTGATATAAAGGGTCAAAAGAGAAATATAAATATATTAGCAATTAACTCCAAATTTTCAGACAAAATATGGAAGCTGTCTCTCACTAAACCCTAGTACCCTTTTCTTCTTCCCTCTCTTCTCTCCTCCTCCTCCTCCGCTCTGCCTCTCTGCTTTTCGAATCAGTGAACAAAAATGTCGATTCCTTGTCTAACCGAAGAGACGGCCAAAACGGTTCTGCGCCAGGTCTAAACCTTTCTTCTTCCTCTTTCTACTATTCGGTTTCTCGATGGCTTCACCAGTTTTTTTCCAATTGATTTAATTATGTTCTGATATTGGTATCGAAATTTCAGGTGGAGTTCTACTTCAGCGATAGCAATCTTCCAATCGATGATTTCCTTAAGAAGACGGTCACCGAGAGTGAAGACGGCTGTAAGTTTATAACTTCCGAATAAATTCAATCGCTTTGTTTTGATTTTTGTTATTGGGAAGTAATAATTTCTTCTTCTTCTTCTTCTTCCTGTGTCCGTCTTTGATTTTGGAAAACAGTGGTTAGCTTGGCGTTGATATGTTCCTTCAGTAAGATGAGAACACATTTGAAGTTGGGTGATTCGAAAGGAGATGAGATTCCTGAAGATACGATCAAAGCTGTTGCTGATACTCTTCGCACCTCTTCGGCTCTCAAGGTTTCTGAAGACGGTGAGTTTTTTTCTTTAATTCTATAAGCGCATGATAGATTCAAGTGTTAGCTCAGACCTGTCTTTTATATTCGTAAGTTTTGCTAATATGATTGTGCCCAGTTTGGAGAATTTGTTTTCTTTTACAGTTTGTTGATAACTTTTGTTTTTGGATATGTTTACACAGGGAAAAAGATTGGTAGGAGCACAGAATTGTTGAAGCTAGAAGATTTGGTTGAGCAACTTAATGCGAGAACAGTAGCTGCTTCACCATTCTCGTATGATGTTAAAAGGGAAGACGTGGAAGCGTTTTTCAGTCAGTATGGAACGGTAATAATCCACTATCGATTTGAGTTATAAGATTTCGTCATTTTTTCAAATTTGGAGAAAATATTAAAGTTATACAAGTGTGTGATATATGTATGTGTTTTTTTCCTTTCAGGTTAATAGTGTTAGGATGCCTCGTCATGTAGCAGAGACGAGAGTGTTTTGTGGCGTTGCCTTGGTTGAGTTCCCTACAGAAGAGGATGCCCAAAATGTTATGAAGCAAAATTTGGTCTTCGCTGGTCTCGAGTTGGAGATGAAACCAAAGTAAGCCTACCTGGGGATGATAACATGTCCTGCGTAGTTTTTCTCATCTCATAATGCTTTTTTTATATTGATTGTTTGGATGCGTTAACTTAAAGATAATATTTTCTTTCAGGAAAGAGTTCGATGAGGAAAGGGAGAAGGATGAAGAGAAGTTCGCTAACTACCGTCCACAAAAGGCTGCTGCAAACCAGAAGAACGGTTTTGAGCATAAGAACGGTTCTGATTATGAGGCAAAGTAGGCTGCTAATAGTTTTTTTTTTGTCTCTTGTTGCTTTGAAATTTCTTGAACTGACTATAGCTGTTTTGTAATTTTGTAGTTATCCCAAGGGTTTGATCATTTCATTCACGCTCAAGCGCGCAGCTGAAGAGGGTGCCATGGAACAAAAGAGTTCTGAGGAGCCAACCGAGAAGACAATGCAAGAAAATGTGTCAGAGCCAGCAGATAATCCTGATGCTGACAAAGAAAACACTGATCAGGTTCAGGGCCAAGGAACAGAGGGTGAAGTTGATGAGGAGTCTTCTGATTCTCCAACTAAAAATGGAGAGCGGGAAGAAAAAGGGGGTGCTCTAGCTACCCATAAAGATAACAAAGATGTTGTCTTGCGTGAAGATCTCAAGGCCGTTTTTGGAAAATTTGGTGATGTCAAGGTACTCAACCTCACATCCTGTTATAGTATTGCTGATTATATGTTCCCCCTTTGTTTTTCTGCTGGCCATGGTCATGATTTACTGGCTAATATACCTTATGTTCTCGTTGTCAGTTCCACTTTATTCTGTAATTTGATTGTTGTTACTCATTGTTTCTTTTGACTGTGAAGTTTGTGGATTTCAAAATGGGAGCCGAGACGGGATACCTTAGGTTTGATGAACCAGAAGCATCTCAGAAAGCGCGTGCAGCAGCAGTATTAGCCAAAGAAGGTGGACTAGCCGTGAAGAATTTCATCGCTGTCCTAGAACCTGTTACCGGTAAAAACACCTTTTTTAACTTCCATCTTATTTTCTTTTACTATGCCTGTGTTCTGCTTGAGTTTTAAAGGTTTGTTTTGCTGTGTCAGGCGAAGCTGAAAAGGAGTACTGGGGTCTCCTTCGCAGCAAAGATCGTTTTGACAAGGGTGGCCGTGGAGGAAGGTGAGTACTTGGTTATTGTATTTGAGAATATACTATTAGGTTTGGTTTTTGTAAAGAGTAGGTCCAAACTATAACCAGTTTGGTTAGGTTTCGGTCTGAGAAATTTGGGTTGTGGTCTGTGTGCAGGGGAGGAAAACGAGGAGGGAGGTTTGGGCGAAAGAGGGGATCTGATTCCCCGAGTGGTGGTCGCTGGAACAAAGCTCAGAAAGTCGAGGCATGATCATCACACTTTCTATCTTACTCTCTTTAGCTCGTGACTTGTTGTTTCTGCTTTTTAATATATTTCTAGTTGCTACCTTTATTTATGTATACCTCACTGTCGAAACCTTTTATTATCTACTTGCGACTTCTTGTGATGTCTTTCACTAGAAATCAGCAAAGCAAGTTATAGTATGTAGTTGCTATTTGGCAAGTTTTGGTTTAGATCATCATATATGGTTTCGTTTTTACCTCTCTGCTTATTATGCACATTTCGGTTTCCTATTTTAGATCTATCTTATGTTTTTGTTTTTTTTTGGAAAGTTTATCTAAAACTACTAATAGAGAGAGAATCTAAAACTATTAATAGTAGTGTTTTCAATACTTACTGCAAATTCTACAATCTGTATTACCTCACACTGTTAAGATGTCTGGATTAATTTTGAAAAGTTTGAATTAATTTTGAAAAGTTAATAAATAGTTTTTCGTTTATTTCATGTGGTCCTTTCGTTTGACTTTCTCCACATAGTTTTTAGGGTTTTTATGCTCATCTTTTATGCTTCTTTTCTTTTTGACATGAGAAGAGTAAGAGAATGGCCCGTCTCGTCTGTAACTTTGTTTTTGTTTAAAAAAGAAAACTTATTCTTTTATAGCAAATACCAAAAACGAAAAAAATATCATCTCACGTATATTTTCGAAACTAAAAACAAAGTACCGCTTTAATTGTATTTTGAATTGGAAAAAGTATATATACGACTAATAATAAATGCGTAATGCTATTTGAATGTTGTTAGTTGTTACCGTGGAAAAAAGGGAGGATGCAGAATCTCGAAAAAAAAAGAAAATAAGAGAACGTTTTTGTATGAAAAAGGAAGAAAAATTAATAAATAATAATATAGGCGTGGAACTTTAATGGAGACTAGATTCACACAGCTTGAAATGAACGGCTGAGATCATCTTTCCCTTTTGTTTGATCTCACTTCGAAAGTGCTACCCAATTCCGCCTCTCCATGTTTGAATACACACATCTCTCTCTCTCTCTCTCACATCTCTCTCTCTCCCCCTCTCTCTCTCTTTCGATTCGAGTTCTTCTTCTTCGTCTGGATTTATCGTCTTAATTTTCGTAGATAAGTTTTCTGGATTTTCGTGGATCTGATACTGTGAGCCTTACCGGTCCTTCGTACGTTCCCGTATCCTGGATTGATTCATATGACGGTGTCTCCGTCTTCTTAAGCTCATATTATTTTGGTTAGTTTTCACCCAGACTCCTTCCTGATTTCTGAACCAAGATCAAAATCTACTCTTTGAAACTTCTCTTACTTTTTCTCCATTTTCGATTTTAGCCAGATTTTGTTTAGAGGAAGTTCGGAGGTTTTTTGGTTTTGGGTTCTGAAACTAATTTCGCCTTCTCGTCTTAGTTTTTGGACCTAATCTCACCACCCGAAGCTAATTTCTGCTTTTTGTTCGTTTGTTGCATTTCTTCGCCGTCTTGACTTTTAGTTTCTGGAAAAATATTCAGTCTTTTACTAAAAACTAAGCTCACGCTGCTTGTTAGTGTTAGTCCGACTGTGTTTAAGTTTATGGTTTTGTTTCAGATTGTAGGCATTGTGCTAAGCTTATGATGATTTGTTAGACACACGAAAGAAACCGGCTTTGTGGCATTCTATATTGCTTCGCTTGCTAAGTATGAAGCGTGATATGAAAGCTCCGAATACTCCAGAAGAGAATCTCCAGGGCATCCAGAAAGGGAAACACGGGTATGCTTCCGTTCTCACTTTGTTTTCTTCTTTCGGTGAATTGCTTTTAGCACCAAATTTTGCATTCAACAAGACATTCTCAGGTTAATGTTGCAAGCTCTTTGTGATGTGTAATACACTTTCATAGGAGGACATGTGGCCCTGCAAGACGATCCACCAAAGGACAATGGACAGCCGAAGAGGTGTGTCCTGTGTCTTTTTTTTTTTTGTCTATCTGAGTCTTGCAAGCTTCGTTTATTGTGAATTAGGCAAGTTTTCAATCAAAAATGTATCCTGAAACAATAGCTTGAGTGTAATCAGTTGGTTGTATCACACACCCTGTCGTTGCTTTGTACAGTTAGCTATCATTTGCATTTACTGAAGATTTGTCTTTATGAAATTTTCTGTTAGATTAATTATGTTTTTTTTTCTGGATCAGGATGAAGTCTTGTGCAAAGCTGTTGAGCGTTTTCAAGGCAAGAACTGGAAGAAGATAGGTAAGTCAAGTAGCAAATTCTGATTCCTTCTTGTCATGGTTTTGTTTTCCCACGTATTTACAGATCATATCAATACTCTATTTTAGCTGCCGCACTTATTTGTAGTCTTTGATGAAAGCAATGTGTGATTTTATTTGTTTCACCTTTTCAGCTGAATGTTTTAGGGATCGGACTGATGTCCAGTGTCTTCATAGATGGCAAAAGGTCTTGAACCCAGAGCTTGTGAAAGGGCCGTGGTCAAAAGAGGTGATTTTCTGTATGTTGTGAATTGCTTTAATATGCTTTACTCAATGTTTCCCCAGCGTGGTGTTTGTTTGAGTTTCGTACATTTTAATATCTGTAATGTGTTTCATGACATCTTATCTTTCCATATTTTCGAAGGAGGATACGACAATCATTGCTCTGGTAGAAAAATATGGGCCAAAGAAATGGTCTACTATTTCTCAGCATTTACCTGGGCGCATAGGAAAGCAATGTAGGGAAAGGTATGCGCATAATCTCTACTTATTTCCATTAAAATTGCACTTTTTTAGTACACTTCTTACTTGTGCTTGGATACATATGAACAATATTGTGGCTGGTGCAGGTGGCACAACCATCTTAACCCTGGCATTAATAAAAATGCATGGACCCAGGAAGAGGAACTGACTCTTATTCGTGCACATCAAATTTATGGGAATAAATGGGCAGAGCTAATGAAATTTTTGCCAGGAAGGTAATTATGTCTTCTCCATGCGTCATAGTATGGCAGAATTTGTGTAACATGTGTCCTGAAAACTTGGTTGTCTCTTATGCTTCTTCCGATAAAAGAAAAAGTTGCGCTGATGATTATGGTCTATCCGTCCTTCTTTGGTCATTTGCTTATTTGTTCTTATGTTTCCATAGGTCAGATAATTCAATAAAAAATCACTGGAACAGCTCAGTTAAGAAGAAGTTAGATTCCTATTATGCATCAGGTCTTTTAGATCAGTTTCAAAGCTTGCCACTCATTGCCCTTCAGAACAAAACTATCGCTTCGTCTTCGTCGTGGATGCACAGCAGTGGTGATGAAGGCAATTTCAGGCCAGGGACTGATGCTGAAGAATCAGAGTGCAGCCAAGCTTCAACTGTTTTCAGTTGTTCACAGTCGAACAATGATTTACTAGATGAGGTTAAACCTGCAAATGAAGAATTCTACATTCCTGAATTGCCTTCAAGAACAGAGCAGCAAATCTCACACTCTGCGTCTCGCGCAGAATCGTACTACCCTTCCCTTGAAGATGTCAGAATTGTTGTCCCCGAAAGTTCTTGTGAAGCAGAATCCTCAAAGAAGTTTCAGAATCATAACTGTTCTCACGAGGTTGGAACTACTACAGCTACAGAGAATCAATTGCAGGGTGTATCTAAGAATACTAAACAGGACGTCGATCTAGACTCTCCTCAGTTGTTGACCCATAACATGGACGTAGATGAAGAAAGTGAAGCACCCCAAGCTTTCGAAAGTTCAGTCAGATTAAGTGATCAACCTTCTTTACCAAACTCGGAAACAGTTATTCATCAACAACCTCAAACTTTGATCACGGACGCGGAGTGCTGTAGGGTTCTTTTCCCAAATACCGTGAAAGATAGCGGTACGTCTTCTGGTGAGCAAGGTCAGAATATGGCTGACCCTCAAAAAGGCAGAGGATCTCTTTGTTCCCGGTCTGCAGAAACCCATGCTCATGAAACTGAAGACATTCCAGCTTTATCCTGGCATCCTTCAAATTCTGAGGGTCTGGCTGGTCGTAGTTGTGTTCCTTTGTTATACTCAGCTATGAAGGACTCGCTTTTACACCGTAATGATTCTAATGATTCTATTCATGGTTGTCACCTTCTTGGAGCTTTAGAACGTAAAACTGATGGACAAGTAACTTCCCGTGGCAATGATGATAATGATGGTATCCCAGAACAGCAGGAGCTGTCATATCTTCCAAAGGACTCGTTGAAGCTAATACCCTTGAATAGTTTTTCTTCTCCTTCTAGAGTGACCAAGATTTATTTCCCTATTGATGATAAGCCAGCTGAAAAAGACAAAGGGTCTCTCTGTTATGAACCTCCTCGTTATCCAAGTGCAGATATTCCTTTCTTCAGCTGTGATCTTGTACCATCAAGTAGTGACTTACGGCAAGAGTACAGTCCCTTTGGTATCCGCCAGTTGATGATTTCTTCGATGAATTGTACAACTCCATTACGGTTATGGGATTCGCCGCGTCACGACGGGAGCCCTGATGTCATGCTTAAAGATGCTTCCAAAAGTTATACTGGGGCACCATCCATCTTAAAGAAGCGGCAGCAGGACTTGCTATCACCTGTGCTTGATAGAAGAAATGAAAAAAGGCTTAAAAAAGCTGAGGCTTCCTCCTTGGCTAAAGATTTCTCACGCTTAGATGTTATGCTTGATGATGACTGCAAGTCCTCTCTTCTGTCAGAATTTCCTGACAATAAAAATAGATGTGACTCCCCTTCCGAAGCCAGAGATACTAAGGATTCTGCTTCAGGTCGGTCAGATCAAGAAATGAGTCATATAGGTGAGAACCCAAAGGAAACCACTTCCATGACAAATGACAAAGGATGTACTGACGGTGGAGCTTCAGCTAATATTGTAAGACCGTTTTTTAACTCTATATGCTTTAACGTGCACTGTATGATATACGTTTATCGAGCTACTAGTGAACTTTTCGTTGCCAAACACATGAATCTAATTTTCTGAAATCTCTTCTTGTGGGAACATGCCAATCTAGTTTTCTCAAAAACTTTGCATCTAGTTATTTGAGTTGTCTTTGTCAAGGATCTTAGTTTTATCGCTGGTGCTAATTATCCAAAAATGTAACCTTAAAAGCTTTAATCTCTAGATCTCTTTCTTTCCTTTGCACCAGGACCAAGAAACTTTTGGAAGTCTGGTTGATCATAGGGATGTTGAGATGCAACTGAGTTCTCCTGATAACACTGGAGCTAGACCAGAGAGCAAAGTGAACAGAAGTGTGAATGATCCATCAAACCAACACAAAACGTCATTAGGTACGATTCCAAGTGGAGGAATCTCATCAGAACCTCCATGCAGTGCAGACTCTATTCCTTTATCAGCAAACGCAGGAAATAAAACCAGCATTGCAGAGAGTAGTGTTGACATTGAAAACTTCAGCATGTAAGTTTTACTTTTCCTCCGTATGTGTTTGATACCTGATTTTTCTGTTGATTCATATTTTCTGGAAAGTTTTAATTCTAATTTGTCTTGGTTTCACTCGTTTTCCAGATTTGATGGAACTCCGTATAAAAAACTACTTGATACCCCATCACCCTGGAAATCCCCTTTACTCTTTGGTTCTTTCTTGCAAAGTCCAAAGTTGCCTCCAGAAATTACATTTGAGGTAATGTGAGATGAAATAACTACGAATGAGACCAGTTTTTGGATACTCTACTTCTTGTTTTAGATTGAAGCGCCAGTTGATGGACAAATATTCTTTGTTGCTATTCTTGTATTTCCAGGATATTGGGTGCTTTATGAGTCCGGGAGAGAGAAGTTATGATGCCATAGGATTGATGAAGCACTTGAGTGAACACACAGCTACGGCATATGCAGATGCTTTGGAAGTTTTGGGTAATGACACACCTGAATCGATACTCAAGAAGAGACAGCTGAACAAATCTATTCAAGGGAAAGAAAATCAGCTTTGGCCTCAGGATCAGCTAGAAAACCGTTCCCAGGTAACAGCTTCAACTGTCACATGATATATCTTGCAAAATCTTAATGAAGTATGGAACTGAGAAACGACGCCATAGAAGACTCGTCTCCAAACCCTCGACCATTCCCCAAACCAATACCCTAGGAAAAATTCAGAATCTCCTTCCCTGCTCAACCCTTACAGTAGTTACAAGAAAAGCCTATCAACTCTCTTCTTCTGTTGTTGGTCTAGCTTAATGTTAAAATTGAATCTTGAACTTTGGTTAGAAGTAAGAGGAATAAGAGTTTTTAGTTTAAAAAGTTGACTTGCTCTGTCTGAACCAATAGTGTGTGGAAATGCAGGTGGAGCGTCGGGCCTTGGACTTCAGCGATTGTGGGACACCAGGGAAAGCAAATGTATCCTCAGTTTCTCCAGGCGGCTACTCGAGCCCATCATCTTACCTGTTGAAGAGTTGCAGATAGAGAAGGCTGCTTTTGTTCATAAGAGCGTCCTCAAGGGACATTTATTCTCTCAGCCTTCAATTTTTTTGATCCCATATGTGTATGTCTTATTCATATCCCCTCTTTCTGTCTAATGTTCTTTGTTAAATGTGTAGATCTTTTCAACTCTGGACATGATACAATTGATTAAATAGCAAAAATGTTAGTTCCCAAGAAATTAACTTTTAAATTACCCATGAATGAGTTCAAATACACACAGATAAAAGGTTCATTTGTGTATAAACATGAGTAAAGAATGTTCGGCGGCCAAAAAACCTGGACCTGCAACTCCCATGAAAGTCAGCTCTTTCAGCTTGTCCAGTAAGCAAGTGATGAACAACAAGTTATACAATTTGAATTCTAGTCTGTTATTTTGGATTTATAAAACCAATTTATAGCATAACATCAACTTCTACAGTTTGACATTCTTGTTGATAATGAGTTTAATATATTAACAAAAGGATTATTGTTGTAGTACGGTCAAAGTGTACTGTTAGGCCTAGACTCCAACTTCTACTATATTCCGAAAATTACACATGTAAACGATCAAAACCAACCGTCAACTGCTCAAAAGACGGAACCAAACCCCAGTTTCGATGATCCTAATCGCTCTGGTTTATCTTCCGGGTCCCATCTTCTCACGATCCGTCCATAAAACAGCCCATCAGCAGAAAAGCAGAGACGTGAGAGAAACCCCAGAATCACCGAGCCAACAATTTGGTGAGACCCAATTTCTGAAGCAACCCATCTTTGGAGGTTTACGAAACAACTTCTTCTTTCCAAAAATCAGGATCTTTGCCTACTAGAGAGAGTATGAGTTACATTGGGCACTTCATTGTAAAACTCGGGTTCGTCTTCTTCGTCAGAGGATAACAAAGACGGACCCATCCATGCTTTAAACCCCTCGTTCACTCGTCTCTCAACATCTGGTGTGAATTCCCGAGGATTGGCTTCAAGCATCTCCAAGCCCTGATGATTTCTGTTCCCAAACTCTCCTTCGTCGATAGTTAAAGCAGCTCTTCTTCTAAGGAAGAATGCAGTTCCAGCATACAAGATTACCAAACCCCATGAAGATATCTCGTAGCACCAAAACAATGGTACAGAACAGCTGCTTCCTAGCGTCAGGAGGCTCGACCCGAGAAATATAGCCAGGAGACCATAGATGATAGCAAACACAACATTCAGAATCGATAGGCAACGAACCCCACCTGTGAATTTATTAGTCAGGATAAACAAGATCAATAACCTATTTGAGAGTCCAAGCTTAGTGATGTGAATCTCTGATGAGGCCACTATACATAAAGTTTACAAGAAAAAAGTTTTGGTACTGAAAAGGAATGTATCTATTGAAGGAACGCAAGGGAAATACAAAACATATATATGGAAAGCCCGAATACATCTTAATGACAGAGAAAAGAGTATATACCTCTTCTTGAAGCACAGTAGTTATTTTCAACGACTTTCAGAAACCCATGACGGTGAGGAGCGGAGTAAGACACAAAAATTCCTGCAGCATTGCAACAAAAATAACGAGAAAATAAGAAGAAGACATAACAGACCTTTCTGAAAAAAATTAACGAAAGACAACACAAAGGAGAAATTGTAGAGAGGTTAAGCAAGCCATTAAGCAATTAACAATGTTTCCAAGTTGTTAGGGTCGCTTCTTGAAGGACTGAATGAAAAGAGATAGTAAATGGGTCTCGATTCTATAAGTTCAATATATTTGGCAACATGTAACAATCAAATTCAGGTGATGGGCAAAAAGCTGGCTCACTTTGATGAACTATCTTAATCATTCAACTTGAAAAGTAAAAACCCTCAAAATCTAGAGAATTAAGAGTAGCCAAACACTTGTCTTAATTAGCTTTAGTAGACCTCAATCTCCAATTTCCTTACATAGAAAATCTAATCTAACAAAAATCTAGCAGAGGAATTAACCAAAGTCCAGTGCTGACCCTTAAACCCCAAAAGACCACCAACACAGAACTAGACCTGTCTTCCATATAATGGTTGATTTCTAGAACTAAAAAACGTAACAACAATCATATTCAGGTGCTCACCTGCTACAAGATAAACTGATGATACAAGGAAGATTATGGTCGACGGGACGAAAACGACCATCCAGTAGAAATCCACAGTTTCTTGATCCGTCAGGTAAAAAGCGCCCGGAAACAGATCCGAGTCACGAGCTTTGCCGTAGATAGGCAAAGGCTGTAGCTTGATCTCGCTGCAGAATGGCCTCTTCAGAACATCCGAAGGGAATACAATTCTCAAGCTTACCATCGTGCAAGTGAAGATGACAAAGCAAAGGAAAGCCACGATCGACATTAGTGTCGGCCTCTGAAGCTTAATCCACGCTCTGTCTTCCTCCCTAAGGCTCTCATACTCCTGTTTTGGCATAAACGCCTGACGCAGCGCGTCTCCTATGATCGCCATTGAAGGAGTACAAGAACAAAGCGAAGCCCTAATAGACAACCGATTATAAACCCTTTCAACAGGCTGTTTCGTTGGTTCCCGGAGAAATCAAGCTGGGATTTTTTTTTCCGAATTTGACCAGAAACACTAGATCTCAAGCTTCAACAAATTTGAAGAAGAATCAAATGGAACGGAGGTGGAGCACGACTCGAGAAATGAGGGAAGAGGAAGAAGAAGATGAAGATGGTGATGGCAGAATCAGAAACAAATAGGCGCGTGTAAAGCGATACGGCAACTGCCGTCGGGTGTGAAAATAATTACGGATAGACCCCAATCTTTTGCCAAAAGTTCCGATTTATCCAATTTTCCGCTCACAAATTGACAGATTTTTTTCTTTATTTACATTTTTATAAATACATAAAATCTTTTATAATTTTACTAAATTGATTTTTCTTTAAAACTAAAATCAAATGTATAAAATAAAAAACTGAGAATCAATAAAAAAAATAACCAGAATTGCAAAATGGAATGAAGAAGAAAGATAGTTTTGTTTTAAAATATGCTAATTTTAAATTGGAATTCTTTTGTTTTTAATTTAGTTTCCAAAAGTTAATAATAATAGTGAAAAGGAAAAAAAAAAGACAATCCTAAGAGAGAGAGAGAGAGGGCGTGAATTCCTGAGCGAGAGATTCTTCGCCGGAGTATTCTCTTGCGTGATCTTACGGCTGCTTTCCTCTTCCCCCCCGAAGAAGCTTGTTCGTAGGTTGGAAATTCGTCTTTCTCTTCTCGTCGGAGGTTTGTTTTTGGGGTCAAAGCGAAGATGGTGAACGCTATGGTGGAGAGAGCGACAAGCGAGTTGCTGATCGGACCGGATTGGGCTATGAACCTCGAGATCTGTGACATGCTCAATAGCGATCCAGCGTAGGCTGCCTCTGCTCCTTCGGATTTTGATTTTTATTTTTATTTTTATCTTCCTGCTTTTTCTACCTTTGTTTTCTTCCCTAGTGTCTTTAAGTTTTCGATCAGTCCTGAAAAATATTGAAACTGTCTATGCCGATTTAAATCTGATGGATTCAGTAAGAGACTTGACACTAAGATGGAAAGCGGATTTTATAGTTCTGGAGTAGCAGATAGGAGAATTAGATATCTTCAATGTTTCATTTGAGCAATTGGAATACTTGTGACTTACTGTTTGCCTAATTTTGGCGAAGGTTCAAGGAAACCACATAATTTTTTATAGGCTTTAAAGGTTTTTGTTGATGTACATATAGGCTTCATTGCTGAATTCTAACGTTGTTATAGTTGACATGGTTAGTGTTTGCTTTCTGTATAGTTAACAGTTGAAGAACAAGTATTTTTTTTTTCTGTTTGTGGTTGTCTCGGTCCACAGCAGATTAATATATGCAGTAGCTCATGGAACCAAATGTAGTGATCAGATATAGGGTTTTATTGTAAAAGCTGCAAAGTTGTTTCCTTTATATGCTTTATCATTGGAAGAAGCAGATCTCAGAGTTACATGATTGATTTGTACTAACCCGACGGATCCTACATGATATCTGAAACTAGTTTCTGCTTTGCAGGCAAGCAAAAGATGTCGTGAAAGGCATAAAAAAACGGATTGGTAGCAGGAATCCAAAAGCTCAACTTTTTGCCTTAACAGTGAGCTCCAAGTTCATTATCTCCTTTTTGTTTTCCTCTATAGTTACTTCATCGGAATTAGTTTTGCTTTGTTAACTGTGCATTTGGATAGCTTGTTTGTTTTAGTTACACATGTAGCTTCATCGAAATCAGTTTTGCTTTGTTGACTGTGCATTTGGATAGCTTGTTTGTTTAAGTTACACATATAGCTTCATTCCAAAGGTCCAAAGTATCCATGGGCAGTTGTCTCTTAACTAGTGCAAGTTGGCATGAGCAGAGACTACTTGTTCATGATAAATGTTGTTTAGGAAGCACATCAGACCTTACCAGAGTTAATTTTGCTCCTTTTTTTTATGATTTAGCTGCTTGAGACGATAGTGAAGAACTGTGGTGACATGGTTCATATGCATGTGGCTGAGAAGGGTGTTATTCATGAGATGGTCCGTATAGTTAAGAAGAAGGTAAAGGTTTTCCCATTTTGGTCTTGTCGGGAAAAGTTATCTCTATACCTTTCTCTCTCTAATTCCTGGTAACTGTTGATGCTTATAGCCGGACTTCCATGTCAAAGAGAAGATCCTTGTCCTTATCGATACATGGCAAGAGGCCTTTGGTGGCCCTAGGGCAAGATATCCACAATACTATGCAGGATACCAGGAATTGTTGGTAGGTCTACTAAAATTGTTGTTTGATATGTTTACTTCAGTAAAGTATTGTTTCTGATTCTGGATGTACATATGTTTCATACCAAAATTTAATATGCCTCATACTGAATTCTTCTTAAATCCTTTTGAGAGTTCTGATATTCGTCCACTATTCTTTTCTAACCACTATTGCTGACCCCTGTCTCTTTCAGCGTGCTGGGGCTGTTTTTCCTCAGAGGTCAGAGAGATCAGCTCCTGTTTTCACACCTCCACAAACACAGCCTTTGACGTCTTACCCTCCAAATCTTCGTAACGCTGGACCTACTAATGATATGCCTGAATCTTCAGGAGAGCCAGAATTTCCGACACTGAGGTAAATACATGTATCTTCTGTTGAAACTCCCCTGTTTTAAGTTAGTGAATTTTTAACAAAAACATGGAATACTTAGTTGGGCCAGTTACAAAGTTATCTGACAAATTTTCTTTATATACGTTTAGCTACTTTTTGGTCTGCGGAAATGATTTAGCAGAAAGCAACCCTAGTCGAAAGCCTAGATATAGGGTGAATCAAAGTTGAGACGTGATTAGAATCAAGGAAATAATTACAGTTAAGTAACTTCTCGTTAGTTTTTGCAAAATACATGTGTAGTAATGGAGTTTCAAATTATTTATTGTAGGACTTATTAGGAATGTACGTTAGGGTCCGCAAGTGTTAACTTTGCATCTCTTTGCTTCCTTTATTTAGGACGTAGTCGTATGCCTTTGCTTCTCAGGATCGATTGCTTATCGACTGTGTATTCTCAATATTCTTTTTCAGTTTGTCGGAGATTCAAAATGCAAAAGGTATCATGGATGTCCTTGCGGAAATGCTGAGTGCATTAGAGCCGGGAAACAAGGAGGTAACACGATTTAGTTGCAGAAAAAGATAACAACCTGTTTGCAAGTGTTTGCTATAGTGCAAAATAAAGTAGAATAAGACGAACAGTTTCGGAATATAAATGTGGAATTTCATTATTTTTGCTTTCTAGATAATTATCTCAGGATCAGCATCCTTCTTTTTTGGATTTTCGTAGGACCTTAAACAGGAGGTGATGGTCGATCTGGTGGAGCAGTGTCGTACATACAAACAAAGAGTGGTACACCTTGTCAACTCAACTTCGTAAGAGCTCTTTCTTTTCTTCTCCAGTTACATGTAGTTATCTCTTTCATGTCGCATATTAGTTATATTTCGTTGTGTGTGATGAGATCTCTCTTAAGATTCATTTCTAATATGCATTACCCTGCAAATAATCTTTTTGATGCATGCGTAAATGACACCGAACTCCTTCAGTTTGAAATTCCATGGTAATTCAATTGACTTTAGTAGAAACACGGGTGATGTGTGTTTCGAGGCCCTCCAGGTCTACTTAAGTAAATATTGCAACCATAGTTGGGTCTTCTTTTTCTTTTTAATTTTCCTAATCAGGATGTTATAGCTGGTTAGGTTCTGTGTTTATATTGAAAAGCATATAGAGACTGGGGAGCATTTATGTTTATCTTTGTTTTGGTTTACGTAAGAGAAAGGGGAGAGAGCCTTATTAAGAATATCTCAAATTCATTTAAAAACTTCACGTTTCAAATGTATTATGAGGAATAATCCACTTGATGAGAATTGCTTTTATGCACCAGAGCTCAGGTTTCTTTGTGCTCGTCCTTACCTCACAACTTTGATATCCAGGGACGAGTCTCTGTTATGTCAAGGTCTGGCGTTGAATGATGACTTGCAGCGGGTCTTAACCAGTTATGAAGCAATATCTTCTGGAACTCCTGGAACTTCTGTTCTAATCAAGAAGCCAAAGTCGGAGACAGGAACATCCCTTGTAGATGTTGATGGTCCACTTATTGATACTGGGGACAGCAGTAATCAGACAAACGGGTAAGTATTACAGTTATGCACTCAAGAATTTTGGATAAAATCCCCTGTTTTTAGAAACGGGTTTCCAATCTTAGCTGCAAGAGTGAGCCGTATATGTGGCTTACACGTATAAATTATTACAATCTTGGATGCGAAAACTATTACATAATAATGGTAGTAAAGTTACTGATGAAGATGAGAGTAACTTTACTACCATTATTATGTAAACGGTGTTGATCCGTCTCTTAAGTTTCGGACCAAGTGACCTGGTAAAAGTTTTTTTTGTCTTATTAAATGGCTTCTGATTTGAACCATGTCCATCATTTTCTCAGAGCTACATCAAGTTCTGGTGACGGGGTTCTAAATCAGTTGGCGCTCCCTGCACCACCTGTAACTAATGGATCAGCCAATTCTAAAATAGACCTCCTCAGTGGCGATGATCTTGCCCTTGTTCCGGTTGGACCTCCTCAACCAGCAAGTCCGGTCGCATCAGATCAAAACGCACTTGCCCTTATTGATATGTTTTCAGACAACACTAATAGTCCAAGTCCTGCGCCTGCACCTGCACCAACTGGCGGTTTAGCTCCCCAGAGTAGTCCTTTGAATCCTCAACCACACCAGCAACCTAACAATCTAGCTGGAGAAGCTGGATTACAACAGTCCAATGGATTTACTCCTCAAATGGGTTACTCGCAGTTTGAGCAGCCATCATACGGGCAAGGGGCCTCTTCTCCCTGGAATAGTCAGCCTGCAGAGCAGTTGCAACAACCACAGCAGCCACCTTATGGTAATCTATCTGAGTTTGAATTACAAACTTTTAACTTTTGTGACATTTCACTCTTTGGGTCCTTAGTTGTTCTGTTTGTGGTATGCGAAGAAGGTGCCCAAGACAGTATGGCATTTCCACCTCCCCCATGGGAAGCTCAGCATCAAGACTTCAGTCCCACTGCGGAGTCAGGAAGTCCGTTTTCTTCTCAAATGCATCCGACACAAGGCGCCTTCACACATGCTCAACCATATCCTCAAATGCCGCCCCAAACCGGCCAATCGGTTAACAACAGTCCTTATCCTCAAATGCCGCAAACCAGCCAACCGGTTAACAGCAGTCCATACCCTCAAATGCCACAGACCGGCAGCGGTATGTACATGCAACATCCAATGCCAAACCAACCCAATCAGGCTATAGGGCAAGGCTATCCACCCCAACAACAACAACAGCAGCAGCAGCTGATGATGGCTCAGTTCTATGCCCAACAGCAACAGCAACAACAACAACAGCAACAACAGGCGTATGGAAACCAGATGGGAGGATACGGATATGGCTATAATCAACAGCAACAAGGAAGCAGCCCGTATCTGAACCAGCAAATGTACGGTTTGTCCATCGGAGACCAGGCCCCGCATCAGGTACCATCATCATCATCATCTGCCACGTCTTATCTTCCTCCTATGAAACCTAAGAATAAACCAGAGGATAAGCTATTTGGGGATCTCGTGGACATCTCCAAATTCAAGCCTAGTACAAAACCGACTTCCGGAAGAGCTGGCACCATGTGAAAAATCCTCCATCCATACATGATTTCTGAGTATTCATCTCCTCTATTATCCACTGTTTTCTTTACTCAGCTAACTCTCTTATCTCTTTCTTTTTAAAAGCTTTGATCAATTGATTTGACCCTCTTGGGAGATACATACATCTATATGTTATCTTCTTCCTTGCTTACAATTTGCCGTTGATTATGACCGGTAAATGGGTTTGTATATTTTCTTGTAGAGAAAGAAAAACTGGAAAATCTTTTGTTGAGAGCTCAGCGATTTGCGAATCGCTTTGTCTGGAGATTCTACTTTAGGGACCTTTTTCACATCATTTGGTTTTCAGACATTTTCTTTGTTTCCATTGGCAATAAGTTTTTATAGCAATTAGAAAGCTTTGCTATTTAAGATTTACAAGGGATCTTTTATGTCTGTGTATTGGGGACATCCAAATGACAAAGTAGGTTTCCATTGTACAAACGTAGCGAGAAACGTTTTGTTTTCAATATTTTTGCGTAGAACTGTGCGACTTGTTAACGATGGAAGCCAGTCGCACACATGCTTTTTTAACGTTATTCTAATTTAGTTAAACTGAGACGAACAAACAAATAGCCGAATCCAGAGTCAAAAATAATAATGCAGCAAGACAAATAGGGGTTCTCTACCGATTGGGATTGGGTTGGACTGGGCATCAAGCTGCAATACGATAGATATAAGTTTACGAACGAGAACAACAAAATGTCAATATGTCCGAGTGGTTAAGGAGACAGACTCGAAATCTGTTGGGCTTTGCCTGCGCAGGTTCGAATCCTGCTGTTGACGGCTTAATTTTTTTCAAGAAAACTTTCTCAATCAATATTAACACAGATATTTTTCTTATTTTGTCAGGCCCACAGGAGTTTATCTTTAACACAGCTACATATTCATTCAATGGTATAAAAACTTACACATACTAGATAACAAACAAAATGAAACGAGATTTAAACATTTAATTAGCATTTTAGGAGCTTGCCAGTCACATAAGCAGTACGACGTGTCCTCTTTCTCTCTGCATGTTTCACAGATTTTGGCACGAAACTACACAATTTCGGATTGTTATCAGGAGGACTCTTGCGTATCTGGTCTTCAACGATGGAGACCCGGAGCTTGGTTGTATCGATGAGCACTAATTTCTCTTCCTTTGACCTCTCTCGGCCTCTACCTCCTCTCACTCGCTCACTCGTCCCGTTCCGATCGTCTAAACTAGGGCCTTCTAGGGTTTCGGCGTCCAACAGTGGAACTTCTTCCTCCCCCCGTGCGATTGGCACCGACAAGGATGCCGCTATCTCTGTGAAACCTGTTTACGTCCCGACGCCGCCCAATCGCGAGCTCCGGACTCCTCACAGTGGGTAAATTGATCCATTCGATCTCTTATCTAGTTTCCAATTTTTGTTTCTGGTTTAGTTTTTTCCGGCTTAATTGGAATTTTCTTTTTTGTCGATTTGCTTGCATGTTCTTGTTACCATCATTGTCACTTGAATATTGGTCCGTTCTGCTGCCATTCCAAGACCAGTTGTGAATTGAATTTATCGAAAATCTGCAATTGAGAGCTGTTCGTCAGTGAGAATTTATATGTATATTTTTTTAAAATGTTTGAACAAGTTGCTGTTTTCTTATGAAAACACAGATACCATTTCGATGGAACAGCGCGGAAGTTCTTCGAGGGATGGTATTTCAGGGTTTCGATCCCAGAGAAGAAGGAGAGTTTTTGCTTTATGTATTCCGTGGAGAATCCAGCGTTTCGCCAAAGATTGTCACCATTGGAGGTGGCTCTGTATGGACCCAGATTCACTGGTGTCGGAGCCCAGATCCTTGGAGCTAATGATAAATATATATGCCAATACACTCAAGAGTCTCACAACTTCTGGGGAGGTAACTTCATGATTCTTAATAACTAGTCAAATCCGAGTCTTGTTTCTGCTTCTACTTCTTATGTTCGGAATTTTGTTATATTTTTGGTGCTGGTTCTGGTGCTCTTTTCTTTAACATAAATTAGTTTACATGACTTTAAAGATCCCTTACTTAAACATGTTACTCATGCATAGATAGACATGAGCTAGTTTTGGGGAATACTTTCAGTGCTGTGCCTGGCGCAAGGTCTCCAAACAAGGAGGTTCCACCAGAGGTAAAAAAAAGATATCGCTGTTCTTCCTCCTCCCTCGTTTGGTCACTCTGTTGCAAGTAAAATATCTTTCTCATTATATCCGGGATGTCACTAAATACGCAGTGATTTGAATAGGCATTGGCATGATAGTGACTTTTACTTGTACGAGTTTTTGTTACTCTTATATAGTTGTATTGAATGCTGATCTGTAAAACATGGCGTTTGATTGTAGGAATTCAACAGAAGAGTGTCAGAAGGGTTCCAAGTTACCCCATTTTGGCATCAAGGTCACATTTGCGACGATGGCAGGTGATTATCTGATTCTATGCACAGTTATAGTGAACTATCTTTGAAAATTAATACTTGAAGCCTAATACAGGAGTAGAATCTTGCTTGTGAGGAGATATCTTGTTTAGTCGTGAGAAACCGTCAATGCAGCTGTTTATTTGGTATCTTAGGCATCATTCTTAGATCACACAATTCACCTATAAAGCTTACTTTAGTTGGTCATGATTCTTGTTTCCTAGTGTAACCTAAATTCTGTCAGAAGTTAATCGTGGATATGCTCAAATTTGTCATGCACAAGGATGCATGTTACCATTCTCAGATGTTTGGCTTAATACGAGTAGTAGAACTCTCTGATTTTTGTTAGAATTTCTGTGTTTAAATCTTAATTGACTCGTTTTGGCAGGACTGACTACGCGGAAACTGTGAAATCCGCTCGGTGGGAGTATAGTACCCGTCCTGTTTTTGGTTGGGGTGATGTTGGGGCCAAACAGAAGTCTACTGCAGGCTGGCCTGCTGCTTTTCCTGTATTTGAGCCTCATTGGCAGATATGCATGGCAGGCGGCCTTTCAACAGGTGTGAGCTTTGCTTAATCGACTAAATTGAGTAAAAGATACGGCTAAGTTTACTTGCCTTCTGCGAACAAAATATTAAAGAAAGAAATCATCCATTTATTCACTTATCCTCTCTTCATCGCAATTGCATTGGCAGCAGAAACAGCTAATTTAAATCTTATGTTTTATCTTTGGATGTGCAGGGTGGATAGAATGGGGTGGTGAAAGGTTTGAATTTCGGGATGCACCTTCTTATTCAGAAAAGAATTGGGGTGGAGGCTTCCCTAGAAAATGGTTTTGGGTAAACATTTTGTCATCCATGTGCTACATTTTGTTGTTGCAAACATTAGGCATCGAATTGAATACTGCATACACCTGAGTTAGCTATACATGCACATGTGTTACACTTCGGACTCCTGTTCAATAGCTTTATTAGTCGGTATCTCTTTACAGGTCCAGTGTAATGTATTTGAAGGGGCAAAAGGAGAAGTTGCTTTGACTGCAGCTGGCGGGTTGAGGCAATTACCCGGATTGACTGAGACCTTTGAAAATGCTGCACTGGTATGCACTAATTAAGATCGTCCTAAGCAATGACTGTGAAGAAAAATTGTTAGAAGGCAAGTAGTTCACGAATCCCTGATCCCTTATAAATTGTGCAGGTTTGTGTACACTATGATGGAAAATTCTACGAGTTTGTTCCGTGGAACGGTGTTATTAGCTGGGAAATGTCTCCATGGGGTTACTGGTATATGACTGCAGAGAATGAAACCCATATGGTAATAACTTCTTGTTCCTCAGATTCATTCAGTTCCACTTTGAGAACGTCGTTTGCCTTATGGGCTAGATTCCGACACCTGATGAATGTCTTGTGACAGGTGGAACTAGAGGCAAGAACAAACGAAGCGGGTACACCTCTGCGTGCTCCTACCTCAGAAGCTGGACTAGCTACGGCTTGTAGAGATAGTTGTTACGGTGAATTGAAGTTGCAGATATGGGAACGGCTATATGATGGAAGTAAAGGCAAGGTATGCGAATGCGAATACTTCCCCGTAGTTAAAAGTCTTAATAGCTAGTCCTTAGGGAGTTAAAGAAGATTAAAAACGTTGGTTTATGGTGAAATATGGATGCAGGTAATACTGGAGGCAAAGAGCTCGATGGCAGCAGTGGAGATAGGAGGAGGACCGTGGTTCGGGACATGGAAAGGAGATACGAGCAATACACCCGAGCTACTCAAGCGGTCTCTTCAGGTCCCATTGGATCTCGAAAGTGTCTTTGGTTTGGTCCCTTTCTTCAAGCCACCGGGTCTGTAACTCTGTAAGTTGATGAGTGCTTTGTTTGTTGATAGAGAGCCATGTGAATCAAACCTGAGTATGAATGTTGTTGCTAGCTTCACTAATCTGTATGGTTAGCTCGTTTGTCCCTTGTGGTAAATTATACACGTATGGGCCAACAGTGTAAAGTCTAGTTCAATGAAAGTCTTAAAAAAATATGCTGTAAATCTAAACCGGGAATCGGATTGATGGTTGGGTAACCCAAATAAAACCGGTTAAAGCTAGCTCTTTCGTTTGTGTCATTTCATGCATAGTCGATTCAGTGTTGTGCTTCTAAACATTTTATTTGGGAATAAGTTAAATTTGCTTTGAGTTGAATTTTGTATATGATTTTTTTCTAAGCCAAAAGCAAAAATAAAAGAGCCGTTAATAATCTGAGAACTATGCATGAATTGTATCAGACTCGATCGATATATCATTTTTTAATGTCCTTTGTCCATCTCTTATTCTTCATTTTTCGCAATTACTTTTTATTTTTAGTTGCGTTCTTGCTCCTCATCTTAGCGAAGGACAGGAATTGACATGTTTTATTTTCAATTGTTTATCTTTATTAGGCTTGGGATTTTTCTCTCGTTTCCCTGTATTTTTTATCGGGATTAGGTTTTGCTTATCTGCTTACTTTTGATATATCCTTCGGGATACCAATATTTCGAGGGTCTTATGGCTTTAGAGATAGGTTTTAGATTAGGTTTTAGGTTCTCTGGTATAGATCAAGATTAGGTTTCGATTCTCTGATTTTATTTTGCTATATCCGTTCTTTGATTTGTATCGGCTTTGGGCATCGATGCTTGCTCTCTTATCATGAAGGTTCTGATTTTGCTCTTCCTCGCTAAAGCTTTCCAAGAGAAAGGAAAGAGTTTGGCTTGGTTTTCTATTAATCCAATTTCTTCTGCAAAAAAACAAGTGAATATATATAAAGAGAGATGAATGTGTGCATATGTGTGGGTATTGTAATATGTGTGGTATTGTAATGGATTTCTATTTTTGTATTTAAATTTTTTTTTTATATAAAACATCAGTGACAAGATAGAGTATTTTAAGATATGTATAACATTTTATCTATCAAACATTTGTAATAAGTGTGACGCAACAAATTTTAATAGAAAAAAATGAGAGACAGAGAAATAGAGACTACTTGCAACAAAAACATAATATATATATGATGTATTTATTAAATTAATATCAGATTATTGTATTGAAATTTTGAATTCGAATTTAGAGAAAACCAACAATTACAAACAAAAATTAAATCTTGCAAAGAAAAACAATTAAATAAAATATCATAAAACAAATACAGTTATAAAATTTTTTAAAAAATGATCATAAGTTTTTTTTTTGCGTGTGCTTGTTTGAAATTTTTTTAACCTGACACAATTAAAATTTAATATCAAATTCAATTTTATTTAATATTGCTATTATTATTATTATTTTTTTTTAATAAAAAAACCGATTGATCTATATTATTAACTGTGAAAACAAATTGAACATAAGTAATCTCTAACGACCAAATGTATTCAAATGGCTAAATACCATATCCGGTTAGTTTCACATCTAATATAAATCTAATCGATTTTAAATTAATCTAAATTTTAATGCGTATGAATACTAAAAAATTATAGAAATAATAGAAAACATATCTTTTTTTTTAATTTCTTTCTCTCGGCGTTTCTTCTGAGTTTTATTTTGTAGAAATTTTTTTAATCTGAAATAATACAAAAAACAACATCAGATTCTATAATTGAATTAGAATCATGTTTTATTTAGTGTTGACATTATTATTATTATTATTTCTAATAAAAAAAACTGATTGATTTAAATTAGTTGTGGAAACAAATTAAACATAGGCAATCTCTAATGACCAAATGAATTCAAATAGTTGGATACTATGTTAGGTTAGTTTCACAACTAATGTAAATCTAATCGATTTTTAAATTAATCTATGTTTTAATATGAATGAATGAATACAAAAAAAAAATAGAAAACTTATCTTTTTTTCTGAGTGTCTTTCGCTCGGCATCTTTTGCTTCATGAGATTTATTTTATAAAAAAAACTTTTACCTAAAACAATACCAAAATTCATGTTTAAGTTAGATTCAAGTTTTATTTAATGTTATTATTATTATTATTATTTTTCCTAATAAAAATTGATTAATCTATATTAGTTGTAAAAACAGATTGAACATAGGTAATCTCTAACGACCAAATGAATTCAAATGGTTGGATACTATGTTCGGTTAGTTTTACAACTAATATATACCTAATCAATTATAAACTATTTCAGATTTTAATATGAATGAAACAAACAAAAAATAGAGAATAGATGACATATTTTCTTTTTCTTTTTCTGAGACTTCTTGCGTATAGATGAGACTGGCCAGCTGTTGGTCCATCCGTTTGAAAACGTGATAGTAAAGCCTAATGAAGATAAACAATTAAAAATAAAACATGTCAATTCCTGTCCTTCGCTAAAATGATGAGCAATAACGCAACTAAAATTTTGGTTTTATATTTTCAGTTACCTGTGTAAGTTATGCATCTTTTCCAGTTCTCTCGTAATTGATACAACATTCATATGCCTCTACTAGTTCGTGACGGTATGCCTGCATCAACAATACACTAACTTCAGTTGCTGATATTAAAAAATACATCATTACATTTGCTGAAATATATGGGAACAAGCACTATACAAAGTATTACTTCACTTGCTGCAATGATGTAGAGTACAGTTCTATGCTAGAGAGAGATGAAATCACAAATAACGCAAAGACACAGTGAAAGGCTCTAATAAGTGTAAGAAAACACTAATTTCTACCACAAGTTACAAAACCGGTATTGAAAATGGCCGCACCTCTATAAATGCTCTCTTTTGTATGGTCGTATTGTCCTTTCTTGCACCCACCTTCTTCAAGCAATTCATGTAATGGTTCAAGTTCAGCATTCCTTCAGATTGCTTATTGATTTACAAGCAACGAGAAAGAGATACATAAGTGCCTGCGACCATTTGAAAATTATGCATTCCATAGTTAGTATGACACTCAATTAAATGGTAAACAGATCAAAATGTCTCTAATACCAACCAACAGGAAGCAAGGAAAATTGCAATTAAAATGGTAGTGCAAAGCTTATTTCTATATCTTAATTCACATCATAAGTTGGTAATACCAATGAAGGTTTTTAGATTTTATATTAATCGCGAACTGCAAACCTGTGGGTGATTTTCTCCTATGCGGATGAGAAGAGACTGTATCAGTTCCCTGACTGCACGATTATTTGAATGAATCCTTTGAGGCAACACAACAAGCCATGTGTTAAAGTTGACATGACTGAATTCTCCCTTCAATGCTGCTTGGACATCAGACGCAGTATGTCTGTCCTAAGGAAATGAAACAGAAGGGAAAAATAATTCAACAAGGGCAACTTGGAACTCAATGCAAACAAAGTAAAGAAATAAAAAAAGTCTCATATGCAGACATTTTAGGAGATATAAGCCAACAGTATTCCCAGCTTTTACATTTTTGAAAGAGACGGTAGACTCTAGTCAACAAATCACTTTTGGTTCACAACATTCTACCTTTAAAATATACGTTAAAGTAGATTCAACACCAGAGTAAAGTCAATCTGAAACAAGCAAAACTTGGATCAAGCTTCCTAAAAGCAATCACCTATGCGCTTCTTATTAACATATAATATTAGATATCTCAAAGGAAGGGTACGCTCATACACAAACCATTAGTGTTTGATCATTAGTATAAAAGTAGTATAGCAAGGTAGGAGCTTAATATGCGTGACATAACAGAGTGAAGAAAAGAAAGACGCGGGTTTGGTATGTGAAACATGGAAAAGCAGTGGAAGCATGCACTCTTTACCTGTAAACTATCATCAACTCCTTTGTCATTAGCTATAGAATGAGTCATCACTGCCGTATTGAATAACGCTCATTTAGGAGCATAGATGCATCAAAAAATTTCTGGAAAAGAGCATATATTGTCACTAAATTGTTATTGTTAGACATAGTTTGACTACACTTACACAGTTAAAAGTGACTACAATACCTGCAGCTTGGTAAATGCCTCTTTGCGCTTATGTTCCTCTCCAAGCGACCACTGGTATTTCAAGTATCCAAGCATCACTTGTGGAGGTCCCAAGTGATGATATTGCATAATTTCTGGATCAAACTACAAAATAAGAAGGTCCCAAGTTAGACAAACAGAAGAAAAAGGTGCACAGAAAATCCTACAACCAAAAGGCAAATGTTCAAATACCGGCAAGAGCTTGAGTAGACTAGACTTATCTACACCAACAGCCACCAATTTAACACCAGCCGCATCAAATCTTTGGTTTCGCTTCTTTCAAAGCAGTAGCAAGATCCCAGCTTTCAAATCAAATAAATCGAATCCATCCTGAGAGATTTGAAATAAAAGGAAACTCGTATTGCAACGGTTCTTGTCGATTTTAGAAATATTCTGTTTCGATTTATTTACCAGCGAAAGAAAAAAAGATCACGATTTCAAATTCGTTATATACACGATTTGTCATAAAGATCATCACAATTCGTTATGAAGATCATGAAAACTCGTTATATACACCCTCGAATTCGTAATTAACTCAGAACATACCTCGTCCTGATCCCAGAGATCGCTGAATCGTACGCTCTGGCCGGAAGCAGTGAAGATGGAGACATCGCTCGCCGCCGACATCTTCTCTGTAATCAGTGACGGAATCAATGGTTCCGGTGGCAGGTCTCGCGAAAACCGCACGACGAACAAGAATTAGAGCCGAGAAAAATGAGAACGCGTAGTAGAGAAAGGATCGAGAAACCACAACGGCTATATAGATTTGTTCTCTTTTTTTCTTAATTGAAAAGCCAATGTCTCTTATATTTTACAAACTGATTAAAGAAATTGTTTAATTTATCTGATTTTTTGTTGATATCCTTTTACATTTACTGATTTACAACAAACGGCTATACGTAGATCAATGTCCTGACAGAATATATATATAGATCGATGACCTAAACGTTGCTAAATTTTATAAAACAATGAATTTATTTAATTTTAAATCGAATCAGTTCAAAATATATCATAAATTGATAAAATAATAAAATAATATTTTTTTTATAAAAATAATTTTATATAACTATAATAATTATGATGAAATGAATCCTAAAAACAGTTAATGAGAGAGAGGAAAGGTGGAAAACGAATTTGTCAATCACTTAACTCAAGAAGCCACATTTCATGTGCATGAATACATACATAACTTTCGGTATTTATATATCCGTGCAGATAAGCTTGCGAAATGCTCCTAATGACATTTTATTTATATATATATGTATGTATTTTTCAATTCGGTTCCACTAATTCCTCCTAGGTAGAAACCACGATCATAATGGATTAGTAATCATATAGGTTCGACTTGCTAGATATGTAATGTATAAATATGAGTGGGAGGCAAAAAGAAGAAAGAATAAGTTCCTTGATATCGGCTCGCTTTGTCTAGAGCATCATCACAGATGCACGCTCTACGGCTCCACCACTTTATTTTTTTTCTTCCACAGATACATAAACTCTTCTCTACTTTGCCTTGAGACTAACAAAAGAAGTATATAACATTATCTCATTACCAATATATATAACTTAAAAGATTGTTTTGTTTTTCCTAATGAAAACGTAAGTTAGGATAAAAATGAAAGCAGTGAATTATGTTTTAATTCCAACAAAGCTTCAATTTAGGCAATAATACAACACAAAATTGCAAACCCATCATTTTGTTTTATTTATATTTTATAACCCACAATTAAAACCCATTAGGGGGCAGTCGAAAGAATAAACTAAGCAAAGAAGATATCACAATAGTTAAGTTGTTTTTGTTTTTGTCTACTTGTGCATCTATTCTTTTTCTTTTCTTTTACTGAAATAATCTATCGTCCATTAGTCAATGGTTTGAGAAGTTGACTATATTCTAAGGTGTCGATGTTTTCAAGTCACGTGGAAAGTGATACGAATTTTTTTGGGATAAATGATGAGCATATGTGACATTTAGTGTGGAGCTAACTGACTTTTTACAGATCGAGTTCTATAATTTAAACAGTAAGGATTTGTGAAGTTCTAAGGTAGAGAGATCATTAACAATATGATGAAATGATTAAGGAGTAGTCTGAAAACAATCCATAACGTGACTTAATGTTTCCTTGTCATCAACGTGTTTATGCAATGTTAGTTCAGTTTTAGCCAATGAATTTTGAATTGTAAAACGAAGGTAAATGATAAATTTGCGAGAACAGAGTCGAAACTGTTGAAAATTGAAACATAATCTAAAAGTATACACGGCCTTAGATTATGGCTGTCAAAATGATCACTTCAGTGACGAGTTTAACAAAATGTTTTCCGTTATAGAAATCGCTTAACCAATTTTAGTTTTCAACTTTTATTAGAAAAAGAATAACTTGACTGAACTGTATTTTATAATGTTTCTTTATGTATTACTTACAAAAGGAGTTATTACTTTCCGTAAAAATGTAAGAAAAATAGGAAAGAGGAAATCAATGATATATATATAGAGCCAAAGTCACATAGTGATTCTTCTCCAATCAAATCTGAAATCTCTATCAACAATGACAAGTTTGCACAAAACCCTCTTCACACAAAATCCCACTACTTTAGATCAATGTAAGTTCTTTGTTTTTATTTCCCTTAATTAATTTCGTTTAATTAGTCAAACTAATTGTTGACATGTGTGATTTTTTCAGTGATGATGTGCCATACGGGAAGAGACCATTCATGGAAAAAACTAGAGAATATAGAAGAAGAAGGACCAGCGACGGTAGCGCGTGAAGCGAAGACGGCGTTACCACCGGAGACGCCGACGGAGACGATGGAGTTCCTGGGGAGATCATGGAGCATTTCCGCCGTCGAACTCACAAGAGCGTTCTTCAACAACTCCGCTGCCGACACTAACTCATATCTTCTCTCTACTCTTGTTAATACCAATAAAGAAGATAGAGATGATGAAGAAGATTCTACTTCCATGGCTTCTTCTCGTGACCTTGTAAGCCATCGTTCTCTTCCTGTTTTCTAAACCGGGTCAGCTGGTCTAGTTCGGTACAATTAATCTTTTTATATAAGAAATTATATACACTATGGCAATAAAAAAATAAGCATGTCAATGTGAAAGTTTTCCGCAGTAAACAAAAGCCATAAAACATAATAGACTGAAAACACATTATATACAGTTTTATCCGTGATTTAAACATTGTTGGACGTTCGATTTTCTTTTATTGTGTGTTATTTTTGATGTGAATATCCAATTTACTAAGTCGACTTTATCACACGACCTCGCAAGTTTATATTTTATTTTTTTTTTGGTAAAAAGTATCTAAACTTTCCATATGAACACTTTTATGTGAGTTTTGTGTATCTGTTGTTGTTGTGTGTTAGTAAACAAAATTAAAATCGATTTTACCTAAAGCGTTAATACAATTTTTACTCTTGTGGATCACTTTTCAGCTGCTGCCACATATAGGAGGAAACAAGACCCGCCCTCCAATTTCTCCAAGAACCGGCAGAGAAATGAAGGTATGATCTCTCATACCGGTTTATCTTTGTCTCAAATCAATCATGTCTTTATTAAAAGGAGCCGACGTAACGAAGGAAAAAAGCTGGTTGGTTTTGCAACTTTTGGTATATAAAAATTAACCGAGAGAAAAGAAAAGAAAAGAGAACGCATTATAATGGTCATAATGAATTCATGCAATTGTTAATTCAGACCGGCTTTTCTTTTCCATATAATAAAAAGGTGAATATAATGATTCGTGAGTCTAAACAAGAGTGGATGGATATTCTGATTCGGTTGCTTTTGTTTAGTTCGAAATCATTTGAATTTATAAACTTAATAGGAAATAGAAATAATATAGAATCCAATTTCTTACAATATTTGGATATTTCTAATTTCACAAACAAACACAATAAATTATAAGTAGAAAATGGATATATTAGTGATATTATGTATAGCCAAGTTTTATATGAAAACGATGCAGCATCTGTACAAGAACATGATAAGAGGAAGAACAATGGGAAGAAGATTGAAGGATCAGAAGGAGAAGAAGAAACAAGAGACCCGAACTCGCAACGCTGAGATTCACGCCGCGGTCTCTGTCGCAGGAGTAGCTGCGGTTGTAGCCGCAACTGCGGAATCTAACGCCATAAAAGCCGCAGAAAATGGTGTCGAATCAACAGAAGTTGCGATTGCAGTCGCGTCTGCAGCCGCTCTCGTCGCCACGCATTGCATTGAGATGGCGGGAGAGATAGGAGCGGGATATAACCAGATAGCGACGGCCGTTAGCTCTGCGACCAACGCTAGGACTAACGGAGACGTCATGGCTTTAACGGCAAGCGCTGCAACAGGTAACATATATCGCATATTTGACCGCTTAATTTTATCAAATGATCCGTTCAGCTGATTTTGAGGTTTGTTGAGAGATTTTAGCGTTGCGAGGAGCTGCGATTCTGAGGTCAAGAATGGAAAGGAATACAGAGAACAAAGCATTGCTATATTCAACAAATGAGCATGTGGAAAGGGAAGAGAGAAACGTATTTGGAGCGATGACTTTCGTCTCTAGAGGAGAAGAGCTTCTCAAACGCACCCGCAAAGGTAACTTGTCATCCAAGAAAACAGTTATTGTACTTGTGAAGCTATCGATGTCAAGTTTCAAAAAATGTTGGTGACAGGGGATCTTCATTGGAAGCAAGTATCTTTTAACATCAATTCTAATTGGCAAGTAAGTTCCTTTTTTTTTCCTCGGAAGATATATTTCATCAAGATCGATAATAATACTCTTTTGATGTTTTCATGTATTACATTCTTGATTTTGAAATAGGTGGTACTAAAAATGAAGAGCAAACATGTGGGTGGAACTTTCACAAAGACGAAGAAATGTAAGCTTATAAGAAACCGGTTTCTACAGTTGACTTCTTGTAGAAACCAAGAATCGTGGGTACTAATCGGTTTTTGGATGCAGGCGTTGTAAATGGAGTGTGCCGAGAGATACCTGAATGGGCGCATAGAGGAAGAGTAGAAAAAATGGTCGAGAGGAGAGCCTACTTCGGGGTAAAAACCGTCGAAAGGGTGATTGAATTCGAATGTGTAAACAAAAGAGAGAAGCAGATGTGGATCGAAGGGATTCAGCAGCTTCTTAACTCACTTGAAACCGGTTCTTTAGTGTTCACCGGAAACATAAGGGCTTGAACCAAAAGACTAATTCATTTTACAAAATTACATCATGTGGTGAAGATTGTACTTGTCTTGCTTCATGCGTGTTGAGGAAAGTATCCTTGTGTCCAGTGTGATTTTTGAAATCTGTTGTTTCTTGTGTACCAAGTTACTTGTTAAAAATGCCATATCTAAAAGAATATGACATCTAAAATCTAAAAAAATATGGACCAATTCAGTCAAATAATTAATGAATTGGTTATATTATGAACTGGTGAATATGAAACATAGATCGTGAACTGGTTTTAAGTTTTAACATTTGAACTGCTGTACTTAACGGTTTTAGTGGTTTGTGTCCGGTTGAACGGTTGAATTATAACCCGAATTTAATTGTAAAGTGGCCCCCTTAATAAACCGAACAAGAACCGTTCAGTACCCCAGCTCAAATGTTAAAATCAAATCGCAATTCGGTCGGATTGGTAAAGAGATCTGGTTCGGTTTTGAAAATATTAATTAACACGCAAATCTCGGTAGAGAACTTTTCAGAAGAAAAAAAAGGTTTTTAGGTCCTTCACACCTTCTTAATACAGAGATTAACAGCTGGATTTCTGAGTTTCCGTTTTTAATTTCTCTAGAAAGGGAAAGAAAGAAAAAGATATGATGTACAGTAATTCTTGGAAACTTTCCGGGAAAAATCTCGGAAACGATTGAGCTTATTTGCTTTGATCAGCTGCTGTGCTGATAGCTCTCTCCGGTTCTTGTGAGTTCGTCCCTGCTACAGAAATCACGGTAATACATATTTTTCCACTCGACTTCACTTTCTCTCTTGAATCAATCTAGAGGATATAATTGCTCTGAAAATCAATTTGTCTTCTACTTCACTCTCTGGTCTTACAAGTTTATGGGTCACTCCATGATCTCTCTGCTAAAAGTTTCTAAATTTACTACTGTCTTTCACTAGGGAGAACTAGAACAACAACAACAAGATTCGCATTTGTCGTTTTAAAGTTTTTCGATTCAGCTCGCTACCAATTTTCCGATCAATAAGTGATAGATTCGTTCTAGCATATGAAGGTTTATACTGTCAAAATATCCCCAGAAAATAAAAAAAACATAAACTTTTCGAATCGGTGTCTCTCAGATGTAAGATCCATTACAAAAATATTCAGTTGTCTCTGTTTTGTTCTTTCCTACAGAATTGTGGCTAAGATGGTGTGGAGTGGAGTAGATGTAGAATTTGTGGCAACTTAATATGCTTCTGCCACCAGAATCTAAGTTTACAACTCAAATCTTTCCCTAACGAGAGTCCAAAGCTTCGGTTTTTAATCCTCTGGTAGACGCAATGAGATTGTTACGATTTGCTGGTGTAGTTTTCATCTTTATCACCGCCTTCCAATTCGTGAACATGCGTTATTTCGGTGGCGCTATATTCTCTTTATCCTCTCAAGATAAGTTTCCGGTACCAATAGATGGAAGCACAGAATCCGTCCGGCCATTGTACGGCCCTGAAAAGATGGATGTCACTAGTTCGACATCCGCTAATGTAGCTGCAAGGGAAAGAACCGGTTTAGAAGAAGACCGTGTAACTGGCTCTGATAGGAATGTCACTACTATTCAATCCCATGACAGTTTCATTGAGGATGCAAAAGATAAGGATTTGCTGCTAGGGACAGGGAGCAGCTCAAACGTGAGTTACGAGAATATAGTTGAAGATGTTGACATCGTTAGTGAAAATAATAGGAACGTGGAGACTCTGGAGAGTAAATCTGATGCTTCTGTTGATAATCTTTCCCCAGATGTGAAAAGACTAATGAATGTTTCAAATTCTGGTGTGGTTTCTATCACTGAGATGATGAATTTGTTGCGTCAAAGCCGCATTTCTCATGTCTCACTGGTATGTGTTTTAGTCTCTGATTAGTCAAGCAGTGTTCTTGTCTCTACTACTACCACCGTTAGGTCTTACTATTAAATGTGTTCTTGAATTTTTTCCAGAAACCAAAACGGTCTTCTGCAGTTGATCAAGAGCTGCTGTATGCAAGAACTCAAATTGAGAATGCACCGATGATAGAGAACGACCCTTTACTGCATGGTCCTTTGTATTGGAATCTGTCCATGTTCAAAAGGTAAGTCCGTATATAGTTTTGTGCATTTTGATGGCATGTATGTTGATAGTGTTATTTTTTCCCCTGCATCTAGGAGCTATGAGCTTATGGAGAAAAAGCTTAGGGTTTATATATACAGGGAAGGCAAAAGACCCGTATTGCACAAACCGGTGCTGAAAGGAATATATGCCTCTGAGGGATGGTTCATGAAACAGCTCAAGTCCAGCAGAACATTTGTCACGAAAAACCCTCGTAAAGCTCACCTTTTCTATCTTCCTTTCAGCTCCAAAATGCTGGAGGAAACACTGTATGTCCCTGGTTCTCACAGCGATAAGAACCTCATCGAGTTTTTGAAGAACTACTTGGACATGATCTCCTCCAAGTACAGCTTCTGGAATAAAACTGGAGGATCAGATCATTTTCTGGTCGCTTGTCATGACTGGGTATTCTTTTTTTACGTTATCTACTATGTCACTTATTTCTCATCGCCATGAAACTGCCATTAAATCTGATCCAAATCTTCTTTGTTTGTGAAAATCCATGCTTTCAGGCTCCTTCCGAGACAAGGCAGTACATGGCTAACTGCATCAGAGCATTATGCAATTCCGATGTTTCAGAAGGTTTCGTGTTTGGTAAAGACGTAGCTCTCCCTGAGACAACTATTCTTGTTCCTAGGAGACCGCTTAGGGCACTCGGAGGTAAACCCTATTCACAGAGGCAGATACTTGCCTTCTTTGCAGGCGGGATGCACGGTTACCTTAGACCTCTCTTATTGCAACACTGGGGAAGTAACAGAGATCCAGACATGAAGATATTCAGCGAGATACCCAAATCTAAAGGAAAAAATAGTTACATGGAGTACATGAAGAGCAGCAAGTACTGCATTTGCCCAAAAGGGCATGAAGTCAATAGCCCTCGTGTCGTGGAGGCGTTGTTCTACGAGTGTGTCCCCGTTATCATATCCGACAACTTCGTGCCTCCCTTCTTCGAAGTCCTGAATTGGGAGTCTTTTGCTGTGTTTGTGTTGGAGAAAGATATTCCTGATCTGAAGAACATATTACTTTCGATAACTGAAGAGAGGTACAGAGAGATGCAGAGGAGGGTCAAGATGGTGCAGAAGCATTTCCTTTGGCATTCTAAACCCGAGAGATTTGACATTTTTCATATGATACTTCACTCTATTTGGTACAACAGAGTATTTCAAACTTGAAACCACAGATTAGGTTTGGGATCTTTAGAAAGTGTAAATTAACAGAGATTCATTCGTCAATAGCAAAATGCATGTCGCAAAACTCTTAATCCTGTAAATGCCAGTTACTTTCACTACAATTCACTTAAACAATCTTTATACAGATGAATGTTCATAAAAGCGGCTTTAAAATATCTTTTAGCTCTGTCATCACTTCAGATCGTTCATAATAACAAACTGTTCAAATTTAGCCAAGCGATTTGATGTATGATACCGTATTAGAACAAGAAGCCTAACACTCTTTAACATTTCTCAGAATCCTATTATATGCTTGAGAGCCTTAATTTTCTTGAGAATATCTCCTACGATGTCTTTACTTTTAATAAAGACCAAACTTACAAGACTTTAACAACAACCTTACAACCCCATCATCTGAGTGTTCCAGCTGCAATAAACACGTTTTGGTAAACGTCTGAGATTCGATTCTGTTATGCTCCACCTCCTGTAAATTTCACCTTTTTTCATAATTAGATTGTATCTTCATGAATGTTTTGAATTTATCTTCATCGTAGATGCCAAACAAACATATGATTACAACCTTCATGTTGCCGGTTGAAAGGGATCGATCTTTAGGTCCCAAAACAGCGATATAAGCAAAGGGAATCTTTCATTTTGATTCATCTTTACAGAAAGAACGTTTACATAATTGACTTGAGGATAGTCGACGACAAACACTACTTTGGATATAACATAATGGCATACTTTTCAATGGCTGAAAAAAAAGTTATGTTTGGCTACGCAGCTATTTTCTAATTGGTCAGGATTATGACTATAAGTCTATAATGGACAATCTTTTTTGTGTATACTGTGTGTGTCCTACGTTTAACATAGAGACTAGAATAAAGTTGTAGGTGTATATCAATTTCCTTTCTACTTTTTAATGGACAGAATCGAACCAAGTAGGTGTTGCTTACTTGCTTGTAACCATCATCGGCACAAATTATTCAAAAGAGGACCACATCACGTACACTGTAGATCATCAAAGCTATTATTATCTTCTTTCCTACTCTAAAAAAATTACTTACACATCCAGTTTATGATCACCAATATACACGTACAATGTGGAAATGTAGATCATGTAAGATAATACCCACACACACACACAAAAAAATGGTAAAAAAAACACAAAGATTCATGCGGCCCTTAAAATGTGCTCGTAAATCAATTTTGGGCCTATGCTTTTGCCAGTTTAGATAAGGACTGAGGCTCTCTACATAACCGGTTTGGAGTTGGCCAATGGTTTGATTGGACTTGGATTATGGGGGTTTGCAGAAGAATCAATTCATATCTTTAGGATACAAGTATTAGTATACGTAGAGCTCGGTGATGAATCTATGTATAGTTGAATTGTGAAGGAACAAAATAGTGAATTGCTGGATATAATTACAACTTTCTCAAATCCAAGAAGTCGAATCTCGTTGAATGTGTTGCTGTATCTTCTCCATTTTATTTCAATTTCGTTTACAAATTCTCTTATTTAGAACATCATACAAAACAGAAAAATGCATTAAATGTATTGATCTGTATATATAACACAAATTTAGTTGTAGACTATTTAGTTTTGAATATCACTTTGTCATTTTGCTAGGTTTTGTGTCAGGTTAACCCTATCTACTTTTTACTGATTCATTGTACTTTTTTATTTTATTTTTCTTGTGTGGACTAGTCATTTTGTACTTTCACTATGAATGAAAAATGAATATAATACCTTATAAAAATGGTGGCAGGGTGCAATAATTGAATCACGTGAGACCGCGGTTGGGACACGTGTTACGCGGAACGTAAATCGTACTCGTCAAAAGGGGTCCAAGAGCTGTCGAGACACACCAACAGTGTGTAGTAAACCCAGCAAGACAGCTGGATTCTCTTTCTTCTCCGTACGACTAATTTTTTTTTCTTCTTCTTCTTCATTTCACACATTTGTCGACTTCTTCACTCACTCTTTTTCTTTTATACTCACTTGTTCCTATTTTTTTTTAATTCATACCCTAATTTAAGTGTAGCATTCATTAAATTCATTCAATATTTTGGGCTGTTGAAAACCTGATTCCAGCTCATAAATTATTTAGTGGGTGGACAAAAGAAAAGAAAAAAAAAAAAGCTGACGCCGACAAATAAAAAATTGAGAAAAAAATCTGTGTGGATTGGATTGTGGACGACGACGATGGTAGAATAGTACACAAGGGACAAAGGTATAACACATAAATGGTTATTTCATGGTGACTACGATTTTTTTTTCAGTTCTACTAAAAACTATTTAGGGTAGATGTGTTTTACCTATTGAGATTTTAATTCTAAATTTAGACTAATCCTCACACCATATAAAATGTTGAACTATTAACAAACAAAGCAACTACTGAATCGGTATTCTATCATTTAAATTGTCTATAATAATCAATTAAAAATAAAAGTGCAGTGAAAGAATTGAAATATTTGTTTCCCAACTTTAATATAAATCTTTGGGTTGGCTGTTTATTCCCCCCTCTACAATACAGCTTCTGCCTAATTCTACCCCAACTTTGAAGTTCTTGATTTTACTACACAAACTCTAACATTTGATTATAAAACCACCTAAACTTTTTTGCTCTGTCTAATTACACCTAAGAAGCTAAAATCTTTAAATTGCGATCAAAAAGTAGAATGGCGTTTAATCAAAATAGCGTTAGTAACCCGAGATCTTAACCATCATCACAATCCAAAATCTCAGAAATTAAACCGATCCAATTATTTTTAAAACCCAACCCAAATCCAATTCATTTTGAAAACCCAAACCAAATCAAACCCAAATTGATTTGAGAATTAGGTTTGTCTCGATATTCATCGACTCAAACCAAAGAGACAAGAGAGACGAGTGAGACGAAGAACAACGTCAAAAGCACAGAAATTATAGTGTTAGAATGACGGAAAGTATCTAATCACAGGTATATCTCTTTCCCTCTATCTGAAATGGTTATTTGGCATTCACGGTTTTTAATTGACTTAAGTTTTTCCATAGGTATACCTTGTGAACATGTCTATGGAGCTATGATAAATGCAGGTTTGGATGTTAATGACTATGTATCTTCCTGGTTTTCGAAAGAGACATGGCAACGGAACTATGAGATGAATATGGAACCAGTTAGAGGACCAAGGTTTTGGATTAGAAGAGGTTGTCGCCTAATAGTGTCTCCTCCAGAACCTGATCTACCCGGAAGAAAAAAGAAATCTAAGAAGATTAAAAAGAGAATCAAAGGCAAGCATGAGTCACCAAAGAAGAAGAAAAAGAAACAGATTCAGAAATTGCCTAAGATTGGGCGCATCATTCATTGCTCAAATTGTGGTGAAGAAGGGCACAACTATACGGGTTGTAAGATACATCCAAAGAAAAAGCCAAGGAAGGCACAAGTAGAAGAGACATTAGAGGTATATATTGATTACTCTCTTTGATAGTTTTGATTATTTTAGTTGTCTTTCACGTGTTGTTTATTTTGTTGTCTTTGCTTCTGTTATGTGTTCAGAGTTTTGCTTGTCTTGGTTCTGATTTTAGTTTTTGTTCTGATTATTTTTGTCTCACGTCATGTCTTGGTTCCGATTATTTTGTTGTCTTTGCTTCTGTTATGTGTACAGAGTTTTGCTTGTATTGGTTCTGATTTTAGTTTTTGTTCTGATTATTTTTGTCTCACGTCGTGTCTTGGTTCTGATTATTTTGTTGTCTTTGCTTCTGTTATATGTTATCTGATCACTTTGCTTCTCACGTCTTGCTTATCTAGGTTATGGTTTTATTTTTTTGTTCGGCTTTAGTGTTATCTGATCACTTGCTTATCTGAACACTTGCTTCTGTTTTTCAGGATAATGCTTCATCTGAAGCTCAAATTCAGGTTTCAAGTTCATCTCAAGGATTTGATATGATTTATCTCACTCAACCCTCTCAAACAACAGAGTGAAAGTACTATATGTTGCAGCAACGAATGCTCTTTGTGTTTTCTTTAATGTATGGAATGCTTTACATTCATCTCTGAACCTGTATGCGATCTCTTCCCTTTATGACCCATGTTATTTCAGTTGGTTTTTGTTGTATGTGATGTCTTAAAACTCTATGATCCATTATGAATTAATGCTATCAGATTTCGGATCAAACACATTGGTTTCTATCAGGTTTCAGATCAAACAGAAAACTATTGTTCATTCAAAGATAGGTACATATCAAAGAACATTAAGTTTTCAAACAAGGTTTCAAACAAGGTTTCAAACAACACTAATCACCAAAGACAATTACATATCAAAGACAAATACATAACATCAATCCCAGTTTTCAAATAAGGTTTTAGAAGTTAGTTTAGAACAAACTTTCCACAGATCCATCCTATGCCTCCTACAACCAACACGGTGATGCCAACTCTTTCCAAACTCTTCTTAGCAAGCTCTCCAGCCATCTCTTGAATAGCTTTATTCGCCATCATCATCTCTCCCTTTATCTTCTTTTTCATCTCTTCCTTCATCTTCTCTTTCAACTCTTCCATCATCTTCTCTTTCAGCTCTTCTTCCATTTTAAGAACCTGTATTTTCTGAAACTCAAAATTCTCCACCATCTCCTTTCTCAATTCTTTCACTTCATCTACAAGCTTTAGGAGTTTTGCATCAACCATTCTTGTCTCGTCGACCAAAGCTTCATCAACCCATTTGAAGAGATGCTGTTCAGTTTTCCTCTACACAATGAAATGACGGAGATTCACGACAGAGTAACAGAAAAAATTGAATTTTTCAAAAAAGCATTTCAATGTACAAACCTGTAATGCGATTTCGCATCTGTAGAATCGCCTAAAAGGATTCTCATATGTCTGCGAACAATATGTCCTAAGCTTTCTCCCACACCAACAAGCCGTTGGAACCCCAAATACTTGTCTCTGATGAGTGAAATGAGATGAAACAGAAGAAGAACTACTCATGGTTCTAATCAGTCGCTGCTCTATATTCTCTCTCGATTGGCTCTGAATCACTCTCTCTCTCTCTGAAGCTCTCTCTCTCTCTGAAGTACCGAAATCTCTGTTTCGTTGTTTGTCGGGATGAAGAAGAACAGAAACCTAATCCCCAAATTATAATTTTGACTTTAAGTCAATATGTTGGGTCGGGTTTTGCATCTGGGCTTAAACAAATTGGTATTAGGTCAGATTTTAATAACCAACAAATTTAGTTTAATCGGTTAACAAGTAATCGCAAATTTTTAAACGCAATTTTGTTTAATTGATCGCAAGTTTCAATTATTAAGTCGCAGGTGGAATTAAGCAGACAAAAATAGTTTGGGGGAGAATATAATTACATGTACGAGTATGGGAGGAATCGCAAGAGCTTCAAAGTTGGGGTGGAATTAGGCAGAAGCTGTATTGTAGGAGGGGGAATAAGCAGTCAACCCTAAATCTTTCAACCACTAAAACTTTCATTAGTTCATTGCCTCAATACGTATTTGCTCTAATGTTTTTGTACATTAGATTGAGTTTCCATACAAATTTGAAGTATTGGTCGGTCAATTTAGGCTGAGTTGTAATGTACCATACAAAAGCTATTTTTTTATAGAATACTCTTACTGTCTTTCATTCGTGTTTACACAAGTAGAACAGTGTTAAGAGTCTAATAATAGGACATTCCTGTCAAATATGTAACACCGGCAGTAATTAATGATGTGATAACATAAATTCCCATAAATAAATAGAAAATTTAACAATTTCTAGTTTTATTTTATAAATATTTTTATGTCCTTAGAAGACTTTTAATCACAAGAACAAAAAAAAGATGAGAAGATCTAATGTATTTGCTAATTTAATTTATATATCGAAATATGGACTAAACAGTTCTATTTAGAATGTAAATTTTGATTGAAACAAATTATTGACTTCTGTAAATAAACGAAACTTTTTCACTTGCTTTAACACATTGTAAAGAAACTAACCGTGGATAACATGGTTCTTGATTTCATAATTCTTTATCTACGAAAGAATAAAAAGATTAAAAAAAGATTCTGAAACCTAGCTTAGTTGGTAGCAAAAACTCATAATAAGAACAAATAATCTTTGGCTGCAAGTTCGTAACATCCACAAACAAAAACAAAAACAGAAAAATGGATCCATATTGGCTGAGAGCTTTAAGAACTAAGTGAAGCTCATAGCCGTCTAACATTTATAAGCTATCGTGCATATTGATTCATAGTACATACAAACTTTGCTCAGAAATGTTTATTGATTTGATAAGCAACAGTGCATATTCATGGATATATACGGCTACAGCCTTTTATAAATTCTTCTGAGTTCTTTACATTCTGAAAAAAAAAGCTATCATATATATAAACATTCGTGCAAATATAGCTGGATAGGCGAAATACAAATCTTTTCTCAGCAATAGAAGCAAAATACTTGAAATGTCCGCGTTATCACTATTTGATATTGTCGACACTATTGATGATGTAATAATGGAGCAACTTTTTAAATATGAACTGGCTTTTTTAGAACCCCACCACCAAAGGAAATATAGAAAACGACAACTTCATTACATAGTCTTTGAATAGATTCACTGCAATGATGGTATGTATATATATTGCCTGATAAATTCACCTTTGGTGCTTTTAGATTAACATAATAAAAATAGAAACATTCGTCTCTAACCGACACAGAGTATGTAATTCAGTGCTTCTGAGACATGGTTATAAAAACAAAATGTGATTTAACATCCAAAACGTTCGATCTGATCTTTTCCTTTTGCACTTCGTAAAATTTGATATAAGTGGTAACTTTTTGAGAGAGTAACTTCGAATTTCAATTAAAAGAATCGTGAAGGTGTTCTCAAGAGATAACTTGATCAGTGTAAATGAAGTTTTCGAAAGTTTAGTTTCTCCATTATTTTAGTTTTTAGGAACGAATCTAGCGGTCAAGGAAGACGTGATTTAATGCATAGTAAACTGTAGGTAGAAAGTTAATACGTCCTAGGGTTGCCGACTTAACCAATTCATTTAAATATATTGAAAAATACATTTTGCAAAGTAATGACGCAAATATTAAAAACAAATTCTTTCTAGTTATGACATCTGAGTGTAATAAATGATAAATCTAACAGAACTGGTGAGACTATACGTACTCTGCCGTAGATTCGAATCCTTGCACGCTACAAGAAGTCTTACACATATGAAAATATTGAAGATGATGACTGATGAGAGAGTTCTGTCGACTTACTAATTTATTTATATGAAAAACAAATATAGGAAGTTCTAACTCGTCACATCACGAAAAAGCAAAAGATTAGAAAACATCATCTCGTGTTTCGCGTTATAAATGAACAAAGATAAATACTTTTTAGATAAATCATATAGAGTTACATGTATGTACGTACCACTACCAACCTTTCGTAGGTAAGCAGCTACACAAAGCTCTCAGGGTCCCTCTCTTTGGAGAGTATGTATAAATGTATGCAAAGTTTAATACCAAATATTTGAAAAAAATCATTGAGAGATTTGGAAACATCCAAAAAAACGAGAGACTAGAAATTTCACCAAACAGTAATGATACAAACAAGAACTATCTTTTCTAACTCTTACACCCCAAACAATGTCTCTCTCCTTTTGCCTTAAATATCTCTAATTTATATTCTTTCTTTCTTTTTTTTTATAACAACAACCCAAATCTAAAATCCCATTTCAATAAAAGAAAAACAAGAATCAGCGTCGTCTTTGTGACATTTCGTCGAACGAGTGGACGGCATAAAGCTTAATCATCATAACAATGGTGGTGGATTCGTCACTTGGTTCGGAGAAGGAGACGAAGGGAAGTAAGCAGCCTGTGTATCGCGGTGTTCGAATGAGGAGTTGGGGGAAATGGGTATCGGAGATTCGCGAGCCACGGAAGAAATCGAGGATCTGGCTCGGGACTTTCCCGACGGCGGAGATGGCGATGCGTGCTCACGACGTGGCGGCTCTGAGCATCAAAGGAACTTCCGCCATTCTCAATTTCCCTGAGCTCTCCGATTTTCTGCCCCGACCCGTTTCTCTCAGCCCTCGTGACGTCAGAGCCGCGGCGACCAAAGCTGCTCTCATGGACTTTGGCACGGCGTCGTTTCGTCACGCAGTGTCAGAGAGCGAGACCAGCGAAACAACGGCGTCGGATAAAAGGTCCGAGAGCGAGACCAGCGAAACGGCGTCGGATAAAAGGTCAGAGAGCGAGACCAGCGAAACGGCGTCGTTCTCCTCGTCTTGTTTCTCTGTGACGAGCATTGATGAGGAAAGTACAGTCTCTGACGACCTGGAAAAAATCGTAGAGTTGCCGAGTCTAGGCACGAGTTTAGACGAGTCAAACGAGTTCGTGTTTTTTGACTCGCTGGAGGATTTGGTGTTCATGCCGTCATGGCTACGCAGTGGTACGGATGAAGATTTTACGTATAACAATGATTCTCCGTTGAACTCAGCTTTCGAAGAAACCTTTTCTTGGAAACACTTTCCCTGAAAAGGAAAATCTAATTTTTGTTTCTACTTTTTTTTTTTTGGTTGGTTTGTTTAATTTTCATGGGATTCTCTCTGTTCTTTTTTTTTCTTTGCGTGAGATATCTCCAAGAATTGTGCCTGTGGAACTGATAACTTTTTGCTGTTCTTCTTATTACTAAGTCGGTGAAATGAAATATGGTTAAGTGTAAGTGTGTATAATTAGTTATAATATTACTATATTAGCCAAAATAATGAGAGTATCAGTGTTAGTGTTTTGACATTTTGTTTAAACCTCCCTATTTTTCTTCGTTTTGCAATATCAAACTAAAATCTATTTGAAAATTAGAATATGGTCCCTCAGCTTTAACACCATGTATGTATTTTGATTTTTTTACATACCCATTACACAACAATTCAAACTTTGACATTTAAATTGTCGGAGAAATAAGGATGGCATTATTTGGTAATTAATTAAAGAAAGCTATAACTATTCTTTTATTAAGAAGTTTCATAGGCTGAGATCCGTACATCTTCTTAGATCATGACTTTTTTTTTTGATCAACTAATTGATTAGAAACTTAAACCATGACTAAAACATACTTTTTTTATAATTGAATGTATTTTGAGTTTAATATATTTAGATATATTGCAGATACATTTTCTCTAAATGATACTTATTATGAAATAGAAAAAGTATTAATGTAGATATCTTCTTAAAATCATGACTAAAACATATAATTTCTTCATTTTTATGTTTATTATTAAGAAATGTTTTATTTTGAATAACTAAGGTTGTGGTTCAATTTTAATAAAAACCTCATATTTTAACATGCAATAACGTAACGAAACAAACAACCGAGACATAAAATCCTCTAATTTCCTAATCTTTCTTTTTGAAGTTTGACCATGTAAGATCGATACTATGATATTAGACTATTAGTTTAGTACACGTTTAATAAATGTCATGAAAACATTATTAGTGATTTTATTACTATATGATGTGTTACGTCACTGTCAAATTCCAACATAGCAAACGATTAGTAGGATGTTACCAATATTATACTAACAATACTGCGATTTCCCTAGGGCCAACAACTTTATCGAGTTTTAGAGCACACCAAAATACAGAGATGCTTCGCGTATGTATACCAAAAATTGAAGACGTTCATGATAATGTTTAAAACACTTCACTTTTAATATCTTTTTTTGCTAAAAGCGACTTCTTCTTTTTCTTTTAATCGTAGAAAAAGCATACGAGTTAAGAATAAAGCTAATGAAGTCGCATGAAGCCAAGAACATTAATGGGATCAATGTCTTTGATTGCTATATAAATTTTGTATTGAGGGAGATTTGATCAATAAAATTGGTTTTGAATATGCTTTGGAGAAAATAAATAATCGGGTAAACTGAGAGTGAATTTATAAATGAAACAGACGTTTTAGAGTTTTTGATGCGTGAGTTTGTGAAGGGAAAGAAGGTCCACGTGTATGTTTGCTTTGTCGGAAGGCAAATAAAGTCTGCATTTTTTTTGTATATGTCCCCATGACAAAATAAAATTTATACATTATGGAAAACAAAAAGAAGATAAGGACAGAAATGAATTCAATTTTTGATTGGTCCAATAATTACTTCTCATTTTTTATTTTATTTCGTTTTCTGTCCTTTTAGAAGCAAGGACGAATCATTGGCCGATGATAGTACTGATGATCATTATGATCAAGATAGGAGTTTAAATACCCACCGTCTATGTTGATCGAGCATTATATGTGTGCGTTTAAGATTTTACCGTATCCCGACATAATTACAAATGTTTTGATCAAAATATTAGTCGGATGGTATGCTAACAAAAGAAAAGAAAAGAATTATTTGCATTGATTTCAAAATTAGCACCCAAAAACATGGTTACTATAGGATTTAACAAGTCAAATTTGGAATAAGAACTGGTAACATCGATGCTATTTCTCAAAATAGAATACAACAGAGCCATTATTATGTATAAACTAACTTCGGGTTTTAAATGACAACGATGAATCAAAACAGCAAAACAGTGTGAGTTTTGTTCATATAATTGGAGGTCTTTATACTTTTGCTAAATACTCAATATCTGATATAGCCGAAAAGCTATAAGATCCTTCTTTAAAAAAAGAGAGAGCATTAAAGCAGATTTTTACCTATTTAACCTAATCGAATTAAATATGACATCAGACAATTTTAATTTGTAATGGACCATTCTCTTGTGCTAAACAGCTTTTCTTATGTTACATAATAATTATGCTAATTTACCATTATATGAAGAAACTTGAGTGCACCGTCCAAACAAACTGAAATGCATGCAAGTCATGGCTATTGACAAATGGGCGATATATGTGAAAGTTTTAAAGAAGAAGGAGGTCACTTGCTACAAGTCTACATCACAATTCACAAGTGGTGAAATCAAGTGCTGGAATACACATTTCTAAGTTTAGAATCCATATAATTCACAAGTGGGTTTTCTAATTGGGTTATGATCTTCGCATAATTATTGCATTTCGCCTTTCCACCTACACTTTTTAGTAAATTCCATCTACATTATGATTCTATTCATTGACAGCGACATCCTAACAAGAGTTTTCCATATTTCAACAGTCGTGTCGGTGTTATATTTTTTTATATAATTTTTGGTATCATATCATTCATATTGTTATTTCTACATGTAGTAGAGCAGCTTCATGAATTTCCATCTATATAGCAAAATGGCTAGTGTCCCAGTAATTATCAGAAGAGTTTATAACTATCCGTTTGTTTTTTTGTTTCCTCACGGCAGGCGATTTTTTTTTTAGGTTGATTGAACATATGTTTAAACATTACGTTATTTTTTTAAGTTTTTAAGTTTGTTCTTTTTTTTCTAACGTTGATTGAACATGACGTTAAACGTATTTGTTGTAATACCAGAAAAAGGCCTTACTTGTACACGACCTCATATCTTCGATTGGAGCCCAAGCCCAAGTAGTAACATAGTGTTGTCTAGACATTGATACCAATCTGGGCCTTAATTTATAGCCCAAGTCTACATGTGCCATGGATAAGGAAATATCAAAGACAAAGATCAGCTGCCTTGATAATGATTTGCCAACGCATGAACATTCAAGTTGCAAATTCAGAAGCTTTTTTTTTACAAATAAGTTCGGATCTGCATCTTTCACATCATGATTCTCTTTTACATTTGGTATGAGGATACACAAGATATATAACATATTTGATCAGATTGAGAAATAACAAAATATATAAGTTTGGCGAGAAGTTGTTCTTCCGTTTCAGGTCGAAATAGTCACATCTAAAAAGAATGATATGTTTAAACAGGTTTTGGGACATTCAGCTAAATTAAACAAGTTTGACAAAACTATCTATCTCATCTCTTGTAAGGCTCAAAAGGATATCTCTGAAACTCAGATCCGAAGGTAATAGATTCCTCGTCGAGTTTCTTCTTCAACCTCCTCCAAGTCCTCAACTTATTAGACTGTATTAATCCTTTATAGAGCGTCTCAAAAGTTAGCTTCTGCGGCAAGAAACCCTTCTCTATCATCTCAACAAAGTACCCACAAGCCTCCTTCCACTTCTCCTTGCTACACAACCCATGAACCAATGATGTATACGAGTCCAAATCCGGACCCGTTTCACTTTCTTTAAGATCATCCCATACTTCTTTCACAGTCTCCATCTTCCCCAAATTGATAAACGTACCCAAGAGAACATTGTACGTCTGCGTGTTCGGCTTGCACAACCCGTTCCTCATTTTCCTGTACAGGTTCATTGCCCCGTTAGCATCTTTTCTACCTCTGTATTCTTTGAAGAAGCAATTGTAAGTCGCAGATGAAGGGCTTATCCCAGTCTCCACCATTGTTTCAAGCAACGCTTCTGCTTCCTCCAGCTTACCACAAGAACAGAGACATTTCACAACTGATGTGTATGTTTCCAATGTAGGACTGATCCCTTTCGCCTTCATCAGTTTCAGCTTATCAAGAGTCAGCTCAGATTTGTGAGCTCGACTGTACATGTGTAGCACGATCGAGAAACTCGTGACGTCAGGTTCTATACCTCTTTGACGCATTTCGTCGAACACCTTCTCCGCGTTTCTCACGTTCCTCTCAAACCTCTCCTCCGGGTGCAAACTCGCCGTCCGACAAATCCCATTGAGCAGAACGTTATAGGTGACGACGTTTGGCTCGATCCCTGATTCAATCATCTCCGCCATGAATCTCTCCGCCATGTCGATCCTCCTGAGCTTACACCACCCAGCAATCAAAATCGTATAGGTCTTGTCGTTGAACCCAAGCTCGGCTTTCCGTTGATTGAAAACCCCAACCGCCATTTTCGTGTATCCGTATTTACAGAGCGTGTCAAGGAGAAATCCGAATTCGTCTACACCGAGGCGATTCTGATTCTCGAGGAAACAAGGCGCATCGTCGAAAGCGCGCAGAGCTTGCCGAGTGAGCCCGGCGGCGATTAAACGCTTGACGAGGATGAGAAATGTCTCCGGAGAAGGTTTAACGCTGTTTTGCTGCTGCTCCATCTCGACGATTAGCTGCCTAACGACGTCGAACTGACGAACTTTTCCGAGAATGTCGATGATGAGGTTGAAGGAAATAAGGGTTGTAGTGGAAGGAGAGGGTAAGGATCGTAGATACTGGAAGAAGGAAAGGGCGATTTTGGAATTGTGACGGAGACGAAGGAGGGTTTGGTGGATGAGGTCGGGAGAGAGAGTGACGCCATGGAGTTGCAGAGATGATTCCATAAAGTGGAAAGGGTTGTGATTAGTGACGAGGATTTGTGATATTAGTTCGGCGTCGCTTGAAGGCTCGAGTTTCGGGAGATTGAGAGTGAATCCGCCGCCGGAAATGGTGCAGAGACGGCGGAGTAGTCGGGGAAGAGGGACGGTTTGTGAGATTTGTAGCTTCAGCATCTTCTTTCTCGACTCAAAAGATAGAGATATAACCCAGGGGGGAAAAGATTCAGATCTTCTCAATCGATTGTTCTATGGATCATCTTCTTCTTAATCTTCAGTGTCTTCTCTAGTTCTCTTCTCATCACGCGAAGAAGGAAGGAAGAAGCTATAGGGCTGGACCTTACTCGTAAGGTTTAAACTGGGCTTTTATTTCAGGCGATGCTTCGATTGAACTCCAAGTGTTGGGCCTTATGTAAATAGATGGTTGGGCCTAATGTAAATTAGAGCTATATTTTAGTTCCATATTACCGTTTTCTTCTTATTGTATAAATACAGATGTTAGTAAGGTATTTAACATCTTGGTACTACTAAGCACAAACAGACAAACTTATGCGTCAATACTCAATAACCAATCTTCCTGCGACATTCACCTAACACCAATTAATAAACTTAATTTGTAGAAGTATAATTAACCTGCTTATGGTCATAAATAAAGAGAAGCTCTAGCTGATAGAGTTAGTGCTTTCCTCTGGTTCTTTTTTACTCTTTACTGTTTTAGTTTCACATGCCGACAAATTTGGTAAAAGTTATAACTAACAGAAACAATTTTGCCCACTAATAAAGGCATCTTCGTTATGTTAAACAATACTATGATACGTGGAAATGAGTGTGTTAACTGTGTACAACAAAACTCTCAGATCATTTCTTTTTTTACTTTTATAAAAGTTTATGACATAACAAAAAAAAGTTACGTATAACTGTGTACAACAAAACTGTTATGTCACAGATTTTATTTAAAAATACAGTTTTTGAGAGTTTTTAGTCTTCCACCTTATAAATATATCCAAAAAATTATTATCAGAATGACCAACAAATTATGTACCTGATGAAAAATTTGTATATTCTTTTTCCCAACTAAACAAATCTGTATATATATATATATATATATATATATATTATTATACAAGCATTCGTTGACCCTACAATATATTCACTAATAGAATCACTTTAAAAAGAAAATTAAATATGAAGCTTTCTTCGTGGGGAAACCCTGCTTTTGTCCGCCACACAACTGACCAAAATGGATAAAATAATGTTATTTAATTTAATACATTGTAGGAATCAATTGAGGCATGAAGGGACATTGAGCAATTAAAAAAGGGCGTTGAATACAAATAACTAGTTCTAAAATGCAACTCATCTCATGCACCATGACGCTTTAGTGATGGCATATTTAGGGTTCAGTGGCTCATCGACAAATTTTGAAATTCTCGAAATTCCACTAAAGAAAATGCATCAAGAATATCTAATAAGGTGGAAAATTAATTCGATATTTGATTGTGCCAAATTAATTAGCATACTTTTAATCTTTGATGTTCGGTGTTGTATTGGAACTTTGTATTGTATTCTTTCGTTCTCATTTGCGAAATGCAAACTACATACTATAGTATCTTTAAATGTTTTTTTAAAGCGCTAGACAATAAATTCTTAAGTATCTTCAGTTCAATCTTTTTTTTCTTAACAAACTTCAGTTCAACCTTTACGTAATATATTTATATTTTTAGTAAAATAAAGTTAATTAATAGCAACACCGTTTAAGGTGCTGAGTTGACATCTCATATGAACATATTTTAACCTAGAAAATCAATTTAATTTTGAATAATGGAATTCACTAGCATGTTAATGAAGAAGGAAGATAACCGATAATGATTAAAAGAAGTGATTATTCTTAAGACTAGAGACACATAACAGATGAGGCAAACAAATGTGGCAAACATATGGACCCAAATCGTAGTTTAATTTTATAAGGAATCTCTTATTAGTTGTCATGGTGTTGTATGTACTATATAATTTAAAATTTCGAATATGGTTTATATATATAATATGAAACTGGATACTTTCCATTTTCCCAATTGGGTATATGGACTAGGAATAATAGAGGGCCATGTACTCAAACCAGTAATATAAAAGCAGAATTATATATATTATAGCGACCAAGAGAAATAAATGTTTATATGTATCTTTTGTTTTTCTTTTGATGTCAAACAAATATCCCGACACTCTGAACATTAATCATGATAATACCATTAATAATATATTAATTGATTTATTTTTGTTCATTGCATATATTGAAAAACACTTTCTTATAACTGTATTAGATTTTTTTAATAATTAATCAATTTTTTTTTAAAAAAAAAATATATGATCGAAGATTTGAAAAAAAAAGAAGGTATCATTAACTAAAGAGAAATTTTAATTTCTACAAAAATGGAGGAACGGGATTATAAAAAGAATTTCTTTATGAGAAATTCTTTTTGTTAATAAAATTGTACAGAATTTAATGATCAGCTATGTTATTAGAATAATCGTAACTTCAAATAGATTAATCAAACGTGCTTCTTTCGTCCAAACTTGTAAACCCACAGAAACATAAAAACAAGGTCAAATAATTCGGTCTCTATCATTACTTGTTTCTTCCCGAAAAAAGAAGGAAAGATGTCTGTCTGACCATTAGAAACCAACTTGAACCAGACTCTTGACACAAACTGGCCTATGGTGGTTCTTTTTCTTAAACCATTTACCGCCTTCAATGGTCGTATTATATATGTTCATTTGTAAGCATTTCCTGGCAAACACTATAATCCACCAATCGTATCAGTCTCTCTCTTGCCCAAAAACTTAACGAGGTTAAAATATATATACACTTCTTTTTCTATTTTGTGACGCTTCGACCACTTCCATCCGTGGATCTACATTTTTTGGCATTTATATAGAAATGTGAAATATGCATTACTACAAATGAAATAGAAATGTTCTACTAGCTGGTTTCACCTATAAATCTTTAATTAACAAAAAAGGCTTCACATATAATTCTACAGATATTAAACAAAGTACTAAACCTATATATACTTTTTTATCGTTTATAATTTTTACACAATATGAAACAAAAAAAAAGTAGATTATGATACGGTGATAACATTAATATAAAATATTTCGATACATGTTACCAAACCTAGAAACTTAAATGATTGAAATAACGAGTAAAACATAATATATAGTTAATGGTTTGTGTTAGTGGTGTTTTTTGTCATCAAAAGATTCAAATTCACATATTGATGCATGTTGTTGATCAATTTTGTCATTATATTCATGGTATAATAAACATAGGATTTCCTTAGTGTCTTGTTGATTATCTTTATGCGTTAATTCAGAATACGAATTTCCCAAAACATTTGAATACACCCACTTTGCATGGCCCATATAGCCATATAAACAGAGGAAAACGTACAGTATAACTATCATCACACATGTTGATTTACCTTAAAACTCACATTTATCAATGCATCTGACGGAAAGAACAGTAAATATAAAATACACCAATATATATCAAGGGCTACATGTATCATAAATCGGTATTTACACGCACGTTGACAATAAAGAAATTCATATTCACACGTTTATTTAATTTTGAAAGTGCTAGAGTATTTTCACTCATACATATAATGTTTTCAACGTTAGTGATAATTACTTAACTTACGTATACTCATCGCTAATCAAACTATTACCTACCAAAATTAACGGAACCTATCTGTATTAGTCGAACATTTGGAGGAAAGCTTCACGTATCGCTGAAACCTGTTGTTGAATTAACGACTACAAAGTAAACAAGATTTAGTTTCTGGTCTCTAACACCATGTAACAACTTGAAACAAATAGAAGGATGAGAGAAACTATAATCTAAAAGTATATATCCTACAAGCCGTATCGAAACTACCCGCTACACTCCTAATTAAACGATTATCAGTTACGCATATTCATAAATATTAATTAATATATTATATAAAGTTGAATAAACATGCATCATTTGTAACAGCATCCCTTAAGCGAGGCCCTATAAATACATCATATGTGTTGCACCAAACATTCACCAACACTTCATTTCCTTTCTTGAATTTTCCTCTGCGCCCTCTATTCAATACATCGAAATCCACTTTATATTTATTTATATAAAAAAAAAACTTTCCAGGATGGCTTCTTTGATCACAACCAAAGCAATAATGAGTCATCATCATGTTTTGTCCTCAACTAGAATCACTACTCTTTGTTCCGACAAATCCATCGACGACAAACAAATAAAAACAAAACTCCAAATCTCCAATCGGTTATCTTCCCGGAGGATCTCCGGTGTAACCAGAGCTGTAATCGATTCGCCGGCATCGTCGCCGGAGAAAGAGAAGATGGAAGGTGAGAGACGGTGTCATGTTGCGTGGACAAGTGTACAACAAGAGAAGTGGGAGGGTGAGCTTACTGTCCAAGGAAAAATCCCCACTTGGCTGGTTTGTCTTTATCCTTTTTTCGATATTGCTCCAAATATCTCTTAACTATATTCGTCGAAAATTCATAAAATTATACAAATATGTATCGTGCACACAAAACACACTCACACTGCCACATGCGGACATGCATATATGTATGTATATGTATAATACAACCAAACCATTTTAAATACATAAATGCATGCTTTTTTTTAAATTCTATCTGTATATACAAATTTTCTTTTGCATGGTTTCATTACTAAAAGTATTCATGTTTTGATTTTTGCCCGATTGAGTTAATAATATATTAGTAGAACAAGATTCCATATATGTGTAAGAAACAGGATTGACCATTAATTTTTTCCCCAAAAGTAAAACAAAAGTGAGGATAAAATTAATGATATTAGTTGACATGCAGAATGGTACGTACCTAAGAAACGGTCCGGGCTTATGGAACGTCGGAGACCACGATTTCCGACATCTCTTCGACGGCTACTCCACACTCGTCAAGCTCCAATTCGACGATGGTCGTATATTATCTGGCCACCGCCTCCTCGAGTCCGACGCCTACAAAGCCGCCAAGAAACACAAGAAACTCTGTTACCGAGAATTCTCCGAGACTCCAAAACCGGCGAGAAACAGCTTCAAAAACCTTTTCTCCGGTATAGGAGAAATCGTCAAACTTTTCTCCGGCGAGTCTTTAACGGACAACGCCAACACCGGAGTGGTCCGTCTCGGTGACGGGCGAGTGATGTGTCTCACGGAGACTCAAAAAGGATCGATTTTAGTCGACCATGAGACGTTAGAGACGATAGGGAAATTCGAATACGACGACGGATTGTGCGATCATATGATCCAATCAGCGCATCCGATTGTTACGGAGACGGAGATGTGGACGTTGATACCGGATCTTGTTAAACCGGGTTACCGGGTCGTGAGGATGGAGGCCGGGTCGAATAAAAGGGAGGTTGTGGGGCGGGTGAAGTGCCGGGCCGGGTCATGGGGACCCGGGTGGGTTCACTCGTTTGCGGTGACGGAAAATTATGTTGTGATACCGGAAATGCCCCTGAGGTATTCGGTGAAGAATCTGCTTAGAGCTGAGCCGACACCGCTTTACAAGTTCGAGTGGTGTCCGGACGACGGAGCTTTTGTTCATGTCATGTCCAAACTCACCGGAGAAATCGTAAGTGAAATTTTTACTATTCAAATGATTGTACGTTTATGGCTGATTTTTCTTTAGTTTATAACCAAAAAAAAAATCATATTTTTGTTGGTCACAACACAACATAAGTATGTATATAAATACACAGTTGGTGGATGTCTTACAAATATGCGCATAAAATAGAGCGACGATTTTATAAGAAAATGGTTGATGTTGTTAAATTTCATTTATGGCTAACTAAGGTGGCGAGCGTGGAGGTCCCGGCGTACGTAACGTTTCACTTCATAAACGCATACGAAGAAGATGAAAACGGCGAGACGGTAATCATTGCAGATTGCTGCGAACACAATGCGGATACTCGAATACTCGATATGCTCCGCCTTCATACCTTACGTTCCTCCCATGGCCACGACGTACTACCCGATGCTAGGTACATTTATCTTCAACTGATCTTTTACAACCTACATTTTCACAATTCTGACTATAGCTACGTAAATTATATTAGGATCGGGAGATTCAAGATACCGTTGGACGGGAGCAAATACGGGAAACTGGAGACGGCGGTAGATGCGGAGAAGCATGGGAGAGCGATGGATATGTGCAGCATCAATCCTTTGTATTTGGGTCTCAAATACCGTTACCTTTATGCATGTGGTGCTCAACGACCTTGTAACTTCCCAAATGCTCTCTCCAAGGTAACTTATGTAATACGCTTTTTATATATATACCCAAACAAATGAACAGTCTGTGTGAATTCCAATATTCTTTAGCAAGTATTTACAATTGTATGAGACAGGTTGATCTTGTGGAGAAGGAGGTGAAGAACTGGCACGAACACGGTGTTATACCATCCGAACCATTCTTTGTGCCTCGACCTGGCGCTACCCATGAAGATGATGGTTAGTTTAAATTGCATAGATTTTTTTATTGTCTTTACATTCAATATATGAGTTTTTAACTTTTTGGTTCTGTGTTGTTAAAGGAGTGGTGATATCGATAGTAAGTGAAGAAAATGGAGGAAGCTTTGCCATCTTGCTTGATGGAAGCTCTTTTGAGGAAATAGCAAGAGCCAAGTTTCCTTATGGTCTTCCTTATGGATTACATGGTTGCTGGATTCCCAAACATTGACTACTATATATATATCTTGAACTGAGACACCTTTCGTTATACAAAACACTAAGATATGTAACATTTATTCATACACGTCTGTATAATTAAACCTGTACAGGTTTGTTTTGTAAATCGTTGTCCTTTGATTATGCTTTTTGTCTCATATACTGTAATGTGCAAAACCAAAATAAAAGGGTTGGATTGTAGTGGATGATACACTTGTTGAAATTAGAATTGCAATTCTGTTTAATTCACATCATCCTAACAATACATATTATACACTCAATGGAGAAACACTATTGGACAATTTAATCAATTTTCTTTTTCCCTTGCTGAAAACAAGTTACAACAAACATGAAAAGAAGAAATGAGAAAACTCAGCCACTTCTCTTCTCTGCAGTCTAGAACATTTGTTACAATTGAGCAGATGTGGAGCCACAACTATCCCCACCCACTGAATCGGATGCGATCACCTGCACAAGCTTCGGAGCAGCTTCCGCTTCATTGTTTCCACCACCTATCCATTATTAAATATGATCTTCAGTTTCACGGGTTGGTTTAAGAACTTCGGAGTAAGAGATAATATGAAAGCATTCTCTTTGACTATCAACAAACGTAACAAACAAATAAACTTTAGGTATATTTAGATTAAGCCTCCTCATGCCTAGAGCAATCTAAGGAAACTGGTCCAGCATGCAGCTGTTCCGAACTTGGCCTTATTTCTTGTGAGCATATAGCAAAAGACCTTTGCAGAAAGAACACAAGCACATACAAAAGGAGGTAACCATCCAGATAAATTAGAGTAACTGACCTGATTGAACCGAAGGAACCACTGATGAAGTTGAGGCTCCTCTCTTCATTTTTGGCTGCAATTTTCACAAACAAATTTTAGATGAATGACTTTTAGCAAACTTCGATATCCAGCAATAGCTCTGGAAAAAAATGTTTGTAAAAAACGATTCTTTGCGGGTAAAAGACTGATACTAAAAATAATGGCAGACTGGTTTTCCTTACCTTGGTATTTTCTTCCATATATTTCACGACTTGAGAGATGCTTCCACAATGTCCATGAAACAGCGTGTAAGCCCACATAAGAAGCTTCCTTGGGATGCTTACATCAATGACTTCAACTCCTTCGGTGCCTGGAAGAAGTTTCCCAGCTATTGCTAGCTGAGGCAGTGCAGAACAGAGGTTGATTTCAGAAGGAAGTGTAACTGAAGCAGTTTCTCGGAAGAAATTGTAACAACTTTTGAGTAGAGAATTAGCCATCTCCAGATTCTCCTCCGCGACTCTATTGTAAATCGGTACGTTCTTGATCTTGAGCAGAAGAGGGCGCCATTTTTCTTCAAGCAGCTGGGATTCTGAGGGATCCTCGAACGAAGAATTCCAGAGTTCTGACTGGAGGTCAACACAGAGCACCCGTCTGTTTTCCAGAAAACCAGATGATGGATATATTGCTTCACTTTCCGCCGAGGATTCTTGCTGCAGTGGGGTTATCGATGCCAAGCTTATTATCAGAGCTCGACACCAAGCAAGAGAAGCATGTCTCCCAACTTTAGCCGAAAAACTGTTAGACAACTTTGGATTCTTGAAACGCTTCCGAATCTTATCATTTATGGCTTCCAGGGTCTCAACTTTGTTGTCTAATTCAAGCGACACGATGTATTGGTGTAGAAATCTGCAAAACGAAATTTCGATATTGGATACTGAAAATCAAATGGCCAGGATGAAACAAATTTATGCCTCACACAAATTCGATTACCTGCATAAGCTGTTCTCTGAGGTTTCTGGACCTCTTGTTTCAGGAAAGTTGCATATGTCTGGCCATATGCTTCCTTGTTCTATAAAGAGGGAAAATATTTTCTCTAACTGACTATCACGGTTGATTTTCGCTCCTGCAGACTCAACCTGACTCATCGAGGACACCAGTGCATTTATATATCTTCCTATTGCAACTGGTACAAGGTCTTCAATGCATAGAGAGAACTGAGTTCAAAAATTGCAGAGTGCGACATTAGCATTTAGCAAACTACGTTGAGCTAATGACAAGTTGATGATGTTAGACACCACTTAAATAACTAAAATCGACCAAGTCAAGAGTTCATTATGCAACAAATCACTACACAGGCTTTGACCAGTCTTTGGATCATCACCACCGTATCATGCAGTAGAAATCTAGAGGTTGCTATATGGTATTCCCCAACACAAAGTTCTAAAAAAATGACAAAAGGAAGTCAAAGCCTGACTAAAAATGTTTCGTTCTGAATAAACAAGATCAAATTTGATGTCATGTGATGTATGAAAAAGTAGACTACTAAGGGTAAAAGGTACCAGCAAAGACTATGATAGATATGATAAAGTCCTTACCCTCTTATCTGATCGAAGAGAATTAAAGGCTCGTTCTAGTGTGTTGACATCTCCAGTTTCCTCCAATAATCTCAAATAGAACAGTAAGTATTTGCGGATGCAAGTAATGAATTTCCGTGAGCTTTCTGGCAGGTTAACTTCAAGGGCCTTCTTGTTCCCAGCCACACCTGGAGTCTTCCGCCTAAATAGAAACAGAAGAAACGTATTCATGAAGTATTCCAACAATCATAACTGTGGAGGTAAATTTACGTGATTGGTACCAAATAATCATTCATTTTTCTCAGGTTATTTCCCAGAAGTTTATTTTAATGATCAGGGGATGATGATATCGTTAGTGTTAAAGCTTCTTAGTACAAAAAAATTCTAAAATAATTTAAGAGCAAGTAAGAATGTGTCTGCACCTTCCCTTTTTAAGCATGCCATCAATCTCCCACATATTGATCGTAAAACTTGACCGGGATGATTTAAAACAAAAAGCAAGTTCTTCTTTTGCTCTTTGCAGATCACTGCTCCCACCCCTTCTATAGAGCCCTTGGGCAAGCATGTATCTCGCCTTATGAAAATGTTTAAGATCTCCTTCTACACATATTCCCAGTGCAGAAAGGCTGTCGTTGTACAGCATATGCCATATCCCTTCCATCTGAATCGATCCCTCTCTAGTTGTAGCATAGCTAGCTTCCAAGTTTCCATCCTGAGCTTCTTCCGGTGTACGGGAGGATCCAAAATTCGTTGTATTAATGATTGCCATAGCAGTATCCTTTATAGATTCATCAAAGCAATAAGAGGCGAGGACCTAAAAGGTTAACAGGAAATTATTCAGTCCATTAAGGACCTCAGAAGCAGAAAAGGAAACCAGTAGTGGACTTCTTAATCAGAGACTGGATTGAAACATGACGTTTCTTTTCAAATTAATGATGAAGTAGTAAAAAGTTGAACAAAAGTCGCCTGTTATGCTGCAAATGAGAAAGAAAGAAAAAAACAGTAGAGCGTCAACCACAAACCTTTAAGGCCTCTAAGTTCTGTTTCCCACAATCATTTAGAAGCTTTAAACGAGAAGCATGCATTCTATACACAGGATCTACGGCAGACGGATTCAACGTCATGGCTTGCTCATAATAGGATAAAGAAATTTCATACGACTGCCCAAGCTTCTCACTGAGTTTTCCCATGTAGAATGCATGTGACCAATCTTGTCTGTCATGATGGGTTAAGGAAGAGAAATAATCAGCCTCTTAAGTAATCGTCCAAAGTCAACAAACTTTGAATAACAACTACACTATACCTATGCGCAAAGGCTTTCTTGAAATGCTTCATTGAGTTCTCACAAAATCTTGTCCACGTTGCATCCTTGGAGGGTAGCACAGACCGCTGGTCATAAAACGGCACAACACTCTGAAGGCTGTCATAGTAAACAAGCGCCAACAGCTCATGTATCTCAGACTACAGTAGAAGACAATACATAAACATCATCAATAACAGCAACAGTGAATTATAATATACTACAGGAATAAAACTGACAACGCTCCAAAACCCCATTCCTCCATCGAAAGCCAATCTGTGCTAAGTAATTCTTGCTACTTATGCTTACTTTTGTAACTTAAGAGCTATCTAATCAAACTTATAACTTGTTCTCTATGTAGAAAAGTAAGATTTTTTTCGGTTTAATGCACATTCACATATCACTGAAACCTACTAAAGCTACCACCAGAAGTCTAGTAGGTAGTGAATTCAAGTTAAGACATTCTGATAATAAAAATGAGTAAAAGAATTTAGGGAAAAAAATAGGGCCAAAAGTGTCTCTCGCTCATTTGTGGCTAAAAGTCTGCTCATAACCTTAATCCTCACATCTATGGTCGACTAATTCTAACCATAACTGACATATGGAGGATCATTACATAACATATCATTCTCACCATTGGCAATATCATCAACCTAAATGCCACTTAAGTCCTTCCCTCCCAGTTTATATTTAATGTTAATTTTCGTGTCTCTATCGTATTCCCTTAAGTAGTACACCTATCTGGGGGACGTACTAAAACAGGAACATTTATTTTGTGTTATCCGGTAAGTAAGCATGAATGAAGATGGCAAATGAAACCTGTTGATCTGGTGAATTTGCCAACGCCAAACTCATTAGCAGGCAACGTCTGCTTCTTCTTCTGCTTGTTTCAACTCTTTGTGAAAGAGCGGCATTCTTCCTCCATCCTACAACATTTATGTGCTTACTCCCATCATTTAGCAACAGATCTACTTCCTGATTTAAGTGAAAAGAACCAAATGGGAAGTGCAAGCAATTATCAAAACATGAATGGAAGACTCATGAATGAAAAACACAAAGCCCCTCTCTCTTAATTCTAGGGTTAAAACTCATCCCCAAATAGTAGCTTATAACTGATATTTGGAGGTACAATTTCAGAATATTTAACAAGTTGACATAGAGTCACAATAACAACAAGAACGAATGAAAGAACTTGCCTCGTCGTAAATATTGCCAAGCTTTTCCCAACTCTCAAAGCGCAGAGGATTGTAGAGCAGATCATATTTGAACAGATTTGCATTTTGCTGTACAAACTCTTCTCCTTCCTTAGTAAGAACAAAGCCGGGCCATTTATCACTAGCACTAACTTCCTCAGACTGAGCTAAGAAATAGTACAAGTTGCGGTAGACATCCAAATAGGGGTCCGAACTGCAAGCAAGTTAATACAACATCCTTACGTATTCCAACATTAAAAATAGCTTAGAATGCAATATTTCTTCTTTGGCAGTGACCCAAAATTCTCTTTAACGGTTCACCATTATGGAGAAGAACATGAGTAAGATTAACTTATCCATTCTACTTCTGTTTGTCACTAAAAATTAAACATGTGGAAATTTCTAGACATAATGAGACTAGAGAATATACATAACATTCAGATCATCTTGCATGGTTATCTCTGCTCAACAATATACTCTTGATAATGCACAGAACCAGCTAAACAATATTAAACTATGTAAGTTATTTTCGGCAAGAGGAATTCATACCAAAAAAATGCTTGGTTATACCTGTGGAGCAGTGATACCTTGTACTCGCCGAGAGTTCTGTTGGGAATTATACATTTAGTTATGGTTTCAAGGAAACCTTCAGAACCAGCCTCGTATGAGAGTTTGTCTTCACATAATTCAGGGTCATCTAAGAATTTATCTATCACATTGGCAACTAGGAGGTCATCTGGCGGTTGTGAAAAATGCCTTTTTATTGCTCTCAAGACTCTCCGGAGTTTAACGAGTCCAGTTCTCTGCGACAAGAAGGGGAGGGATAAGATTACCAGAGACCGACAGCAACATATTATGTTCTATATGCATATGTTAAACATCAGATGCTTATGCAGATAAGGATCAATGTAGGAAATGCTATAAATTTACCAGAGAATATCAAGAACACGTTTGACTCATCTACTGAACACAACTTGCAATACATTCCAATTTCTGAGTGCCATGTGGGTTGGTGGCCATGCGTGCTTAAATCTATATGCATGGTTTGGTATACACTAGTTGGCAGTGACATGTGAGCCTAGTTACAGTAGTGGACAGCTATTTTGGAAGACTTGCAAAATGATATATATCTACTCGAACAGGAAAAACTTGAAATCCACCAACTTGTGCTGGTGCTCGTAGCTTCCAGTGCCCCCTCTAGGATTCAACTTTGAGTATATATACATATATGCACCAAGTACAAGAAAATAAACTTTGGCACACATTTATCACAAACACATGCAAATGAACCTACCAAGTTAAGGAAATATCACTCACAGAGGAAGCCTTAGCATAGGGTAGTATGTACTGGAAAACATCAACACATTGTTCCTTCGTCTGGTAATCTCCCCGGCTTGTGTTTTTGTGCACAGCAAGCTCATCTTCGTAGGAACCATCGACTCTAAGATTCAGACCATACAGACAGAAAAAGCATTGATCTAAAGCGTTATTGATTAGCAACTCAAGTTCATCTTTTTCTTCTTCGGCAACTTCTTCTGTGTGTTCCAGAATCTGTTTACTTTCTTGTTCTGACTGTTCTTTTTCTCTATAACCAACTTTTTCTCCAGCACCATCCTTCTCAGAATCAGTTTTGGTGTTTTCGTTTTCCTCAACATGCACATCCATGACATATGATTTTATTTCATCTCTGCATAACTTTCCAGGCAATACCGAATCATGTTCAAGGCCATCTGGGGGGTTGATACTGGATTTGACTTTCATGTCCACAGCCAATAAATGCTTAATTGCAAATCTAAGAAACGCTCCTTCCTCCCCGGCACAATTTTTACCAGCACAGCAAAGCCCATATTCAGCAAGCAAATCATGGAGACCTATAATCAACTCAACCTGAAAGAAACAAAATTTAGAAAGTCCAATATCACAAAGCAGCAGACCAAAATAGCTTTTAGTGCCATGGCTGATGGTAAAACACTCGCCTAGCTATGTAAAACTGGGAGTCACAGTAAGCCATGACTTACTTGGTATTTAGTAGACACGGTAGAATCAAGGTGTTGAAGTTTACAGAATCCAATAGCTGCATCGAGAAAGCAAGATTTCTGCTCTTCTTCAATCCCGTCAGCATTTTGAGAATCTGAACATCTCTTAGAAAGAAAATGCCTCACGATATATGACATGACTGTCAAAAGCAAAGATTGTATACCAGCTACACAATCTCTCGGGGCAACCATGCCATTCTGCACATCGAACGTACACATCAATAAAAAACGGCCAAAAAGTTGTTTTATTTTTAACCATACCATATGTATGCCAAAACAAACTTCAGACTTACAGAGTTTTCTGACTGGTCAAGGAAGTTCTTCACTTGGGAGATACAAAGAAGAATTGCCTTGACTTCCTCCGCCACCGAGTGATTCCAACTCTCACTCGAATTTTTATCTGAGGTTTTAGGTGACACAACAGATTCCCCCGTACTAGTTGATTCTAAGAGAACTTGCAACTTTCTTCTATGACAGTTCATATAAACCTCCACATCTATAGGCTCACTCTTCTGGCATGCTTTAATCAAAACATCAAGTGCTGATAACTCCGTAGAGGAGATCCCTTCTTCCGTTTTCACAGAGGATGCAGGCCAAATTTCTCTATTTGGAAATAAAAGTGATGCAAGTAAATTGACACACTCCGAATATAATTCTTTCTCCATCATCTCAGGTATGGTCTTTTCCAACAAGAAATCAATCTTAAGCAGATTTATCTCATGGATGATTCCGTTGATGTTCAGCTCTCGGATGCTTCTGCAATGAGGCCGCTGAATTAAGACAGGAGATTCTCCAATACCTTTCTTGTCTAACAATGACAAACACCTAAAAAATTCTTCAAGGGCTTTGGCTTTATTATCCTCCAAAATTGATAACCGTGCACTCAGCCAGAAATATCTAACCCAGAAGGATCTTTTATTATAATCTAACATCTCCATAGCTGTCTGATCACCTTGAAAACTCTTTAATGAGGAGTCAGAAAAACTTCCTTCCCAAGAAATAGGTGTAGATTCGATAGCATAATCAAGGGAAACAGATTCAATAATCTTCGAGAGATGGTACGTTACTTCTACCATGCATGATGAGCAATCAGGAATATCTGGTCGTTCCGACTCAAGATCATAGTACAGCTCCGCGAGAAAAAGACTGCAATCAGGTTTCCGATCTCGGCCCCAATGTCTAGTGAGCTTTTCTAACTCCAAAATTTTCAAGGCAGCATCACGACTCAATAGATGTTCACATTTACTAGCAATATACTCCAGAAGCAAGTGACCCATATGATAAGCACCATAATTTTCTGAAGTTTCCTTCACAAAATTAGAAACGACAGCATGTTCAGATATTGGATCGGTTTCGTCAAGGCAGAAAGAACCAGAAGAAACTCTGCTGAATCCCCTTCCAAGCACAAACGTCTCAAGATATTGAAGGATGTCACTGCTAGGATCCTTGCTATTATCAAATTCTAAGTCTTCCTTCTCAGGTTTCTGGTTCCGAAGCCGCTCAAGACGAGTACTCCGCCTCTCTTGGGGATGTTCTTCAGAGAACGCAGTCTCTTTTTCCTTAACCTCACCACCACTTTCTCTTTCGATGTTGCAATCCTTATCAGACACAATACTTGAGTCTGATTCCACACAATGATCCTTCTTTTCCGGACCCTGCATTACAGCTTCTGCACTAGGAGCTAATTCAATGGTTATTGGTATATCAGCTGATATGCCCACAGTTTCACACGAAGGATGCACTATCCCAAGTAAAGTATCTAATAGTGCCACCCATGACGCTTCAGGAAGCTTAACTTGCACTCTTTTTTTCAACTTCTTGGAAGCAACATTCTTATCCTGGTTATTGTCAGACACCTTTCTTTTGCCAAGAAATTTGAGCCGAACATGCTGAGGTTTAAGCTTATCTATACCCTTGGGCGCAAAAGGAGCTGAATCTGTTTCTTCGATAGAATGTTTAACATGCAAAGCTCGAGAATGCGATGGCCAATGCCTCAAAATCAGATTTGCAACTGAAAGACAGGAAACTTCATCACCTATGGCAATGAGAACTTCTAGAAGTTTCTCCATGCAGTTCCCTGTGGAATATAAAAGGGTATCAGGTATGTTCTATATAAATTTTGACCCACTAGGAATCCCTATAAATCTGAACATATATAAAGAGAGAGAGGAAAACGAAGAAGAAAAGGCACAGTGCGTACAATTATTGGGGCTGCAGAGAAGTCCCTGTTCAAATGCCCACCGTGAAATACTCAGTAACCCCATAGAACATGATAGGGTTCCAAGATGGTTCCACAGCACAGAATCCTTTGCATCTATGTCTATAGCTTGAAGATAGCAGTTTAGAGCATTCTCGTAATGACTTGAACCTAGCTCAAGAAATACAGTGGCCAGATTCTTCAGGGCCAAAAATCTGCAAAAAAGCTATACAGAAATTATTTTATAGACGACCACAATAGTAGTGATAAACATGACATATTTGAACTACCAAAATCAATAACTAGACAAAATAACCAAATGTAACTAGATGAAATTAAACATGGAGCTTGACCTGAGATGATGGAGATGATTGTCGTTTGCAATAGTCTTCACCTGGAAATACTGTCGATTAGAAACGGTTCATCATCATTCAAAGAAATCATCAGAATAATTGAATGAGTTTCTGTACTTCGGAGTTAGCTATTATAGGATCCTTAAGGATAGACTCTAGCAGCTCTCGAGCCTTCTCGTAGTCTTTGGCTTGCAGCTTGAGAAGACCATCGTGATATGTTTGCGAGAGATGAAACTCCTGAAGAGGGCAATACAGAAAAAAATACAGTTCAACTTCTGTGTCTACAATGAGCTGATCTTAGCTTCAGTTTATGCATCACTCCTCTTCTCTATACCAATTAAAATTTGGGGCTAAATCGATAACAAACATAAATTTCCCAGCTTTCTTTTCACCCTAATTTATATGAATTTGATTAAGATCAGCCGCAGCTTGACAAAAACTGATTCAAAACCAACACACACCCAACAACACTATTATAGAATCGAACAATTTTAAAACCCAAGACAACAAAGAAATCATATTTCCTAAGAACACGGAAAAAAGAAGCCCGAAATTAGAAAAAAAAAAAAAAACCTGAGCTTCTTTACTAGGAGCTAAAGGCTCCCACTTCTCTTTGGACTCCGTATCATTGATCGCTGCAATCGAAAACTGAAGAAAGGAAAAAAAAGCGAAACAGATCAGAAAATCAAACCCTAATCCGATCGAAGGATCACGAATCACTCTTGCCCGAAATTATCATACCATCTTGAGAGTCGAAGCTGTTCAGGAGGGTTTTCAGTTACTCCGTGTCTCAGAGTTCTTGGCGCGAAATCTTCTATCTTCTTCTCAGATAGAATCCCATTATACACATAAGGGTTTTAAATTTCATGTATGCTTTGGTTCCTAGTCTCTGTGTGTCTTCTTCAACTGTTATGCCTTATTTCGCAACTCTCCTCCCCGTTAACCGACTGCACAATGGGGGATTCCGATTATGTGCGCTCTCAATAATGGAAAATTTGCAAAAAGAGCTCTTACACTTTTCAATTTTACTTCAATGATACTTTTTTTTTTCAACTAAGAAGATTAAATATCTCTCTAATTTGTAATCTTTGGTCATAAGAATTCGGATAATTCTCTAACCTACTTATGTATTTGAATTAAGATTTTGTAAGAGTCAATAATATGCTGGAAACAACTTGAAAGCTTTACATCAAATAAATCAATTGACCACGGTGCAAAACCTTCTCTACCATTCAAATGCAGACCATACATATTTGTCATTACAAGCATGTTCTATATACATATAGTTTGGTTATAGTTTATGTATTTGTTGCACATTTACAAATTACAACTGATTTTCAATTCAATTCATTTACAGTTTAGGTAAATGTTATCATTCAACCAACCGGAAACGGTAAGAATCGAAATTGCACCGGATCGAACCAAACCAGTCCCCTTTTTTCAAAGTGTTTTTTTTTTCAACCAAAATTACAAAAATTTAAAACGAAATGGGGTCCACAGACACCCTGGCAAGTGGCAACCTCTAAAAAATTCGACCGTTGTTGATAACATTTATGCCCTTTATGCTCTCTCTCTCTCTGTATATTTTAAAGCTTGAAGCCCGCTCCTCTTATTTTTTCAATTAGATCTCTCCGCCCTGAATTTTTTTTGTCTCTCTCTCTTTTGTCGCCCCGTCGATCTCTTCCATGGCGATCGTTACGGAGACACAACAGCAGGAGAAGGTATGGAACAACTGTTTTCGGGTTCACGGGTGATGATGATTCCTTCGTATTTTATCTTCTTGACCATCTTTTGGTCTTTCAGATTCTCAATATCTGGGATAATCGTTGCTTGTTTATTTGTTTCATCTTTTTCGATTTTCTTTGTGTTTGTTAGGTTTGATTTGAAGAATCGATCTATGTTTTGATTTCAACGTTTCTGATTCTGACAATTATAATTTCTTGAGGGATCAGTGAACCCTATTGAGATTTGAACAAGGGTTTATTATGAATTGCTCAATTTCGAATCAGATTTGTTGCTAGCGATCCCTTTTCATATCTCAAAATGGGAGTTTTTCATTCTGTTTGTTGGACTTTGTTTATATAATCAGGAGGCTTCAGATGCTTCTGCAGCTGCACAAAAGAGATGGAATCTGAGTGATTTTGACATTGGAAAGCCTCTTGGAAGAGGAAAATTCGGCCACGTCTATCTCGCCAGAGAAAAGCGGGTCAGTTCTTGAATCCAAGATTTACATTTGTTTAGATCCTTACATTGTCCTTTTCACCAAACTCACACATCTGTATTACGCAATAAAAAACGAAACAGAGCAATCACATTGTGGCTCTGAAGGTTCTGTTCAAGACCCAGCTTCAACAATCTCAAGTTGAACATCAGCTCCGAAGAGAAGTAGAGATACAGTCTCATCTTCGGAACCCAAACATACTGCGGCTTTATGGTTATTTCTATGATCAAGTAAGTTTAAATGTTTCTCCTTTCTGTTGTCAGATGTAATTAATATTCACCCACTCGAGCTTAAACCCACCTGATTAGGTTCTCTTCATCTGTTGTTTTCAGAAAAGGGTTTATTTGATACTTGAGTATGCTGCTAGAGGCGAGCTTTACAAGGAACTTCAGAAATGCAAATACTTCAGCGAAAGACGAGCTGCAACAGTTAGTTCTACTGTTATTTAATAATAATGCAAGTCAGATTCTTTTGTTAGTACTAAAAACTGAGATCTTTGTATGTTTACTGTGATAGTATGTTGCATCGTTGGCGAGGGCTCTCATCTATTGCCATGGCAAGCATGTGATACACAGAGATATTAAACCAGAAAATCTGTTAATTGGTGCTCAGGTTAGATCATTTTTTACCCATTTTTGCATTGACATTGATCCATTTGATTCGAAACTAGCTGCTAATAACAACAATATTCATCCAACTTGAATATCAGGGTGAGCTCAAGATTGCAGACTTTGGTTGGTCTGTGCACACATTTAACCGCAGAAGGACGATGTGTGGCACGCTCGATTACCTTCCTCCTGAGATGGGTAAAAAGTTGAAGACTTTTCTTTCCTCCACTATGATGATGATATGAATTCATTTTAACCGTGGCCTTTGGATCTTTGTTTTTTTTTTACAGTCGAAAGCGTAGAACATGATGCTAGTGTAGATATCTGGAGCCTAGGGATTCTCTGCTACGAGTTTCTCTATGGCGTACCTCCTTTTGAAGCCATGGAGCACTCTGACACATACAGAAGGTTAATTCATACATCTGAATTACCAAATCTACAGTTACAGTCTGTCTCTTTTGGGTTTGTTTGTTGTTAACGCAAATGATCTATGACAGGATTGTGCAAGTGGACCTCAAGTTCCCTCCTAAACCAATTGTGTCTGCGTCTGCAAAGGATCTCATTAGCCAGGTTTTTATATACATTCAATCTATACATTTTGATGGAAGTAATTAGTTATTGAAGATTGAATCTGAAACCGCAACTTTACATCGTATATAGATGCTTGTCAAGGAGTCTGCACTACGTCTGCCATTGCACAGACTTCTCGAGCACCCATGGATTGTGCAGAACGCTGATCCTTCTGGAGTCTACAGAGGTTGAAACGAAGCAGCTTTACCACAATTTAAAAAACTTAAGAGGGTTCTTTGTTTGATAAACTCATATCCTTCTAAATGTTCATTTTAATTGTATGGATATTTCTGTACATGTTCAATATTTTATAAGATTCTCTTTTCATAAATCATTTGTGAAAAATATTGTTTTGAAATTAGTTGTGTTTCTGACTTGGTAACTTTTATACGCACTGCACTGCAATGGATATATCATCATCCAGGACAAAGCAAATTCTTGAATCAATCGTGCCCAAGTCAATAGAAAATTTTAAGAAAATGACAACATTAAAGACACCAATATCAATTGGTATTCGTCATATGTATGTGTAAAAAGGAAAAGCAAAGCATGAATTGTTGGTGTAGTTTCATGAAAAAGGGAAGTAAAACATACATACACTCTCGGTTTCTCTTCCCAGTCTGTAAGGTGACCAAACAAGACTTCACAAGACTTGTGTATCTTCAGCAAAAGAGTTCACGAGAACAAAGATTCTGTCTTACCTATATGATCCAATCTCGATATGGTCAAAATTACAAAATGAAGAAATAATACTTTGACAAAAGGTTTTGGAGTTAGTCCGTCGCCTCGGTGGTTCCATTAGGAGGGTTTATGAAGCTGGGCTGGTTCGTGGATGACAGCATCCGCGCCCACATTCTGTCTGTGATCACAACTTTGTTCTGTTTTTCGGTTATTCGCTGCAAGAAGAATAAAGGATGATTATTAACTTTGGGAGTAAATAATCCAATGGCATGGAAAGATATTTACGCGCAAAGAAACTTACGTTGAAGGGAATGTAGGTATGCCTTCCATTGACAAGACCAGAGATGAAGCCGGTATAGCCCGCCATTGCACCATGGACTGCGCTTTGGGCGAGGAGAGTAGAGTAGACGTTATCAGATGCATTGGCTGGAACAGCTCGGATCATGTATGTCGGATCTGAAAAATGGTTTCAACCACATTCATATTTCATGACACTAAAGTAGCTTTGAGTTGAGTTTAGGGAGGACAAAACGTACCAATGTATTTCAGAGTAATGTCCAATTTACCCTCCTTCGCAAAGTGCTCCTGTTAAAAAGTAAAACCAGAGTTAACAAACCCACCGAAATTCTGTCTACTGATGTAGTTCCCATTTGCAATAAACTACCTTGATTTTGATACTCATCCATAGTCCAACATCTTTAAGGAGCTTGTTTCCTGAAGCATCTTGCTGTTCAATGCTCTCCGCTAAAAGATCTTGTCCCGCGCCTTCAGCAGTCACTATAACCATGTGGCCATTCTCTCTGAGGCGTTTTGCGATGAACTCGTAAAGCCCTCCTTTGCCTTCAAGGTAAAAGGGAGACTCGGGAATCAGACAGCAGTCAACATCTCGGCTGGCCAAAGTCGCATACATTGCAATGAACCCTGCAAGTGTAGAATCTATAGATTAGATCAAAGCGCAGGGAGAAATGTCAAAAAGAGGATACTTCTCTCTCTCTTTTGTCTCCTTCTAGATTCTTCTATGAACTTACCACTGTAGCGACCCATTAGCTTGACAAGTCCGATGCCGTTTTCCACACTGGTTGCTTCTACATGCGCTGCATTAATAGCTCGTTGAGCCTCCTCAACCGCAGTATCGAATCCAAAGGACTTGTCAATGACCTGAATCATAGAAACTATCAAATAGAGCTACATGCAAACTAGCCACACAATGGGAGAGGAAGTTAAGGTTGAGAGTCCAGTTTACTTACTGGGATATCGTTGTCAATGGTTTTTGGTATTCCCGCGACTGCAACTTTAAGTCCACGGCGTCTAATTTCCTGTATCATCAGTCAAAAACATTTGTTTCAAACAACTTAAAGCAATTGTGGCATGACCATCACTGCTCTACCAGTCCAACAATATTTTATAGACACAAGTGGTTGATATCCATGCATTTTAATTGGACTGTTGTCTTCATAAAATGTTCTAGGTAGTACTATCAAACAATAATACACAAGGTTTCAACTCCAAAGAAGAATCCATCGCTGTTCACTTACTAACCTTATATATTGCAGATGCTCCCTTTTGGGTTCCATCACCTCCAATGATGTAAACCTGTATCACAGACACAGACAATGCAACTGGCTATTACACGCAGAACTATACTCCGCTCAACAGAAAAAAAAACTTTTCAGGGGAAAAAATACCTGATTTATTTCACGGTCCTGTATGTTGTCGACGATCTTTGATGTATCATGACCACCTCGGGAGGTTCCTAGTATGGTTCCCCCGCGCTTGTGGATGTCACTCACAACTTTAGGTGTTAGTGTAACAGTGTTTTTGGAATAGAACCCGCGAAACCCACACTGCAGTATGAGAAACCAGATGAGCCACAATAATCATAATCAACCAATAATAGCTTAAAATTGGATTTGCTATACGTATATTAAATCTGATATTGCCCTATCACAGCTCTATTACAGTATGCAAAAGTAGTTACTAAAAGTCTAATAACATCAACGGTTGGAACTGAAACTGTACTCACATCCACACCGATTACTTCGGTGACACCATACATGAAGTGAAGACCACACACGATCTCCCTGATTACTGTATTAAGGCCCGGACATAGACCACCACATGTGACAATACAAGCACGAACATCAGCTGGCTTGAAATACACCTAGAAAACCAGACATCAGCAGCTATTACATCATTAGTTGCGGAAGCTGCAGAGCATGGGAAACTCGTGGAATAGATGAAATATACCTTTTGGCGTGGTCCAGCACGTCTAAAATGTGTCCCTCTAGGACTATCCTTGTGAACAACAATCTATAAAATGATACGAAAAGACATATTAGCAAAGTTCTAACATCATCAATTAACGCAGAGAATAAGAGACAAGACACACACGGCAGTGAGTTTCACCTTTTGAGGGACTGTGTCATCCTCATCAACAAAATACTGCCTGAAAATTCCCATAGAACATGGACCCAATTAACTGGCAATCATCTACCAATCAATTCAATTTACAAGTATAATAATAATATTCTCAACTTACCTAACTACTGAATAAGCAGGATTCGACTGCAACGGGTTTGAATAAGTCTGGAAAACCCAAAGAACAGAAAAGGCATCAGCAGAAGTGAATATCAATAGAACTGAGCTATGAATATTGAAACACGATGCTGAACAAATTTACAACCACTATTACAATCCAATCATTCCATTAGCCGAGGAAGAGAGCTTCATTAGCATCAAAATTTTTTAAAAATGATCTCAGACTATGTGATTAGTGATTAAGTAGATCTGATCAAACATTCCACCACGAATACGCACCAATCTATTTTCCACGTTCACACTAAATTAACATGTGTGTGCACTGTGAGAATAAACTATTTATGTAATTCCCCGTGATAGTGACCGGATCTCATCTACAAACCCAAAATTACAAAGTTTAAAAATAAGGAATCATCATCTATATCCCGGAAAACCAGCTATATTGCACTCGCGTCTATACATACACGAACCAAATCTGGCACACACGTGTCAAAACGAGGTAAGGGGGTGTAATTATGTTTAAATCGTATAAAACCGATCCAGATAAAATGTCGATTTCAAAGAATAATCAAAGGTAATCGTATAGAGAGGAAGTAAGTACGGGGAGATCGTGAATGTAATCGCTTAAATGAGGAACATCTTCGAGTACATAACCAGCAGCTCCTTCCACCAACTTCATCTGCTCATCGACGCCATTCGAATTCATCTCTCTCTCTCTCTCTCTCTCTCTGTCGGAGACCTTGTTCTTCCGTTTTCTCCGGTCACGTAAAGCGAAAGCGAGTTTTAGCGTTTTTGTATATTGTTTTTATAAGTGCTCATAGTGGTTTGGAAGTAAGAAAGAGAGAAGAACAAGGGGAATTCGAAAAGCGACGTCGTTTTAAGTCACCGGTACATTTTGATACCGCTGGATCGGAAACGGCAGCTGGTTTTCCCTCTTGTCACTTCCCCGGTTTTCAGAATTCAGATATTTGGAAAATATTATATTATTAGTTTTCTATAAAATATCCTATTATTCTTTTGTTTGAATTTCTCTTCCAAAAAGATTAGGATTTTCTACCTTTTTATTTCTTAAGATGTTTATTTACCTTTTTTATATTAAGTGTTTAAATCTAAGTTATATATATATATATGCAAAAGTTGCATGAAAAGAGCATATCCAAACATTTTTAAATACTAAAAGACAAAAAAACATTTATTTAGTAAAAATGATTATGTATCATCAATAAATATGGTGAAGGAGATTAGTTACTTGAAGAGCAAAAATCATAAAGTAGTAGAAGACCAAAAGAAGACAAAATGTAATATGTAATAAGTGTTAGGGAAGACGATGGAGAGAGGAAAGCAATACGTCTACAGAGATTATATTCGGTTGCCAATTGTATGAAAGAGCAAGGACCCTTGCGGAAACTATGTTTACAAGTTTAAGCTTCAAAAAATGTAATTGATCATGAGCATGAAACGTTGTTATATTATTTTCTTGGAAATTAGTATTGTTCAGGACTTTATTTGTTGCTACTAAAATTAAAAATGTAAGTTTATTTTTCGCAATTTTTATTCGTTTATTTCTGACGGAGACTTCTCGGCTTTCTTCGTTAAATCATTCACATTAATTAGCGAAAAAATCCTCAAAGTAATTTAAATGATTAAATCGAAACGCCGTGTACCTAATATCTTCCCGAAACTCAGCCCTTTCCTCTCTCTCTCTCCATCTCCCTCATGCCACATTCTTCTCGATCCCTCTCTCTCTTCTCTCTGTTCCTCTAGTCCATCGGTTTAACTTCTCTCTGATTCTCCTTCGTCTTTGACTTTTTTTTTGACATCGTAGTCGCTTTCCCCTTCCATCGATTTAGGGTTTCCGCTTCCTCCTTCCAGTTTTTTCTCGCCTTTCTTTTTTCCTTTCGGTTTTTGATTTCCTTTTTTTCTTTGGCTGCCCTCCTTGCTAATTCCCGTGACGACTCGCTCTTTCCTAGCTCTGAGGTTTCGAATTTATCTTGGTCAGGGCGTCTGATCCGATCTCCCTCGAATTGGTGTGAAGCGAGCGGTTATATATGGGTTTCTGCTGCCTTTCGGCTTGGATCGCTTAGGATTGTTCAATTGCGTGATGATGGTGGGTACTCAACGTGTAGATGGCTCGTTGCCGCCGCTGAATTCCCCTAAAAGCTATGGAATTACCAAGCCGCTCTCCATTGCTGGGCCTTCCGCGGCGGATACCAAGCGTAATCTGGAGCTGGAGAAGGTAAGCTTAGTTTGTATGTTCACATAGGAATTTGTTGATATGTTTCGATGCATACGTTTTTACCTGATTTCCTTTTTTTATATATATGTTAAAGTTCGATTGTTGATATGATGCGATGCTTACGTTTTTGGCTGATTTCTTTTTTTTTTCTTAAGTACTTGGTTGACGAGGGACTCTACGAGAGCAATGAGGATACCATGCGAAGAGAGGAAGTTCTGGGGCGCATTGATCAGGTTTATTGCTTTTTGTCTGTGTTTACATAGGAACGTTTTCTTAGTTGATGGTTATGCTAATTAGGTTTTCATTTGCATCGAACAATTTTTCAACTTTTGAACGAAAACTATGTATTTTATGGTCGTTTGTCTTTCACTGTACTGGTTCTTGCTCGTGGTTGTCCTTGAACTGAATTTGCTGTTTCAAGTTTTCTTCACACTTTCACTGTGATTTTTCTTAGTTCAGGTCTCTTTGAAATGGTAACTTTTAAATCTAATATTTTTCTTCATACTTTTATTCTTTTAGATCGTAAAACACTGGGTGAAGCAGTTAACGCAGCAAAGGGGCTATACGGATCAAATGGTAGAGGATGCAAATGCTGTCATTTTCACCTTTGGATCTTACCGACTTGGAGTAAGTGCTTCATGTTTACCATTGCCTTGCCGTTATCTGCTAAAATGTATATGTTACGCTTGGACGTATGATGATGGATTACTAGGATCATTTTGTGGTATTGAGCCTTTTGAACATCCGAAAAGTATCCTTGAGAGTTTGCTCTGCTTTTTTTATCTGCAATGCAATCCTAGTCTCCGAGGCTGAATTAAATAAATACAAATTTGTTGACTTGCAGGTGCATGGGCCTGGTGCTGACATTGATACTTTGTGTGTTGGGCCATCTTACGTTAACCGGGAGGTGACTCTTTTGCTATTAACCTCTTATTGATGCAAGGTTTTGGCTTTCTTGAGTTCTGAACACTTATTTGTGCAGGAGGATTTCTTCATCACCTTACATGATATATTGGCTGAGATGGAAGAAGTGACTGAACTTCAACCTGTTCCCGACGCCCACGTTCCGGTCATGAAATTTAAGTTTCAAGGAATACCGATTGATCTTCTCTATGCTAGCATATCACTTTTAGTTGTGCCACAGGTAATTTTATCTGTGAATCTAATGCATCTTTTCTGTTTATACTGAAGCCGTAGAGGTGATATGTGATAATATGTTAGATTTGTGAGTGATTGCATGTTGATGGGGATAGATATTGTATACTACTTTTTGTATGGGATGATTTATAAAAAAAAATTGTTGTAGAAGCTTTTCATTTGAACGAGAGCTGAGAAGTTTGTTGGCTGATTTTAGTACAGAAGTCTCGAATTTATAGATGACAACTTAGACCATGTGCTATCACAATAGTTTGTAACTGCTTTTTATTCAAATCTCTGCATGGACTTGATTTTTCAACAGGATCTGGATATCTCCAACTCTACTGTGCTGTGTGATGTTGATGAACCAACCGTTCGGAGTCTTAATGGTTGTAGAGTTGCTGATCAGATTCTTAAGCTCGTTCCCAATTTTGAGGTAAACTTGCAAAATGCTATTCACTATGTTCACATATTAAAGAATTATTGCTACCTTCTCTGATCTTATGTGCAATTGTAGCACTTCCGGACAACATTAAGATGCCTGAAGTACTGGGCTAAGAGGCGTGGGGTCTATTCAAATGTAAGTTCATACCTTTCTGAGACCCATATTAACTGTAAATGTTCATATTTAAGCTCTCGTCAACTTTCTCATTTTGGGCAGGTGACTGGATTTCTGGGCGGTGTGAACTGGGCACTTTTGGTTGCTCGTGTGTGCCAGCTCTATCCAAACGCAATTCCTAGTATGCTGGTTTCTCGGTTTTTCAGAGTATATACTCAGTGGCGGTGGCCGAACCCGGTCATGCTTTGTGCAATAGAAGAGGACGACCTTGGATTTCCTGTTTGGGACCCTCGGAAAAATCATCGTGACCGCTATCACCTTATGCCAATAATAACTCCAGCTTACCCATGCATGAATTCTAGTTACAATGTCTCTCAAAGCACTCTTCGCGTTATGACCGAGCAGTTCCAGTTTGGTAACAATATCTCGCAGGTAAGAGAGTAACTTTTTTGTCTTGTTTTGTCAAGCATTTATTCAAGATCCTAATTCTTAAGCATAATTTTTAATGCAGGAGATTGAATTAAATAAACAGCACTGGAGCTCTTTATTTGAACAATATATGTTCTTCGAGGCGTATAAAAACTACCTGCAGGTTGATATAGTAGCCGCAGATGCAGAGGATTTATTGGCTTGGAAGGGTTGGGTGGAGTCACGGTTCAGGCAGCTGACCTTAAAGGTAGATACAGTCCTATATTCATTTGATTTTACAGATTGAAACCTGCTGAAATCTCCAGTGTTTTATCCATATTTATTTTGGTAGAAAAAGTTTAAATATTGATTGGCTCTCGATCTCGTTTTTTCTAATTCAATAATGCAGATAGAAAGAGACACAAATGGGATGTTAATGTGCCATCCGCAACCAAATGAGTATGTAGACACGTCTAGGCAGTTTCTGCATTGTGCCTTTTTTATGGGCTTGCAGAGGGCAGAGGGAGTTGGTGGTCAAGAATGTCAACAGTTTGATATACGTGGTACTGTCGATGAGTTCAGACAAGAGGTAAACATGTATATGTTCTGGAAACCTGGGATGGATGTGTTTGTTTCTCATGTTCGTAGACGACAGCTTCCACCTTTCGTTTTCCCAAATGGATACAGAAGGCCTCGGCCGTCCAGGCACCAAAATCAACAGGGTGGAAAATCTGGTGAAGATGGCACTGTTTCTCATTCCAGCTCTGTGGTGGAGAGGCATGCTAAGAGAAAGAATGATAATGGAATGATGGATACGAGGTCAGAGAAACCTGAGAAGCGCGCATCTCTTAGTCCACAGAGTCTGGATATTGTCTCTCCTGAAAGTAGTGCTATTACTACTGGTTGGACCCCTCCTGTTTGTAACCTTAGTTTGCCACCTGGTGAGGAAATGGAGGCCGAAATTTTGAACACTGAGAGTACTGAACTCACAAACTTTGGTCGAGGTGAGTGCAACTCTGGCAGCGAGCAAACTCTGGAAGTAGATAGTATGGCTCTTGCTCAAGAATGCTCTGATCCGGCGGAGGCTTTGGGAAACTGTGTGACACCTGATTCTAGTCATGTGGTAGCATGTGAAAGTGGGCAGGAAGAAAATTTAGATCGTGATTTGAGGTCTGTGTCGATCAGTGTTGTCAATGAAGTTAAGAGGGAAGTAAAGTCATTTAGTGGGACGAGGACAAGTGGAGAAATTGCTGATGGTGTTCAGCTGAGCAGATCTTGCAGGCAGAACCGTGATTGTGAGGTGAGTTTTTTTTTTTGGTTATGTTTGAGGAGGGTTTGGTGTGTTAGCAGAAAATTGGAAATACAATTGCTTGAACGGGCCGAGAATAGTGATGATGGGTTTTTACAGGGTTTGGGGTTTCCTGCTACAAATTCAGATCATTTTGTGGGAACGGAAAAATTGTACTCTCAAAGTGGCATGCCTGAAGACCTTCAGGTCCTTAAGCTACCTCACAGTTAGTTGCTTTTGAAAGATTTTTTACATTTTGTAGTTGGTCAAAAAATCAACTTCCAGTAGTATGTGAGCATCAAAGCTCCACACTACATGGGATTTTAAGAGGGATGTCATACTTGGTTTCATAGTCAAGAAACATAGGATGGAGCTAAGTTTGAATTCTAATGGTAGTCCATATCCAAAACAGTACTACCTCTTGCTACTTAAGAGGTCAATGTTTCTGCTGTGTTTTCACTTGCCTTGTGTTTTTCTGCATACCCGCCTAACTTAGTGCATATAATGGTTGGCAGGTCCCGCACTGCAATGCTTTTGTTGTGTGTATCAAGCAATCCGCTTGAAAATAGTTTTATTCTCTCTTTCTTTAAGTTTTGTGAGGAATGCACCTAACTAACTTTTTCTCTTGCTCGTAATCTTGTTTGTCTTAGTCAACCTCTTTGGTGAGCGGGATGGAGAAAGCAGAAGACAGAGCTAGGTCAGAATCTTTGCAGAAGTCACAGATAAGGCAAATAATGATTTCTTTATGTTACTCTGTTTTTTTTTTTTTGTTTCTTGGCGCTTTTATAGCAGTAGCAGGTTAAGCTTAAAGTCCACTGTGTGAACGTCCTCTAGGCTATTGACGTGATAACAAGACTCATCAAGAAAACAAGAAGATCTACTCAACTTGTTGCGGTGGACAGACGGTAGAGTCCAAAACCTTTGGTAAGTTTTTATATGGAAACAAAAAAAAAAAAAAAAAAAAAAAGTAAAAAATGACATTTGAAAAGTAAAAAAAAAAGTAAAGGAAAAAAAAAAAGAGAAGAGATTAGGAGGAACGTCGGAAGGATTTGTTTTGGTGGTAGTATTTCGAGTGAAGCTTGGAAAGCCCAATATTTGCGTCAGGAGGTGGGACTATGATCATCACTCATGACGACATATGGAGAAAGGAAGTGATTTATTTAAGGGTGTGTAGAATGCTGAACGTTTTATTATTTATTATTCGGCTGCTTCAGACACTTCTTATTAATACTTTCGATGTTTGGTCCTCTTGGGGGTTTGACTTGGATCGTTTTTTTTTGTTTTTTCCCTGTTTATGTATATAAGAATTTATGCCATCTTGTATCTCTGGTTTGAGGTTTTGCCGTTTATACTTGGTTTCAATATGATTAAGATGAGCATTAGTACAATGAAAGTAATAAAGGTTAAAAAAGATAAGTTTTTATGATCTACCAAATGACTATCGTGACGGAAACCTAAAGACTCGTATTATCTTCTTTTTGGTGAGAATGATGGAAAATTGGCGAGGTATTGACGAGTTGTAGCATTAATGGTTGAACAATCAAAAGGAATCTTGTCAAACATAAATGTTTCAGATGCTCAGATCTGTAAATTTCAGATAACAGGACCATCACTCTTATAAGGAGTACAAAAACCGGTTTCATGGAAACTTTCATCAGGCCAAAGATTTGAAAGGGTAAGAAAACAAACGACCTATTTAATCAGAGATAGTGAACATTCCAAATCTACCACCCGAAAAACGACCTAGGGCCATAAATATATGACAAGTTATCCCAATCCTCTACACATTCCGAAAGATATTATTATTGTGGATGTTATATGAATGCTGAATTATATGCAAAACAACATTGAACAGGACATGAGTATGAAGAACTATCATATTTTCATTGAATATTCTAAATTTACACTACTGCGGTTTTTTTCCCACACAAACGTTAAGTGATCAATTAACAAAACAACAAAGTTCATAAATTCACTCGTAGCAAAAAAAAAGTCGCATTATATATATATAGCGTCATTGTTTTGTTTGTTATTAAATGCCCTTTTTCTTTCTGTCTTCTCTTTTCTATACAGGGGATATAGAGTTCTAAGATCCACCCCTCTAGAGTTTTAGTGGGATTTGGTAAAGAGATGATATACAATTCGTCTTTGCCGAGAAATTTGGAGAAGGCTTTTACAGTAACTTTTGACTTGTTAGTTGTTAGACTACCAATCTTCTTACAGTATTGGCTTACCATATATAATAATGGTTATGTTTTGTCTTTGCTGTATTTTCAATGCAACCGAGTTACAACACGATCGATGGAATACGTGTTTTCATTTTCATCTTCATTTGGCTGACATTTTTTGTCGTTTATGTATATATAGTTCGCTATTAAACGACAAATAAATTATTATCAAAATATACAAGAAACTCAACGCATTTAGAACTATAACTCTCCAAGGACCAATAAAGAAAAATTGAGATATATATAATATAGATACATAATATGTAGAAACGCACGTATACGCCAGAAAAGGTATCCATTCAATAGTAATCAATTAGATCATGTGTTTAAGGCAGCAGTTTCTAACGTTGATAGTTTTTTTCTTTTAACGTTGACAGTCATTAGATGCAAGTTATCTTTCATATATACTTGAAATTTTTCGTGATCAGCATATATATGTAAAGATAAATAAATTCATATACACGAGACGAGATACACACAAAAGAGCTATTTAGTAGATTGATTTTCCTACAATGTCATCCAAGCGCAGATCCAAAACACGATCATGGATTACACAAAAACAAAAGGAAAACGGAAAACTAGGGAATTATACATACTACTACTATAAAGAGAAATTAGAAAGTCAAAACAAGTCTACGAAAGTTACCTATCATATATATTTATTATATTATTTTGTTGATATGATGATATTTTTGGTGTAACGAAAGTGACGCTGAAATAAATGTTTTAAACCTCCTGAGCCATCATCCACCTCTGCAACCTCAGCTGTCTATGGAACCTCTGTATAAACTCCTCCGCGGCTCTGTCCACGTGGCAGCTATCCATGGTTCCCGCGCTGCTAGCTACGTCCGGAAACACGGCCGCTGCCACGTGTCGGTCCCAGACGGAATCTCGGACCTTAGGCAGCGTGTTGTACCGGATGTACGCTTGCCGCTGGCGCTTGTTGATAAGCGGTTTGCGGGACCCGCTGCGTCGTCCGTTGCTGACGTGGCAGCCGTTGGTGGTGGAGGCGTAGGAACGTCTCGGTGGGGTGCTGCTGCAGCTGAACTCGTACTCCAGCTGGATCGGGACAGGGGATATGAAGGAGGACCGGACGTCGTTGTGGTCGGAGGGACGGCACGTGATGCGGGAGTGGGAAGTTGACACGGCGTCGTTCAGAGACTTGCGTAGGATCTTGCCACGTTTCGCTAGCAGTTGCGGATCGAGGGTTGTGAGGAGTTTGTGGCGTGAGGCGTCTGAGACTTTCTGGATGGTAAAGAGGATTAGCTTCGCCAGGCTCGAGAGCTTCCTCGTGGTGACTGTTGAACAAACCTCCATGTCGTCGTGTATTGTTTGCATATGTGAGAGAGGAAGAGAGAAGGATTTGGCTTTAGAGGTTGGAGAGATGGGATTTAAAGAAGATAAAGTGGGATTAATGAAGAAACTGATGATGGTCTTTATATAACGGAAACATTATATTTATTCCGCGGAGTAATTATCATAAATTTATGTCAAGGTAGCAAAAAAAAAGAAGTCGATGGGTCCAATAGTTATTATCTCAACCGTTAAATAACATTCTGGACTCTTTAATTGTAGGACTCTTCTAGTTTGAGTCTCCCACCATTGCATTGTAACAAAAACAAAAAAAAAAACACAAAGTCTATGTTAATATTCAGGATATTATTGCAGTTTCGAAATATCTAACAAAAATAAAAGTCCATGTAGCTAGTCCCTTGATAGGTTCATGATCATAAAATTCTTAAGTTACTACACTTTGATATCATTGATTTTACTGACAAAAGAAAATTGTTCTGAGAATATTATGATGAATCTACACATAATCCAGTGTTCAGTAGTGATTAATTTTTTTTTTACGGCTAGTAGTGATTATTTATAAGTTATCAATTATAACCCGATAAGAATTCAAAATGATGAATTTTTTTTAAGTTTTCACAATTATGAAATGATACTCCATTTTAAAATAGAAATGATTAAACTCATAAACTATAATTTATATATAGTTTAATTAATTTCTCGTAAATCTACTACTGTGTTAGGCAATTGGAACAAATATCTGACATATACAGATACTGAAGATTGATGTACCCATCAAGAAAAGCGACTCGATTACTTAGAAAATACATTTACAATTAAACTAAATCAATATTTAATTAGTGTAATGATAACAGCTGCATTATGCAAATTTTATTTGAACCGTGTCTGTCTTTATGGATTTTAATATTTGGTTTCCTTTTCTTTTTCTATGTCTTTACTTTAATTAAATTTCTTTGTCAGGTAGAAAAATAAAGAAAGAAGAGATATATTAACTTTTTTGGGGGTCATGTAATTGTATTTTTCTCTCTAAGTTGTTCGCATATGCAAAAAGTGTAATACGAGTAGGGAGCCATTGGTCATATATTGTTTATTATCTAATCAGAAAGTTGATTTTGATTGCTTTATCGAAAGAGTTAAAATCTTATCGAGAGATTGTTTAATTAATATTCTTTGTGGAAAAGAAAATCATGAACTGTTTTCTTCCAAACTTGGATCTCTCGGCCTCCCAAGTTTCGTATAGATACTTCGACGGTCGACACTGTTTTATATTAATATATAAAATTTGGGATATTGCGTTCGAGAAATTCTGAAAATTTTAATTTATAAAGTATAAGAGGATTTGTTTTTTTTTTCCTGTGGTTTGTGGATAGCTAACAGTTTAGTGATGAATACAACAAAAGTTATTCAAATTCTTAGGACTTCGAATCAAATATAATTTCGAAAATATATAATTTTCAATATTGTACTATAAAGTGTTAATCTAAAAATGCAATAACCATAATAAGTGGTGTTTAATCTAAGAGTTTATTTCCTACATAATTAGGCCAAACATGTTTTTTCGTTCTTTGGGCTGATCTACCAAAATCAATCATATGGAAATATATACATATCCCAAGAAATCAAGAATCAAGTAAAATATTGATCACGAGTCCGTCCAGGTAAGTGAATAATGATTACACTTTTACCCTGAGTGGATGTGTTAAATAGTGTAATTATGTTGACTGTTACTAATAAATCCTCACGTAAAGTTGAAAATGTAACTTTTTCGTTTTTTCACTTTCCCCAGAAGTTACTTGTTCGGATTCGAGTATTACATCATCATCAAAATACTATTTATCACCATTTTTATATAAAAACGAGATCACTGTTACGCCTAGAAGAAGTGTCAATGAGCTGGAGATAAAAGTTCCAATTATCCAACCTAAAATTAGGCCTAGATATTGTAAATATTTTGGAGCAATGAGTGCTTAATAATTTGGACAAAAAAATGTCATGATTAGTTATCACAATTTCTTCTTCTTTTTTTTTCTGGATAAAATAAGGCATTTTAAGGTTTAGGACTGATGGATATGTTTGAATGAGAAAATGGGTCCTACTGTAAGAGAAAAAAAAAAGGTTAGAGAACCCTTTTAACATTTTCCAATTTTGACACCTTCTAAGGCAAGGCTTAACAATATCTTATGTATATAATTATAATTTTAAGGGATGGATGATATTTCCCGTGTTATTTATGTATAATTTATTTGCATCTAGCTTAATGGAAGATGATGCTGTTTAAGTTTCGTAATTACGGACAAGAAACTGTGTTTATCTCATTTTTTTCGGTTCTCTATTTATCTTGATTGATTTAAAAAAAAACATTCCATAGACCGTCAAAATATTTGTGCTAAATGGACGATTATCTAACAATAGACCCTCGATCACTTTATTCTTCATGTAGAATTTTCTTATTTCATATAGTATAAGGTTTTTTTAATGAATTTATGGAGATCCAACTCTAAGCCATATATATGTGTTAATTATACTTGTGTTCTATTAAATAAGATGCTTTAGAAGTTTTATTTTATTTTATTTGAGTTTATAAAATTTTTAATGTAAAAATTAATTTAATTTGATATATTGAAGTTATTTGTATTCCAGAGTATTTTAGTTTGAATTAGATAAGATAAAAATTTCCAAAAAAACAAGATTGAATTTTCTCTTTTGTAAGCAAAGTTAGGTGTGCTGCTATTTCCGCAAGCCACTAGACGTTAAAGTTGTTTAGGAATTAAGCTCAAAGATAATCAATTTAGTAGCTTTAAAGAGTTTGGTAGATCTAGATATTTCAGATGCTATATCTATTTACTATGTTCAAAGAAATATCTCTATTTACTACTTTCAGTCTTTCACCAACATGTATAGAATAAGGAGTGTTTGGTGGTGTTTGAAAAACACCATATAGATATCTCATAGCTTAAGAGTAAGTGAAAACCCTAAGACGCGACTTTGAATTTCTTTGCTGGAACATACTTGCACATGAGAACAACGGTGTGTTGGTCTCACTTTTTTCATTTTTAGCAAAGCTTGTTAATAGTGTTCGAGATCTATGAATCGTGCTTAGCTCTAATACTGTTTTATAATGTTCACATGGACAGTTAGTTACCTGTTTTGACCCTCAGTTTCAGTTCTTGTCTACTACTGTACTCTATTGGTACTTACGCAACACGAATTCGTCGTGAAAATATTTAGGCGAAACAAAAAGTGTTAATATCAAAAGAAATATGGGAGATAAACTAAGTAACCACATAATCAGCGGTTGGTGAGTTCATATGTACACCGGATAATACGCAAATTTATTAAATTTATTCAGTGATCCAGAAGCACTTCCCGGTGGCCAACATTATCCTTTATAATTAAATTAACAAAAAGATTGGTTATAATTTCACTTTGAGTATATATATTTGTAAGGTTTCTGTAGACTTTGGGTTAGCTAATGATGGCTAAACGATATAGGATCCCCACTTTGTTACTATAATTTTAATGGCTCGTAATTTCTATATTAGTGGGAGTATCTTTGTAATGTCGGATAGTGGGACTGAAAAGTTTTGGTTTGGAAAGAAATAGAAATTACAATATAATATAAACAGTTACTTTTAATTTAGTGGTCCATAAATTTAGAATAATTTGTTTCCTGTGACTTCTATTAAAATGGCAATACACATGAATTTTATGCTATAACCTTTCATTTGTTAGGATTGTTAATTCCTCCATATGTCATACATAATGTCAATAGTACTGAACCAAATGAATACAAGAACTCATAATTGTTGGAGAATTTGATCATTTACTAATTATATAGGGTAAAACCAAATATTTGGGACCGAAGATCTGATGCATGATCCGATCCATTTCAAAAACTAGAATATCAAGATATTATATGAACTTGCATGGTACTTAAGAAAAAAATATTATTCTAAGCACATATCATCATCATACACAGAGTTTTAGGTTCGGTTTAACCAATTAACGGCGAACTTTTTAACAATTCAAATTTAATAACTTTCCCAGATTTTCGTTCGAATGAAACATCTAAATACAGTACAAAAAAGAATATCGAAGCAAAGCTGATAGTTTTATATGATTGTTTTTCGTACTGTGCCGTATTGTATTCTTTGTCTACCTCGCTGAGATGTTGGGTTTCACAAAGAGCTTTGGACCATGCGTTGTGTGATCGGGCCTTAATTTTGGGCTTGTAGTACTACTGGGCTGTACTGGCTTTGTCAGAGGAAGAGAGGGTTAAATCGTAGTTATACTCTCCATGACACGCTTTGACTTTGAGCATAAATAAGCTTCGTGCTAACCAAAACTCCTATTAACATTGCACCGAAGCAACTACCAATCATCAAACATTCAAAGTGATCGGTCAAATGGAAACAGACACGACGACGTTTAAGTGGGAGGGCAAACAAGCCGCCCAGATCAATGGCGTCACGGCGGAGCAGGTCTGGTCTGTCGTTTCCGACTTCTGCAACGTCCACGAGTGGTTCCCCACTGTAGACACGTGTCACCGAGTCCAAGGAACCGATGGTCAGCCTGGTCTGGTTCGCTACTGCGCCTCCACCAAAGCCAAGGAAGAGGAAACCAAATGGGCTAAAGAGCGTTTGGTCGAGATCGATCCAATCGAACGGTGTTTAAGCTATGAGATCCTCGATAATAACGTGGGGTTCAGATCTTACGTTGCGACGGTCAAAGTAATGCCAGTCAACGGTGGAGATGAATCGGACGGTAGAAGTGACTGTCGAATCGAGTGGTCGTTTGTGTCCGATCCTGTTGATGGTTGGAAGAAGGAAGACCTTGAGTCCTACGTGGATTTTTGTCTTAAACATTTGGCGAATAAAATGGAAACGAATCTTTAAACCTTGTCTTTGTTTTTCGTAATAAAAAATATGTGAAAGCTCCTTGTGTTTTTACCTTTTTACCTTGTGAATCTAGCTGGTAGGTTCGTGTTAAAAAGTTAAATAAAAAATAACAATATACATTTGACTTGGTGCATTCTATGACTATGAAAACTTCATTTTTTTTCTGGATTACTTGATTAGTAATCTAATAAAGTAGTCATTGTTCGTCACAGACTCACAGTTTCTGTTGATACTTGATAGCCCTGGTCCATTGCATTTTAGCTTGATTCTTACGTTCATTACAGCTAATTTTCAACAATAAAAAATATTTCAGAAATATATTCTACAGGAATATTAACCACACAAAATATTCTAAAAGTATACTGTTTCTTAAAGATTTTTTTTAACAAAAAAGATTTTTTAATATAAAAAGACAGATTTCTTAGCAAAAAAAAAAAGAAGTTTTTTACCTTTTATCACATAAAATAATTTTGTTTAGATTTTTTAGCATAAAAAGACAGATTTCTTAGCAAAAAAAAAAGAAGATTTTTTACCTTTTATCACATAAAATCATTTTGTTTAGATTTTTTACCTTTTGTCACTTAAAAAATAATTTAGTACTATAATATCTATTAGTATTATTTAGAAATATAAAGAGTATTAACCACACAAAAAATTATTGGAAACAACGACATTAAATACAAACTTTTTGTAAAGAATCAATAGCTTTAGCCTTTAAGAATTTATGAGCCTGTCTTGGGAATGGATTCCTCGTTTACGTGGTGGAAATCACCATACGTCAGTGTTCTTCCTCGTGTTGGGTTTTAATGAGTCCATGAGCTTATCTGGACTTGCTTCGGCCATTTGGACTCGTTAATACTTTTGTGAAATAAATATTAACCACCAAGGCACCAACCACGGATTGTTTTTGTTTCCTGCTAACGTGAAAGTTTCTAAAAGACATTCTAAAAACATGTCAAAGGACCTAGTGGAAAGTTACAAAAAAAAAAAAAAAGAGATTGTGGAAATTGAAATTTTCAAAAAAACTTTTTGTTAAAACTTCTGAAAACTTGCTAAAACATTTGTTATAATACTGGAAATGTATTCATTCGAACAGCTTATCTTACGGGCTAAGGCTGAAAAAAAATATATTCGGAAACGGAAGACACTATAAACAATACAGTAATTTCTTTAGCATTTCCAAAATTTATTAAATCTTTCAAAATCGTGCGAAAGTCTCCGAAAACTAGTAAAAGATTAAAAAAACTGATGAAAAAATCTAATAACTTGTGGAAGTTTTCAAAAACGTTATAAGATTTTTGATAACTTCAACTGATTATGTATATATATACTGTTCACCAACATTTTGTTAAACACTCAATTAACTAGCATTGCTAGTGCCTAGCGGCCTAGCACAAATATAAGTTTCTCTAAAATTGAACGTACGTAACCCATATGATTAAGTTTAATTATGTCAATCCAAGAGTAAGGTTTTCTATAAAAATTGAAAATGCATGCTAGTTACTACACTGTCGAATAAAAATGCTATGTGGATGAATAAGTTGATTTTAGAAATAGAAAAAATGATTTTTCTCGATACCAAAAATGAGACGTAACATTTGATAACCGAATGAGCTAACACAAACAGGAGTGTTGGAAAGATAAGAAATAAAATAAAACCTTTCGAAATTAGAAATGATAGTCATTTTCCGGACTATATATATAACTAAATACAAATTAACTAAGAGTTAAGAGTATATATATATAAATATATATCTCTGAAGAAAAAGATCTCTGTCTTTTGATAATTAATGAAAAACTTGAAGGAAAAAAAAATCAGATAAAAGACCAGTTGAGGAACATGAAGCAGATACAGTGAGGATCTTCGTCGTCGTTTAACACTTTCCATGCAACAGCTTTTTCGTACGTTACTGCTCTTCCCATGCTCGACATGCATACTCCTCCATCAATACACATGAACCCCTGAAAATTTATTAGTATTAGTTTACGACCCCATATTTATGATTTTATCAACAAGACCCACACTGCTCCGTTACATAATGTTTAAATCTTTTTTTTGGGGGTCAAAACATAATGTTTCAGTCTTGAGCTTAGTTAGATTATGCATAGCTCGATTTAACGTACCTGTTGCATGATCTGAGGGAAGTCGGAGCATAACGTCTTCTTCCCGTTGTTGTTGTCGAAGATCTTATCGAGAGTGATGTCTTGAAGTGCCACCAACGTCGTCTCCAGCATGTCTAAACCAGCCTGGTTGGAAAATGTGAATACGGGCGGTAAGGCCTGCAATGATCAAACCAGTCCACTTTCCTCGTTAGAAAATTGATCATTTTCAAAATTATGTATAAATATATTATTGATGTTCAAAACATCGCCAGGTACGAAAAACATACGTTTCAAAATTTTATAGTGCCAAGACCACCTAAACATCCATTAATTTTATCGTTTTGTGGATAGATTTTGTTTATATACATAAACATTTTTTAACCAGGACTTAGACCATTGATCAACCGCGTAAGGTGTAAATTAAATCAGGAGGCTTGAGCTGTTCAACCGTCCAGAATATAGATTTTAAGTATAGGTGCAAATGCGAACGAGAACAAAGAACAGAGAAAAAAAGTTACCTTGAGTGAACAACACATGACGGCGTCAGGATGGTGCCAAAGAGACTTGAGAAGATCGGTTCCATTAGGTTTAAGTAGTTCAACGCCAAGGTAACATCTATACGAGTGAGAAATCCAACGAGCGAGCGTGTGAGCTTCGGGTGAAATGGGTGGAGGACGCAGACCGCCACTTAGCTGATGAGAAGAAGGAGAGAGAGCAAGCGCGACCCGTTGTACCGAAGCGATCACACTTCTCACGTACTGTCTAGCCATTGAGGCTACGTTCTCTTGCATATGCATCTCAAAAGCTAGCTGAAACGCTATTGTCATCACCGACTTTGAGTTTCCTCTGCTTCCACATGAATCTCCGGCTGTTCTGCTCCCGACATCTAGAGCCGACGCTAGGTCTAGCGTTCGGTTAGGACTCAATCCCTCCTATACATATATAATTGTGTCTGAATTAATTAGTATTTGATTTGAAATTTTGAATGATGTTGATTATTGTATAACTGAAAATATGAATTGGACGTACTGATTTGGACTCTAGAGGAATGATGCGGAAGCCGGAAGGAATGATCGGGGCATCATCAGAGAAAGATGCGTCGATTGGTGCAAAGATAAGCTCTGCGCATGATTCAACTGCGTTTTCATCCACTCCACTGCACATCTATATCATCAAAACCGATAATAATTAATTAAATGCAATTAGATGAATTACTGAAAAGCTCAAATGACTGTTTAAATTAGTGTTTGCGTTTGGTTTTACGTTTATAACTAAGTGTGTCTTTTCCAAATGAGCCACATTTACATTTTGCAAAAATATTTCATGAAGTGATACTGTTCTATCCTTTATATTTTGTAGTCACAAATGGAAATGCATAAATTTTGAAACATTAAGGTCTTACTTGTAGGAGGAATATATCAGCAGGCATCATCATGTCTTCTTGGTAATGTCCCAAGCTCTCAAGCTTAATCACTTCCATAAACTGTAACAAACAAACAGATAAAGTCATATACATATATATATATATATATTGATTTAATTTTTTGAGGATATTTTCCACTTAATTACCTCTTCATTCTCTATAGTGTGAGCTAGAGGGAGAATGACTTGACCGCCGAAGCTCCCTGGGCGAGGAATTGGTACACTACAAGGCCCTGCTTTGATGGCTGCAGCCGAATACGCATCAATGCTATTGTCAGCCCATTCTTGCCTATGTTCCCTCAAGAACCGCAGAAGAATCGAGGGTGGAACATTCTACACAAACATAAACATCCTTAACGATGGATCCAAAAGAGAAAAAAAATAAGAATCTCAAATATGAGGTTTTGATGAGCTTGATTACTTGTAATAACATGGAAGCTTTGGCACATAGAACCGCGCTAGGCATAGAAGTGAATCCATTAGCAAACGGAAGACTTGAACTCATCATCATCTTTGTGGGAGAGGAGTTCACAAGAAGAGTAACATCATCGATACCATCGCTCTCTAGCATCGACCAGCCTTCATCGCTGAACCCATTCACTGCCTCGTTGAATCCTCTGAGATTTAAGAAACAATCTAGGACTTAGAAGACATGTTCTTAATTAATTCAGTCTTTTTGAGGGTGAGGGAAGAGAAAGCGTTTAATTACTTGCTGAGTCTTTGGCTGAGTGCTCTAAGAGCCGCTGGTCTTCGTCCCCAACCGGTTACGCTAGGTTGTGAAATCTCTTGAGATATTTGTCTCAAATAGCGTAGAGCCTGTAACCAGCATAAAGACTCCATAATTAAGTTCCTTGGATTTTATGTTTTTCAAGAATAAGGTTGCAATAATTTTATACGCTAAGTGTTTTATGAATCTTACGGCCATGGTGGTTCTTTGGGCGAGTAACGTTGAAGACTCATAAAGAGAACGAAGAACTTCGGGCACACTCCATGGCTACAAAAGATTTCAGCCAAGCTTATTGAGTATCATTGGAAAACCAAAACTTATATAACAAGAAGAAATGAAGATTGCAATGTGGAAAGAAGAGACAAAAAAATGAAGTGCAGAAACAGAGGAACCACTTCACTATCAGGCCCTAGAGCTGAGTTTCTTGTGTGAGAAGAAACAGATTTAATGAAATTAACGAAAAGATCAAACTTGCGAAGGCTATGTACCTCAAGATCGAAATGATCGACAATGTGAAGAATGGATCCACCTCCTTCACATGGTCTAATGAGGTAGCCACTTGGTAAAATCTCTGCTCTAACGAAATGAGGAGATGGAGGCATACTTGGCCCGTTTTGTGTGTTGTTCAACGACCGTTCACATATCTGCATCGGTTAATTCAGTATCACCAATCGATCGAAAAGAGAAACAGAATATCGATGTTGAGAAAATAATTAAGGATGATTTTATAAGTATATACCACAAGGCTTCCGTCTTCCATTACAGATGTGTAACGTAGCATCCAGAAGTCACGAGCTGGTGCCAATGTTGTCGGCGCATAAAGCTTTCATAAGAAAGAAAGAAGACAAAAAGAGGAAATTTCAGTGTTGTTCTGGTTCGATTATTTGAAGATGAAATTTTTAGGGTTCTTGATCATCATTCATCAATACCTGCATGTAGATTAGTTCGAGGGTTCCACCATTTGCAGTGGAGAGGACGTTAACGATATCGAGAGATCTGCAATCACGCAACCAACAAGGCCGATCCTTCAGGATCTCAGCGACCTGCGAAAGAAAAAGAATTTTTTTTGTAAGTTATGTTCTTGAATACATATATGAACTTGGTTGACTGATGAGGACGTAACTGTTAGAAAGAAGTGAGAATACTTACTCTTGTGGGATCAAGACCCACGAGACCGCAAGCACGGGCTGCGATTCCCGTGCATCCGTGAGAAATAGCAACGATTCCAATGGAATCCGGACCAGGCTGCAGATGAAATGAGTCAGTAAAGCAATGAAGGATGATTGAATCATGGACACGAGCGAAGTTTCAAAAGAAGGCTAGAGACTTATGTGAATTACCTTCATCCCAGGCATTTGGACCCACTCGACGGCGGTTCCAGTGGCCTTTGAAATGAACTCTGTTAAAGTTTCATCCGCAATGGACAATAGTCTGAAGTAAAACACAAGAGAGTCGTTGGTTTGTACATCACTCTTTCCCACAAATATTAGCCTGATGACACCATTTTTTAAAGCCAAAAGTTGTTGATTTTAGCTTACCCAGCAGGACTTGCATCACGAGGCTGATGTTGAGGGGTCAAGTGGTGCTGACCACTTGTCACCACTGACTCACAGCTCGTATCCGTTGTCGCCAGGTTCCCCTGCTTTTCCACAAGGAAACCGAGAGAGACAGTCAATCACATAACTTATGCGTCAAGTTTCAGGTCAAAATAAAAGCAAAAGATGATCTCAGATAGTATTTATACGTTTTGAGGATGTTGGCGAAAATAGCTGTTCTCATAAACCAAGTGAGACACTTGCTTTTGCAAGCGGTCATTCTCTTCCATCAAAAGCTTGTTCATAGCGGTTAGCTTCCGATTCACAGCTTGAAGCCGCGACGCCTCTTTCCGCTGTTTCTCTCTACATCTGTATTGACTCATAATTAATACCAAGAGTCAGCAAATCTCACGAAATAGAGAGTTTCTTGGGATTCAAGAAACTATGAAAATATAGAAGAAGAATGACCTGCGGTTCTGGAACCAGACTTTAATCTGTTTAGGCTCTATGTTGGAGAGGATAGGACATTCGCGGATTAGCTGTTGGCGGCGCATAGAGCTCGGTTTAGGACAGTCATTGTAGAGTCTCTCTAGAGCTTCCACTTGTTCAGGAGTGTACCTCACGTACTTCCCGTTGTCAATATTGTGACTATTATTGCTCCCTCCTCCCATCTTTGATCCTCCTTCGATCTCTCAATTTCTACCTTTATCACAAAAGAAGACAAAAAAAATTAACACAATCCAAAAGATCATGTATTCTTGAAAGTATGTATTTCAAAGAACTTTCTTGATATTCTCAAAAAGATCCATGTTTTTATTGTTCTTTGTGAAATTCAAAATTAATAACGTGACACTTGATGATTCTTGAAAAATCTCAAAGATCAAAGACAGATCTTGTTTGAGATTATCCTATGAAAAATTGAAAATGATGCAGATGAGGTGCTTTTTTAATTATGATCTTAAGTAATAATAAATCCTCAAAAAGCTCAACGACAGAAGAAAAAATGGTAACTTTCTTCTGCATATTCGATTGGAACCTAACAAGATCCAAACTTTTCTTCATCTTTATAGAAAAATTAAAGAGAGTGAGGGATTATTAGATACCGTAGAATTAATTTTGATCAGGCCGATCTCTGGAAGCAAAGAAAGACGTATAGATATTTCTTGTTTTTGCTGTGAATTCTCACAAACCCTTCTGAGAAGAAATATTTCTCTCTCTAAAAGTTCCAAAGCCTTTTTTTCTCTCTCGATCTCTATCTACAAGCAATGAATGTGTAACTTCCTTCGGAAAAACCGGTGAAGCATGCTTCACAATGGGAACTACAGGATCCAAACTTGAGACTCTGCTACAGTTTAACCACTTTCTTCCTCACTCGTTATCTCTCTCTATCTCTCTCTCTCTCTAGATAGATCCACAACGTGAAGAGTCAAGATTTGTGAAACTTGTATATAACAATTTGTAGTGGGAAGAGGAAGAGAGAGAGAGAGAAACAAAAAACTTTTGTTTATGGGTGAGTGTGCTTTTTCATTTTTTATAACAATTTAGGAATTAATTAAATAGAATTGGGTGTATGAAAAATAAGAGAAGACATGTGTGTCGGGCTGTGTTGAAAAAGAGAGAAGTGAGTACCCTTAATACCAGACAACCACCACTTCTCACTTTTTCCTTCTTTTTTTTTTTTTATTTTTCTATTTTGCCATTTAGTTTGGCCTATGTTTCAAATACACTATTATGAAAAAAAAACTCACAAGAATATTTTCCCAATATCGCCTAAAATACGTCACATCATCATCATATACATAGAACAGGTATTAAATTCGAAACCTTAATCTCATTATTTTCAGTATGGTCATGGCAATAACGAATTGGGTTTGCTCTGAAGACATCTTTGTGCTCTTCTATTACGATGGTATGTGCTCTTCTATTACGATGGTATGTATGTGGCAGGAGCAGGAGGCGCCGCCCCAACTTCTTTATTAACTTTTAGGTTATGTACATTGTAACATCTATAAGTCCACAATTTTTAATGTAATGTTCACTTATTTTCTAAAAACTATTTTAACGTTGTGCTTCAGATTAAATCAGTCGAAAATATTCTGCTTAAGTATCTACATGACCATCTTAACGTTGTGCCTCAGATTAAATCAGTCGAAAATAGGTTGATAAAAAGTGAAACTAATAGGCTTAGTTTTAGATATGGAGGCCTAAGCAGCAATTTATGCTGTGTAGTTCTACATGGTAGATAATTGACTTGTTCAGAATGACTATTTACCAAACTTTCATCAGATTATGATAGTTTTTTTTAATGAAAATCATTAGTTGGTATTTAACTCTTTATAATTCGACATCAATTCAAATCAACTTTAATTTGAAAGACTTGACAAGTTTTTATCATCATTAGCTGGTTTCGTCTTAAAGGATTCAAAAGTTAACTGGTGCTTGAAGTGATTGAAGTTATATGTTTTTCTTGAGTCGAAGATAGTTTTTCAATTTCAATAGTTTTTCAATTTCAACCTAAACTTATATAAAACTCATATTAGATCGTATAGATTAAGAGCTGGTCGTTTTGAGATCGTGTATATATTTAGAGGTTTCAGTCATTTGGCACGAAGAAGATTATGCATGCGTTATACAAATTTTTGATACCGATGATATATTAAAAATGACGTAAAGTATATAAAATGAAGAATTCATCTTATAAAATAATTTTTGGGACAAGTAAGAAATATACCTCATAATAAATAAAAATTCAGATGGTAGTTGAAGAAAGGACAGAATGATGAAAAAGTTGCATGCGTCCTTGATTTCTTGTAACGCAGATAAAATCCCATGTAGTCATCATCATTATCGTCAATCATCATTCCTGATACAAACTTAGAAATTTTTTTATAAGATGATCATTGTTATAAACACCATTTATAATGTCAATTTTAGAATCAGATGAGACATGCATGCAAAATTAAACTACATTGTCCCCTGTGACAAGGCACACTACATTCAAGCCCATGCACGATTTACTCACATTACTCATTATTTCACATCCCCGGTTCCAAATTTTGAGGATATAGTATATATTCTGCGTAAGGATATAAACTGTTATTTTCATAACAGTAGATACTCATAATAGAGTATATCCGATATAGACAAACTATATAAAGATCTAATATATGATAATATTTTACACGCAAACTAAAATTTTTTTACAAACTTATATACTTCATATACTAACAAAAGTTCAGGTGTTATACTCTTAGTTGAAACTTGAAAGTAAATATACTAGTTAAAGTTATATCAAATGTATACATTTTGAATATGTGTAAAAGAGTTAAAAAAAATGTTTATAACAGAGCAGAGACACTATTACTATAAGATTATTATAATTTCTAATGATCATAATAATTTTCTCGAATTATTTATCATATTACATATTAAATGACTCTCCACGAGAATTAATAAGTATATTTTGGAAAGAGATATATATTCAAGTGGGAACTATATGTGATAATTAGGGATAATAATAATCCATGTGCATTTATCTTCTATCGTTTTAGTAGGCCACTTAAATTGCAAACCTATGCCATTTCGACGATACCTAATCCGATGATGTATTTCTTGTGTTTCGCTTCCAAAAATTCTTCACGTGCAACCTCTTAGGGAAATTTCCCAAGAATTTTGTACTTACAATTTTTAGTTTAAATCTATATTGTAAATAATATATGTATTTAAAAAATTTGATGCTCGATAAAATAAAAACTAAAATAATATTTTCTTTTATGATTAGTTTGAAGCGTCTATACTTTCCAAAAATAATGATAGATTATAAGATATTATTATATGTATCACATATATAAACCCTTTTACAAAAAAAAGTATCACATATTAGAATAAAGCACCTAGTTAGTTGTCACTCATCATGATTAATTTGTCTAATGGGGACTCTTTTTCCTATTCGATTGGCATGTGATTATATGTATGTCAACGGTGCTAAAGGACCGTTAGCTTTCTATAAGGTTTTCACAACGCGCATATATGTATGTATACATATCTATGTGTATTATTTCTAAGCAATAATAATAAAGAGTAAACGTAAGTTTTTCTACATTATAAAAAAAAATTCTAATAAAGAATATTATTTAAATAAAACACACCTTTCTTATAAAGCTTGTAGAAAAAAAATAAAGGTGGACCCTAATAATAATGAAGTGTATGCATATAAGAGTATAAAGCAAGCAAAGTCCAAAGTTTCCACTAATTTAGTGGTCACATATTTTGCTTTCTGAATATAGTACTTTTACCTCTATTTCTTTATTTTAATTCTTAAACGGTTACCACAATACAGTATTTTTTCAGACATATTAAAATATTTTACCCAAAAAATTATAAATCGGAAGGTACTTGGACACTTCAAGATATTTCCCAAATAGCACTTGAATCTAAGGACATCTCACTCTTTTAGAAAGGCTGTGTCTACCAGACTCCATTTTGAACATGTATTCTAGGTGGAAATGCACTTGGTCCATAAGATTTTTAACGAAAAAAATGTAGCCGACCTAAAGAAACTGAGCTCGAGCGAAGTAAAAAAAAAAAAAAAACAGATTTATGATAGCAGCTGTAATCTTTACTAGAGACCCAATTTATGAAAAACAAAATAATATAGAAGAACGTATCCTTTGATAATGCACCGCATCTACTAATTTGATGACCTGCAAGTATTTTTGACATATTCGTTCTTAGTTAGATCCAGTGAGTCTACATGAAAACACTAAATAGTAACTACATAAGAATTAATGACTAGGTAGATATGGCGGGCGTATGAGTTTATTCGCCAACCTAACATCAACGCCAACCTCGTACAGCTTGATTTATCTAAACTCTACTCTTATTTCATTATAATATAGGTTCGATCGAGAAAACAAATTATATAATATTATTCTCCGTTTTAACTTGTATATATAATATCTTATTACAAATAAAAATATTAGTTATATTATATTCAGCGTCATATTTAATTTGATGACTGCTAAGTTTATATACCTAATTCTTGTGTTTTGCGACATGAGCTCATTTTGCCATATACATTGCATACTACGGTCCTGTCTTCGTCTATATCTTATATTCATATTTTCAAAATTAATTTTTAACAGAATTGTTTTCTAATTAATATAACATATGTTTTTGACAGAAAGAAACTTATTTTCAATTGTTGAATTACGAAACCTAGTGTTCAGTTAAATTACACTTTCCCTGTAGAAGAATACTAGGCTGAAAGTACACAAATAAACCAAGTGTAACTACCACTCTATATCAGACATCTATCATATGCATGGTCGCCAATTTAATATATAAATATAACTTGATTTTGTTTCTCTATAAATGATTCATATATAATGAGAGTAATTCTTAGTAAACAGAATAATATGTCCGAATTTTTGGAAAATTAAATCTAATAAAATATCCGAAAAATGAGTAAATTAAAAGGGTGAAACTGAGAATTATAATTGATCAGAATGTAACTTTTTTGGGTGGGGAAGATTAAAACAAAATTTATCGAGAGGATGAGTAAATTGAAAGGCTTACCCCCACACAGAAAATAAAGGAAATCAACTTTTGTTTTATGGTATCATTTTGTTTTCAACATTAAGGCAAAGAGTCAATGCCTCCCACCTGATTTGATTTTTTTTTCACAGGTCAATGCTAAGTCACCTCAAGTATCACAATTCTATCACTTTTCATTTTATTTCTTAATTTTAGTTTACGTAAGAATATTTGACTTAAAAAAAAACAAAGAAAACCATATTTTTATATATAAAAAATCATGTTGCTTTTTTTAATAAAGAAAATCATGTTATTTTTTATAGTTGACGAAAATGAGAAAGAAATTAAAATTGATAAAGACGGTAATAATGGCAGACCAGGTTTGGTGGATATGTTTCTTTAACGAATCCAAGGTTAGATAAAAGTTAATTTATTACCCAATATCAAGACTAGGCAATCGCATAATTCTCATTTGCTACTAGAAAACATTTTTGCGTGTTACATATTATTTCACACACACTAGAAATGTTATTACCATGGACCTGGTGTAAATATTATTAGGAATAGGATATGCTTAGCCTAATATATCTTTTTGTAACATATATCTTTACTAATTCAACATTGTTTCGTTGTAAATACAGAAGATACAATATTGTTAATTAACACTTTTCATTTTTGTAGCTAAACATTATTAACAAATTTCATATTTTCTCTATGCGATACATCAGATCTAAAAGACACGATACCAATTATACTTAAAAATCAAAACATTTTTTTTTAAAAAAAAAAGTAGAAACAAATTTATTATGTCACTAAACTAAAATTTACTAAAAACATTAATGGAGAGACAATCGCTAGAAGGAGGGGTTGAACCTCCGACCTTGTGGTTAACAGCCACACGCTCTAACCAACTGAGCTATTCCAGCTTTACAAGAGACGATTTCGTGAATTATAACACCAACTGAACAACTTTTTTTGACAAAAATAATACCACTTGTAATAATAAGATGAAGTTGACAACATGTAATTAAGGGAATTTAATATTTGAAAAAATAGCATGCAAGGAACCTCGTGCTGGGACAGGTGAAATGTAGAAAATTTTACGTGAATACTAATTTCACATACACTAAATAAATAAATTAATTAAAAATTATATAAATTCGGAGTAAACGGTTTAGTTTAATGATGATGACTCACAGAAACTATTAATGATAGTTCAACCGGTCATCTAAAATTGCAAAGCTTTAGCATAGACCGAAATTTGTGTCATGCAAAATCTTTGCAATCAAAATGTCACCTCGTGTTCTTTTTTTTTTCGTGTTCATAATAGTTTCCATTAGTTTATACTCTATAAATTAAGTAAATATATTCAGAGACCCAGAGTTGGTTCATTCTTCTAACCCGTAAATATATAAAAGTAGCAAATATAACTGGCCAGTGGATCTATAAAGATTACTCTTCGAAATCCCATCAATATTTTTTAAGAAACATAAATTCACTTAGAAATAAATCATACAAACCTTATTGATACTCTGAACCGTATGATTGAAGATTTATGAGCAAACTGAAAATCGCGTATTACAACTGTCTTCGAATTTATTCCAATGTGAAAATAAAACTAAAAAAGCATTTATCAAAACAAAATATAAAAACGAGGAATGAATGTTACCCTTAGGAAGAACACGAGCGCGTGAGAACAGTACACGTGTCTCATATTTCGGCGTGACGAAGGTGTTAAAGAACTGGCTGGCTCCAGACATATTCCATTCGAAAACCGTGCCGTCCGTTTGCTCCGTCACCGTAACGTATAATTTAATGATATGACGTGTTTTTAGCTCAGCTCTATTTCCATATGAGGTAAGTTGATCACAAACTCTCACGAGTATATTCAATTCCTCGGATCGCGATTATAATTTAATATTTCAATTCAATGGTTATATATTAAACATTTAATTTTATTAATTTATACTGTAGTGTCTTCCATGCATCATCATAATCTGCATACTACTATTATTGTTAGTAAAGAAATTTTTTTTCTTTGAGAAAGAGGGTGAAATCCTATAAATCAACCAAACATAAGTATATACGTATATATTTGAAAAGGTCGAGATACTAAAGCAATTTCAAAGAGTTACTGCTTAAAACAAAAAAAAAAAATCGATTTATCAATATACAGTATAAGATATCAAATTGATTGATGAATATGATATAGTACAGGTACCATAGTTATTTTACTTTTTTCTAACTTATTTACTACTTTTTTTTATTGTGATTCTTCTTCAGATTTTCAATTGTTTATCATTATAAATTAAGATACAAAATATGTATGTTCAAAAAAAAATTAAGATACTTCTAAAAATAGGGCTACCATTTAACCAAATAAAGAAGGGCTAATTCAATATATACACGTTAAGATACTTTTAAGTACTAAAATTATCCACAGTCCATAGTCCAGACAGACACAAATAGAAAAACATAATAACTCTCTTAAAAGAAAATAGAAGCCGTGAAACTAAAGTATAAGAAATAAATTATATAAAGAAAACATTAAAATAAACGTAAAGTTGGAAAAATAATAATAAATAAATAAAAAAGCCACGCCAAGGCCAAGGCGCACAAAGAAAATAAAGCGGTGCTCAGCGTGGGCCGACAACGAAGTGGTGGGACCTACTTTGAGCTGAGGTCGAGGCTAAACGGGCCACTACGGCCCAGTAGTGAATACTATAGTACTATTGTTTTTCTTTTTGTCGCTTTAAAATTAAGTTAATTAACTGTAACGCTGCAAGCCTGTAATTAGTGGGTGATTCCCTTATCCTTTAATTTCTTTATTGATTTAAGAATGTTTATGGAGAATATTCGGCGGCCGCACTTTTATGCCAAACCAAATCTTTTCTTCAACAAAGGTGGGATCTTCCGATTTAGCTAAAAAGGCAATATCTGTATTTGCACACTTCTTTAAATTTATATATAATTAATAATTTTTAGAACCTTTCATTTCATTGATAGGATATATATTTTGTTTTCAAGTTTTTTCATTCGTTTTTAATTGCCAATAAAATGAAAAATAATACTAATAATATCCTAAAATTGTCGACAAACAAGTAAAATACTAAAATTTTCTGCGATTGAAAGATATTTCGTGGACACCTAAAAATGTACCATTTGTGGGGAAAAAACTTTACTTTACTTTAAAGATGGGCTAATGTTATTTTGTTTACACTAGGCCTTGATATATAACTCGATTCTTCTTATTTGGGCTTTGGGCTTTGGGCTTTGGGCTTTGGTTATGTTTATAAATAACATTTGGGTCCAAAATGATCAAAACAGAGTGATTTGAAGCTCCAAAGCTAATAGAATGATGTAAGTTATGCTTACGTTTATTATTTTTGATAAATATGAAATTTAGGTCCATTGGCCTTTTCATTTTCCTTACACTTACAATGTACCATTTAAAATGCAGTGAATAGTAATATTCTAACTCGGTTTTGTGTTGATGTCTTACATCTCCATATGACTGGTTAACACTTTAACTACCATCTCTATGCGTTATATAATCTTAGCTAGACATAGTACCTGTACAGGGTTTATTTTTACAGTGGGATAAAAATCTAAAAGTTGGAAATTTAACTTAAGGACATGGTTACTAACTTTCTCCATTACTAACGCGGAGTTGTATATTGCTATTCTCGAGCCAGTTAGAGACTTTATATAGCATAAAAGGCAGCAAAATATTTTGGTTTTGATGAGGATTGAGGAATCTATAAGTAATGTCTGATTTGAAAAGAATCATTTGCGTATTGACGAATACTGTTTACCATAAGCGGATACGCAGTAGGGACATTGATGTGAAGTTGTATTACGTCATAGAATCATCTGGAGATGTTGTAAGTTGTGTAGAATATGTTTCTCCATTTAAGTGAAAACTAGTAGAGATATGTTTCAGCTGAAAAGTGAAAAATGTTTTATCTTCCCTCGCTTTTACTCTACTAAATTTACCTTTCATAGACTCACTTGCAAAAGTATTACATGTGAGTAAGTTTAGTACAACATTAGACTTATTTAAAAGACAAAGTTGTGATGTTGATGTCATGTAGCACTACGTTTAAGTTTTTGAGGAAGTTCTCATTCCCGATAAAGATATCAAATCTAATGTCAAGGTGGTAATCTCAAGGAGTAATTTTTTTGGATGGACGGTTAAAATCACTTTGATCGATTATTATGAACCGTAATTTACCAAGATTCAGTTCTGGTTTGATGGTTTGATACCAAAAACACTATAATGTTGCTTCACTAGATTTGGTGGACTGAAGTTGACCTGAGAGTAAGAGATCATTCCTAGTCTCGTGTGTAGTACATACAAACTCATGGGTTTTCATCATTTTTCTCGTTTGAGTTTCTTTGAAACTGAAAGCTAGAAAATTGTATTTTCTCATTCATAGAATCCGTACAAGATTAAAGTTCTGTACACCGAAAAATATGAACTCTTCATATTTTAGCTTGTAGCTCAAGCGATGACATGTAAAGAAAGATTTTTGTTGTTTCTATTATTGCACGTAAAGACATACTGAAAATAGGATATTGAAAAATAAAATTTGCGAGAGTGAAAAAAAAAGAGTAAAAACAATTGAAACGATATATCCAAAAGCGAAACGAAAATTTATTTCCATTATTGTTTTTGTAATTCAAAAATCAAATGATATATTTTTTAAAACATCAAATTCAATTTTGTATGAATCTAATGATATTATTTTAATACAACTACTACAACTACACCACCACGTTTAAAAAAAAAACAGATCGACAAAGCAACAAAGAAGAAAAATATGACAATACAAGTAATAAATAAGAACCTTGCTAGGTGAAAGCAAAATCCTGTATGAAAAAAAATACTGTATGAAATTAATAGTTAATGTTGATATTTTGTTGGGTTCAGTTATTAATAGTAAACGTTTTAAATGGGAATTGATATATATATTTTGGGTCAAATTAGAAATTAATATATGTTTTGGGATTCACCTCCCCTTGTTTTTAAGCAAATGTTTTTAAGAGATATAGATTTTCGTTGGTTGTAATTTTTTGCGATTCCCTTAAATGATAATACAAAAAAAAGGAAGAGTATTACTCAATAGTCAAAGTTCCTCTGTTTTAGCTGTCTTCTGTCTCGTTCTCATCTCACATGAACCATACCTTTCTCTAACATCACTCTCCTTTACACAACCCCAAAAATAGACCTCTCCTCTCTTTCTCTCCGTTACATTCTTTGCTCTCCCCCAAAAAGGATCTCACTTTATTTACACTAATAGCCTTCTCTGCTTTGCCCAATGGAACAACTAACCCCAGAGCTCTTCCTCGTGGCCGGTAACGCTGACTCTTTCGTCGTCGACGACCTCCTTGACTTTTCTAACGACGACGGCCAAGCTGACGACGGGTTTGACTCCTTTCCTGATTCTTCCACCGTCTCCGCCGGTAATCTCACCGACAGCTCTAACTCCTCCTCGCTGACCTCCGACGGCACTGGGTTTTCTGATGACCTCTGTGTTCCGGTAATTTTTCTAATTCACGCCAAAAAGGTCTCACCTTTACCATGTTGGTTTGTTGATTCTGGAAAAAAAATCATGATTTTGTAAATAGGTCACTCTGATTCAGCTAAATGTTATATAAATACAGAAATTTTGAGTTTTCTTTTCAGGATTAGGACTTCGTAATAACACATTTTTGTTTTTCTTTGGTTATCACTTAACTTATCAGTGTGAGCATTTAGCTGAATTAGAGTGGCTTTCGAATTTCGTGGAAGAGTCTTTCTCAAAAGAAGACCAAGACAAGCTTCACTTATTATCCGGCTTAAAAAACCCCCAATCCACCGGGTTGACCCAGACCCACGAAATTAAACCCGAACCCGAACCCGAATTGGATCAAATCTTCATTCCCACCGACACCGATGACTCGAACGTCACCGTTCCCGCCAAAGCCAGAAGCAAGAGATCACGCTCTGCAGCCTCCACGTGGGCATCTCGCCTGTTGGCAATCGCCGGCTCCGACGAATCCAACCCCAAGAGGAAACAGCTCAGAGTAAAAGAACACGAAGTCGCCGGAGATATAGACGGCGACGGCGGAGAATCAGGAGGAGGGCGAAGGTGTCTACACTGCGCGACGGATAAGACGCCGCAGTGGCGGACGGGACCGATGGGTCCGAAGACATTGTGCAACGCGTGCGGCGTACGGTACAAATCTGGACGTCTCGTGCCGGAGTATCGACCGGCGTCGAGCCCGACGTTCGTGATGGCGAGGCACTCGAACTCTCACCGGAAAGTGATGGAACTCCGGCGACAGAAGGAGATGCGAGATGAACATTTGCTGAGTCAGCTTCGGTGTGAGAATCTCCTGATGGATATCAGATCCAACGGTGACGATTTCTTAATCCATAACAATAACCACGTGGCTCCTGATTTTAGACACTTAATTTAATATGGTATTCCACATGGACAAAACTCGGAAGAACTTGTTCTTTCTGGTTTTTTTTTTTTTTTTTTTTTTTTTTTTTTTATTTCCCGTTTTTCCTTTTAACATCTTAATTATTTTCATTTCTTGCAGACTACTTACTGATATTTAAATAACGTTTTCGTTTGATTCTGGACTTCGCGAAATTCAGAATCGGAAAAAATAAATTGTAGACAGACTAGACCCCAGATAAACAACCATCTTAATAATGATATGTAAGTAAGCAATTTGATTCTGGTTATTATACATTTTAAAACAATAGCCATGAAAATAATTGAACTAGGCCGAATCCAAAATGAATGAATCCAAATAGTTGTTACTACTTTTCTCTTCCGTTGTTATTTTGTAGAAAGTATTTTCACAAAATCGATGTGGTTACGGATATATAAGAACTATTCCTTTCAATTTAAAATGAATTCTTTAGCAAGAAAAAAAACACGAAACGAATAAACTTTGAAATTACATAATCTTTCTTTAGAGGAAGAAAAATACGTAAGATTTTTCTAATCCGGTATGTGATACATGCAAGAAACTCAAAGAATAATAGTGTCTATTATATATACTGTACCTAAACTTAAACTTATTCACCCAAAACGCTGAGATCCAAGGTGGATGCTCACTCATTTTACAGATGGGTTATTATAATTTATCAAACTTAATTGTTCCCCGAACTTTAACTTCTTTCACGTTTTACATTCTGACAATATTCGAGGAAATCTGATGCTTTTATTTTTATCTGAAATAATTTTAGTAAAATAAAGGGACAAATACAAATTTGCACAGCACAAAAGTAAAATGTAAGTATTATTGCCTTAAATAAATGAAAATGGAGCATAGATTGAGGTGCTCGTCACATGCATTCTCATGCAAACCTAACCAGCAAGTGGGAGAAATTTAATGTATATATATCGTATTATATAATTATAATATATAACAGTCATCTTCTTAACCAACATTAATATTTTATCTTGATATATATAGGCAAATGTCCACGACTCCACGGACTGTACTCGAAATGTCTAATGTCCAAACATAGATTATTTGTTTGTTTATCGTATAGAAAATAAGTTAGATCACCTCTCCTTATGCATTATCCATCACATAGTAAGTTTTTTTGTTTGTTTACTTTCACGTTAAGGCGAGTAACCTTAAAATACTAATATGAATAAGTATTCGCTGTAGAAATTGATCATTTGTTTGTGTTAACGTTTATATACATGTATATAATCAACTATCTAAACCGCATAAATTGTTACTATGGTCTTAACATAACTTTTTTAAAAAATTGAGAGGGATAATAAACGCCTAATACCTTGATATTCTACAAAGGGCCATCTGATTTTTAGAACACTGAACATTAGCTAGATATTGTTACCCATGTTGTTATACATTATAAATTAAAAGGGTCGTAACGCACATATATTTATGGAGTCATGTGAGTATGTTGCGTATACTGTATGCCATGTGGTGCCTATATATGTATATAATTAATTATGAGGAAACCTAACGGTCCAACGTCGTGTTCTGAATTATAGGGAAGACTTCGACGTCACTCAAAGAAAGTACCAAAAGCAAATCCATTATAAAGTCACCAATATATACGAATAAAAAAAAGGCATAAAAGACAATTTAAAAAAAAATCTTTAAACATGACAAGGACGATATTTATGCTACACGTACACATGCAAACGAAATCTATGCAAGTAAAACCATAATCAGAATCATTTATATGAGTCTACGTAACGTACTAGTCTACTAAACATTGAGTATCGTATAGTACGACGGGAAAATAGAAATGTCACAGTACGTTTCTAGTAATGTGCGGTAGCTTTAAAATGATGAGAGTCAGAACTCAGAACATGTTGGTACTAAGAAAGTTTTAGATTCTCAGAAAAATCATTGTTTCGTACAAACATTGAGAAAAAATATTCGATGTACATTTTATAGAAAGAAATTTGAAATAATAAACTTACTTTATATATATATGTACTGAGCATGAGTTTTTCATTTTTTAAAAAATTGTTACGAAGATTTATAACAAAAAATGGTTTATTCGGTTCAATTTGATCAATCTTGATGTGTTTAATTCAGTTTTTGCTTAAGTTTAAATTTAAATTGATTTGGTTGGGTTATGTGTCTACCCGAAAAGATAGTATAGAACAAAGTTTCTCGATGATCAAAAATTTGGTAAACGCTAATCAGACGTTTGAATAAGACTTATCGTGGGTAAATCCAATTAATCGAAGTTTAGTTATAGCTTAATTAACCTTTCTCCTTTCATATTTGTATGTTCCTTTCCTAGATTTTATTTGTATGTTTCATTTCAATAATTATAAATATGATTGACCGGCCAGTTTGAGTAAAATCAAAGCGCTCGATTTGTTTTTGACCGCAACGGACAATTTTACTACATGAATAAAAATCACAAATTTTGACGAACAGCAGCTTCTCATTGTCACCTTGGATTTGGAATCCAATACAGTATGACAACGGTAAAAACTTGAAAGTGTCAGAAAGTAATCGAAAGATTTACATGAACTCGACTCCCAATAATCCAGTAGAAGAACTATTAACTAAATTAACCAACAAGAAACCTTGTTTAAATCACTACAAAACAACAACTACCTTGCCTGAAGTAACATTATCCTGGAGAAATCAAAATCCCATCGGAGCTCCGGCAAGAAAAAGCTCCGGAATTAGAGTAAAGCCAGCCTACCGGTTATGGAATCAACCAACTCCTTCGGTCCTGCGCACACAAAAAAAATGTTAACGAGCATGTTGGCAATCAACATCTTCCTTCAAAACCTGTATTTGTTCTGCTTCAGCTATAATCAGAAGCTAAAAAGAAAACTATTATCTCTACCGGGTCCAACTGCAAGAACCGTTCTTGATCCAGCCGCAACCTGTGAAAAGAAGACTTTAGTTTCCAGAAATTTTTTTTAGCTACTCACTACCAAAGAAAACCCCAAAAAAGTAACACACTCCTCATGTTTCGATAATTCAGAAGGTGTTTCTGTTTTCTGTTTGGTTTGATTAGTTGAATGAAACATGTATTTGCCTACGAATGGACCATCTTCTCAAGAATTAATCAAGCACGAAAAAGTATAAAACTAAGACTCTTGAGGTTACCTCTGTTCTTCCAGCATCAGCTACAACAAAAGTCGGGAGGCCAACGCTCTCAGCCGCCTCTGTGATCTTATTCCTGATAGCAGAAAAAAAAAAGAATGTAGCTTTCAAATTTGATTGAAGATATATGTCCTGATGTGAATTCTGTCTGTTTCTTCCCACAAGAGTTTCACCTGCTTACATTTCTTGCTGGTTTTTGCAACTGACGACTATCTTTGGTTGCCCGTATTCCTCCCATCGCCTCAGAAGGTACCGGTCGCTGAAAGAATTATGAATAAACATAAACATTAAGGAACAATAAATATCATTCTTTACCAAGTGAAACCACTCACTACAGAGGAAATCACCTCTGCATTAACTCCGCATACATGCCCGTGGCAGCATCTGCAAATATTGTAAAGAAAGCCATTTTACTTTTGGGAACTAACACGAAAAATATTAGTGTCCAATCTCCAAACACATATCATACGACACTTACGTGCACACTGTGACGCAATTTTCCCCGTTCTCATCTTTAAGTCTTGCCTAACTACTAAAACCTGTGATCAGAAGAGGATCATACTAGTTACACAAATTTCTGATTTTTCTCTTCTAATCTTGAAATCTGACAACATTTCAAATCCTATCACCATACTTTGATAGATTATGGCTGTTTGTATTTCGATGGGTAGGTTATCTATGTCTCTTTCATTAAGCTCGATTCCATCTTTCAATGGGGGTTGGAGTAGATAGCAGCTCGTATTGTCACTAGGATTTGTATATAGATATCTAAGTGATAATACTTTACTGTAAACCAACAGAAGCTAGAGCCAGAGACGAGAGACTATGGCTACACCAGAAGAAGATCAGACAAACCATTTTAAGCTCTTTGTCACTGGCATTGCTTGGTACGGAACTCTGCTTCTGGGTCTTGCTGGACAAAAGTCTGCTCTTTCTCACTGGGAGCTTCACTTGCTGTGACAAATCCAATATCATACCAATGATGAAACCTATCACAATCCCTGGTATGAGATTCTCCGTCCTAAAACTCCCAGCTATCGACTTCCTCTCTTGTTTCTGATCACATTCACCGGAAAAACAATAATTAATCCACAAATTTACAAAACCACAAGAGGATATAGTTAAGTTAGACCCAATGATACATTTTCAACTACGCATAAGAGAATCCTGACTTTCTAAATCATAATCCACAGTCTCAATTTCCCGTGCGAGAAATCTTTCAATTCTCTAGTCTCGTCTCTTCTTCTTCAGTTTCCCCAGTTCTTATACGAAATTTGCTTCTAAGATATTCTCGGAAACCAAACACTAAAAGCTAAGGAAAAAACTAAGGGCGAAATGAATACCTTAGCTTGAGGCTGCGAAGAGTTTCCAGAAGAAGGCCACATGGTGTGCTCCTAGCGATTGTCCTCTGCGAGAGAGTAACAAAGCTAAGCCTTAAAATCGAATGCCCATGACCATGAAGAAGAAAGGGAGATAAGAGAAGCTTTTGAAATCGCAAACGTCAGGGTGTCCATTTTCCTAATTAAAAAACGACGAGTTGTTTGTTTGGTATAAAATTTGCATTCGGCAAACATAATGGGGCCATTAGAAATACCTTTCAAAGTATATGGCTACTAATGTAATTACTCTAAATATCCGTCTACCACACGGTGCGTTTTGGTATCGTCTCTGTATTTTTCAGGCGACTCCAGCCTCTGAGAACAGTTCGCTCCTGAAGCTTGAAACCCCAATCAAAACCCTAACATTTCTACTACCGGAGCTCCGGAATGCCGGGTATGACTTCGGAAGCCGGCGACGGATTACGAAACGGTGGAGAACTGGTGCCGTTTTCGAAGAATACAAAAGCTCCGGTGGTGTACCCTCTTCGCTACGGCCTGAAGTCTCCGGTTCATAGGCTCTCTGTATCCTGGGGGTGCGGAAACAACCTACGTGTTACAGTATTACGGAATCCGGATTCACACGATGATGACGGAGAAGTTGGTGGTAAGGTGGTAAACGTGAGGCTTAGCGGCGAGGATGGCGAAATCGGCGATGCACAGTGGCGAAGGATCGCCTATGGATCGGTCTCCCCGTTTGCGCTTCTGCAGAGCAGGAGAAACTCAATCTCCAGTTTGTCCAGGATGGATATGAGTCCCTCTCTGTACCAGACTGCGTGGTGAGGACACTCGAATTTCTTACTCTCTTTGTAAATTTCCAGAAAATCCTGGAAACTAAAATGTGTTGCTTTGTCCATTGGAATTTTGCTCTTGTGATTAGATTTTCTAAAACGTGTTCACAATGCATATATATGGTATCAGGTGGGAATACGTGATGGAATACAGCAAGGATATAAAATCTCTCCTTGGTAATTCAATATCTTCCCCAGCTCCTTTGTTTGAGGACCCAAGATCAGTTATAAAGGTGAGTAGGCCTTTCTTGGTTCAACATTGTTTGATCAAGCTTTTCTTTCTTATAGCAATTTGAGCGTGGGGAGCTTTGTCAGATTAATTTTCCCGTTGACATACATTTGCAGACTGCTGAGGAACCGACTTCTTTAAAGGCTGCGTGGGAGTTGATGGAAATGTTTTATGCAGACAAGACATGTCTTTCTTGGTTGCCAGAACGCCTCGTTGATTGGCTATCTGTAATTAGTTTCTTCCTCCATCACTTAAGCTATCTTCATTTTGGAATATGTCACCTATTATTGATAATTTGTATGTCATGGCAGGATTACGATATCCTCCTTTCAAGCTCACATCCAACAATCTACTCAAAGCTCGAGGATTTCCAGAAGGAACTTGTTGGCCTACAGGTCTAGTCACACCCTTATATGTATTTTATCTCTCCAAAATGTCGATGGTATATACACTTATATGGTGGATATATGGTCCTCGCTAAGAAGTCGATTGAAGAATTAATAGTTACTGGGTCTATGTGCATTTGCAGGCCATCGAGGATGATCCAAGATACTGGGAAGTGATGGCATCCGCTTTATCAGTTGGTTGGCTAGAAATAGTGGTTCGTACTTTTTGGTTACTTTTAATTTGATTTTGAACGTTGAGATTTGAGGGATGAGATACCCATGCTTTTAATTTCAGGTGAAGTTGTTACACTTGCATGGTTCTTATCAACTAGACCAGCTAGGAAATCGTGAGGTTGGTAAAATTTAAGTAGTTCATGTTTGAGATTCATGGCATTTCATATGGAGGGACTATCTACATTCTAGCACCCTTGTATATGCGCAAACTCCTGACTATTGATAATGTAATACAAATTTGATTAAGTAGACAGAAAATGGTCTGGTAGAAGCTGTAGCTGTTCTCATTTCCAAAATGCCACGGATGCGTCCAAAACTAGAAGCCGGGAAGTTTGGTGAATGCTTTACAGCAAAGCCTGACTTTATGAAGGTACGGTGAAAAGATGTCTGTATCATTCTTTATCTTTTTAGTGTTGTCTAGACTCATCTTGCCCTTTATTTTCCTTTTTGCTAGACACGAGAAAGATGGCTGTCTCAGATAACTAAACTCGAGTGCAGTGCCTTCTGGATTCAGTGTGCTCACCATCAGACCCGCGATGGCTTGAGAAATATGTTGAAGATCATGATGGGAAATGTCGATTGCCTCTCAGCTGCGACCTCTAACTGGATGGAGCTTTTTGTTTCACATTTTCTCCATCTCAGGCCATTCACGAAGGTGAATTGCTTTACCTGTTGTTTGTCAATTTTACATTTGAGCCGTGAATTTTTTCACCCAATCCCTATTATACCACGTTGCATTGCAGGGACTAGATGGCATGCATAATCTTGCCCAGAAATCTGTTCAGTCAAAGCCAGTTAACACTTCCCATAAGCTTCTGAGACTGCTTATTGGAATTCTTGAAGAAAATACTGAGGTCAGAATATGGATTTTAATCCCAATCCGAGGTGTAACTGTCTCAGCTTTCTGTCACCCTAATTCGGCATGGTGTTATTGAATGATGCAGGTTGTGCTGGCAGTGTGTTCTAAAGAGTTTGGCTCCTGGTAGGCAAGAGGGTTCTTGTTACTAACTCCATTGAGAATGCTATATTGTTTATCGATACCGATCAGGACTAGAAACATCTTGTGTTTGTTGTTAGGATGGTTGCACATGCGATGGAGTTATTGACAGCTGGAAGCGATGAAGAAGAATTTCTTGTACATGAAGAGCAGCGAAACTTGGGTGGAATCAACATGGAAGAGCTCCATAGACTTGTTTATGCTCAAGTTCTTTCTTCTCATGCTTTGACTTGGCAGGTACTTTTTCTTTCATGACTTGTCCTGTACCTTTCCTGTAAAAATACCTAGCTAAGCCTGCATAGAACTTAATCGAGTTGGTACCTTTTGTGTATGTTTTATGTAAGAAGCTATGTGTTTGAATTGTTGCAGATAGCTCCTGTTTATCTGTCATCGTGCGAGAAGCAAGGATTAGGCTTATTAGAATTGCTGTTCTGTAGGCAGCCAGTTCAAGACAGTCAGTTGCTTATTAAGGTCTCATTTATTCTCTTGCACTTGTACATCTATTTCCATTCTCTGTTGTTGCTTAAAATCTTAGGATTTTGTCAGAGATTGTTCACATGGTACTTATGTTTCTCCTGATGCAGAGTCTAGAGATTTGCCGTCTATATGAACTTAGTAATGTCAGCGCTAAACTTATGAAGGTATTGATACTATACTACAGCTGTGTTTTCTTGTCTCAAAATTTGGGGGAATAAACTAGAAGAACATAGTTCATCTAAAGTAAGTTAATGGTGTTCAGATATCTGGAGTGCATCAGTGGAAACATGGGAGGAAAGGGTCTGGGATTTTTTGGCTTCAGCAAGCCCGGGACGAGCACTGTCTCAAGGTGATTTCGCAACAGCTGTTTGATTCTGTTGGCAAGTCATTGTCTGATGAAAGTCTCAAGGTATATATATGCTCTCCAAGCTATACTCGAAAGACATTTCATTATACATATTTGTCCCCTTTTTTGTTCTTTTCATTTCTTACTTTAAACATGCAGCAATGGGAAGGCCTGGTCGAGTTGCTGGGTTCCGAATCGCAGATCTCTGGTGGTCTTGATTTTCTTCACAAGTATATTAATCATTGCTCTCTCTCTTTCTGTTGCTAGTGAATTTTTTTGAGATAAAAACCTGTCCTAAAATTACTATCAATGCCATAATTTCCAGGTATAGAGATTTCAAGAGGTCACTCAAGCTAGTCCATGATGGAAAAGCCATAGATGCGGCTCACGAAGCTGTGGAGACACTTGTATCGGTATGTAAATAAATACATCAAATTTCTTAATTATACTTTTTTTTCTTCTACAGGAACATTTTTAGTCAGGTCTAATAACATTGCTTTGCCATTTTTAATATAACTGCAGCTAATGAAGAGCCCATCCACTCCTCAACGCTTCTGGCTTCCGCTTCTGCATGATTCAGTAAAGAAGCATATCTTGTTTTCCTTTTCCTTTGATTTCGCCGCAAAGAGAATGGCGTAACTAAAATGGAGTTTGTGTGTCTGTGTGTTTGCAGTTGAAGCTGTTGAATTGGCCAGAGCGTTCGCTGTTGAATGTAACGCAGACGAACCTGATGCTGAACAAGTTACAAGAAGTATCAATTGCAAGGCTTAGACCAGGATTCGTAGAATCTGATTTGTCTGCCAAAGCCGTGGGTTCCGTTAGACTTGCTCTTGCAACCAATCTCGGACGTGCTTTTCTCGAAGAATGTTAGCGCGCCGGTTTGATGCTACATTTACGAGCTCTTTATGACTTTGGTATCGTTCCAAAATTATGGGGTACTTTGTGTTCAAGAGAGAGTTTTATGTTGATAATGAACAAGAGATGGTGTTGACAAGTGTTTGGATGATATATGTCATGAATTTTTGATAAACTATAAATATTTGAGTAAAATTAATTGTTACTTTTCATCGATTTTGTTTGTTCAATTTCTTCAACATTCTAAAAAGCATTAAACAATTTTTTTTATATTATAGATTATAATTCTTTTCTTATATTCTATGTTTGAAATCTATTTTACTATATTTTAAGTTCCAAACTAGAAATTTAATCATTCTAAAATACAAAGTTAAAATAATTTTTTTTTTTTACTATATACGAAAAGAATTTTTTAATCATTTTTTTTATTTACTATATACGATTATAGTTAAAATAATTACGGTTAAATATAAATTCGATTAGTATGGTAATAGTTATTTGATAATTATAATTAATATCTTATTTACATGAATAAATAATTATATACTTTGATAAAATATAGTAAAAAAATAAAAAGTAACTATTTTAATAGTTATATTTATAACTAAATATTCATAAATATAAAACATATAAAATTTATTAATTTGGTCCAAAATATTATAACTAAATATTCATAAATATTTTAAAAGTAAATGGCTGCATCTTTACTGTTAGTTGACAATTTTGATTCAGTTATGGTTTATTAACGATTACACTTAATATTTTTTTTTTAATTTTAATTAATATATTTGTATGGTTCATGGTTACGGTTTGAAAACGGTACGGTTACGGTCCAAAAATACGGTTAGATTCGATTTTGGTCATGGCATCCTATCCAGTATCCACCATCGAGAGAGGGTGTGTTTTCAATTTAGCCATGGCGACCAGAGCTTTGCTCGCCGTTATATCTGCTTCTCCGCGCACGATCAAAATCAAAACCTCAGTTTCTTCTTGTTCGAGTCTCCGTTTGCAAAGATACAGTAGAAAAACGCACCGAATAGCTCGAAGTTTCTCATCTGACACAAACCCATCCCTTCTTCAGCCGCCCGACGTCTCCCGTCTGGCTGAGACAGCTCGAATCTCTCTCACTCCGGCCGAGGTACTCTTTCTCCTTTCTCCAATCGTTTGCCGTTCCTCTTTGGGGGTTTTGACTTCTTACACTGCTCCTCTGTTTTGAATTCAGATTGAGGAATGTGAACCTAAAATTCGTCAAGTCATCGACTGGTAATCAAAACTATCTCGTCTTTCGTGTGTTTCTTTCAAGCTTATATTGTCTTGCCCAGATTGGCCTCTGAATTGGTGGCGAATCCAGGTTTGGGCAGCTTCAACAAGTTGATGTTAACAGTGTGGAGCCAGCAATTAGAGCAGGTTTTGTCTGCGTTCATCATTTTTGCCCATACGAAACATTGATGTAACTTAGGGACTTTTCTGAAATCAACTAGTTGTAAAGTAAGATTTGTTGCATCAGTCTCTCGCGTGTATGGCGAATCATGAATTTGTTTCTGTTTCAAGTAGACTCGTCCGTATAAGCTAAAGATTAGCACTTGGCTTATAAAGTCTCTCTAGCCTAAGCAGTAAGCACACTCTGTTGGTAAAATGCATATGGTTTTTTTGCTGTAGTAACAATTCTTGATCTCAAGTTTGATCCTTTTGGCAATCAGGAAGTTAACTGCCTATTTTTAATGTCTTGTAGAATTGGAAGGTGGAAATTTGCGAGAGGATGCTCCTGAGACATTTGAGAACAGGTTTGATCTTCTTACTAGTTTTCTACATGTGGGAGGATAGAATGATTTCTGGTGTCAGAGGTTTAAGCACAACCATCTACTAAAGTTGAGACTTTTGATATATTCCTCAAAACAGGGACGGTATTAGAGCTTCCATTCCAAGCTTTGAGGATGCATATTTAAAAGTTCCCAAAGTTCTGAACAAAGAGTGACTTTATCAGGTACTCTACTCTATCCACGGAGGAGAATATAATAAGTTATCCGCTTATGATCTTTAGCTTATATATATGTTTAGAATCATAGTTGATGTTCTTTGTGCGTGTGTGTCTTTCATGTGCAGCTTCTTGGGATTTTGTGGCTCAAGAGATTCATTCTCAGCTCCGGTTCTTGTTCCAGCATATGTTTTTTTTTGTTTTTTGTTTTTTTTTCAAGTCTCAAGAAGGCTATTTCCCTACAACATTCAATTTCAGAACTCTCCACAATACTCTATATGAAACTAAACTCAATCCATTTCGAATTCGGTTCATTGTTTTACAACAATCAACTTCATTCTTTTACGACATTCAAGTTCAGAACGTTATTTTTGTCTCAGCAGTATAATGTGGATCAGTGTAGAAAGAAAAGAAACAGCAAGAGAGCATCCACACAATCACCGAACCACTAGAAAGTAGTATTTGTAGTGAACACAGACATCATTTAAAACAACAAAACAAACATCCGAGTCCGGATCATCTGAAAAGATCCCATCAAAGTAGGAAAAAAAAACACAAGATGGATCTTGGAGTGGGAATCAAATACAAGCGTGTGCTTTTTGTTCTCCCAGTCTTTCAGGATTATTGTTTCCTTTTTCCTAGTTTCCTAAAGAGTTAGCTGTATATTCACCTGAAAAATCTTTGAATCAGCTTGTGCACCAGAAGACGCCTTTTAAAAAAACCAGCTCCCTTCACCGTGTTTTTGTAGTAAATTATGGTTTTGGTTCCGTGTCTTAAGACTGCCAGAACAGCTCGGGGTCATCACTGTACAAGGAGTAATCTTGTATCTCGAGATTCGCAACGTGCCAGTTTACAAGTTGGGATTGCAGCACTTTGCACAGGAACAGAGCAACCGGGAATATCCACCATTCGTTCTCGTCCCTGCCCAAAAACAAAAATGTTACAAGTATGTCAAATGTTAGTTGATGATGCAAGCAAGAAATGTGTTGTTAGGTTTAAATTTGATGGTCCTTCTCACATGCTAATGTTCCATGGCTGGAGATACGGGATCTTTTTTCCAGCTGATGAGCCATGGTAGTGAATATATCCACACACGAACGCAACAACCTGCGAGAAAACCCACCAGGCACAAAAGGTTTTTAAATCATGTAAGAGAAGGAGACTGCAGGAACCAGAGAAGGTCCATTTCAGGCTTCAAGAAGTGAAGTAGTGTTTGCATAAAGGTAGAGTGAGAGAGAGAGAAGTACTTACGACATTCACCAGAGATGTGAGGTTCCACAAAGCATAGACGCGAGTGCGTCCAGCAGAACGCCTTGGTCCGTGGCTAAACAAAGCGCTGACTCCAGCAGGGAATGGGAAAATGATGCTGAGAGGCAAAATAAACAAAGCCACAAAAACGTCCAGCATTGATATGGAGTAGAGTTGGAGCAGCGTGAGTAACATTAGAGTTACATCTCCTAGGAGTAGCACCGAGATGACTAAACCCACCAGATCCTGTCAAAACCGCGAGAAAATTCAGTGGTAAGAAAAGAAGAAGACGAACATGTTTGAAGCAAAGACGAAAATCGCAGGGAGGCTTTTACCTGATGGCCAACAGGTTTTGTGTTATGAATCAAGAAGGCGACGAGGGAGAGGACATCTTTTTCTTCTTTGAGGAATTGTAAGCTACCGATGTCTATGATTTCTCCACAGTCTCGATGTCTCCCATGATTGATTGAGTTTCTTAGAGATTGTGTGAGATGCAAATTCTCCCTCAGATCACCAGAGGCGTTTTCAATCTGTACGCCCCACGGGTGCTGTTGTTCTGTTTCGTCAACACTTGTTGCTGATGCCACTTCATCTACAATGGTGTGAACAAGGATTCCATATTGGCAAGACGAAGAAGGCGATGCCTGAAACCTGGCTAGGTCAACACGTACGCCATGTCTTTTTAAAGCAGGGTTTCCATGAGTTTCAATCCATCTCATAACCGACCGAAACGTTGACCTCAGTTTCCCTTGCTGAACCAGACGCAGCTGCGCGTTCAGACCAGCGACAAAGCGGTACCAAGTGGTTGGTGGGACCGCCTATGAAAAAAAAGTGGAACAAATTCATTACGACACTCAATACATCTAAAACAAGAAAGACCACACGACCAAACAGAAACAAGAAACCGACCTGGCTCAAAAGACTGGTCAGAATATCGTCACTTTGGAGTGAGTAATAGGCCATGTAACTTCCATCGCCTCCAAAAACTAAAGGCATTGGAAATCTTTGGTGAACAGGAGGAGGAAGATCGTTTCTCTTTTCATCGCCACCAAGGAAGAAATCAAGATGAGCTAACATTAAATCAGGAGTAGCAGCAACCTGCACATCCCACATCAAAAATTTCTCATGATTATTCTTCAACCACTAAACTTTTTTTCTCAGTTTGTAAGTAGAGGTCCATTGGATAATAGATGAATATGTTACCTTTAGACCCTCATATAATGCCCTTGAACGACAAGAGCGTAGACAAGAATGGTCATATTCCGATCGAACAAAGTCACGGAGTTTCTGAAATTTCAGTCTCCGGCGTGATTGCTGCCATGACCACGCAAAAGGATAGACAAGAACTGAGAGCATGATGTAAATCGCACCCTCCCACCACTGATATGAAGCTACAGCATTGATCTCATCAACAAATCCATTGAACGCAGCTTCATACCTGGAAAACAAATCAAACTTAGGAGACCAAAAGCATAGGGTGTTTCACAAACAACTTTCAGGCATGAACACACTATCGCCAACAGCTAGTAACTAACTTACACAATCTCCTTGATTTCCTCTGGGGGAGTATGAGAAAGATGCCAAGGTTCGCTGAAAGTATTAGGACCTAAGAAATAGATCCTATGCATGTGGCCCTGTGACTCCTCCACTCTGCTTGTCTCCATCACCTAAATTAGATAAACACAAATATTAACTATAAAAGGATCATCTGAAAACAAATGTATGTTGAAGGGAACTTAGTTTGTCAATTGAGACACATGTTAAGGGGCTCAAGATTAAAGATTAAAGACTAAGCGAACCTCATTCAATGACTCAAGGAACGGAAAAGAGTGATCAATCTGAGAGCCATGGTGGGTTGGGCCAGCGCCGTGTACCTCCTCGCCACTAACAAATTTCATCCGGGCGACACTAAAAACAAGTGCTAGTAGAAGGAGCATAACTACTAGAAGAATGCCAAACAACCAGGGTCCACCAAATGTGTATATTAGCTCCTCAAGTGTAGTGTAACAGTGTGGCATGTGGTATCTATCCGAAACGCATTGATATGGACAAGGTGTTTCTGCAACACCACCTGTCACGAAACAAGTAAACACACAAAGAAAGCTTATGTCAGACACACTGAGGATAATAAACAACCAATAACAGGAACGATAAAATCAATATCACTCATTTCCTATGGTCATTCCATTCATTTAAAGCTGAAGACGTTGGCTTGCAGTTTTGTTATCAAAGTTTTCTGATTCAAGATCATAGACGGATAACTGTTTCTCATACAAAAGTACCTCGAACAGTGACATATAGAGCACGATGGGGAAGATCTCTAGCCGGACAAACATGACAAAGAGATTTATCAGATCCAGTAACATTCTTGTAAGTTCCAGCTGGACATTCCTGTAGAATATTGTAACATGCGGATGGTTGAAGCGTGTTAAACCAACGAAGTTAGAGTTTGGATAAAACCAAAATTGTTATGATGGACAGAAACAATAACAGATACGGAAGTTCAACACTACCTCGCAGTATAGACCATAGAGCCCTTCTGGACAAGCTTTACCAGTCAAAGTTCCTGCCTCTCCAACGTTATCTTCACTGGCACCCAACCCTCCTCTACGATTAAGTATAAAAGAAGAAAAATTAGAGTGCTTATAGCCAAGACTGAATTATGTATCAAAAAGGCTCCGAAAAACAGTTTGCTGTGTATGAACTTGTTATAACAAACCTTACATAAACTCTTCCCTTTACTTTGGCGATGTGATGATAGACATCACCAGTAGGTATGTCAGACCAATGAAAATGAATCCTTCCACCACTTCCTCCACCACCTCCCTTTAGACTACCATTTCCTCCCATACTAGAGAGAACCGCAGAACTTGCTACATCAAGTGTGCGCAAGAACAGAAGTACCGTTCCACCTGAACCACCACCAGGTCCTAAACTTGAATTACTTATGCTTTTCAGCGTCTTCCTGGGACTCTCACCATCAGTTGTTATCGAGCCCTCAAGTGACAAGCTTGAAAGTGGGTGCTCAAGTGAACCAATCACTTCACAAATTGGAAAGAAAAAAATAATTAGAAGGATATACTTTTCAGAAACAGTTAGTATAATGACAAGAAAGATACTTCTTTTTAGAAATATCTGAAATTTGAAAATATGACTTACCAATGATTCCTCCACCAGCAACTGAATCTGTTGACTCCTCATTTCCACTTCCACTGCCAAGTTCACACGGTAGATCTCTATTTCCATAAGAATCTCCACCATCGATGCAAGTATGATTGTAACAGCCGCTTCCTCCTTTACCACCATGTCCACCACCACTTCCAATACCGCTTCTCAGAAACCTACCAGTCCCAACTCCACCTTTGCAGCCTGAGTGCATGACCAAATCTCTCAAAAAAACTGGTTCACATTACAAATAAAAATCAAGAGAAGCATCTTAAATGAGAATGTGTGCTTACCCATCCCGTCTGCGGTTATTGTTCCAGAAGAGCGGACAACAACGGTTCTTGCCAGATGGAAATGGACAACAGATCCTTTGATGAGACCTTCAACAGTTATATCCTCAACTCGGCAGATCTGCAACAGAGACCAGTTAGAACATGAAAACATCTTATTTATCATCATATTTTTTTTTTTATGTAGACAAGCACCTGAAGAGTGAATGGAAGGGATGAATTGACATTGCAATCCTCCGGCGGGTGGAGTAGTTCAACAGGGCAGTCTTCGCGTTGACAGTAAAGCTTTGGAGTGCTTTAAGAATAAACCAAAGATAAATGTTCAGTACAATAAAACAAGATAATATAAAAGATAAATGACTTTTGTGGAAGGATCATCCGAACCTTCGGAACTTACAGGCCACCAGTTGATACATTCTGCAAAGGACCACGCAAAGCCGCTCCAGCTCCAACCTTCACAGATCATAGAAAATAGCTTTTAACAGAGTCCACAAGCATACAAAGATGTGATGCAGTCTATCTTTTCTTACCTGAATACTATAAAACAGAGACAAAATCAGACGCTGCGCTTCGATTGTATCTCCTGCGCCCGTTAGATTTAACAGACCCTGCCCATGTACTCCGAGGTTTCCATTGGATTGTATCACAGATGCCTCCTGTATAAAAGAAAAGAGCACATAATAGAACATCAAAGTTGTCTACTACTCAGCAGCGAGACGAAGAACAGGTTATTGCTAAACACAGATTACGATACCTTGAGCACCAACAAATTACTAATCTCGAGCATTGAAGTCCCCAAAATTGTCACTCCGCCACCATCTATAAACATTCTTGACTTCAGCATCAAGAACACCTTGACTGTCATTCGTAAAGCCCCAAACACCTGATACATAGCATAGAGATCAACATCGTACACAGAAGAAAGAAAAACTGAAGGAATTTTTTCAAAAAATCATTAGCCTTTTCAGAAATAATCGGGTACCTTGATAACAGAATTGCTCATCAAGAGTTCCTCTGCAAATAATTCAAATTCCGAAGAAGCATAACGAGGAAGACCAAAGTTCAACTCTCCACCATTTGACAAACTTATTAATCCTTGAACCTGTTAAACCAGGAAATATATATAAATCCATGTGCGACCTAAGACAATATTCTTGGAGGTTTCAAGCAAAATAAGTAACAGAATCTATCTAACTCTCAGTCACAAACCTGGACACGGCTCCAACGCAAGGGAACACCAACTTTCGCCATGTTTTGGATATACAGATTAGTGAAGAGGCGATGGTCAGGGTACTCCAGGAGAAGAGTGTCTGTAAATGTTGTCTTATTGTCGTTGTCAATAAATAGGCTCTCTGAAATAACATCATACAGAGTCCCAGCAGCTCCGGAATTATCTTGGCAACCAAAACTACTTCCTCCTACAAAAGACGAAATTAGAATTGAACTGTCACAAATACTAATCACGATGAAACTTCACAATATCAATAGAAAGCAGAGATCTTAAGGAAACGGTTAAAGACAGAAACTGAAGCGAACCATGGATAAAGATTTGAGGGTCAGAATGGCGACTGAATATATGAACCGATACTCGTCCACCACCTCCACCGGCATAACCATCACCTCCAGATGCACTTATACGACCATTTCCTGCCCTGTGGCATCAACCATTAACACACTATTCAGAGATCAAATCTAGCACCTAAGGAGCGTTTATACCTCTCCGCCTACCAAAGCCAATACAAAATCTTCAGAAAAAGGCAATAAATCAAGGATTCCTAAACAGCCTAAGACCTTTGCATTAATATACCATCAACCACCAAATGTGGAACCACAAGAGTCAAACTCTTTATTTATCATTTTCTTTACTTCACAAAACCAATGCAATAATCAAAACTCTCGGCCATTAAAGAAAGAAAGAAACCCCATTAGATGTTTAAAAGAAAGAGTAAAGAAAGAGTGAGAGAGACAAAAAGGGGAAAAGTAAAGAGTTTTTTACATTTTGTGTGCCATGACGAAGATGCTGCCGCCGGACCCACCACCACCTTTAACTCCTCCACTGGCCCCATCAGCCAAAACGCTGCCGTTTAACCCAACATACCCTAAAATCTCCATCGCCACCGTTCCGCCGCCACCTCCACCGTAATCAACCTCATTGCTCGTCGACCCACCTCGGCTTCCATATATCTCCGGCTTCTCCAGAGACGACCAGCCGTAGACATTACCACCCCACACATCCTCCGGAATCGTGGTGGTCGTATCCGACAAGCAGCAAGCACCTCTTCCGCCGTATCCCCCACCGGCTCCCTCCACTCCCTCTGGCGTACCGCTCGCATTCGGCGGCGGTTCCCCAGCCAATCCGGTGGTGTCCACGGCCGACCCAATCCCAAAATCAGCGTTATCCGCGGCGAGACGGAAAGTTCCGGCGATGACCGTCGAATTCTCAGCCAATGTGAAATTCCCGGAGATATTGACTGTAATCGAACATCCCGGAAATTGGCAAACCAATCTGACGCCAGGCAAGACGTGGAGATTTCCCTTACCGGAGATGTTAAGGTCACGTGTGAGATTCAAATCGGCGACGAGTTTACACGTGGAATCCAACGAGCCAACGCCGCCTAGGTCGTCAACACAGGAAACCGACGATTTATCATCATCCGGGCGAGGCTCCGGCGCCGGAGAAGGTGTCGGCGGATTGTAGTCTCCGTCGAATCGAATCGCACGCTCGTCCCACGACTCGATTAATTTCGGATTTGCAGATACCAAGTAGAGGATGAAGAAGGCGAAATGGAGACAGAATCTCACCATTGAATGGAATTTGAAATCATCTAAAGACGAAAACCCATGCTTAAACGAATATAACCGTTGCGTCTCTACGAAACTCGAAACCAGAAAAAGGGAAATTGAAACCCAATTCAAGGAACAGAGATTGCGAGTAGATGATACGATGAGAAAGATTAGAGCTTTGAAGCCGATGCTCTGCGTCGAAACAGAGGAGGGAGAAAGGAGATAACTTTGCTTTGTGTAGAGAGAGAGAGAAGAGCAAAGAGGTTGAAGGAAGCGAGAGGCGCGCTTTGTTTGGTAAATGCTAAGGAAATTTTTAGAAAGCTATTAGCTTTCGCGGTACACGTGAGACTTTCTTTTTATGTTAACGAATTAGTTTATGACACGTGTTCATCTAAGCTACCAAACTGAAATGATAAACCTTTGTTTGGTCTTTAAACTTTACTTTAATCGTTGTGTTAACAAATTTTTAAGGCTTTTGTTTTGTTAACGAAAATTGGAAAACTTCAGTTGAGAAAAAGCGAAAACTGCAGAAAGTCTTTAAACCATTCAAGTTTCACAAAACGAATCTCGATTTATAAAAACAAAATCAAGCAACTGTTCCTTTAATTAAAAAAATCTCGAAATTTGTGATTATAAAAATTACATATTGTTAATCGACTCTTTAGTGATTTTCATAAATCAAAATATTCAAAATTTGAATAATCTAAGATATTTGTATTTTATACGTCTTCGTTGAAAGAAAATATAAATTCTTGACGGGACAAAGAAAAAACTTCACCTTAAGTTTCAACAGAAATCTTTAAAAATACCCACTTGCCATTGACTACAGACCATAATGGGCCAAAGTTTCACTATACCATTTTCAAGGCAAAGGTTCGCAGTGTTTTTCGGTTCACGTATCATTAGTTTGTTGTGCGTTACATGCGAACATAACAAGTTAAACTTTTAGCTAAAATAAATTAAAAATTTAAAAATAAGTTAGAGAAATTAGAAATCTAGTTCAGTGTATAAAAATATAAAAGTAATGACAAGAGGTTTTTGCGAAAGTGATAGTTTAACGGTTAATCATTGTGGTTATTTATTTCTGGACTCTATATTTTATGTGTTGGAGATTAATGTAGATAGTACCTGTCACGTTTAATGATAAAATATTGATTACAAAAAATAAAAAGATAATGACGACAATAATGTGGAAGAAATGACGGATCATCACAAAGGGAAACTTTTGATTGGGGATGAAGCTACTGTGTACATAGAGGTACGTACGTGTGGGTTTGCGAAGCCGACATGAAGCCAAATGGCAAAGACAGTAGTTTGACTTTTGTTCAACGTGTTTGGTTGTTGAAGGATTCCTCAAAGAGGTTGCGTGTTGGTGCGTTCCCACTATACGCACGAGCTTTACATTCGTCTTTCTTTCTTGCTTTTGGTTTGGTGTCATTTTATTTTATGTTAAAAAAATGAACAAAGCGTAGCATTGGAGGAAAGCTTTTCTGTGTTGTTGTTTTCTACTTGTGCTTTATATACCGAACAAGAGTTTGATCATATAAGAGGGTCGGAGTTTAAAGATTTTTACTCTCCAACTTGAAAATGAATCGATCGAACATTCTTCTTTTCAAAACTTAAGTGAAGACATTCTCAAATTATTATTTGTTGGAGAAATTTCGTCTCAGACAAAATGAAAATGAAGATCAGTATGGTTTGATTTTGAAGTATTAAGAGATGATGAAAAAAATATTCTAACCAAGTGGCTTTTTGATAACCGACATGATCGTCGTTTTTTGTCGAGTGGTTTTTTTTCTTACCGGATTTAAACGGATTAAAATGGTTCGAATTGAATTTACCGGTTCGTCCGGGTTTTAGAACATTCCCAATTTTCAAGGACAAGACCGGCTAATTTCTGCCATAAACCACAATCACAAGAACAAGCAGAAGGGAGGAATCACAGTGGGAGAGAAAGAAATGGTGAACTATGTGCTTAAAATCACCGCTGATCTCGAGAATCTCACAAATCTCCAGCCCTCCGGTGGCTGCGACGACCCCAACTTTCCTTATCTCTTCAAGGTTTCCTCCACTCTCGCTGGCTTTGATTCTCTGCTTCTCTTTTGCTTTTTTGGGTTTTCTTCTCCTTGTTTCGGTTACTTGCGTATTCGATTAACGCTTCTTCTCCGTTTGCTTGGTCCCTTAAAACACTGGATTTGTTTTGGCTGCTCTCACGGTGCTTGTAGGATTAAGTAAAAAGCTTCTTAGGTTTTCCTGTTTAGGGTTTTAAATATCGCCTTGTGTATTAAATTTCTGTCTCGTCTGAAATCCCTGGAATTGAGCTTAATAAAATAGTATAAATTACTTTCAAAGGTTGTAGAAAACAATTCTCTCAAGTGTTTTTGTTGCTCTTCCCCAGTTTTTTAATTTCTGTAATGACAATAAGTGAGCAAGATCAAACACGAATAGTATGGCCATATTACTGAATACTTATTATTTTGAGCCTTTGTCAATGATGGCACAGTAGATGATACTCCTTGTTGTTCTTGCTTGTGTACATACTAATTCTTTCTTGTCTTCTCCCCTCATATTTAGCATGGAATAACTAACAGAATTATTTTTTTCTGGGGATTAGTTGAAATGTGAAAGATGCGGAGAGGTGACACAGAAAGAGACATGTGTGACTTTGAATGAGACATTTACTCCTCCAGGAGGTAGGGGTACTTGTCATCTTGTTCAGAAGGTAATGTTGTTGATCCTAACTCTTTCGTCATTTCTTTGTGCTTTTGGGTTGAGTCCATGAAAGCTAAATGTCAAAATTCCAGGAAACCCATATTTGGCTGACTGCTATGAATTTTGGCAGTAATTTATCTGTTTCTGCTGAGACAAAACCTTCTCGCTTCGCATTCTGTTAGGTTGTATAGTTTGCTTAGATTTGTTGCTACAGCTGCACAATACTCTTAGTACAGTACATTGAATTTTGATGGTTTGTCTCCATGAGTTATTCTAGTGTAAATTCTGTGGAAGGGAAGGGAATGTGACAATGATTCCAGGAAAAGGTCGACCTTTAACTCTGGAAGATTCCGAGGCAGGAGAAGATGCTCCTCTTATGGTGTTTGACTGTCGGGGCTATGAACCCATCGATTTCGGATTTGGTGGATATTGGAAAGCTGAAGCTGTAAGTTTTCTGATCTTCTAACAGCAGTTTGTCTGAACAAAGAACTCCGCTATAGTCTCTTTTGATGCTCAATACTACTTTAAGCACTCATGAGTTGGGGTTCTTTTGGGCAAAACAGGAATCTGGAACCAAATTTGATGAAATAGACTTGTCGAGCGGAGAGGAATTCACAGAGTACGATGAGAAGGGCGAGTGTCCGGTTATGATTTCAAACTTCCGTGCAAGCTTCAGCGTCACCAAGTAAAGTCGGCGTCTATTGTTCTATTTTCTGATTCTCTACGCACTTGATGTATGTAAAAACCATGACAAGATCATTACTCAAGTTCTAATAAAGTTCTTTATGCTCTGAAACTGGTTTCTTATGTTCTTAGCTGTTTCTGCTACAGAAAACCATCCAAAGTTTGAGAATTTGCAAGAAGCTTACATATTACAAACAAACCTTGAATACATCAACTTTAGTTCTACACGCTTTTGTACAGGGCAAGTGTATAATTTGGAATTACAGACTGAAGAGGGAGATGATAATAAGATATACAGAGAGAATAATGATACAATCATTACAAATCGAATAGGAATATATTTAGGAATTTGGTAGTATAAACAAATGCGAAGAGGGTTTTAGGGTTTTATGCACTGAACCCGCGGTGTAGAGAGCTCCAAGGACCAGGTGGGATTGTAGTACAAGCCTGCGAAGCTGCCTCCTCCATTTGCTCCATTTGGATCCCCGCGTTGCACATGTTTGCAAAGGACCTCATGTGCTTGATACCGTACTGAGACAGCGATCCACAATGTCTCTCAAAAGCTCTCACCTGAGCATACAATGAAGGTTATGATGTTATTAACATCAGTCAATGAGTAGAGAGAATTTGAAACTTCAGCAGCAACGCAAGTGTTTGACTTCTCAGCAGCCTGGCTAATAATAGAGTGCTGGGCTCCACAAACTGACTTTTCTACTATCTTACATTATGATCGATGTGATTCCATGGCCATTTCAATACGTTTTTCAATACTGGCCCCATATATAGAGAGGGAGACGTATAGAGTTGATGATAAGTTTTGGCAAGTAAAAAGTCTCGAGGGACAGGTGTAATATCTATTTACCAGACTTTTAAGGCAGATCCAGTCATCCACGAGTGGTTGCCCAGCAGACCGTACTTTGTTTAGCACCTCAGGACCTTCGGAAATGCCAAACAAGAGTTTCCCGACGAGTTTCACACTGTTGTCAACATGAAGTCTGTGAGACATGGCTTCAAGGACTTGCTTCTGAGCTTCTGTTTTTCTTGTGGACCCTTCTGGTGCCTTCCGGTACTTCATGAAAATAATAACATGCAAAAGAATTGTATTTTAAGTAATTCATCGGAACTACAGAAACTGCCGAGTATCTATAGATATGTAAAGAAGAATGCAAAAAAAAAGAACCTTATCCCAGAAATGGACAAGATCTGCGTCACGCTGGTTTGTAACCCTTGAAGGTGGCGTCAGTGAATTCGCACCCAGAAAGGTGAAATTGTCATTGGCAGGGTTTGTTCCCATGTAAAGGTCGAGATTATCCTTGCTAAGTCCCACATCGCCATACTGCATGACATGAGAACCGTAAGCCGACCCAACACCTGCGGTCCTCGTTTTCACCTGAAAACACAAAGACACACTTATGACGCAACACATTTGCTAACAATCTAATCTAGTGGAGAACATTTCAGCTCAATCATTCGTTTTACAGTTGAGAAAATTTCAGCTCAAACATTCGTTAAGTTTACAAGAGAAACTAGCAGCTTACAAGTTCGTATTGTTGGTGCAGAGTCTCAGTCTGTAGATTGTGCATTCCACTGTTGTATGTTAAACAAAGTATCAAAATCAATACATGGGACATTTCATAGAGATTCCTTAACATGAGAAACAGAACACTGCTACTCTTCTTCAGCTTACCTATCTTCCATCCAAGCAACACTGTATAAGTCACCTAAACAAGTTTCATACTCAGGTGGAGGGCTAGGTTCCTCTCCAGGGCAATAGGTACCCCAACTGCTTTCTTCCGCGTTTGATGCAGTTGTGGCGTAGATGTTTAAACCCTCTTCAAGAAGCCCTTCAAAGATACTTCCAGATTCACAAGCTTCGAGATAAAACACCTGCAGGTTTGCTTCGTTTGGTTTTTCACTCACAGGCAGTACCAACAACAAATAACATTTCAGAGGAACCTTGGGGATTTACCAAGCTTTTGTAGGTTCCGGAAGCATGCTTTTTCTTCAAGACATCATTCAAATCATTTGCATATAGGTAAGGAGAAGTCGGCATCCCTGCAAATAAAAGATGAAACAGAAGAACCATCAATGATGATATAACATTGGTGAACATTATCCTACTGTACTTTCTGGGTTTTTAACTAAACTCACCGAGAACTCCAGGACCACCATGGTCGCTGTAGAATATGAAGATATGATCATTTGGACCGCTATCAACAACCTTGCCACTTCCCCCTTTAATGGCAGTCTTGTTTCCAAGGATCGCAGCAAATAGATTATCAACAGTAACATCATCTCCAGTGTAATCCTGCCACACGAAAATTTCCCAACCAATTAAAACCATTTTGAGAGATCGATGGCAACAGCATATAGCTAAAAACCCAAAACCAAGAGAAAGCTTAAGACCTTGGGAACTCCTTCATAGACATCTTTTCCATGAGGGCTGTTGATAATGATCCCACGCCTTGGATTCTCTTCATTATTTGCAATATCATCATACATGAAAACCACAATATTCTCCTCTTTCACTCCACCTTTCCTCAGAAGTTGATAAGCATGGCAAACATCGGCCTGAAAAGTTAAGAACTCATCAGAATCTAAAATAAAACAAAACTCTTTCAAGAGTTTCACTCTGTGCCAATCTAAGCTCATGAATCCATAAACCTATCTAAACATCATAGGAATCCCGCAGATATTCGAAACCTGGGCAGGATAAACTAGTTGCGAGATTCACAGCAGTAATGGATTCAGCTGATGGTTAGAACCGGAGACAAATTCGAAATTCCGATGAGAGAAAAAGAGCAAGGTTTATCAATAAAAGGAGAATTCGAGACAATACTTGATGCCTGTAATTCCAATATCCGCTTGATCCGGCGACTAGAACAGCCCACCTAGTACCAGCCGAAGAATCGCCGTCGTTCTCAGCCGGACGGAAGAACCTAGAAGCTTGCGACGGAAGTTTGATGACATCATCAGGACCTTGTCTTGCGGCGGAGACGGCAACCAACGAGAGCAAGAGAACGAGAAGAGGAACGGCGAGAGATGTCATCGGTAAGGCCGGTTTTTTTGGATATCAGCCGGCAAATGGTGACGTGGATAAGAATCTTTAATCGCGTTCGCCGGGGGACTATTAAATAATGAATCTTCCCTTCTTTTTTTGTCAACCAACAACCAATCAAATAAAATAATGAATCTTTATCTGTTCGGAGAACAAACACGTCTAACTAATTTGCTTTTATAAACACGCAAGCGAAATTTGATTATTTACTTATATAGTTTTAAAAATAGATAAATTTGCACATCTAGGCACATTTTAAAAACTCCTTATAACTTAGATGTGCAAGTTTATCTAATTCTAAAATGACATATTTAACATCGGTTCGGAAATTTTTGTCATTTCTTTCAGGAGGACAAGTCTTGAGACAATGAGACACATGTCAAACTCCCAAGAGCTGCGACTTTTAACAACACGAGCTTGTATTGAAGTTATAGACACTGATAATAACTTATTCAGTGACCAAAGTTTTAGACACTCAGATCGTCTATAACATACTTATCCATTTTTAGATTACGAACATTAACATTTATGTATTGTTTTATAAGTCAGAGATGGAGTGACAAATTTTGTGGGGGCAACAAAGATATATATGAAAAGTTTGAGAATCAGGACAAAAGTATTACTATAAAAGAAGTGAAAGGAATCTTTTTTGGATATCTGCTTTTGTTTCTTTCTGCCTTCCGCTACTTATATTCCTCCACGTAACCGGTAATCTACGCAATCAAAATTCAAGGCATCCATAAATGATATTTTCTTCTTAAATCGCTATTTCGGCTTAGGAATAATTATAAAAGATAATGACAAGATCGTTTATTTTAGATAAATACTTAATAACTTTATAGTTTTAGCAATGAATACTTGAATAGTAAGAAAAGCTTTCAACATCTTTTATAATATTTGGTGTGCCAACTATTGGTCCAAAAATCAGTATCATCTTTGTTAGATGTTATTATCAAATTTATATAGCAATTACAGAAGAGTTTGGAAATAAAATTGAAGTATTCCGATTTCCGGTATCTAGCTCCAATAAATAGATTCCCATGACGTGTGTTCGTGTTATGTCCAAGTCCTTTTTGCTTTTATCCCACGACACACACCACTTCTAGTATCTAGGATCATTTATTTCCTAAATCACACGACTTAACATACAACGGTATACATAGATATATATATATATATATATATATATACAGTCACACTCGTAGGCAAAACACAGAAGTCTTGAGTAAGCTGTCGTGTCAATGTGTCATCCATCTTTGATTAGTCATTATTTGTTTTTTTTTTTCTCAACTGGTTTTGTTTAATTATATTTGTGGCTGAGGATGATTCTTCTTGTTGAGATAGAGGCACACGACAGAGATGTCATCAACCTTAGCCGTCGGATATTTCTGTCTCCATGCATTAGCCGCCGCCTCTGTCACCGCGTTGGCCGCTCCTGCCTCACTCGCCGATTTCATCACCACCGTAGCCACTTCTTCGTTACTAAGTACATCCCACACCTTTACAACACACAAGAAACAAGAGAGAGTAATTTTAAATTACTTTGAGTTTGGTGTATTTTTGGGCCCGATTTAATTAATAATTGAGGTTAGTCTTAAAAGGTTACTTGGGCCTAAAAGAAAGCAATTATGGTTTGATCAAGATTTTAGTTAGGCTGAATAATAGTAACCAAAATGTTGAAGCCATTTATAACCATAATAATAAAATCTAATTTGGTTATTTTATTTCGATTCTTGGATCGGTTTATCCGGAGTGGTTTAGGGAAATACGTACCCCATCGGAAGCAAGGAGCAGAAATTGGTCGCGAGAGGTGATTTGATGCGTAGAGACTTGAGGAATCGCAATGACACCATAGCTCTTGAGGAGGAAATCACCCAAAGCCCTAGACATGGCTAAACCGGGCCGGTTTTCATGTGGAAGCCATACTCTCAGAATGTGAGGCTCTGCCTCTAAAGCTAACACCCTTCCATTGCGTTTCCTTATTCTCTCTGCTTCACCTGCAAAACCAATCAACCAGAAAAACGCTTAAACATAATGAAACCGGCAGGGTGAATATTGGTTACAAACTTACAAACATCACTTTATCCATAGCATCACAAACGTACTTGGGACACTTGGCTTCAGGTCATTGGTCAACTGAACCACCTTGGTTTCTCCATTCTCACTTGTTCCAATCATAATAGCCCTTGAATCTCCTAGATTTGCCACCATCACTTGATTTCCCTGTTCATCAAATATGGTTGTTTTTTTATTACAAAACAAGATGATTCTGTATTTCATATAAAATGTTTGTTACACCTATGTATGATAAATTAAGTAATTTGGTTAAAACATGACTTACGGTAACAACGTCAAAGAATTTCGAGACTTACATGTTTAACGGCGAGAACAGCAGCAGTTCCGGAGGAAGAGCAGTCGAGAGTGTTTTTGAGTTTAAGAATTCTCTTGTCCATCCCCAAAAGTGCAGTTTCACAAATGAGTTTCCAGTCTCGAGTCACTGAATGATTATTCATATGACCCAACAACAAAGATGGCAATTGGTTTCTTACGATCTTGCTCACCAGTTCACCTCTCTCTCCATGCCCATCAAACACTCCACATAACCCTCCTTCTTCTGTTCCATATCCCTACAATTACAACCATTCATTTACTTTACTTTACAAATATTTACATGGGACAAACATATACTTTTCGAAAATAAATTTATTTATAAGAAAAGGGTAATGATTATAATACCAAGTGGAGAATGGCAGCATCTTGGTTAAAGCCCTTGCCTCCAGTTAAAGAAGAGACAGAACCAAAGTCTCGAGGTTCATCATGTTGTTCAGAGTATAAAACTGCATTTTCTTGTCCATAATCATTTATCTCATAAATCTGATTTCGATCTGTTGATCCTCCCGAGGATAAACACAAACAAAATCCCATTTTTCTTTTCTGCTTTTTTTTTGTTTGTTTTTGTTTCTACGTATGTGAGATGAAAGGAGGTAGAAGAAAATGAAAGAGTTTGATACACGACTTTGCTTATGCATATACTCGTTTATATAGTCTTTTCCTGAATCTTAATCAAGAATATATAAATATATAGTTATTAAACTTTATGGTTTGTATATTCATCTTGATGACTTGTATATTTTTTTCTTAACTAAGTTTTTTTGATGACTTGCATCTTTAGGCATTTAGGAAGAAGAATTCTTCAATTATGAGGCGGTCGATATTCTATAATTTTGGTATAGCGCGTGTAGCGCTGCCGTCAGTTAGAATAAAAAAAAATAGGTAAAAATGAGTCGACCATATGTGCAAATGCGATTCTCAACTCATACTCCGAATTATTTGACATAGTAAATTAAGAATTTAATATAGCTTCTGTAATTATAAGGCAATTATGTGGCTCCTGGTGTCACTTGCAACGTATTACAATTTCAATAAAGTTGAAAATATTATCTGGACTATCCCAATATTCTGTTGAAAGGGCACATGATGCGGTGGCGTGACGTGTGATTAGTATCTTGATTAAACTACTAATTGATTTATTCGAGAATATAATAAGAGTTTCAAGCTATTAGTACATATTACCTGACGGGATTCTTGTTAATTGTCATTGCCAAGTTAGACGCATCAAACAATATTTGTATTCTATTTTTGGCTGTCAAACATTTACTTAGTTAAAGGAAAAGTCATGCATCCAAATATGCCAACAAAGAAAGTTTGCCAAGAATATAAATTAAAAAGAAACTATAATCCAGAATAGAGTAATAAAAAACCAGACAGCTTATTAGTATGATTACTTATCAAACAAGATGATCTCTTCCAAAGTATTCACCAAAAAAAAATATGATCTTCCAAAGTTTTGAGTAAGCCTTGGCATTTGGCAAACTCGGAGATTGGCTTTTTCAGGATCACTTGCTTTTATTAATTCACTATTAATTTTTTTGTTCGGTTTTGGTTTAATTTGTTTTTATGCTAAAAATGTCTAAATCACTTGCAAACGTAAACTAGCTCGTTTTGATTCCTCTTTTTTACTTTTGATTTTATGCAGTTGTTCATTCTTAATAGATTATTTTTTTTTTATGAGTTATGCTCTGCTTGTGAAATTAAAGTTCGGTTAATTAACTACAGTACTATGTCTTTTGAAGTAAGATTTGTATGGATTTTTTGAAGAGTGATTGCTCTGGAAGAGAGTTGTATGGAAGAATTATTGAAAAAGAAGAAAAGAGCGATAGTATTGCAATGCATAATATATTAAATGAATTAAATCGGTATATTTAATTTTTTTTTTTTTTATAAACAGAAGGAGTATTTAAAAACAAAAATGACGTATGTAGTATAAGTATAAATTAGGCCAGCACCCTCCTGGCCTTTTGGACATATCAAACGATACAACTTCGTCAACTCTCACATCCTTTTTATTCAATAATTATATACTTTGTTTTATATATTAAAAAGTTATTTATATACTAATGAACTAGTTGGTCTCCTATTTAGAATTTATATGTACGTAAGTACACGTTATTTAGAAAAACAACAATTGATTGATGAAGTAAAAAGAACGAATATGTATTGATATATTTTTCTTGTTTTAGATTGTAGTTTTGACACCTTTTTACAGTTTATTTATCAAGATTCACGACAGTGAGATGTAAAAAGTTAGGTTAATACCGGTCTATTAATCATCATCTCCAAAAACTCAATTAGTAGACTTTCTTCTGGCACCCACACATATTTGTGAGATGTAAAACGTCAACCTAATTAACAAACCAATTTGACGTTGTGTTTAATTGTTGTTTTATTTTTCATAGACTACCCCGCTACTCAATTAGAGAGGCACATGATGTGTCATCTTGTAGGATTCCAATCTTTGATTAATTGGATTCCCAATTTAATAATTTAGTCAAACGTTAAATAAAAAAATATTCATTTTTCTCAAAAATTAAAAATACACACCGTCCGTACAATTACAAAAGGGCTCTTGTAGTATAGATATAGCGAGAGAACGAATGTTGTCCATGTTGGCATCGTCATCCTAAAAAGCCACATGCATGGCGACATTCTTTTTATTTTATGTTTTGGTAACTTTTACGTTTATCCTAAAGTCGTGAACTAAATCTTGTGTGAACCAAAATTTCCGGACGTATTGTCCACTAAGCTAATACACATGACAAGTTTACGAACAATACCGTACGTTGCTTAAGAAAAACGTCAACGGTGAAGAGTTTTCTTTTGGACAGGAGGAAATAAGCCACATGAAGTTTTGGTCAGGATTGTGAGTGATTGTTAGAGATTGTAAATCACAACTCCCAAATAAACATTATTATTCAGACTGTCCGTCAATATAACATATATACCTAGTAATTATACAGTGATTAGAATCGAAGTACAATGATATATATACATCAGTGGCGTTACACAAGCAGCCTATGGGAACTATGTCAGCATCCACTTAAATTTAGGTTAGCAAGTAGCAACCAGGTCAAGTTCAAAAAAAAAAAAAAAATGTAGCAACCAGGTCCATATCGCTCGCCTTTATTGTTTAACTGTTGATAGATACTATATGATATACATATACTATAAATTACACATTTACGGTTGTTGTCTTCTTATATTAAGTTTGTAACAATGGCATCATATTATATAATGACATGAGACGGCAGAAGATAAATATACTTTTCAAACAAATGATTCATGTGTTGACTTTGCAAAACTCAAAACGATTTATAAATAATTCGAAAGCTTATCGTTCTCAGAACCACACATTTTCCATAAACTATATCCATGTATTAGTTGCGATAAAATAAATCATATGAAGAGAAATTAACAAGGAAATGAAATAGAAATCGAGAAAGTAATTAAACAATATTTTGGCTACTTTGTGCAGAATCTATTCATATGAGAAGTTTTCTGATATGCTTATTGGGATACAGATAAGAGTATATTTATCTTCTGCCGTCTCATGTCATTAGATAAGAGTATATTTATCTTTGTGCAGAATCTATTCATATGAGAATCTAAACATCAGGTAAACATCGTGAGTTCCAAATTTGTCATCCAAAAAGCAGAAATTGAGCAACATAAACATCTAAAGAAACTCCAAAGTTAAAGACAAAGAAGAATGAGGATTGGAAACCTCAAATCACTTCTTCTTGGCCTTGAGGATCTTCATATCCTCTCGAAGGAGATGCAATGCCTCTTCATTCCCCACCTGATTCTTCTCCACAGCATCGTTTGTCCTGCTCAGTGCATGCGTCAAAGTCACAATGCCAGAGACATTTGCGTCGATGGCGTTGGAGAGCCAGAAGTTTCCTCTTGTTGATGGCAGATCCGTAGGCATCTCAAGCGAGGGTGGCTGAGGTTCCACCAGCAGTGAAGGCAGCTGCGAAGAAAAATGGGACATATGTCTCTGCAAAGTGGAGACATGCAAGTCCAGGTGCAGCAGCATCATAGTAGATGTCCGAGGTCTTCTCTTCCCATTTACCAAACTTGACCCAACGATCCTTGAAGTTTTCTGACTTGTTCATGTAGTTGGTCAACCTGATTGCACAAGCAGGCCTCTTCTCACAGTTCTTTTTGAGGAACATGTGAGTCCATCGGATCGATGCAAGCTTGGCTGCTTTGAGCCACTAAGTGCTCTCTCGGTTAGAGGATGAGGAGCAAAATGAACGACACCTGCCAAATCAAAAGACCCAATCTCAAATCTCAAATACAGCACAAGCGTTTACCATAATTCAATTTACTTTGTGCAGAATCTATTCATATGAGAAGTTTTCTAATATGCTTATCGGGATACAGATAAGAGCAGTTACATAACTCAATGATTTAGATGATCTATATAAATGGTGTTCTTGTTTTGGTTATACTATTATTCAAAAAGCTAACTGGTTCGATAGGAAGAATAAATATTTACTATTGGAGAAATAATTTTGTGGATACAACGCAGATTTGAAATAATTCTCCCTCTTCATGTGCAAGACATATGTGATTTACATTCTAGAATTAGATGGATTCACTTACTAATTCAATTTTTCCAAATTATTAACTCTTTCTCTCTATTTTTCAACAGATGACTGTTGGATAGTTGCAACTATCTCTTGTTGATGAGATGTGGTGTGAAGAATGAGGTGTAATATTGGCAACTCCAAAATTCTGGTGGTACAGAGTTAGGACAAATTTTGAAAAAGATAGATTTATAATGATGGAAAAAAATATAAACGCCCTTGTTAAAGCATTGGTTTAATTGAAGATCGAAGGTTGAGTTGATGATCAGAATTAAGAAATTGAGCTGAAGATCTGTGGTTAAATAAAAGATTCGAGGCAAAGACGTTAAGATGATGACATTTTCTTTTATATATGTTATAACATTTTTGCAAATAAACCTAACTTTTTTGTTTTGTAAGCTTTTAATATTGATATTTTAGTTTTGCAAATCTTTGATTTTGTTTTCATAATATTTTCAGTTCTATAATAACAATTTTAACCATGGCTCCAAAGTCTTTGATGCAATGCTTCTTTATTGCCGAGCTGATTCTTCACAACTCAGAGCATGCTTCAAACTAACAATGTGAGAGACATTTGTGTCGATGGCATGCATTGGAGAGTGCAAGAAGTTTCCTGCCGTTGATCGCCGATCCATATGCATCCCAACCTAGAGTGGCGGTGGTTCCACCAACAGCGAAGGCAGCTGCGAAGAAATTTGGAACATAGATCTTTGCAAACCAGAAACATACAAGTCATAGTGAAGCTGCATCCTAGTATATATGAAAGAAAGAAGAAGAGATCAGAGGTTATGTTTATGTATAGTGAGAAACAATATAGTTTTAGTCTTTGAAAAAAAAATATAGATGTCATCAAAAAGAAACTAAGATGATCTCTCTTCTATCAATTTGGAATTTGGTTTCAGGTTTGGAACAGGGTTTTGAATGTTGTATTGAAAAGTATATTTGTGAAAGAGGGCTTGGCCTTACTGTATTGCTAAATATGATTAAGTTACAAAAAAACTCACGAGGGCTTGGCTTCTGTGATTAAACTTGTGATGCAATTAGTGTTTTTTTTGTTTGTTGCGAAAGTGCAATTAATGTTTAACTAACTCGTAAAAATTATTCAAGATCATATAGTTATATTATTTTACATGGATCGGATCATACAGTTAGATTAATGCTAAATATGATTAAATTAAAAAAATTATTGTTTTTACTTGGATAGCTACAAGACTACATTAAATATTGATAAAAGTCGCCTACTATTTTGTTAAAAATAAAAAAAAGGAAGGCAATTATATTCATATGGACACTTGTGTTTCTCACATGATGGACTTCAAGTATTTCACAAACTTAAGACAAAGATACAAAAACAGTGTTCTCAATGGCTTATGGTCTGAGTATTGCTCCCACTGAAATGATCTTCCGCACTTGCTACCTCAAGCACAGGCACCTTCTTTGCAAGAGACTTGGGGAAATCGAGATCATCTTGAGCACATCTTTGCTGAGGATGCGATAACAGTATGGACATGGGCTTGAAAACAGACCGCACAAGCCCTTGACCGCTCTCAAAGATGTAACCTTCATACTCCGAAACATGTTCTACCGCATCAACAAGAGAGTCATACACATCTTGAGGACAGTTATCAGGACTCGGTTTGTCGTGAAGGTACATAACATCCAAAGTGAAGTGCTTCTGGTTCATGGGCCAATCATGGGTTGGTCTCACGGATGACCTGCAGTATATGAGAATCTGCAGGGGAATAATGTAACAAAATCAGTAAAAATAGCTTGTCTTTTTCTTTCAGGATGTTGCCTGAAGGAGATATCTTTTTTGTGTTGAAAATAAACTTACCACCCTCAAAATTCGGTTTTGTGCTCTGGAAGTTTTGGCTTGTTGAGCCGCTGCACGGAACAGAAGTGTGAGATCCGCTCGACCAGAGGATTTAGTAGCTGACAATCCTCTCAGAGAAGCAACAGCAGATTCGGCATCGCTGGTGAAATCCTTTTTCAGCTGAAACACACAAAAGGCCTCAAATTTATGGCGCGCTCAGCAGAGAGACGAGTGTAGAGAGGATATCTCAAACATTAAGTTTCTTTCCCACACGACAGTAACTAGATGGAAAAGACAATCAATTTTCAACTTAGACGGACACAGCTCAGAGGTTACAAACAATACAAGGACACCATTGTCGGGTAACAAGCTAAGAAACGTAAAATCAAATAAATAGAAGAGATTGTCTTAGTTTCTTTTTTATCCAACTATCCATATAGACTAACAAAAGCAACAAAACCACTTGCACTATAACACAAACATAACCTCCTCTATTCTTCTTACATATCTAAACTGATTCGATATAAAGTTGCAAAATTTCACTCCGATAAACATAGTGAATTCCAAATTTTTCAACCAAAAAGCAGAATTTGAGGAACATACTCAAAAATCGAAAGAACCCCAAAGTTAGGTTGAATCAGACAAAAAGAGAGAAACAGGGAGAAAGTAAAAAAAATACCCAAGCGGCTGATTTGGAGAGAGTAGCGAAAGCAAAGCGATGATCTGGATTGATGGAGAGCTTGTTGTGAATGAAGAGAATAATGGCTTGCTTGACGCACTCCATCCTTATCAAAGGCCTCCCGTTAGTCCCCGTTGTCTTCATCTCAACCGTTGATTCCGCATCAACATCGACGCATATGAGTATGTCCTCGCTGTTTATACGCGCCTGTTTCAGGGCGTACCGAGACGCTCCACCTCCGATCACGACCGCTCTGTCTTCCTCCATTCGCCGTCGATTTTCCTGAGATATATCTCCGAGTGGTTTTTCTGTTCCACTTTGTGTAGTTTTTGTTCGTATAACGAGAAACTAAAAACGCTGCGTTTTAATTAGTTGACCGAAGGCAATCAGTCAAATCGTTATACGGCGTCGTTTGAATATGTTCACGGCTAGGGGTGACCTTCTGCTTCATAGTATTTTATTTTTCATGAACTTGTTTATTTTTAGACGATGAAAATGATTCGAATACAAAACAAATATATGAAATAGTCGAATATAATAAAGAAGTTGTATATACATTTGTAAGATAAACAATCATAGAGTAGTAAATTGCTTTGGTTTGTCTGAGAAATGACAATCCTCGTAGCAATTGCGTAAACAAGCTGTAACTTGTAACACAATTATTCTCTTATATGACCCTTTTCTTGGCTCATCATAACGGACTTTGGCATCCTAAGACTTGCTCCGTTGCCTTGAAGGTGAGTATTGCTCAGCTTCCTCTTGTTCATTTCGGCGTACATGTCTTCTATCATCGGCTTCCATAGCCTAACCCGCGCATTTATAAACCAGTTTGATACCTTTTCATCACACACAACACAACAAGACACACAATCATGTCTCAAATATGTTTTGATTCTAAATAACAATGGGAACGAGATAGGGCATTGCACAACGCAAAGATGAAAGTTTAAGGTGAAAGTTTGGGTGAGACGTTACTTGACTTCTTGTCAACCCACTTCGTATAGCAAGAAGGTGTTTCTCCGAATCTTTTGGGTAACTGCAAGCAAGCGATAACAGCAATGTCACCAACAAAACTACCATGTCATCATAAAAGTTATGAGTTTAAAAAGAGTAAAGGATTGTTTACGGGTGAAGAAAGTTTTGGAACATCCAAGTCCGTAGAACCGATACTGATTTCTCGGGCAAACCTCGTTGCGGTCTCCAAATCTGATGGTTCTTACGTTTCAGCTGCTGAAGAAGGCATTGCTGGTGGAACATTGAGTTCTCTTGAGACTTGCCTTTGCCTCTCTCTAAAACCGATCCCATCGCAAGTATCTTCTTGCTGATTCTCTCTCTCAGGTTCCTGTATAAGAAGGAAATGGTCTGGAGTGCGAATCGGGTGTGTACCTGCGGATCTAGCTCCGTTGCTGCGTGGAATGCTGATACAACCGTATGAATCTCGTCTACGCAATGACTGTATCGATCATCCACCTGAAAGAAGATATCACCTCAAAAAACTTCATCAAATGAAAACCATTTTCTAATATCATGTTAAAATTTGAAAAAAATATCATTACCATTTGTAGAAGGTCCAAGAGATGAGCTTTCTTTGTTTCTAATGCTCTTCTTTGCAATGCGGATCCTGGATCCGTGCCATCAAGAAACTCGGTTAGATTCTCAAAAGAGGAGTTAGCAGCCCCTGACTCGGTTCCTCGAGATGAATAATAGCGTTGAGGAGTATTCTCCAAGCCATCGAGCGAGTATGTGGCAAAATGAGATAGTATCTCTTGAACAGATTGAAGATACTTTGAGCCAAATATAACTTGAGAGACATTAGTAGAAATGTCTTTGCTGCTGCAAGAGGCTTGCTCTGAGGCTATTCTAGTAGATTTGGTAGCAGCACAAAGGCTGATCTCCGAGCATTCATCAGAAACATCTGTGGCAAGGCTCAGTGAAAGCTCGTTTCTTTTGTTTGAAATCAGAAACGGGAAATCTTCTTCACCAAATGTAGACATTACTGGTTCACTTGGACCAACAGCACCTTCCACACATGAATATGGTTGATATTCACTGTTATCTCCAAAACTCCACATGTTGTTTGAGGAATCATCATAGGGTCTTATATGATCAAGAGGATGAAGTGGAGGAGGAGGAAGAGACATGAGCTCAAAGCTTTCGATATTGCGGGTTTCTTGAACATCTATAGATCTTGAAGTAGAAGATAAGTACTTGTTAGTGAGGAGAGAATTGAAGATATCAAAGCCACCCATTTGTAGAGGATCTGATCTGATGGGATTCCATGGAAGCATTGTTGAAAACGGAGTGGAATCTTCTCTTGAAGGTATCAAATCCATGAGTAGAGGACTTTGGTTAGTCATGACATTATCCAGAGAACTAAAAGTGTTGCTGTTGTCCATTGGGGTTTGTAATGAAACTGCATTAACAAGAAGAGAAGTATTTAATACTCAGACAAGGGATTTTCAGAAGATCTCAGAAACCAAATACTTGGAGAATAGTACTAAATTTTTAAATGCTGCAAGAGACAGGAACTTCAATGTAAGAGACTATGTCATTATGTTAACTTTTTAAAACATATGGGTAAATGTGAACTGAAGCATGAATTAATGAAGCAGTAAGAAGGCTCAATGATGCATAGACCAGTAATAATTCAAAGATATCTGAGAAAACAGTAAACTAGTTAAATAAAATAAAAATAAAGCTTTAGATTACTACAAATGTCCGGAGAGCATAAAAGTGTTGAACTTGCCTTTATCTTCCGTCTTCAGATAGAACCGTTGGGAAGATCTCAGAGAACAAAACGTTTCAAACAAAAAAATTATATTAAAATTTCCAAAATGTGTGTTAAAATTGAAGAAGAAGAAAGTGTTTGTTTCTCTTCTTTCTCCGTGAAAGAACACTGTACTTTCACTCCGCAGCTTCTCTATGTTCCTAAAGAGAGCCAAAAAGGAGAAAATTATTATTATATAAAATTAAAGAAAAAGATGATACAACAAAACTGAAAAAGAGAAAAGTGGGTCTGATTAATCTCTTTTGCATGAACGCGAACAATACAAAAAGTTTTGATTTTCTCCTTACCTTTATACAGTTTCATGAAGAAACCCAGAATCTCCATCATCTGCCTCATCACTTCAAAAGATTCAGAGCAATACACAAACAAATAGCAACATGGTTAATAATAAATAAAATAAATAATTTTCAGTGGAAAAGAAGGAGGGCCAAATTACGTACGGAGCTCCCTCTGATTATGACATGAATCCATTTTCATATATTTTTGCAGATCTTCCGACCAAAAACAAATTCTGAAAAAGATGAAAAAAACAAGAATAAAATCGAATCTTACATATTTTTCTTATTATATTTCATCTCTTTTAAAATGTTGATCATAAAGAGAGAGATGAATCTCATTTATTTATCTGAAGAAGAAATATATGGCTGAAACCAAATCCAAAACCAAATCCAAAAAAGAAAATCCAAAGACATGAAGAAGACCGATGTGTTACTGTTTACTACAGAGAAGTGCACTCATTTCTGTTGCAGGCTTTAAATTAGGGACGAGACCCTACATTTTACTATTTGCATGTCCCTATATATATGTATGTGTGTATGGACGAGTTACACAATATAAAATTCGACACAATAATAAGAAAATTGGTTTGTCTTGTTGTGCCGGTTTCAATTATCAAAAATCAGAAGGAGGGAAAAAAGTAAAGAGAGGTGAGATCTTTTTAGCCATTTAAGGAGAATTGATGAGATGTGTGATCCATTTGGGTTATTGCTTTTTCTTCTTTCTTTTCTCACCACTCGTGTCTTTGTGTTGTGCCATCAAATCTCATATCCATTTTTTACGTATATTCATTTTTATATATTTTTTAAGTTTTACGTAACCTTTACAAAATATCAATCAAGTTTGGCCTTTTCTTTGATTGTTCCTTTCTTATCAAATCTCTTTTTCTTTTGGTTCAATGTGTCGTTATATGTAACGTTTTTATTATACTGGTTAATAATGATTAACTCTATTAGTCGTAGACTGTAATAAATATGCATATCTGACATTATGCTCTTCTTATTCAAAACTTAGCTACATTTACAGGTCTAATGTAACAATTATTTTGGCTGTGACTGGTTGTAACAGTTAATAATCTGGCAGAAAAAATAACTACTTTATTATATTCCTCTTATTTTCTTCTTTAATTGCCTTAGTTAGTACTAGTAGTGATGGCTGCTTGGTTTTTCAAAGTGGGTATAAGACTGATAATGGGTAAAAGACAAACCAAGTATTTATGTCCACTCTAGTTAAGTGAGACACTGATCTGGCCATAGTTATTGTTGTTTATTAAATAAATTATTGTTTACTACTGTACCTGTTAGTTCCACTAAAATATATGGATAATCAATAATTATCGATGTACAATCGTACTGTTTTTATTGTCCGTTTCTGATAACTTTTAGTCTAAAAACTAAAGTGACACTAAAAGTAAAGAGGATTAAGAAGAACAAAAATATATATTGGTAAGAACATGAAAAAAAGAAATAATTAACGTGGTGAAACAAGAAGATAACATATGGAGGATGGACTCAAGGGAAGAAGAATATTTGGTATCACACTTATTACTTATTAGTAGAGACCACATAAACTATTTGTTAATATGATTATGGATCCCCAAATTTTATGTGAAAATGATGGGTCCGTAAGGAAATGTTTTTTCTTTCCTTCACGAAGCACGGCTCTCTAGATTATGCACTGAATATGGTTTTAACTTTTAAAAATGCCATTTGCAAGCCCGACAAAACAAATTTGCAGCAAAAGAATATGTGATAAGATAACGAAAATGTAATATTATGGGCTAAAAGCCTCAAATGTCTGGCCCGCTTGGACAAGAAAGCTCTCATACAGCTCTAGTAAGTGAAAATGTAATAAAACCCAAAAAGGGTGAAAAAAGTATTTGGTTATGAATTAATCATTTAATCTGTGTGTGATAATATTGTAATGTTGTAGTTGCTAAATCATTCAATTAGCTCTTGAATTACTGAGTTGATATGATCATCGAATAAGTTGGTCGGCCATTAGTTTCGAAGGTTTCCTAGCTGGTATAGAGATTTGACAATCCTATGAATATGTTGTAATGTCTTAGTTGCTAAATTAATCAATTAGCGTACTATCCGAATTCTCATAATTAGCTTAGCTGAATTAAGATATCAGTTTTTGACCACCCCTCAGAAAAGAATAATATTTTTTTTTTTTAATGTCAGAAGAAAAACTCAAATATCTTCTCTTCAAATTGCCACCACAATGATAAAGTTCTTTTAATTTTCTGTTGTTTTTCTTCTCAGTAATTCTTTTGCTATTGATATTAGTTGTTCAAATAAAAAAAAAACTCAAAAAGGCTCTTAACATTAGCGCCCTATCATTTCTAGAGATACTTAAAAAAATATAGAAAATATAAAGAAAACATATAGCTTAGATAAATGGAATCAACCAAATACATTTAGATAACGTCCATAACCTACAACGACCACAATTACAAGACCTAATTAGAAACAGACTATGTCTTGTTCTGAGTCTGAGATAATCTTTCTTTACATTTCATGTTTCCTCTGAAATTACTTTGCAGAATACATTACATTACAACATACCTACCGACGTCATTTGAACCAAAAAGAAAAAAAAAAAAAACTATCGACGTCAATGTCACAATGTGCCGTGCCTGTTTCTAATTCATCACAAATCACAACAAGGTCCCAAGACTCCTACTTACAAAAATAATCCATGTCTGCATTCACGGATTTGTTAGCTTCATGCATATATTATTTTACTGTATATGCAAAATCAAATTCACGCGAATTTTAGCTAATTGTACAATTTTTTTTTTTTTTAAAAAGTTGGATCATCAAAAAAAGTAATTAGAATTAATCCCTCATTTGATTTGGTTATGTTTTCTTTTAAACATCCGATAACTACGCCTAACAAAGGGTCCGATATTGATATTAAATAATTATCTTAATCAATGACTAAAATGATTCCAAGTATTCATCGCATAAATAAATAATAATCGAAAAAGAATAATCTTGTGTAAAAAAAAATTCACAGTAAAACAAATCATAATAGTGGATTAAGAAAAAATGGGCCTCACATGGGAGAGACGAGACGACGGTACATTTGATTGGATAAATATGACAGACTATTGGATCTGCGTCACTTGATCGTGTTCAAAGATTTGAAAACGTGAAGTGAGTGACGCAAAATCAAAGGGCTCTTTTGTGCTATATACCTCCTCTCGGTACGTTTTCGAAACTACAAGTGATGTGATTTCAACACCATCTTCTAAGAGCAAAGAAGGAAGACGAAGAAGAGGAAGAGGGATGGATAATCAATGAGTCATGGACTGCCCGAAAGTTTCCTCTGTAAATTTCTCGAATTGACATTACCCATTTGTTTTGATCTCTCTTTAGTCTTTTCCTCTCCCTTTGTTGGTTTCGGATTAGTAATGTTTTGGGTCTTCCTTTGGTAGAACAGAGATCAAGCTCTCTTACAGTTGGAGAGCAAATCTGCGCCGTCTTCATACCTTTCTTTGCCATTTTTGATTTCCTCTTCTCCTCCGTCGGACAATGCTTCGATTGCCGCAGCCGATCGCCTCAGATATGTCAGCACGCGGATCTGGCTCGTCTTGCTCGTGAATCTCGATGTGGGTTTTTGTTGCTTTCACCCTTTATATATCTCTATCTCTTTCGTTTCACGAATGTCCGGGTAAATCGTTTACATTTCTGGACTAGTTCTGATCAATGGGTTTTGCAATTTCACTATTTGGGAGCTCAAAAGTTTTGAACTTTGGTCTCGAATGTATTTGCAGTTTCAGTCAATGAAGTTGAAGCTTTGTATGAGCTATTCAAGAAACTGAGCTGTTCGATTATCGATGACGGCTTAATTCACAAGGTCAGTTTTTTTCTTGTGGAAATCTCTCGGATATTAGTGAAGGAGATCCGGTTGATGAATTGCCATTGGTTAACGCTTCTACGTCTTCTCAATAAATTTTCCCTCTGATGACGTGATTCTGAAAGTATCGACATTTTCATGGTTTGCAGGAAGAGCTTCGACTGGCTCTCTTCCAAGCTCCATATGGTGAGAACCTCTTTCTTGATAGGGTGAGTGAAACGTGAAGGTGTCTTCCTTCGGAGAGACAGATTAGCTTTTCATGGTTTCTTGGACTTGTTGAGATGAAAGTTATGGTTTATATATACATACTTGATGTGTTTGCAGGTTTTTGATTTGTTCGATGAAAAGAAGAATGGGGTTATTGAGTTTGAGGAATTCATCCATGCATTGAGTGTGTTTCATCCATATGCACCGATCGAGGAGAAGATCGACTGTAAGGATCGTAGAAACAAAGTCCAATGTCCTACTAGTAGTAGTATATAGCAAAGCTTTATCATATAACATATGTTGCTGTAATCTGTGGCAGTTGCGTTTAGGCTATATGATCTAAGACAAACCGGATTCATTGAGCGAGAAGAGGTAAATAATGCTGTTGGCCATGTGTGTTTTTGAGCTTAATAACAAGTTTGAAGTTGTTAACATTAGGTGCAACAAATGGTGGCTGCTATTCTGAAGGAATCTGATATGATGCTCTCCGAGGAACTTCTGACCATGATTATTGATAAAGTGAGTGTACATATTTGGTAAACATATAGTTAGCAAGCAGATGGGTTGTTTTAAATTTGTTGCCTTTGTGTTTGTTTTTGCTAGACATTTGCTGATGCAGATTCGGATAAAGACGGTAAAATAAGCAAGGAGGAATGGAAAGTGTATGTGCTTAAGCATCCCAACTTGCTGAAGAATATGACTCTTCCTTATCTAAAGTACCAAATCTTTTGTCTCTTCCATCTAAAGATAACCTTTGATTTGTATGATCATTAACATATATCTGTTTGAATTTGAAGGGATGTGACGACGGCATTCCCAAGTTTTATATTCAACACTGAGGTTGAAGACTGATGCAGAACCGTGTCCATGGAGCACCGGTTATCTTTGTCTGCTTGTTCTACGTACTAAACCCGTTTTTTTGTTTTAATGTATTTTAACCCAAATTAGTTGGTGATTATTAGATGTAAGTAAAAATGTGAGGTTTGATGCACCCATTGTAAACTTTTCCATTGAAAGTAATGAAGCCTTTTTTTTCTTTCTAATGGAGGCATAGCTTTTGGTTACTTGTAGATAAGAATGAATATTATGAAAAAAGTGTTATCTACAATCATAGAGAGAGATAGAGAGACATTTATCTGAAACTTCCGAGTTAGAGCAATCACACCAATATGGATAATCATGAGACGTCATTCCATTATTTCAAAATTCTTTGGCCAATTCGAGTTTGACTGAAACAGACTGCTTGACTCCCGTTTAATCGAGTTTCCTAGATTTGATTTCATTAGTTAATCGGTGAATTAGCAATAACACAATAAATATGTTTAGGTCATGTGTGGAATGTGTGTATTGAATTAAATTGACAAAGGAAAGGAAGGATGGAGTGGTACGCAAGCAAGCATTCCAATGTAATGCTATGGAGGAAGTAAGAGAGAGAAAGTGTATATAATGAGAGAACAACAACACACTATGGACAGAATGTGGGAGAGGAGAGAATGGAGAGAAAGGGGACAACATAACACATTAAATGTAAAATCAAGCTGATACTGCAGCTGCGACTTGTTCTTCGTCTGGGAGGAGAGTGCACACCAGCTTCCTGTCTCCATACACATTGTCCACACGCCCTGTTCCACATTTTCATTCAATCGTCACAAACCAGATCTTCAAAACCAACAAAAAAAGAACTAAATGCCCCAATCAAACTTGGATGATCATTATAATAATACCTGTGGTTGGCCAGAACTTGGAGGAGCGGAGCCACGAGGCAGGGAAAGCAGCGTACTCTCGGGAATACGGCTTCTTCCATGTGTCTGCCATTAGCAACGATGGAGGATGTGGAGCTCCCTGGGAACAACCCAAACAACCAAATCTCAACTTCCATGAATAACAACACTAAGTGGAGATAAGATTAGTGTTTCGTTATTTGCAATTACCTTGAGAACGTTGTTCTGGACATCTGCATTTCCTTTCTCAATCTGTGCAATTTCTTCCCTGATCGAAATGAGAGCATCGCAGAACCTGTCTAACTCCGCCTGCAAACGATTCTTATTACTTTAGTTCATCAAGTTGATACATTGAGAGAGTTAGTTCATCAAGTTGATACATTGAGAGACAGACTCAAGAAGAGATTTGCTTGTATACATATTATACCTTGCTTTCACTCTCGGTCGGCTCGATCATAAGCGTTCCAGGGACAGGCCAAGACATTGTGGGTCCATGGAATCCATAGTCCATTAGCCGTTTCGCCACATCCTCTGGTTCTACTCCAGCAGTGTTCTAACATTAAAAAAAAAAAAAAACAATGTTTGAATCCCCCAATGTTCATGATATACATCCCAAAGACAAAAGATTCGACATTAAATTGATTTAGGTTTCACAACATTACCTTGAAGCCTCTTAAGTCTATGATGAATTCGTGTGCTACCGTTCCGTTAACACCACGGAATAGAACTGGGTAGTGCTTCTGTAAAAACAAATCAATAGAAGGGTAATTGCTCTCTCTGTTTTACTCTTTGACTCCTCCAGCAGATTATTTAAGTGCAAAAAAAAGGGTGAAGGTACCTCTAAACGCTTTGCCATGTAATTGGCATTCAAAATTGCAATCTTTGAGGCATCAGTGAGTCCACCAGATCCCATCATGGCAATGTAAGTGTATGATATCGGCAAGATAAGCGCAGATCCCCACGGTGCAGCGGAAATAGCACCCAGCGGTACTGCCTTCTCGGGTTGCGGGATACCTCCAGTGGGTATCTTTAAACATGACAACGGAGAGATTACATCACCAATCACCAAGAAACATGAAAAGTGATGAAGGATCAAAGACTAACCACAGGGTGAGAAGGAAGAAAAGGTGCTAAATGTTGCTTCACACCAATGGGACCCATTCCAGGCCCACCACCTCCATGAGGAATACAGAAGGTCTTGTGGAGATTGAGATGGCACACATCCGCTCCAATGAAACCGGGGCTCGTCAAACCAACCTACACGAACGCAACACCATGCTCTTACAAATTCGACTAAACCTGACATCTCTGTTTGCTGTTTTGTTAAGATATTTCACCTGTGCATTCATGTTGGCACCATCCATGTACACCTGACCCCCATTTTCGTGTATTATGTTGCAAATCTCGTCAATACCCTCTTCATAGACTCCATGAGTTGAAGGGTATGTAACCATGAGGGCGGCTAAGTTGTCTTTGTTGGCTTCAGCAGCTTTTCTCACCTCCTCGATGTTGATATTTCCCTTAGCATCAGTTCCAACCGTGATAATTTTCATCCCGCACATAGCAGCGCTTGCAGGGTTTGTCCCATGTGCAGAGACAGGTATGATGCACACATTTCTGTGATGATCTCCTCTTGACTGGATGATGCATTCATTTATTCGCTTTTTAGTTTATATTCAATTGAAAAGAAATTGTGAAGGTAAAATATTTATATCAAGATTTAGGATATAAGCTTGTACCATGTGATATGCGCGGATAACCATGAGCCCGGCATACTCACCAGCAGCACCAGCATTTGGTTGCAATGAGAAAGAGTCAAACCCAGTGATTGTACACAAGAGATCACCCAAATTGTTGAACATTTCCTACACAAATGCCGACAAGAAATCAGTCTCATTCATTGTTCAATTTTCTAGATCAAACCTCAGATGAATCAAGAAAGTGGCTCACCTGATAACCTTGTGCTTGTTCAACAGGAGCAAAAGGGTGAATGTCAGTGAAACTTGGCCATGTGACTGGCATCATTTCAGTTGTTGCATTTAACTTCATCGTACAAGATCCCAATGGAATCATGCTGTGGCACAGTGAGAGATCCTTAGACTGTAATTTGTGGATGTACCTGAGCAACTCATGCTCTGTGTGGTACCTAATCACATAGTTGAAAAAGAAAAATTAAGATGAGACACTGATAACCCACAAGCAAGAAACCATTCAAGACTCAAAGAAGAGAATAATACATGTTGAAGATTGGGTGGGTAAGATAAGGGCTCTCTCTTGTTAGGCTAGAAGGAATGGAATTTTGAACCTCGGGTGCCAGAGATTCAGCTGTGAATTGAACCTGATCGTAGAGTTTGAAGATTGTCAAATTTCATGCAATGAGCCAAAGCTGATATGTAAACAACAAATAGGAGGAATGAACAACACTCACCGGCTGGCCAGAAGCAAAAACTTTGAAAAGTTTATCGACATCATCCAAGGTGGTTGTTTCGTCAAAAGAAGCAGTGATCTGAAAGAAGTTCAGTAATCATCCAAGTATTCAGATCTGTACCCAGCAATACAAATAAGAACCTTTGAAGGTCAAAGCGAAGGAGACTCACAGTGTTGGAGTCCACAACGCGCAGATTAATTTCGCTCTTGGCAGCTGCATCAGCAACTGCATGTGCATCCGAGCACTTAACTTTTACAGTGTCAAAGTAGGGAAGATCTTGGACTTCTGCAACCCCGAGCTTCTTCAACCCTAAGGAAAATATGCCAGCAAGACCATTGACGCGTTGAGCAATAGCTTTTAGACCTGCAGGTCCATGGTAAACAGCATACATGGCAGCCATGTTTGCAAGCAACGCCTGCAAGAAAGGAAAAGATAAATTTTCATCATCAGGAATGGATACGAGATTAGTATAAGATGACACCACGATAAATACCAATAAACTGTCAACTAATTATCTGCACGAGCTAACAGCTAGTGAACAGTGAAAATCAAGTGATAATCAGATTGTAAGAAGTGATTTACTTGAGCAGTACAGATGTTGCTAGTGGCTTTGTCCCTCCTAATATGCTGTTCTCTAGTCTGCATCGCCATACGCAGAGCTGGCTTTCCTGAAGAATCAACACTGACACCAATAATCCTTCCAGGCATCATTCTCTTATACTCTTGCGAAGTAGCCAAAAACGCAGCGTGAGGACCACCATAACCCATTGGAACACCGAACCTTTGAGCCGAACCAACCACAATATCAGCCCCAAATTCACCAGGAGGTTTCAACACCGTCAAAGCCAACAAATCCGTAGCCATCACAACCTTAACACCATTAGCATGAGCGTTCTTGACAAACTCAGCATAATCCAAGACTTCACCTTCAGTTCCCGGATACTGAACAAGAACCCCACAGACATCACCACAGCTATAATCTATCTCCTTAAGATCAGCAGTGACGATTTTCAGATCAAACCCATCAGCTCTAGTCTTACAAACATCAATCGTCTGAGGGTGACAGTTACTAGCAATCACAAAGGTCTTCTTTTTACCCTTTTGGATGTTGTTACACATCGCCATAGCCTCCGCAGCCGCGGTCCCTTCGTCCAGCAGCGATGCGTTAGACATGGGAAGTCCCGTGAGATCGGTGATCATCGTCTGGAAATTGAGCAGAGATTCGAGACGGCCCTGAGAGATCTCAGCTTGGTAAGGAGTGTACTGAGTGTACCAAGCCGGATTCTCCATGATGTTGCGGAGAATCACGGTGGGGACGTGCGTGTTGTAGTATCCCATCCCGATAAACGATTTGAAAACCTTGTTCTTCGAAGCTAAATCGACCATGTGCGCAATCATCTGGCTCTCGGTCAACCCTCCGTCGAATTTGGAGAACTTCATCGAATCTAATCGGATGGATTTGGGCACCGTAGCGTCGATAAGGGAGTCGATGTGATCGAAACCACAGAACTTGGCCATATGGGTTTGCTCATCTGGGGTTGCCGAGTTGTGGCGACGCGGGAAAGTATCGCCGGGTTTAACAGCCTCGACGGAGATCGAACGCGTCTGCTGCTGGTGCCTCCCTAGATTCCCGAATGCCGCCGGATTGACGGATCGACGGCTCGGGAGAAAAGGGGAAAGAGAAGAGATATACCTCGCCGGAGCGTGAGGAAGAACCGACGGGACATGAGGGGTGGTTTCGCCGTTACGGTGTCGTTTGGCGTCGGTAACGAGACGTCTCACGATTCCTCTGTAAGCAAGCCTCCTTGCGCGCTCCATGGTTTAGGAAAGAAAAAGGAAGATGGGAAATTGAAGATGGGGATGCACTCAGAAAACGCAGAGAGATGATGTCTTTCTGTTATTCCGCCATGGATGGAGGATGGTGGAGAGGTTAGAAGAAGGCAGACGGAATCTTGAGGGGAGTATATATATTCAGCAAATATGTAGCTCACTGAGCCAGTGATAAGAAAATGTATATCACGTCCCAAGAAATAGTGTGAATATATACTGCAAAATATATTTTTAAGATGTAAAAGAAAATGAAGTATTTTCTTATATTTTAAATTTTCGTGGATCTCTTGAAAATGGTGAAGGCTAGCTCTCGGATGGGGTTGGTGAAAAGCATCGGACCCTTTGTGCAGATTCCACGTGGATCGAATCTAATCAATAATGATATTTGCAATAACCATATTTTGATTTATTTTCTATTTATTTATGATTAATTTGGATCTCCGACATCTCTTAATTAGTTGTTTCTTGCGAGCATTTTCTCCAAACAATTCAATATTTTTTCCTAATCAATAATTAAGTTTTATTTGTTCTAATTAGCATTTCCATATAAAAGTGCGAAAAATAGAATTTGTTGGCATACCTAATATTTTTGAAAATAATACTAGACCTTAACATAATTTTTTTTTTCAGGAAGTATACTATACATAATTGTGGGAAATGCTGTAAATGAAAAATCTCGAGATAAAATTTGAAAGGAAGGGAACGAAGTGGAAGAGATTGGGATTCAGTGGACGAAAATGCATTATCATCACCTTTAGGCTTTATCAAACAAATCACAAAAAGAAAGCAACAAAAAAAAGAATATATATGGCAAACAAGTTACAATTGTTTTGGTTCACATGAAAAATATAAGATTAATTAGGTGGCGGAATCTGTTTCACACAGAGTTTATCTCCACAAGGAAATAACTAATAAAGGTGTTTCGTTCGTTTTATTCATCATTCAACATGGGAACCATCGTCCTCCGAATATACGACAGAAAATGAAATATTCTCATTTTGGACCCTCGAAGAGAAATCAATCTTAACAGTTCCATTCATTTTGAAAAAGTTAACTTCATTTTACAAAAAAAAAAAAAAAAATGTTGATCCTTTTTTATATTTTGGTGAAAAAATGTTGTGTTAAACACAGAGGATTATAATACGATGTTACTGCAATGGGAAATTGTTTTCTTGGCCTATGTCCAAAAATTAAAAGGAGATGAAAACACTTGCTGATAAAAAGGTCTCATGAACCTACGTACTGATCTTCGATTTCGAAGGAAAACAATGTGGTTGCGAAAGAGCCAGGTAATATAAAATTATTGGGTCTTTTACCCAAAAAAACAAAAACACAATAATTGAGATAATTTAATGCATATTAAGGATATTCGAACATTGTGTTTTTGTTTAGGATAATTTAAACACAACTCCACTTGACCACACGTGATGTAACGCGCATGCAGTTAATGAATGAATGGATGACCGAGGTAAATTTGGATATCATTTGAGATAATTTAATGCATATATATACACATCAAAGCGTTACTTAATTTTGTAAACGACTTGAGTTTGCCAGCCGCATATGATTTGGGATTTGGCACGAAGAAACTTGAACTATCGTTCATTTTGGAATGTTGACGCTAATCGAGATGCATTTGGTTAAGTTACTAGCTATCATCTATGTCGACCCATCAACAGATCCCAAAGTTAGAAGATCGGATAAGCGGTATTCATTCTCTCGTGATAGTTTTGCTATTATGCATCAATTAGTTTTTTTTTAGCTGGCCGGAATAGTCATAGCAAGAGAGTACACGACGCATATCAAGCACAAACATTGATAGGAATTTTCAGAATACTACAAAATAAGTATATTAGTTGACCAGAGTAAACTCTAATGTCGTATTACACACCAAGGTTTAAAACGTTAAGTCTTGGGATTTGCCAGATTTGAGTTGCATGTAAGAGCTAATTTAGTTAGGTTAACATGCGACCAGCTAAAAAAGTTTATGAACGATCGGACGGTGGAAAATTTCTATCCCGACATGCTACCGATTTAAACCGTATAGATCAAACAACAAACATGTTTAGTCCAATTATTACGTTCATAAATAAATCACAACACACAACAACTCATGGACAAAAATTTCAAACACACAAAGATATACTTAAAATAAACTTGATTATCTTTTAAAAAAAAAACGAAATGAAAACGCTCAAGCCCAGATAGCAAGAGCAGACATCATCCCAGCTCCAATGAACAAAAAGCAGTAAGACACAATTTGAAGTTTAAAATCAACACTCATCTTCTTGCTCAAGAAATCCGCAGCGATCAGATCCACAAGTGCCATGTACACAAGTATCCCCGCAGAGAGAGAATCGAGCACTCCTTCAGCCACCAAAGCCGCAACGCTATAGGAGTTGTAAGATGAGGCAATGGCTGTTCCCACGGCCACACCGATCGGAGTAGTGACCGCGAAGAAAAAAGCCATCATGGCAGATCCACGCGGGGTTAGTCTGGCCTCAGCGACGCAGCCACCGAGAGCGAAACCTTCGAAGAATTGGTGAAAGGAAAGAGCCACAAGGAGAGGACGTATGGTGCATGGGCTATGTGATACTCCAAGTGATATTCCTATTATTATTGAATGCGACACTATTCCCATTTCAAGTATCTGAATTATTTAAAAACAAAAAAATCACCAATTAGTTTTTCTTTGTTGGGCAACGACAATATAAAAATGATTTTATAAACGGAATCGTTTGACTAGGCACTATATATGACAATGAATAGGTGAGAATAGTTTGAGAAATCGTTTAACTAGTCTCTTGAATTTTAAGAAAACGAAAGTAATGTGGTAGTTTTTTTTAAAATGTTTCGTTATAAACTTATATACATTGTCATTTTGAGATTACTAATGTTTTTGGGTAGAATGAACATTTCCAAAAAAATTGTAATATACATTCGTTATTTTTTTTTTTGTCAGTAAATGCATGATTATAATAATAATAATAAATAATTTGGTAGTCTTATAGTAAATATACATTTGTAAAAACACTTGTTGCCCTCACATTCTAATGTAAAGAACTATATACGCTACTATTTAATTCAATGATAAAGTTCTATTAAGTGGTGTAAGTGTAACTATCATCATAGTTATTTAGCTAGATTGTGAATGAAGGAAGTCAACAATTTTTTGTTCTTTTCTATAGTTCATTAAATTTAAAACTGTATACAAAAGTCAAAAGTCAGCGCTTACTAAAACAGTAAAGTCAAAATTAAAGCAGGAAATGTCTTTCACCTGAGAAACAACAACGTGCCTGACACCACTGTCCAAGCCAACGTCCCCGTGGTCATGGCCGTGTCCATGACCGGCGCCTCCGGAAACTCCGCTCCTCTTTGCGAGAGCCTCAAAGCCTTCGGCACCCATCGAGAGGCTATGTCGGTGATGATCCGCGTGGGCCCGCATCCCCACGATATGCAACTTCCCGCCATCTTCCTGATCCCTCAGAAAACCCGATTCAAGAAGACCTGACCCGATTTCCCGACCCGTATCCGACAGAGCCGAACCGGCCTGACCTAGCGACTCGACGGACTGGTTCATCATCTTCTCCTGTTTCCTCTCGTAGTAACCCGTGATCATGAAATCCGCGAGCAGAGTGAGAAGCGCCGCGACCATGGCAAAGAACTCGGGGAAAGGGAACATCTTCCACGGAAACTCCGGGAGACACGGGTCGGACAGAGCGTCGGAGCCTCCGGAGAGCATGTGAACGAACCCTGTTGCGAGGATGACTCCCGCGGCGAACGCTTTGGCTCCCCTCATTAAGCCGCCGTTTGACGGGAGGAGGGTTCCGACGAGAGGAATCGATACGCCAGCGGCTCCGGCGATAAGTATCGACGCCATAGCTGCGAGCTTGAGGGTGAGAGCAGCCGCGTCATCTCGGCACGGGTCTGACTCGCCCGAGTCACAGCTGGTGGTGAACGACTCTGTTTTTGTTTAGGAGAAAAGCAAAAGTAGATGGCGGGGAGAAAGTATGATTAATGGCATAAGAACTTAAAAGTTATTTTTGCTAAAACCAACTATTTTTGAAGCTGGCATTTGTTTTATCTAATTAATGGAGTTAAGGAATGGGGACTAAACTGTATTTTAAGAACAGAACGAAGTCATTTTCAGAGATTTTTTCTAAGTGGGGTTTAAACGAATTCACTATTCGATGACAGATACAAGTAGATCTATCAGAAAGTAAGCAGAGGAGAGAATACCTGCAAATCCAGAAGATAATGGCCGGAGAAACTGCCAGAAATCCTGAAAACATTTGTAAGCAAAAAACAATGAGAGGGAAACGATAGCAGAAGGCAAGAACGTTACAAGTATATATGATGAAGTTTGTAGTTTCAGACCTGTAAGAGAGACATTACTAAGTTCTTTTAGATGATTAAACTTGAAGGTTTCTATTATTGTCAAGGAAACCATCAATTAGAGGGTTATTATGACGTTCTGCTTTTATGAAGAAAGAATGGGAGAATAATATTTCTACGTATGTGTTTGTTTGTGTGTGCGTGCACGTACGTGGAGAAAGTCACAAGATTCATGATAATGAGCATACAATGTCGTCATTTTTCACCCGCTTTCATAGGAAAAAGCTAAACATTTAAAAGATAAAGAATGGTGGCTATAAATCTTGAGCGTTTTATAAAATGACTGTGCAATCAAATTTAATGACCAAGAGAAAAATAAGATAATGTCATAAAAACAGATATATATATAAAGATGAGAAGCTGAAAATGTTTTGTCTTTCTGTTTAATTGAACTATTTGTTCCTGCAAATGCGAAACACCAATTTCTTTCACTTGTAAGGTTGGAGGTATAGGTTTGTGGCCACTATTACCCACCATGGATATTCAGTGGGGCACTACACTGCAGATGCTAGGCTAAGCAATGGTGAATGGCTAAAGTTTCAGAGTGACTATAACAGGGACATAAGATGTGTTGTCGTACAGAAAAGCCTATGTCCTCTTATACGAGCAAGTTTCTGAGAGTCATAGTGAAACCTCGACTCGATTTGGAATGGTGCATCTACATCTAACAACTTTGACTATGGATTTGGTACTCAGAATAATATTCAAATAATGCTTACAAATGCCAATCTTGAATATTTGCTTGAATCATACATATGCTCCCATAACACTTTCAAATGGCAATGTTAACTATCTGCTTGGCAACCTGCTGCCCAATGATGCTGATTACCTATACCCCAACAATTACGATCACATGGACATGGATGTTATATCATTATTCTGTAATTCTAATGATAATTTGGTTTGGTTGAGTTCTCTCGTTTAAGACACAAATACAATTTTCTTAGAAACCTAATGTCATCTCTTGTTCATTTGCCTTTACCTTTACATTTACCCATGGAAATGTTTCAATATATTTTGCACAATGATTGTATTTTTAGCAAATCATCAGCAAATTTAGAAATTAATTGGAAATATAACGAACTTAGTAGCTTTGACATTCATTAAGTAATAAAATATAGAGAAGATCGGACCTGTTTTTGACATTGTGTCAAATGAGATTGCAAGCAAAGTTATAAGCTTCATCTCTCAACTTCTTTTAGAATACAAATACTTTTGACATCTGCGTATTTTGGATTCAATATATATATTTTTTAGAATCGTTATGTTTCAGGAATTGTTGTCCAGCTGACAAAATATTTGAGATATAAATATTCATAATTAAATGTAAATTTTTTAGAGTGATATTTTAACTTTTAAGAGATTTTTTCTGATGTGCAGCTGCGGTAAAATTTTTTAGATGCTGGTATTAAATGCTTTGGAATTTCAGAGGATATGTATATAGAGCTTGTCTACAACCTACAACAGGCATGTGCGAGTATGAATGAGCTAAAGCTGCTTGTGGTGTCAATGCTCGTTATCCAACTAGCAGATTTATGGGAAATCGATATCCAGTTTAACATGAGCTTTTGAGATAGATTTTTAAGACTTTTGTTTTAGATTTTCATAACTATGTCATAGGATGTAATATTTTGTTGGAAATGACCTCGAATCCTAAATTGTTTCTCTTTATCAATTGTAGTGAAATCTATGCTTAGTTTTAGTAACATTTTTCTTTGGTTTGTCTTAGAGAGCTTTAGTAACATTTTTCTTTGATAAGTAAAATTAAGAGCTTTCATTTAGAAGGGTGTATTCAATTTAACATTTGAAATCATCTGAAAGGATTTGAGTTTTTATGAGTTTTTAAATGATTTGGTTGAATTATAGAAATTGTTATGATTTGATATCAAAATTCTATCAAACTCCACATAAAATCATGAGATTTGGATTCTTATATTTTTAACTAGGAAACTCCACCAAAACATCTTAAAATCACTTCAAATTTCTTAAAACCCATCACTTAAATTATTTCTAATAACAGTGAATTTGAAGGTATATTTTCAAATAACTAGTTCAATAATACTGAATTTTAAACAACTTTTTAAAATTTATGTTTCAATAACAGAGGGTTTGTGATTTTAATATAAATCACTCTAAATTCTACTTTGAATACACTCCCTTAGTGTATTGAAACTGAAATTGCATAAGACTTTGTGGTTATTTTAAAATTTCATGTTATTCAATTGATGATTTCTAAATATTTTATCAAAAACCTATGTTATTGAACAAGAAATTTGTATAAAATCAATTAAAATCCCTTAAAATTTTATGTTATTCAATCAGGAATTTATCAAAGCTAAATCAAATCCATTATTATTAAAAATATTTTAAATAGTGGATTTTTAGAAGATTTGAGTAATTTAAAATAATTTTGGTAGAATTTGTTAATTAAAAATATTAATTTTTTTTTTATTTTTAAAAAGATTTCATATAATTTTAATATCAAATCATAACAACTTTTCCAGTTTATATAAAATTATCTAAAAATTTATTAAAAATTAAATCTTTTTAAATCTTCTCAAACTACAGATTGAATACTCCATTCCCCCCACCCAAAAAGTTTGGGTTTAAATTTTGGGGATTTATTTTCGAATTGGATATGGACATCTATTTGGTTAGATCGCTTTGGTGATTTCTCAGTATTTCCGGTTAACTTAATTTGCTAAAGTATTTCATACTTTCCGGTTATAAATAAAAAATCGGGCACGGAATAAATAAGAATATGCTTACGCATTTCGGCATATCTAATTGGTTTATCTGTCTCACCTCCATCGTTTCTGGGAGAAGAGAGAACACCCAAGGAAATCCCCTCACTTGGAAAATTCTTCAACCTTCTTCTCCAACACTCTCGACTCTGAAAAGGTTTTCAGTTTCTCAATTGTAAGCAATCCTATTATCCTCATCATTCATCAATCTCATTTCTCCTTTTTGCAGCTTCAGTGATTTCGTTTTGTAGAAATTGCTGGTATTCGAAATGGAGGAAATTCATTTTTGTTTCCATCAATGTGCCTGTTTCATATATACTTATCTCGGAAATTGAATTGCTCGCAGAAGATCTGCAATCTCAGGATTGTACTGTGTTTGATCAAATATTCAGTCTTTAGGTGAACCGATTTCAGCCGATTCTTATGTTTCTATGCTTGTTGCTGATTTTGGGATGTGTGAAGATAGCTTCTAGATAATCCCAAACAGATTGATAATCTCCAAATTGTTAGTAACATCTTCTTAGATTCTGATTTGAATTTCAAGAAAGATAGTGAATTCACAGAATCCTCCATGTTCTGCTGACCAAACCGTCCTTAATCTTGGTTGCTTTTGTTTTGCAGGTGAGTGTGTTTGATAGAATCAAGAACAATCTCATAAAAATGGCGCATCTACTCTCGGCTTCATGCCCTTCAGTTATCTCACTTAGCAGCAGCAGGAGCAAGAATTCGGTTAAGCCGTTTGGTTTAAAGCAAACCTTCTTCAATCCTCAGTCTCTTTCAAGATCTTCTCTCAAAGGGCTTGTCTTCCAAGAGAAACAGGCGAGAAGAAGCTGCGCTTTCCGAGCAACTGCAGTGCCTATAAGCCAAGAAGCACCACCCGAAACATCTACCAATAGCTCTTCCTCCTCTAAACCGAAACGTGTTATGGTCATTGGTGGAGATGGCTATTGCGGCTGGGCCACTGCTCTCCACCTGTCCAAGAAGAATTACGAAGTTGCCATCGTCGACAACCTTGTAAGGCGTCTTTTCGACCACCAGCTTGGACTCGAGTCGTTGACTCCTATAGCCTCGATTCATGACAGAATCAGCCGATGGAAGGCCTTGACAGGGAAATCCATAGAGCTGTACGTAGGTGATATCTGTGACTTTGAGTTCTTGGCCGAGTCTTTCAAGTCCTTTGAGCCTGATTCGGTTGTCCACTTCGGGGAACAGCGATCCGCGCCTTACTCCATGATCGACCGCTCTAGAGCCGTGTTTACGCAGCACAACAATGTGATAGGGACTCTCAATGTCCTCTTTGCTATCAAGGAGTTTCAGGAAGAGTGTCATCTGGTTAAACTCGGGACGATGGGCGAGTACGGGACACCGAACATCGACATCGAGGAAGGTTATATAACGATAACCCACAACGGGAGGACCGACACTCTGCCGTACCCGAAACAAGCCAGCTCCTTTTACCATCTTAGCAAAGTCCACGACTCGCACAACATTGCTTTTACTTGCAAAGCTTGGGGTATTAGAGCCACTGATCTCAACCAAGGAGTGGTTTATGGAGTCAAGACTGATGAGACAGAGATGCACGAGGAGCTACGTAACCGGCTGGATTACGATGCTGTGTTCGGTACGGCTCTTAACCGGTTCTGTGTGCAAGCCGCCGTTGGTCACCCGCTTACAGTTTATGGTAAAGGCGGTCAGGTAAAATGAATCTTTTGTATGTTTTCTCACAAGAGAGCTTAAACAGAGGAGATGAGGTTTTGCGTTGTTTCTCCCTTTGCAGACAAGAGGCTACCTCGATATAAGAGACACGGTGCAATGTGTTGAGCTCGCTATAGCGAACCCGGCAAAGGCTGGCGAGTTCCGGGTGTTCAACCAGTTCACGGAGCAGTTTTCGGTCAACGAACTGGCTTCGCTCGTCACTAAAGCGGGTTCGAAGCTCGGGCTGGACGTGACAAAGATGACGGTGCCTAACCCGAGAGTTGAGGCGGAAGAACATTACTACAACGCAAAGCACACGAAGCTGATGGAACTTGGACTTGAGCCTCACTATCTCTCTGAGTCTCTCCTTGATTCGTTGCTCAACTTTGCTGTTCAGTTTAGAGATCGTGTGGACACAAAACAAATCATGCCTAGTGTTTCTTGGAAGAAGATTGGCGTCAAGACCAAGTCCATGACTGCGTAAAAGTGTAGATTATTGTTAATTACAAACCTAAGGAAAGTGATTAGATTATGCTAGAGCTGTGTGGTTTGTTTGTTATCCTTAAAACTTCATTTGTGTTTAAGTCTGCTATCTTGAGCTTTAAATAATACACAAGCTAGTTTGTATTAAAAAGATATCATATGTTACTCAGACGGAAATTTTTAAACTTTTTTTTTTAAAGTCTCACGTTCTCATCAAAATCACTTTAGAAATGTATTCAAACTGAAATTTGAAGTCATTTGTATTAAAAAAAAAATCATATGTTATTCAACATAAATTTTTAAAAGTTGTTTAAAATCTCATATTATTGAATTACTCATTTAAAAATGTAACTTTAAATCTACTGTTACTGAAAATATTTTAATTAATACATTTAAAAGGATTCTAAGTGATTTTAAATAGTTTTGGTGGAATTTGTTGATTAAAAATATAAAAATTCAAATCCCATAGTTTTAGATGAGATATTATAGAATTTTAATACAAACTATAAAAAAAAAATTAATTCATAAAAATCATGTAAAACCCAACTAAAACTTAAATCATTCTAAATTCTTTTAACATAATTTTTTTAAGTTGTTAAAAATCTCATATTATTGAATTACTCATTTGAAAATGTAATTTTAAATCCACGTTACTTACAATAATTTAAATAATAAATTTAAAAGGATTCTAAATGATTTTAAATAGTTTTGGTGGAATTTGTTGATTAAAAATATAAAAATTCAAATCCCAATGTTTTAGATGAGATATCATAGAATTTTAATACAAATCATAACAATTTTATTAATTCATAAAAATCATGTAAAAACCAACTAAAACTTAAATCATTCTAAATTCTTTGAACATAATTTTTTAAAAGTTGTTTAAAATCTCATATTATTGAATTACTCATTTGAAAATGTAACTTTAAATCCACGTTACTGACAATATTTTAAATAATAGATTTAAAAGGATTATAAATGATTTTAAATAGTTTTGGTGGAATTTGTTGATTAAAAATATAAATATTTAAATCCCAAAGTTTTAGATGAGATAACATAGAATTTTAATACAAACCATAACAATTTTCTTAATTCATAAAAATCATGTAAAAACCAACTAAAACTTAAATCATTCTAAATTCTTTTAGCATAAATTTTTAAAAGTTGTTTAAAATCTCATATTATTGAATTACTCATTTGAAAATGTAACTGTAAATCCATTGTTACTGACAATATTTTAAATAATAGATTTAAAAGGATTCTAAGTGATTTTAAATAGTTTTGGTGGAATTTATGATTAAAAATATAAAAATTCAAATCCCATAGTTTTAGATGAGATATCATAGAATTTTAATACAAATCATAACAATTTTCTTAATTCATAAAAATCATGTAAAAACCAACTAAAACTTAAATCATTCTAAATTCTTTTAACATAAATTTTTAAAAGTTGTTTAAAATTTCATATTATTGAATTACTCATTTGAAAATGCAACTGTAAATCCATTGTTACTGACAATATTTTAAATAATAGATTTAAAAGGATTCTAAGTGATTTTAAATAGTTTTGGTGGAATTTGTGATTAAAAATATAAAAATTCAAATCTCATAGTTTTAGATGAGATATCATAGAATTTTAATACAAACCATAACAATTTTCTTAATTCATAAAAATCATGTAAAAACCAACTAAAACTTAAATCATTCTAAATTATTTTAACATAAATTTTTAAAAGTTGTTTAAAATCTCATATTATTGAATTACTCATTTGAAAATGTAACTGTAAATCCACTGTTACTGACAATATTTTAAATAATAGATTTAAAAGGATTTTAAGTGATTTTAAATAGTTTTGGTGGAATTTGTGATTAAAAATATAAAAATTCAAATCTCATAGTTTTAGATGAGATATCATAAAATTTTAATACAACTCATAACAATTTTTTTAATTCTTAAAAATCATGTAAAAACTAACTAAAACTTAAATCATTCTAAATTCTTTTAAAATTATAGATTATATACACCCACTTTTGTAAATGCTTCTTTAATATATTTGATTACTGAATCAGTCAATACATAGAAAACTTTAGACCTGTCAATGCATAGAAAACTTTAGACAAAATATATCTATTGTTTGTTTGCTTCTTTCTGTAGCACATACAGAGTCAATGACGGGTCAAATACAAGAAGAAATTATAAACATCATCAATAGTTTTATTGAGTAACAAAGATTGGTAGACCTGGAAGATTATTGTCTAATATTTTATAGATAAATCCTTTATAAGAGTTTTCCTAAAGTTAACCTTGTAGTGATTGTTTTTTTTTTATTAGTTTTGTTGTGGAGGAATGTATGGTGTCAATAGAAATTGAGGTAGCAAAATTAGAGACATTGCTTGAAGAAAGATATTGTTGAAATTGTATTGTATATATAGTTTATTTAGATTCTTTTTATTTCTTCTTAATAACCTAATTTTGTCACTTGTAGTATGAAATGGCAATTTAAAGATTGCACTCACAATTTCGTTGCTGGAACTTTGGTGAATGATCACAAATGCAATATACTTATGCTTCTTTAATATAACTTTACAAACTCTATTTTTTATTCTTTTTTGTGCAAATTTTACAATATTTTTAAGGTTTCTAACCAGTTTTCTTTAAGTATATATTCTATTTTTTGTTGTGATTGCTCATGTTTAGCTTTCGCATGCTAAGCATCCAATTTTGACAGCATTTTCCGAATTTGTTATTCAAGCGCATGTTGCAAGCCGTCCAAGTTCTAGATATGTTAAGATATTTGATGAGATTCTTATTATATATCAGATTAGTGTTGGTTTACTTATTTGAGTGATTTAGTTTAGGTTTAGCTCTCTGGTTTACTCTATTCGTTTTGTATATAAGCTTCTATTGTAACAAATTTACAATTGATGAAGAATTTTCACATTCGATTCTCTTGAATCTGAATTGAATAAACCAACACAAATTCAATATATACAATCTAATAGTTCTTATAAACTTTGGTCAAGGATTACTTCTAGAGACCAATGTGAATGGCAGGAAACGGTTTGTGGCTTCTATACAAACAGTCCTGAAATATTTTGATATCTCAATGGTTATGGTGGGTCATCGTAGGCATTTTTTTAAATGTCAATGCCTTTTCCAAATACGAAGGAAACTTGTGGGGTCAAACTCGGAGGAATCGAGTGGTTTTGTATAATTACAATTTTGGCCCTGATAAGCTGGCGCTAAACTTTTACAATTTCTGAGTTATCAACTTACCATCAATATAAAATCAACGTTCAACTTTGGTCATGAAAACCCAAAAACAAAATACCATATCGTTCGATATGAGAAAAGATTTCAAACTGGAATAAGTCAAAATAAAAAGAACATTGTCACACCCTCCATCTATCTTTTTGCCAACTTTTGTACGTAGTAGATCAACTCACATTGTTTGTGAGATAATTTTATATATTTTAATCTCCAAAAGATGTTATTCTGAAGAAAAAATGTTGTCTTAATAACCACACAAATTACTTTATTAACCTCTAAAGTACAAAGTATATTCATAGACATTTTGATGTCTCTATAGCTAAGCCAAGATACCAAAATTTGTTTTTTCCATCAACTAATTGTGTCTGTATAATATATAAGTCCAACAACCGATATCCAAAATATGTGATTATTTGTGTTGAATAAGCTGAACTGTATCGCCTTTAAAGTGAGAGAGCCTGTCTAAAAAACGTACATATATATATTGAAGATGGCAATACGACAATGACAAAAATAATTGAGCAAATAATTCTCTATAGTTTCCACTATTCAATTTTAACTGAAAATAATGTATTAAAAAGCGTGGAGGCTTTTGGTGTGGAGGCACTGAGTTTTCTCTGTATATTATTCCATTATTCCAAAAACTAATATCATTAAACATTTGTTGGAGAGATTGTTGTTTATGATTGATGAGGTCATCGTCGCCATCAGTATTCATCAACTTGCAAATTAAAAATATATATATAAAAAACCATAACCTTAATTTGGAAGACATGTCACATGATCTCACACAAAACTCTTAATCCCACAACCACCAAGACCAAGTTGTATAAGTCGGCATCTTTTTCTTTTTATTTCGGATATTTGCTTACACTTCACTGCATGAGTTTGGGGGGGGGGGGGATTAAAATTTAGAGACATTTGTGGGCATCAACCCTTAGGAAATGATATTTGAGTAACGCCGCTTACAGAAAAATAAATGTATTTTTCCCTTTTACATTTATTAAAATTAATTTTCGAGAAATTCTAGATCAAAACTCATAGTACATCTTTTCATAAAAGCTTGACTTAATATTTATTTTCCTTTTCTTTCATGTAATAACTTAAAGTAGAATTATATGACATGAATAATAATTAAGGTGGTTTATCTATCATTATCATCTCTGGTCGTCCAAATCGCATGTCTAAAACAAACTTGTGTGAATAGATTTAACATGTTAAACATACCTCCATTTTCTGGATTTTTTTATTGTTTGCTTTTACTTTTACTTTTATATTCTGATATATACCCCAAATCAAAACCTCATTGTACCGACATAATATTGAAAATAATCTGTACTCGTCCTTCTAGTTCTATGCAGATCAATATATACCACCCTAACTATAACAGTTACCGCAGTGAGCACTTGCATGATTTAGGGGCTTCATATATAATAATTTTAAATTAGACACCTTAATTATGAATTTTGTGTTTTTACTATAAATGAAGCCGCGTCAAGATCGTATTAGCTTTGCACAACCAAACAAAATTACAGGAAATATAAAACAAAAATATGGAGTGTTGGATTTCATGCATTCACAACATGGAAAGCTAGCTAGAGAAAGGTTGACCACGACAAAAAAGATAAAAAAAATGTTTCATATATAGAGGCAAAGTTGTGACTGCGGAGTCAAAAAAATAGTTTCCCATTGTTTTGATCATCGTCGTTGTTCGATTGTTGTGTTATCTTATTAGATCTTCGTGTGGCTATCGTGTGTGTATATTAAAAAAATTATGACTGACTATATATGCGGAACAGTGATTTCTCAAATGGTGCTTTTGGCCGATATAAGTTAATACTCTGTCGTGTGTGCTCCCATATCTCGTGGTCGAGACAAGTGACTAGGTCATATGTTCTCACATGGCCTTTGTGGTAGAAAATGGTGCAATCGTGGATCTTAGGTTCTCATTCGTGACATATATTTTGTAATAAATAAAAGGATACGGGATACGTGCTTGCTACACCGTAATGATTTATTGGTTGATTTGATGATTTGATGTTTATATCCCTTTTTCAGTTCAGGTAATATGTAGGTATGTGACTAACTGATTGAAGTCGTCTAGACGTGAGAGACTAGTGATCTATCATGTGGTTATATAGTAGTTAGAATATTTGAGGGGAATGAATAATTGTATCTGCAAACACATACAAATATTGACCATGCATGGCATGCAGTCTAATGGTAGATATAAAAAACGATGTCTCTGGGTTTTACCTAGATTGAAACTCGTTTTTCTGTAACATATATATGCCTTGATGAGTATTAAAAAAATAAGTCGGGAAAAAAAGATTTTAACCAAATCATCCGAAGCTCTCGCCTGGTAAAATTGCAGTGTAGTGTGACATCAGTATCTATCCATTTTTATGCGGCATAGGTCAATCTTGACCCTTGAAATCTGGAACTTGGGACTTTTGACCTTACTTTCCTAATCCTACTACAAAATCGACCGGTATAAAGGAAGTACATACAGCATTCTATTCCAATTACCCAACTCCAAAGAAATGAAAAAAAAAAAAAAAAAGAGAATTCTTGGTCTTTTATGAATCTTTGAAAAAGAAAATCAATAATTGTGGGGAGGAAAAAAAAAGAGGGTTTGTTTTTGGAGATGCCACTTAAGCCCAGCGTCGCTGTCAAAAACCCCCTCAATTATTGAAAGTGGGTCTCCCATTTTCCACTTCTTATTAATTCGTTTCCCAAAATTTTCTAAAGTTATAACCAGATAATAATTTAAATGTATATACAATTCTCTACAATACACGTTTATTTTATTAAGGGAAAAATTTAGAGATAGGAAATTTCATTGAAACTTCAACAACTTAATAATGCATATAAACCTAAACCTAGCCTGGGATCAAGGCATAATCATGAAATTTATGGTTAGGATAGTGACCTCTATTACAGTTTAGAGAGATCAGGGATGTTTAGCTGGAGATTTCTTCAATTATGGAATATATCTATTTTGCAATACTGTTTTTTTTTTTTTTTTTTCAAAAAGAGAGAATATTTCCTTGAATAGGAAAATAACGTGACGCCGAGAGCTTGGAGACCTTACAAATAATTGTAGAATCTTCTCCCTTCACTTCTCTACTTTATTTATTAGAATAATAAAGAAAGAAGGAACCAAATTAGCTTTGAAATCGACAAATTTATGCATATCATCATCATAAATATGATTATAACTTAGCTAGTTTACCAAAGAAATAAATAGTTCATATATATATGATGAAGCTACTCATAAATTCATAATCGATTCAAATCACCTCTACTCGTAAGAATAACCACTAAATTAATCCTATCATACGTAAGAAAAAACAAATTAATTGCCAAGTGGAGTATAATTTTTTGAACCATCAAATGTCCAGTAATGTTAGATATCAATCCATAGAAACATCTTGCATTTTACCAATACATATATAGTTGGAATCTCTCATCCTGCTTATTATAGACAAAAAAAACTAGAGTAATCAAAATTGAATCAATACAACTAGATCATATTTTATTAGTCGTCCTAACCAATCCGACTCATAAATAAGGTTGATGGATTAGTCTATACTTTAGTAAGAGAGAGAGAGAGAACAAAACGAGGAAGCAAACTATATAAGTATAATCCACTACTTACACATAGATCTTTAATTATTCATAATTCATTTTCTACATGGGTATTAAAATTTGATCATCGGATGATAATCAGAAAAGAGAAACCCTAATTTTTTTGGTTTTGATATTACTGCAAAAGACTAATGAAAAGCAAGAAGTCGACGAAACTACAATCATACCCAAAGAGCTCCAACTTGGACAAGCTTAGGGACAAGATGACCACTTAGATGGAGCGCGACGAGGGACTCGAGACCTCCAACGCACTCACGGCCAATGAAAACCGCCGGCGGAGGAACAACGACGGAGCCGTCACCGGAATATTCTTCTTGGAGAACCGTGGGGAGAGAGGAAACCTCGTGATCATCGAGCTCTATGACGGTGGGGATGACTCCGATTGTTGCGAGGAGTCTTTTCATGACGTGGCACATGCAACAAGAAGATCTGCTGAAGATGATCACTGGATGCTCCGATATAAGCCGTCGGATCCTGGCCTCAGATGATTCCTCTTCGTCGATAGAGAGAGATGTTGATGAGCTTTGGGAAGGAGGAGTGAGGTCTAAGCGAACGACATCGTTTGAGAAGCTTTCTAAGCCTAAATCTTGCATCATAGCAACAATTAAAGAGAGAGAGAGATAGAAACGTAAGGAGCTTTTTTTAAGAGGAAGAAGAGATTTTGTATTTGTATATATAGAAAGAATCAAAAGAGGTTAAAACAAAAAAAGGAATCATAAGAGAGAAGTAATAACAATAAAAAGATTAGAGGAAATAAAATAGCCAATAAAAGAAGAAGAGAATTATTGGGGAAAGGAAAAGAAAAGGACAAATAATGGGGAGGAGAAGAAGGGAGTGGTGTATGTGGTTGCTTACATCACAAAGTACTGTCTCGTGATGTGTTTCTTTTGCTTTCTCCTTTTCTTTCTCATACTAGTAGTATTTTTTTGTATGTTTGAAAATTGTTTATTCTGATGAGTTAAATGCATGGGAGTTCCAAAACCCACGCGCTAGATTTTTATTGCAGATGTTGACCTTTTCAGTGGAAAAGTAGTATTCACAGATTTGGAGTAATATTTTCGTAGAAATGTTGGGATTAGGGAACACGACTCTCCCTTTTGTATTGGGAAAACACAAGTGTGCGTGTCATTCGTTTTGTATACCCAGATTTTCGTTTGAGGGGCTTTTTTTTTCATTCGTTTGGTTAACTCTCGAAATGAAAGTTCGACCATGAAGTTTAGGAAACAGCAGCAGAAGTGGGATCATTAGGTGTTTAGAAACAATATTTGTTAAGAACTTTAACCCCTTTAAATTAAACCTAGTGATATTTACATATGATGATTAGGTAAAAAAAAAATGATGATCAGGTAGTTTGGGCAGACCCGATTATAACGGTGGACAAATAACGGATTATCTAGACAAAACTAGTATTTTTATCTATTTTCTAGTTAAAACTCCGAATATTTTTTTCCTAATATCTGAAGATACACGATCAGCTTGTCAGATAAAAAAAACACTTCAAAGAACACAGACCATGATTTAAAAGAATATAATATGTAAATAAACTAGTGGGTATATACATGAATCACCAAGTGTATAGATATACAAATGGTGGAAAGGTTAAAAAGATGTTTATAATATTAAGACGGTGTAGCGAGCTTATTCGGTTACAATTGTTTGTTTTGCATTAGAGGAGAATTGTCGTCAATTTTTCTTTATGCCATTGAGGTAAATTAACAAGATAAAATTTATATGTATAACGAGAAATGGAAGAACTTGATTGGTTTTTTTTTTTTTTGTAAAATCAGAAACACAATAAAACTATAAATTGTAATGGAATCTCAATCAATCTTAATTAATTTTATTATAACTATGTTTGTTTTTTTCTTGCTATTTTCTTTGTGTTTTCAGTTTATATATTCTGAACCCTTGTTTGTTTTAAACTATTTGTGATTATACCTTTTTCAGTCCAATACAATTAAGGCAGTGCATATTCTTTGAGCTTACACTTTTGCTATTATGACAAAGCATTAAGCATAATGTTTTCATGTTATTTTATGGATTTTTATAAAAAAAAAAAAAATTGGACCAATCCCAGGACTTATTAGATTGAGATTTTGTTGCCGTCAATTCCGTCATCACGAAGCTGTTTGAGACTATTTTGTCTAAAGCTTGCAAACTCAATCAGGGATATCATATGTTAATCAAACTTAGGAATGCATTTAGTGATGAGTAAATACAAACTACAGTAATTAATGGAGAAGGACAAAGCATGAAATGGCGTGGAGGAAATAGATGGAAATGGAGCCCAAACTGAAACGGACTTTAGAGAGATGTGGTTGTACGAGTACCGTTGATGGTGTTGTCTTCAACTTCATGTCTGCCACATGTGCTCACGTAAGCCCATCTTTACTAGTTTATTTCAAGTTTTTCTTTTATATTTTATACTTCAGTGGATCCATTTTCTTTTGTTGTGATCGATCTCTTCTAGTGTTTTTCTTTTTTCTTTTAATATTGTGTCCACCAGGATCATGACGTATTCTTTTATATTGGTCTCACCTAAAACATTATGTCCTAAGATTCTATATGTAAGATTCCATTTCCATCCATATTCCATTCTAATAAATAAAAAAACGAATCTCTGTCATTGATTCGAAATAAAGGTTAGTGCGTTTGCGGTAGATTGTATAATTATGTTAAACACAGCTGCATTTACACCTACCCACAGAGTTCTTCTCCTTAGCTACCTGACTAAACTCATATATAAGGCGTGGCGTCTCTACAATTAAAGGAGATGCAGAAAATAATTTTATGGACGTACGTGAGAAAATTAAGATATGACGTAAGTCCAAATATGAATCGTCAAGGACTACATTTAATCTTGGTTAAAAAGATTTCAAACCATGATATATATTATGCAGAACGATTCTACGAAAGTGTTGAAAAAATGATCTTTATTCTTTTAATATCCCAGTGTTATAGATGAATTGTTCCTTTCATTACGAAAGTGAAATAGATGCTAACTGACCAAAAGCAAAAGAAAACGAGAAAGTTTATTATTTGTATTGGATAGTTTTGTTTTTCTGGAATTAATTTCTTCTTACAAAAATTCATTAATGAACCCAAATCGGCCCAAATTCGAATGTGTCATCTCTAACACCTCACAAGAGAGAATTACCCAAAGAACATTAAAAAAAAAAAAGTTGCAATTCGCGAAATATACGAAAGAACTAAAAGAACAAAGAAAGATGGAGGTTAGTTTCTCTTGACTTCTTCTAACCTCGTTATTTTCTTGGATAACACGTTAAATAAGCCTATGTGTGTCTGTCTTTTTTTAGCATTTAACAGCTCTAGGGCTTGGAATTCCCATATATGCTAACCGTGGGGAAACCCTCACTCTAGGACTCGGCCTTGGAGATGGAATGGGTCCGTAAGAATTAGCTGGCGAAACCCGAGGCGAGAGACTGACTTGCTCCAGTGCTTGTGCCTGTAGCTCCATTGGGTAATCTCTAACGCACCCAATTCTTGGACCAACTCCACTTGACCATTTACAAGACAGTCTCTTGGAAGAATCAAACACCGGCCTTGCTTCCCTCTCTTCTTGCTCTGAAGGCATCTCAACTTCTTCTGAGACTTCCTCCTTTGGCTCCTCTTCTTCGTCTGCAGTTGATTTGAACGACGAGTATTCCTCATTCACAGCACATCTCTGCAATTCAGATTTAGCCCTCATGAGTTCATTTAGATTCTCTTGATGCCAAGAAAATTGAAACGATGTGATATTGTTATATTTCCTTACCTTAACATTGGTGAGATCAACGTTGTGCTCCTCTAAGAAACTTATGAACTCCTTAAAGTTTTCTTCTGTTGGGAGATAGTGTCCACTATACGGCCATATAGCCTGATGAGGAAACAAAAGGTGAGTAAGAAAGACCCTTTTAGTTTACATAACACAAGAGATTCATCATACCCGAGGGAGAAGCAAGACAGGTTATTTAAGTACCTCAAGTATCCCATCGCGTGCGACCAATCTTCCTGCAGCGGTTGTGGCGCCTCCAGATAAGAAACTCGAGTGCTGGAAAGCGCCTTTCTTTTTGTTCCCCACATATAAGGTTCTCGTAGTGCTAAGTACAAAAATAGACTTTGCTTCCTCCGTTGAAGTGATCAGAGTCATGCTCTGTTTGTACAATAACTTCCCATCTTCCACTATCACTTCATATGCTTCTCTCTCCATCTGCAGATTTGAGTGAACCACAAACGTTGATGAGTAATCAAAAAGGGAAAGCTAGCTAACTACAGTATCGTCGATCCTGAGGGTAAAACAACTCACTGGTCCGAGATAACTGATGCATTGTTTTTGCAGAACACTTCTCGGGTGTTTTTCAAGATTCACATCTTTACCGTCTCCTATATCCAACCTTTTAGTTTCAAATGGAAGGGAAACAGAGTTTAGAACAGATTCAAACGCAGGAAGATCTATAAGATGGGTTTTTGGATGCAAGGCTAACCAGTAAAAGAATGGCTGTGAGCTCTTGCTCGCTGACCAGACGTCATAATAGAAGTGCAAGTTGTGGCCATAACGATGACGTGGGTCAATCTGTACACGCGAGATAGGGACAATCAGATCAGATTCACAAAAACAAAAAGGGGACTAATAACTTTTGATCTTGAGTTCTGTAACCAAATTCATGAATATGTTAGAACTCACAAAGAGAGGTCATGGGGACTTACCGCTTCAAGCCAATGCTGAAGAGCTAATTTCTGAGCCTTTTCATCTTTTGACAAGCCTTTCCCAACCTACAAAAGTGAGACTTACATTGGTTTTTCATTTATAAAGAGAAATAGTGAAACTAGTATAACACCTTGACAGAGAAATAAAAAAAAACTTGTTCAACCGATGTCAGACCTTAGCGGCTCGTTTTTTAGCTCGTGCCCATTTCGAAACAGCAGGCTCATGTTTCTGTTTTTCAAAGAACGAGACAGAGCTCAGGTCAAGAGCTGCACCATCCAGAGTCTTCCACCTACAACATATCATATCAATCAATACCAAGGGTTAAAATTTAAACATCTCTAAAAGACATTACAAAGAAGATGGATCAAGTAACTCACCAGAGCTCCTCAACAAGGACAGCGCAATCTGCTAAGTTCCTTCTGGTCCGGTAACTCTTGTAAACCTTTTGTAGCGTAGTTGCAGCTGCATCAAGCTCGGTGACCGGTCTAGGGGAGAAGAACACAAAAGGCACAGGGGGAGTAACTGTGGGTTTCGTTATTTGGATTCTCTCACAGTTTCTTCCATTCAAAGTGTTAGGAGTTGACTTCTTCGTCTCCACGACCTCAAAATCTGAGTCAGCCTTGGTCTCTTTGGGAATCTCCCAGCTGTTGAAACTCAACGACCGCTCCATAGTACGACTCCGACCAATCTTGGGAGGTTTCTGGGTTTTGGTATTGAAACTCTTGGTTCTTGATGTGCAGCCTCCGTCTTTGAGTTTGAAGCTGAAAGAGCCAACTTCAAGACCCATGGCCAACAATATAACGAGAGGATACTTCCAAAAAGATATTCAATATAGAAATCCCCTGCACACATCATTCCAGATCAGTATCAGCCTCTTAAATTAATCAAACAAACAAACCGTCTTCGCATTAATTATACCTACACCAACCAATTATTGGTAAAAGAAACACTCATTCAGACATTTTAACAAATACCTTGTGGACAACAAACGTTCCTTGCAATGATCAGTATCGCTCTTTGTTTTTTTTTTCTCTCTTGTTTCTACCAGTAGATAGAAGAAGAAGAAGATGCAAATAAATGGCACCAAGAAAAAAAGAGGAGCTTCAAAGAATAAAAAATTTAAAAAATTGATTTTTTTGTTCTTTGGAGAAAATGAAACGAGGGATTATAAATATGACCAAACACAGAGGTTGAGGAGAGACTTATATATATGTGGAGTAGTGTGGGCAGTTGAAGAAGACTAGTAAGAGAGTAAAAAGTCTTGATTTACAAAATCGTTGAATGTCAAATATATGACGGAAGATTCAAACTTGGTGTGTCTGAGAAAGTTGAACATTTTGAATATTATAAAAAAGAAAACAGAGGATGTGGGGATCCAATTACAGATGGAGGCTAGTGAAGGTAACTTCATGGAAGTTATTGAGAAAATGACAATACACATAATCTATAGTATATTTCGTTCTTATTTAATGTTTAGTAATTTGTTGATATCATGAGTTTGATTTTTCCAATGGGTCATAAAGAAGATGGCCTTAAATGTGTTATTATGTAGATATACCACATTAAAACATTGTTCTTATATCTTTGTCATGACTCGTGCGAGTTGTCGACGCGTGCGGGTCACACGCATGTGTTTGTTGTCTACAGTGTGCATTTGTTCAGTTTGTTTACCATTTTCCTCAAAGACTTTCCTGGATTTTTCACGTTGGAGACTTTATGAGATGACTTTCTATAATTTATTGGTCTTCCACGTAGAGTAGAGGGATAGGCATGTATTGGATCATGTGACCATGTCTAAATAGAGCATGGAGGGAATATGGGCTGGGCTTATTATGATTTGGGCGGGAATAAGTTTTCCCGTAATGGGCTGGGCTTATTATGATTTGGGCGCGCACCTATAGCCATCTGTTTTGCTTCCTAAACCCAACGAAGGAACCTGCGTCTCTCGGAGAAGCCCAGCGATTAAACGGGAAACGTGAGAGGCATCTCGGAGAAGAAGAAGAGGAGGAGTGTGGAGAGGAGGAGATGTCGACGATTTACGTGCTAGAGCCACCGACAAAGGGAAAGGTCGTTGTGAATACAACTCATGGCCCAATCGACATCGAGCTTTGGCCGAAGGAGGCGCCCAAATCCGTACGGAACTTCGTTCAACTTTGCCTCGAGGGTTACTTCAACAACACCATCTTCCACCGTGTTATTCCCGGATTTCTCGTTCAAGGCGGTGAACCCACCGGCTCCGGCACCGGTAAATTCTCCACGGCCCTCTGATTAGGACTTAGGATTAGTCTGTATGAGTCAATTTCCTTAACCTGCTCGCTTGTTTTTCTCCTATTAGCTCGCTGGATCGGGTCTATTGACTGCTTTGATTGATATGTAACAGGTGGAGAGAGTATATATGGAGGTGTCTTTGCCGATGAATTCCACTCAAGACTGAGATTCAACCACCGAGGGATTGTGGCCATGGCTAATGCAAGCTCACCCAATTCAAACGGAAGTCAGTTCTTTTTCACTTTGGATAAGTCCGATTGGCTTGATAAGAAGCACACTATCTTTGGGAAGGTAAATAAATTCTCTTTTTTTTTTTTCTTTTTGTTTGTTCTGCTTCATCATACTATTCTTTCCAAGATCGTGATCATGTTTAGCTGCAAATTGTTTCTTATTCTTTTAGGTAACGGGTGATTCAATCTTCAATCTTCTAAGACTAGGAGAAGTTGACACGGATAAGGATGATCGTCCCCTGGATCCTGCCCCAAAAATATTATCTGTTGAGGTAAGAGTTGTTACATGTTAAATCTATTGTAGTGTTACGTGTTGTCATACGAAAATGTTTATCTTTTCCTATTGAGGACTCATTCTTCAGTTTGTCAGTCTTGTGATTTTCTTGTTTTTTTTTCTTTCTCTACATTAGGTTTTGTGGAACCCTTTTGAAGATATTGTTCCTAGAGTGTTAGCAAAGGCATCACATGAACCTGTTGCTGAAGTCAAGGAACCCCAAAAGAAGCCCGTGAAGTAAGATCCATGGTCAATCGAGAATTTAGCTATATCTTTCCTTTGGCTGTTCATTGTATTTCTTTTTTTTCCTTTTGTTGTCTTTGCTGCAATCAGGAAATTGAGTTTACTGTCATTCGGAGATGAAGCTGAGGAAGAGGAGAAGGGACTGGCAGTTGTAAAGCAAAAGATTAAGAGCAGTCATGACGTGTTGAACGATCCTCGACTTTTGAAGGCAGAAGCTACAGATAAAGAACGGGTAAAGATACAATTCATCTTCCCTTATTTTACTCCCCTCTTGTGTGTAAAAGTGTAGGCCTGTCTTTATATAATTTCTGAGGCGACTTATTTTATCTACATTATTGCGAATAAGTATAGTACTTCTCCTCCTGGTTGTTATATGTAGTGTGATGCATACCGTTTGTTAACTGTGTTGCTGTGTAGTCTGCCTAGCAGTCTATCATGGTCATCAAACCAAAACTTGAAGTTTTTCTTTATTGCTGTTGCTCTTTGTCTTCACAAGAAACAATGACTTTCTGATGTATATTGGAAACCATTTTGTACATTTCAGAGTGCATCTGACTCGAAGGAGGTGCTGTCTGTGCGGGAAGCTCTGAGTTTAAAGAAAGAAGCGGCTCAAAAAGATAAAAGCTTGTCTGTATCTGATTCTGTTGGACGTGGTGATGATGACGATGATGATGATGATGAAGATGAGACTAAATTTGATGCAAAGATGAGGAATCAAGTGCTTAGCAGAAGGAAAGAGATGGGAAATACGCCTTCAAAACCAACTCAGAAAAAGAGTAATTAGTTTCTATCTCTCTACCGAAATATTAAACTTCTAATTTGCATAATAAAATTTCAAGCCAACTCATATCTGTTCTTAGGGATGTTAACTATTTATCAAACTATTTGATGCTTTTAGGTTTAACACCAAGCATTGCCAGAGAGAAATTATATACAGCTCTCTGTGTTCCTGCATATTTTTTTATTACCTCCAGTTATTTCTGTATATGTTCTAATTACATTTTATTGTGGTTGTTCTTTCAACAGAGAGCTCTAGTGTGAAAGATCCTGAAGAATCTATTCAAAGGTAATGACACTCTCAGTTAAATTCTATCGCCTCTGTATCCTTTGCCTTCCATGTTTTGTGGCCAAGTCAATATGTCTGGCTCATCTTATGTATGTCTGGTTCCGAAAACAAATAACTTCAAGTATAAAAAAATCATATCTAATGCGATATAACTGAGCATTTATTCGCATGTCTCAGTTGTAGTCACGCTTGTCAATGACCTCTCCATCAAGAAGAAACTAACTAAAGATGCCATGAATGCTCTCATCTATGCCCAATGGTTTATTATTTAGCAATGTATTAATTAGTGATAAAACATTTCGAACGAATTTGCTTTCTGTGTGGGATATATGTTTGAATCTATTTTACTATGTTTCATGTTGGCATAACCAGTAACCCAAGTCATTGACTCATTAATTTTTCCATTTACAGGCCTGATGTGTCAAGCAGTGAAGACAAGAAACCAAGGATGAAAAAGTTATCCTTGAAGAGAAGGGGAATTGGTTCAGAAGCCAAAGCCGAACGAATGGAGAAAGGAGACACTGATTTACAGCTTTACAACGCTTCTGAACGCGCCCGACAGTTACATAAGTTAAAAAAGCGCAGACAGCAAGGAAATGAGGATGCTGTGAGTTTTACAGGAGTTTCTGGCTTAATTTTTTTTTATAATTTATTCTCTTGTAGTTTCTTTATTCTACTTTACTCATTTACCAAATCCGTTTGCCTGTTCTTGTGACTTGCATACTTATTCCCGAAAAGTAAAATCGAATTTTGTCAGAGAAACATTCTTAGAAGACAGTTTATTAACTGATCATCGTTTCCCTCTTGGTCTTCAGGTGTTGGCAAAACTCGAGAAATTTAAGCAGTCCATTGCTGCAATACGAACCTCGAGTAGTGAACCAGGAGACAATGAGGAAGAAGATGTCTCTGATTGGAAGAAAGTAAAGCTCAAGTTTGCACCCGAGAGTGGCAAGGTAATCTCTAAGGTTCCATCTCACCTGAGTGAGTTTCTAATGGATGTAGCACTACACTAATTCGTTCCCTTTCTTTAGTTGACGTTAAAATCGAAAATGCCAAGTAGTTCATAGGATAGAGGTCGTCGTGCTTTTTCAGCATAAGCTTGAGCTATATGTATATGTTCTGAAAAAGTGAAACTATATTGCAGGATAAAATGTCACGCAATGATGATCCAGATGCATATGTTGTGGTTGACCCTCTTCTTGAAAAGGGAAAAGAAAAGTTCAACAAAATGCAAGCCAAGCAAAAACGGAGGGAGCGAGAATGGTCAGGAAAATCTCTTGCCTGAGTTATGAAATCTTAATAATTCGGTTTTGTTGCTTCATAAGATGCCTATTCAGTGACAAAAGCTCTCCAGTTGGATACATACAGAGAGATGAGCTTAAACGGAAGGTCATAAGCTCATATGAGACGGCTCTAGTATGTTGTTGATAGATACATGTTTTGTAGGAAATTTAGCTATGTGAAATGTTTTCAAACCCTTTTAGCTTGCATTTTATCTCTTAATGGCCGGAAAGTTTTATAAAATATCTATAGAAAGAATCTGGCATGCCTTGCTATTAAAAGTGATGTTTCATTCTTCACGCCTGGTGTCGACAATGTCTCTTTGCTAATAAACTACTAATAAATTAAACTCCTTGAGCTGGCATGTCACGTAAAATACAAAAGCACAACAGCAATTTTTTGTTTTCAACTCTCTTTTCTTTCATTGATTTTTTGCCTGTGTTCACGAGCTCATTTTGTATCCTTCTCAAAGAGCTCTCCTTATTACCTTTTCTTTGGTCATAAACCAAAAAATAATATGTATCGTCTACAACACACACTAGTTTAAAATATAAAGGTAACAAGCTCCTGTCTTATTCTTTGTACACTCTTCTTATATTCAAAAAATCTCAGTCATCCCACTATTTCTTCTATGTAAAAGACTTCAATCCTAATTATTGAATTTTATGTTACACTTTTCAAAATATCGTGACATGGATATAACTCTGATTTCTCTTTTCTTTCCTCTATTGCAGCCTAGTTGTTTATTGGTTTTCAGAGAATGAACCAAAGAGTTATTCCTGCAGATAATAATGTTACATGTTTATACATACACACACACACAAACCATATGCGTACATATGAATAGTGAATCTTCTGTACTCGCATGTGTTACATTCAATTCCGCAACAAAAGTACAAAAGCCCACTTGCCCCTTTTATCTCCTTTGATCGACCCTGAAATTTGTGATGAACTAAATTCCAAAAACTATTTGCGTTTCTAACATATCCTAGCCATTGACGTGATGCCACGTGTAAGGCTTGGGAAAAATGGACAAAACACTTTTTTTACCTTTTAGTTGTTGTGAATTTCATTGTCGCTAATTATGATTACAACGCAGCATTCTGACGGGTTGCTCCCTCTTACAGCTAGACCACCACCTTTCTCTCTCTCTCTTTACTCGTAGAGAATAGAGAAAAGAAAACATTTCTTTTTAGTTTACACAGCTTTTCTCCTCATTCATATACCCAAAAGAAGAAAATCATTTATAAAAATCGTCTCTACCTAAGTTATATTCCTAATAAATGACTCGAAATGCAATAGCTTTTCAAACGCTATAATTGGTCAAAAACCAAGAACAGCTGACATCTAACGTATATGATTTCTTGAGTGGTTTATAGGGACTGAATTTTCTCATCATGTGTATAAACTATATGTTGACAAATTGTTAAAACTATATGGAAATTTGAAGTTAGCCTGTGTTAAATGGCATTTTAGGACACACTACATTAGATGATAAAACCATATGACATACTTATAATAGTAGCATACATGTTTTCTTATAACGTTCTATAGTACATAAATTCTTATATTGCTAACTAATAAAAGAAATTATGGTCTAAGCATGGATAACCAATATGCTCGAACATAGAAAGAAGAGCAAATTCATATTCCTTCAATGATCTTAAAGTTTTGTAAATTAATAAGGTGGTGTTAAGTTCTCTTTTATTGTTATCCTTTTGAGTTTTGAGAGTATACACACAAAATTTAAAATAAACTAACAAGTCCACAACATTTGACGTAAGGGTAATTATTTGAATAATGTGTAACACTAGCTCGTCTGACAGCTAAGCTGCGAACAAGAGCAGAAATAGTAGAAAATCTAAAAAAACCATAGTAAAGATCATTTGGTGTTGTACAGTTGATACTTTTAAGAACTAAAAAGAGTAATTTTTCTGCCAAAATAATTTCCGATAAAATACTTCTCTTAAATTAAAACAGAAGGGAGAGCAGCTAGATTTTTTATTAAAAAAATAATTAAAATACTTTTATTATCACAAGATTCACAACCCATCGAATCCTATGCGCGTGTGAAAACCACGATCCAATCCCTAAGCTAAAATCTTCAGCTTCGTTGTATAAACTATATAAATAACCTCAAATTCCGATTATGACCCTGACAGCGACACACTCTCTCTCTCCAACCAAACATATCTGGAAATTATAACCACGCGCATTCCGTAGCGCGTGAGTCGTCATCTACTCTATTCTCCTGACAATAATCGTTAAAAACTTTATTTGCTAATCAAATAAAGAAAAGAAGGGACTACTTTGTATGTATATATGTATTTCTGAATCTTTCCCATATACGGAGTGCCATTTTGATATAACATCGACACGTGTCCCTTGGAGGCTCGTCTTCTGAGGTTAAAATTGTAAAATCATACTGTCTCCTTCTATCATCTCTTTAAGAATTTCCAGAGCGAGAGAGTGAGAGAGAGAGAGAGAGAGGTGCTTTCCATAGTCATCCCCGTCGAGAGACCTATTTATATACAAAAAGAAGAGAGAGGAGGAAGAAGAAGAAGAAGAAGAAGAAGAAGACTGTCGAGAGAGAGAGGAGATGGAAGATATACAGGAGGAAGAGAGCAGTACGGACGAGGAGGTGCTGGGATCGAGCTTGACCATGGAGAAAGTGGCGGCTGCGAAACAGTACATCGAGAATCACTACAGAGCTCAGACGAAGAACATTCAGGAGAGGAAAGAGAGGTGCAAATCGTCTCTAATTCTCTCTTAATCCTCTTTCCTTTTTTTTTCACTTTAGAGAGATTTGAGATTTGGAATCTCGTTTCTAAGTTTGTTTTGAATTTGGAGACATTATTTAGGGAAAAATTAGTTGTGTGAGCTTAATTAGCTCTTACCTTGGTTTATTCTTTGATGACAAGCATGCTGATTACTCTGTTGTACTGCCAACGTTTTAGTCATTGATGGCTAGCGAAGAGTTCTGTTGCCTCTTTGCTGTGTGTAGCAACCAAATATCTGAATCTATTAGTAATTCCTGATGTTAATTGTAGTTAGCGAACTTGATTAAGCCGGTTTAGTTCATCTTTTCTTCACTACCATCATTGTTCTGACTCAAAAGGAAACCAATGAAGGCTACTCGTGCTGTATAACCAACATTGTTTGATTTCTTTCAGACGGTGGATCTTGGAAAGAAAGTTAGCCTCTTCTGGAGTGCCAAAGGAGGAGCAGATCAACATGATTAAAGATCTGGAGAGAAAAGAGACGGAGTTCATGAGGCTGAAAAGGAACAAGATAAGCGTTGATGACTTTGAGCTTCTGACAATCATCGGAAGAGGTGCTTTTGGTGAGGTTTGTGCAACAGAATTCTGCCTGTGCCTTTTATTTGCTTACACATCCTTGCAGCTCGAGCATACACTATTTGTTTGGTTCATTTCTCATAACTTAATCTAACGTACAGGTTCGCTTATGTCGGGAGAAAAAGTCTGGAAATATCTATGCTATGAAGAAGTTAAAGAAATCTGAAATGGTCATGCGTGGACAGGTAGAATTCGTGTGCCACACTCTTGGCTACTATTGCTCGGTAGAGCTTAAAGCTAATCTTATTTGTGTCATTACGAGTTTGATGGTAATGATATCTGGCATCATCTTTTCGCTCCTTACCAGCTTATAGTGTAGTTTAGCTTCAATTGGTGAATGCATGTGTAATCTTCTGTGAATCTGATGACAGTATGTTGGAAAGTTAAGGATATTGGCGGTCATGTGTGAAGTTTCTCTAAGTTTAACCAAGACCTCAGATACATGGCTTAATTTTGAGATGTAGGCATATGCGAACATATCAGATAACATGCATACTGATTATACTGTATTCTCTTTTACAGTTAAAACTGACAATGTTTGTGTTTTTCTCTGCGTGTACGTGCCTGGCTCTTTCTCTTTCTAGTACCTGATTAAAGTTACGTACATTTTGAAGGTGGAACATGTCAGAGCAGAGAGAAACCTGCTGGCTGAGGTTGCAAGCCATTATATAGTGAAACTCTTCTATTCATTTCAGGATGCCGAGTATTTATATCTGATCATGGAATATCTCCCTGGTGGTGATATGATGACTTTGCTCATGAGGGAGGACACATTACGGGAAGATGTTGCCAGATTTTATATTGCTCAAAGTGTCCTGGCCATTGAATCCATACACAGATACAACTATATTCACAGGTGGCTTTTGGACATTATCTAGTTTGCAAGCTTTCGGTGAATACAGTGATTTTTACGTTCATCTTGATTGACCTGTCTTTTCACTCTCTTTGCAGGGATATCAAACCTGACAACCTTCTTTTGGACAAAGATGGACACATGAAACTTTCGGACTTTGGGCTTTGCAAGCCTCTTGATTGTAGAACTTTACCTTCAATTCAGGAGAATAGGGCCACCGATGATGAAGCTGTTACAGAACCTATGGATGTTGATAGATGTTTTCCCGACACTGATAACAAAAGAAGCTGGCGCAGTCCCCAGGAACAACTACAGCATTGGCAGATGAATCGCAGAAAACTAGTATGTTGTTCTTCTGTTGAAGTAGAAAATCCCCCTCTTCACTTATTGTAGTATTATCTATATTCTCTGATTCTGTATATACCAAATGTGACCTGGGCATGTAGATAGACAAACTGAAATTAGGAATATTGAAAACTAAACATGGGATATTCTTCATATTGGATGAGAAGACTTTTCAAACTTTCATCACCTCTACTGTCTGTTTTTAAATCTGTGTGGCAACAACTGGCGATATTGCTCTCTGATTCGTTTCTCCTTTTTTAAAGGCCTTTTCAACTGTGGGAACACCCGACTATATTGCTCCTGAAGTTTTGCTGAAGAAAGGATATGGCATGGAATGTGATTGGTTAGTTGTTTTGTTTAAAAGTTTACCATTTTCAGAATGAACTGTTACAATGGTGCATGCCTTCATCGTCTTTTGATAGTGCTTTAGCTTTTAAAATTTCTCTGCGCTAGCAATTTTTTGTACAGATTCTCTATTCTATTTGTGTGAGAGTGAGTGGTATCACATGATAAAAGTCTTTTTCATCTGTCATTCTGCAATGTTTCCATAACCTCCGGGGCTGATGTTTATGGCCTTTGGAATCTGTGTCTTCTCTCTTAGGTGGTCGTTAGGTGCAATTATGTACGAAATGCTCGTTGGGTATCCTCCTTTTTATGCAGATGACCCAATATCGACATGCAGAAAGGTATAACATTTTGCTGTTGTGTTCACTATCCCAGTGAGTTTGTTCTGTTGTCCTACTCACACTTTACGTGCTTCCGAGTTAACAATATTTTGAAATCTTTTCATATATTTTTGACAAGTATGCATATATGATAGGTAAAATTTTCATCGTCAATAGCTCTTGTATTCGTTTTTTGTTGATGCAGAAAAAGAACTAGACATTTTGTTTGTAAGGTTCAGTTACGATGCTGACGAAGTCTTAACTCTTTCTGCTAGATCGTCCACTGGAGAAATCATTTGAAATTTCCCGAGGATGCTAAGCTGTCGTTCGAGGCAAAAGATCTTATCTGCAGGTTGCTATGCAACGTTGACCATAGACTAGGCACTGGAGGAGGAGCCCAGCAAATCAAGGTAAGGATGTTCCATGAGCAGATTTAGTAGTACTTGTGATAAGCTTTATTATTTTTCTTAATTAACTTGTACCTTAAATTTGCATCAGGATCATCCTTGGTTCAAGGATGTCGTGTGGGAAAAGCTCTATGAAATGGAGGCTGCTTACAAACCAGAAGTGAACGACGAGCTAGATACACAAAACTTTATGAAATTTGATGAAGTATGCCGTAAACTTTATGAAGAAGTGAATTGATCCACCTAGGAATTGTTTGTTTGTAAATTGATGAACAATAGCCACTCTGATCCATTTAGGATATTTTTTGGCTATGAAATAATATATCAAGTGAATATCGAGTAATATTTCTATGATATGTGAGGAACTTACTGAATTTCGTGATATCATTTCAGGTGAATTCTCCTGCACCTGAAAGAACTAAATCGGGTACCTCCAGGAAGGTTTGTAATTGTTATTAGTGTATGCATTATCAAGCGGATTTTATGTACAAGGATATGTGAATATAGATGAATGACACATCCTTTTACCATATTGTGCAGAATCTTGCTCCCAAGGATTTAAGTTTTGTTGGCTACACATACAAGAACTTTGACGCTGTGAAAGGGTTGCGTCAGTCACTTGGTACCTTCAAAAGCCCATACTATTATTAAATCATCTTCAACCTCGAACTTTGCCTCCTGCATTTTTTTAGTCAATTAGAAGTGCCTAATAGTCTGTTTTAAGTAAATGAGATACAATAATTTATCGTTGATCAGACATTAGGAAGAATCTGACTCGTTTCTTTTACAACTCTGTAGAGATGGCAAGAACTATGTCTCTGGATCGATCACCAGGTGAGTTTTTATTCATCATTGAAAAATTCCATGCTTCTTTCGTTTGCCTTTTTGCATCTTCAAATCTTTAAGCTTCTTTCACAGATGCGTCTAAACTACAGTCCCATATATATATATATACGCGTGTGTATAGTCTTCCCGAATATCACCTTTTTAATTCGAGAAGAGAAAACTGATATACTCAGAACTGTATGCAGCTGAGGCAATGCCCGTGGAGCGGATAAGCGGGGAAACAGCAGAGGTTCAGATGGTGACATCGATGGATGATCCGATGATAATTTGATATAACCAACAAGTAATAAAGAAAAGAAAAAAAAGGTAGAGATCCAAGATATATCGTCTTCCTCAGGTTTGGGAAATTCATCTTAAGCCGTTTCTTTTTTATCAAAAGAAAATGTACAGCAAGCCCAGAAGTTGGAAAAAAAAAACGAGGATCAAAATGGTTTGGGTAGAAAAGAGTGTGAAAATGAGAAGGTGAGAGATTAACAATGGTTAAGCCTTTCCTGATGATTCTGTGTATTAGAAGAAGAAGAAAGAAAAGTGGAAAGGAGATTTTAGAGGATTTGAGTAAGTCGTGCTATATAAAAGCTGCCCAGGTTGGCTGTAGTAATGTTGCCTTCTCTAGTGGCAGTTTTACTGCAACATTTGACTCTTTTTTTCACCTTTATCTGTGTGTATCAAACTTTTTATTTTAAAATTTGAAGACCCACCGAGGAGTGAGGACTTTAGAGTGTATATTTGAGTTTTTGTTGGGAGTCGATTTCTAACCAAAACTTAGAAGACAGGAGTTTGTTGATTGACGTATTATGTTTTTCTTTGTTAGTAAAATGGTACGGCCATTTCCCAAAAACTAGTCGCGCAAAATACAGAGATGAAAGTCACAACCTGATCCACTATATATTAATGAGTCATATTCTAAATTTTTGGGTTTGCAATCAAGAATCAATGTTTTCCTAGAGATTTTCGAAAAATCGTATCCTAATGATCAATATACAGTCTCCTGATAGATACTTTATTGATGGCAAATCCAACGGTTGAAGGTGCTTTAAAATTCAGTGTTGAGGAGAAGGAACAACAAAGGTTTGAATATAGAACATGAGCATCATAGTCACAGGTTGTCCAAAAAAAAAGAAAGCATCATAGTCACAGATGTTTTAGTTAATTCTGGAGAAACACCTGACACGAAGAATTGAGAAAAAAAAGAAAACTTTTTAGTTTGAAGAGAGCTGAGCAACGAGCTGTGTGAGATTATCTTCCTTCCTGATACTCTCCACCCAATTAGCGTTAATATGAACTCTTTCAATGCTCTGCTTCAAGGTCCTTGCCATTGAAGGCTTTGATCTCGTTGCAAAAAACTCCTCCACTTCTTTAGCTTTCTCAAACGACGCAAACTGAGACAATGAACATAAAAGAGGATATCAATGAAGGGCAGCGAAAGGATCATGAGCTGTTTATGGATGCATGAAGGGGTTTTCTTAAGAAGAACAAACCGGAGACACGACAGCACTTATGAAGCGTGTTATGAGAAATCCCGAACCCCATGTGTCCCCAATGTACTCCCACTTCTCCTTCAGCCATTTCCAAGCTACTTCACGTCCTTCCCAACTTACACCGGAAAGTCCATAAAGTGCATCTTGATTGCGCACCTGCAAAAGTAAGAACCCCGTTTCAGCATCAAAAGCCTAATGATATGCTAGCTAATTCACCAACTCTGCGTAGTTGGAAAGCAAAATCCATGTATACCTCATCAGACAATACGAAGTTGAGAACATCTTGAACTACCATGGGATCTGGGCAAGATGCTAAAGAACCTGCAAAACCCACAAAGGAAAACATTAGTAGTTGAATGGCAATTTGTTACTAATTTATTCATTGGCAAGATCAGTTACCTAAGATTCGTGTTTTCTCCTGACTGAGATCTGTTTCCCTATAAACTCTCAGAAGAGACTCAAGACCAGATTTGTCCGACTTGTTGGCTCTCTGCATCACAGCAACATAAGCAGCCTGCGAAAACACACAACCAATACATAAATTAACTATAAGGTCACCATTCGAGTTTCAAAGGCATAAATGGGTATATAAGAAGAAACAAACCCTTCTAAGGTCAGGAGGCAGAAGCGAGGTGTTCCTATCAGCCAAGAATGCATCAAATCTTCGGACTGCTTCCTTTAGTGTCTCATCATGCCCAAAGACAGCAAGTGCAGTTAAAACTTCCCCTCTCAGCATAGCATCTAGATGACTCTCCCCTTGTTTTGGGTCCCAACCAAGTTTCCTGTATGAACAATGAACATCGGTTTTCTTCTTCTTTTTTTTGCTGGGAAATAGCACATAAAGTTAACTACGTGGGTAAAACAACTTACCCAGCAGCAAACTGGAAAACGCCAATGAAAAAGTGCTTAATGGCAGACATCAGTTCTAGATTTGCATCTGCTCCAATCTTCACAACCTTGTAGCTTATCTGTATGGAGGAAGAGTAAGAGCCAGAGGCGAAAACATGATTATGAACCAGGGAAAATTAGAGACAAAAAGGGTAGATCCTTACAACAATGAGGTTTGACAGAACGGTATAGTCAAGTTCCTTCTTGTAAGCACTAATCAAAGTGAGCAAAGAGGCCAGGGATTGCTGACGAGCCATAGAAAGTGCAAAAGAATCATCCAAAATACCTGTAAAAGATAACGTAGGATTATTTCATCTCCAAAGAAAATCCATTTATTTCTTTGAACCAGAGAACAAAACTCTGCATGTTTAAATTACCGTATCTATCGATAGAGGTCAAGCTTTTGCTCTCTGTTGCACTTCTGAGTCCAGCCGCAAGGCTATCATCGTATTTCACCCTATAGAATCCAGCCTGATCGACATTGATTTTTATCCAAGAGCATGTCGCATTGTTTTTGCCACTACCATCGGTAATGGAGCAGCCCAATAATTCCTTGAGATCATATGCTCCAGATTTGGATTCTAATAAGAAGTTTTTGCGCGTGTCATATGAACCACAGCACAAGGTTACTGGCACAATCCACTGTCCTTCCCCAGGAGAACCGCTTGACAAGAAACGAGACTGTAATTATAAAATTTTAGTTAGTTGATCATACCGTAATGAACCTCCAACCTTAGTGGCATATAAAAAAGGGGTATAAGCAGGACATCCAGCAAGGGAAATAAGTCTTAAGTACCTGCTCAAGTTCCAATTTTCCATCTTTAATTTTGGCTGAGACAACAGGATATCCTTTTTGTTTTGTCCAAGAGCTCATAAGCTTGTTCACAGGTTCTCCTGATCCCCCTTCCAAGGCAGTCCATAAGTCTTCCGTCTTTGCGTTTGAGTACGCGTGATTTTTAATGTATGCAGCAAGCGACTTCTGCTCACCAAAGCCAAACAAGCAGAGTAAGAAGTTTTGGAGACATGAGTGCAACAGTCCTATAAATTCCTTTTCTAACAGAAGAAAATGGACATGAGCAGAACCTGAAAAACTTCAGCACCAAGATAGCTTTGTAGCATGCGGATGACAGATGCACCCTTCCTGTAGCTTATTGCATCAAATATTTCGTCAATTTCAGCAGCATGATTAACCTCCACCTGATGAAATTTCCGGAGTTATGATAAATAGGGAAAAAGGTATCTCTGGGATTCATAGTGAAAGGAAAGAAGGCACTAAGCTTTCACGACACATGTATTGACACTATTTTCCAGAATTGTGCCCCACTTAATAACAGGGATACTTATTTTGGTTACCTCTATCGGGTGGGACTCCTCAAGGCCATCTAGCCTTAGACCCTCAGTAGATTCATCTAAAAACTGGGTCCAGATTTTCCATTCAGGGAACAAACTATCAGTAGCCAAGTAACTGACCTGAAACAGATAAAGAGCAACATTCACAACAAAACTCAATATCATTGTCAATACAAATACCTAGATTTGCAATGTACCCAAGTGGCAAAACCCTCGTTTAGCCATAGATGAGTCCACCACTCCATAGTAACAAGATTGCCAAACCACTGGTGGGCCAGCTCATGGGCAACTACAGTGGCAACCTAACAGCACAGATTAACTGCTTTAGATAATTGCACAAAATCGCACAAGACAATTTCCTGTAGAGAATATAAGAACATGTTTGCAGTACCCTCTGTTTGTTAGAAGCTGCAGAATGTTGCTCATCGTAGAGAAGAGCTGTTTCACGGTATGTAACTAAACCATAATTCTCCATAGCTCCAGCAGCAAAATCTGGAATCGCAATCATATCCATTTTGGGAAGGGGGTATGGCACAGCAAAGTACCTACAAGAATGAATGATACAGGCCTAAATGTATAAGCGTATGGTACATGCAAAAATATGCATGCACATAAAGTTTCAAAAGTCGAGGAAGGACTTACTCTTTGAACAGATCCAAAGTCTTGGCACCAACATGCAATGCAAATTTCCCTTGGTCGGCTTTGCCCACTTGACAGTATACTCTGACTTTGACTCCTGAGCAAAATATGACACTTGATTTAGAGCTTTGACTTAGAGGGAGATAATAACGAATAAAATGACTTTTACCATCGGATGTATGATCTTCCACGTAGTCGAACAAACCAACAACAATTGCTACCAAATACGTAGACATAATAGGTGACTCTTGATAGGAGACAGTCTTCAGACTCCCATTAACTTTCTCCTCCACGACGGGCATATTGGAGAGAGCCACTAATTCGGTTGGAACCTCAAGTGTAATCTTGAAGGTAGCCTGTTTGCACAATGTGTCAATATGGATTGATAAAGACAAAAGAAAAACAAAATGCTCACTGTGATACCCCCATGCTGATATAAGATGAGTCAAAGAGAGAAAAAAAAAATCAGGTGGAAAACCTTGCAAGCAGGTTCATCCCAGCAAGGGAAGCATCTCCTAGCATCAGCTGGTTCAAACTGAGTAACTGCCATATTCTTCTTTTCACCATTATGTTCATAAGTACTGCACCAAGTAGTAAACAAAGACGGCTTGAGAATTCATCCCAATCTATGTAAAATTTCTCACTTTTAAAAATCTGATGCTTTACCTTCTGTAGAATCCCTTCATTTTGTCATTTAGTACACCATTGAATCCCAGTTGGAGAACGCCCACTCCATGGGGAAGAATCTCACCAAACTCGAGCACCAGGATCTCATCTTCTTCAAAGAGGGCAACTTTTGGAGCTGCAAGCGCCTGCTTAACAAAAGGTAATGCATTTGATGAACACAAATCCTTTGTTTCTCGGAAACGAAACATACGAAGCAACAAGATAAACTATTGCTGGTTCTAACGTCTGCACAAATACAATTTTTGTTGTCCTACTTCCGAAGATGCAATTCAGTCGAATCCGGAGAAGACGGACAGCTTTCTAAAGCGAAAATCGACAAGTTAATCATGAATATATCGACCAAAGCATCAAAACCCCCACATATCTCCTAATCACATTATCGGAATTCACATCATCCTAACAAGAAGAAAAAGGAACACCATGGAGATAGTGGATCGGAAACGGTGGAAGTACCTCAGAGGAAGAATGGGGAGTGAAGGAAACGGAGGCATCTTTGACTGAGAGATCAGCTGCGTTGAGGACGATGAAACGAGTATCGGTTACTATATCTAGATCGATGGAAACGGTTCCGGTGAAGGTGCAGGCGATGAGATCGGGATTGAGGTGGAGATCGTAGCGCTTAGGGACGGCGAACTTGGGGAGACGAGGCTGACCTTTGAACTGATCCATTTTGTGCAAATGATGATTTTCTTATTTTCTCTCTCGGATCCTTTATATATATATATATCGAAATGAAAATAAATAAATAAAGGTTTATTGCAGTTACAGGAGCAAAGTGTTTTATGGTACGTCACGCAAAATGATGTCGACCATCACAAGTGATTCCCTTTGTATGATGTTTGTAACTTGCAAGTAAAAAGCTTATGAGACCCAAGTGTACTTTTTCCAAACAGCTAAACATAATTTATTTCTGGGTAACTATTATAATTCGATGTAAAGTTTATATTCTAGATATCACTATCACTTCCAATTTTCTTTTTAGAATGAAAGTGAAATATTGGACTTGTAAGACTAATCTTGGTTTATTGTGACTTCATCTTTTGCTTCCTAGCTTTTAACTGTCAACACGATTTATAGCACTACAATTCTCGTTGGTCTATAGAAATTATTATCCACTGAACCCCAAAATCCCACTGGCCCTAAACAGTCTGGGCTCGATCTGAGAGTGGGCTTAACCGCGAAATATCGGGTTTAACCGTGGGTGATTTATCAGAACGACGGCGTTTTTAGCCTAGGGTTTTTTGTCTAGCGGCAAAACGGCGTCGGTTGCATTTTGCCACTCTCTCCTCCGAAGCTTCTTCGTTGTCGACGTCTCTGGGTCGGGTGCTTGACTTTACGGGTTCTGGGTCTGATACAGAGATTTCAACGAGGGAAGGAACGCTCACAATCTCGTGGAATCTGAGGTTTACGGGTTTACCGACCGCGATATAATTTTCGGACATCTTCTTTTTCCGGTCTGATCAAATTTTGTCTTCCTTCTCCGATCCGATCAGGGTAAATTTCAATATTTTATAAACATTTCTGGCTCTGGGTATTAAAATTCTTTTATCAAAGCTTCAAATTTTGATGCTTTGTACTGTTTGGATTTTCGTCCTGTTTTATCTCTATTTGGTTTCTGTTTGTATACTCTATATAGACAACACACATGTTTGATCTCTTCATTTGATTAATTACATTTCACGGAGGAAATTCACAAGAATTTGACCCCCAAAAAAGTGCAAGGAGCATGCTTTTTTTTTGTTGTGGTCTAGAATTTTGAAGGCTTTCTCTGTTTGGTGGTGGCTCTTGTCGATAATCTTTTAGCGTTTTTTGTGTTACATTCTTGTTCTGATTGTTTACATCTCTTGGGATTGATATAAGTTTCTCAATGAATTATAGGTGGATTTTCTAAAATCGCTAAGCTGACAAATTATTAGTGATTGCGACGATGGGCTTGCTGAAGAAAAAGGAACCAACTTCTGCTCGCTCCTCTACTTCGCCCTGCGCTGATTTGCGAAACGCTTACCACAACTGCTTCAATAAGTGAGTTTCGTTTCTCCTTTGAGAGATTAGCTAGTGTTTAAGGGTTTAAGCTATGGTACTTCCCTTTGTATGAATACATGTGTTGCTGTAAATACCTTTTTGGCCTAAAAGTTGCATCCTTTACCTGATTTTTCTGCAGATGGTATTCGGATAAGTTTGTGAAAGGGCAATGGGATAAAGAGGAGTGTGTTGCCGAGTGGAAAAAGTACAGAGAATGTCTCTCGGTAACTCATTGACCCTACTTCTCTTCAGCTCTGTTCATGTTGTATGTGTGATCCTAATCAATTTCCCTTTTTCTGAGTTTTGTTTTTTCGGTTTTCATGTATTTCAAACAGGAGCATTTAGATGGTAAGCTCCTCACTCGCATTTTGGAGGTCGATGGTGAGCTAAATCCTACTACAAAGCAAGCTGATTTAAAAGAATCTAGTTGATGATGATACTTGACCCTTTATGTTACCATTGTCTCTTTGTAACAGATTGATATATCCATTGAGTAACTTTTTTGATAGGAAACCATAGGAATTATTTTTACTTAGGAAGGCAATCAATGTAGAAGGAGAATACAACCATCCAAAAATAAACCACAAACTGATTATTCAGAGAAGGAAGATAATATTCATTTCGATAATTTCTTCTGGAAAATAAAGTGTGCAACTATCCAAAGTTACGACAAAGTACTTAGAAATGCAATCAAAGTAGAATGAGAATGTTGTACTGAACAAGTTGAAAAATAAACCACATAGTGATTGAATCATTCAGAGAAGAAAAAATAATATTCACTTCGATCATTTCTTCTTGAAAAGGAAGTGTGCAACCATCCACTCTTCTCCATTGTTGTATCCAAAAAGCTCAGCAACAGCAATGAAGAAGGTTCTCCAGTAGACCATCCACTTCACTGCTTCCTCTTTCCCATAAGTCATTTCCATTATCTCTTTTACTGCAACTATCTCCTTATCCATTCGTTTGAGCCACTCTTCACTGCAAAAAAAGTTGTATTATTATTAAGTAACAAACATCACAAGATGATATTATCTTCTTCTTGCTTGTTATCATCAAAAGAGTTTTTACCTGGTATTTGAATAATGCTTCCCGTTTAGGAGCCAATGATCCACAATCGAAACATTTTCCTGAAGATATAAATGATAATATATGTTTGAATTGATTATAGTCTAGTGAAACAAACATTGTTTTTAAGTGTTAATATATATTACTTGGAAATAGAGGAGGAGATCCGCAGATGGCATTGTTCCTCCGCTGAAGAAGTATCTTGTGATCCAGTCATCGTCATTCACATCCTATAGTGAATCAACATAGTCCTCAAGATTGCATTATTGCCAAGAGAAAATGGTGAAACTGATTGATTAATCAAATTTGGCATTGATGTGTATACCTCAAAGTGGTAAGCAAATGTCTTATGGCAGAAATAGTGAACAAACAGAAGACTATCTTCTTTCATCCAACTTCCTATTTTCTTCAGAAGCTCTCCATAGTTTTTCATATGCTATGATACAACAACAACAAAAAACCTCTTTATCTTGGAGAAAATGCATCTCAGTCAAACATACAATAAAATGCTTTATCTTTACCTCAAACATTTCGATGGAGAATACTCGATCGTATGTCCCTTCATGCTCAAAAGTGCTAATATCCCCAACCATTATTTCGATATTTTTAATCCCGAGTTTCCTTTAAAACATGATAAGTTTTTTTAAAAAACAATGAATGATTAGAGTCTACTTATTATTATGTAATAAAACTTGAAGCTTGCGATGTAATGAGGAAATTAATTACCGGCATTGCTCATCAATGAAAGCTTTCTGTGTTTTGGAGTTGCAGAGACCGGTTAACTTGCAATTGCTAAACTTGCGGGCAATGTACAAAGACAAAGACCCCCAACCACATCCGACATCAAGAACACTGTGTCCATCTTCCACTTTAGCCCTTTCACAGTATAGAGCCAACATTGCTTCTTCTGCATCTTCCAAGCTACTTGAATCGTTTGAGAAATAACAAGAGCTGTATTTCATGTTTCTTCCAAGAACAAGTTCGAAGAAAGCCGTTGGTAACTCATAGTGTTGAGTCTTTGGCTTCTCGGTATTGATAGCTATAGGCATCTCCTTTATAGCTGAAACATATATATATCATCCATAAGAGATTATTAATTCTAAACAACTTTTCTGACCAAAAAAAAAATGAAAATGTTATATTTCTTCAAATGTACAAATTTTTACAACAACAAGGTGCAAAAATCTATCGTGAACAAAACTATTATATAATTAAGACCTTGAATTAGTCTTATGTCCTTAAACCCCGGAGATCCAATTAACAAAATCAAACTGACGACAAGTACAAATTCTAATTAAAAAAAGATTTAATAAAAAGACGAAATGCTCGTGTTCGCGGATCTCTCAACAATAACATCCAAACTAGAAAGATATAACAACTTCTAATTGAAAAGATTTAATAAAAATACGAAATGCTCGTGTTCCCTTTACATTTCTTTTTGATAACTAAAGGAAAACTCAAACACATGAAACAAAATTAATTACTAAACAACTGCATAGTAAACGTGGGCCACTAAAATCGTCTTAGCACAAGACGAAGCGAAACCCCAAAAGCAAAATCGTAATCGTACTCTTCTGTCACAACATAGACTTCAGTTTCACAACCACTCAATCAACAAAAGGAATATAATTAAAAATTCCATGTAATAAAAAGAAAGAAGCGAACACAATAGATGCAATTAGGTATGTCACTTACAGTTGACAAAACGGACGAGATCGGAGAGTTGCAGCTCCGCCGTGGGTTTGTAACCGGACCGGAGTCTACCGGCGAGAAGCAGTCGCGTCAGCCGCCTTATGACAACATCCGGCAACAGATTCTTCTCCAGCAACGTCAAAGCTGTCTTCACGGATGCGGCATAAGCTACCTCAACAATTTTCTCCATCTCTCTCTCTCTCTCTCTTTTCTTTCGTCTGTTAGACTTTTTTTTCTCTCGTTACGATCTTAAATAGACACGGCTTTTCATTTCTTATTTCACATCCCACGACGCATTGTTATTTGGAAACGTGAATTGATTGCTACCAAAAGATTCCCTTGCACAGTTTTAGCAATTCTATTCGTATATTTCAAGATTTTCATATTATCTTTCCTTACCTTCTTATATTTGTCCGTATTTAATCAGATATCTCACTAGTTGTCAAAAAAAAAAAATCAGATATCTCACCAAGCAAAAATTGACCACAGCTGTATATAAAACTAGTATTTTATCCGTACTAAGTACGGGACGACCGTCCGCCCTAAAACATATTTCCAATATATATTTTTTGATAAATTTGCGATACAACTATGTAGAATTCTTCTCGTTTGGACTCCAAATATTTTTGCACAATTCCAACTTCATTAAAGCATACTACAAAGTACTCTACAGAAATATTATTATTTAACAACAATGAAATATGATTTTTTGGGTTAAATATTAGATTTCCTATAAAATAAAACAAAAGAATTTTGATCTAGTTTCTCTAGTTATCCATAACTTTAAAACATGTTGATTTCGTAACCAAGAAAATATATTCTTGCTATTCAAGTAGCTTTTCAACTGAAATCACATTGTGTAACATTACTATCAGAAAAAAAAAGGAAAAGCTTTGAATGATTTGTAGGTGTTATCGCACCATCAAATGGATTTTTAAATTTTATTTTTGATAAAAAAGTTAGCAATGTACATACGTACCTATAATTCCACGTATGATCAATTGCTTATACTTTTTTTTCTTCGTTCATGATTTCCATTATATAAAGTTGTTGATATTCTTTTTCCTCAAAAGTGTGTTAGGTTCTTTGTTGTCTTTTCACATCTTTTAAAATCTGCATCACATCAATATTTGTTAGCCATGACTATGAGATACGATTTATTGGCTACAAAAATAAAATTGAGATTTTTTAAGTATAACATAAGAGACAGAAAAGAACTAAGAATACCATTTGTTTTCAGATTATGTTCGGTTCTGCTCTTGTATGTTGCAGAGAACGCTATTTCATTTTGTTTTGTTTGTAGTTTGGTATTTCTTGCATGCGACTGAGGCTTGATAAACAGAAGTCGTAGTAGAATGAGTAGACAAAAGAGTGAGATCCAAAGTAATTGAGAAAGAGAAAAATTAAAAATATATGATATGAGTTACCAATTTTATCTTGAAGAAGAACTGTTGTATATCGGCATCGAGATTGTGGATTTGAATAGGAGAGAAAATGTTTTGTTTTCGTGTGGACGCACAAATATAAGTAATGGAATAGAGTTAGTTATACAAAGAGTGTTACTGACTGGTGATCATAGAGGTGTTGAAAAAGAACTGTTGCTAAACATGTCATTTTGAGTTTTTCTATTTTCATTTTTGTAATAAAAATCATAAATAATGAACTTTTTGTAAAAATATAAAACTAAAAGAAAATTGATTTAAAAAATAAAAAGACACTTGTCAAACTCAGAATTAACAACTGACTTCTGCTTTATAGATATAAAGATTATGAATGTGTTATATGATGGTGGTAGTTCCTTTCTCTTTTGTCGTGACCGTCACTCTTGGATCTGGTTCACTCTTATACTTTAAGATATTCATAGTGTAGATAGATAATTCTGGTTTTGGATCTGGTTCACTCTTTAACTTTAAGATATTAATAGTGGATAAATATGATATTCTACTTATTTAGAGTAATTAATTATAATAAAAAAAAAATGTAAAGAACATACACTTAGTGATGATAAGCCTACCACACAATGCATTCTATGTATAAATACAGAATATGAGCTTCTCATTGCTGCTGCTGCAGGGCATAACCTTACCCCACCTTTAAATTTATCGGATATCACCATATTTGCTAAACAAATCTAGAGCAGAGCTGCACTAGAAGAAGAGCTGTGAATTCTTTCAACGATTTCAGAATTCTTGATGTTGAGATGCTCAGGGACCAGCTCGGTGCGATTCTATCACCAGAGCGATCAAGAAACTTACAAGACTCTTTGACGTTTTCGAAAGATTTTTGCTCATGGACTTTACAGCAATGGCAAAGATCAAATCATCTGACTTTGCTTCTTCATTCTACTTGTAAAGCTTCATTATCTACAGAAGCCACTTGTTTACTCTCTCTTTTCCTTGTCACCTGTGAACACATAAGGAACAATCTGTCAAGACGCCTACTACAACCAATGCATCCAAAAAAACAAAAATTAATAATAACCTTGGAACAGAGGAGTCATACCAACTTGTTAGGGAAACTCTGTGGATTAGTGAACTTTGAAGGTGCAGAGTAATGAGACTTCTTTTGTAGAATCTCAGTGAGACGACGCTCGTTCTTCTCTTGCCTCAGTAAATATCTCAAGGAAACTGATTCTTGTTCAAGCTTTGACACCGTGATTTCCAGTACTGCTAAGCTGTCCAAAAGCTCTTGTGCCTGCAGATTTTAAAAAAAAAGTTCGAATTTTTTAAGGAAACTAAAAAGCTAAAAAAGGCAACTTATAACAATTTCATGCTGGAGAGAGGATTGTGACCTTGTCGGGAAGTTCGCATGGGGAATCCATGAAGGGCGAACTAGAGTGCTCAACAGCGCTTGTTAGAGCTAACCGTAAGTTGATCTCCTCTTGTAACTGCTTCTGTAGTTTCTTAACCTGTATCATCCCCCACCAAAAATGATTCACAATCTAGAACCATTACAGGTTGTTGTGTACATCAAACTCTTAAAAAATGGTTTTTTTTTTTTGGGTGAAGTGTCTTGTAAAATGTGAGAAACAAAAACCAGCAGATTACTTGATATCGAAATGGCTAAATAACACAAGCACCAGCAAATGAATATGATAGTAATAGACAAACTGAGATTGTGTGGGATCTGAGCCACTTACATCTTGTTCAAGCTCACATTTGTACCATAACTTGCTTTTTCCTTCAAACCTACCACTAGTTTGATCAAGCATCTTGCTTTCCTGCTACCAAAAAAGTCACCACATTTCAAAACCATTAGGTGTGAACCTAAACCCCTCAAAACCCTAGATTTACTGCATACACCCATATACCACTAACCAAGAAATCAGATAGTAATGGAAGTTGCATATACATGTATAGAGTGTGAGAGAGCTACATTACATCGAGATCAGGAAAATACAAAGATCCATCTCCTGAAGAGTAAGATCTTCTCGAAAATGTGCCAGGCTTCTTCAAATACCTCCGAATCGAGCTTCCCCTGTCACATGAAAACGAGGAAACAGTTAGTTGACCAGCAACATTGCAGCAACAACAAGAAAAAAAAGGAAGAGAAAAACCAAATCGAGCAATTGTGGAAGAAGAGAGAGTACCAATTGATGGGAAGACGAAAAGTGGCATTTCCGGAGCTACGATCGGTGCTGCTGGGAGAAGAAGAAGAGGAAGCTAATGTTTGATCGTCGCGAAGAGCTTCCGATTTGAGACAGAGCATCTTTCGTCGCTTAGCGGAGAAGAAGACGAAAGCTTAAAATTTAATTCCAGCGTTGAGGTTTTCCAGAGGAAATTGAATTTGGTTGTGGTTGGGGGCTCTCTCACAACACTTCACTCTCTCTCTTTCCTTTTTTCTGCCTGTCGCTTTTATGATTTGTGACGAAAACAAAATGAAAATGTTTATTACAAAAAGCTGAAAAGGGTAAGGAGGAATTTATTCTTGTCCCAGACAATTTTGACTCGGTGGTGCTCACTCCTCATTTTCATTTACACTCTCTCTCTCTCTCCATTTTCTTTCGGTTTTCAAATTATGTTTTTTTTTTTTTTTTTATCTTTTTGCTTTTTCATTTCATTAGTTTCCATTTCATTAGTTTCCATTTCGTATTACAGAAATCATTTATTTTCTTCCATTTCTTGTTTTTTCCTCAAGGTTTCCCTCTCGTTGGCGAAGAATCTACTTTTTCTTTAGCCGATCAATCTCATTTCTTTCATTGTGTTTTTGATATATTCTTGGAATGTTGTTTCATGTTATTATTATATTGTGGGTCAAAATAATGTACTGTATAATCAAAAAAAATGAAGACGCCGATAAGCGGAATATCTAACTTTACATTTTGAATCGGATTCAAAAGACTTGATTGCAACATATATGATGAATATGTGTAGCTGGCTACAAAGAGTCTCAAGAAACCACAACCAAACACATATGTACTTGTGTAATTACAAGATGGAAGATTCCAAGTCAATTTGATTAAAAAGATGTTACAAAGTTAAGACATCCAAAACATTACATTTTACATTTGCACATTTGGACCGACTTAATAATAATATTTGTCTTTTTTTTCGCCGTTCAATTTGTAGAGGCTACGGCGTAAATGTAGGGGACAAAAATATTCTAGTAATTAATTCCACTTTTTATCTTAATTAATTTTAATTAATGGCTTTCTTTTGTGTGTGTGTTCATTTTAAAGTCCCCAGCAAAGTGCTCCAATGCATGATTATCAACGTTGGAGCCGATAGATTTTGCTTTTTTTGAGTTTTATTTTTTTGTTTCCTGTCTTAAAGAAATTATAACTTTTTGTTCATCATCGCTTCGATTTCCTCTTGCTCGATTGGGGGATTTTAGGGTTCGATTTTGCTCATTTTCTTTTGATTTTTGGATGGTGTAATGTGAGGAAGTTCGTTATGTTAAAGAGGCAGTCCAACGCCACTCTCTACAGAATCGCACGATTCGATTCGCAAACCCTAATGTCTGCTTACACCGATCCCCTCTCTCTGCGATCCCTCCACACTCGATCCATCGGCGACAGATTCGATGGAGCTTTCGTTAACAGAACCAATCCCATTGAAATTTACAACAGCACTGCCTCTAATGGCTTGCTCAAGCGTAATAAAGGCGGAAAGCCCAATGGATTGTTAACCCTGAGAAGCTGTTTCGATTCTCACAAAAAGGCTGATCAGAAGTCGCGAGCTTTAGCTCAGCACCGGCGGCTTCTCCATGGATTGGGATCTGGGCCGAGGGAAGAGCGCGGCGGCGGAACCACCGACCTGGCGGATGGCCGTGGTGCGTATCTGCGTAGTAACACGACGAAGCTCCAAGGAAGCGATAAGATTGCTGTGGCTGTTGACATAGACGAAGGTAATGATTCCTTTCTTCTTTAGTGATGTTTACAGGTTTGAAATGTCTTTGGCAGAAATCGTTATTAAAATGTAATCTTTGACTTATAAAACTGGTTCTAGAAAAGCTTGGAGTCAATAATAAGTAATATAATTTATATACTATCTGGATTGTGTGTAGCAGAATCTTGAAAGCTTATGCAACTGGGAAGATCCCTGATTCACATTGTTGCTTTGTGTAAAACATCTCTACTGATTTCTGTGAATTTGTTTCCAACTCGTGTTTTAAGTATTGACTTAGTTTGATGGCTGATTAGAATCTTTGATGTGGTTTGTTTGCCGATATCTCTTGCATTTCTTACACTGGCATCATTTTCCGTCTCTCTTTTCATTGAGCCATTAACTTAAGCTTTGCTTCATCTTATGGTGTCTTTTCATGTGAGCAGTTCTTGGAAACTTTGTCTCGGCCCTTAACAAGTTCATTGCGGACCGCTATTTGTCAAACCATTCAGTCTCAGAATACCATGTCTACGAGTTCTTCAGGGTATGAAGTCATAGCTTCTTCTTCAGCGCCTCTTCGTTTGCGTTGCCTTTTACCCTACAGATATAACATTGCTGGCTTCCCATCACAGATTTCATGTATATGATATGCCCTTATGATCTGTCTTATTTTTTTTTTTTTTTTTTTTTTGTCGCAGATATGGAACTGCTCTCGTAACGAAGGTATCTTCTTTGGCTTACTTTGCAGCTATGCAGTTTAATCTAGTGACTAACTGATGATTGCTCTCAAGACTTTTTGTGTGTCAGCAATTTTGGTGGATATAGACTGGGACCTAATTATGTGCTATGTTTAAACTTTATTGTTCTGTAGCTGATTTACGTGTTCATGAATTCTTCAAGACATCATATTTCAAGAAAGGGATCCATCCTCTTCCAGGTGCCCATAAGACTCTTCACAAGCTAGCAAGACACTGCGAGCTTTCAGTCGTGACGTGAGTGGCATTACACAGTGTGATCTTTGAACGTTTGAAGTTACCAGTTAATTCAGTATATGTGTGTTTTTATCATTGGATAGGTCTCGGCAGAACGCGATAAAAGATCACACACTTGAGTGGATCGACATACATTTCCCGGGATTGTTTAAACAGATTCATTTCGGGAACCATTTTGCTCTTCATGGAGAGTCTAAACCAAAATCCGAAATCTGCAGGTGCATACAGAATCAACTCATGGAATATCTGCAGATTGGCTATATTCTACTCTTAATAACTTAAAAACACTTAAACTTTCATATGATTTGATGGGCTAATGCAAGAATTGGAACTGCAGATCATTTGGAGCAGAGATATTGATTGACGATAACCCGAGATATGCCGAGGAATGCGCTAACATTGGGATGAAGGTTCTCCTCTTTGACTATGAAAATTCATACCCTTGGTCTAAATCTGACTCTGTGGATAGACATCCTTTGGTGACTAGAGTTCATAATTGGGATGAGGTGGAGCAGCATATTCTCTCATGGGTAGTATCAAAGTGTTGAAACATTTCTGCGAATTATTAATGTCAATTATTTTGCCACTGCAAAATCATAGTATTGATGTTAGAATTCTATGTATAAACATGAAAGAAGGCAAACAAAACCCAGAAAGCTTGATGGGAGAATAAGTAGCAATCGAAATGGAATTAGCGTAAATTGTCACGTTTTAAAGTTTATAGCATTATTCTTTTGATCTGTTTAGTTTGGCTGTAATAAACTACTCTCTCTGTTTCTAAAAGAAGATTTTTTTAGAAAAAGGGATAAAAATGTATGTTTTCTTTAACTCACATGGTAGATGACTAAAATTTTAGCTGTAAAGATGTCTCACTCATGATATATATAACTTACATGATATAATGCTATGCAGATTATATATATTGTTTCAGTCGAAAAACTAGATGATCGAAATAATGAATGAATATATAGAAGAAAAAAATTTGGTTTCGAGCACGTCCGTAAACCAAGAAGGATTTGATTAATGGTAGCGTAATAACATGTAGAACAGGAAAAAGAAAGCGGAGAGAAAACGTCTCATTTTATTTAAATAATATGATATCATCATCATAACTCATAAGAGGAGAATCACACCATAGGAGCATAAACAAAGAAGGTGCTCATGCTTTTTAACTATTAAAACACTTTTTTCACTTAGTTGCCTTGTCCTTAGCATGAAGGTTGTCAAAATAAGACTTGGTGTTTTGCTCGAAAGCCCCTCGAGGTATATGAACTACACCTCCTGTCCCCGGGGCCACCATATTACCCGTACCAGATCCATTGCCACCGGTTTGTGCCGCGTTGCCAGATTTTCCGCCATCGTTTGTCTTGTCCATTATCTTGAACTCTTGAAGATTTGAGTCTTTAGTTTTAGTATGAGGAGTACTATTTGATTTTGTTGTAGATTGAGAACAAAACTGATGAAGCGGAGGGTAAATTTATAGATGGAGTTTCATTAAATTAGTCAAATCAACACTTTCCAAGGTAACTCAAAGGGAAAATGAAATTGGTAAAGAATAAGAGTCTCTCTTCTTGGGGTGATCAATGGCACTTGGAAATAACAATTATGTGATTTTACTTGAATGTTTTAATAGCTGTATATACGAAAATCTTATAGACCATCAACATTCAAATTTTCAAAACCAATCTTGGAAACTGATTTTCAACAGCCAAAAAAAAATACTCATTTTACACCAATTTTATTTATTTACTTGCCAAATTGCTCTTAACAGATTCAAAGTTTGTATATATACATATACATATATGATCACTTACTATATAGTCCATTGATGTTTGTGGACGCGAGTCCTTCTGTACAATATACATTTATACATATGATATGATACATACATTTACAGGGTTCCTCTCGGAATCCAAGGATTGAGGCTTATCTCTCTTATCTTCTTCTTATTTCTGGGTATAATCTCTATATATCTTCTTCAGCGTAGTCTCCAAGTTACAGAGAAACAATATACAGAGTTTCTTCAGACAGAAGAAAATCATTCTGTCTTCTCCATCAGCTTTATACCATACGCTTGCAATATATCCAAAGCTGTACGTACAAAACACAATAAATCAGCATCATCGTCTTCATCTGCAGACACATCGCTAGTATTGAAGAGGAAATTCAAAGTTACCTGGCAAATAGACCTCTGGTTCGAGTGGCCTTAAGACTCCTCTTGTCTTGATCTTGTCTTCAATTAGCAGCTGCAACACACCACATCAGAATCATATGTTTAAAAGTGTGTAACTTAGGAGAGAGAAGTTAAGACAGGAAAAAGTGGTGATCAGTGTAAGAACCAGAGCTCCAATGGCTGCAGGGATCCCAACGGTCTTGGCCATAGCAGTCGTTGTTTGCCCGTTCTTGATTTCCCCGAATTCCAAGAGAGTCGCACTGTGCTTCTCTGTACGTTTGCTTTCAGGGAACTCCACTTCCACCTCGTGATGTAGAAGAACCATGTCCTGAAACCATAATGCAATAGATTTTATGTCAGAAAATCAACATCAAGTGCAACAAAGAGAGAGAGAGTGAGAGAAAATCAAATGTTTATCAATGAGAGACTTAAAACCTGCTCATTTCCGGAATAGGCTAGTTTCTCTTCCATAAGGTAACAAGTTGCATCGAATGTGCTTTTACACAATGACGGAATCTCCCTCTCTTCGTTGAACCCCAAGAATCTACAAGACAGTACCGCAATAACCAATCAGTCTTAGGTGTGTTTCGCAGAAGATTTGGTATTAGAAAACCAACATTCAGATTTATCTTCATGGAGAAGCTTACACAATTGTTTTGGAAGCTTTGGCTGCAGTATCCTCGGAATGTCCAAGCTTGATAATTCTCTTGCTGATCTCTTCTTCTCCGGCTAGAGGCTCGGCAGATTCATTGTCTGCATCCTTTTTCAGAATGTCACTTAGAAGAAGACCAAACGTAATCCTGTTTCCAGTGGAGAGTACTTGATTTGCTTCGTAGTCAAAGAATCCGAGTTTCGAAAGTGTTGCCATTATCATACTAAACCCTGTACGAAGCAGAAAGAAAAAAAACAGTTAAGCCTTCATATATGGAGATGTGGCTTGATGGTTAAGGAATACATGCCTTCGTATCTGAGGGTTCCACGAAATATCGTTGATGCTTCGCTCTCGATGCCATAAAGATCTCCGTAAACCAAGGAGTTCCGGTTTGGAAGACACTCCAATGCAAAAGCTGGAAGATTAGGTACTCGGAATCTTGTAGCTGAATCATACAGATTATCTCCTGCGATTCACATTTCTCGGTTAAACAGGAATCAAATCATATGTGTAGTGAGTGAAGCTAAACTACTCCAACACCCCCTGCATGCATACCATCAACATGTATTATGTCGCCGTAGCTTTTGTATTTAGCGGGATTACGTCCAGCTCGAATTGCTCCAGCAGGATTCCAGCTGAGAATAATATAGATATGAAATTGAGTAAGCGAGTTTCTGAAATGATATCTTAATGAGGAAAACAGAGGAAAACAGGGTAAAACAGAGGAAAGTCTGTTTTAGAATGGCGTAAAAACGACAAGAGTACCTAAATTTATATGCTAACGGATTATTTGCTGCAGCGGGAGAGGGAAGCCCACCACAGTAAGATGTGAAAGACTTCACTTTCCCCTTTCTGATATGAGCCTCATTGATCATTTTCATCGCCATCATGTGATCTGAAAGAAAAGACTCATTACAAGATCATCTTCTCAATTATCCAAGAATGATATTGAAGATACTATATTATGTTGTGAGATGGCATACCGATTCCAGGGTCCAGTCCCATTTCGCCAAGAATAGTAATCCCAGCACTCTTAGCCTTCTCATGTAACTTGGACGTTTCATCATCAACATAGCTAGCAGTGATGAGATGCTTCTTCAGCTGAGTGAATCACAAAAAAAGAAAAAAGAATTGTTATTCTTCTGCCTTTTAAAACTCAAGTCTAATGTTTTAAGAGTAGGAGTGTACCTCAATGCATGTCTTTGCTACAACAGCATGACAACTTGCAGGTAATAAACTTAGAACAACATCAACCTGTACGCAACATCGAGAAGATAATATAAGGGAATTGAGCTGTAGAGTTTGGAGATGGGTAATCGAAAAACAGAGAAATTTAAGAGAATATTACCTCAGAAACATACTTAAGAAGGCTTTCACTATCTGACACATCTAGCTGAACTGCTTCTACGTCTGAAATACCTTCAACCGTCTGAAACATCATCATTTATCACTTCAGTAAAACAGAATATAACTTGAAAAAGATCGATTAGTTCAAATTCATTGTAAAATATTGGTTTTCCTCAGATATGATGTACCTCTTTGGCATCCTTAAGATACAGAGATGCGACAATCACATGAACATCTGTTTGTTCATCTGGGTCTCCTCCCAAATACGTTTTGTACCATTGCTGTGACGATATGTTTCTGACTGAAGCTAGGAACTCGGCAGCAGGGCGACACACACGTCCAGCGCCAAGAATCAAAACCGCTGATTTCTTCGTCATTTCTTCAGGCTTCTTCTCTTTTGCCTGATTTTCTTGCAGGACTTTGCCAATCTTGAGTGAAATCTTATTTGTTTCTTTACGTGGGGTTATATAATCTCCATCTGGATTAGCTAATCCAGTTAATGAATCAATGATTTGATCCAATACTTTCCTATCATCCGCACCAACCTACCCAAAATAATGAAGGAATCTTTGGTAAAGTGGCAACAGGTGGGAGGGACCACACTGTTTTGGCTTCTTGTACTGTGTTTACTTGTTCTAAAACCTTACGAGACTTAGTGAAAAGGACATGAAACCTAAACTTGACAAATGTACGATATTTATGATTCGGTATTATCATCATCCACAAGAAAAAAACTTACTTCAAGTTCTGAGTATGACTCAGCATCGGCGCTCTGCCCCAGTTCACATCTAGCCAAATGAAATGAGCCACCGGCCGATTCGATCATATCGAGAGCTTCGTTTATCAGAAACTTATCAAACAGGTGTCCACTTAGAGATACCTACAAACCATTGTCTCAGTCATAATCATTACAAGAAGTTTTTTAATTTCCTTAAAACTCACCAATATGTTGTATGTTCTCTGGTCGGAAGCCCCGTTGGCGATGTTAGCTCGTGCCTCTCTGCTTTTTTTAAGTGTATTCAAACATTAAAATCATAAGCCTAATCACCTGAGATATAAAGTATATGGAATTAATGGTGGAAGCAGAACATACTCAGGATCAGACTTCCTCATACGTGGAATATACTCATACAAAGATGTCAACTCTCCTCTATAGCTTATGCAAGCCCTCTTCAGATGTGCTGGTAGCTCTGCAATTTCAGTCATCGAAGCTAGACTACCCACAAACTCTGAAAGAATATCTCCAAAATGCTGGGACGCCTTTGTTTCATGACACAAGAACTCCCAAATCAGTACAAGTTTTTTTTTTTAAAAAACTGTAGAATCAGTCTTGGTACACTGAAACTGTGATGATCTTACTTCTTTTGCAAATTCTGTGGGTAGAATGTCGATGGCCATGCATAGTACGCCATCACCGTCCATGTCATCGTGGTATGAAGAGTTCGTGGGATTAAACCTAAAAAGACAGGTATGAGCTTAAGCAGATAGTTAAAGTGAAAGACTCATGAGATGAATGCTTAGTTTACCTAAAGAAAGGGGAGTCGATTAAAGTAGCTCGGTTAACAAACTCGATGGAGCCACCGATATCACAAGTTATATCACATATTCCTACTAGTGGGCTTCCTTTTGTTGTTAAATCTTGAAGCTGCTTGATGCTCAGAAGACGTGGAAACCTCTTCTCCCAGTACATACAGTTCACTGCACAGAAAGTCTTAGTTCATTATACTCTACAATTAACCCAAAGATGAGATACGTCACAGCCTTGGGGAAGTAACTAGTGGAAAGCTGAGTTTAAAACAGAGATAAGTATCTACCAAGAACAGACGTATATGGGGCGATCCTTTCGTGGAAAACTGGATTGTAGTGTTCCGGGTGTACATAATAGTCCGCCTGAACATCAAAAACTTGAAGAGTTAACATGAAGTGAAACAAAAGTCACAGACATGGAGCTAAATTGACAAGTGTTACTTTGTCGAAAGACTTTGATGGGTCTTGGTGTTGAACCATGTCTTGGCTGGTGACGATACAACCATATACATGATGGACTCGCTTTGTTGATTTTCCATTTTGGATATTTCCTTTCTCCTGTTCAGAAATATGCATTTCAATCAATAGAAGAAACTTTTAACAAAAACAGATTCCTAGAAAATTGTAATCTTCAACACCCTGAAAGTGAAGAAGAAGCAAAGCTACACTTACTTTAGCAAATAGTTCAGGAAGCGTGCTTGGTTGAACAAAAGTGTGAGGAAGAAGCTTGAAGATCTCTTGCGCCCCGAGAGAAACTGCGAATGAGAAAAATATGAGAAACCTGCAGGCTGAGTGAGAGGTGGTGCAGTAGGAATATAAAGAACTTGGAGTCGAACTAAAGAAGTTACCGTTTCCTGTTCCGGTGAAAACAAAAACAAGAGGGCAGATTCCTAATGGCAGCCCCTGGCTTGCAATTTCTTCACCTACAGAGATCACAGCGGCTTTTGCAGCAGCCAATGAGGAATACATATACGATGACCCTAGCGAGAGGAATGGCGTTGAGTATCCTAGACTTAGATATCCTGCATCCAAAATTGAAAAAAATTACATATTGAATCCATCTTGATCTGCACAGAAACATGTAAAGAAAGAGCTTACTCTGTCCCAGTCCGTGTAAGAAGTCAACAAGACCAGCTCTTCCTGCATATTTACCAAATGCCAATAATCTTCTCCCATGGTCCCCAACGATGAGCTCATAATCATACAAAGTCACTCTCTCAGCCAAAATCTGCATTTCGAATAACCGGTTTTTCAAACATATCTAGATATGTCTCAAAAAGAAAGAGTAGGAATGAAAAGTGTCTTACTTTATCCAGCAAAGGCATGTTTTCTTTCTGTGCCTTGTGAGTGTGGGAGAAGAAAGCATATGCTCTCTCCGGAAGAATCATTTCTAGCTGCAACAGAACCAAAACCCTAAACGCTAAATCTCATAAACAAAAACAAAAAAGATTCTTTTTTTTTAAAATGCAATTTCCCATTACCTCGGGTTGTTTGATTCCGAGAATAAGCCCACAATCAGACAAATCGTCAGAGATTTCACATCCGACATCTTCGTACAATGCATCGTGATGGATGCGCTTTGCAGATGGCTGAACCACAATGCGGGAAACTCCGGTTCTGTCTTTGCCGCCGTGTAAAAGTCGGGCGCAATGCGACGGCGTCAATGGCGTTCGTCTCTCCCATTTGTTCACTGTTTCTGCTAGGATTCCCACAACTCCATCCCCCAACTTCTTCTTCTCCTCCTCCTCACCGCCACTTGAATTCATCCTTTTTCTGGTAAGCTTATACAATCTCTGCAGATGAATCACAACGACACAACCAGTTGATATCTCGAGTTCGGTCGAGCAAACATCAAAAAACCCAAACTTTCATTAATTTAATAAAAAATCATCGATTCACTACTACAGTTCGAGTTTGATCAGACGAAAAATTAGAGAAATTTCAAGAGTTTGACTGAATTTAAAGGGTTGCGGAAATTGGGTTTTCAAAATTATCATGGGTATTGGGAACGGGCAATTGTAAAATCTATGACAAAAATAATTGATAACCAAAATCAGAACTGAAGAGGACAGAGCAGAGCATTGAATAACAGAGAACGCAGATCAAACCATTATTTTTCCAAATAACAAGGAGTAGTTGAGCTAAAGCTCTGGTCCTCTGGAGCTCATTTACAAGAAGATAAATTATGGAAGAAGAAATCAAGACGTACCCGATGACTTTGATCATGCAATGCCTGTGAACTGGTTTGTGAAAATGGAACAATCCTTCTAAGGTGAGTTTAGGCGCAGTAAAGAAATTTGTTTTGTTCGTCCTTTTAATAAAGCTAAATTACGTATATAATTAGTATTTTTTCTTTGATAAAATGATCATCAGTTGGTTGGGCCAACAAAAATAATTAATATCCTAATCTGACCATAAAAAAATTGATATGACAAGAGCAAATAAAAAAAATTTACCGTCGCTAACATACGCCAGCTGACGATTAGAATATGATGTTTATGATGTTTAGAAGAAAAAAACACGTGGTCTTTTAAAGATTTGTTCATAATTAATAGTGTTACGTCTCATCGATCTCATTAGATGTGTCTTTATATCATATAAAGTTTAAACACACGAGGATGAAATGAATCAATCAATATTGTAACATTAACCTACACTTCGTTGAAAATTAATAATGTCATCGTTAACAAATTATATAAATAGTTATTGTTCAAAAAAAGAAAACAAATTATATAAATAGTTATTGTTCAAAAAAAGAAAACAAATTATATTTATAACATAATAATGCAATAGAAAACTTATCCAACACAAGAGGATAACGTGAACCAATCATCAACCAACGTGTAGTAATCTAAATTTTTGTGAAGGACTAAAACAATCATTGTTAAAGATTATTTAGTACTTTGTATTATATTACTCCGTATCTTTGCTTTAATTTAAATTTTAAAAAAATATATGTATGTGCAAGTAGTAAATGACAAAATACAGATGCAGCACTAAATTATTATCAATAAAGTTTGATTAACACGAAAATAACATGAGCCAGACAATATTGTAAAATTATTATTTTTATTAATTTCTAAATTTTGATATGCTTTAATCTATATAAGATTTAGAAGTTGTTACAGATTTTTAAATTAGACTTGTAGTTTTTAAAATAGCAATGTTTATTCTCAAATTTGAGTCTTTGTAATATAGCTTAAATATGTGTTTGAATTCGTTAAAAATTAATGTAAATATAAGATTTCAACAAATATCTACAAATTATTGAATGAATAATATAGTTTTGGTGAAAAGAATAAGAAAGGGACAACGTCATGTTTACGTGGATGGATACAAGATAAGACCGAGGAAGTCTGGCCTCCTAAGGGAAAGCGTAATACGTGTATGAGAAGAAGAGAAAGAGAGACAGAAGAGTGAAGACGTTAATCACTCGCTACTTCCTATATTAGATCACGACGCTTACGACTTTCCGTGTTCTCTACGTCTGTGTTCTCTACGTCGATCTGTTTTTTGGTTTTATCATGAATTTGTTAGCATATGGCCATATGGGACTAAAATATGAATTTTTTTTTTGTTTAAATGACTAAAATATGAGTTGATATGTCTCATTCGTGAATAGCTACACTAAAATTGATACGAAAACACCAAGGACAGATGAAAAAAAATTGGGTGAAATGATTGTTGTTTTACTAAAATGATTCAAAAGTGAGAAAACGACATTGTTATTTTTTTTCCTTTTGTCAATAGAAAAGAAACACAACACTGTCTTAGTTCGAATTGTCACAAAAGTTGATGAATTGTGTAGGTCTACCAATTTGACAAATCAGTTTTGTCATAAAACTGCTGAGTTATACTCTTTGTTATACAATAAACGTTGTTTTTTAAAAAAAGTTTAGTGATGTTTTACGTTTATATGCAATGTTTTTAACTAGGTAAATGATGTTTTGATATCGAAAAAGCCAAAAAAAATACTTAATTTATTTGTTTTATTAATTTGTATGCAAAAATGAAATAGAAGATATACATTCTAGTAAAAAAAAAAAAAATAGTAGCACTAAATGAAGAACATTTATTAGGTACATGATTAATAACTTTCTTTATTTGTAGTTTCAGAAAAGGCATGCTTTTTTTTTTTTTTACAACAGATGTGTTTAATCTTATTCTTGCTGTGTCTCTCAAATAGACATTACATTGACACAGACAATACTTGATGAAAACGTCAATAAGTGATGATTAAAAATTAAGTAGTGTCTTGAATTGTTCCAAATACATTGATCCACTACTAACTAACCCAAACACTGAATTAGTATATACATAGTTGTGGATGTGGATCTGAATGTGATCTTACTTAATTAAAGTCACATTTGCAGAGGTTGGGCTTAATTGTTGTCTACGAACCATGTCCCTTTGTCTTCTTTTCCACGTTCTTCTTTGTGTTCCATACGCCAAGCTTCTTCAGTTTAGGAACCAATGAGAAATGTAAAATTTCTCCAATACAAATTCCGAGACAAAGCTCTCTCCGAATCTTATAAATCTTGTTGGAACAAAAATTAATGGTCTTACAAATCTTCGGCCTTAGTGCCTTACACAATAAACAAAGAAAATATTTATGGGCCTTCGTGCCTTACCCAATAAACAAAGAAAATATTTATGGGCCTTAATGCCTTACCCAATAAACAAAGATAATATTTATGGGCCTTAGTGCCTTACACAATAAACAAAGAAAATATTTATGGGCCTTCGTGCCTTACCCAATAAACAAACCCAGAAGATATTGCGAAACATCACTAGAACATTGTTTTGGTATCATCGATATCTCTGCTGCGACCTGCTAGATTTCGTTGACGGCCTTTTATCATTTATTTTGTCATTGATATTATACAGTTCTTTTTAAAAAGTTAATACTAGTAGTATAATAATTTGATTAAAATAATATAGTTAAATTGGGCATGGCCTGGGAACAAGTTCTGGGCATTGACTTTGCAATGGGCACAAAGGTCGATGCGAGAAGAGATTCCTCAACGAGGCTACAAAGTAAACAGTGGTCCTATCCTTTTGCTTTTACACCTATCTTCTTCTTCTTTTTTTCAATACATTTTTGATTTTTTCTCCCAAATAAAAAAGAACTTTTCTTCCTCTTCTTCTTTGTTCGGCAACTTTTTTTTAACATAGCATTGTAAATCTGAAACTCTCCGATAAAAAAGTTCCACTAATGTCATTTGTATATATAAATTTATAATAAGACAAATAAATGTTTGCTAATGAATTTTGTGATAAATATATGATTAATTTACATCCTGTGACCAGTGACCACCATCATGAATGACATTATAAAATGGTATCAAGACAAGGGACGAGTTGATAAACAGTTGAACTTAGAAACAGTTAATATCAAATCTCTCGTCTCTGCGAATTTTACATTAACTCAAATAACAGGTAACACGAGGCTACCGGGTAAAGCTTGTGATTTATGGATGAAGAACAATAGCATGAATGACTACAAAAAAGCTAGTATTTTTGGATGAAGAATTCAACGCCAAGTTTGACAAATGATAAAGACAAATGTGACTTGATGCTAAGAAAAAAAAGACAAGAGATGTTTTATTTGGTTTATGTTAGGTTAAATAAATAAGAGAAAACATGAGCAAAAGAAAAAGTAATTTACTTTTAATTTTCATATTCGAAAGGTAAAACTGTTTAAAAGAAAAAGATAAAGGAGAAACAAAAAAAGAAGAAGACAACCCACACGAATCGCCACTTTTAATAGTGTGACTGTGAGTATTAGAGAAGAGAAGAGAAGAGAGAGGCAGCTCCTAAGTCTCAAGTCCTAACTAACTTTCTCTTTTGCTTTTGTCTTTAAACCAGCCGTGGTCGTGGGATGTCCACTGTCTCCGTGCGCTAATCCTGCTTCCTTTTTCCTTGCTTCTCTTTTACTTCATTACTACTTCATGTTTTACTATTTGTCTATTATTATTTTTGTTAGTAGAGAGAGCTCATAAGCAGAAGAAACTTGGCTTACAAAAACAGGATAGAGACCGAAATTCGGAAAATGAATTTTTTTGCAGCTATGCTTGGAATTTAAAAGAATAGCAATATTAGAGTGTAGATTTGCACCCAAAAAAGCAATATCAGAGTCTATTATATTTTATTTTTTTATAATCCTCTTCACGTTACTCTCCTGTTTATAATACAGAATGGAGATATAGAAACGGAAACAACGATGAGTATTTTTTACAAAAACAAAAAAGAAGCAAAAAACGTCACAAAACTCTTCAGCTAAATTATAAAGGAGTTAGTTGGCTGCAAGATTTCTTTTGTAAATTCTTTTTTTTTTGTCCCACTCCACAACGTTTTTCTTTTTCTTTTCAGAACTAGTTGTATGTGTGTGTGTGTTTTTTTTTACAGTTCACACTAGTAACTAATACCTGATTAATACAAACCAATAACTAACAAATCCAAAACTCTGATACCACAACATCATTAATACAAACTAATAACTAACAAATCCTAGTCGAAAAAACATATACTAGTAGTTTGTTATAAGTCGAAAGAATATCTGATTATTAAAATAATAATATATTAATTTTAGAGAATCTATACCATCAATTATTTTCCAATCAAACAATATGCATAGCAATGATATTTTTTTAAAATTTCGCCATTCTTTTTTTGGTCAAAAAATTCCGCCATTCAACTAATAAAAAATCCACAAAAAATCATCAAAATCGCAATTAATTGTACTCTCTCTTTTTTTATTGGGTAGAGTGATTGATTAGTGAACAACATTGAACAAGAAGTTACAACACAATCTTTGCCTTTTACTTCCATCTCTCTCTCTTCCCCAAACAGTATCTTTGTGGATTGTCAACGCTCTCAGAAAGAGGAGCCCAAGAACCTTCCTTTTCTCTCTCTCTCTCCAATGGCGCTACAAATCTCCTCTCTTTAAAAAACCACACTCTTCCAAGATTTTCACCACCGTCTCTCTCTGCTTCACCATTCTCCTCATTGTCTCCTTCACCAGCATGCTCCACGTATCGCTTGATTCTTCTTCTCTGTCTCTTGCCTCTTTCTCTGCATTTCAAGTTTCAAGCTTCTTCTGATTTTGTTCACAATCTCCTGAGATTTCCTCAAACCTCAAAGTGAACCGATTTTCTTGAAATTTCTCTGCAATCCGGATCCAATTACACTTCACCCAAAATCTCGAAGAATTCGTTGAGTTCTTCTCGTAATCTGCGCAGATTTCATTTAAGCCAAACATGGGATTCTCAGCTGGGAAAAGGAAATCACGAGACGAAGAAGGAGAAGAAGATACAGTGAGCTTAGCTTCTGCTGAATTCCCCATGGATGACCTCAGCGATGACGTCCTCGAGAGAGTCCTCTCATGGCTACCAACCTCCTGTTTCTTCCGTATGAGCTCCGTCTGCAAGCGATGGAAATCCAGCGAATCCTCCAAAAGCTTCAAGCTCGCTTGCTCTCAGATCCCTCGTCGAGATCCTTGGTTCTTCATGGTTTCTAACGATCCCGATTCCTCGTTCGTTTTCGACTCCACCGAGAACAACTGGAAAAAACTCAACCGCCGTCGTAACCGCTCCCTCATCCACCACCAACGCGATTTCATCCCCGTCGCTTCATCCGGCGGCTTGCTCTGCCTCCGCTGCTCCATCTCCGGCGAATTCCTCATCCGTAACCCCCTCACAGGATCCTCCCGCGTACTTCCTTCTCCAATCTCTCAAGAACATCTCCAAGCCGTAGCCATGACAACCACCGTCACTCCCTCAAGCTATAAACTCGTTACAATCTCCGGCGAAACCCCAAACCTAACTTTCCGGTTCTACGATTCGAATTCCGGTTTATGGAGCAAAGAACTGGAGTTAGCGAAGAGCGATACAGACAATGAGTACAACGCTCCATCACATGATGATGAAACCGGAACAGTCTACTTTCTCAGCAAGACAGGAAATGTCGTTGTAGCGAGTAACGATCTCCAGAGAAGCCCGTCGAAGCAATACTCTTCTGTTATAACCGTTAAAGACAAGACAGAAACCGTCTACTTCCTCAGCTCTTACGGAACAATCATAGCTTGTGACCTCACGAAACGATGCTTCACCGAGCTCCCTAAGCTTCTTCCTCCATTCCTGGAGTACTCCATCGACTTGGTGGAATGCAATGGAGCCATGTTTGTGATCCTTCTCTCTGAGTTCTACGAAAGCGCCAGCTTAAGGATCTGGAAACTAGAGAACCAGAAGTGGGTTCATGTCGGGATGTTGCCTCCTGCCATGTCTCACGAGCTATACGGGAGAAAAGGAGACATAAACTGCGTAGGAGGAGCAGGAAGCAAGATACTTGTGTGTTTCAATGCGAATCCTCCTGAGGTGTATTATAGATACTTTGTGTATGATTTAGTTACACAAGACTGGACTGAGTTACCTATATGCTTCAACGATGGTGAAGCTGTGGATTTCGTTTCCGCTCTTTCCTTCCAGCCTCGGATCGAATCAACAGTTTGAAATCTTATAGCTTTCCTGTTTTTTTATTATGGATTAGGTTCAGTGAGATTTGTAAGTGTGTATTCTTTTTCAGGATAATGCAATGTAACTTGATTTTTTTTAATCTATTGATTTGAACAAGGATTAAAAAAAAAAAAACAATCTTTTTGAGAAACTTTCAACTACCAAAAATCACCACATGAGCATTTACCATCCTTGAACCGGTGAAACCGGTTTGCATCTCTCAGTACAATCTCTCTACCATACACCTTTGCTATATATTTCATGGCATTGTGGCAATCTCCACAGACGCGTAGATTCTTGATCACACGGATCGGTGTGGATGGAGGAGTGGTCATAAGCCCGAAAGCAACCGCAAGCTTCTCGCTGTGGTAGTACAGTGCGCGCTCTTTCTCCTCTTCCTCCACATCCACAAGTGTGAAATCTGTCTCAGGAACATACCCTTCTTGTTTGATGTCTCTGATCATATCTTTTACTTTCTCGTATATCAACTCGGCTTGCGGGTTTGACCTATCGTCCACAACAAACACGTGGATCTTGTTTTTCACCTCGATCCAACTGAAACCCGGGTCTTTTTTCACTCTCTGCCCTCTCATCATTGTCCGGGCAAGCTTCATCTCAGTCCATTTGGAAGCAGCAGCGTACATGTTTGATAAAAGCACATACGCTGATGAGTCCAGTGGCTCTAGCTCCAAAAGCTTAGTCGCCACTCTCTTCCCTGTTTCTGTGTCCCCTTGAACTCTGCAAGCTGCAAGCAGAGCTCTGTACATCGATGCTGAAGCTTCCATGGACATTGACTCGATCAGTTTCTCAGCCTCTCGAACAAGTCCAGCACGGCCAAGCGCATCAGCTAAACAAGAGTAGTGTTCGATTTCAGGTTTAATGCCATAGTCTCGATGCATCGACTTGATTTGCTTGTATGCCTCGGATACCAAGCCTGAGTGACTGCAAGCAGAGAGAACGCCGATAAATGTGACCTTATCAGGTCTTATACCCAGAGATCTCATCTGTTTGAAAAGCTCGAGCGCTTCTTTCCCTTCCCCGTGTTGAGCTAATCCTACTAACATGGCATTCCAGGCAGTGATGTTCCTCATTTCAATCTTTCTAAACAATGAATATGCATCGTCTATGCTTCCGCACTTAGCATACATGTCCACAAGTGAAGTTCCAACGAAGGGATCACCCGTGCAATTCAACTTGAGGGCATTAGCATGAATTTGGCGCCCCTGTTCTAGTGCTGTCAAACAAGAGCTTGCTTTCGCAAGTGTGGCTATCGTAAATTCATCAGGCAACACTCCCATGAGCCTCATCTGGCTATAAACATGAAAAGCTCGCTCTTCTTCTCCATTTTCTATGCATCCTGATATCATTGTCGTCCAAGCAACATCGTCTGGGGCAGGAATGCTATTGAAAGCAAAATGTGCTGCCCTCATATCGCCACATTTTACGTACATATCCAAAACTCCACTGCTAACCCATAGATCTAAGTCATATCCAGATTTGACTGCATAAGCATGGGCTTGCTTTCCCTGATTTATCGCAAGCAAGGAACCACATGTCTTGAGCACTGTTGCGAGCGTGAAATCATCGGATCTCTCTCCCTGTTTATGCATCAACGCGAAGAGCTTCAGAGTCTTGTGACCGTCATGACTTTGGGTATAACCAGACATCATGGCATTCCAAGCCACGGGGTCGAAACTGTTCCTCTCAAACAAAACCTCTGCCTCTTCCATACACTTGTTCCGAGAGTAGGCATCTATCAGAGCAGTAGATACATAACTGTCAGCAACATTGTTGAATTTAATTGCATGAACATGAACTTGTTTAATCAACGACAAGCTTTCAGGAAGAGAAGAAGTTGCCTTTAAAACACTCGTCACAGTATACTGGTCTGGCGTGAGGCCGCAACGTAACAGCTGCATAAACAAAGACACTGCTTCCACTTGTAGGCCACTTTGAGCAAACCCGTCGATAATTGAATTCCACGAAATCAAATCTCGTTCACTCATACTGTGAAACACTGTCCTGGCAAAACCGATTTTTCTCAGTTTACAGTACATGTTTATTACACTATTCGCAACGGCGAGCATCAAATCAAATCCTAACTTCAGTGTCATACAATGAACTTGCTTCCCTAATGCTAAACTATCTAACCTAACAGATGTAGCCAACACTAAAATAAATGTGACTTCATCACATTCCAAGTTGGACTCAACCATATCCGCGAAACATTGGAGAAGAGTTGAATACTGGCTTGCCTTGAGACATTTAGTCAACTTTTGGTTCTTGGATCTTATTTCTGAAGCATCATTACCATTTGCAAAGGAATTCACTTGTCCTCCTTTAGAGTCAATGTCATCACCAGAAATTCTAGCGAGCAAACGCAAGGTGATTTCGTTGGGATGCAAGCCACTTCTATGAAATGCAGAAGAGAGTTCGACTGCTTCTCCATCAAATCCATTATCCAGATAAGCTTGCAACATCAAGTTCCATAAAACCACATCTCTGTAAGGCATCTCTTCGAACAAAACCCTACCTTCCTTAACCTTACCAAACTTCAGATAAATATTAACAAGAGCTCCGGCAACAAATTCATCATTATCCAAACCGATCTTGCAAGCATACCCATGAACTGACTCTGAAGCCCACACATATCCAGAATGCAGACAGAGTTTTAACAGTGGAGCCAGAGTCATTCGACTGGTGAACACAACGCTCTGGCGTAAAATTCTGAAAAGAAGAAAAGCTTCTTCAATGTTCTCGACAACCCCTTCGGAAGACTGGGCATAAGCAGCTAAAATCGAGTTCCAGGAAACAAGATCCCTTTCAGGCATTTTATCGAACACTCGGCGAGCATAAGTGAGTGATCCACACTTTGAGTACATAGAAATGAGATTGTTGACCAGGAATCGTTCTGGGGTTGTCTCTAAGGCTAGGATGCGTGCGTGCGTACATTTTCCGAGAGTCAAGTCCGACGTGGAGATGGCATCGCGAAGAAAGCCGAACCATTGTGACGAAGAAGAGGAAGATGAAAACGACGCCGAAGAAATAAGGTGCAGAGGAGAGAGATAAGGAAAAGAGACGAGACAGTGAAGCTTGGGAGATCTGTGAAAGGAGAAAGGGATCGCTTTGAGGGTTGCTTGCATTATCGGTTAAAAATGTAGCCTTTTAAAGTTGAGGGGTGTAACCTTGCGAACCAAGAAACTCATGGGTGGGAACTTAAAATACACACCCAAGTTGGTTATTGATTTCTTACGTTACTTAAAGCTTTTTACTAAAATGTAGTGTTTTTCAATCTGCAATGAAGACTTTTTTATCACGATGGTTTATAAGCCGGTTAACTCTGTTTTCCGGTTTAGTTAGTATCTTATTATACATGTAAAATATGGTTTTTCAATTAATAAATTGATATATTGGCTCAACTTTTGTTGTTTTGACTTTTGATACAAATTTGTTGTCTTGTATAGTAATGTATATTGGATGAATGGAAACAAACAACTATTAAAATACTGTCCCTTCATTTCAATTTTTTAAAATCTTTATTCAAATATTTTTTCTTTTTAAGAGATGTTCCTATACATTGAACAAAAATAATTTTACTTCAAGATGTTTCTATACATTGAATAACTTCAAATCCTTTTTTATCAAAGTCTCATAAACTCTCTTTCTCTGTGTGTGACAAGAAAGAAGGCAAGAAGGGTAGAGATATGTCGCTGTCTCATTACCTCAGCCCGACGCGCCTTCTAGAAGGCTACCTCCGCCGTTGCCTCAAGGCGGCAGGACTAACGTCGCAGACTCTTTCTATAGACTCTGAAACAACCATCCACTTCTGGGGCCCACCACCTCTACAAGACCACCGCATCGACGACGGCAGACCGGCGATGCTTCTCCTCCACGGCTTCGGCCCATCCGCCATATGGCAGTGGCGACGACAGATTCAAGAGTTCTCTCCATCCATTTTCAGGCTATATTGTCCTGATCTTGTTTTCTTCGGCGACTCCACCACTTCTTCCACCAGTCGCTCCGAGGTCTTTCAGGTATCATAAACCTCTGTATGACTGTTTTGATTCCACATGTTTCCCACTAGATAGGTAATTACCGAAATACAGTAAAGCAAAATTATTCGGATTAATATTTGACTGGATCACAATATATTAGGATCAATTGAATATTTGATAGTGCGTTTAAAACCGGATCACAAAACGGACGAGATCATCTTCAGGACGATCGGATTATGAACTAGTAGAAAACCTTTTGAATTATGTCATTGATCGGTTTTATGTTCTGGTCACGTTAAAAGTGTTGTTATCATATAATAAATCTCGAAATAGAAGTCATGATTATAATTTACGTACATTATGTTTTCTTAACAGATATAAATAAATATTTACTTTATTCTACATATACATTTTCTTTCCAACATGTATATTGTAACCATTATTAAATTGCTGATTAATATATCTAATATAAATATACGCTAAACGGGTGACATAAGTTGATCCAAACCGGATTTTCGTCTCTTTTGATATCTAAAAGATTTGAACTCTTTTTGCTATGTGTATCTTAATAATAATTAGGCGGAGTGTATGGCAAAGCTAATGGAGAAAATAGGAATAGAGAAGTTCAATGTAGCTGGAACAAGCTACGGTGGATTTGTGGCGTACCACATGGCAAAAACGTGGCCGGAGAAAGTGGAGAAAGTTGTGATTGCAAGCTCCGGCGTCAACATGAGAAAGTGTGACGGTGAAAGTTTATTGCAAAGATCGAACAGTGAGTGCATTGAGAAAGTCATGTTACCATCAACTGCCACAGAGCTTCGGACACTTATGGGTTTGGCATCTTCTTCGAGGATGGCTCGTATATTTCCTGATGCTCTCTGGAACGACGTCATTAGTGTAAGTAACTAAGTATTGTCTTCTTCTCTTATTTCTTTTTGGATGGTAGTAAAAAGAAATGGGAAAATTATGAATTTCCCATGTACTATAATTTTAGTGTTCATAAACTAGGAATCACGGATTGTTATACTGCTGATCACAATGAGAATCATTGAAATAGATCAAACTATTTTCTAGCTGGTGTTTAAAACTAATTGGTCAAATGTTTTGTATTTTTTTTTTGTAGAATTTATACCAAAAGAATAGAAAAGAGAAAATAGAATTATTGAAGGGGGTGACTATCGGCAAAAACGAGAAATTAAACATCGATCCTCTGTATCAGGTACGTCTTTTTTTCTTTCTCTTAAACGTAATGGTTTTTTTTTTTTTGTAGTCACACAAAACTGTCTGTCTTTAATGTGGGCACTTAACTACTCTTAGGAGGTAATGATAGTATGGGGAGACAAAGATCAAATATTTCCTGTGAAGATGGCTTACGAACTAAAAGGGTAAGTACAATTATATCTTGTTCAAAGTTTTAACGTACACAAAATGAATTGCTGTTACATATCAATATTCTTACGCGTATTATTCAAATGCTATAATATGGGTCGTATATTAATGTAGGATTCTTGGAGACAAAACGAAACTGGAAATCATTGAGAACACTTCTCACGTTCCCCAGGTTGAATGTGCCCAGGAGTTCAACAACATCGTTTTGAGATTTTTGAAGGGCTCTTAACAACGGCAATTATATATTTGCTACATGATTCTCAAGCTTGTTTATTTTCAAACATTTTCATCTTTCATGTAATAACTTCAAATACTGTTTCACCTAATATGGAATTATTGTCCGTCATGACTGAAGTGGTTGGAAAGTAAGTATGATTTGGTCACCAATAAAATGACAAAATTAGGAAGTTCAAAGTTGGTGGTTTCCCGAATCGGTCACGGGTTGATGTCAATATAGTTTGCTGGCAGTTGAGTCCATTCAACTCTGGATGAATAATAATAACATTCGGGATGTCAATATTTACAAAGATGTTCTACCATTTACAGTCCAAAAGAAAATCTGACAAAGTCACAACTACAACTTTTTCGCCTTTGATGTATAGTACATTTCTACAATAACCAAAAGTCTAAAAGCTTCCATTGTTCATTCTCTTAAAGAGGAATTTGCAATACCCAATGATTTTTCTAACTCACAGTGATGCATAATCAAGCTCATATGCATCAAATGATCTGCTTTGGGACTGAAGCTGTGGATGGTTTCTTCACAAGGGACTGTGCACATGTATACTCTGATACAAATTTTGGTGGTTCTATTTCTGATGGATCTAAAACTGGAATAGCCTTGTCTATATCTTCTGCAGAGAAAGGAATGCTGCACACACACAAAAACGAGACATTAATATATTAAGGTAGAAAACTTGAATTACGTCTGAGTTATGCGAGATAAACTTGATTAATGACAAACTTTCTGCTCTCATCCAAACCCTAGAAATGTCAAAACGCTTTTTCAATCTACAAGAATTCTCAGAACTCTACCTGCATAACCTAAAACTTTTAGCCTTGGTCACGTTTGTGTTACTACCAATATTCTATCCATGTATAACTAAACTTGAGAACCGAATAGCTGAAATATTTCATTTAATAACACAGACCAAAAACGTAAGAGAATAATACCTCATATCATCATCCAGCAAGAACGAATTGGATGTTAGTTTTTGGCTATCTTTGTCAACAAGTACCCTCATTTGAGAAACCACCTACGGCACAAAGATATGTGTAAAGGTGTTTCAATATACATTCAACCAAATTAAACGCCCGGGATTAATTAAGAGTTTTAGGCATTAACTCACATCACTTGAGACGCTTTGAGTTCCATATTTATCATCCCAGTACATCGTACTTATTCGATATATTTGCCTTATTGTCAATGCCTATAACCCAATAAAATAGTGCTGAGTTTTCGTGAGATTTCAAAAGTGCTTACGGCCAGGAATCAGAAGGAAGAAAAAAAAAAAGGAAGCCAAACAAAGTATTAACGTACCGGGCATAGGTCCTGCCTGATTTCATCCAGTGACTTTTTTCTTTTCTGGTGTATGACCTAGGACGAAATTAAAAATTGCATGAAAACAAACTAATTAAATGCAAGTTCCACTCCAAAAAGAAACTAAACCTTTTTATCAGAAAAGAAGATGAGTTTTACCAAGAATCCAACAGCTTGTCTAATGTAATTTAACTCGTGCCAAGATGTTCCTGAAAACTGCATTTACAAAATTTTAGATCACAGATAGCATTCATCTATGAAGCAACTAACGAATATATAGCATGGTGCACCTCCTCCTTGACACTGGCTATCCACTTCTCCAGCTCTGAAATCCCAGATTTCACATATTCCCCATTCGAAAATGTACAACATTCACGTCGAAGGAGAAGACTGAAAAGGAATTCGTTTTAATGCAGAAAACAAATGTAATTTGCGGTAAGCGATAAAGTAAAGAACTGAAATTAAGATCACATCTACCTGTTGAAAAGCGATAGGTTGATAAATGAGAAAACCTGAGTCACAAGTTTCCGAATGAAGAACGAGGGTACCTACCAATACAATAGTCAGGTTAGAAGAAAAAAAGAACAATGTAGATATTCTAAAAGCTCAAGGAGCATGGTACATGAGCATTCTAATTCCTAATCCACGTATGTGGAGAAACGGGAAAATAACAACAAAGTAATTACTAGGTCTTAAGACAATAATTTAGACCAGTACAATCGACAAAAACTTAGAAGAGTTTCTTCATGGCGGAAAAAAACATCATATGAAGCAGCGCGAGTAAAAGCAGATATTATAATTGAAACTATGGGATATGTGCATACATGATTTTCGCGTAGGCGGGACATAAGAGAATCCAAGAATTTAAGTATATTTTCCCATTGACTACTCGGTGATTGCTGCGGCACACCACCTGGTGATCTAGAGGATTTTCCAGAAGTCCCTCGTGAAGCTTTGGGCGCCTTGAGAATCATTAAAGAAACAATTGAAAAGTTATAACATATTTCCACCAAATTTTCTGTATTTTTAATCTAAAGAGATGCAATCTCTACTAGAACACAAAATTTATAACGCTAACATAACCAAATTGCTATTTTTTTTGGAACAAACGGTACCTCAGAATTTCTGTCACATGAAAAATATAATACTGTATTCAAGTTGATAGTACATAGTATCAAGTTGCATACCAAAAACCACAACTACAATGACGAATACCAAATGGCGTCTAAAGTCCCAGTAACTGGGTACTCTGATGCATTTTAAAGAACTAAGATTATGGTATCCAATCAATAATTTGGAAAAGTAATATCAAAGATAAACAAAATATCTACCTACTTTCGGACTCTCACCTGAATGCATAGTCCAAGAAGCGGTGATAATTCTTTCTTCAAATTATCACGAATTAGACCATAAATCTTCTCCACACATGCTGTCAGCTGCTGCTTAAATAATATTGCAGGGTATCTTGCTTCTATATGTGAAGCACCATCGTCGGGTCCATGAAGTTTAAAAGGAGACTTAAGTCCCTAATACGCAAGAAACAGAACATCAGTTTACACGGAGAACAATTCATAACAAGGTAACAAGGTGCTTCTGAATCTCAATGAACAATAGACAATGAGAATTTTAATTTAGCTATTTCAATCCCATATAAAGAATTGTGCAAACTACTCTCCAGTGGAGATATCAATTGCACTCACATATGCAGCCCTCCCAGAACGCTGAGCACTAGCATTTATAAAACTATTCGACCGGAGATTTCTCTGCAAGAGGCATAGAAGTGCTGAAGAGTTTGAAAGCCAATACGGTAATACACTGTTCTCATCTCCACCCTGAAACAAATATATAAACCACAGAAGAAAATAATTAAATGAAAGAGTTCCTATCAATTTGTCTAAGGTAAAAAATTTGGAAGAAACTTCTTACAAGATCCCTTCAACAAAAGGGAGATCAAGAGGGTAAAGTTTAATTGCAACGATAATCACCTTAAGTGCTTCATTAATTCCCTCGATAATGATGTTAAATATGGCTGTGCTCTCAGATTCAAAGGCGTGCCAGTGCAGAAGGCATTTGTATATTACACAAGCAGCAAGTGGCTTATCATCATCGAATCCCAAATTTTCCTTTATGCATCTGGAGAGCAATTCGTAGTTCTCCTGCATTATAGTGGTAACTTAAGTCAAAATCCAGTATCTACTTTAGCCAACAACTACATGAGCAGAAAGCAAGACAGAATATGATATAATACAAACATACTGATTCAAACATGTTACTATCAGCTCAGGAAAGCAAGTCTCTTCATTCACAGTAAATCAATTGACAGTTTAAAGAAAATGGCAGTGAATGTGTACCAGGTTTCTTTCTGCAGTGAATTTGGATCGACGTGACTCTGACAAGCTATGTGAAAAAGGCATGATGTGCTTCGAAGGTGTGGGTGTCTCCTGTACATAATAATGGCATACGTAGTACTCAATTTCAAGCATTTACAAACTAGAAATAAAAAGAAAAAGATAGAGGTAATGAAACAAATGAAGAAAAGAAGTAGTATTTACTTACAAAAACAGACCTCTTGTCATTCTGGGCTGGTACAACAGCACTAGAGTGTTTCTGTTGATGAGACGGTAATAATGAGCAGTTGGTAAAAAGTAAAGACCAAAGAAAACTGGATGGCAATTAATTAACAAGCATAGGTGGTGGAATGCGTGGTTCAAAAAAATAAGATATCCCGCAATTTCACATCGTGCATGCATATTTCAAAAAAGTGCAGCAGAGCATAGTCAAAGATTACATACTTCCCCAAGTGTCTGTCCTATTCTCGCTGGGGATATACTTAATGTCTTCTGCCTCAAGACATGGTTCTCGTTCTCCAGGTGAGAGAGTTTCTCCTCGAGACTGAATGAAAACAACTCAAAGAAAAAATAAAGACACATGTTAGACACAAACCTACGGTTGAGAGAACAAACACGAAACACCTGCAACTACAAACCTTTGAACACTCGTCTGGAGTTCAGAACATTTTTTTTCAGCTTCTGTCAACTTCTGTAGTGTGTTATTGCAATCGGTTTTAGCATTGAGAAGCTCCTTCTCCAGAGCCTGATTCTTCTTTTCCAAGGAATTCATCGAATTCTGTCATTAAAAAAGCGTTAGCAAAAACCCATGAACAACCAAGACGATAGAACTTGGGTCTCTAAGCAAAGAGTGAAAGCATTGTTAATAAGATACCAATAAACGACATACTAAGTCTAAGACCATGACAGAACAAGTTCTTAAGTAAGGCCTGCGACTTCGGTTCGGTAACTAATAAGAAAAATCAATGATGGAGAACCGATCCCTTAAAAAGGTATCCAAGACCATGACAGAACAAGCTCTTAACATGCATTCAATATAAAGAAGAGGAAAATTACCTTCAACGAAGTGTTATCTTTTTCCAGTACAAACATTCCATTAAGTTCTCTTTCAACAGCAGCCTTCTCCTTCATGGATATGTCTAGTTGCTTTTGAAGTACTGCATTCTTATTGCACTCATTAATGGTAGCCAGCCTAGCTGCATCTAGTTTGAGGCTGAAGGATTCCAATGTTTTCTGAAGCTTGGATATTTCACCTGACTTGGCCTCCTCACCACTCGTCTGTATTTACACCACTTTGTAGTTATTTACTCTGTTTCAGGAGATCAGTACAATATGAATGACAAGATTGGCAACATACTCGCAATCGTTTCTCCAGCTGCAACCGCCATTCAAGATCTTCTAACCGCTTCTCAAGTTTAGTTTTAGCTAATCGCAAAGCACCTGCTTCATTAGCGGCCTGCAAGACATCGATTTGCATGTTCATTTTTGAGTGGTATGTGGCGAATTGATATAATCCTGCTCTAGACCTTAACTAAAACATACCTGTTTAAGTTTTCTAAACTCTCTCTTTGCAAGCTTCTGCCGCCAACAACACTGAATAGCAATAATAGATGATTGACGGTGCCTGAATGCTGAACGGAACTTATGCATTCTCCAACGAGCCTAAGTGATTTATAATACACAATATCCAACCACATGAAAATGCATTAGAGACTGAAATGATGAGTGATGATAAACACATCAGGAAACTAGATAAATACATAGTAATGAAAACTTAATAACACAAAAAAGTGTAACACATAATTTATCATACGAACTTGGAGATCCTAGGTACCTGAATGAGAGAAGCAGCTCTCTGTTCTTTCTCATGTGCAAACTTTACACGAGCTGAGTCAGCACGGATGCAAGACTGTACTACTAAGGCAGCCGATACAAGTTTCAAAAATGCACATCTTGACAGCCACCTGCGCGCATACTTTTGTACCAAAACTGCTGCCGCTGCATTCCTTCTGGTGGCATAAGCATTTCGAGACAGGCATCCTTGCCAACAAATATTATTATTATTAGGCTTAGAAATAAAACAGATATAAGAAAAAAGAAAAAAACATGTACAAATTAATAATATACTAGTAACAACGATTTCCATGCAAGATACATGTGAAATTGAGTAGGTTGTTACATATCTGAAAAAATTTCAAAATGACCACAAATTTTAAATGCAAGAGAACTGCACATGTACGAAGAAATAACAAGAATAATAGTGAATGAGAAAGAAACCTCTACAGTATGCTTGAATAGAAATTGCAGAAGCCCGCGTAGAGATGAAGTTCTGATGCGTAACAAATGTTCTCAGTCTTCGCTGAATGAGTCTTGCAGAAGCATCAAGAACTTCAGCCCGCCTAGAGTCCAAAATGCCAATTTGACCAGCTCTAAGGAACACTTTTGTCCTTCCTAGCTGTGAAAGACGATTCAAATATCAGCAAACCAATTAACGTATCGAACAGGGTGCCATGCATTAGAGAAAATCCTTTGGTTTTTAGGCCACCAGGAAGCATACCTGATAATTCCCAAGTCCTAATTTCCTCAAGATTTTCTCGGTCAGTGCCTGCTCATCATTGCTGCACAATGTATGTATTCAATGCAGGATACAAGAAATTAGAAACATAAATGAAATCCAGCTCCAGGGTATTCGTCATGTCTAGCCGAAAGCTATAAATAATGATTAAGTTCTATTGATACGCCATCTATTTATTTTTTTTCAATCAAGCAGTCACAGAAATATGCCAAATCAGTTTTACACAGGTGCACAAGGACAAATATAGGATAATTAATACTCTGACAATAATCTTAGAATCATCCATCAAATATACGTACCTCTCATCCATGAATTCTGGGGCTAGCAGACCAAACCGATCCACAAAGTCTGAATAATTCCTTCGTGTAGGATACCCTGCAAGACTAATCCGAACAGCTTCCAGAACACCCTATCCAATTGTGAGACACAAGACATCATCAAAGTTAAAATACCAAACAATGTAAAAGGAAGAAAGTGCACAAACATGAAAATACTACTACAACCAGCTGAGAATAAGTCAGATCCCTTCAACTTGTCAGATCACTTCAACAATGGCCTTTAGAAGAAAGCTAATGTTCATTGCAAATTACATCAACAAAATTCAAAACGATGTTATAGATGGCCAAAACCAAAGAGAGCACGAAAATGAAGTCTCTAGCCTATCATGGCACGGGAAAACATATGCATTCTGTGACAATAAAAGATATAATCATGCTAAAAATGCTTGACACACTTCATTTACATCAAAGAAAAGTACGATGGAGACACCAAACTACCTAGAGAAAAAACCCTGAAGATTTCTCTCATTATAAATAGACCATAACTACCAAGGAAAACGTGAAAATGAGCTAAGATCATATATTCCACTTACCCCACAACGCAGTTGATGTAAAACACTAAGATTCTCAAATTTTTGAGGTCTGTTGAATGAGTTTGGCTTCACACAACGAACATAGTGAGGTTCCGTTTTGCTGAGAGTTTCCATGAGGGCTTGAAGTTGTTGCTAAAATCAAAAGTTAATAATCAAATCAATGATCGTTTTCACAACTGATAGTTCCTGATATACACAACTTTCATAACAGAGTATCTTGCAAATTAAAAAGTAAATAGCTGGACAATTTCCTGACCTTAAATCTGGAAGATACAGAAGAAAATTTGTAAGAAGACCTGGTAGACTCCTCCGGAGCTGATGGAAAAAGTCCAGCAACAAAAGGGCATTTGGAGGAAGACAACAGATTGCAGTGCTCCACTATAGTATAATCACGGTTTTTATCCAAAAAGGTTTCAGTCTGGTAAGTAACCTGCAGAAATGAAATGGGACAAACTCGTTGAGATTTGAAGGAAACAAAATAACATTAAGCTTTGTCCTAGATCAAGACTTGCCTTGCCAGCATAATGAGAGAGAGTAAAGTCTGTCTCTGAAAATTTTGCCTTCTCCAATCTCGGATGAAATTTACAGTTCTGGAACAGCTTCATTGAAAATGACTCATGAGTTGATCTAGGAAACATGCTGCATAAAAGCAAACAAAGATAAGTCAGCGCACAAAGAGACATACGTATTGTGGAGACACAAGATGAGACGGGAACACTGTACCAAGCTTCATCCAAGAGTGCAATTACCCCAATAGGTTTCTGCAGGTAGCAAAAATATTAATAGTAGAATCAGAGGAAGATAGATCAATTTTGTTGTCATGTCTGCTTGATTTTACGAAAACAAAGAAAACAAAAAAAAGGAACACAATGGTTGAGGCTGGCAACTACAACAGAAAGTTTGAAAAGAAACTTTGGTATAAATTTCACTATACCAGCATGCAACAAAAACTACTAACCAAAAAAAGGAATGTCCTTTCACTAAGTTGTTGTATTCCTGCAGTTATAGACTGGATCCTTTATCATCCATATTCTATGATGGAAAAATAAGGGCATCTTATTAAACTTAAGACGTGTGGGGAATATATTGGCTACGTTAATCAGGCTAAGGCATGCGACAGTACAATGTGACATCAATGATGTGGTTACTTCTCTTAGACCATGCTGACACAGTTGAGCAATAACAAAGAACGAGACTAGAATAACACTGAACCACACTAGCTCTTTTAGAATTGACACGATTCAACAAATATACAGTTTATAGGGCGTTGAACTCGATTTCTCAACAATTTGAGTAAAATAATAGCAAATAAATAAGGACATGAGAATTTGAAACTATGTAATATAACCGAAATTATGATCAAAATAATAATTTCTCAACAATTTGAGTAAAATAATAGCAAATAAATAAGGACATGAGAATTTGAAACTATGTAATATAACCGAAATTATGATCAAAATCCATCACTGAAGGTGACAAAAAAAGAAACCCCTTATTGAAGTTTCGATACAACATCAAGGTTGCAAGTTCAGAGATCACAAAAGGTTAAGGGGCAAGAAATTAGAACAGAGTGTTAAATATTAATCTAACTGAAACACGGCGAAACGTATCAACGTACCTTTTCTATAAGGTCCAAGACATCCTGGTTGTCAATAAACTCGATATAACTCCAATTAATCTCTTCTTTTCTGTACTCATCCTGCTCCATCTTGAATACATGCTGAAAACAGAGCAGATATCATAAGGAGAGGAAGCAATGTCCCAAAATCTGGCTTAACCTTTGAAAAAGAGTCATCTAAATTACCTCATTGAAATGTTGCTGAAGCTTTTCATTTGCAAAATTGATGCAAAATTGTTCAAAACTGCAGAGTGCAAACAAGTATTGGTTTTAATTTTCGTTTTTCGACATTGATTGGGTAAACAATATACCAAGCCGTCAGAAATGCACCAGCCCAGATAAAGTTTACACAGCTCACAGCTAAACATGGAATACCAATAAAACTAGCAATGAATAAGGCTGGGAAAGGAAAACAGATCAAGGCTAACCTGTTACTCTTAAAGCATTCAAAGCCATAAATGTCCAGGACTCCTATTTGAAAACGGGAGTTTGGGTCTTGCCCAACAGACCTATTAATCTTATCAACCAACCTGACAGAAGCATAAAACGAAAGTTTCAGACACAAGTGTAATACATTAATTAATATCCATTGAATGAAGGGATGAGGCAAGTAAAAGCAAACCAGTCAAACAGACGGGCGTAAACAGTCTTCGCGAGTGCATCCCGGCTAGTAACAGCAGCATTACAGTCAAGTGCTTTGATTATGGTACCTTCACGGGTCAGAATTGAACGTGTGCAGAGTGAAGCCAGCAAAAGATTTGCATCACACCTGATTAATTTTGCAGATAACAACAAAATAAACAAGCTATTTTTTCGTACGCCTAGTTAAAAATTAAGTACTATCTGAAAATTCCATGTACTTGAAAAGATCAGCAGCCATCTGCAGATGAATTCTAGATTCCCGATCCTTTACTACTGAAGAGTCGTGCTCCTTTCCTGCGGAAAACTCAACATTTCCAAGATGCAGAATCGCAGCAAGCGTGCGGAATATCCCTTCCTGATTCATGATTGGTGCAAGAAACAATGACTATCAAAAACTGACGGAAGAAAACTATATGAAAATTCAATTAGAAGTCAAAACACCTGCTCGTCGTGACTTATGCCCACAATATCCATAGCCCTCCTTGTATTCTTATACTCTTCCGCGTTGCTTACTCCCTCCAGTTCATAGGTCTTGCTTTGATTTAGATAATGAAATTGACGTGGATTGCTTAGTTTATATTTTTCAGCGTCCTATACAAAACAAATACATTAACTCATTAGCAATCTGCATAGGTAATTGACACCATCAGCCAAAGAAAAATCTGGAATAGCTCAGTTGGATAACAAGAAAACCGAAGCCAATATCCTACGAGGCGTAAAAAGAGCAGGAAAAAGAATTACATTCCCGGAAGCGCACAGCTGATAAAAACAATGGTAGTTCCTCTCAGGGTCTGTTATCCGGACTACACGTGATCTCTCCAGAAGGTAGGTTCTGATTGCAGCACCGGATATTCTACCATTTGCGTCAAATTGGATTTCGACAAACTTGCCAAAACGGCTGAATAAACCAAAATTCAGTAGTTTGGTCAGTAAATCCGTCATGTTTAGGAATCTTAAAATGTAATTGAGAGAGGCTAGGGCAACACACACGATAACTGCAGCTAATAGACGATACTTCAAATAAGATTTAAATATCAAAACATCTAGAATCCATTATGCATTCAATGTTTGCCAAATAAGATTCAAAAATCATTATCATTAATTACTAGTGTTCTATACATGCGAAATGAACAAAAGAAAAATAAGAGCTAGTTCCTCCCGGTAGCAGTAAGATTGTTATCATACTTCATGTAAAAGGACTATTTTATCTAAAAAAATAAACCCATAATGCATTTCACAATGGAACAAGGGGTTGTAAAGTCTTAATGGAAAAACTTGTTCACTAGACCATTTATCTGAAGTAGAACTACTACCATATTTCAAGTAAACAAGTAAAAGGTTTACTAAACCCACCAGAGTTTACGATTTCAATTTTGTACAAGGGGTACTGACATCATAAAGTGCCATTACCACTTGTATCTAACAGCCCCAAATAATTTAAACGTGATGGGTATCCACAAATGCTCCTATGTGTGCTAATCACTTATGATGATAAAAATGACATAAGAGCAATTAAAGAAACACACCTGGAATTGTCATTTCTAACTGTTTTCGCATTACCAAATGCTTCCAAGAGAGGATTTGACTGCAGAAAAAGGATACTTATATTAAAACACTCGCAAACGAAGAAAGTCAAATATAATCGCCTTAAACTTTATCTGAACACAGATACCAGAGGAGACAAAGTAAAAGGCATCTTTCCAATTCTTGATTCTAATCGAACAAGATAAAAGAGATACAAATTGTGTAAGCAAAATCTTACTTCAAGGACTTGCTGCTCAACACTTCTATTATCTTCAGCTGCACGTCCCCCAACAAATGTAAGATACTGCATGATTAGTTTTGTTGTCTCAGTTTTTCCAGCTCCACTTTCACCGCTGACGAGTATAGACTGGCTTCGACTGTCGTCAATCATCGCTCTAGATCATAAAGCATAACTGCGGTTAATATATTAACATGACAGATAGTAACAGGTAAGAATGTCAGCACAAGTACGGAAAAAAAGGTGGACCACCTGTATGCAACTTCTGAAACTGCAAAAACATGAGGACTGAGCTCACCGAATGGTGCTCCCTTGTACTGCTCCATCATGTAACTATTGTAGAGATGTGGAAGCTTTTTAAATGGATTAACAGCGATCAGAATGCTTCCAGTATATGTCTGCAAAGGAAATAGAGTGTGTCGTAAGAAGATACTGCAGTCAGAACCGATTTACCATTGGAACGGTGAAAAATACTGACAGTAAAGAATGGCAACAAGCCAGCAAGAATGACATTGGAGTTATTACCACAAAGAGTTCTAACAAAGTAGTATCATCTTAAAAGGGACATAAATAAATAAGGCACCAAGCTGCTACCAAAATATTACAAAGGGCAAGCCAGCATTCACATGAAGGGAATCTAGCTGAGTGCTAAACCATATGGAACATAATTACTTTCGCCAACTATATCCGGAAACGAAACTCTCCTTCTATAGACGGAATATTCAGCCTATATATTTCACAGGACAGGCTCACAAACTGCTAAAAATTGCCACGGTTATACAAGATTGATTCTCTAGTCAAGAATAATGCTTATATTGGACACTTAAGTTAGGGTATGATCACGAGGATATTTCTAGTGCAATTGGATACCAAATAAGCAATTTTTTCAAGTGTATGCCTGACTGCCTGTATATATTTTTTGACACAGTTTATTCAACTCAAGATCAATATTTTCAGCTAGATAATAAAATAGATCACAATTCTAAGTCAAAATCAAGAGGAACCCATCACATAGACATAGCCTAAAATTAAAATAAGCAACCGGATATGTGCCCTAGTGTGCAATTTTGCATTACCAAAGGTGGCATTTGATCGATAAAGCATAAACACAGAAACGGTAACGCATATCAGATAGTGTTCAAAATGGATTTTCAAATTACACAGAGACCTCAATTACATGGATCATTCAAGTACTGAAACTGGAGAGTCAGGTCAGTTTTACTAAACATTTCCACAGAGAAGAGACCTAAATGCATACTTCAAAGCTAAATCTTAAGTCTTAACGGCAACCACAGTATCGTAGGCGAAAATGGAACATAGTTGTGGTTATATGGGCGAAAACCAAAAAAAAAAAACTGAACCTACTTAGACCACAAATGGTTACCCAAGAAACTCCAAAAGCAATTATAATTCGTTCAAGATCAAAGCTTCGACCACTGAGTACACTGACATTACGACGGAGGGAGTATAAAGTCCATATGGAATGAAATCCGACTCAATATAGTACCCCAGGCAGTATAATAACTAAAACTCAAGCAGCAATTATACTCACGCAGACGTCTCCATAAACAATACAACAAAAAATAGTGAAATTAACTCACATATATATCATTCAGAGCGTATCTCCTCTGTAGATTGTAAAGCACACCAGCCTCGTGCAAGTATGTCAGCTTGGTCATATCATCCACTCCATTATGCTCCTCATCGTCGGGATCCCTCCGAAAGAGCTTTTCCGGGGAGACTAAAACCTAAACCCCCCCAAAAAAGCGGCACAAGAGCCAACAAATAAGGTGAAGAGAGCGCGAAGAAGAAGAGACAAAACAGAAATCATCCAGCAGAAGAAAAAAAACGGTGAATCAAACCTTCTTCCCTGTAGCAGTTTGAACTTGGACCTTCTTATCCAAAGAATCGAGCACATCACCGGCAATCCAAGCCAAATCCTTATCCTCCACCCAAACCTTGTCGCCCTTCCGCAGATTCAATTCCATTGGGAGACAATTTCTCATGAACTCGGGATGAGCTCAACGAGAAAACCCTAGAGAATTAAATTCAAGAGGCATAGAGAGAGACTCCGCCAGGTTGCGCCAGAGAATTTTTCAAATTTCAAATGAACATGAAACCCTAAAGGAGATTTTAGAGATAGAGAGAGAGGGGAGAAGGGGAGGGGCGGTAATTACTACTGTACAGTTTTATTTTGTTGAAGTCAAACCGCAAGCGAAAAAAGTACCAAAGCGACAAAATAAAATAAAATTTACTTCCCGCCTTCTTGGACTGAATACAAAGATTAAGAAAACTAAACAAAAAAAAACATATTTCTCGATAAACAATTACGAATTCTTCAATTTCTTGAGTAAATGCATACGCAGAAAATATCAAATTAATTTTCTTTCAATTGAAATAATAGGGTTTAATCTGTGGTACAGGCGGAATTAATTTCAACAATTAGCCATTTATAGCACTAATAGTAAAGTAAGCTACAGTAATAAACTTACTGATGGTAAATTATGTTGTTTTCAGCAATTTTGGGTGATTTTGTTGTACTGATCATGCTTTTTATTGTAGCACCGTGTTATCTTGCTTACCATACAAACAAAAATCATCCAAAACGGTAGGCTATAAAACATGTTTAACTCGAGACTAGTGTTAGGTCATTACCCATTCATCGGCTAACCTACGCAGAGTTTATATATCACTCTTGAATACTAACCATGATTTGCTCTTTTTATTGCATTCACGCCCAACGAAGAGCTATCAGAGTTGTGGTCTTGAATCCTATTCATATAAAGAGGGATCAAACTATCAAAACATGCACACCCTATTAAAAAGGTATTTATGTTTCTTGAACTTAATTGGAGAACAAAAGAGTGAGTATCGTGATTTTAAGTTGTGTGAGCTTAGAAATCGTGTCCGAAAAATTAGGCTCTGTTTTAAAATTGTCATTAGATGATTAGATGAAACTTGTGAGTTTACTTGAAGAACTGAAACGATATGTACCAAGTCGTTTTTTTTTTTTTTTTAATCTCCTTTTTTCTTCCTATTTTTCTATTTTCCCTAGAAGTGTGGTAATTTCTTCACTTAATTTTTACCAATTTTAATTTTGAAACTCAATCTAATCATTTGGTCGATTTCTTTTTCCAACATGAGATATTTATCATCTGTTTTTTTTTTGTAAAACTATTCTTCTCCTTTTTTAGCATTTTTTCCCCTAGATTTGTAAGATTCATTTTCATTTGTTGCCCATAACCAGATATCCTTTTATGTATTCCTTACTATCTACAAAAAAATCTCTTATTATTTTTCCTATAACAAAAGATTGTGTAACTGTAATTTTCTATTCTATCTGAAGTTTATGTAATTGTTTTTAACTTCCTCTTCTTAATGTCTAACTATATTTTTTATCTTTTGGTTCTTACCACCGTTGGCAATTTCCCAAAATTTGTTTTCCTTTTCTTATATATCTATTATTAATTTATTTATCCCTGTTATGATTTCTAATAATTCTTAAGAAATTATGTGGTGTTTCAGGCTTTTCAGCTTTGCTCTATCATGAGAAAATTATATTTTAGCTCTGTTTGAGCTTTGAACGAATGTCACACTTCGACTGCATATCATCTCCACACGCCGAGCTAGACACACTACTCTGGGCAATATAATACATAAAATCGGTCTCTTTGACTACTCTCAATTTCGCATCAGTTCTCTCAATTGTTTGGTTAATTTTTTAACCTTTCACTAGAAAAACTGCAAGAGATTCCGTAAAAGTGAAGACATTAGTACTAACCCACAAACAGTTTACCACACGGAATGTGGATCAATGGCTAAAAGGACATCTTGAGACCAAATTGATTAGGCAAAAAGAAGATTATAATTAGCTCTGTTATTTTTTTTAACGCTGCGTCAGCGTCAGCGGTAAGACAAATACAAAGGAAATCCAATAAAGATGACGCCGGTGGTGATGGATGAAGACGCAGCGGCAACAGATAACAGCATGCGCGTTGATTCAACTTGACGCCAGAAAATCTAAGCGTCACCAGCAACTCTATTTTCAGACGCGACGTCTCTTTTTCTGGATTTCTGGGAAGCTTTCGATTTACCACATGTTAATTTTAAAGTTTTTGAAGCTTAGATTTTTGGTCGCTGCAGCAGACGCAGCTCTTGATAAAAAGAACAGGGCTTAACAGTAGCAACAATATGATATACCAAAGACAAAAAAGAGTATTTATGTTGTTACGTTTGTGTCATCACACAAGCAGACTAAGAAGGCCACAGTACACGCTCCAGAGGCCTATAAGCACTACTGAAACTCGAGACTCGGACCCATTTACATCCAAAACAACACACCACACAACACACAACATTTGTATAATCTGCAGAAAAAGTTGTATATAATCAAACATTCGGCGCAAAAGTCTAATCTTGCAAAAGATTAGGACTGCTGAAGACGCGCTTCAAACTTGGGCATACTGTTCGGAACCTTGCCATGCTCACCGATGATATCTGTTAATCACCAAGACAGTTATCAAAATTTGAAGTCTCTTATGAATCCATGGATTATTTGCTAAACTGTGATATCGAAGTAAGCACTCGCTATTATTACCTTTGGACAGAAACGGAGATCCAGTGTCTCTAGTGAGCTGCATCCCGATATAGCTGCTTCGACTCCTGCTTCATCCATGTTACAAGACTACCAAAGACAAAGGTGGCAAAGTGTGTTTAGTGATAACAGATGAACAGATATCTATCTTCAACACATATAATGCCCAGCTTTATAAAAACCTAAGCAATGAAAACATGAAAGGTGGCAAAAACATACCTGAAGAAAGAGACTAGCCAATCTTGGACAGCCCAGTTTCAATACTTCCAGAGAGCAACAGTTGCTAGAAAATTCATTTTGATTCGAAATAGAATCAGCAATAGAACCAACCATTTGTTTGATGGAAGATAAATAAAATAAGTGAAATAACCAACGCGAAAACCTCATACCTTAGGTTAAGTAAGACCAGGTTGGAACAAGCGAGATCAACCTCCTTCAAATTGACCGACAACGAAAGGTTGAGTGATGACAAATGGTAAAAGCGAGCTGCAGATGGTATCGACACTTTTCTGATATTGGGGCAACCCACACAGTTGAGGTTTTGCAGTAACCGGTTGGCTGGTTCTTGAGTATTCTCACTAGCACTGTAGACACCAAAGTAATCAAATAGCTGCACACTGGCTGAACCCCAGTCAAGGTCATGCATGTTAACACAGCCGTTCAAGCTCAAATGGGTCAAGTGTGTGCAGCATGCAAGTAGATCATCTATAGCGGTCTGACAGAGAGTTCCATAAGACAGGTCCAACTCCTCAAGTGCCGGTAAAGCACCTTCTTTGTATAGAGGCTCCAGTGATGAGTCAGTGAGATATTTGCAGGCTTGTAATTTTAGCACCTAAACAATGAAAGTGTCAAAGCAAGCCCAAAAGAATAAGGATGTGATAGGAATAAACATAAAATGACTGATAAACAAAGACTGCACACAACATAACTCAAGAAGCTACAGAAAGGGAAAGCATCCAGCATCATACAAATGCCTTAATTACCTTAAGCTGAATACAGGACTTGAAGACGGGTTCCAAATTCATCAAGAAAGTGTATGATAAATCAAGAACAGTCAGATTTTGCAGTCCATTCAAGGAAGACAAGCCATCAGAGCCGATAGAAGGGCATGACATTAGCACCAGTGACTCAATTAGTGGGCAAGAAGCAGTGGTTGCAGACAGACAGTCATCTCTCAGTTGACTGGAAAGGTAAGGGGGAAAAAATTGATTAGCAGCACCATAAAAAACCAGTCACGAAAATGGAAACTAACAAACAAAAAAAGGTATTACCTGCAGAAAGACGCATCTAAAGATGTCAATAGAGGGCACATAATAGATGCTTCAGACAGTACACCGCAACCTTTCAACTCAAGAGACACCATATAAGGTGCTTCAATGTTGAGCACACTCAGTTTCGGACATATTCCTAGATTCAGAGATCGGAGCGCGACCTATTCACAACCAGAAGGGAGAAGCAAGAAATTTTATCAGTTAAGGATAAGTTGGTTATTCGATATGAGAGAGATAACACTAACCGGCAGGAAGAATGCAGTTTCAAGATGATCACATCCATCCAAACAGATCTGCTCTATGCGAGGGCACTTCAACTCAAGAGAAGTAACAGCACGACAACCAACAAGGGAAAGACTTGCTAATGATGAATTGCAGAACCGCACTGCTGTTAAGCTCTAGAAGGCGATTAAAAAAAATATTAAAATCAGATAAGCAACCATTTTAATAAATTATTTCACTATAAATGTCATTCTGATAGCTGTAGACAAAAAAAACAGGAAGAAACTGTATCACACCTCACAGTTGTCGAGAATTAATGACTTCAGCATTGGGCATCCACCATCATCACTAAATATTTCACAAACAGTGTTCGACAATGATTCACAATCCGAGAGATCCACTTCTTGCAATGAGTGGCATTGCAGAACTAATGTTGTCAAATTCTCCTGTTTCTGGAGAGCCAATCGCTGCAACCAAAATGCAAAAATATCAGGTAAATTAGATCAAAAATTCCAACCAGTTAGAACTGCAGTAAAAAAAAAAAACCACGATAATGAAGTTCATACTCGAAGGGAGTTGGAAGTGATTGTGATACGGCGCAGCGCTGGACAGTTTGAAACAGTGATTGATGAAAGCATTGTGCTTTGCAAGTTCAGATCTGTGAATCTGTTAAACACAGCGAAAAAGGACACTTGAGTGAAATAATAGCAAAGCATAAAAAAGACATGAATAATACTCATCACAATACAATCTGCAGGTGTTCAGCAAAATAAAGATGAGGACTATACTTGCGGCAATGGACTAGACTTATACTCTGCAGACGCGAGAGATGCAAAGATACAGATGTCAACAGATTGCAATTATCAAGCTCCAAAACCTGCAATGATGATATGTGGTTAATCCAACTGGAAAAAATTGGTCTCTATTTAAAGATTGTAAAACAATGTTCAAATGTATGGAAAAAACCAAAAAGCAATCACAGACCTCTAGTGCAGGACTATTAGCAATCCAAGTCATAGACGCGGATGTTATACCCTCACAGCTATGAAGCTTGAGAACTGTCAACATGGGAAGATGTACCGACTTCAAAGAGGAAAAGGGCGCAAAAGTCAGAAAAACGAGAAGGAGATAACAAAAGGGTGAAGAAAAGAAGCATCAGATAACAGGACCAACCTCAAGAGATATATTGGGGCAGTATGAAGCATTAAGAAGATGGAGATTAGCACAAGCCTGTGCTATTTCACGCAAAGTTTCATCACTGACACAGGAACAGTTAGAAACGTCTAGCGACTCTAATTGAGGACAGGAAGTGGCTGCTGAACGGATAGCAGCATCCAAGAGCTTATGGCACGAGGCTATATCAAGAAGTTGGAGGAGTGGACAGTTAAGTATCGCCTGCGACATGTTGCTTCTTTTCAACGATAAAGACCTGAGCTGCGGGCACCTACAAGATCGAAAAAAATAATGAAATACACATAAACGAATGAGAATGAAAATAATTTCATTGGAAAACAACTTCACCTGATAGACAAACGCATAACGCGGCATTTTGTAATTTTAAGCTCACGTAGCCGATCATGACTCAGGTGTATTTCCTGAGCACCATTTCCCAGAATGGCCTCACTTACAGTCACATTCCTTAACATACTACACTCCCCCAATGCCTGGAAAAGATTTTCACTGATATGACCTTTTCCTACAGTTAAGACCTCAAGATTCCTGAAACAGATGAAAAGCATTATGATGGATAATATAATAACAGCTTTAATTTATGGAGCCATGTTCGAGGCTAAACAAGACAGATACCTCAAAGTAGTAGCTGCTTTCATAGCCAGAGCGTTAACAGTAGTCGTGCCATAAACATTCACTTCAGTGGCATTAGGATAGCGAAGACACATGTCTTCAACTGCACATAAGGCAACCAAAGGTTAGATTTTACCCTATGATCATCAATGTCTAACCAATATGGATTAGTAACACAGCGCCTTGAAATATATAAAACGGAAGAGCTTACATTGTTCGACAGAAATCCTCATGTTTTCAAAGTTCAAGACCTTCCAAAAATCCTCATGAGCACTAGCTACTCTCCATTGCCGACAGACCATAGCAGAGCGACAGAGGCCGACATGATCCAAGAACGAGAATACCTGATGGAAAAAAAAAAATTACAAAAATTTAAAAACAAAGAAAAAGGATGATGATACCTACGTATTAATCTTAATAAAATGCCAAAAAAAAGCATACTACCATGTGTAAGAGGTCATCAGTCAAATCAATATGAACTTCAAAATCTTCTGCGTCTGAAGAACCATTGTCATCACCATCTTCTTTTTTCCCATCTTTCCGACTATAATTCAAGATGAAATTCTGGCAGAACATATCAGTATCCGTCCGAGAAGAAGAGGCAACGCCAAAACTGAGAGTTCTCTCTACCGACGAACAAGAATTTCCAGCTTCTGAGGATATCCCGGAAGCAGCAGATCGGCACTCACTGCAAAATTGAATTTCAGCATCAGAATTACATGAATCGAACAAAACAAATGAGGGTCAGAAGGATTCATGTCAAGTAAAAGAAAGAGGAGTAAAGAGAGCTCACGCGAGGCCAGAGTACACTTTGGCACGCTTGTGGTGCGAATCGTGATCGGCTTCCTCCATGGTACTATCCTCAGCTACAGCAGCCGCCGCCGCCACCGCATTGCTACTCTCTCCCTGCACCAACTGATGCAAGCGAATCTCAGATGACCATAAGCGCTCCAATTCATCCCCAGCGGCTTCGCCGTTCTCCTCCGTCGCCAGCATCTCCTCACACATCGTCCAACGTTCGTGCTCTGAGAGAATTCCACCGTCCGCGACGCCTAATTCCCTCTCGTTTTCACCGAAACCGATGAAATCGCCGTCTTCGCTGTTGTTATCCATGGCCGTTGCTGACGATTGATTCAGTCTACCGGAAACTCCGCCGCCGTTTTCTTCTCCGTCGCCGTCGGTGAAGCAATGAAAACACCAAATCCTCATGCAACCCACCAACCTCCCTTCCCCTGGGTCTCGATCTACCGCATTTATTGAATCTTGATCAGAAAGGAAACCAGAATTCGGGTTGGGGTTTGAAAGTGACCGAATTCGGAAAGCACAGGAAGAATTCAGAGAAAGCAGAATCGAATCTCCAATTGTGGGATGCAGAAAGATGAGAAAAACGCTAATCTGATTAAGATTAGGGTTTGAGAAAAAAGAAAGAGAGAAACGGAAAGGTAAAATCGGATCAGATCTTGGCAAGAGAGAGTAGGAGGCGAATTCTGTAGAGAGAGGGGCTTTGAACAAGTGTGGTGGTGGTCGTTGGTGAAAAATCCGGCGATTCGGAAGAGAAAATAAACGGCGAAAATGGAAAGGAAATGACGAAAATTAAAAAGACAAAAACAAATCGGGAAAAACACAGCTCTCGTTTGCAAGTCTTTGGTTCCTTGCTGAATCACCCGTTCTTTTGGTCAGGAAGGAGACATTTCGAAACGATGTCGTTCAACGATAATTACTGTACTCTCGAGTCTAGGATTTAACAATTGATTTAAATTTTGTACGATGAATGAAGTTTTGATTAGACACAAAAACATATACTATATGTTTGGGTCAAACTGACATTGTCCAAACGAAGACGAAACGATAGTGTCACGTGCGCGCAGCAAGAACAAAAACTGTAACGAAGACCGAAAGTCGGTTGGGTAGCTCGAGCCACGCACGCAGTAGTATCTTGTAGGTACAAATAAGTCAGTCAGCATTGTATAGTACATACCTGCAAGACTTTTCCAAGTCTTGTTCTAAAGTTTAAAGCTCGGCCACTGGAGTGGACCTCGTACAAAACATTACTATCAAAGTACTATAGTACTACACATCATCAGTCAGTTAATTATTTACCAATTTACTAATGAACTAAAATAAATGGTACCGAAAGTAAAATTTGGCTCAAGAAGATTTATTGAGTTTATTTTATTTAATTTCTCTTTAGTTATTGCATATTTTTTCCCTTGTTTGTATTATTCCTCTTTATATTAGTCATTAATCAAAGTTTCGTTTCTAAGATTGTACGTTTATATATCAGTTTAATAGGAATTAAACATGCATGATTTCAGTGGTTCCCATGATTTAGACAAGTTGACAACTTATTATCTCTTTTGTGCATACCTCCTTTTGATGTTGTTGGTCTTTTGCTTTTATCAAGGCTTCTACAAATTAAGATTTTTGATACCATATTAGTTTCTACGTTTTTATAGGCATCTCACTTACTACTAATCAGTGATACAAAAATAACACAAAGACCAAACACTACGTATACAAGCGTTTCATGATTTCATCTTGTATTTTTTTTTTTTTTTTTTTTTTCGTAATATCTAGGGATTTTTTAGGAACAGAGAGCAACCCACATTAAATTTGGGCTTGCTTTCTTAATGGCCCAATGGCAATTTCTTCTTTTTGAATCATCTACAATATTGACTTTTCTTCCTCATTTTTCGATCCTTTTATACGAGTGATGATGATCACGAGGTTTCCCTACTTTTATCTTTCTCTCATCAATTCTGATTTTGATTTTTATGGTTTTCGTGCAAATCAAACAAAAGATGAAATTATATGGTTGCAAAATAATTAACGCGTTAATCAAAACATTTAGTCAACTTAGTGCCTTATTGCCGTTTAAGGGTGTCTCTAGCTTATCCTCCTTACTAGACCATCCATCTACGCTATCTATATAACATTTACGCCGAACCTCGCCATGTAATGGTACAATCACGTACCAGTTTATTGTACAGAGCCTAGTACATTCTACCATTTAAAATCTCTCATTTATAGTATGGAATAAATTATACTATAGAAGAAAAGACATAGTACATCGCAATATTGTGGAAGTATCATCTTTATTTCATTTTAATTATTGATGTTTTGCTTTCCCAATACAAGAGTATGATTTGTTTCTTTCTACTACAATGAATGATTTGATTAATGTGTTTATCGTTTATTTGTAATGACTAATAACTCGGTGCCAGATGGAATTAATATATGATTGATCATTGATACGACGGTGGAAATGTGAAACCGCTGCAGAGTACAGACGGTGTTTTAGTGCTACTATACGACCGAATCTGAGAATGTAAAGGAGGTATGGGACGGTTGAGTTATAATTAAGAGATGTCATAAATATTCTTGAAAACAAAAGAAAATATCAACGATGAAGGAACGACTTGTTTGATGGGATAATGAAGTTAAGTCCCAATTAAAAATTTAAGTAGACAGACAGGTGGGTGAAAATTTAATGCCTTCCTTCTTTTATAGGTTCCACTGACTCAGAAGAGCTTCAACGTCACCAGAACCTCAATCCATCCATCTTTTTTTTTTTTATATATAAATTAGAAGTAGAAATCAAGGCATTAATTAAAAAAAAAAAATGTCATGGTGGCAAGGTTTCTTGATCTTCTTGATGCTGAGTTTGTGTGTGTCATCGGAAGACAGCATGCAATACGATTACTTGAAGGTTCCGGCAAGTGAGTTTGTGAGCTCCATAAACACAATAGTGGAAGTCATAAGACAAGTAAGTTCGATTTTGTCTCCGTTTGCGGAATTCAGTGGAGATCGTCGCCTGCAGAATGCGGTTTCGGATTGCATGGATCTGCTCGATTTTTCTTCAGAGGAGCTGAGTTGGTCTGCTTCCGCTTCTGAGAATCCACATGGTGCGTAGCTTAAACCTTAATTACCATCATACATATTTACTCTTTGGTTTTAATCTCACGAACCTTATAGCTAGTGTTGGAAGTTTTTCTTAACTCTGATCACAAGGTCAAAATAGTTTTTCTTCTTTTGACCAGCAAATGATAATTGATAAAGTTAAACAAAAATCGATTATTAGAATGAAATTCGAAAAGAACAAATTGGATCATTTGCAAAAAAAAATGGAAATAGATTTTTGCCGGTCGTTTAGTTGTAATAAATCGAATAAGCTGAAGTTTGTTATAGCTATTGTATGCTTTAGCAATATTCCGTTTACTTGGCTTAACTTAATGTTTTTTTTTGGTTATATCCGATTAGAAGAGAACAATCGATTGTTTTGGCCATCAAAATTATTCAAACGTTGTGAATTTGATAAATTTGGTATAATGACAACCAAAGTTTTAGTCGAAATTAATGTTTAATTAAGTGGCTGATTCATTAGTTTAGATGCTGGGTCTGGTTGCGCAAGATTATTCTTTTTGTTTTAATTTTCTCAAAGTTTGTTTTGATAATGAAACAAAATGGAGTATTTATTTCACGACAAAATATGAGGCTAAGTGAGAGTTTCACTTGCCTATCTTGTGGACCGGTGCTGCTAGATTAATGCCTTTATGTCTAGTATAGTTTAATTTATGTACTCTTTATCCGTTAGACGACACCCAAATATCTGATTAGTTCCTAAACAATCTTTTCAACATTACACATCATCATACACAAAATAGGTAAAGGAGGGACCCAATTAATGCTCATATATGTGACGTAAAATACCGTAATGGAATGTTAGTCTTTTAGATTATAGACGTATAAAAAACAGCAATAACTATACTAATGTAAAACAACACACCTGTACAACTATACTGGTTTTCGAGTTTGACTATATCTAGTTAAATTTTCCACGGCTCCAATAAATTACGATGATGTACCATAGAATACATTATCGTTCATGGTGTTAAATGGTAAAATATTGTAAGACATTCTATGCACATAGTTCAACTGAAATGGGCTGAATGAGAAAGTTTATTGTTTTCTAAAAAAAGAGAAAAATATTTTTGCACTTGCTGCATTAAATTTGAAAGCCGGCACGGAATTGAATGCGAAAACGGTTGTTTGGTGGTTCTTTGACCATCCTTGTATGTAGTATTATTATTATATTCAACTAATACAAGTTTGAAAGGTCTTCATATCCTGTTTCTATAATTAAAACCCTAGGAAAAAAACGAGATAACCTTTAAATATATGTAAACACATGTCAAGTGACGATGATGATGTTACGTCAACTTTGTGCATTTTGGTTTGATGAAATGAAAGCAAAATCTATAATCATTCGTAAATGGCATGTGCGTAGTGGGGACAGAGAACGTGGAATTCAAAATCTTAGATATCGCATGATAAATGTTACTAAATGTGAATGAAAATGATATTGTAAGAATAAAATTACGAGTAGTATTAATTAAAGAAGAACATGTGTGATGACTGACTTTTGAGTGGGGGGGACAAGCAGGGAAGGGAAACGGAACAGGGAACGTGGGATCAGACACAAAGACATGGTTAAGTGCTGCTCTCTCCAACCAAGATACTTGCATGGAAGGCTTCGATGGTACCTCTGGTCTCGTCAAAACCCTTGTCGCTGGTAATTAAAATATATCTTTTTTAATGAATTTGGTTTATTCGTTCCATTAAACAAAATTCGGATTCGGTTTTATTTACTGTTATGAATTATTACAATATATCTGGTTTTGATCTTAGGTGGTTGATGAATTTTAGTTTGGTTGAATTTTTTTAACTTTGTCTGGTTTTCAGGCAGTCTTGATCAACTATATTCTATGCTTAGGGATCTGTTACCACTTGTTCAACCCGAGCAGAAACCCAAGCCCATTTCTAAACCTGGCCCAATTGCTAAAGGACCAAGGGCCCCACCAGGCCGGACACTCAGAACCACCGACGACGACGAAAGCCGTCGATTCCCTGACTGGGTCAGATCGAACGATCGGAAACTGTTAGAAACAAACGGGCTGAGTTACGACGTAAGCGTAGCACTGGACGGGACTGGCAACTTCACCACGATAATGGACGCCATAAAGGAAGCTCCTGATTACAGCTCGAAACGTTACGTTATATACATTAAAAAAGGTTTATATTTGGAGAATGTTGAGATCAAGAAGAAGAAATGGAACCTCGTAATGTTAGGTGATGGCATTGACTTGACCGTTATTTCCGGTAACCGCAGCTTTGGCGACGGTTGGACCACATTCCGATCCGCTACATTCGGTAATTAACGTTTAATAAGATACATTGTTAATAATACTCATATAAGAATTAATGGTGATATATATACATGTTTCAGCTGTAAGCGGAAGAGGGTTCTTAGCGAGAGATATAACGTTCCAGAACACGGCGGGACCAGAGAAGCATCAGGCCGTAGCACTGAGGTCGGACTCTGACCTCTCGGTGTTTTTCAGATGCGCGATGAGAGGTTATCAAGATACACTTTACACGCACACAATGCGCCAGTTCTACCGCGAGTGCACCATCACTGGAACGGTAGATTTTATATTTGGGGATGGGACCGTTGTGTTTCAAAACTGTCAAATTTTGGCTAGAAGAGGACTCCCTAACCAAAAGAACACTATCACTGCACAAGGCCGCAAAGATCCTAACCAACCCTCAGGTACATAATGAGCTTAAGCCTTAAAGTTACAAAATTACAATTAGTCCTTAACTATACAAATACAGTATAATGATTCTCACTGGACCTTATTTTGCTCACATTCAGGATTCTCGATTCAGTTCAGCAATATCTCGGCGGACGCAGACTTAGTAGCATACCAAAACACGACACACACGTATCTAGGAAGGCCATGGAAGGAGTACTCAAGGACAGTTTTCATAAGGAACAACATGAGCGACGTTGTGAGACCCGAAGGATGGCTCGAGTGGAACGCCGAGTTTGCTTTGGACACACTCTTCTACGGAGAGTTCATGAACTACGGGCCTGGTTCTGGACTCAGCACCCGAGTCAAATGGCCTGGTTACCACGTGTTTAACAACTCGGGCCAGGCTTACAACTTCACCGTTTCTGAGTTCATTAAAGGAAATCTTTGGCTGCCTTCTACGGGGGTAGCGTTTACTGATGGCTTGGGCATCTAAAGTGTTAATTTGTATTGTGAATCCTTTTTTTCTTTTTTTTTATTCAGTTTCTGTTTTCATTTTAATTTTGTGTTTTCTGATATTGTTCTCTTAAGTTGGCGTATTGTGATTTTTATGGTTTTGGCAAATAGTATTACAACAAAATTATTTAGGTCATCTGTTTAAGCTGTACGACCACCAATACAAAGTTATGTTATATTTGCAGCCATTTTTATTAGTAAGAGTGAAATTCACTACGCAACGCCTTATAAAATATGACTCGTGTCAAATGTATACAAAAGATTCAATTTTTTAGCTCACCTATGTTTATGTTCTATTATCTTGTACTCCAAGCTGCACTTTCACACTACCACATTATCACTTAAAAGAGAGAGAAAAAACAAAACAAGGCATCATACTACGTGTTTCGCAAGCATCAAGGATCATAAAGACCAAACTTAACCGGAGACCCCAACTCTTGGATCCATTCCCCTTGTAAGAATGGTCCCACCGTATATTTCATGGCCTCTTCCTTGTTTATAACCCTAAATCCAGGCCATTTAACCCTAGAAGCGGTTGCTCCGCTTGGACCGTCGTTCTTGTATTCCGCGTAAAACAATGTATCGATAGCGAAATCCGTCTCTTGCCATCTCAACCAACCAACAGGATCGATCACATCCTCGATCGTTGATTCCATCACAACCGTTCGAGAATGACTTTTCCACGGCCGTCCGAGGTAGCTCTTGAACTCGGCCTTTACGGGTTTAAGATCTTCGTTTGGAGCAATCGTACAATTGTGAACCACAAAGCCTGTCGTCTGAAACTTGTCCACTCGTCCTTGAGCCGTCACCGTGTTCTTCTGACCCGGTAAGCCTTTCCTGATAAAGATGTCGCAGTTCTGAAATATGGCGGCCGCATCACCGAATATGAAGTCGATTGTTCCGATAATGACACAGCTTCTGTAGTATTGGCGGTGCGTGTACGCGTATAATGTGTGTTGGTAGCCTTCGAATCGACAGTTTAGGAAAACCGAACGATCCGATTGAACACGTATTGCGACCGCTTGGTGTCCCTCAGGCCCTGCCGTGTTCCTGAACCCCATGGACTGTGCCATGAATCCTTCTCCTTGTGCCACTATAAAGTAAATCAAGCACAACGAAGGTTTTATACAATCAGTTACATGTGTAAACGGAAGGAGAACCTGATTCTTATGTTTCTCTTTGTGTTATACGAAAATCAAAATATTTTCTTTTTAAAAATGTAAACTTTTTCCAACGGAAAGTTTAACCTAAGAAATAATATGATATTATACCAAATGTTGCTGTGAGCAATGTGCTGACTTTCTTAGCGTGGCTTTTGTTTCCCGTCACGATTGTCTTCTGCGATCCATCACCGATCATTGTAACATTAGCTTTCTTCTTATCAACAATCACAGATTCATCATAAACTCCTTGTTTGATATAAATAATGTACCTATTAACAAAAGGAAAAAGTCTACTAAGCAAATAATTTGGTGATCGATCGTAAGTGACATAAAAAATAATCAAGTCATGGTAATCCTCGGGCGCATATATTATGAGATGAGTTAGTACCTTCCTTGGTACGTAGCAGGCATTGCTTTAAGTGCATCATTAATGGTTGTGAAATTTCCGCTGCCATCTTTAGCCACTGTAGCATTAGGTTTCAAAGCATTCACATTAACAGCTTTTAACATTCGTCTCTCCTTGTTGCTTAACCAAGACGTTATATGATCTGTCTTTTTAGCAGAAGATTTTGATTCAAGAAGACGTCGCGTTTTCAGCTTTGGAGCCGAAGAAAGATACGCGTCTAAAGATTTGACAATCGCGAGAGAATTGCTTGTCAAAACTTGAGAAGAATTGAAGTTCTTACGTATCTCCGTTTTGAGTTTCCCTTCTTCAAACCCATCGACACATGTTTCTTGATAAGACATGACTGCGCTTAGCCAACTGTCTAAACCGGGAGATATTTTCGCAAAGTTATTAACCTCTGTATCGTTGATTCTTTTCACGGAGGTGCCAAGCTCTTCCTTAGCTTCGTCCACAAGCAACTTGCACTGCGCCATAGCGTCTTCATCGTCCTTGTTCTCTGTTTTAAGTTTTAAAACCTTTTCGGAAGCTTTCCCTAGATCGTCATTGACTGCTTCAATGGAAGACTTTAAAAGGCCCCGAGGATCAGACTGAGGAGTGCTTGTCTTTTTCCCGTTTTTAAGAGTTTTCTCGCAGATTGGTTTGTAAAGAGAGGAACCGCAAAGTGTTTGGATGATTTTATTGACCTGGACAGGTTTCACAGATTGTGCTGCAGAAGATGGTGGTTTCTGGCTTGGACTCTCGCCTTTATCGGAGCTTTTATCTTTAGTGTTGTTGTTTGTGGTTTTATCCTGTCCTTGAGATTTGTTTCCATACGTAACAAAAGCAAAAACACCTCCAATAATGGCAGCAGCAACAACAAGCGCAGAGACGACCCCAATGATGATTTTCTTCCTGAATTTACGTTTTCTCTCTTGGTTTACTCGTTCGTGAATCTGATCAAAGTCTTGAAAAGCCATTCTGTTTTGCTCTTTTTCTCTTTTCTAGCTAGAGGAGAAAAAATAAAGAATTAATTTTTCCTCGGCCTTAGAATCAAGCTAAGGCAGGGAGCTTAAATTGGAAGATCAATATTTCTGTGGCTTTTTTTTTTTTACTGTGTTTATTTTTGTTTCCTCTGTTTTGATTCCTTGGTTTCACTTAGGCTTCCTTTGGTATTACTTCTTCAAATCGACAAACTGGTCTGGACAGGAGAGATTTGTGGATTGATGCATTTTGTTTGTCTGATGAACCAATATTCTAATTTAAGCTTCCTATGTTAAACAATAAAATTAATGCGTTGGAAGTTATAAGTCTAAGAAAGTCCCCAAGATTCATTATCAACTTTGATCAATTCCTTTGTTTAAGTCTCTTTTAGGGTTTGCAATTTCAGACACAGCAACATCCAAGAATTAATAAATAAATATATATTAGGGAGCATTTGATATATGCAAAACGTTAATAAACAAAAGGAACGAATAAACATTGTATGTACAATTGCATCTTGCTTTTATTACTTTTGATGCAAATGCGATGGAAGAGCCATAGGCCACTTACGGCTAAGGGTGAAACATAAACAGACATCACCCAAAGACCATTCCAAGTAACAAAAAAAAAAAAAAAAAAAAAGAGCCTAGAAGAAACCATCGCTAGAGAATATATAATTGCTAACTGAATGGTGTAGATCTAGCAGAATGATTCAGGAGTTGTTACCAAAACTTTGAAGATTGTCTCTCTCTTCTTCCTCCTTCACATCTCCTGAAGAACTGTTGCTTGGCACAACCGTGGCAGGTGACCATTGGTCAGGAACCATCAGAAAATAAGCCGTCATCGCTTTCCTGAAACGTTTCTTGTATTGCTGCGGCGATATCACTGTGGGAGATGAGTTCTTCGGTCCTCCAAGTAGCCCTGAAGTCTTGACCCAAGTCTCCAGATGTTTGTCCCAAGTGTATTGCCTCATGAAATCGATGGTTCCTAGAACTAGTTCGTTTCGTTCCTCATCAACTCCGACTAGTAAGGAGTAATCCATTACATGGATCGACTTCAGCCAAAGAAACAAAGCAAGACGTCTTGGCATCAGTCACATGTAATGTCGAAGAACAAATTTGGTATTTCAAAACGGATTAAAGAAGGGAAGCAACTGGAAACTTACAGCAAGAAAGGATGTATCATTCCAGACGGCTCTTTCTAGAAGCCGTTTTGCCTTGCTCCCAACAAATATTGGAGATGTGGGCATTGCTTCGACCAGATTCTGGTCCAGCAAAACTGTATTGCTACCACTTGTATCGGGATTGTAACGGGCGCGAGTGGAGCCTTTTAGGTCATAAAGCCTAGCGAAGTTACGCTTGAACAGAAGATTCTCCATCACCAAGACATCCATTTTGAACTCTCTTCCTCCTTTAAGGTGTTTGGATGAGACCTTTAAATATTTTAGCAACGACAAATCGCGGTTTAAATCAAACACAGCATTTTCAATAATCATTTAGCTCAGAGAGATTACTGATAAACTAAGAGAGATGCATTATAATCTTTAATTTTATTTGTATTTTTGGTACCTGATAGATTCCCAAGATCTTTGCAAGGCTTGTAGGGCTTTTAGTACAGATAGATTCAGTCAGATATTTGAAGTAAGCTGGCCCAAATTTGATGAAGGACTCAAGTTCTGTCTTCGTAACTTGTTTGATGATAAAACGGTCATCCAAGGTTTTTGCAAAAAAGACGTTGCTCTTTCCACCCTGGGCTCCCCATTTTCTACATCGACCAAGAGATCTTATGAAATCAGTTTCTGAAGGACAGCAAATCTTCCTCAGGGCTTCAAATTCCTTCGCATAATAACACGTCACAGAGTACTTCACTTTCCCAGGAGGACCTTCATCAGTAAACGAGACTCTAGCATGCAGATCTTTCAAATACAAGGATGAATGTAGCAGCTGTGAGACTTGTTCATCAGCAGAGCTAAGGCTTCTACTCATGTCAACTGATAAATCGCTCAAAGAGTTCAATGATAGAAGATTCACAGAATCAAAAAGTGAAAATGATCCTCCACTATCCAAGCGATCTCTTGCCTTATCTGATCCAGACATCTGGGCGTTATATTCTGATGATGTAAGGGCATAAGCTATGATACTAGTAGGTTCGTCGTCATATACTGGCAGTACCAACTCATTGATTCCCAGAGGAAGCAGCAGCCTTGCACCACTTCGCCATTCAAGCTCTCTATATGAAGAAACATAAACAGGCCGGTCTTCAGCCATAATATGCTTGCGAGAATTGAGCGAATAATTCTTGTTGAGTGAATAGTAAAAACTAGGAGAAGGCATTTGAATTTGTATTGTATGTTCCTCATTGGTTGGACCTCCTCCAAAGCTCCTTCCACTCTCTGAATCCGACGGCCTTAAATCAGGAGTCTGAGTTTCATTTGCTGAAGCAGCTTTGCTAGGCGGACGAGAAAGACCATTCTCTGTAGCAGTTTGTACACCTATCCATGCTGCATCAAGAGTATCAGATAAGTCTGTTGCTTGGGACTGGCTCTCGGAATGTACTGTTTTAACCACCTGCGAAGGCTCCACAAAATTTTCTTTACCATCTTCAATAGATTCAAACTCCATCTTACGATCCGAGGTTGTGTTTGAGCCTACATCTTCAGGAGTAGCCCTTTTTCCGTTGGTATCAGCAAATGATTTACCCTGGTTAAGACACTTATCATACTCCGCATCTTGGGGATGAGAGTCATTACTCCTTGCAACATGGGTTGATATCGAGCTTACTTTTTCATCACTAAGCTTCTCCAAGGAGACGTCACGACCCATAAATTTTGGGGCAGAATTCCTCAGAGCTTCAGAATGGTTATTTCTTACCATACTGGCAGCCCCTGTTAGGCATTCATCCCAAGCATATGAATCGAAAAGTATCAGTCTTCGAAGTTTATTTATTAGAAGGATATCAATAGTAGGTTGTCCATCCTTAACCACACTTAACATTTGCTGCAATGATTCCTGAAAACCACCAACAGCCTTAATCAGTATTGCATATAGAGGCAACATAAAAATCATCCTACACTGTAGAAAATACTCTAGGTTTTTAATGCAGAGGTAGCTAGCGGTTCAGATGACAAACTTTAAAATCGTTCAGAAAATAAGTTTCAGATCCCTTTTTGAGCACAACCAAGCACCACACTACATGTATAACCAAGTAACAGTCTATCTACATGAAAGTGTATATATACAAATGAAGAATATGTCTTTCCCTCAATTGTACAGCATGTCGTTCTTTAGTTACGTCTTGATAATTAAATATCAATATGAATATAACACGAATGCCCACATTTAACAGCGTGTGTATATTTTATACACATATATATCGTGAGCAGTATGAGCGTGTGTGTGGGGGCTGTGTTTGAGTGTGTGTGTATGTGGGTGGGTAGGTGTTTGAGTAATGTGAATGCGCCAGGTACATGCAACACTGTTTCTTCTTAAGTCTAACGGAGTGTAAGTTGCATGACAGGCTACCTTATATTCCTTTTTACGTTGCTCAAGAAGTCCTGCAAGTTCTTCAAGAGAAAGCTTTATCTTGTTCGGAGTGCTGCCCTTGGAATTTGCACCCATTGTTTTCGCTGAAATCTGACTAAGTGCCTCCTCAACCTCATTAAAAAGGACTTCCGCTTTTTTAATCACCTAATGTATTAAAACCATGAAAAATCAGTAAAACAAGACTCCTGGCGTTGTCGAATATATACAAATATTCGTTAAAAAAATGTAAAAACTTCTAACCTCTTTTGATTCCTTTTGGAGCCATTCCTGGTTTTCATAGTTAAACTCAAGTTTTGCTGGTGGCAGAAAAACTGCAAAAATATTAATTGAAGCATAGCGGAAGCAAGCCACCATTCTCCCAAAGCTGCAGTAAGGAAAATATATGAGACAATCAGTACTTACGAATTCATGCTTGCTTAACACAAGGTTACAACCCTCAAACATTAACTGACACTTGCTATAACGATACATGGTGAGGCATGAATGAGCAGCACAGCTAATTATGCAGAGCTTATATAGACATTATATCAGACTTTGCATATTACGTACTAAGTCTGACTCATTAGCAAAAAGCAAACGAAATACGCTACTTGACAATCAGACATGTAAGACGAGAAATCAGAAACATGTAGCAAAACCAAGCGAAACAGCAGAATGGTATAAACCAAGCGAAAATATATGTGAAAGTAATTATCTAGCAGATCTATACCCATAGAAACGGAGACAGTCTCTGTGAAGTGAATGACCACAGTTGGCCACACGGCTAGCTGCTGCATGGTTAGAGAAGCTCAGCTCCAAAAATTTACCAAAAGACAGGCCCCACGCAGCATCTGACATCACAATTCTGCGTGTGGCTGGAGGAAAGCCATTGATTCGAGGACATTTCAGGCATCGATGCCACATCCAAATTTTTCCTTCGCGTTGCCCAGGTAACACTTCAGGCAGTTTCTTAACAGATATTGTCAGACTACCTTGCCTATGAGTATAACTATGAATGTGTGCTTCTGCTGGCATCGTACATGACGGGCAAGAACGATCCTAAACAAGAGAACAATGCAAGGCTCAGCTATTTATAACCAGAAGTTTATACCAACATGATAGGCTTCATACCCATTATAATGTCATTTATAAGCTTATGAAGCCTGGAATCTTTAAACCATCCAGTCTTTCTCTCTCCTAAACTAACCATCCTAACATTTTCATGGATTTATGGTTCAGTTTTTTTTTTAAAGTTAGTTCCCCAATTATCCATGCCAAAATTATAGGGTAACAAGTACATAACCATATGACATTAATTGGAGTTCAATTTCCTCACCATTGGCTAAAAGAAGTATGGCGTGTTAAGAAATAAGAGAAGAAAAAAAAAACACTACAAAAGGTACCTGATCAAAGAGATTATCCCTTAGGAATCGTCCTAAAGGCTTGTCAAAGCTTCCATAGTATTTAATACGGAGTAGATGAGCCCGCTCACACACAGATCCCTTCCACACACATCTTGTTGATAACGAAACCAATATGCTTTGATGGTCAGAAGTTGACGGAAGAAAATCTCCTTTTGAAGAGTCCATTTGTTCATGCTTACTAAAACTCTGATCTCCTATTACCGTGGATTCATTAGTGTAAGCACCATCGGTTACTTGTTCTGTGGTAGAGGGTAAAACAGACCACTGATCTTTTTGAACAGAAGCTTCTTCCATGTTAAAGGATAGCTGCCTGGGTTCTAGAGTAGGAACTAACCCATCGTCCTTAGGGGAAATAGTTTCTTGAGGCTTACAGTAAACAGTATCCATGTTGTGAAGCAGTCGTTCAGAAGGGTCAGTCCTGTCGTTTCCATCCAATTTCCCTTGAGTCTTAATAGCAGACAAATTACCAGTAACGTCGCCAATGGCTTTATGTGGCTCACCCATTGATTCAGTAGTTGGAGACTTTTCAGCAGTAAAACCAGGTATTGTGGATATTGATCTGTTAATCGTTGATGGTTTATCAGGTAAAGCCACTGTAATCGGGGTCTGCAGAGGAAGTTCTGGAAGGGAAGCACCTTCATCTGCTAGGAAAGATGTCTCAAGAGCCAAGTGATATGCTGCAAAAACTCCGTACTGAATCACATGTTTCACCCTCTTCAGTTCATCTTCATGTGCCCCCTTAAGCAGTATCTGCAAAAACAAAAACAAAAAAACAGATCAATTAGCCATATCTTTAAATTCTTTGGATCAGATATAGCGTATGCATAGTCATATTAGTAGGAGCTCAAGGAACTTACTGTACAGCCCAAAGGCTTGGGGCAACCATCAAAATACATCAAAGTCTTCGCCAGTTTCTTCACACCTTGACCAGTACTAAAATGTTTCTCGATAAACTTTTCCACATGGAACAGGTCACAATAACCCAGCTTTGGTGAAGTGAGCTGGTCAATCGAAGGGACAATCTGCGCACCAGTGCAGCGGGATATGCGCTCTAGAAGGGGCCTTTTTATATTCAAAACAAGAGATATGTCCTTTGCAAGAAGATACTCCTGCGCAAACCGCGAGACAGACTTCTCCACCAAGAGAATGTCAGGATTGTGAGAGTCAATTTTGGCAACAGCCATCTTCAAATGGTCCATTTCCTGAAACACCAGAGATAGCCTTTGATAATACAGAAAAACTTTAACCGGTGATTTTCCTTTTCTTCTAATTCAAGGATTTATGTTCATCGTCACAGTGAGATATCTAGAAGAAGAAAACCGATACAGACCTGTTGCAACAATGTGTCAAAACTTGACAACTGGTTAGAGATGCGTTGATATTCCAGAGCTCCTCCAAGAATTAGCAGACGCGGCTTCTCGATCTTTGAAGTCATTCGTCGATGAGCCACATTTTTCTTACAAACAACTCCTCTCACGACCATACTAAGAAAATGACATTCCAGTCTAATCAGTACTATAGGGACTGGCAGTCAATCGACAGAGATTAAATCTCAAGAAATATTCGCAACAATATGAAGCTAACAAAAATAGCAGAACATTACGTTTTCAACAAGACTCTAAGGTAGTGAAGTTATCAATAGTAGACCACATACGTAAACTTTCGGTTCGGGGGCATAATTTCTCATTTGACTAGGGCAACGACAAATAGAAACCAATACAAATATAAGAAACGAAGCCCTCTTTGTTTTGCAATTCATAGCAAATGTTACTCCCCTATGATCCGAAAAGCAGCCATAAACAAGATATGGAGGCGAAAAAAAAATAACAAACACAAGGGATATCCTAGAAACTGTCTAGAGGTGCTAAAAATTCTTCATGCTACATGTAAAAAGTGTGAGCATCTAGATAATGATTATTGATGAAGGCCAATCCAGGACAAAATCTCTGGTAACTCCAACCTAAATGTCATTCTAGTTAATCCTAAAGGAGAATGGATAAAATTTTGCAATTGCACAGAATATCAAACCTACGGTTCAAAAGCATGAGTAATAGTTGATTTTTTTTTTGAGAAACCACAAATGTGCCAATTAAGGAGTCCCAAAAATTCACCTCTCACTGCGAAGTCCACATGGGATGCATTTAACCTTCACATATCCTCCTGGATCCATACCTCCACTTTTGCTCGTATCTGGCTTGAGGAGTGTTGCAGCCTCCCAGGACAATGATGTAATTATATCAAGCCAGCCCTCGTTATCGCCTTCGTTGACCATTGGTAGATTATCAACCTCCAAAAGTTGTGCTACTAAAGCCCTAAAATGCCCTTCAACAACATTTTTCATAGCACCACTGGACTTGTCCCTAGAGTGGAAATCCCTATCTTTAAAGCTATTTGATGGGCGAAGGTACCCCCAATCACCTCTATCACCTTCATCACCCTCATCATCAGATAACGCTGCTTCTCTTTCATCTTCTTCGTTCTCTGGCTCTGGCGGTAGCCATAAGAGCCCATCGTTCTCAAAATCAACTACTTCAGGCTCAAAGGGCTCTTCACCAGGAGGAATTACCTCCGTCACATCATTCCACCCATCTGCTTCTCTTGATTTATCTATCATCTCTGTATTCAGTGTGTCAAGATCTTGATCAGGGGGCAAGCCAATTTGGATGTTTGACTCTATGTTTACTCCAACATCATCAGCTTCATGTGACCCATAGATACGATCAACTTCATCGAGACTGATGGCACCATAGTAGTCATTTCCTTGAGAGTAGGATTGTGCATAATCAGAGTGATAATCATCATCATCATCAGCTTCACCATCACTCCTGCCACTACCAATTCCAAAAATCAGTAACTCAACACTCACGATATGACAATGTTGAATCATTTTTTAGGATCCGTATACCACACACAGTGGGTGGCGGACAATATCAGAGACAACAGATAACAGAAGCTACAAGGTAAAGGTATATACAGACAACACAAGAAAAGTTACCTGTTCACAAAGAATTCAACTGGGTTCTGAGAAGAATCTAACACACGCCCATAAGGATCTGAGCTTCGATGCGATGATGCATTCGGCTGTTCAGACTTCTCCAAATCCATGTTTGAAGAGGCGCGACGGCTAGCTCGAGGATTCGTTTTTGGTCTAGGGGAAGGCCCAGTAGTAGAATCTTCAACGGTGCAATTGCTGCTGTTGGAGGTAGTGCTTGCGACGCTTCTAGCAGAAGGAGATGAGCTAAAATGAAGGCTAATAATAGAAGCTCCGTTATCAGGCGGGACAACCCCTTGCTCCCACTGTTTGTAGCAGTAATTACAAACCCTGATTCTGTCTGATTCATCATGACTCTCCTTGGTTTCATCCGATGGAGACGGAATCGAATTCGCGGCGCATTTGGCACAAAACACTCGACCACAAAGCCGGCAGTGATGTCTTCGGTTGAATACAGTGAACTGAGCATCGCACTCATAGCACACGGGACAGCTCTGGTCAGGCATCCAGAAATCCCTCGACATGTGTGAGGACTCACTCTTTCTAGGGATCCAAGACTTGACTATATCAACGAATCCAGGAACTTTGTTATCTGGTGAGTCCATCTGCTGAATCTCCAACGAGAAGGAGAGTCATCGTGAAACACCCATCCGCTTAATCGCATTAAGTCTTCACTCTAGAGATCCCCTAAAGAGGAGTTTTGAGCCACAAAAATCATCAACAAAAAAAGAAGTTATCTGGAGATGAGAGAGAGAGAGAGAGAGGCCGATGATTCACCTGGAATTAGATACCTCCGAGATCCAGACCAAGTCACACTGGGTCACTCTCAGCTTTGGAATCCAGCTTCGAGATCATGCGATCCCTAAAATTCTGTGTTGTCTCGATTTCAAGATTTTTTTTCAAGCTCAAATTCTTCTGTGCGATTCCAGAATCAACGAAATGGGATTCGATAAACCCACGAAACGGGAAACTGTCGCTGTCACGAAACTCCGACGAATGCTAAACAACACGAGCAAGAATCAAATTTATATAACTGGGAAGAAACCAAACAAAAGAAGAAACAAAACACAGAAATTCCAGAAAACGGTTAACGAAAACCAAATACAGAAGGCGCAAATTTCTTTTATGGATAAGATTTGAAATCAATTCGAGGAAAGATAACCATAATCTCAGAGAAAAGTGCCAAGCTGAGAAAATGGAAAGGGGAAAATGATTCCTCGGTTTTCTCGGAAACCAAGCAGGGATTCGAAGAGGAGAATGAATAAAAAAGAAGAAGAAGAAGAGAGTTTCAAAATTGATTAAAATACAAAACAGAAGAAGAAGAAGATTTGAATGGTTACATAAACGAAGAATTGCAGTTTCTTCAGCTCCGTCCTTGGCTTTATTGTTCCCTGTCGTTTTGGGTTTCTCCAGTTTTTCTGTTCACGACTTGTTTGATCGTTGTTGCCTTCTCCATTATTTCACTTTTTTTCACATATATTTCATTCATTATATCCGACACGTATCTAAAAATAATTAATTAATTATATATTTCACAATAACGTATATCACATATATTAATTAAAAAAAAACCTCATTATGTCGACAATATAAAATCAAATTTTTGGTTCACCGTTGTCAAAAAAATAATAATATTGCTGTCGACTCTTTTCTTATTTTGTTTTGCCAAACGTTGTTAATTACTTATTAATGAAATTCAAAAAAAAAAATTTCCTGTATCAATTCATGCATGTGGCTCATGGTCCTTCTTTTTGTTATCAAGCATACTAAAGTCCCATTATCTTCAATTGTATCCCAAATCATGGTCCTCAGAAACATTTTTTTTTTAATAAAATAGAATATTTTAAGGCGATCATCTTACTAAGATACGAGACGCTCTCTACCTAAATATAGATAGATTTGATCTTGATCAATCAATAGAAAGATGAAGTGAAAACGGGGAGGGGAGTCAAAAAAATGTGCATGAGAAAGGAGAAAAAAGGAGCACGTGAGTTGAATTTGTTGTCAAACACGTGAGCTTTCCTAATGGATGGCTGTCAATGTTCGGATGTGATCTGGTGTAGAGAGGACAATACAATAGGTATTACTTGTATTTCCTCCACCTCATATTATGCATTGCCCTGTCCATTCCCATATTCCAAAAGACCTTTGCGGAATTTTGGAATTCAAGAAAAAACAAAAAATACTAAACCCTTAAGAAAATAAGAAGTTTTTCTTGTGAAATGGGCACAACACCAAGAGACTTGTTGGTCCATATAGAACAAACATATCGTTTTTTGGAATCCATTGAAGGTAGAAAACTAGATTTAGAGCTCAAAGAGTACAAATCTATTGCATTCCAATAAACTTATGGCAAAGTCATAGTCTTACCTTGATTTCGAAGAAAATCTCCCCAAATTACAAAGAGGAAGGCCAGTGCCAAAACCACAGTACAGGGTCTGAAATTGTGTATTGCATGAAAACCAGAGAGAGAAGGAAAATTCGCAGAGTCCTCATAAATTTGGTTCAACCAAGGATGGGGAAGATGCGAGCGATGTGTTCCAATGGAACATTCTCACCTGTGTTTTTCTTAAGCTCCGGATGGTTAAATTCAGTTTGTGGTAACACGATACTTCCATCTTCTTTCTCAACAATCCATCCACTGTTGGTCACTTGGTGCTCAACGAACTTGTCTAGTGATGCACCGTCCATGTTAACAGCCTGTGTAAAATTTTTAACATAACTGATGAGCAAATGGTCAACAGAATAGACCACCAGAGCTATGATGTGGAAAATTCGTAGAAGAAAGTTATACAAAAGTTGTTTCAAGACTTGACATCCAAAGTTATACAGTTTGATGAAAATAAGGCCAACATCATACCTCGGCAAGCACAGATCTTGGAACCTTTTGGTAGCTTAAGCTAAGAAGGTGACTTGCGTATACTTGGATAGCTTGCTCAAAACCTGCATTTAATCTCTCGCATATAAGACATCTACACAAAATCATAAAATGAACAGATAAAGGCACTACTCACGACTTTTAAGTTGGCCAGTATTTCTAGACGGTTTATATATCCTTACGTAACTAATCTAGATCCAGAAGTTTCTTATTACTAAGACGACTTATTTAAGATTCAGAAACTTGTTACCTGGAACAGCCTCGAGAATGTGACGGTTCTTGGCAGCTTCATCCCAGAACTGTTGGAACCTCCCAGTCTGTGAAAGCAAAACAGGTGTTTTAAATACTCAATATCCATCTTTTCGGCTCTCAAGTCTCAACTAACATTGATGTTTGCATACCTCAAGGTAGTGTGAGAGAACAATTAAAGCCTTGAACTGCTCCTCCATTTGCTGAAAACACAGTGTGAATCTATTAATCCTCACGAATCAAAAACGTTGACACTAAAGCTACAAGAATCCTCAGTATAAAGACTGAGCTGATTGAAATCATTCAGAGTAGCACAATAATTTGAGCACAATCTAGTTCATCTGTGAGTTATCAACGACTGGAAGAAAGATTTGAAAAACCTCTTCCTCAGAATTAGCGATGATTCAACTCATAAACGTAAGAAAGCAACTCCACAATGAATTTAGAAGGAACGAACAGTACCACTCTCTCGGGAATCAAGAAGAGGCAAAGGCTGAAGTCAGGAGTTGGCATAGCCATAAGAGCCTTCAAAAGAGAGAGAGAGAACAATATCACAGAGTAATTTATCACATGCCAATAAGTATTGTTAATCTGAAAGTGGTCTGACCATACCTTGATCAAGATACGAGCCACAATATGAGTATTCATGCGCTCAGGCTCGAACTGCATACAGGAAACAATACAAGTAAAAGGTAGGAGATACTAAAATCTTTGGACATGTATGGTCATGAACAGTCGATCTCATGATTGATGAACAGCAAGAGTACCTGATAGAGCCGAAGCAAGCATAGATTTGCATCCAGACTGTACGTTTGTGACGTAACCTGAATATCATAACGAAACCACAAAACTAATCAACTTCGCATGATGGAATGTTTCTACAGTGGAAAAGCTAATTACACATTCCAATGCCATAAAAAATTTGATAAAGACGAAGGAGAAATTTATAGAACTACTCCCAAAATCGGAATCTAGCGAAATGATTATATCAATCCCCAAAGCTTTCGGGGGGGAAATCGGAATGGAACCTGTTCGTTGACGTAGTTTTCGAGATCAGGCAAGAGTTCTGGGTTGAAGGGATTGACCGCGACGAGCTGCTCAACGGTGTAAGAACTCTGTTCCTCCGGGGACTGGATCTCTTTTCCCATCTCTCCTTCTTTCGTTTCTTAGCGCCGGTCTCTTCGAGCTCGATAGATTACTGAGGATGTGCAGAGCAGATTCGCGGCTGAGACGGATCTAGGGTTTAAGGGTAAAACGACGAAGCTTTATCCTCTGGGCTAACGAGTGAACTGACAAAATTTTAGGATTAAATTAGAATGATAGAAACGTCTAAGATATGTTAGGTAAATTATTTTCAAGGAAGCGAAACTTCTTTTTTTTTATACAGCTACAATTTAGATTATTGATTAAAACGACAGTAACTTACACAGTTACACTGATTCCTTATAGTTTCTCAGTGAGTTTATATAAAGTTTTTTATGCCTTAGTTCAATGTTTCTTCTTTTCTTTACCACATTTTTAGTGAGGAAAGTATATAGTTTCTACAGAGTATGAAAATATCTTTATCAGATTGTGATGCATCATGTATGGATTTAACTCACATAGATATACACAGAAAAAGTTTACACTTTGAAAATACACAATTTAAAAATGACTGAGCTCATAGCGATACCACTTCGGATCCACTTGATTATGGGTGTGTGGTACCACCTAATGACCTAAGGGCCGAGGTTTTTGGTCATGGCCTTCTTACTCTCGGTGCTATTTCCCCCCTAAACAGGTTGTAAACTTGTTGGATTAGATCAACTATGAATTAACTCACATGAGTTTACACATATCTTTGTTATCTTTTCTTCTCAATTTTTGTTACCACATTTGTTTAATAAGCATGTGTCAACTAAATTACTGAATCACCCGAATTATCCAAAACTTTCATATAGAAGTGAAAGAACATTATAAAGCTCATAATTTGATAAAGATAAAAACTAGAGTGGTATCATGTCTATATCGATGAAGTTATAGTTCCACATTATTCAAAGTTCCCGAACCCATTGTGCACTTTACTGATTGTATTATATAGAAAAAGCATGCCTTTACATATCTCCAGACAGAGATCCAAAATTACCTCACGCAGGAGGAGATAATCCTATAAAACCATTTATCACACAACACTAGAAATTGGCAATACAGTTCATGAAAAATGAAACCCAAAAAAGTAATAAGATAAAATAGTTTCCTTCTGTACTAAATCAGTGGCTTTCCCTTGTGGTTAGTGTTTCACAGTTTCTTCAGCGAATACGGTTCACATGAGAAAATGGCTCATGAGCTGCTTTTGGAGCAGGTTTTTTGGCAGTCTCTGGTACTCCAAAAACATTCCAGAATCTCAGAGTCTCGTCTCCTGCTGCTGAAGCTACGGTACAACCATCTGGACTCTGTAGGAAACACAGACATATAACACAAGTTTCAGAACTAAAGACTTCAAAAACTCAAAACCATTTTCAGCAGGTAAAAATAGAAGTTGATCAAGTTTTTTCTCCTCACCTGGGCCATATATAGAACTCTTGATGTATGACCATTAAGCTCAGCCATCTTCACCATAGATGGGTACTTCCACAATGTAAGCTGATTCTGAGTAAACCCGTGTGAGCTAAGCAACTCTCTTTCATTCTGGCTCCACAACAAAGAACAAACTTGGGAGCCAGTGTCTACTGAATTCAAGCAAGCTCCTGTGTGAGTGTTCCAGAACTTTATCGTCCTGTCTCCTCCACCACCACCAGTTGCAAGCAAATTCGCTTGGAAAGGGCACCAGGCAAGGGCTTTAACTGCAGATGTATGTTCCTCAAGCCTGTGCAGCCATTGTGTGGTCGAGTTTGAGGAGGCGACCGAACGATCCCATATGTGCACCACATTATCATTGCCACCACTTGCTAGTTGCTGTCCAGATCCTGACCACTTGAGCCCACAGACCTCTTGACTGTGACCACTGTATGTTTCCACAACGTGAGATCTGATCCGTACGTCGTTGTTGACGATCTGCCCATCCATTCCTCCCGTCGTCAGGATGTGATTGTTCCATGCCAATGCTCCTACTCTTGACTGGTGGCCACCTTTCAACGTTCTCAGCTGCAGAAAAACAGTACAACACATCAGGTTAAGACATAATGACAGACATGACGTTTATATCTCAAACACAAGAGTGAAGGATTTTTGTAATTACTTGACGGTTGGATGCAGAATCCCACAGTTGCACTTCGGAGTTGTTGAGCCCAACTGCAACATGACGACCATCAGGTGCCCAGTTGATACTCGTGACGGGTCCTTTCTCTTCATCGATGGTCACAAGCTCGGACGTGGAACCACTGGTCGCATCCCAGAGATAAACAGTGTGGCCCAACGCAATGGCTAGGACATTGGCACTGCCCCAGTCCAGCAAATTGAGGTAGAAGTCGTCCACAATGTCGGGTGCATCCAAGGTTCTCTCAGAAGTCTACATTATAACAACATCAAGATCAACACAACAAGTAGGTGGGGATCTATTCTTTGGAACTCAAAATAATAATAGATGAAGAAGAACATACCTGAGGAATGTATCTACGAGGCTTAACGGATTTGGGTTGTTGGTGAAGAGAAGCAGAGTGGTCGATGGGAAGCAAATCGACTGGAGCTTGAGGTTTGTTCCTGAAGGCGAGAATCCTGGTGCGATTCAGATTCATCGTCTCAGCGAGCTGCTTCTTGTAGGCCTCTCTTGATGGCGAGCTTACCGTTGCCGCTTGATCTTGGGCTTTCCTTCCTTCGGTGAGGGCGAAGTGAGCATAATCGAAATCCATTGCTGATCTGTTTGGTATAAATCTGTCCAGCTGGTGGAACCCAAAGGTCAAATCAGTACAATTTCATCAAATAACACAACCGATTCAAAATCTATGATTCTAATCAACAATTCGCAAATCGGAACCCTAATTCCTATGATGGTATCGATTCTTGATGAGACAATTGTAAAAGCAAACTCACATTTTCCGACTTTTTCCGGGGAAGAAAGTGTTCTTGAAGTGGAAACCGAGCCTGCGCCTTCAAGTGCGAAGATGTGTTCATACCTGCATCCATTGCTACGAAACACAGAGAAAAACAAAAAACCCAATACACAAAGAAACAGAAAGCACGATAATATACGAAACGGATTAAAAGTTGTAAAATTCTCGGGAAGCAATCAAACGAAATCAGATCAAAGACGACGAATCAAACAAAGCCTGCGGGCGATGGAAGCGTTGGTAAATTCGAGCAGAGAGAGAGGGCGAGAAGATATGTTCGATGAGAGCAGATCGTATTGATGGAGAAAGGTACGAAATTTGGGGTTAATTTATAATGTGAAAGCATTGTGAGGCAATTTAGGGTTTTGGTTGACCCCAATTCTCCAATCGGAAAGTCCGTAACGGCTATATTTCCGAGAGCCGTTGAAGATTATATTCCCAGAATGCCCAATATCAGATCTTGAATTAACAATAAAGCAAATCTCAAATCTTACAAACCAAAGTAAAACCAATCTGGTATGATGACTGGTCAGTTTTACGAAATGAAGGATTCGATTCGGTTCGGTTTAGTTAATGTACACATTCTACAAAAAAGAGTATCGCAATACTTTATATACAAACCAAAAAAATGCTTCACTAGAAGCATTACGATACCCACAACACAGAAACGTTCTTACGTTAACCTTTGCTAAACAAACCGGTCCGTAAAAGAAGACATTGCTAATTGCTTGAATTTTTCAGTTGTAGTAGTGTCAACCATTGTGACTACTTTCAGCATCCGTGGCACGAAAAATAGAGACATGGAGATGAAGCGGTTTAATCTCGGAGTTGGCTGGCTCAAACACACAGACATCATCAAGGCACAAGCTGTTGTCTTTAACAAACTTCTTCCACCCGCTTGAAACCCCTCCTCGACCACGAGACACGATGTAGTTATACCTCATGTGCCATCTTGTTCCATCCACCTGCATCACCACTTCTTCACTTCCCAAAAGCTTGTTCTTCGCGCTCCATTTCATTGGGATTGTCTGTTTTTTGAATTTTTTTTTCCAAAAAAGAACATTAACTTTCAAGGAGATTAAAGACTACATAGCACATGAGATGAAGAGTCTTACCAGGAAATGCTTGGAAATCACATGAGAGCGTTTCATGACCACCATGAAACCGTTGGGAGAAATGGCTCTTTTAGCCAGAGATAAGGCTTTCCTTTTGCAAGTCTCACTTATACTCTTTCTGCTACCAGCTGATATCATCTCCACATCTTAAGACATTGAACAAGAGATGCATATTTTAGTATCTAGATAACAGCAGCAGAATCAAACCCTGAAACTCTAATCCTAAACAGTCCAATCAGATAAGTCACTAGGAAACTACCGCAATGTGTAATCAGTAAGTTCCAAAAGAAGAAGAAGAGAATTCAATACCAGCTTTACGGTCGAGATTGTTATTACTTGTTTCTCCACGCATCTCCGTAAAAACGTTAAGGGGATACTTCCCCTCACGGATTAGAGGAAGCTGGCCAGATTCTCTGACAATGTCAGAGTTAATCTGTGGTTCTCCTTGCTCTAAATCAGTCTCAGTTGGATTTACTACAACATGTGGATTTAGCATTGTATCAATACCGACACCAAAGTCAAAGTCAATGAGGTCATCAAGCTGGTAATCATTAACAGCTGGAGACATGACATTTTGCTGGTTCAATGAAGTTCCAGCATCAGGGTTTGAGTATCTCCTTGGAGATCTTAAAGAGGTTGCAGTAATATTATCTGTACCTTTGGTCGACTTCTCTGAATGACCACAAGTCCTTACAAAGTAAGAAGTGGGTCTTTCACAAGAGGTGTCTGCATCGAAGATCAGCACTTCAAACTCAGACGCTCCATGGAACTTGAAGACCAATAGATCACTCTCCTGTAGCGAATGATCTTTCACAAACTTGTCCCACCCACAGCAAAAAGCCAGTGTCTTGTCATCGTCTTCCTCTAATACCACTTTGTATTTAGTTCCACTTGGACTTTTGAGAGTCACAATCTTTGGTAGCTTCCTTCTGCAATATGTGGAGAACTTTTGAGGTATGGCCTGCAATGATTTGCCCAAAAAATAAGAAGATTAAACACAATTGAGTTTTTGATGCAAAAAAAAAAAGGTACACTCTCAGACAATTAATATTATGTCTGTTAAAGCCCCAAAAACAAACTCAGAACTAAATTACTAAGAGAAAGAACAAAAATTGCAAAACTCTGTAACAGAGAAAGTGAAACAAGCATATATATTTGGGATTTGATCGAGGGTTGTTCAATACAACTAACTGTAACTGTAAAATCTCCAAATCAAACCCAACAGAGAAGAAAAGAAAGAGATTTTTGTTAACATACAAGGCGATTGTGAAAACCAGGAAGGAGGAGCTGAGAGAAATGGAGGGTTTGGAAATGAGTCCAGTACAGTTCTTCTTGCCATCTCATGCAAACCTCGCAATTTTCTTCCATCTTCTTCTTCTTCCTTCTCTCTCGCCACCCGAGACAATGTTGGGACGAAACTTGAGTGGATTACACTAATGTTGGGTTCTTGCGACTGAACTATTTTCAAGGGAATTTTAGAAAATTAATATTCTAAAGTTGGTGGGAATCACTCTGTTCCTGACACCAGGCGTTTCGATACCAAAACAAGTGTTTCATGGATGTAATTACACTTGATAAGAAAGTTACGAAAGATTAAGATACACCAAAAAAAAGAGACTGAGTTAGTGGAAACTGTACAGATAGACCTTATCACAAAGCATAATATTTACAATTTTACATTATTAATTAACACGAAGAGAAGCCTACACTAATCCCCTAAACTACTTGCGAGTTTCACAGTGAATTTTTTACAATTTCTACAACAACTTTAGGGGTTTAGGATCTTACTCATCGAGCCAATCTAAGTTGAAACATTTCTCCGCGGCTTCAATCTTCAATCCTGGAACGGCCTTCTCAACTTCGTCCCACATAAATGCAACATCCTTATCGCAAATCACATGGCGTAGAGACTCCAATGAAACAGCAGAGCTCAGTCTACCCGAGATACAACATTCTCTCATGTCGATCTTCTCAAGGGTCTTTAGCTTTCCTATTTCCTCTGGAAGACAACTCAGGCTGACACATTGTGAGATGTCCAGGTACTTAAGATGAGGAAGCTCGCAGATTTCCACAGGCAATGCCTTTAGCTCGAGGCAAGCATACAGCCTCAGAATTTCAAGAGCTTGTAGCTTTCTCAGGTTCTTCGGCAGCTCACCGAGCCGTGGACAATTTGTTAAGCTTAAGGAGTTAAGAGAGGTCATTCCGCAAATGCTTGAAGGCAGTGCCACGAGATCATCACAGTGATCTATCGTAAGATCGCCCAAGTTTGGGAAGATACTGGAGAGGTCAGCTCCGGTCTGATCAAAACTGTTGTTGATCTTGCACAGAATCAGAGACATCTTGTGGAGATTTTTCAAGGGAATCGTTGTGTTGGAGAGTTCAGGGACGTGAACTCTCTCGAGCCAGAGACTCCTTAGTTTCGACAAATTGGCAAAAATCGAAAAGTCATGGAGAACCGCAGGGGACATGCCGTTGTTGATAATGACTAGGACCCTAAGACGGCTCATCTTGGTGAGGAAAGGAGGTAAAACGTACTTGTCCGAAGAGAAATTCAGTATAAGAATCTCTGCCTTAGGGAACTCCATGTCAAAGTCAGACCAATCCATTTCATCCATCTCCCCTGCAACAAAAACAGAAATTCCAACCAACATTAGGATCCTGGTGATTATCGGACAAGAGAGCAAAGTAATACAAAGATTGCAGTTAGAAAAAAATTGTCTTACCAGTATGAATAGAGACTACTTGGGCGTTGTATGGCTCATCACTGTTCCTTCCCCATTCTCTTGGGAGCACTAACTCTCTTTTCGGCATCAGCAATCGTTTTCTTATGTTCACTTTCCCTCGATTGCATAAGTGAAGTGCCAAGTCTCGCAGAACATCATGCTGTGTCACAAATACATCATAGTAGCTTGCATACGAAGAGCCAAGCCTGCAAATCAATATACGGCAATAATTATTATCTAAACCTCTTAAACCTTGTAAGAAAGTGAAGAGAGGTACAAGTAATGTGAAATCCCTCACCGTGGATCTTTCCCAAGAGTAAGGAGATTCTTGTGCGACAAATCAACCAGAGTGGCAAAAGCAATCGCCTCATCAAGATCATGTATCTCAATCCACATGTTGATGAGAACATCAACAGGAATCTTCCTGTCTTCAGGGAACGCGCCAAGATCCAAGAAACACTCTCTGGTTGTCGGGTCGAGATCTTCTAGACTAGCTTCCATCTGATGAAGTAACCTAGTCTCGTGAGTTTCATCAGCAGGCTCACCTCTCGATAACCTCTGCAACGCGCCCTCCCAGTATTTTTCATGTCGGTCTTTCAGTGAAGCGCCCGTAACTTTGAGAGCCAAAGGTAGACCTTTACACTCATCAGCAACCTGTGTCACAAAACAGAGAAGAAATCTGAGAATCGAAACAGCATTAGGTTATATTATATTAGTTGGAGAAGAAACCCATTATACCTGCTTAACGAGGCTTTTGCTGAAACCAGGAGGGACGGATTTCTGACCAAATGCACAGAGACAGAAGAGAGAGATTGCTTCGTCTTCCCTTAGTACTTCCACATCATAAGTGGCGTTAGGCTCAGTGAGCTTGGACCGAGAGACCACAAGAGTTATGCAGCCAGGAATGTTATAGGTCAAGCGGTCCAACGCTTCTCTTGTCCAAACATCATCAAGAATCACCAGCTTCTGTGTTTTAGCCCCGCCATCATACTGTAAATTCCAGCTTGGAACAGGATTTACACCTTCATAACCAGACAAAAAGCCCCATATATGTGCTCTAAGCTCCTCGAGAATCGGAGATTGTGATACAGTCAGAAACAAAACTCGTTCCTCAAAGTGACCTGACAACAACAAAAAAGGCAGTAAATTTACGATCGCACAATATAAAAGAAACAGTCTTTAGACTCAAGCTCGGAATACTTACATCGGACTTCACCGTCGCGCTCAAGCTCTCTGGCAAGAGTGGTTTTACCGACACCGCCCATTCCACTGATCCCAAAGAGGCCTCCCTGAGCGTTGAACATCATCTTCTTCACCTTCCTCTTGCCCATCTCCAACCCAATCCCAAATTTCTCCAAGTCGTCGTTTGTCTCAATCTCCATCGTGGCCTCGGCTCTCTTCATCGCATCCCTAATCATCCCTCCTCCGCCGATTTTCATGGAACCCAATTGCTCACTCATCCTCTCGAGGCTATTGTCCAGCCGGTCGAAACGCACGGAGGAGCTGGCACGGAGAATATGTACATCGGCGAGGATGTTGGTCAGAATCGGACCCCTAAAGTAAGTGGAGAGTGTCTTCTCGAGACCCTCCATCTTCTTAACGAGGTAAATCTGTCGAACCATGTTCCAGCGACCGCAGGTTAGGACTTTGTCAGTGAGCTTCTTCCCCTTTTTTAGGGTTTCGGAGAGCATACGGATTTGAGCCTGGCGGTGAGCAGGAAGCTCCACGCCGCTGTACTGGATCTCCTTGATGGTCGGTTGAATGCTCTCGATCAAGGTGATGAGGTTGTCGGCTGTGCTTTTGTACCGGCATGCTCTGGCAGATAACAAAACGAGCTGCTTCAGGAGCTCCGTCGCAATTTCACCGGCGAAAAAGTCGGTGACGGCCATTGTACACGATGTCAAATGACTGATGAGCCAGAGAGAGAGAGAGAGAGACGCAACTTACTGAAATTTCTTAGAAATTCACAATACCATCATATAACATTTATAACCAATCATCTGAGCAAATTTTTAATAAACTGTAGGAGACCAAAAACTCAGTCAACTCCAAAAAAGTCTATATGGAGATGGGAGATGTCTCTATCGCCATTTTTTTTATAAAAAAAAAAGTAATATTTCCAGAGATTGGAAAATTGTGCTCGCATCATTGGATAATCTCTTTGTTTATTTTTCTCTTAAGTCTTCTTGGTGCCAAGTCCACAGAAAACAATAAAAATATGAAGTGGCGTGATTATAAATTTATAACTATAGTTAATTATTTTTATATTTGGCGTTTATATTTACATTTTTTTTGTTGACGAACAAAAACTTGAATTCCTGAAAAGTGTTTTGCATAAGTTTTAGAAGAATATGATTTGTTTTTTAAGTTTTGTATGTCAACAACGAGAATGCAAACTCCATATCCTCTCCGCAACGCCTAAACTAATCGAAAAAATGGTTAAAGACAAGCTTATTTCGTTAAGGCAAGCTCATTTTTGTTCTTTGACAATTTAGTTTCACTTCTAAATTTCCTCTTCCACTTGTTAAGCTTATTTCTCAAAAACAATCTTCTTCGTAAAATAACTTTTTTTGTATGGCTAATAGATATCCATCACAACTAAAAGATAATAAGCTAATGGAAAAATGGATGACTGCACATCAAGAAAGCGATAGTCTTGCGTATAAGTACCGCAATATACAGTAGTGCATATCTGCGAAATCATTTTACATTACTTTTAGAAAAAAAAAATTATGACGTTAGTTTGTTTAACAAAATATCTACTTATATTACTTATGGCTGAGTTGTTATCGCAAAACGAATATTACACATACACTGGCGAATTTCAGTGGACCAAATAAACTTGTATAGTTAGAAGTTAGAACACACGAGTTGTGAAGCAAAACTTAAAACTCATTTCACAAATTTTTCAAAAAAAAAAAATCCTCATTTCACAATAATAATCATAACATGGTCTAAGAAGAACACAGCAAAAAAAAAACACACAAAAGCAAGAATTAACCAATCAAATAGGAACGACGTCGCCTTGGATCAGTAACATTGATTCTCCAATGAAAATCAGTGGAACCTCTAAGCCTCGCTCTCCTCCTCTCCCAGTTGATCTCTGTCCTCCTCTGTTTCGTCAGCCTGCAAAACCTCTGCAAAGATTCATCCATCGCATCGTGCACTTTCCACCATCTAACGTGGGCCGCGTCGCTAGCGTACACCAGCTGCTCCTCCACGTCGAAGTTGCAGTCGTAGTCTCTGTAGCAGAGCCATGGTTTCCAGCCCAAGTAGTGGACCGCGTAAAGCTGAGGCGGCTCGGCGGAGAAGAGGTTGTTCTTGATGTTTCTTTCGTTGGTTGTGTTTGACCAGAAGTTCTTTAGAAAGTTTACTCGTCGAGGTAATCGGTGCCACCACACGAATATCTCGTTTAGATACCTGATTATCATATGTAACAACATCTAACGTTCGTTAGTACATATGTAGCATTATTGTTGTTAAGGTTTAGCGTTTTGTTGGTAGTGTTATAATCAGAGTATCGACTAAACCGGTCCGGTTATCTCACTTGTATCTATAGAGGGTTACAAGTGCTTTACACTTAAACCGTAACATTAATCTCATTTATACTCTAGATATTAAGCACTATCTATGTTAAGAAGCTAATAACGTAAATTTCTTTTGTATTGTTGAAATGCTTACCCTTGATCTCCACCGTTGTACGAAACGATGTCGCTTCGCTGGCTCATAATCGTACTGAACGTACAATTGGAAGGCTCGATGACCATAACGCCGGAGTTAAATATCCAGACATCATTTCCGGTGGCCGACATCTGAGGGAAATGGAAGAGAATATCGAGGTTAAGTAGGACGACGATGTCAGCATCAATGAAGACCACTTTATCGTATTCCGTCAATTGCCACAGTCGAAACTTGCTGTAGTTATATTCATTGTAGGAATCTTTTTCGGCAAGTGGGTTTCTGATTCGTAGGATCCGGCGAAGTTTCCATCCTGCGGCTGCGAGAGCTCGGAGTTTAGTAATGGAAATGGAGTCATCGTGGAGAAGGATAAGATCACGTTTTGTGTTTGTCTGAAGGAGACTTTGAGCCAAAGTTATGGCGCCACAGACATAAGATTCGGAAGAGTGGAGAACGGTTGCGTAGGCTTCACGTTTTGGTCGTTTCGTCTCTGCTTGTATCTTCGTTAGGTCATACACTTTGTCTATACCTGTTTTTGTATTTGTAATCCAAGAAAACTATATTATACGCTTTTTTATAAATTTGAATCGATATGTTTAAAACAGGTTGAATTAATTTAATTGATATACAATACTAAATTGATAAAACAAATACATGTCATAAATTAAAGAGTTGGGGGTACTTTTATAATATAAGCTATCATCAACCTTAATAATTTGTTTAAAAAAAAATCATTTGTTTAATTTTTTTTTTTTAATGTAACATCATTTTTGATAATCGTAGTTTAATCATTTGGCCATATGTGTGAATGTAACGATTGGTTTTAATATCGCCTATATAAAAAATGCAAGGTAGCTTGTACGACAATCAAAATTTGGTGGTTAGCAAAAAGACATACCTAAAACACAACCACTCTAAGATTAATTGTCACACAACAATCAATTAAGCAAAGTAACCGAAACATATCGACTTGTTTTATTTTACACAACAAAGTTGGTACCATTTCACATCAATTTCACGTAATCAAAGTCCTTTTAAGTTACAACGTCTTAATCACTACGTATGAGACTTTTCTATATCAAGTTCAGTTCCACTTATATTTTCTGTTTCGCTAGTTCAACTTTTCATCAAATTCAATACAAAAGTTAAGATAATTTGCTAATGATACTCACAACACTACTCATAAAATGAAAACAAACAAAAGGTTTTGGTGGTTTCATCCTAGGTGAAATTTTTTTTTTTTGGTTCATCTTAACATTAATTAATTAATGGAAATTCATTTTAGTTTTTTGTGGTTTGTGTAGTTTATCTCCTTTACTAAAATTAGAATCAATAAACAAAAAAAAGAAATGTGATATGTTGTAATGAAAATGATTTTACCTTGTGGTGCCCACAAAGGAAGAGCAAGATTGCAAGATCCGATTGGCAAACTAAGCTTATGCTGTAACCTAACCACCTCAGGCCGATACAACCACCAATCTCCCTCTCTCTTCTCCAAATCATCACACCGGAAAATCTCAATCATCGGTTGACATTTGCTCCAAAACAACACTTTGCTCTTCCATTTCCAATCCGTCTTCCCTTTCCTGGCCGCCAAGTTAGCCGCGACTAGGTTCACTTGCAACCTCAAAACCTCTCTTCTCCACCCTTCTTCAGGGTACTTACAAGGCAGCTTCACTACTATCAAGTCCAACTTCTCTAAACTTTCGAAATCGGGCATCGGTATCTCAGGACATGTGGGAACCTCGGTATCTTCCTCTTCGTCTATCCATTCGGGAAACAAGTCTTGCCATGTGAAAAGCTTAGAGACACGCTCAAAATGTATGTGAACCGTTTCGCCATAACGTTTCCACTGTGTAACATCAGATTCTTCCATGTTCACCATCCCTATCTTTGTTTTCCCTAACCCTCTTGTTAGAATCTCCTCCATGAAGCTTGGTGCCTCAAGCTTGGTTTGGTTACTAGCAGTTTGCGATGCTATCTTGTTTATTTGGTTCTCTATAACGAGTTCTTGCATCTTTACTCCTCTCTCCACCTATAGCTCCGAAGATTGATCAAATAGCAATGGAAAGATCGATACCTATAAGTCCAAATTTCGGTCCAGGGTTTACTCGATTATCATAATAAAACAAAAAAAAACTCACCTTACCTTGGGAGTGCAATCACGAAAAGAGCATCCAACAAATGAAGCTGCGCTGCTGAAGTAGACTGATGAGGAAGGGTGAAGAAAAAAGGCAGTGAAAAGAAGAAAAGAGAGAGCGAACAAGATTAGGTTGAAACGTATCAGTGCGGATTTGGATGGAGCCATCTTCATTATCATCATCATCGTCCTCCCGTTTCTCAGTGACAAACATTTCTCTTTCATCTTTTATACCAATCAAATGTTCAAAGGTTTCAAGGGGAATGTGTGTAGGATGATGGTCATCTATATATATACGGTCCGTGTAAAGTAGTTAGAGAAAATAATATAAATATGGTATGTCTTTAACAAAATAATATAAATATGGTATGTTAATTAGTAATCAATGTAGCGGTTGAGTTTTTTTTTTTTTTGGTTTTTTAGATAAAATAAGTAAACACAAACAACGTCTAGAAGAGTTTCATTGGACGTGTCAAAGGATTTTCTTTACTCAAAAACAAGCTTGATAGATTTATATTAATATAGCAAAGATGTCGCCAACGATTTTGGGTGGTTGGGCTGCAAATAATGAAATTAGTGTGCAAAATACGTATGCCTTAAGTTACGTATATGTTCCCGCCTCCAAAAGTGGGTACGACTATTACAATGTAAAGGATACTAATAGTATCATTACATACTATAATGAAAAACCACACTCTTCTATATCTCATCCAATGAGTTATGAATGAAGTTAGTAAAGATTCAACACTCGTCCAAATTATTATTTTTTGCCATTATGTCTATCCATCAGTAGTAATAACTAATGAGGTAAATATTGAATGGGAGTTGATACAACTTACAATACTGTGTTCGGAGAGCGAGTAATCTATCTGAAAGAGACATTCCAACAATATTTTTCCTTATAAAATGTTTCATCAAGAGTGTATATATATGATATAGTTTTATATTTAATTATAGAAATTTCAACAACTTGATGATCTTGAAAAAAATGATGATATGTGTACAACAACAAAGAAAAACCAGTCACAATTATTTATTCACTAAACTCCACCAACTACAACTTAAAAAAAAAGGAATCATAATAATAATACAAAGGATTCTGTGGGTAGAAGTTCCAAGAGGTGAATATGCTTAATGTACAAATACACCAAATAAACCCAAACATCCTTGTAGTTTAATATTATTAAAAGCCAGTTGAACAGATTCGACTACTACTTTATATTTTGAAATGCTAAAACGTAGAGTTAAACAATATTTGAATACAAAACAAGTGTGTAAGTATGTAAATATATAATATCCGCTAAATGTGTAACTAGTATAATTAAGAGAGGGTCAAAGTCCTTAGAGTGAAACGTGCGAGGGAGCTATGTTTTTTTTAGTTCTCCTGTCAACATCAGTTACAGGAAGGATCAATGCTTCTCATCTCATCTCATCACTTCTCAATTTTCGAGAAAAGCAAAACAGTAATTATACATATTAGTTTGTCTTAGTCATATTATCATGATTTTTAAGCTGGGATGTCAAAGCAATTTTACGATGGAACAAAAAAAGAAAAGAAAATTAGGATGGTTAGACATCGTCGTTTTAACCAAATTTAGTCAAAAATTAGCCCATACCAACATATCATTTAGGTGCCCCAGCCTCTTTGGGTTAGATTTAGTCGGTTTAAGCTAATGAAAGACGGATTACATCTTCATATCCGTAAACCAACGTAACATTTACCATTTTATCCTTACATACAATGATAGGGTTTGGTATGTAATTACCAAAAAAAGAAGAAAAATGATAACCGAAACTGCGCTGAGCTCTTTGGCAAATGATAAAATTGCAAAATCTCAAAGAGTAACAGTTTTATCAAAAGAAATACAAACATTTGTGTCACTCGTCTTTTTACTCTTTGATCACATCCTGCATGTGTTGTGCATAACTTCTTCCCGGTGGAATGAATATTACATCCTCCCATCCCGAGTTCTTCTCGCTACTCTACATTTTATTAAAATTTAGTTCTGTTAGATTATATGATTTCCAAAAAGATTTTATGATTTCATATTTTCGGTTCCTACAAACAACGAAGATACCTCCATTTTCCTCAAGACATCTTCCAAACTCCCAACCTGCGCAAGACAGGATTAGTCGCATGCTGAAGATAAGAGGACTCATAAACCTATGCTTACATGCTCAATGCTGCGGAATTGATCATGTCACCTCTTCTTAATACAAGTTATGATATGCAACTTTGATAACGATACACCTTGGATTTCATTTTAACTCTGTCTACAATTTTCCATTTCCTTTGCTCTATCTCTTCTGAATGTATGGTGTCATACTTTTGAGAAAACCACATGTTTTTAAGTTGAGGTGATTTTTGTTTTTCCTTCTTTTTCTCAAGGAAGCCTATCTCTCTATATACAAGGCAAATAAGAAATATTTACCATTATTTGTTGTTCTCCTCTTGATGCTCTTGTATACTTCGAAAGCTCCCTCTCTATATCTTCCTGAAATTGGTCAGGGCAGAAATTGATTTTCAACAACAGTAAAACAGTTATCTCGTTGTTTTGGCTTGAGAGAGATTTTCTTAGTATTCTTTAATGTGCGAGAAGAAAATCAACCAACCTTACTGAAATAAACAGGGCAGTAACGTTTATTTCTTTTCCTCACAACGAGAAGCTCAGACTGCAGATGACAATTACGAGAGATGCGTATCAAGAGAAAACAAGGCAAAAACATCAAAACACAAAGAATCTTCGTTGGTGAAACAAGAACAGGTAAGCATCACAATGCAGCTCTTTATTTTAGCCAACAAGGAGACAAACAGCACCAACATCAACATCAGATAACACTTAGCAGGAAAATAAGTTAAGAAAATTTACCTGGAACACAGGAACTCCATCAAACCCATTCTTACTAGCTGAAGATTTGAGCTGGGACGCAAGTAAATATAGCTTTAAGATAAGATTGAAATGACAAATACCAAACTAAATAGTAAATAGCAATGGCAGGAGAAACTGCTTGATAAAGCTTGTAGCATGAGCCAACCTCCAGTGCATTCTTTATTTGGATTGGATCTGGCAAGAAGCGAAATGAAATCCCCTCAACTTTCAACAAGTACACCTGTAAAAACATCATCTTTAAACTTCAGGGAATGCATTCAACGACAACACATGAATGTAGCTACCAGGATTACGCAAATAACATAAAAAAAATTCCTTTGATAAATTCATTCATTTCAACACTCCTGCGTGGACAAGAACTCAAATCTCCCATTCATTTGAAATTGCTAGCAGGAGGTCCTATCATAGTATATGATAAAACCACTGAATGATGCGAGACATGAACAACTCAACTTAGATTGAGCTCCAGATCACATAACTCGTAAGAAATAGAGAGATGGTCGCAGGTAATTTATCTGTTTCATATGTTGATACAATGTCCCAGACCATTTGAGTCAATCAATGTCTTCTACATTGATCTAATGAAGTGATTATAAGGAACGGGAAGTACCTGGTCTAGATTAATGGGAACAACCTTAGCATTGGTTTTCAATTCTCTTCTACGAAGGCGAGCCTGAAGGAGATTAGAGAAATACGAGCTCAGAAACTTTCCATTTCAAAAACCCATTTGGGCTGTGTGTGTTGGGGAGCAAAAGCAACAAAGAGCAGAACCTGAGCAAGAAAGGCTTCAGCATCCTCTTGGCGGAAACAGAGCAAACCGATAGACTTGTCGCCGGTAGGATCCGAGATAAGAACAAACTCGTTATTGGTGTTGCTGACCGTGAAAACCGACGTGCCAGCGAGAGCTTTGGCGACATGAGATGGATTCAACGTCGTCGGGGCGCCAGACTTGGACTGGGAGACGGAGGCGAAGGGAGGTGGAGGAGAGAAACGTCGAGTAGTTAGGGTTTCGGCGAATCGTTTGGTGTCCTCGATTCGGGCGGAGAGGTCGGAGGCGAATCGATTACAGTGGTGGTGAAGGAAGGAGGAAAAGGAGAGGAAAGGATTGGGTTTTACTGATGACTCCATTTTTGCTGATTCGCAGAAGTAACGAAGAAGGAAACTGAACTATGATGAAAGAGTGAAGAAAGGGCTCAGAGTCTCTCTCATCTTCTGGGTTTATTTGGGCCTTTCTTTTTTTATTCGGCCTTTCGACATTATTTTTAAGGTTCATTGTGACGAAAGCGATAGAAAATTGGTACGAGTCTCTTTCGACCCCAATATGAAAATAATTTTCAGCTAATCGAATAGACAAGAAGATTCGTTAAGACTTAACTTCCACAGCCACTCTAAACACATGACTTACAAAAAGCTTAGTCACTTAAAATACATGTACATGACGGTTTCCTCCAAAATTCTCCCTATAAAATAAAATAGTTGATCAAAAGTAAACAACACGAAATTGTCAAAACTCAATATAAGTGAAAAAAAAAAATGAGGAACGTTAGCAAAACTCGGAACATGTTACTGTTTGTGGTAACACTTGTAATGGTGATAGCGAACCACGAGGGAGAAGCCATACAATGTTCGCAGGTAAACATGTACTTAGCACCGTGTTTGGCTTATCTTAGAGGTGGAGGAACCCCGTCTGTACCGTGTTGCGGCGGACTCAACAGTCTAAAAGCCGCAGCGCCGGAGAAACCGGATAAACAAGCGGCTTGTCAATGCTTGAAGGACGCAGCTAATGCAATCCCAGGAATCATTGATGATAATGCCAAACAACTCCCTGTTAAATGTGGTGTTAATCTCGGTGTCCCTTTCTCTAAAAGTGTCGACTGTACCAGGTATCTTGCAAAAACCATATACTAATTACTTCGTTTCAATATTTTGTTCTGACTAGAACTCTAATTGAGATCTTTTTAATTCTCATGTGAACAGCATAAACTGAAAAGAGGACCATGCAGCTACTACTATAATAAAAGTGGGATGTCCTGAAACTGGAAGAGCGAAAAGCATTATGAACACATTTATAGGATACTTTAGCACTAATCTTCTCATCATATACATGTAATCATATAAGTTCTTGCCAAATAAGATGTGGTGCTTCCACATTTGCATACTCCTCTTTCGTTCTCATAATCTCTTAGAACGGACATTCGAAAATATTCTAAAATTAAAATCACAAAAAAAAATCCCTTCAAAGAACATGACTCTTGAACGTTTTAGTAGTCAGGGTAACAAACAAAGATACCTTCAGAAGAGATAAACTGTAGTTCTAAAATTTGAGTTGTTAAAATCTCACTGATAATCCACATTAGCAATCAAACTGTATATCACAGAATAGTAGTCACATTGAATCTTAGGAGTATCAGAAAGATGGGCAATTTTGATTTCAATATTGAATGAGTCTCAAATCCTTCAACCAAGTTAGTATCTCCTCCAATCCCTCCCTTAGACTTCGAGGGTTATAACCAAGTTCCTTCTTAGCCTTGTCACACGAGTATGCCCATTGATGTCGCAGCACATTCACTGACTGCTCATTTACAAAAAAGAAGATATCACGACTTAAGATTATATTACGCCAAATGAAAATAAGATAATCAATGATGACAGATGAATGCAACTGGAACTCACCGGAGGACTGATAACTGGAAGCTTTCCCGTAACCCGAGAGATGAGAACAGATAACCATCCGTATGCATCGATGACCCACAACGGAATGCTAAAGCTTGGTTTTTTGGTTCCGGTAATGAGTGCAGCCATGTCAAAGAGATGCTTAAAAGAAGCATTTTCCCCGGTGAGCAAGTATCTTTCACCAAGCCTACCTTTTTCCATTGCAGCTATATGACCCTCCACTACATCATCAACGTGGCTGAAGGAGCATCTATCATTCCCGTACCCGATATATCCAGGTAATCTCCCACTAAAACGCTCGATAATCTGCAGATTACAACATTTGCTGTCTGTCAGTATGTACTTCAACCCTGCTAAATACATTTGGTAATGAAAAACATCTAACTTCTAGTTCAGTAGCAAAAGACCAGCAGGCTCAAGTCTAACAAGATCGTGTCTTTCGACAACATATGGATGGATCTTGAAAGATGGACAATTTCTGCTAAAATGAAGTGCATTTCTCTATACATCAAGCAGGTGTAAATAAATTTGTTAAACAGAAGGTATTCATAAGAAGTCACAAGAATCCAGCTCTTATATCAGATCAAAATCACCCTCAACTAATGTTCAGAAAGTAAATAGTTTTAGAGTATAAATAGGGGAATTGAAATCAGATCAGGGGAGAATTCTCTTGAATTATTCCTTAAGTTTGTTCTTTGATTCCATTTCTACTTAAATGTCACTGTGAGAAACAAAAGGAAATCAAATTCTGAAACTTTATCACTTCATCAACCCATCAAATGTACCTCTAATCAGCCAAAAAGAGATCATAAGTAAGAGATGAAAGGGACGTAAAGAGAATCATACCAATTTAGCAACCATATTGCCTGAAGTGAGCTTCCCTGGACCATAAATAACACCCGGATACAGCAAGATTATCGGCACGCCTTCAATCGCAGCATTCAAGGCAATCTTATCAGCAGCAGCCTTCGATCTCTCGTACTCCGTGCAGAAGAACCTTTCGCTATGAACCTTTTACTCAGAGATCAGAATCAAATTAGAATCAAACACAACCAAAACAACTCTGAGATTGAGAAGATCATATACTTGATTCTCATTAGCAACAGATCCATCGGTTGACCCAAGCGCGAAGAAGGAAGAAGTGTAGATTATCTTCTGGATTGTTTTCGTCTCCTTAACTGCTTCCAAGACATTCTTCAGTCCACCGACGTTGACCTGAGCTTCAAAAAATCACCATTACCCAAATCATCTCTCCGATGATTTTACCCACAACAGTCCTAAGATTAATATGCGGTAGAAAAGTCTTACGGAGACGAATCGAGATGGATCCGGAAGCCAAGGCTCAACTAAAGCCGCGGCGTGGAAAACGATATCGCAACCGGAGAAAGCCTCCGTTAGCGAGCGGTAGTCGGTTACATCTCCGTAGGCCAGCTCGAACGCATCGTTATCGCTTTCTGGAGGGAGGATGGAGAGATCGCTAGTGCGGCGAACCAAGGCCCGTACGGAGTGGCCGCGACGGAGGAGGGCGTGGCACAGTCGTGCGCCTAAGTAACCAGTAGAGCCGGTGACTACTATTTTCATTTTTAACTTTTTTTTTTTTTCCCGCAAACCAGTTTTTGTTGTTTTGCTTATGAGTCTGGTTTTATTAAACAAGGTTAATTTGAGAAGTTAATAACTTTGATTAGTGACATTAATGAAATAGTAGGGAAGTTTTCTACCATGTGAACAGAAATAGAAAGACGCTTCTCTTCTTCCTACCACATGTGATCCAATTTTAAGTTTAATAAAAAATAGGGGCAAAACGGTATTTTGCTTAAATTTTGGGTTAAATTAGCGAACCCGCGATGTACTTAATTAACAAGTTTCTGTATTAATCACCCAACCACATATACTGCAGTTCGGTACATGAATTAGCAACAATCAATAATTAACACAATCACTCGACTGCTCTCTCTCCCACGATTTCCTTTTTCCGCCGTAAGAACCAAAAAAGGCAGAAATCGAATCTTCTAGTTTCCGATTTAAGCAGAGTGCTAATCGAAGCGACTTTCTGGAGATCTTGAAACCCGCAACACAGGCAGAGAGAAGGCGGGAGGGTATGGAGGGATGACGGCGGTGGGAGATGGCGAGGGGAGGAGGAGAATGGACCGGAGGGATCACCGGTGGCGGAGTTCTCTCCTACAAAAGGATCACTCTTCTCGTTTGCTTTTTCAACATTCTCATCGCTCTCTTTGTTCTTCGCTTTCTCTATGCCTCTTCTCTCCACATCTATTCCAATAACGAGAATGGTGCGTCCTGTTTCCCTTTGATTTGATTGATACTCTGCTCGGATTTCTCCAATCATTTACTCTTTTGATGATCGATGGTAGTTTGTATCTGAAGGTTTTCGTTTTCTTATCCAGTTGTTAAGTACACATCAGATGAGATTAGGAAAATGGAGGAATCCATTCGGATTCGAAGATCGAAAGAGCCTGTTGAGCTTGTTAGATTGGTCAGTGGCTTTAATGGAGCTCGATTATTTCTTTATCTATAGATGCATTGGTTCTTATAATGCTTGTCATGATCTACGAAATCGTATAGGTGAAGAAGCTGAAACATGATGTCGCCACTGCAGAATCAAATACTTATCTGTCTCCTAATGTAAAACACAAACTAGTTGATGAGCTCTTGCAGCGTTTAAAAAGCTTGGAAGAGAAATCCAATGTCACCCAGCTCAGAGGTTTGTGCTATTCGAATCTTACATGTAAAGGGATCTCTGTTTTGCTACTAAGCTGTGTCTTTTTAATGTTAGCTTTCACAAAAAGTCATCACATTTATTATCAAACTGCCACGAATTTACATTTCATGAAGTTTCCTGATTAGTTTTAGCATCTTCTAAGTATTTGTCTTCATCCCTCGTTGAAATGTGATGGTGTCTTGTTAACCAGATTTTTCTTATTACCTAACCAGTGCAAGATGTTGTCGATGTCAAGAGCTCATTTTAGTAAAGATATCTATATCGTTCATGGTAGAAGTAGAATGTAGCTCAAGTAACTAATAATATCATTCACTCAAGATATTAATACTGGTTGCTTTTCGATGCTTCATTTGCTTGATCTGTTTTGATAGCTTATTCACTTCCACCTTACTCTGTACGAGCGACTTTGTTGAAGTGAATGAGCTATTGAAACAGATCACGCAAATGAAGAGCACTCAGTATCTTTGAAGTGGAATATCCTTGAAAATATCTTTTTTCCTTGTCGTGTTAATGCACGTAGACTTGTTACTGTTACCGGCTGCAATAAATATTTCTTATAACACATTCATGTCACCCTCAATTCAATGTATTGACCCTTACTACCTTCTTATCTTCATCCCGTGAACAGGAGCTGTAGAAACGTGGCGGAAGGAGAAGCTGAAGGAAGCTAAAGAGCTGATTCAAGAAGAAAATGGGATAAATTCCACCATGGTACTGGAGGAAGCAGGTATTACTCAATTTGAGTGGGGGTTGCTAAGTTTCACCATGACCAAAGATTCGTTTTATGAAACCTTGTGGATTCTGGATCATTGTTTAATATAATTAGAGGGGACTCTTTCGTGATCTTTGACTATCATATAGGGATGCTTGTAAGAGCTTTGGAGTTGGAGTGGGATGTGCTGTCTGAAGAGATTGGTTTTTGGTTACCTGTCGAGGTTAACAATGAAGAACACGATGATAAACCTGAAGGCGAGGAAGAGCCTGGTAATATTTTCTCAAAGATTTATACTTTCCCAATCTCTTCTTTCGGCTGGAAAGTTGTGATGGGGTCATAACCAAGAAACTTAATGTAGTTTGGCTAATTTAAAACTCATGAGGTTATGCATTTTTTATTATTTTTATTTTACAGAGGAGGTATTAGCAGGCAGACCAGTGCCAGCTGTATGTAACGCAGAGCTTCACACAGATTATGGTGGTGCTGCAGTGAGATGGGGGCTTACACATCATAAAGAGAGTGCAGCAGATTGTTGCCAGGCTTGCTTGGACCAGGCAAAGCGTGCAAAACCTGGAGAAACGAAATGCAACATTTGGGTTTATTGTCCATCTGAGTTTGGTTGCTTTTCCCCAGATATTTATGAGCATAAACATCAAGAATGTTGGCTTAAATACGTAAGAACCGACCTCGTTCATTTCTCTTTTTCAGTTTCCTTGAGATTACTCGTCCGAGACGGTTTGTTAAGCTTGTCTCGTATTAATTATATGTCTAATGTAAATTGCAGGCAGAGGCGCCAAAGCATAATTTTAAAGATAGATATTCAGAGTCATACAGGAACAACCACCCAAAAGCGCCTACTATCGTTCCATGGGTTTCAGGTGTTGTGACGGCTTGAGCATAACCCACGTGGACAGATTGATGGGAGAATAGGAGGGAGATAGTTTTGGTTTTTCTCAGTTATGTTGCCATTAAGTTGATGTACCGTACCAAGAATCTTTGGCCAGTTGTATACGAGAATAGAATGTTTTTTTTTTGTTTCTTGATTTTGTTTGTTATCTTTACAACACGTGGGAATCATGTTTTTGTTCAAGCTACCTTCATAGTGATGTACTTAACTGGTTTTGTTTCTGCATAGTTGGTTCATTGTCTTTGCTAATTCATGCATTTGTATGCCATGATGTAGCGTTTTACTTACATTTCAGCTTAATAATGCTTATGTAGATTTGAAATCATGTTCATGGTATGCTCTACTTTTCATGTAAACGAACACAGTTGGTAATAGGATCTAGTTCTACTACTATCATCACACGACCTTTTCACTGAGCACGTGACCATCACATGACCTTGTGATGTTTCCCCTCCGGTACAGTTCGCTGCTCTCGTCTCAACTTGGCTTTCGTCTCTTCAATCTCGGAGAGAGAAGACATAAGTGGTTTGATTAAATCCAGAAAGTTTGATTAAATCCAGAAAGTTGTTCCTCTCTATTTTTCACTCTTCTGTAAGTATTCATTGATTCTCCCCTCTTTCTGTTCGATTCAGGTTATCAGTTCAATTCGAAGATGCCTGTGTGCCGCAACAACAAGAGACATCTTTCCCAGTGTAACTCTTTCGAGTCCAGCTCAATTTGTGTTTGTGCGACCATGATTAATTGGATTTGCGCTTAAATGAACAGCCTGAGAGATTATCACAGGATCAGGTTGAGGAACCCCTTGCTCACTAACCAGATGAGAAATCCAGGTGACAAGGCTTGATAATCAATACTGTGTCAGAGAATCTCAATCTCTGATGTATGGACTAGAAATTATTTATCTACTTGAGTCTGTTTTGTATTTAAAGACCATCCTCAGGCTAGTTTTGTTCTCTTATTGATATACTTAATCTGTGTGTTTCTCCAATTCTCATACTTTTTTTTGTGTGTGTGCATGTAAAGGATGAGTCTCTCCCCATTCAAGAGAGATACCGGTGAACTCATAGAAGAGTTTGTGGAGGTAAGTTTGCTTCTTCCCTCCATCTTTGTTAAACATAACCTCTCTTCTATTTCATACAGACTTATGTTTCCATGTTTTGGTACATTATCCATGCTCTGCTTTCGTTTGTTGCAGTATCACGTGCTTTGATGTGCTCGTTGTTGTATTCCATTTGTAATTCATGGATTTACAAGCCAACCTTTTGTCTACAGGTCGCATTGTTAGTACTTCTTGTCTTTCGAGGAGACTTGGAGGTCTTTACAGTCTCTGTTGCCTGCATGAGATCCAACCCAAGTTCAGAATCTATATCTCACTTCGTAAGTGTTTATTATTTGTTGTTGTGTGTTGTTGTTACGGCTAAGCTTTAGAATGGCTACATAACTGTAAGCGTTATATGATTTAGGGATCTTATAGTTGAGGCAAGGTTAAAGGTGTAGAGATAGGTTATCGCTGTGGCCAAACAAATGCTTGAAGAAAATGCGTTTGTATTTAGAGCTGTGGACTTTGATGTAACATCTAATGAGGTTGAAGATAATGTGTTTGCACTAAAGTGTTCTATATCGTACCGTCCTTGCTGTTATCACAGGGTAATGAGGTTGATCTAGATTCCCTTCATAAAATGTTTGTAGCATATGCAGAGCCCAAGAAGCGCGCAATCATAGGTATGTGCACAATTTTTAATTTCTCTAAGTTACCATTTTTTCATTTAAACAACTGTACTCTTACCAAATTATCTATAATGCTTTTCTTATTTAATTTATTCTCGTCAGAGGTTGGTCAACTATTTTAATAAGACAGAATTAGCATTATTGATGATATAATATATAGTTCAGACAGGCGCTTCTTGGCCTCTGCATATAATGTGACCAAATCTATCAATAATAATAATATAATATATAGTTCATAAACCTTTTAAAATACACGTTTTTTGTTTTTGGTGTTAACTAGTCGGTTTAAGGTTCATGGACTATATATATATTTAAGGGATTTTTCGGCGCTACGAGAGAGATACACACTGTCACGGAGGATTTGATGTAGGGTTAATTCCTCGGCGATTTCGCTGGGCGCTTGGATTCGCAACCAGAGAGGTATGTGGAACGGCAATGATGGTGTGCATTTAGCTCCTCCTGGTACCGGCGGCTCAACTATGCGACCGCCGTCCGCTGCTCCTCCTTCTTACACGACGCTTCCGCCGCCTTCAAATCCGAATCATGCGGCGGAGTCTACTCCTGAGGAGGCGGAGGCGAAGCTCGAGGAGAAGGCCAGAAAGTGGATGCAGCTAAATTCGAAACGGTACGGCGACAAGAGGAAGTTTGGGTTCGTGGAAACTCAGAAGGAGGACATGCCACCTGAGCACGTCAGGAAGGTCATCAGGCGAGTTTTTTTTTCCCTTCAATTTCAATGGTGTCTTTGTTCAAGGATTACGAAATCGAGTTAGAAGAGAACCTTTCGGGTCCCAATTCCTATGCTTAGGTGTTAGGTTAGCTTTAGGCTAGGAGGCTTTGTTTAGATTGAAACTGACGCTGCGTTTACTTATTCAGGGATCATGGTGTTATGTCATCGAAGCAATATCGGCATGATAAACGTGTATACCTCGGAGCCCTTAAGTTCGTCCCTCACGCTGTTTTCAAGCTCTTGGAGAATATGCCTATGCCCTGGGAGCAGGTACCCCTGTTGGCCTAACTGCTTCAGCTCTTGGAGCTCTTTCTTAACTCGCACGTATCTAAAGCTCCCTCCCATTTTCTCTTTCAGGTCCGGGACGTGAAGGTCTTGTATCACATCACTGGGGCTATTACATTTGTGAACGAGATACCATGGGTGGTGGAACCTATTTACATGGCTCAGGTTGGTTAATAGTCCCTCTCTCTCTTTCTCTCGAATTTCCCAGGAGATGTTTTCAAGTGATGGTTCTTTCGTTTTGCAGTGGGGTTCTATGTGGATTATGATGCGAAGGGAGAAAAGGGATCGTCGTCATTTCAAGAGAATGCGTTTTCCACCATTTGACGACGAGGAGCCTCCACTGGACTATGCCGACAACTTGCTGGACGTGGATCCTCTGGAGCCAATTCAGCTGGAGCTAGATGAGGAAGAAGATTCTGCTGTTTACACTTGGTTCTACGATCCCAAGCCCCTCGTAAAAACAAAACTGATCAATGGTCCCAGCTACCGGAGGTGGAATCTCTCACTTCCAATTATGGCAACCCTTCACAGGCTCGCAGGCCAGCTGCTTTCTGATCTGATTGATTGCAACTACTTCTACTTGTTTGACATGCCATCCTTCATCACCGCAAAGGCACTGAACATGTGCATACCTGGTACGCCATCGTCCTTTCTTATGTTTTCTTTTTCTTATCAGCTGCCGTCCTCCTCTTCTTTTCCTCATGCTGATGCATTCTGTTACTCTTTCTCCAGGAGGTCCCAAGTTTGAACCCCTGTATCGTGATATCGAAAAGGGGGATGAGGACTGGAACGAGTTTAATGACATCAAGAAGCTTATCATTCGATCTCCTCTGCGAACCGAGTACAGGATAGCTTTTCCCCATTTGTACAACAATAGGCCCAGGAAAGTGAAACTCGGTGTCTACCACACTCCCATGGTTATGTACATAAAGACCGAGGATCCTGACCTCCCCGCCTTTTATTATGATCCGTTAATCCACCCAGTGAGTAGCACTAACAAGGATCGGCGTGAAAGGAAGGTTTATGATGATGACGAGGATGACTTTGAGTTGCCAGAAGGAGTGGAACCTTTGCTAAAAGACACCCAACTCTACACTGACACTACAGCTGCTGGCATTTCATTGCTGTTTGCCCCGCGACCTTTCAGTTTGAGGTCTGGGAGGACGCGTCGGGCTGAAGATATACCCCTTGTGGCTGAGTGGTTTAAAGAGCACTGGTAAGCTACTCTTCTTCTGTTTTCTTTTTCTCTCTCTCTCCCCTTCCCTTCCCTTCACTAGTGGGTCTCCTTAAGCCTTTACTTATCTCATAATCTGCAGCCCTCCCGCATATCCGGTTAAAGTTCGGGTTAGTTACCAGAAGCTTTTGAAATGTTATGTGCTGAATGGGGTACATCACAGACCACCCAAAGCTCAGAAGAAAAAACACTTGTTCCGATCACTTGCAGCTACAAAGTTCTTCCAGAGCACCGAACTCGATTGGGTTGAAGTGGGTCTGCAAGTCTGCCGGCAAGGGTACAACATGCTGAACCTGTTGATTCACAGGAAGAATTTGAACTACCTGCACCTTGATTATAACTTCAACGTGAAGCCTGTCAAAACGCTGACAACCAAAGAGCGGAAGAAGTCGCGTTTTGGAAATGCTTTCCATCTCTGCCGTGAGATCCTCCGGCTGACAAAACTTGTTGTTGATGCAAATGTCCAATTCCGACTTGGTAACGTTGATGCCTTCCAATTGGCCGATGGCCTGCAATACATTTTCTCCCATGTTGGCCAGTTGACGGGTATGTATCGATACAAGTACAGACTGATGAGACAGATCAGGATGTGCAAGGATTTAAAACACGTGATCTATTACCGTTTCAATACTGGTCCTGTGGGTAAAGGACCAGGCTGTGGGTTTTGGGCTCCGATGTGGAGGGTTTGGTTGTTCTTCCTTCGTGGAGTAGTTCCTCTTTTGGAACGATGGTTGGGGAATCTTCTTGCACGCCAATTTGAGGGTCGTCATTCAAAAGGAGTGGCCAAAACAGTCACCAAACAGCGAGTCGAAAGCCATTTTGACTTGGAGCTCCGAGCCGCTGTCATGCATGACGTCCTTGATGCCATGCCAGGTCTCCATTCTTGTGTTTTTATTTTATTTTTATGGAGCCGCGTTTTTCCCTCTTTTCTTCTTGCTTAGTGTTTTATGCTAATGTGCAGAGGGTATCAAGCAAAATAAAGCGAAGACGATATTGCAGCACCTTAGCGAGGCTTGGCGGTGCTGGAAAGCTAACATCGCATGGAAGGTCCCTGGGCTGCCTATGCCAATTGAGAATATGATCCTCCGGTACGTCAAGTCTAAGGCTGATTGGTGGACAAATGTTGCTCACTACAACCGTGAGCGTATCAGAAGAGGGGCTACTGTTGATAAGACAGTTTGTAGAAAGAATCTTGGAAGGCTGACACGTCTTTGGCTAAAGGCAGAACAGGTCTGTACATCGCCCTAGCGTCTTTTTCACCGTGTCTTGTTCAAAAGTTTATGATGAGGCATCATTTGTTGTTATAAGTAGATCAGTTCCTTGCATCCTAGATCTCCCCGATCTGTTAAACTTTTGATTGTTAAACTTTTGCAGGAACGTCAGCACAATTTTCTGAAAGATGGTCCATATATCACTATGGAGGAAGCGGTGGCGATTTATACAACTACGGTTCATTGGCTGGAATCTAGGAAATATTCACCAATTCCATTCCCTCCATTATCGTACAAACACGACACAAAGTTGCTCATCCTGGCCCTGGAGAGACTGAAGGAATCATATAGTGTAGCTGTGAGGTTAAATCAGCAGCAGCGGGAAGAACTTGGGCTAATTGAACAAGCTTATGACAACCCTCATGAAGCTCTGGTGCGAATAAAACGCCATCTTCTCACTCAGCGTAGCTTTAAAGAAGTAAGCTGATATGTCACAGTGGGATTTAACATACGTGTCTTAGAGGTTATCGTTTTTTAGGCTGATGGTGAATACTTTTTTTTTCTGCAGGTTGGCATAGAGTTCATGGATCTATATAGCTATTTGATACCTGTGTATGAAATCGAGCCCCTAGAGAAAATTACCGATGCCTATCTTGATCAGTATTTGTGGTACGAGGCCGACAAACGCCACTTGTTTCCCAACTGGATTAAGCCTGCAGACTCAGAGCCACCACCGCTTCTGGTTTATAAGTGGTGTCAAGGCATCAATAATTTGCAAGGCATATGGGACACAGGTGATGGGCAGTGTGTGGTGATGCTCCAGACAAAGTTTGAAAAGTTCTTTGAGAAGATTGATTTGACGATGTTGAACAGGTACCTTCATCTACTAATTTACGTCAGTGGTTATGGATATAGAGCCTCAACTCTCTGGAGTTAAACGCCTTTTCTGTTTTTTCTTTCAGGCTTCTTCGTTTGGTTCTTGACCATAGTCTTGCAGACTATGTGACTGCCAAGAATAACGTGGTTCTGACTTACAAGGATATGAGTCACACTCACACGTATGGTCTCATTAGGGGCCTTCAGTTTGTCTCATTTGCTGTTCAGTTTTATGGACTAGTGCTAGATCTTTTGCTACTCGGTTTGACTCGAGCGACTGAAATTGCTGGGCCGCCGCAGATGCCCAACGAGTTTATGACCTATTGTGATACAAAAGTTGAGACACGCCATCCCATAAGACTGTATTCTCGGTATATAGACAAAGTTCATGTAATGTTTAAGTTTACCCACGACGAGGCTCGGGATGTTATTCAACGATATCTTGCGGAGCATCCTGATCCCAACAACGAAAATATGGTGGGGTATAACAATAAAAAGTGCTGGCCAAGAGATGCAAGGATGAGGTTGATGAAACACGATGGTATGCTCTTTTCTCTACTTTGTTGTTAGATCGAATATCTGTTATGCATCATATGCTGTCTAATTATTTATTCAATCTTTCAGTCAATCTTGGTAGAAGTGTCTTCTGGGATATGAAGAACCGTCTTCCTCGGAGCGTCACAACCTTGGAGTGGGACAATGGCTTCGTCTCTGTGTACAGCAAGGATAACCCTAACCTGCTTTTCAGCATGTATGTGTGTTTTGTTAGTATTTCTAGTGCAGTTATTGTAAATTTGTGCGAGGCTTTCATCAGGCCACAATTTGATATTGCTACTGATTTCGTGACTTCTTCTGTGCAGGTGTGGATTTGATGTTCGCATACTTCCAAAAATCAGGATGACCCAAGAAGCTTTCAGCAACATTACGGATGGTGTCTGGAATCTGCAGAATGAACAGACTAAAGAGAGGACTGCAGTGGCTTTTCTGCGGGTTGATGATGAACATCAGAAGGTGTTTGAGAATCGTGTGAGGCAGATTCTTATGTCGTCAGGGTCGACCACATTTACCAAAATAGTCAATAAATGGAACACAGCTTTGATAGGTATATCATATGAGCCCTTTTTAGCAGCGCTGGTGGTATTCTATCATTCGTGGCTCATGACGCTGAGGCACATTAACCGTTTTTGTAACAGGCCTCATGACTTACTTCCGGGAAGCCACTGTGCATACGCAAGAGCTCTTGGATCTCCTGGTTAAATGTGAAAATAAAATCCAGACAAGGATCAAGATTGGGTTGAATTCTAAGATGCCTAGTCGGTGAGCAAATGCTGTTTTATTTTTAATGTGGTCGACATATCAGTGCTGTGTGTTTATGCTTCAATAACCTGATTGCTCATCTTTTCCTTTGTAGATTTCCTCCTGTTATCTTCTACACTCCAAAGGAAATTGGCGGGCTTGAGATGTTGTCTATGGGTCACATTTTGATCCCACAAAGTGACCTTCGGCACAGCAAGCAAACAGATGTTGGTGTAACCCACTTCAGGAGTGGCATGAGCCACGAGGAGGATCAGCTGATACCTAATCTTTACCGTTACATACAGCCATGGGAAAGCGAGTTCATTGATTCACAGCGGGTGTGGGCAGAATATGCTTTAAAGAGGCAAGAAGCACAGGCCCAGAATAGACGTCTCACGCTGGAGGATCTGGAAGTAAGTATTTTACTTGCCTCTTTACTTAATGTCCTAGCTTTATCCTCTTTGTGTTGTCTTGGAATTAGCTTCTTTTTCTTTTTCTTTTGGGTGTTTCCGTCTGTCTTCACTTGACATATAGGGTTTTGGGAGGATATCTGTATTTGTTGCCTTGCCCTGTGCTGAAGGTCTAAGAAGTAGCGTATTGATTGGGAAGTTTCGATGATTGATTGAGAGAATATGAATACATGTAAATGTTTTTGACAGGACTCCTGGGATAGAGGAATCCCGCGCATTAATACGCTGTTTCAGAAAGATAGGCACACGTTAGCATATGATAAAGGTTGGAGGGTCCGTACGGACTTCAAGCAGTACCAAGTCCTGAAACAAAATCCTTTCTGGTGGACGCACCAGAGACATGATGGGAAGCTGTGGAACTTGAACAATTACAGAACGGATGTCATCCAAGCTCTTGGAGGTGTTGAGGGTATACTTGAGCACACGTTGTTCAAGGGAACATAGTAAGTCTGCTTTTCTCGTTTCTTGATCCTCGACTAATTATGAACTGTGTGATTCGCGTTGGCATTTGATGTATCTGCTGCGCACAGATTTTGCTGCTAGCCTATCGCACCAGAATTGCTAATTTCTCTTGTTTTACATGTACTCAGCTTCCCGACATGGGAAGGTCTTTTTTGGGAGAAGGCATCCGGTTTTGAGGAGTCTATGAAATACAAGAAGCTGACAAATGCGCAGAGGTCTGGTCTAAACCAGATTCCGAATAGAAGGTTCACGCTCTGGTGGTCGCCAACAATCAATCGAGCGAATGTTTATGTGGGTTTCCAAGTGCAGTTGGATCTGACAGGAATTTTTATGCACGGGAAGATTCCTACTCTTAAGATATCTTTGATTCAGATTTTCCGTGCCCATCTGTGGCAAAAGATCCACGAGAGTGTTGTTATGGATCTGTGCCAAGTGCTGGACCAAGAGTTGGACGCTTTGGAGATTGAAACTGTACAGAAGGAGACGATTCATCCACGGAAGAGTTACAAGATGAATAGCTCTTGTGCTGACGTTCTTCTATTTGCTGCCCATAAATGGCCAATGTCCAAGCCTAGTCTGGTGGCAGAGTCAAAGGATGTGTTTGATCAGAAAGCGAGTAACAAGTACTGGATAGATGTGCAACTCCGATGGGGAGATTACGACTCCCATGACATTGAACGCTATACTAGAGCCAAATTCATGGATTACACAACTGACAACATGTCGATCTATCCATCTCCAACGGGTATTTAATTGATTTTTCCACTTTGTTAACGTTTTTTTTTCTTATTTATCCTGGTTTTCATATTTTGGGGAAATCCTCGCAGGTGTGATGATTGGGCTTGATTTGGCCTACAACCTGCATTCGGCCTTTGGTAATTGGTTCCCTGGTTCAAAACCTCTGCTTGCTCAAGCAATGAACAAGATCATGAAGGTACTGTACTATAGAATTTGGTGTCTTCTGCATGGACTTTGGTTTGGCTTACATATGTGACTCTTATCGCTTTATGATTTTGAATGTTACAGTCAAACCCGGCTCTGTACGTGTTGCGAGAGAGGATAAGGAAAGGTTTGCAGTTGTACTCGTCTGAGCCTACAGAGCCATATTTGTCATCTCAAAACTATGGCGAGATATTCAGCAATCAGATCATATGGTTTGTTGATGATACCAATGTCTACCGTGTCACGATCCACAAGACATTTGAAGGAAATCTAACGACTAAACCAATTAATGGTGCGATTTTTATTTTCAACCCAAGGACAGGGCAGCTATTCCTGAAGGTATGTTTTTTCCCTCTCGCCACTCTCGATTCTCGAATAAGGATGCACACATTGAGAAATGACATTTTTTTCCAACTAGGTTATCCATACAAGCGTTTGGGCTGGTCAAAAGCGTCTTGGTCAGCTAGCGAAATGGAAAACTGCTGAAGAGGTTGCTGCACTCGTGAGGTCTCTCCCTGTTGAAGAACAGCCAAAACAAGTTGTTGTGACTCGCAAAGGAATGCTGGATCCCCTTGAGGTTCACCTGCTGGATTTCCCAAACATAGTTATAAAGGGAAGCGAACTGCAGCTTCCGTTCCAGGCTTGCCTTAAGATAGAGAAATTTGGTGATCTGATTCTGAAGGCCACAGAGCCGCAGATGGTCCTCTTCAATATCTATGATGATTGGTTGAAGAGCATTTCTTCGTACACGGCCTTTTCGAGACTCATCCTCATCCTTCGTGCTCTTCATGTAAACAACGAGAAGGCGAAGATGTTATTGAAGCCAGACAAGTCCGTCGTCACTGAGCCGCATCACATCTGGCCCTCTCTCACTGACGACCAGTGGATGAAGGTATCTCTTGTCCCACCTTTCAAGCAGTGTTTCGTGTCTTAGACCGCGTGATTTTAGAAACTAATGGGTCATTTTTGCATTCATCCAGGTGGAGGTTGCTCTTAGAGATCTCATCCTTTCGGACTACGCGAAGAAGAACAACGTGAATACGTCAGCTCTGACACAGTCGGAGATCAGGGATATAATACTTGGAGCTGAAATTACTCCACCGTCTCAGCAGAGGCAACAGATAGCTGAGATTGAGAAACAGGTACGTGTAACTGCTACTTCTCTCGAGGGGTTTAGGGGAAATAAAAGTAAGTGACCCTTGTTGTTCCTGCCGCAGGCAAAGGAAGCGAGCCAGCTTAATGCAGTCACGGTGAAAACCACAAATGTTCATGGCGATGAGCTGATTACCACCAACGTTAGTCCGTACGAACAGGCTGCATTCTGTTCCAAAACAGACTGGCGTGTACGCGCAATTTCAGCTAGCAACCTCTACCTCAGGGTCAATCACATTTACGTGAACTCAGATGACATAAAGGTAAAGAAGATGTCTTGTCTAAAGCCGTCGCACACACTTATCCAAGTGAGTAAGTAAAGCTGGACCCTAAAACGTATTTGTATGTTGCTCACAGGTAACCGGGTACACCTACATTATGCCAAAGAACATCTTGAAGAAGTTCATATGTGTAGCGGATCTTCGTACTCAGATCGCTGGGTATCTATATGGGACAAGTCCGCCGGATAATCCCCAAGTGAAGGAAATCCGTTGCGTTGTGATGGTGCCGCAGTCGGGAAGTCACCAGGAAGTTCACCTGCCGTCTTCTCTTCCGGAGCATGGTTTCTTGGAGGATATGGAGCCCCTGGGATGGATGCACACACAGCCTAACGAGCTTCCCCAGTTGTCACCACAGGTATGCATATACCTTCTTTCCGCGTAACAAAACCTGTTAACACTTGAAAGCTGATTTTGGTTTTGGGTTCCTATAGGATGTGATCTCTCACTCCCGTATTCTGGAGAACAACAAGCAATGGGACGGAGAAAAGTGCATCATCTTGACATGCAGTTTCACTCCGGGCTCCTGCTCTCTGACGTCATATAAGCTGACGCAAGCCGGATATGAATGGGGACGGCAGAGGAAGGATACAGACAGCTATCTCCACGGTTACCTTCCCACCCACTACGAGAAGGTTCAAATGCTCTTAAGTGACCGCTTCCTTGGGTTCTACATGGTGAGAACACACAGTGACCTCCCCCTTAAATTCTTTCTACTTTTGGCAATATATATTCTTATTATAACCCCATTCACGTTGTTGAATGATATAGGTTCCCGAGGACGGGCCCTGGAACTTGAACTTCATGGGAGTGAAGCTCACAACGAGCATGAATTACAGCCTGAAACTCGGAAGCCCAAAGGAGTTCTATCACCAAGACCATCGACCCACTCATTTCCTCGAGTTCAGCAATATGGAGGAGGATGGTGACCTTGCCCAGGGAGATCGCGAGGACACTTTTGTTTAATCATCTCGTGCTCGTTGTCGTTTTTGACCAAGTGTTGATGGCCACTTTTTCCACGAGTTTCTGACGGGATGTTCTCAAAATTGGAGTTGGTTCTATTGTATATTACTTGTAAAGCTTACAAAGGAACATTTAACAGACTTTAACAATGAATAGTCTACTCAAAGTCTGTTTTGTATTTAAGGGCTTTGACTAGATAGTCTAAACATTGCAGTGGATATATAATAATATGATAAAAGACCAATCATCACGAAACAAGAAGATGATGGGTGCGATGAGCTTACACGCTTTGTGTCGATCAAATGTTTGTCTCCTGGTTCTGACAGTGTATGTTCATCTGTTATTAGCATAGTCAGGTTGATACAACACAAACTAAACAGCACATATTGATTTATGGTAGTTATGGTCAAATGCCATATAGTATGTTATAGAAACATCACATTAAAATTTCTAAATTGAATAATGAATGGAACAAAAAAAAAAGGAACTAATTACCAAGAACAAAGCGGAGATTACGAGGGAAAAGAGAAAAGGAGAGGTTCATCAAACATTTGCTTCCAGGATTATCTCTGTTTCTCTAATTATAGACTTTCGAATTCTGCACCTCTCTTTGACTTGTCTAAAAACTTCTTTAATCGGAAAAGTCTCTTCTACTTTCTTCATTTTTCTTTTCTTCGCTTTAGCCTTCCTCTTGTAAGCTTTGCTTTCGTAGCTCCCTCCAATGGAAGATTTGACATTACCAGAAGCAGTTTCTCCTCTTCCAGAAGAACCTAGTGTAACCTCAAATGATAGTGGAGTTATAACAGAGCCTGAGATGCAACAACCTGAATCAAAACCAGAGAATAATGAAGCAATTCAGCAATCTATAGGTGAAGAAGATTCAACTGAAAATGGGAAAATCTATCTGGATGACACTTTTTTCCCCTCCAGTTTATCAAACACTCAAGCAGAAGAAACACAAGAAGATTCTTCCTCTTCTACTACTACTCCTACTTTTGTTCCTGAGATTGCTCTGCCTCGCGTGAAGATTATTAAGTATGGATCAGAGGGCAGCACAACACGAAACAGAGTGTCTCCAAGATATCTTTCTTCCCAAAGAAGCCTCGGATCCCCAAGATTTGGAGGATCATCATCACCATTGAGCAATGGAACACCCAAAACTCTAGATTCTTACAGAGACTCTATCGACACAGCATCACCTTTTGAATCTGTTAAAGAAGCTGTCTCAAAATTTGGAGGAATCACTGATTGGAAAGCACATAGAATGCAAGTCTTCGAGGTACTATATAGCTCTGACTTCTTTGACTTTGTATTAGCCAAGAACTATGCTCACTTTTCTCTTTTGCAGCGACGCAAGTTTGTGGAACAAGAGCTCGAAAAGATGGAGGAGGAGATTCCTGAGTACAAGAAAAGATCAGTGGCGGTCGAGATGTCAAAAATGCTAGCGGTTGAGGAGTTAGAGAGCACAAAGAGACTCATAGAAGAGTTGAAGCTTAATCTTGACAAGGCGGAAACAGAGGAGAAACAGGCGAAACAGGACTCAGAGCTCGCAAAGCTGAGAGTCGAGGAGATGGAACAAGGCATTGCTGATGAAGCTAGCGTTGCAGCTAAAGCACAGCTTGAAGTTGCTCAAGCGAGACACACATCTGCGATTTCTGAACTGGAATCTGTCAAGGAAGAGCTACAGACTCTGGAAAAGGAGTATGATGCTTTGGTAGAAGAGAATGAGTTGGCTGTGAAGGAAGCCGAAGAAGCAGTTTCAGCTTCTAAACAAGTTGAGAGGAAAGTTGAAGAACTCACCATAGAGTTGATAGCTACAAAGGAGTCACTGGAATGTGCACATTCTTCTCATTTGGAAGCAGAAGAACATAAGATCGGAGCAGCCATGTCGCGTGATCAGGAGACTCACCGGTGGGAGAAGGAACTAAAGCAAGCAGAGGAACAACTCCAGAGACTTACGCAAAACATAGTTTCTACAAAGGAACTTAAAATGAAACTTGACGCTGCTTCAGAATTGCTTCTTGATTTGAAGAAAGAATTGGCAGATCATATGGAATCATCCAGGGTGAAGGAGGAATCAGGTGACTCTGTAGCAAACAGTGAGATCTCGTTACAGGACAGATCCCATACAGATATACAAACAGCTGTTGCGTCTGCAGAGAAGGAGCTCGAAGAAGTGAATGTGAACATCGAGAAAGCAATATCTGAAGTGAAATCTTTAAAGGTAGCCTCCTCTTCCTTGAGACTGGAACTTGAGAATGAGAAATCATCACTTGACTTAATCAAACAAAGAGAAGGGATGGCATCGAAAGCTGTTGCTTCTCTAGAAGCTGAGATCGACATGACGAGGTTCGAGATAGCTCTTGTTGTGTCCAGGGAAAAAGAAACTAGAGAGGAAATGGTGGAGCTACCTAAACAGCTGCAGCAAGCGACTCAAGAGGCTGATGAAGCGAAATCATTCGCTGAACTTGCTCGTGAAGAGCTGAGGAAGTCTCAGGAAGAAGCAGAGCAAGCAAAGGTTGGAGCAAGTGTAATGGAGAGCAGATTATTTGCAGCTCAGAAAGAAATTGAGGCTGCTAAAGCCTCGGAGAGGTTGGCATTAGCTGCCATCAAGGCCTTGCAAGAGAGCGAATCTGCTTTGAAGGAAAGCAATGTTGATTCTCCGAGAAGCGTGACGCTGACATTAGAGGAGTACTACGAGCTTAGCAAGCGTGCTCATGAGGCCGAAGAAGAAGCCAACGCAAGGGTTGCAGCGGCGGTTTCTGAGATCGAGAAAGCCAAAGAATCAGAGAAGAGGAGCTTGGAGAAGCTGGAAGAAGTAAACAGTGAGATGGTTGCGAGAAAGGAAACACTTACAGAAGCAATCGACAAGGCTGACAAGGCTAAAGAAGGGAAGTTAGGTGTAGAACAAGAGCTGAGAAAATGGAGAGAGGAACATGGACAAAAGAGAAAGACTGGTGGTGATACTGGAGTGAACATAGAGAAAATTCACATAGAAGGGTCCAAAGAGAAAGAAGCGGAGTCTAATGAGTCATACATAACAGAAACAAACCCAATCCCAGAGGCAACTCCTGGAAAGAAAAAGAAGAAATTATTCCCAAGATTTTTTATGTTCTTAATGAAGAAGAAGTCACATAAGTGAGTTTGTTGTGAAAAAGTTGATTTATGTAAAATTCTATAAATTTAAATCTATACTATAAAAGAAGAGTTAAGCCGCCTCAGTTTTTGAGTAAACACCAATCACTAAACATGTCTGAAACAATACATGAACCCAACAAGATTAATGCTGTTTCAGTAATACTAATTACTTAGTGATTCAAAAGGCTTTGTGCCCTTCGTGCTTCAAGAACAAGATTCCAAAACGTAAGTTATGACCTCTTAGTTATAGAAACCTGCAACATTCTTGATAGTAACTCGATGAAAATAGCTTCTTTCAAGTGAAAACTAAAACCAATACCAAATTGTCAACGATATGACCAACTTAAAAGTCAAAGTCACACACCAAAGTAGTTTAGCAACATCTCTAGATGTCAATTCTCAGAATCTAACAGCGTACTAAGAAGAGCCAGAACATTGGAAGTTCACATGGTTACAAACAGACTAGAATTCAAGTTACATAAAACTAGTGGTCCATCACTTGCTTGCTTCATCGCTTGCTGGATAAGCTGAAGGAGCTGACTTTCATGGGAGTTGCAATGACTAAAGGCGCCTCAGGTGAACCGGAGATTGCAAAGTTGTCATTCATGAAGCGGCTGTCCACAATAGATTCATTTCGAAGGACTATCTTGTAGCAGTAGCATTTCTTCAGCCCTTCCTGCTCATGGTAGCATTCATGAGATCCATTCTTCACTTGCTGAAAGTTCCATATCACACTGAATTTCCCAACTGTTGCCACCACATGACGCTCTTGTTTCCCATCCTCCGTGACCTATAAATATCCAAAAATTATCACAGAGAAAAAACCTTTAGATGGATTAAGAGAAGAAATCTCCAGGCAACTGAGGAACACTATAACTACCATTCGAAGTGTGGGACAAAGTGAACATTTATGAGAAATGTACTTCAACTAAGAGATGAAAACAGCTGCATAAAGTTACCACCCCAGCAACAGGAAAGGTATCAAAGAGAGGCAGGGACCTAATTTTCAAGTGAAAAAAGAAAGAAATCGCATAGACAACTCTGGCTTTTGTGAGCAAAAAGAAATGCAGGCATCAATAATTCAATGTGTTTGTCTTCCAGAAAATTCTTTACGACTTCAAATACTATAGGCACTAACACTATAAAGCAAAACATGATATGATTGAAATGGTTTATCTGGAGCAAGAATGTCACTTCGGCAGCACGAGTATAAAGAGAAACTAGAGTTTTGCTTACCCATGAAAACTGAGCATTGCGGAACTTGTTGTTAGATCCAGCTAAATGGGCGTCAAGGGGTCTTAGCTTGAGCAACCTTGGTGCAGCAATCTTATTTCCCATGCGACCCTCGAAGCCAGTCTTTGTTTTGCCGGCCTTGTCGGTGAAAAGGGTACATATAACAATCAAGTAAGTGTCAGTTGTACCAACAATCCATTTCCCATCGAAAGTAGCATCCACGTGAGTTACAGGTGCACCGAGTCCAGGGAAAGCCGTCTTTGCCTGCCTCATAGTGTTGCTTGAGTAGAGCCTAATCTTCCCATCAAGAGAACCAACAACAATTGAGCCATCCCCAGTGGTCGCAAAGCACTGGAAGTTGGTGCCTCTAGAAAACTGATGCCCCTGTGCCCAGTTCAAGACTGGGGCATTCGCGGTAGCAAGATCCTGAACCATCCCGTATCGGTCACGCATATCCCACCTGCAAAGCCTGTTGTTGTCCAAGCCGAGAAACGTTGACGCAGACGGATCCAATTGAGCACCTTTACCATCGTTAGTAATGTCACTCATAGAGATATCCACTCCATCTTTCTCGAACTTCCACTCCGTAATCACCTTCCCGGTTTCAATGTCGAGCTGGTGGATTCCTCGTGAGTGAGGCGTTTGGCTCATGGGACTCATGAGCAGCATGTTAGTCTCAGCTCTCATGAGAAGAGCCTTTTTCGGTGCTGAGTGAGCCCGATTGTAACCAGCTTCAAAGTTAACGCAAACACCTTTCCCTTGAATCCCCTGCCTCATGTTCTTGAAAACCTGAATTCCAGAATCTCCCACAAGAAAGCTGTTATCTAAAGCGCCTAGAGCTAAGCTATGTATGCCCTCACTTGTAGCCTCTTCGAAGGCCTCCGTCAGATCCTGTGTATCTCTCGCCGGAGTTGCAGCAGATTGTGGGCTCTTCAGCAAAATATCATCAGCGTCTTCCCACATGGAGTCATCAGCATCCTCAGGATTCGCCCACCCGATGAAGTCTTTCCCAAAGATTTTGGCCTTACTGGCGTCATTAAACTCAACCCCATGGTTGTTCTCAAACAAGCAACTGTTGTAGCTGCTTGCAAAAGCGGTGAAATCCTCGCTGCTGCCGAATTTCAAGGCCCAGACACCTTTAGCGACGAAATCAACACGGCGTTGATCTTTATAGGCCTTCAATTGCATTTCATCCGAAACCTTTTCTCGGATCTTGCTTCCGACCTTCAAAACCCACCATTCCTTCTCCGAATCTCCATTCGCGTCGTCGTCTTCTTCGTCCTCGTCTCCTTGGGAGGTCTTAACGAAGCAATAAGCGGAAAACTTCTCAGCTGTGACCCATTTGGCTTTGGGAGTGTTCCCGTTGATGTAGCGGAAAAGCCGAGTCGAGTTCTGGGTAGACGGAGTCGGAGCTGCCTGGGTTGATGCGTATTTCAGCTTTAGGGCACTGAGCTTTGCCTCCACGTCGTCCAGTGGTAAAGGAGATTTAGGTCGGCGACGACGGCCACCGGAAGACGATGACTGTAACGTATCGTCCCTCGAGTCCTCGAACTTGTCTTCCTCTTCTTCTCCCTCTCTTCCTTCTTCGTATTCCTCATACTCTTCCTCGTCTGATTCACAGATCTCCAGATCTTCCTGACTGTGAGCTGCTCCCATCTCGAAGAACCCTAAAGAAAACCTGGAATAGCGGCAGTGAGATTCAAATGAGGGTGGGAAAATGTAGCAGAGGAAGAAGGAGAAGAGCGCAAGTTCAAAATTTGAAAATTAGGGTTCTCAAAAGCATGTGCCGCTGTCTGTGCCCTTTCAGTCAGAGTGGAGATAACCGGCTTCAGCCAGTAAACAAAGTTGTAGCGGATCCGCGGTAATATCTCAATTACCGGTTACAGCCAGTTTAAAACTAGATTTTGTGGTTGTACACTGTTATTTTCAACGATTTGGAATCATTCAAATTCAAAAAATTGCTGGTCTCGATTGGCCATTTATTGTTGTCAACTAGTATTTGACTCATTTTTTGATAATGTTTTAAATATAAGAAAAAATCGATAGATTAAAAAAGAGAAAAGCAAATTTTGTAGACATTATTATAAGTTTTAATCTGAGATTTTCTATAACCTATAGTCCTATATAGTGAAATAATTAGCCTACTCTAATAAGTCTTAAGCCAATTAATCATAAACGTTATCTTCTTTGTTAAAACTTAAAACCGTAATAATACGTTAGCTAATACACATTTAATCAACCAAAATAATTATTCGTCCTTTACTCGATAGACTGCTTTGGGACACAGAGGATCCGATCCATCCTCTCTCCCACGCGTCTCAAAACCTAGATCCCAATTCCCTCCATTGAAGCTCTTTGCAAGGGACCATCGTGGTTTAGGGTTTCTCAGGTGAGTGTCTCCGCTTCTCATTCTCGTCTTTCCCCTCTCAATATGATTTCGCCTTGCGATTGATTTCTGCAATCTGCGTTTCTACTCCTGAGCTTATTGCCTGATTTCGAAGTATAAAACTTATTCATTCCTGATAATATATCGAATTACGGGAACTCCTCAATGTCGATCTTTGTTTATATATTTGGCTAGAAATTTCAGGTCTTGTGATTTAGTGAATCATCATTACATAGTGATCACACTTGTTCTGCAAAGCTCATAAAAATCAAACCTTTATTTGTTTTTGGGTGGCTTACATGAGTGTGTCGTTGTGAATTTATCTTTAGCAGGTTCAAGTCGCAAAGTACGAGGCTTTGGGGACTCTGAAAGGAACTCTTTTGTAATATTCATGGAGACTCTATGGACTCTCTTGTATCTGCTTGAACCCGCACCAGCTACTCTCATCGTGACAGCTGTCACTGTGACATTTGCGTCTGCTTTCCGTGCGCTTAACTATGGCAAAGAGATGGAGAGAAACCGTGACTTCTCCGAAGCATCCATTACACTTGACACCTCTCAGGCCTTGATGATCCCAGTCATGAGCTCCTGCAGTCTGCTTCTCATGTTCTACTTGTTCTCCTCCGTCTCTCAGCTCCTCACCGCGTTTACAGCCATCGCCTCTGTTTCTTCTCTCTTCTTTTGGCTATCGCCTCATGCGATGTACGTCAAGTCGCGGCTCGGTCTCTCTGATCCCTTTCTTTCACGCTGCTGCTCGAAATCTTTTACAAGGATGCAAGGGCTGCTGCTTGTGGCCTGTGCAATGACAGTCGTGGCGTGGCTCGTCTCTGGGCATTGGGTGCTGAACAATTTGCTTGGGATCTCCATTTGTATTGCGTTCGTCAGCCATGTTCGTCTTCCTAATATCAAGATATGCGCTATGCTCCTCGTGTGTCTCTTTGTCTATGACATATTCTGGGTTTTCTTCTCTGAGAGATTCTTTGGCGCTAACGTTATGGTGGCCGTGGCTACACAGCAAGCGTCGAACCCGGTTCATACAGTAGCCAACAGTTTGAATCTTCCTGGACTGCAGTTGATCACAAAGAAGCTGGAGCTGCCTGTGAAAATAGTGTTTCCAAGGAACTTACTAGGCGGTGTTGTGCCCGGTGTGAGTGCCTCAGATTTCATGATGCTTGGTCTTGGTGACATGGTAAAGATTATAAAAACCCTTTATTATTGTATTTTAAGTTTGGTTTCTTCTCATCTTCACTAACTGTAGGAAGTGTTGTTATCTGTCAGATTTTTAACTGTTTAGTTTGTTCCAGGCTATTCCTGCGATGCTTTTGGCTTTGGTGCTCTGCTTTGACCATCGGAAAACTAGAGATGTGGTGAATCTATTTGATCTAAAATCTTCCAAGGGACATAAATACATATGGTATGCACTTCCAGGGTACGCCATTGGCTTGGTCTCGGCTCTTGCTGCAGGTGTCTTGACCCACTCACCTCAGCCAGCTCTACTTTATCTGGTACTTGTTAAAACTTCTCCAGTTTCAATCCAATGTTTTGTTTATCGCAAAAAGATGTCATATCTGTATGTGTTCATGAGCTTAGCTCGATAAGTGTGAAGTAGTATATTGAGATATTGATGTTCAATTGGATGCGTAGGTACCATCTACGTTAGGACCTGTGATCTTCATGTCATGGCGGAGAAAGGATCTTGCGGAGCTGTGGGAAGGACCAGCGTTATCCAATCCCATTGAGAAGTCTCATGAAATTGAGATCTGAGTTTATTTATATCAATCAAAATAGCTCAGAAACATCAAAACTAAAACACAAGGACGTTTAGTAGGAAATGGTCACCAAAGAGAGATGTCTGTCTTTGGCAGTAAGTATTAAATCTCATTTTATTGCATACAACCAAAATATTCAAGGAAGGATAATATACATTTAAATTTATTCCCTTCCTTTTAGAGAGAGAGGACTTGATGACTTTTGTCTAATGTTAGGATAAATATATATATATAACTCAAAAATTTATACATTATCCTAACATTTGGAAATTAAGCACTGTTTTTCAAACTTCGTACCATTAGTGTCCTAGTCATCCTACATACACACTACTTGAGGTTGAGGAGACACAATGGCCAAAGCCAAGGATAAACAATTGAGAAAATTTGTCATAAAAGTATACATTTCCGAAGCCGACCAAGCTGATCTATAGAAGTGTATATATTATTATTACGTCAATAACATTTTTGCAGATTTAACAAAAAGAATAAAAACAATTATCGGATGCTGTTCTTGTCCTCACCGGATAAAGGAAGTGGAACAATGTAGCACTAGAGAAATTCCGCGTCGAAAGCACTCAAGTTATAAAAGTGAAATTTGACATGCGATTACATTAAAAATACCAAACTCTCTTGTCCATTTCTATCGATGTTGCTAGCTAATGGAAGCCAGCTACATGTCTCGCTTTGTCGTTTGACTTTTATTTCTTTGATTTCTCTTAAGTTATACATGCATGCATCTATGTTTTGCATATATTATAATTACTAGTCGCTAATCACCTTATGTTCAGCAAATAGCACTGATATATATATATATATATATATAGTCAAAAGTTTGTTACATTTCAAAAAACAAGTTCTAGATTGGATCCATTATCGTCAAGTTCTATATTAGATCCATTATCGTCTATCTCGATCCCGTGAGAGAATCATCCACGTTTCCACAAAATCGACAGTAGTCTAGATTCATTATTCCATAGTTTTGTGTTCAGACGAGGATATATTCCTCCGACTAAGAACGGGAAATCAACCTGCACAACCAGAACTAGAGTTTCATGTTCAAAACTATTGATGAAATCCTAATTTAAAGAAAGCAGAAGAAGTTAATTAGGGATATAATGTTTATTTGGCTCTTCTATCTGGGTTTGAGCCTTCTCAAATCACCACGTTTTATTTAGTTATTTTGGCAAAGAAAATTCTAATCATGTTGGTTAAGCTTTTTTTCTTTTCTTTTATTAGTTACAAATTTACTCTCTGATTTGTAGTGAATACACACATTAATTAATCATATTTAAGAAATGCAAGTTTTCGTTGTTAATAAAAAACCTGGTCAGCAAGTAAGCGTGAGGTATTTTAGTATTAATTAATAACTTATTTTGTGGACAAAGCGAATTCGAGTTTTGGCAAAGGAAACAAATGGTCTTATGTGTCAACACAACGTGCCACTTTTCATGCAATAACATGCAAATTAGGTCAGCCATTAAAAATAAAATAAGTTAAATAAATTTCACAATGCCAAGGGTAAACGGGAATGCACAATAGACCACTATATCCCACTCTTGAGTCTGCTTCCAACACATTATGGGACCAACCAACCAATTAACAATTATAAAATCTGAGATTGATTACATGTTCCAACCACTCCAATATGAAGCCTGTCTAACTGCGAGTCCATACTATATATATAAGTGATAAGCGATGCACAAAGTGAAGCTTATAAACTGAAAATCATATTACAACAACAACAAAAAAGCTTAATTAGACACTGAATATATATCATGGTGGCAGGAAATAATAAGATGGTTATTAGGAGAAATTTATTGAGCGTGATCATGTTGATGCACGCAATTGTTGGGCTTCCTTATAATGTAAGGGGATTAAGTATGGGTTACTACATGATGAGCTGTCCTTTCGCAGAACAGATTGTGAAGAACAGTGTTAACAATGCTCTTCAAGCAGATCCCACTTTAGCCGCAGGTCTTATCCGTATGCTGTTCCACGACTGTTTCATCGAGGTAACGTTAATTCTCTTAATTAAGTTCCATTCTAATTGTGTTTTCTTTACGTAGTAAAAAATTAGTTTTGAAAAACTAGCTTGTTTCTTTCTTTCTCTTTTTGTCTTATTAAGGGATGTGACGCGTCGATTCTGCTAGATTCAACAAAAGACAACACTGCGGAAAAGGATTCGCCTGCGAACCTGAGCCTACGTGGCTACGAAATCATAGATGATGCCAAAGATAAGATCGAGAATCGATGTCCAGGAGTTGTATCTTGCGCTGATATTATTGCCATGGCTGCTAGAGATGCTGTCTTTTGGGTAAGCCGGTAAAGATTGATCAATCAATATATATTAGAATTAATGATGCTGTATTAGTAATTGCCTTGTTAATTAGGCTGGTGGTCCATATTATGACATACCAAAAGGAAGATTTGATGGTAAAAGATCGAAGATAGAAGATACAAGAAATCTTCCTTCGCCATTTCTTAATGCCTCTGAACTCATTCAAACTTTTGGCCAACGTGGCTTCACTCCACAGGATGTTGTTGCTCTCTCCGGTAAGTTTTTTTTAGAGCCATAAAAGTAGTTTTTTTTCTTGTCAACAACTTTATAGAATCTTAAGCCAAAAAGTAGTTTTGGTAGAAAAATGTATTCATGTTTCTCTCTCGTGACTTTCTCTTTGGTAATACCATTTTATTAATTTCGATTACTACCAAATCGAAAATGTAAATATGACTTGGAATTTGGACATCCATATATGTTTCTGTTTTATAACTTAATCTGTACGTGTATGTATATTTAGGAGCACATACCCTTGGAGTTGCACGATGCTCCTCCTTCAAGGCTAGACTTACCACACCAGATTCTTCAATAGACTCTTCTTTCGCAAGCACTCTCTCTAAAACATGCAGCGCCGGTGACAATGCAGAGCAACCATTTGATGCCACGCGCAACAGTTTCGACAATGCTTACTTCAATGCGCTCCAGAGGAAATCAGGAGTCCTCTTCTCAGACCAAACCTTATTCAACACTCCAAGGACCAGGAATCTTGTTAATGGCTATGCCTTTAACCAAGCTAAGTTTTTCTTTGATTTCCAACAGGCCATGCGCAAAATGAGCATTCTTGATGTCAAACTTGGATCTCAAGGTGAAGTCCGTCAAAATTGTCGGATTCTTAACTAAGCATATGAGACCAAATGTATTTATGATTTTTGTATTAATGCTCCCGCCTTTAATTATATCTTTACTCTATCATACGTAGCATGATGAATCTCTTGTGCTGCCATGTAAAAAATTGGTGTACTTATCGTAATATGTAAGTTCAGTAGTTTGTATACTTATCGTTTGGGGATTTCAGATATCTATCAAACTGTGTGACCTTTGTCTATATTGTACTAGTTTCTATATGTAAACACTTGATGGGCTTGTATTTTACTTATTTGGTTTATCAGCTTTTATATCAAAAGCAATTGGAAATAAACAATGTTGAATAAGGTTTGCGGCCCATTATGTAGCCGATTATTCGGCCCATTATAGTCTTGTAATTTATAAATGTGAATCAAGAAGAGGCACAACAATAGAAGTCATGTTTTGGTTTTAGCTTTTCAACAACATTCATATCCATTTTTTTCATATAAAAACCTTACAAACCCAATCTGATCCTCATGTATTCACTTAAGAACCAACAATTTCGAGCAGCATAAACTACAATTCTCAATAAATACAGGAAAAAACAAAATAAAATAAAAAAGACTGAGAAAGCAATCGTGTTACGAGTCTTATCTTGGACCCGAGGGGTATTCATTTTCGATGTGGGAAGTGGAATCGCCGATGAGCCAGCTAGTGTTTGGTTGATTATAATTTTGGTAGTTGAAATCTTGCCTGAACATTTCCTCCTTTTGCCACTCTTCCCATCTCTCAGCTAAACCATCTCCTTCAAGCATTCTTACAACTTCAGACATTTTGGGTCTTTCCATCGGTGAGCTCTGAGTGCAGAGCAGAGCCACTTGGATTAGCTGCTCCACTTCGTCGTCTATGTAATTACCCTGAAGATCGACATCTACTAGTGCTTCCAGCTTCTTCTCTTTCAACAACCCTTTCACCTGTTGAATGATACCAAACAAACACCCATAATTAACACAAATAGAAGCAGCACAGGTCATGAACTATTACAAGTGGGAAACGCATAAACATACCCAGTCTAGCAACATGACATCATCATCATTCGCAAGGCGAGCAAGATCAAAAGCCCTTTGTCCAGTAATGAGCTCAAGAAGCATGACTCCATAACCAAAGACATCAGTTTTCTCTGATGATTTTCCTGTAGATAGGTACTCAGGGGCTATATGACCAATTGTACCACGCACTGCGGTTGTCACATGTGTGTCTTTGTAGTCCATGAGTTTTGCCAGCCCAAAATCCCCAACCACGGCCTCAAACTCTTCGTCCAACAAAATATTTGCAGCTTTCACATCTCGATGAATGATCTTTGGATCGCAATGATCATGTAAATATGCAAGCCCCCTTGCCGATCCCAACGCAATACGCTGTCTCTTTGGCCAATCAAGTGGTGGCTGAGACTCCGGACGTTCTAAGGAGAAGATAAAATATAAAATTACTTACAGATCAACACTTAAATGAAAATCGGATTTCCTTGTTAGTCGACTTAGCAGAGCTATGTATCCTACATTAACTCACTCTGCATATAATATAAACTTAAAATATTTGCAAGAATCGAAAGTTGAAGAAAAACTGGTGAAAAGACTGTACATCATTTTTTTTCTTATAGTTAAATGGCTTTCAAATGTTGACCCACCAACTAGAAGGCAGACGAAACTTTGTAAGACCAACCAAGAAGATATAGAGCATTGTAAGGATGGATATGTAAACAGGCAACTATTTGAATAATGCAGCAATTGGGAGGCCAAGGAATAAACCAAAAGATGAGAGATACCTCTTAAACAGGAGGCAACACTCCCATTAGCCATGTAGGGATAAACAAGCAATCTTTCTGTTGGAGTCATGCAAAATCCACGAAGCCGAAGCAAGTTCCTATGAACCGCCATACTGATCATCTCAACCTCGGTCTGGAACTGCAGTTCGCCACCTTGGGTGCGCTCCTCTTTCAGTCTTTTAACCGCCACTAAAGAACCATCAGCTAACCTTCCTTTATAAACTTTACCAAAACCACCTCTACCCAATATGTTCTTGTTGCTAAAATTATCCGAGGCAACTTGTAGTTCACGTAATGAAAACCTCTTGAGTTGTCCTAGATGAACCTCTGGGTCCTCTTCAGCTGCAAAAAGACAGTAGTAAAACAAACATTCAGCCAGAGAGGTGTCAGCGAGAAAACAGGCAAAGCAAGATTCGCTAACCTGGGACATCAAAGAAGTGGTCCTGTGGTTTTTTCCTTCGCCACCAAGCAAGTGCAATGGCTGGAACAGCAAATAGAAGTGCAGCACCTGCTGCAACTCCTCCCGCAATTGCTCCAGTAATTCTGTTACTCCCTGCAAGTATGATATGAACAACTTCTTTCTTAATACACAACAGATCAGGTTTCCATATTTTTCATAATAAGTTGAATACCTTTTGAGGGGAACTTTTTACGAAACTAACAGCATTTTAAATCACTAGATTGATAGACAGTAGAATAACCGAGTGTATACCATCTATTGACTACTCAGATAAAACGATTTCGACTTATTAATAGGATAGGGAGAGAAAAACACTCGAATCAAATGGGTTTCGTCATTCATCATTGGCCATTGACTATTAATTCTTTTCTCCCATTCAAATTAGCGATGCTATATATAATCTATATACGGTTGTGGAAAAAGCGATAAAAACACCTATAAGATACAATGACATAGACAAAACGAAAAACCTGCAGGTGATGGTGGTGTAGGAGAGATGGGAGGCGGCGGAGATGCAGGAAGAGGATTCAAATTGGTGTTGGCAAAACTGCAGATAACTTTCAAATAATTAATCAATCATTCTAACCTGTCCACAGATTCAAAATAGGAGCAAGAAACAAAACCTGATAGGTGTGAAAAGTGAAAAGGAACCATTAACAGGAATATCTCCACTGAGACGATTGTTTGAGAGATCCCTGCATTTCAAGATGATATCATTTTCTGACTTAATGCCAAAGTCTAGCCAAAAAATAATCAGAAACATTCAAAGGAATCTGAGAGAGACAAAGTTACACTCACAAAACTTGCAGCGTCGAGACAGCAGTCAAAGACCTTGGAATTTCTCCAGCTAAGCTATTGTTATTAAGACGCCTAACCACCAATAGCAAAAGACCATGACATGAATAAGCGGATAGAAATTAAGACGAAAGTGGAGCAAATAATACAATCAAACTTTTAAGAACATTTCAAAAATAGGGGTTGTTCTCAAATCTCATCAAACAAATATGTAGCTGATTAAATACATTGAACTATATATTCCTAATAAGCCTCTTAATACTTCAGATGCGTCACTCTCTAGATGTACAGTGTACTTACAAATAAATCAGCACCAAAATGAATTAGTACGGAAAGCCTAAGGTAGAATAATATTGTTTTCTCTAATAGAACTTCGTCCTTCCTGAAAAGACTGATATCATACTAATGAAGCAAGTCAATAATTTTCCCTTGAAGATAACAAAGGTGACAGGCGAGTACAATCAAACAGACAGTCACTCTGAATTCAGATCATCGTGCTGCTTCAGTGGAACTAAGTGAACACAAGGATCATCTGTAACAATGAAGTTCTGATTTCTTTTACCATATACAAAATCCTAGTCTCCTAGAGAAGACCTTTTCATTTAGTAAAATAACTTAGCATCTATTTGGCCACACTACTATATGATTCTTACAAGGGTGCCTCTATTTGCAAAACACGTTGTAGGAAAGGCTTTTTAAGAAAGACAAACACTACCAAGGAAACTGAAGACAATAAGTAGGCTGCTTATTAAGAACGTATTAAAATAAAAGGCTTAAATATGGGTTCTTACAAGAAACGGAGTTTCTTTAGTCGGCCGAGAGTTGATGGGATGGGACCGCTTAAATTGTTCAAGTAAAGATCCAAGCTCACAAGTTCCGTCAAATTTCCAAGCTGCTCTGGGATTGTCCCAGTAATGTTATTGCTATAAAGCTCCCTGTTATTACACTTTCTTCATATTAATTTCTACAAAAGATCGGAAAGTTATAAATCTTTAAAAGTACTCTACCAATATATCACCAATTACTTCGAAGTATCACCAATATATAGCAAATAAACTCTCATATTTGCATCAGTTACTAAAGTATCCCTTAAATACGTCCTCTTTAAGAAGATGACTTACAAGTACTGCAAGTTTGGAAGCTGACCAAGTTGTATTACAAGCTGGCCAGATAGATTGGCATTCCCAAGGTCACTGAGCAAGCATGAAGAACAGGAAACTCTTAGTAGATGTGAAAAAAAAATGAATCATCTTGGCCAGAGAAAGAAAGAAACTTACACACGTGTAACACTATTCTCACTATTGCAAGTAACATGAAACCATGTACAGGGAGTAACGAGAGTAGCATCCCAACTTTGAAGCACCTTGTTAGGGTCAGCTAAGCTGTTTTTCAGTGCACTCAGAGCATCACCTGCGGTTAACCAAAGAAGAGTCAAACTACTGTCAAACCTCGCAATTCAAATTTGGAGAAAGATGAACAATTCACACAGCATAACTCAAGTCAACGCAGCAGAACAAGCAACAAAATTAAGTTAAAAGTGACTTCTTTAGGCGAGAAGAAAGGATTCAGTAATGGAAAACCAATTATACAAGAGTTATCAGGAGCTAAACTACGACTTTTCGAGTCAACTTTGAATTGGGTATAATGGCAATTACTAGACAACGAGGCAAGAGTTATACCTTCGGCGTTGCCCGCTGTTCTGAGAACCAAATCGAACACCAGAATCAGCCAAAAGAAGCCAGGGATCAATCGTCGTTCCATTTTTGTTCCAACTTGCTAGATTAAAAACGAGCCCTAGAATCCTCCTTCGTCAATAAACATGAGAGAAAGATCCACCATGATTTTGACCCACCAACTAAAGGATCTCGAATCCTCGATTAAGCTACTACCACACAAGGAAGGAAACCCCAAAAGAAAGAGAAAAAAAAAGATAAAACAAAGATAAAAGAAATTAAAAGCAAAGTAAGAGAAAAGCCCTCAACGCGTATTCAGCCGTTGACTTAATTTGAAGAAGAAAACCCCCAAATCGATTATCGAGGAAATCAAAACAAAAAACGAAGCTATATTTCCGATTTCAAACGCCGAGATCGCTGACCGTTGACTCCTTTTTCTCCGAGGGAAACCGGAGAATTGAGATTTGAGGAAACAAAAGAGGAAGATGATAATATATTTCCTCGAAAATATTAAAAACAAAAGGGTGGAAACAGAGAGGAGAAAGAAGAAATAGGAGGAAGACGAATGAATAAAAAGATTATTAGAAAGAGAAGAAGCCCAAGAATTTTTTACTTTGCTTGAGTTTGTACAGTGAAATTAATAAAATGACATTAATGCAAAAGTAAATTGAGAAAACGACAAAGAGATGATGACGTGGAGCATTTCAAGCTATTAGCTGGTCAAAGTCAAACGCGCACGACTTCATTTGGAATGATGTTGGTTATGTTCGTATCATATGATGAAAGCATGATGGTGAACGGTGATACCATCATCATCAATTCATTATCATCAATCATCATAATCCTTTTTGTTTTTGTTTATCATCTTAATCTTTAATTAACTTTCTCTTTGAAAAGGATGAGTCCAAATCGGCCCAGCTAAGTTTACACAGGCTCTTATTGCTTTGTGGGCTGTATAAAACCAGTCCAGTTATTTGGATTCTCGTGACAAAAATGAATTTAAAAACCTTTGATTAGTAGGTTTGAATTGTAAGATAACTCAAACCATATACAACAAAGAATAAAAATATCTGAAAATAAAAACAAGAAAATGATATGTGAAGACAAAAATTAGATAAGAAATTAATATTTTTTTAAGAACTGGATCAAAAAAAGTAGGATGTGCGAAGATATGATTGGGAGAAAATAAAATATCTTTCTTGACAGATGTAGAGAATACAAATATAATTTAGTTTCTAGCATACAATTTTATCAATTCATCATATTCGTCTTTAACAGATAGGAAACGTAGAAGAAAAAAAAAATCAAATAATTCATTACGGACATATGTACCTAGTTTTGTCATAAAAAAACAAGAGGCAGTCACTACAGTGGACTATTTAAAGGCCCATATATAATGAGATGTAACGCCAAATCGTACCCGTGATTTCTTATTACATAAAAAAAATTATTTATATTTAAAAGATTTGCACTTTCTCCTTTCACCTTTGGCTTTGGGAACTTCACATGCACCATCCATAGTGCCCTTTTTCACGAAATATTTGTGTCTGTATACAATTCCTTTTTACTACATACTATTTTCTATTTCCAGAGAGAAGAACAAATAAAAGTAAAAAGAGTGTCGAATTTTTTAGAGGTAAGGTATCTCTTTCTTCTCACATTCGTTTGTTGTCTGTCACCACGGTAATCATTGCGCACACATGCAATCTTCTCTTCTTCTTTCTCTCGAGAGCCATCAAAAAGTTCCATTTCAGTCTTCTTCTGTTCGTAATTATCTGAGCTTCATCATGAGGCTTTTGAGTTTTCTCTAAAAAATCAATTTTTTCATTAAAAAAAACCAATAACGATGGAATCGGAGAAGCCCACAGCTCTGAGTTCCATGAAGAGACCTTCGTGGGCATTCCTTCTCCTTGTTTTCACCGTCTTGGCGATTCTCTCTCACCAAATCTCTTCCAATTCCTTTCTCCCTCTCTGGATCCCTTCGACCCTTCAACAGCATGACCCGATTACCTGCTCCGGGTTTTTCCTCCACGACCCGTCCCCGAAGCGGATCGTCATGTCCATTGCCGATTTCGGCGGAGTCGGAGACGGCAAGACGTCGAACACGGCGGCTTTCCGCAGCGCCGTACGGCACCTTCGAAGTTTTGCGGCCGAGGGTGGGGCCCAGCTTAATGTCCCCAAGGGCACGTGGCTCTCCGGGAGCTTCAACCTCACCAGCAATTTCACGCTCTTTCTCGAACGCGGCGCTGTGATTTTGGGATCCAAGGTAAGAGCCCAAACAAAAGCTAATTCGATTCTACAACTCCTTAAAAATTCTCTTTATATGTCTCCATTTCTAAAAAAGTCTCTGTTTTTTTTTTGTTTGGTCTGGTTCTCAATAGTAATTGGCAGTTAATGTGTGTTGGGCATTTGATGATTGCTCTGTGAGAATCCAGAATTGGGTTTGTGTTTATGTTTGCCTTTTGATTTGTGGGTTCGTAAAGTTTGGTTGGTAAACACTGTAGTTTACGGTAATCACGGTCACTAGTGGAAAGTCCCTTATGGACCCACCGGTGTTTGAAACAGGAAAGCTGTTCTTGAGTGGGATAGTCTCAGAGTGGAAAATCTTGATTTGCTTTTAATCAAGAATGAATTATGTATTAACTTAACACTAATCAGTTTAAGGTTTAGTTGGTAAATGTGCTTTTGATGTCAATAGTAGCTGTAAATAGAGTCTGGGAAGAAGTGAAAGAATCCATTTTTTTATATAATAAGATTCTTAGAAGAGTTCGAGATGACTAGACAACTTTTGTCTGAAGCATGTTGATGTACGAGTTAGATCTATCAGATTACTTGTTTATATTAAATCATTCTTGAATTTGATGTCATGTGCCATGATACCAAGGGTTTTTGGTTTTTGATATTGATTTGAGTTTGTCTGCTAGCGTTTTAGCACATGAACTCAAAAGTCAGCTGTAGTAATATAAATCTTTTTTATTACTTTCTTTATTGTTCACATGAACTGATCACGGTTACAATATCGATATCTTTGTCTGGGATCATGGTTTGATAGGACCCAGACGAATGGCCGGTAATAGAGCCACTACCTTCTTATGGAAGAGGGAGAGAGAGACCTGGTGGTAGACACATTAGCCTCATTCATGGAGACAATCTCACTAATGTTATCATTACAGGTACTTTGCTCTCTTTTTTACTTTAATGTTTCTCATTCCTTGACATGAATTTGAAGTCGTTGTGTTTAACTGAAAATTAATACTTCACAAGTAAATCCCGCTGCGTTTGAAACAACCAGGGCCATAGGCTCTACTTTAGCCGGCTCAGTTGATCTATAGCTATAAGGAGAAACAGTTTTGGTTGACTTGGTCTTGGGTTTTAATGGTTTTACAGAGTTTCAAGTTTTGTAGAATTAGCTCTTGTCTTTTCAGTTTGTTTTTCTCCTTGGTTCATTGTGTCTGTACTTTGATTCTCTAATGCTAAAATAGTCACATCTAGATTATAAAAAAAACTGAAAATTTACAGGAGAAAATGGTACAATCGATGGACAGGGGAAAATGTGGTGGGAGTTATGGTGGAACAGAACATTGGTGCATACGAGAGGCCACCTTATTGAAATCAAGAACTCTCACAACATCCTAATCTCTAACCTCACTTTGCTCAACTCTCCTTTCTGGACAATCCATCCTGTTTACTGCAGGTTCTTAATTACAATTCCAACTACCTTTTTTGCTACCTTGTTATGCCACAAGCGTGCATCGTTCAATAACCTCTGCGACTTTGTTTAATTTGCAGCAATGTTGTTATTAGAAATATGACCATCCTTGCTCCGATGAATGCCCCTAACACCGATGGTATAGACCCAGGTAACTTCTCTATTCTAACCTCCATATAGTGCTTGTTAGATATTGCATGTGCTTGTGTCTTCTTCTCTGTAGTCACCATATTATATAGTTAGGTACTTAATCTTATTTTCTCTGAATAAACATTGTAGACTCAAGCACCAATGTATGCATAGAGGACTGTTACATCGAAAGCGGCGATGACCTTGTAGCTGTGAAGAGCGGGTGGGACCAGTACGGAATGGCTATGGCACGTCCGAGTTCGAACATCATCATCAGACGGATCTCTGGAACTACTCGCACTTGTTCGGGAATTGGAATAGGCAGTGAGATGTCTGGTGGGATTTTCAACATAACAGTCGAAGACATTCACGTCTGGGATTCCGCAGCTGGGCTCCGCATAAAAACAGATAAAGGGAGAGGCGGTTACATATCGAACATCACCATTAACAATGTGCTGTTGGAGAAGGTGAAAGTTCCAATTAGATTCAGCAGAGGCTCGAACGATCACCCGGACGATAAATGGGATCCGAAAGCTGTACCGAGAGTAGAAGGTATTTATATAAGCAATGTAGTAAGTCTGAATTCGAGGAAGGCCCCGATGTTGCTTGGTGTTGAAGGCGCATCGTTTCGAGACATATGTTTGAGGAATGTTACGCTTCTTGGTTTACCTCAGTCGGAGAAATGGAAATGCAAAGATGTCTCTGGGTATGCGAGTGACGTTTTCCCTCTGACATGTCCAGAGTTGTTGCAGAGGAAGGGTTCCTTCTTTTGAGGTTCCACATCCCTCTGACATGTGCCAGAGTTGCTGTAAATGGTTGCTTTCCGAGGATATTCATGTGACGATAGAGCATAGAGGAGGCCATGAGTTTGAGCAAGTTTTTTTTGGGCGTCAAAATTCATGGTGATCACTTGAAAGGATGTCATATTGGTTTTCCTTTTTCACATTTTTTTGTTCTTGGTTGTGAATTTTGATTCTTTTGATATATATATATATATATATATATATACCTTTGTGTAACAAAACATAATTTGAATTATTCAATAATATTCATTTTTTGCAGTCATTGTCTTCCACGCCGTTTGTATTTCACCCACTACAAAAATTATTGCGTTTAGGTACGTGAAAGCGTCGTCCTTCGTCATTGTATTAGATTTTTCTACATAACGTTCGTATACAGACTAGTTTATCTTCGAATGGATATATTAAACCCTCTTGCCGCCGATTTGTGTAATGCGATTTACGAGTTGGATTATATATCTTGAGGAAGAAGGCCATGCCCTCAAAGCCCAGCCCATCTGAAGTTGCACTAGGAACAAGCTCTAACCGTGTGATTGCTAGTAAAATTTTAGCTTTAAAGATGTCTCACTCATGATAAATAACTTACATAATTTAATGCTATGCAGATTATATATATTGTTTCAGTCGAAAAAACCAGATGACCGCAGCGAAATAATGAATGAATATATAAAATTTTGGTTTTGAGCACGTCCGTAAAGTTCGCAAGGAGAAAACGATTTATCATTTCCCTAATACCATGCAAATGTGTGTGTGCAGTGACTCTAATGTAACTAACGCATTAAAAATATCATAAATTCCAATACATCAATTTGGTTATTAGTACCCAATTATGTATATATACAGTTACATCTCCCTGCGTATTATAGAATACGCCCTATAAAATTATTAATATGTATTAGATATATGTATACAGATTTGTTACATGAATCTGTATCAAAGGCAAACCATGCATTATACTAACAATCCGGGACACATATATGTATGCGTGTGTACCAATTTAACTGAAATGCGATACACATACATATGAATAGACACCTACATATATGATAAATAGACTTTAGTGGATGGAAAACGAGAGTTGTAATTGATAGAAGATCCATATGAGAGTTTAAGGAAGCAAAAAAAAAAAAGCTGAAAAGGATACCTAACCCTAATGATAGATACCCTTTAAATCGTTGTGTTGTGATAGTATAACCTAAGAGACTAATCCAACTCCAAGAAAATCGATGAAAGTAACATTTTTCTTCCCACCATCATTTCCCATGGATGGTCCATCTTCACCTGAGTTCTTCTTATGATCTGGTGTAGCTGCGTGAAATGCGTAATTATGATGATTCGCCAACTCCTTCGATTGTCTCCTCTCAAGATACATTTCTTGGTGTACAATCGAGTTCGATGAAGATCCAAATTGATCATCTCTAGGTGCTGAAACAAAAGTGTAAGGCCAGAGACCGAGACTCTTGTCCTTTTGATACCTCCATAGACCAAAATGGGACCTATTAAGCCTTGTAAGACTAGAACTAGGGCTCAAAATGCTATGCCAACTTTGGTTGAACGTAGAAGTGGCCGTGGAAGAGAAGCTTTCACGTTTGCGTCTAGCCATGATGACGTGGAAATGGTTCTTGACGGCGTTATCGGTCCTCCCCGGGAACAGACGGGCTATAGAGGCCCAACGGTTCCCCTGGATCCTGTGAGCTTTAAGCAGTCTCTCTTCTTCTTCCTCGGTGAAAGGTTTCTTGGTGATGTTTGGATCAAGTTGATTGTACCATCTCAATCTACAGCTTTTCCCTATATGAATCCATATATCACTCAATTATTTATAAAAACACATAGATCTAACACATAGGAGATTTATAGATATACATATATATAAGAAATTACGATCAAGATATGGATATATTACCTGATCTTCCATAGAGATGTTGAGCAATGAAATTCCAGTTTTTGGGGCCGTATTGTTCCACGAGTTGCCGGAGGTTGTCATCTTCGACAGGTCTCCAGTGACCTCTTTGGCAACTAGTTTTCTTATTGTCAAAACTGTTGCTTCCTCTAGACATTTCCATGGATGCTATCTCTATCTCCACCTATATCAAAAACCAAGTAATTGTTGAAGAAAGAGGAATAAGAATAGATTAGTCTAAGGTGAAATGATAAAAAGGATGAAAATTAAGACAAAGAAAGAAAGAAAAATAAAAGGAATAAAAAAGAGAGGGTTGGTCTTGTTTATCTTCTCTTCTCTAGGGTTATAGATGATAAGTCACTTTTCTTCTTTCTACAAGACACCCTCTCCTTTTATTTTAATATCCTTATTATACTCATCTCAACCAAAAATTTGTCTTTTAAAACAGAATTATTCTTTCCACTAGTTCTTGCTTAGAATATATATACATATACCAACAGTGTCCTTTCTACAATAGTGTTTTTACTGCAACTTAATACTTCTGTGACACTAATGAGTACTTAATCTAATTTTACTACATTTGGGAAACAAAAATTATTTAGTATCATCAAAAATAATTATTAGGCATACAGATATGTAACCCAAAGATCTTAATTAAAATTATTTATAAAACAACAAAGATATTTCTGTTACAATATAGCATCAAGGCCTTACGTCTTACTTACTGAACATGAAATCTCTACGGATTTGCCATTACGAATCATCTTGGATATGCAATGTAACACTTGGAGTACCGCATGTGTTCACCAAGTATATGGCATCTCTCGTAGAGTTGTTATGTATACAAGTTTAAAAATTTTGAAATTCTAACATGATTTTTATTTACAACTCAATGAACTAATACATACACATACATACATAAATACATTCATACATACATACACACACACAGATATAATATGAATGATGACTGCAAAAATTGAACAAATTATTAGGTTTGGGTGTCCCGTGTTGAAAATATTCCATGATTGTTCCGATATTTCACTCTGACCAAGTATATTGGTCAACGTTGGTAGGGGGCACACAGAATTTAGACTTTCTATAAATTCATATTTTGTCCATGTTTTCAATTATTATACGAAAATAATAAATATTTGGAGACGTGCCTAATTAAATAATATCCGGAGTTTTTGCATTTTACCGTTTGGAGAAAAAAAAAACAAAGGTTTGCTCACTCAACTGAAACGAATGGTCGTGTGTTAGCTCCAAGTACTGTATATATGATCACAATCTTTTTACTAAAGCTTAGCCAATAATCACCACTTTTCACTGCCTCTATATATGCTACAACTTTTTCGATTAACAGAGAAAGTTAAAAACCGATTTGATCAATGTAAGAAGATTGTTTGGCCTTAATGAAATCCAGGATGGTGGCTGCATCACCATGCCTGACCACTCTCCCGTTCTCCATATACACAGCTCCATCCGCATACTCGAGCTCCTCTAACCGATGTGTCACCCATAACGCCGTCACATCTCCTCCTTTCTTTGCATTTATTAGATCTTTCACAGCTTTGATCACACCCAACTGCAAACAAAACTCGATAACAAACGTGCAAAGTTACTTCTTTCCAATGTCAAAGTAGCTCAACACAATCATAAAAGGATTAGTCTCACGATACTACTTGTGTGTTTCATTAGCATTTCTGTTAGGATTAATCAAAACCTTACCTGGTCAGACTCATCTAGGAAGGTTGTGAGCTCATCCAACAAAAGCACTTTGCAAGCTTCAGCTAAAGCACCAGCAATGGCGACTCTTTGTTTCTGACCACCACTGAGAGTTTGAATCGGTCTCTGGAAACAAATCACAGAAATTAAATCTTTAGTAAATGGAACTAGGGGCCCCCATAAACAATCTTTGATTGTTCAATCTACATAAGCCGACCTGCATATAATCACGCATACCAACTGCATCCAAGGCTGTCATCACCCTAGACTTAACTTCCTCTTGACTCATGTCAGGATACTTGCCAAGACCAAATGCGACATCCGCTTCTACAGTAGGCATCACTACCTGTGCGATGCAAGATGATGTTTCAAACAATGCCACAGTCATGGTATTCACTTGAAAACGCAACTGTTACTGACCGGTCTGTCTTTAGCAATGGCAACAAGAACAGATTGCTTAGGATCATAATATGATTCTTCTTGATGGTATCAAACTATTAACAGAACAAGAACATTGCTTTCTTTTCGAACAGAAATTCAAAGTTTGGATTAAAGCTGATTACATGATATGTAGGCATGATAAAAGGAAGACACTAACATAAGTAACAACAGAGGGAAACTCAACCATAAAACAACAATGCAATTTCAGGAAAAAAAGCATGATCCTTTAACATATAATGAACAAAGAAATGACTAACATTGTAAGAGCAAGAAACATAACCTGATGATCAGGATTCTGAAATACAAAGTTCTTTGGCTTTTCCACAAAGACAGTGCCGCTGGTTGGATTCACTACATCGGCTAAAATCTGCACAGCGCCAGGAATCAGAAATTGCTCTAAAACTGTGCTAGAAAAATTGACCCAAAGTGGCAATAGCAATGCGAAAGATGACTTAAGGATGATGAAAGATTCATGAGAGAAAGTTTAGATTGTTTTTGCTCTGTAAATGCAAATTCCCAAGGAAGAGAGAAGAGAAAGACCTTCAAAAGGGTGGATTTACCACAGCCATTGGGACCAAGAAGCATCCATAATTGTCCAGAAGGAATCCGAAAGGAGCAATCCCGTAGAATAGGGACAGATATCCCCGGTCTTGTACTGGCGGAGAAACAGAGATTCCGACACTCGACGGCGATGTCATCGGAGACTCCGATTCTGTGAGTACCAGAAGGAGAAACACTGGAAATAGAGCGCAGAGGGAAGAGGCGAGGAGGAGAAGCTGGAAATAAAGAGTGGGCATTCATTTTTCAGGAGTTCGCAGCTTCCTTCTTCCTCTCAACCCCATCAACACACATACCGTCTCCGGATTTTTTATCAATAAAATGCGTTCGGTTTGGTTCGATTCGAACCATACCGGTTTTAGCAATCATGGATTAGGATTTGTCTACCTACAGTGATTTTTTACCCAACAAGGTAGCAAAAGAGTCATGCAGTAAATAGATAAGAGGAACCAAACGCAACAGCATGGTTGGTTCCGAGAATACAAATACATAGTCCAGATAAAATAAACTTAAAAGCAACAGTTTTTGGCAGAAACACAACACAAGAGAAGAAGAAGAACACGAGCCATTGGCAGATTATTTTTTGTTGGTGATTGCCTGAAACATGACCGGTAAGAGTAATGGTTGAATATGCGTACATTACATACAAACAAACCAAACTGAGGAATCAAGCTTTCCTTACCCAGTTCAACTGTGCACTTTCAGAAACCAGCTCTTTTGAACGCTTCATGCTCTCCTCCGACATTCTGTCTACTTTGTGCCAATGCTCTCTTAGATGGTAAAGATCTGAAAACATCAATATTGGTTGAAATAGTTATAAAAAAAAAGTCACAAGCTGGATTTTTAGAAACGAATACAAAATAAGGTCCATCTTATGAATTCAAAGACCATACTTTTCAAGCTCATGCCAAACCCAAGCCACTCTGCTCCTTCCACGAATCCCTGACGCTCCGGGACATGGGGGAAGAGGCGATGGTTGAAGACGCTCTTCGACAATACTGCACATCTCGGATACAAACAATAATACAATCACGAACAGCGATATCGGAGTGGGGATCCGGATAAAGGAGTAATAATAATGTTTGCATACCTTGGCGAAAATCCTTTGCGTATGCTTCATCATCTGCATCTTGGTCCTGCTCGAGTCGATGTGAATTAGGGTTTCTGCTTTCCTAATCTTGTACCGTACGTTTTTTCTTCCGATGGGAGCTATTTTTTATTTATTAACCCTACTAGCGTTTTTATACAATTGTGAGAACGATATATATATATATATATATATATATATAACCCGAATCAGATAGTTCATAATAAAATTTATCTTATTTTTTTTTGGTCGGCGTAGTAAAATTTATGAATCTTAGCCTTTTGTACATTTGTAAATAATAATCTTTTATTACTTAAAAGGAAAAACCTATGTTTTAGCCTCCATCATTAATTTGCCGTATTATGTTTAATTGAAAATTGTCTCAAAAGTTCTTTAACTACAAAATCTATAGACAATTCGGCCGTACGACGTACCAATTTCAGTTATAACTATGGCTTCGTCGTTTCATGACTGTTAAAATCCATATAAACGATACCACCTTGTCCTTGCATTTTACACAAAACTCTTCTAAAATGATTTTGCAAGTATTTTTTTTCGAGTAAATAATATTTTGCTTTAAACATCAAACTTCTCACCTTCCAGATTTTCCATCGCAACAAACGACAGAAGCAGCTCTACGAAACGTGTTTTACAAATATTTCAAAAGCAACGATTGTGATTAAAATGATTTTTTTTCCCCATATAACAGACGAAGATTGTAAAGTATACAGTATATTCAACATCTAAAGTATCCTTAAGCATTCAAAAAAATGACAAGAAGTATTGAAGGAGTAAAGGCAAACTGAAAAGGAGGACAAAAAAAGGAGCTTCAAATTAGAAAGGAGCTGAAGCAATGTCCCAACCACAAGGACTAAGAAAAACTAAACTTTCGTCTTCATCATCATGATCCTCTTTTGAGTCTAAGCATCTATCTCCTCTTTCCTCAGCCCTTGAGCCCTCTCGCGTCTCCTGATTTTAAAGTTCCATTAATTAACGTTCCAAAATAAACAAGAACAAAAAGAATTGAAGAGAAAGAGAAAACCAAGGATTAATATTAAGTACATAATTAATATATAGCTACCTTTGTGAAAATATCCATAGCTTCCTCAAACGTCTTGGTTCTGATCACACACATTGCTTCCTCTCGAGCATTCTCTATTTGATCGAGATTCAATGTCATGGGCTCTGTATCTATCGACGACTTCCTCTGTAACATCTCCCTTCTCTTGCCTACTTCCATCTCAAATTTAGCTTCAGAACAAAACAGCAAAAAAAAAGTGATTATAAATCTCTCAAAGTCTTTTTGGTTTGGTTCTTCTTTTATTTGGTCAAAGATTTGGTTCTATTATATATAAGAATCAAGAAGAGAAGAGTGGAGATGATTCCATTAAAAGATCTCATGTTTTAAATAGTAAGTACGATGTGGGGACGTAAGTGAGAAATAAGAAGCTGAACAACGCAACGTGGCGTGAAGGGGCGGATTAAGGCGGTGGATTGGGGGCACGTGGCGTGTCAATAATGGCGGTGACTATGCACGTGTCGGTTTGCTTTTTAGGATCAGCAGTCAAAACTGGAATGCAATTTCGATTTGCATGAATGACTCTTGATATTTTTGATAACGTAGACGAGAGAGTTCGATTTCTTTTTTTAATTGGCGTTTGGTCGGCGTATTGAGATATTTTCCTGAAATGTATAAGTGTACGTGGAAGTTTTGTTAATATTTATTTATAAAATATTAGGTTTGCCTGCCATCTGTTTTGGACAAAATATATAAACAAAAAGCATAAACTTATTGTACCTATGTTAATATCTACTCAATAACATTTTACTGTAATTTAATAACCATGCAAACGTAGTGGTTCAATTTATAGGTGTGTATTAGTATTATCGCCGTGTTTTAAATTTCGTACCATTTTTATTTTTGTTGCTGAATTTTTCGTTCATTCGACTCCACTTTTATTATTTGTTTGCTTACGTAATGCAACTATTTTCACTTCTGAGTACCTCTGCTTTGCCATATATTGTGTTAGTCATATAATCCCAACAAAACAGATACGTGGACAGGTCAATGCATAACCTCTTAAGCAAAGCCTCCTCTCCTTATAAGCAATGGATGCTTTTGGCTCTATCAATTGCAGCTCGCACCTTTCTCATGGGCTCATCATACAAGTAAGCTGGGTTATCAAACTCTGATGCCAAGCTTTCTTCCCCAAGCAATGCTCGAAACGAGTCTGCCACAGATGATGAAAGTGATTCAAGATTGTATCCTCCTTCCAAGAAGAACACACAACGCCCTCCGCATACTTCTTTCGCTAACCGCTTTATATCTTTCGCCAATGAGTAGTATGTTCCGGTCGTGAACTGTAGATTTGCTAGTGGATCCAGGACATGAGCATCATATCTAAAAGCACATATGGGAGCAATTTATGAGGCAAACGAAAATTTGTAAACTATGAAATGATACAGTTCAAAGACAAACGGAAAACTTGATCTTTCAGTTCACTCACCCAGCAGAAACAAGAATAAGATCTGGCTTGAAACGTTGCACACATGGAACAATGATTTCTTCAAAAGCACTTCTCATTGCAATATCACCTGATCCTCCAGGTAAAGGTAAATTAAGAGTGGTACCTTCACCTTTTCCTTTGCCTATGTCACTGATTTTCCCTGTTCCAGGATAGCTTCCATCCTGCATATTTGTTTCAGACATAAAGACTTGCGTGGTTCATTTTTAAAACTAGATAAAACATATCATGCAGAAACTCATGTATATAGGCTTTTACCTGATGAGTTGACAAAAAGAATATATCAGGGTCATCGTAAAATGCATCATTTGTGCCATTCCCATGGTGAACATCGAAGTCAATTATGAAGACACGCTTCAGACCATGTGCTCGTTGTGCATGACGAGCTGCGATTGCCACATTACCAAAAACGCAGAACCCCATTGGACCTTTCGGCACGGCGTGGTGTCCTGGAGGTCTTATCAATGCAAAGCCAGTGGGAGGGTCAAGGGTGTTTCTGGATGCTGCGACCTGATGCATATAATCCATCACGTTGCTAAGAAATCTATAACCATTTCCAACATGACGAATCCGAAGCAGTAAAGCAGACTAACGCGGTGAGACGAGACATCACCACTGAATCAACTAAAGCCATTCCAGCTCCTGCTGCGAAAAGTGAATCTTGGAATGTCTGAGACAGAGGAGGAAGAGAATCAGGTAAGAAAAAAAAAATGGTTCTTTTAGAGATGTAAAACCGAGGAGCACAAGGCACTTACAGTTGAAGTGGCATATGTTGGCCCAGAACCTTCTATGAAAATTAGTCCTGACGCTGAAGCTTCATCCATTGCCTAAACTAAAAATGCCTTTGTTATGGTCAGATAATTTCATACTCCAATTCCTTATAATCTTCAAAGCTTGGTACTTTGCTATTATGTGTCTATGTATTGGGTACTTAGAGAACACTATAAAGTTGCTATAGCATGAGGAAAGTGAATAACCTTCTCCAGGCCATAGACATAAGCCTTATCGTGAACATTTGCAATATCTTCTATAGTGGCAGACTTAAAATTTGCGAGTTCAAGAATCTCTGAGCCACGGAACTGAAATTACGGGAGGAAAACAGTTCACATTTGAGAATCCATAGATAGATCATAGGTCAATCTAACTCTAGTAGAAAAGTGCAAGTCGATCCAACACAATTACAAGCCAACATAACTTTTCCACAAACATTGTAATTCAATATAAAAAAAAGCGATAGAGATGGATGGTTTCATGCCTTGGGAGTGAGCACATTCTTGTCAAGTGCTGTAACAATGGCAGGAACTCTTGCGCTGCATTCAGGATGTGATTCCTGTGAGCAAAAAAGATAAGAGAATGTACAAGAAAGGATTGAGAGGGACAGAAACAAACAAGAAAGTGAAAAGGGACCTTGTTATGACCCAATGCTGCAGATACACTATAGATGAGACGAGCATCGGCTAACTGTTGTATAGAAGGTAAGAGAGGATCCTTCTCTGTACTCAATGAGCAACAAATGGAAGAAGCTCCTTTGGGTTTCTCAAGATGGTTTCGCAAATTGAAACCAACCAAATGGTGATTCTTCTTGCATATGCTTCTACTCCCAGAAATTCCACAACTTCCTAAAGCAATTAAAATTTTAATAAATTCACATAAACCTTTTCTCCTGGGGACTATCTAATGAATGAAAAGCAGAGTCAAACCGACAAAGCTGGCCGATAGAGAAAGCATTGATTAGAATTACCAGGAAGAAAGAGAGGCCGTACGGTTAGCGCCATGGACATTGTTGTCCCTCAATCCAAAGCTTAGAGCTTGTTTGAGGCAGAGCAAAATTACAATGAAAAAATGTTAATTAAAGAATATGACAGTCTCATTAATGGATAGGCTTTTTACGGTCAAACTCCCACCATAATCATTAAGCACAATAACAAATACATGTAAGTTCGAAATTTGGCTCTCGACGGCTTTGACTAGAGAGCATACAGTAGGTCTTTTAGAGACCCATTAGTTTAGACAGACCCAACTTACTGAAGTTCAATTTCATGACTGAATTTAGGTGGGTGTGTTCGGTTTTGGTAGATTGCAAAGAGAGTTGTTCTAATACATCATTTCCATTCTATCTCTATTTAAAAGAAAGATTTTATCTTTAAAATAAAAATACTATATTTTTTTTTATATTTGGAAAAACTCTATTTATTCTTCTATAATAAAAATTAACTTTTTTATTTATAAATCAGTTCCTAAACTTTTTAAATTCTTTTATTTTTATTTATATACCAAATATAAAAATTTATTTAACTATATACATAATTTATTTTTTATATATGCATCATATAATCATGTATCTAATATATAATATAACTAAATATATAATATAAAATATAAAATTTTAAAATTATATACTTTATAAACAGTACCAAAAATTACAAAAATTGTGTAAAGTAATAATGCGAGAAGCAGATAGATTATGCTACAAAATTGATAAACTTTATGGATAGTACTGTAAATTATTAAAATAGTCTCCTTTTATACGTGGAAGGAAAAATGAGAAGTTTTTTAAAATTTAGTATATACGCGAAAAGAAATCGACAATGCTTGCCAAGATTTTGCTAAAACATATATCGGGACCATGCATTGCTGGAAAAAAAATTGCTTCACTCGCGATGAAACACGAACCAACTGCTGAATCAATAAATGACGTGATTTCTCCCTCCAACAAGTTTTTCAATCATTTCAGTTTAAGCCAGAACAAAATTATAAAAAAAAATGCTAATAAAAGAATTATAAAGAAAAAAGTGTTAATAAAAGAATTTGAAGAAGTCTTAGTTAATAGATAGACTTTTTTACGGTCAAACTCCCACCATAAACACAATAATATTGTAAAAAAGTTTGAAATTTGGAAAAGATTCTACTATATACAGCAACTATTTTATTAAATTTTCATAAACTTCGATAGTTGCTTTATAAATTACGTGATAAATCGATGATCCAGATTTACAAAATAGAAGAAGAATTACTTATTTAAGCAATGGAGTTTCTTCGGTTTAAACCCTATTTTTGTGGACAGCTTCTGGTAATGGAGATCATACAAGTGACCCGAACTCAATAAACACTCCATTCCAAAGGATAAGAGTCTACAAGAGATTTGCAAAGGGAACATCAGAGGTATATAAACCACAGGTAATTGCAATTTATGGAACATAATTAAAAAGAAAGCTAAGCACAATCCCTATGAAAAAAACTCTTAAATTCTTTCCCCAAGCAGCGATTCCAGAAGAGCCGCCTCTTCCTCCTGCACAAACAATCACTTACCACATTCAGTATCGCTTCTTCTTCCAACAGACAAACACATATTTTAATAAGTTTGTTTGCTATTTTCTGTACGTACCACCAAGGCATTGAATTCGGTTTCCTCGTCTATAGCGCTGATCACAGCTGGGTCGTCTAAGAGCTCCTGTAACCCATTGGCATACATAAAAGTGTTATAGCTTAACTTCATATTGACCATTAGCAGCAGTGGAAACGAGTCTTAACCAAGTTCCATATGACATAAATACAACTTCACTTACATCATCAGCAATTTGCAGCAGCCCATTCGGATCCTGCATATAGACCAAGTTGGCATTTATCTATCACTCTGTTTCTCATTTTCTTTCTATAAACAACAATCATATACTTACCTTAGCAGCAACAAAGAGAAGTGGATCTGAAGGCGTGTAGACCATATAGTGTGATCCATCCTGATTCAGAATTTGTTTTCAGACAGCGGAAAAGGGATGGTCAACTTTGGATCCACAATGAATTGAATGCCATGTTTAAATGTTTCAAAATATGCAATGATAGTAACATCTCCAAACAATGTTCAGAATACTGTAAGAGGCACCTCAAACGTATCAGTAAGCAAAATGCTGAAAGTAATTATATACCAGATGGAAACATGTAATCTCGATCCCTTCAGTCGGCAAGCCTTCAACATCTTGGCCATCATCTGCAAATAGTTGATGTTCTACACATTTTTAATATTATGAGCAAAGTAGGACACACAACTTTAAGATAGTATAAGTCAGCAGACTCGTAGATATGAAGCGAAAGTCATTTACTGTGCTCATCATGTTAGAGCAGATGCTGGGGAATATTAATCAGAAGAATTGTCATGATGCATAAAATATCAGAAGAAAGAGATTGTTGCCTGTGCGAAAATCGAAGACATTATCTTCCGTGTAGCAAAACCCTCCCCTTGCAGTGTAGCAGAATCTGATTTACAGCGATAAACTCATTAGGCTGGAATCAGAGACATAGGATATGAAAAGTGTCCTGCTTTAACTATTCTTGAAACAGGGCACGGTCATACCCGCTGTGTACTAGATGCATATGGATCTTTGCAAGAGCATAAGCAGCAGCAGGAAGAAGAGATTCAACCTCTTCATCACTGACCTAAAAAGGCAGAAACATCCGGATAAGTAAAACGAATAACTACTTCATCGAGTGTGACAGTTAAATTAATATCAGTGCCCTCAAAAGCAGAGTGTTCATGCATCCAAAAAGTCTCTCTCTTTTGAAGCAAATAATGGAAATGAGAGTAAGATTCATGAAGGTGAAAACTTACAGCTGACCATCCATCTATATTAGTGCTCTTCAAAATCTGAACTGGCCTGAAGCAAGAAACGAATCAATCAAACATGAAAGAAGAAGTTGCCAAAATGATAAGAGAAGAAGAAGAAAGAACACAGTACTCACGTATCCACAGGGCAAAGAAGCATACAATCCTCTCCTTTACTACTTGTAAATACTCTTCTTATCACACAATCCAAAGGGCTATTGTTTGTTGGATCAATCTGTACCACAAACCATTTAGCTTCTCATTTTATTTCCCCCAAACACCAAAACTTTATTATATCCATAACCAAAGCGAAGGTGGAGTAAAAATTGACTCACCACAGTAGCGATTCGCTTCTTAGATGCCATAAGAACTCTACCAGTTTCATCAATCACGAACCCAGCAGGTGGTTTGGGTATGGTAGGAGGAGAGTTAAACGTTGCTAGAGAAGTCGAAGAAGAATAATCGGAACCATCATCAAAATCTTCCTCAAGAGCATCTACATCTCTCAATTCCCAATTCTCCTTAGGACTCACAGTTTTGCCCTTTTTCTTTCGTTTCTTGTTCGTAGTATTGCTGGTACCTGTCGAGGTCTTCTTCGTTGGCTGTCCCGTCTGCGGATTCAACGCGGAGGTGATGAGGAGTCGAAGTCGGCGTGTGTTGTTTGGGGATGAGACAGACAACGAAACGGGAAATGAAGAAGACGGGTTCTGAAATTGATGGGTGTTGGAATAGGAGAGAGTCGAATTTGGCGAAGGCGAAGTCAAGGAGTATGAGAAAGCCATGGAAGCGAGACAGATAGAGATAAAAAGTTGATGACTTTGGCTTCTCCCTTGAGAGAGTGAGAGCAAGTAAATTCGCCGGCCGGAGAAATGAGATAGTGTTGAAGTTTTGAGACCGACGTAAAGTTTGTGATTTGCTTCGAGGAAGCCACTTACCAAAGTTCACTCACTGTAGACCATAAAAATTAGTAAACCGAATCATCATACGTCTAAAACAATTTGGCACTGAAAGTTTCAGTTAATTCTAAAGTTATGAGTTTTAAATGAAACACAAAATGAATTCGATTGAGAGTATGAACAACTTCCAATTATAATTTCTGATAACAAATGATATGATCTATTACATCTCATTTTGGCAAAGATATAAGCTGCGTTACAATAAAGTTTTGATCTATTACATCTCGGTACCAAGGATTATAGTATATAACTCTTTTTTTGTTAATATTCATACACTTGAGCAGCAGCTTTTAGTGAAGCAAGTTCATCGCAATCCGCTGGAATCCACCCGATGGATTGCTTCTCATTATCATAGATTATCATCTGATCTTGCATCGATATATCTGTCAAAATCAAACAGAGATTATAAAGACTTGTCGACTCCCTAAACCAAGATCCTGAGATTGCCAAATGGATTATATATTAAGACTTTACCGCCGATGAGGTTTAAGTTCTGGAGACCAATCTCTGTGCCATTCAAGATCCCTAAACATACATTCCCTTTCATCTGCATCGAACATTTTTAATTAAGTATGTTTCTAGCATTTGTACTAAAAAAAGAGTCAAGAAACTGATAGAGAAACAAAATTGCTTACGGAAATGATGAGATAAGCTTCTGGGGGAATTTCAAACATAGTTTTGGATCTCCAGCCGGTTTTGAAGCTCAAAGCTAGAGGCTTGAAATACTTCTTGACTTCTTCAATGCTCATGAACGGTCTACGTCCTTGCCAACATAAAGGCAGCGTGTGATCGTCCCGTGCTTCTTTCAACGGTTTTCCACTTAGCTCCCTTTTTAGCTATACCAAAGGGACAACAAAACTTAGAATGAATAAAAAGTAAAAAAAAACAGGTTTATTCTCTCTTTATCTTCTCCAAGGTTTTACAAGATCCCTTACCAAGTACGTTACTGCCTGGTATGCCTTGGAATTAAAGTACGTGTAAGAACTGCCACTGTCAAATACTGTCGCTAGATTCTTCAGTCCCGTTGTTCTTCCCCCAAACAGAAGTTCCCCTCCCATTGCCGGAGAGTAGTGTTTACTGATGAATATGTTGAAAATTTAGAGCAAGAAAGAGAGAGAAAAAGAGTGATCCGGTTAACAAAGAGTAACGGGCAAATTACGAGTTTTCACGGGACATGGGTGTCCAAGAGACCCTTGAAGAATCATAAAGATCGTTGCCGAAAAACAGAACTCCTCCACCTAGACTGCTTAAGCAATGACCGATAACATTCTTCACATAACCTTGGCTATGAAGCTGCGACAGGATGCTTACTTTCCCTCTACCAAGCCCTAATACTCCATCTAGAGGATGATGACTCGAAGCCCCTGGGATCTGATCGTATCCGCATCTGTTACACACAAAAAACTCCAGTTATAGGACTACAAGCTAAGAAACTAATTCCTTGAACCAAAGTAACAAAATAGTCGGTCCAAAGATATATATACCCGAGAGCAAGACGAGGGGTGAGCCGGAGACCTTCCGTATAGTTCAAAGAGAAGACATCTCTAACAAGAACGCCAAGAGAAGATCCTCCATCAGCATACTCAACCTCATAGTCACATTGCTCTGGAGCCTCACATCTATCGTTACCATTAATATGCAATGCTTTACAAAGTGGATCAGTGCAAGGAATCAGATCGTTGCTAGGCTGATAAAGTGGATGAGGTGCCTGGAAACCAAATAAGAGATTTTTTTCTTAAATCCGCAAGATGAAACTATGACACTGAATCCAGAAAAAGAGGAGAATTGAAAATGAAGTAATCATAGCATTATACCTCCAAGCAACGAACACAAGGAGCATCACATTGGAGCCATGTGAGATCACTACCAGTGTCAAGATCAAGATAATAAGGTCTTGGTGGTTGTCCTATGTTGATGGTAACATTGTAATACCTGTTCCAAATCAAAGAAGTGTAAAACATAATTTAGCTAATTCCTGCAAAATGAGTGTGATCATAATCAAAAAAAAAATTGGGGAAAAAATATAAATACCCAAGAGGATAAACGTTCCCATGAACTGGGAACACAACTGAAGAAACGGCTCTGGTGAATCTATCAGAGAATCCCGCCGTTTTCCTCCATCTGAAATCAACTGCCGACGAGAAACCCAGAACCAGAGACATCACCATCAACGCAATTAAAAAACGGACATTCATTTTCTCCATCGTCACGGCTTGTGGCGAAAATAGTATAATAAGAAAAATAATTATTTGTATTAGCCAATCACGTGATGATGATGATGGTGGTGGAAAACGACAAATGCTAAGACATTTACGAGTTGAAGATATTTTATTTACAAAGAATTGTCTTTTTGTTGGATGATGCTTGAAAAAGGGTTTTTTGCATTAGCAAAGAAAGAATTTTTTGGGGGTTGCCATAAGTAGACAGGAAAGGATTCTTGGCTTAAACCATAGGGCTTAAGAAAGAAAAAAAAAAACAAAATATTCCAGGTTGTTTCTTAGTATCTGCGAAAATCATGAATCGGGTTAAGGAATAATTGGTGATGAGAAAGAGTAGAGCCCAAAGTATATCTTGCAGCTGAAGTAAGCAATCTTGCTGGCATCTTCCTTGGATTCAAATTGACACAGAACAATGAGTGGCCCTCCACAATCATTTAAAGACTCGCTCAAAAAAGGACCTTTTCACAATTCTTCATCATCATCATCATCAGTCCACTTCTAGCTTTCCCGGAAACCAATCTGCCATTAGAGCAAGAAAAACGATAAATTTGAAAACTCAACAACATCAGATGAAAAGCTAAAAGAATGAGAAGAAATTCAAACGTAATTACCAACTCATTGATCTCACTCGATATCATCTTCATCGTCCAACCGATTTCTGTAATGAACCAGCTCTGCATCGACCTTGGCCTTTCTAGGGCTCATCAACACAAGCTCAGCCATCCTCCTCCTAGCTAAATACACATCATTCGGTTCCACCAACTCCCCTCTCCTGTACGCCTCTCTTAGAAACACCGTGTGAAGCTTCCCGTAGTTCCCACGAGTCGATATGTAGAAAATCCCCTGATGCTGAAGCAGAAACTCTTTCAGTTTCTTGGGCAGATTCATAACGTTCCTGAAATGAGCGATCCTCTCGAGCGTTATCTTCTTCTCCACGGTCAAAGACAGCAGCTCGTGGATGCAGGCAACGGCTCTCTTCTCCAGTCTCTTCTGCGCTTCCATCGACCTTAAATCGTAACCGGAGATATCCTCGTACGGTGACCAATAAGGAAGCCTCTGCCATTTCCAGACAGCGATTCGGAAGTACTTTCCGATTTTAAACCCAGGAGGAAAATTCACGACGAAGGAGAATCGAACATCCTCTGCGTCGATGCCTTTCGACCTGTACTCAATCTCTCTGACTCTCTCAATCGCGCATGTCGATAAGCTAGCTTCTCTCTCCACAATCTCGATGTACTTATCCCGAGTCTCTTCGGCATCAATGAGCCTGAAGAACTCTGGGTGTTTCAGAATCACAGAGTACTCGAAGTCCTCGGGGAGACCGAACTCGGTTCGAGCGATCCGGACATGTTCAAGACGGATCCGACCCGTGTTCGACATCATCACGAGTTTCCGGAGGCGGGTCACGGCGTCGGGTATCTGGGCGAGAACAGCCTCGTGCTCGTGACGGATCTGATCCAAGGCCTTTCGGGTTAAGCGACAGTAGAGGATTCTCTGAACGGGGTGCTCGTAAACCTCGAAGACGTGAGGGAATTTGAGGAGGAAAGCGCCGGGCTCGTGCTGCTTGAGGCCGAGGCCGAGACGGCGAGCGAGCGTGTCCAGGAGAGAGATTGGGATGGTGTTGTTGGGCTGAGAGAGGATGAGGCTGTGAAATTTGACGACTTTGCGGATTTTCTTCTCGACTTCCATGTAATTGTCGTAGCCATGGTCACGAACTCGCTCCTGTTTTGTGGGAATGGAGGTGGATTGAGAGAAGGGTTTAACCAGGATTAGATGGATCAAAGGTAGAAGAACCTTGGTCGCTAGTTTGCTGCTCTTAGGGTTTAAGGTTAAAGAGGCATTTCCCAGGAGAAACTTCATTTTGTTTTGTTCTTGTCTGATTGAGCGAGTTTTAGGATTTGGTAAATATGGTCTCGATTTGGGCTTTGAATATCAGTGGAGTAATACCACCCATATAACATTTTTTGGGCCCAATGTTTATAGCCTTTAAAATTAGTAAATAACAGAGTGTGTTTAGAGTGTATCTAATCTTAAAATCAAGCCACATTAGTTAACTTAAGATTATATACTAACTGCCTAGGACAAGTGAAAAAGCTCAGGAAGGACACTTTACTCTACACAGTGAACATCGTTTCAATTAAAAAAAAAATAGAAAAACCAACTGATGAAGAAGATGATGATGATGATGATGATGTTGTGAGTCTCTCTCTCTCTCTCTCTCTCTCTCTCTCTCTCTCTCTCTCTCTCTCTCTCTCTCTCTCTCTATTTACAGTCGCAGAGGAAGATGAATATTTAATTTAGATAGAGAGGGTTTTAACAAGTGAAACGATGACAGTAACAGCATCAACTTTACCACCTTTGTACCCATCATATCCTTCTTCTTTAGCTGCGTCTGCAAATGGCGTTCTCTCTGTCTCAGATCGTCCCACCTCCTGTGCCTTTGTAGCCACCAACTCTGCTATTTTCTGCTACACCACTAACATGTTAATCCAATTGATAACGAGCAAAGTGACTCATTCAAGACACGACCCGAAACTAGTTGGTCAACCAAACAACAACAAAAAAGACAATGAGCACCTGAGGTTCCAAACTCTGATCCAGTGACCTGCATACTATTGAAACAATTTCTTTCTCATACAAGTTGTCAAAGAGTCCATCAGTTGCTGTGATGACAACATCTCCTTCTTCCATATTTACATGGTAAACCTGCGGATTTGATTGATCACATTCCCGCCTTATATTCTGTTTGGAAAACTGATTGGCATTGGTTAAGTTAGAGGCAACCGTACCTCTGCAAGTTTTAGAACATCATCGCCTTGAGTAACTTGCAAGGGGAAACCAAAATGATGAAACATTGGAGACGACTTCTGCAATTCTGTTCCGTTCCTGATAACCATGAATCCCGAGTCTCCGATATTGGCTATGTGGAGTTCCTACAAAGTTATTTTTTTACATGATCATAGACTGTCTCTATCTCCACGCACTCTTATTATTACCCAAAAAGGATTGCAAATAAGTCTCACATTATTGTCAAGATGAGCAATCAAGGCTGTCGATGATCCCTGAGAGTTAGTCTCACTGACGCTTCTATGGAGAACTTGAACTGGATCAGTTCTCTCTGCAGTTTCATCAGATATGATCTTTTGACAGTTGCTCATGAGTTCTTGGGCATACATTCCCTCATTGATTCCTGAAGGACGAACCAAACATATATGTCCGATAAGAAAGAACTTACTAGTGAAGTGTTTTTCTGGAGATGACTAAGTGAAGAAAACTTAAATGTACCTTCAAAAGACCATTGAGAGACTCCATCGGCAACACCTAGCCAGTTGTCGTGAGAGATAAAATAAGCATCTTCCCGACCTGCCAATGCCTGGACATCATTATTTCTAAATTACTAACCTCATAACATAAAATCTTTTTAAAATTGGTCAGAATGTTATAAATGATGATTTTGAGGTGGTGGGAAATGAGATTGTGATTAAGATATTCCAAGATATTAAAGACCTTAAGATAACCTTGTAGAATATTATGGTGCGCGTTAAGATAACCTTCGACAAATCTCACTTATTTTAGTATATATGTACTATGTCCCCAAATAAACAAATCCGGGAGGGACATGGGAAGATTAAAATATTAATATCTCATAGGGTCTAATCATCTTTTCAAAGTCTCTGAAACTGTAAGATTTTTAGAAAGCAGATTGTGAATGAATACTAGTCTCCATATATTATACCAATAAAAGGCAGTAAGTGATTGCAAAACAACTACTTGCACCTGTTGAAAACAAGTGAACTGCAAACAGAAAGAATCACAGGTACCTTAAAGGGGATTTGGAGCGAAGCAAAACCAGATTCCAAGTATAATGCTTTTTTGGACACAAGTTCTCCCCTGTTTAGATGTCAAAGATCCAACCACAGGAAACACAAGCATGCTTTAATAAGAGCTGCGATATGATTTCTAGCCAGGTATGAATATATACACAGATACAAGCATGCAAATCTGTATCTATGTAAGTTCATTAAGCGACTGATAAACACAAGAGCAGAACTTACTAACCTGTCTGAAGCCACTTCAATTGATTGAAGACCGGGCGTTTCAGGAGCAGGAAGTTGGTGATCTTCGACTTTTGTGTCACTGACGGTTGTAGACATGCTACTATTATCAGTTTTTGTGTCGCTCACAGTTATTTCGTCTTCTACGGTTGAAGCCACAGTTTCTCCGTCATTTGCCTTCAAGAATGATAACTAATTAGAGTGAGGGCACTATCTATATCCTTTCTGTTCAACAACACTCTCTGATCTATCTTTCCTTCTACTACTGTTAACACTGCTTAATCATTTAGAATTATGACTCACCACCTCAGACGTATCAATCACAGGCGTTTCAGCGATCTCGACAACGGCAGCTGCTGAAGTTGAAATTAGTTCATTAGAAGGCACAGCAGCTGTAGCTGTTGGTTCAACCACAAGATTTTCTTCAGCTGCAAAAGTCTTCATTGTGTTTTCCGTAACATCCAAATTTTCATCAAGTTCAATGGCGGATACTCGCGCAACTTCCTTGAGATCATTCAATTGTGAGTCCTGTTGTGAAGTAGATGGTATCGGACTTGCTTGAACCTCCACAGGATTCTCAGTGAGTTGTTGATAACCATTTGGCTCACAGTCTCTTATTTCATTTACTGAGACTTTCTCCATGACTTGAGAAGAAAGAGGCTCTACATTCTCATTGGTCGGCTCAGATTTTTTAGAAAGGACGACTTTTTCTTCAGTAGAGCTAGTAGGAATAGCTTCTGCTACACTAACCATGGAGCTCAGATTAGTCATGCGAGCAATTTCGGCTTCAACTTTAGCTTCGCTCCGAGTTACATTCACGGAAGTTGAAGTTTCTTTCTTTCTCTTAGTAGGAGAACGAACCCTTTTGCGATCCTTAATTTTAATGAGACTGGCAGGAGCAACTGTTTCTTCTTTCTCGGAAACTGTTTCAATGTTAGAATTGACCGTTTTTTCACTCGCATCAGATTTTGCCTTGGGACCTTCCAATTCAGAAACAGGATCGAGATCGACCAATTGTTTCCTTGAAACTTCACTGGCTTCTTCTGCTATCTTAGCATGTTGCTTTTCTACCTCTAAGCATCTCGCTTTTTCTTCAGTCTCAAGATTTCTCTCAATTTCACTTGCATCCCCGAATCTGAAGACATGGCTTCCATCCTTGAGCTCTGCATTTGCACACAACTTATCAATACCAAATTTCAAAGCCGAATCAAGTATATCAAATTTCATCATCAGACATTTTGAAACTAGGGAAGAATTTATGTTTGATACTCGAATTCGACATAAAATTGGTGCTATAATCAAATAATTTAGGCTTCAGTGAGCTTAAAAACTCGAACTTTAGATACGAAACTGTGCTGAAGACAACACTAGACTGAGTTCGAAGAGACAGAGAAAACAAAAAAAAAAAAAAAGAAAGAGGAAACACAGCTTACGAGTGCTGGACACGAGATCGAACTTCTCCGGAGAAGAAGAGGAAGATAAACAAGACTCTGAAGGTGAAGTAGAATTTGCCAACTGTAGTTGAGTGGACAATCGGAATTCGGGATTGGAGAAGCTAACTCCACCGGGAAATCTCCGAGAGAAACCCCATCGACGGTGAAGAGAAGAAGGGAAGATCCGAAAAGGAGGAGGTTGAAGAGAGAGGATCAAATGATCGGCCATGACACTAACATTGAAGTCTGTAACAGTCACACATATGGTCTGGAGACGATGAAGTAATGGGTGACGTACCGGTGGTGACCCTCTGTCTCAGACAGATGTGTTCGCTTCACGCATCTGTGGCTATTGTTTTTTTTCATTACATGTGACATGTTTACTTTTCTTATATATTTGTCACTGAAACTTTTTTATCTTTATTTCTTTGGGGTTTCTCTCTATCCTCTGCCGAACCAGTCGTCCTCGTCAATCTCAAAGCAAATTCAGCGATGGTGGCTCTCAACGTTTCTTCTCCGCTCCCGACTAAATCGTTCTTACCCTACCGCCACTCTCCTCACCGTCCGATCTCTTTCTCCCCTGTTTACGCCGTCCATTCCACTGACCCCAAGAAATCTTCCCAATCAGCCTCCGCTCCGGCCAAATGGAGCCTTGACAGTTGGAAATCGATGAAAGCTTTGCAGTTACCGGAATACCCAGATCAGAAGGATCTCGAATCTGTTCTAGAGACGCTTTCCTCTTTTCCTCCGATAGTCTTCGCTGGAGAGGCGAGGAAACTGGAGGAAAAGCTTGGACAAGCGGCCATGGGTCAAGCCTTTATGCTCCAAGGCGGTGATTGCGCCGAGAGTTTCAAGGAATTCAACGCTAACAACATTAGGGACACCTTTAGGGTTCTTCTCCAGATGGGTGTCGTCCTCATGTTCGGTGGCCAGATGCCAGTTTTCAAGGTCGATTTTCCCGCTCAACTCAATAAATTTTGGATCTTCTCTGTGTTGGTTTGGTATATAAAAGTTTACATTTTTGGATTCTCAGGTGGGGAGAATGGCGGGTCAGTTCGCGAAGCCGAGATCGGACCCGTTCGAGGAGAAAAATGGCGTGAAGCTGCCGAGTTACAGAGGAGATAACATAAACGGTGATGCCTTTGATGAGAAGTCGAGGATTCCTGATCCTCATCGGATGGTTAGAGCGTATACACAATCTGTGGCCACGTTGAATCTCTTGAGAGCTTTTGCAACTGGAGGCTACGCCGCGATGCAGAGAGTTAGCCAGTGGAATCTCGATTTCACTCAACATAGCGAACAGGGTGACAGGTTGTTCATCTTGTTTGTGATTTTGGTGATCAGCTTTTTCTTTAAGTAAGGAAACACTTGTTATCGCATAGGCAGTTTCTTAGTTCTTGATTGTTGTTGTGACGAAGCAGGTACCGTGAACTGGCCAATCGAGTCGACGAGGCTTTAGGATTCATGGGTGCAGCTGGACTTACCAATGCGCACCCGATCATGACTACTACTGAGTTTTGGACATCCCACGAGTGCTTGCTACTGCCGTACGAGCAAGCACTCACAAGAGAAGATTCAACCTCTGGGCTTTACTATGACTGCTCTGCGCACATGGTTTGGGTTGGGGAACGAACTCGTCAACTCGATGGTGCTCATGTTGAGTTCTTGAGGGGAATCGCTAACCCCCTTGGAATCAAGGTACTGTTGAGGTCAATATGATTGTTGTTTAATGGTTAGCTTCCTCATCTTTTATCTCAATTTGAGAAAATTTTATGTGGTTTTGATGCAGGTGAGTGATAAGATGGTCCCTAGTGAACTGGTTAAGCTGATAGAGATACTAAACCCTCAGAACAAGCCTGGAAGGATAACAGTTATAGTGAGAATGGGAGCTGAGAATATGCGGGTCAAGCTTCCTCATTTGATCAGAGCAGTACGTGGAGCCGGTCAGATTGTGACTTGGGTTAGTGATCCAATGCATGGAAACACAATCATGGCTCCAGGTGGGCTAAAGACTCGGTCTTTCGATGCAATCAGGGTAATAATTCCTACTTTCTTCAACATCCGACTCTATATATATCTGTTTATAATCTTGCATATGATTTATGTATTTGCCCATTGAATTGAATGAAACCAGGCGGAGCTGAGAGCGTTCTTCGACGTGCATGATCAAGAAGGCAGCTTTCCCGGTGGAGTCCATCTAGAGATGACGGGGCAAAACGTGACGGAATGCGTTGGAGGGTCACGCACCATCACTTACAACGATCTAAGCTCACGTTACCACACTCACTGTGACCCGAGGCTCAACGCTTCTCAGTCCTTGGAGCTTGCGTTCATCATTGCAGAGCGTCTGCGGAAGAGAAGGCTCGGTTCCGGGAATCTTATGTCATCTCTTGGAGTCTAGAGGATAAGAGAATGGCTTATCAAAGTTACATGATGTAATGCGATTATAGAGAGAGTATTTGCTCAGTAATTGGGCTTGTGTACTGGTAAAGTAAAAACGTTTGTTGGTTTTGTCTTTGAAGCTTTACTTGTTAATACTGTATATGCCAAATGGCCTGACTTAATAAACGGGTAAGTCGGATAAATATTGCAATTGCAGAGAGTTATACTTTCCATTGTTGGGAAAATGGCCAAATAAAGTTCAAGTATATAGATAACTGGATTTTCTTTGGAGCATTCAGGTTTTAAAATCGACTCTACGTCACGCTTGCAAGAAAAATTCAAGATTGTAAAATATATTTGACTTAACCACCACGAAAAGTCCGTCCAATTTGTTGTAATTATTTTGACTCACACACGAACCTTTTGACAAACCAAAAGTTTGATGACAAAAAAAATTACAATATTTGGAGAAGTCGTGTATGCGATTTCATACCTGACACCACACCACTCGTTTAGAGAAACAACAAATTAAAGAGACACAAGTCGAGAACAAACAAAGATAACGAGACTCTGGGGAGCCACTTCCATGGAGTCTACACTCGCCGCTTTCTCGACCGTCACGGGTACTGCAATGGCCAGAACCGGAACCGGTGGTCCTTCATTGCCGCTCCTCACTATCTCTAAAGCTCTTAACCGCCACTTTTCCGGCGCCAGACACCTCCATCCTCTAATTCTCGCTCGATCCTCTCCCGCCGTTCGCCGTCTTGGTTGCTTTCATTCCAGCCGACTTACCTCGTCCAATTCGCTTTGTTACTCTTCCGCGTTGAGAAGCTTGGGAGCTGCTGTTTTGCCGGTAATCCGACGCCGTTTGCAGTGCTTGTCGACCTCATCTCCGTCCTTCAGGAGTATATCGAGTGGCGGCGGTGCAGGATTCGGCGGGTACAACGGTGGAAACGGCGGCGGTGGCGGCGGAGGATCGGATAGTGGCGATTCCAAATCGAGATTGGGTGCTGCAGCTGCTGATGGTGTCTCTGTTCCGTCTTCGGACATCATTATTCTTGATGTCGGAGTACGTTCTCTCTCCCTCTCTCTCTCTCTCTCTCTCTCTCTCTCTCTCTCTCTCTCTCTAAATTCTTGATGATTTCGAATTCACTCCAATACATCGATGTTCTACTCAATTGAAGGGGATGACATGTGGAGGTTGTTCAGCAAGCGTGAAGAAAATCCTGGAAAACCAAGTAAGCCTAAGACCGAACTGCTCTGTTATGGTCTCAGAAAATGTCTTGTCCCATTATTTAGACTTTTTTTTTTGTTTTTTTTTTAAAGACAACAACTTTTCTTTGGTATGTAGCCTCAAGTTGCTTCTGCCAGTGTTAATCTCACCACCGAGACAGCAATAGTGTGGCCTGTACCGGAAGCTAAAAGTGTACCTGACTGGCAAAAGACTTTAGGCGAGACGCTTGCAAATCATCTCACCAATTGTGGCTTTAAGTCTACTCCTCGAGGTGAGAAACTTCTCTCAGTTTCTCTTTTTATTTTTAAAAGCTTCATTTTATAACAATCACCCGGTATGTTTTGATAGCCTATAAAGCTTTGTTTCTTTTTATCTCAATAAGCATCAGAATCTGGACCCTGCCCGATGTTGGAAGGGTTCATGATCGACAACTCTTCTTTACAGGGTTGTTTTGTCTCTTGGCTGTACAGTTTTTGGATACTATGTTTTTCTTTTCAACTTCTCGCAGTTTATAGTGTCTAGGAATAAGGTTCCTTTGGAATCAATCATTGAAGATGAAAAGTTAGCTAGAAAGATGACTGTTTGAGACAAAGAAAAATCCCAGTCTGTCTGATTGATTTTTGTTTGGAAATATGATGCCTTAAGAACTAGTGTTTTAAATAATGATAATTGATTGGAAATGACCACACATAAATCTCATCATCTTTTTGCGAATCCGGTGGATCCTGGTCGGGTAGGGGAAGTTCCTGAAGATATTGCTGGAGAGTTAGCACCTTGATAGTACGGAAGATTTCTCCAGCAGCAATCGTTATCGATATGGTATGCTCTTTTTGTGAAGGGACATTAACTTGTTAATTTTCAAGCTGAGTCTATTGTGCTTTGGGTTTTAGAGTCTACTAATTTTTAATACTCCTCCTTTAACAGATGATTGAGAGCAGCTGCTAGAGGGGAATGTATTGTAAACAAAAATTTGTTGTCCCATTAAAGAAGAATTCTTATCAACTCCTTGTGAAATATTGGAAAAATACTGGATGAATTGTTGGTGACCTTTTGTTGTGGGAGCTGATATGCTATTTTCTTATAGTTTACGATTCCAAGTTCTATAACAATCGATTTTCCAAATGTATACATTGAAAGCTATAAGCTTTGGTACTACTCCAAGGCGTTGAGTTAAGGTTTTGATGGTGGACTTATACATTCAGTCATGGTTTTGTTAACTGGCCTGTCCACTTATTACATCATTTTAGCTTGGCTATGGGCCGGATTGATTAGCCTCGATGCTTAGTCTATTTTATAACTCTTCACGAACTCTTTCTTTGTTATCTTGTACTGTTCTTAGTATCTTTTACTTTCTCCTATCTTAGAGAATGATTTCGTACTTAACATGGGAAGTCTTAGATATTTCTTCTTACCAGTTGCAGAATGATTCTGCATCTTTCCTTTCCTGAGTCAGGGTATTTTACAGTGATCTTTCTTGGTATGAGTACTAAGTATCTTTCTTCGTTCCAGATTTGGTGACGGAGAATTTCTTCAAAGTTTTTGAAACAAAGACAAAAGAAAAGCAGGCTCGGTTAAAACAGAGTGGTATGAATGGTTCCCCGAAAATTAATATGTTGTTATTGGAAATTGATGTTTATTGCTGATATATGTATAATCTGTTGAATGTTTTCAGGCCGTGAGCTTGCGGTTTCATGGGCTCTATGTGCTGTATGCTTAGTTGGCCATTTAACTCACTTTCTTGGTGTGAAGGCTCCCTGGATCCATGCAATCCATTCAACGGGGTTCCATGTGTCCTTATGTCTGCTTACGTTGCTTGGTCCTGGACGTCAGCTAGTACTTGATGGTTTCAAAAGCCTTTTAAAGGGTACTCCCAACATGAACACGCTAGTTGGTCTTGGGGCCATGTCTTCATTTAGTGTTAGCTCACTAGCAGCCATGATTCCAAAATTAGTAAGTAGCTATCTTTCTTTTTTTTTTTCTTTTTTTGTATTGCTCCTCGCGATTGGTGCCTGATGTTGTAAACCTGTAAAACTGTTTTCACATCCAGGGGTGGAAGACATTCTTTGAGGAACCAGTTATGTTAATAGCTTTTGTATTGCTGGGAAGGAATCTTGAACAGAGAGCTAAAATAAAAGCCACCAGTGATATGACCGGCCTTCTGAGTGTTTTGCCTTCGAAAGCTCGCCTTCTGCTTGATGGCGATCTACAGAATTCGACTGTCGAGGTTCCTTGTAATAGTCTCTCTGTCGGTGACCTAGTCGTCATACTACCAGGAGTAAGAAGAGAGAATTTTCATTCTCATTCATAGTATGTTGTTTTTCCATAATTTTATTGCACGCCCATATATTCGTTTCACCTTTAGCGTTGGGAATCTTGTCTTCCTGCTAATACGTAGTATTGGTCTATTAGGAGGATGAACATTTTATTTTTAGGTCCTTGGTCTGTATCCTTATGGGAATTGATCGGCTACTTCGCGCAGGATCGAGTTCCAGCTGATGGTATTGTCAAGTCAGGCAGAAGCACCATTGATGAGTCAAGTTTCACAGGTGAACCATTGCCAGTGACAAAAGAGGCAGGGGTAACTTTCTACTCCACCCTTATATTTTATAATGTAGCCTGAAATAGATGAGAATATTATCATCTCGAATCTTTTGGTTGTCTTTTCGCACATATTATACATATCATTTACGTAAATGTAACTCAAGTTTTGTTGTTAAAAAATTATTTTGGGCTAGAGTGAAGTCGCAGCAGGATCTATAAATCTGAATGGGACTCTTACTGTCGAAGTGCATAGATCAGGAGGTGAAACTGCTGTTGGGGACATTGTTCGTCTAGTTGAAGAGGCTCAAAGTAGAGAAGCCCCCGTACAGCAGTTGGTTGACAAGGTCTCTCCTCCATTTCCGTGTACATTTTTTTTTTTACTTTGGTTTGAGTCAAATCTTGCAAATTTTCTTTTGTTTGGACAACCAGGACTAACCTTTGATTATTGCAATTACAGGTCGCAGGGCGCTTCACGTATGGAGTGATGGCACTCTCTGCGGCTACGTTTACATTCTGGAATCTATTTGGTGCACAGATTCTTCCTTCTGCCTTGCATAACGGCAGCCCAATCTCTTTGGCCCTCCAACTATCTTGCAGCGTTCTGGTATGTTTCTAAGAATTTTTTTTGTCATTTAAATGTTAATACTTTCCGCTGTTACAGTTACGATCACCTTTTTATATGGATTTAGGTTGTGGCTTGTCCATGTGCCCTCGGGTTGGCTACGCCAACTGCGATGCTGGTAATTTTTCTACCGAGTACAGATTTTTCTGCTATGAATCAGAGAGTAAGATGTTGACGAACATGATATATGCCTTAGGTTGGTACATCACTAGGAGCAAGAAGAGGATTACTTCTTCGTGGTGGTGATATTCTTGAAAAGTTTTCCTCCGTTGATACTGTTGTCTTTGACAAAACTGGGACACTGACTAAGGGACACCCTGTTGTGACTGAAGTTATTATTCCTGAAGATCCAAGGTTAGGAGGCTCTTTGCTATTTCAAAAGTTTTAATGATCCATGTGTTCTTCAAGGGTATATCGATGCTTAGACACTTTCCGTTCTGTGTGATTTAAGTTAATGTCGCAAACAAAGAATCTGACTGTGGATATGAATTAGAGGGGAATCTGATGCGCACAAAAGAGTTAGACTAGCGAAACATGGAGCAATAATTTCTAAAATATACGCCATGTTTCATTATAGCTTTGTACTGTCTCATATATTTTTGCTCGAACATATTTCAGTGTTTTGTGATAAACATCTGAATTCCTCATGTTCTTATACGCAGACACAATTTGAATGGTACTTGGTCAGAAGTTGAGGTTTTAGTGTTAGCAGCTGCTGTTGAATCAAATACTACTCACCCTGTTGGGAAAGCGATTGTTAAAGCAGCTCGCGCTCGTAATTGTCAAACTATGAAGGTAGCTAGGACTGCTAATGATAAATATTTCCATATATTGATGAAATTAATGAACTCCATCAAACTGCAGGCAGAGGATGGAACATTTACCGAGGAACCAGGGTCTGGTGCCGTTGCCATTGTCAACAACAAGAGGGTTGCAGTTGGAACCTTAGAGTGGGTTCAGAGGTATAATCTATTCAGCCTTTGCATAAGTATTTGTAGAAGATGGAAACTCAATCATTAATAAATAGTACATGATGTAGAAAATTTCTGATCAAGCATCAGGAAGTTACAGGATTGACAGAAGCTTGTCTTTTTTAACTCTCTCTTGCTCAATGCAGACATGGAGCCACTGGGGGGTCATTGCATGCATCTGAAGAGCCTGAATCTAACAACCAGTCTGTTGTGTATATTGGGGTGGATGATACACTCGCTGCAGTCATCCGTTTCGAAGACAAAATCAGGGAAGATGCTGCTCAAGTTGTTGGGAATTTGACTCGACAGGGGATTGATGTGTACATGCTATCTGGTGACAAGAGGAGTGCGGCAAACTACGTAGCCTCTATTGTTGGAATTCCTCAAGAAAGGGTATCTTCTTCTCTCTACGTGGATAGATGATAATGAAGTGCCAGAAACAACAACTAATTTTATTATTATGCAGGTTATATCAGGAGTTAAACCAGCAGAGAAGAAGAAGTTTATCAATGAACTTCAGAAGAATAAGAATATTGTTGCAATGGTGGGTGATGGAATAAACGATGCTGCTGCTCTGGCATCATCAGATGTTGGAGTAGCCATGGGTGGTGGTGCAGGAGCGGCCAGTGAAGTGTCTCCCGTTGTCTTGATGGGCAATCGTTTAACACAGGTTTCTCATATCATCCTTACAGCACGTGTGCTTATTTTTCTCTTATGAAACGTACCACTTGTTTGAGATTGGTGGAGTTGTCATTATGCATCTAGCTGTATGAAGTTTTAGTGACGCATAAGTTGCTGATAATGGGAAATTGCATGTTCTTAGTGAATTAGTGGTTATAGATGTTCCTTTGGGTATCATGAATTTGGACACATGTAGTTAGTTAGTAGTTACATGATTTCTACGCAGTTGCTGGATGCATTGGAGCTAAGCAGGCAAACCATGAAGACTGTAAAGCAAAATCTTTGGTGGGCATTCGGATACAACATTGTAAGTTGTTATGCATTTTCATGTTTTGATCTTCTTGCTTCGAGGTTCGGTGTGAATATCTAAGGAGTTAATGTCTCTTAATTTATTTTAAAAAATATATATAGGTGGGGATCCCAATAGCGGCAGGAGTGTTGCTACCATTGACAGGAACCATCTTGACTCCATCAATGGCGGGGGCTCTCATGGGTGTGAGCTCTCTCGGTGTCATGACTAATTCTTTACTTCTGAGGTACAGATTCTTCTCCAACCGAACAGACGAGAATGTCAAATGGGAACCAAAAGAGGGAACAAAGCGACCACATGAGAATACAAGATGGAAAGCAAGCTCTTAAACCGGGCGTTGTGGCACCGTATGGTATCGTGATTTTTGCGGAGATACATCTCTTTTTCGTTTTTTCTTTACTATTCATCGTTTTAAGTATTTTGTGTCAAATTCTCTCAGCGATAATTTCGGGTAATGGTAATTTGAGAATCATCACATGGTGTAATTTTTCAAACAAATGCTTTGACCTTGTAACTTAGACATAATAACACACATTCAAGACTCTACATTGGCTTTGGCCTTTGAAGTCAAGTGCCTTAGAGATTTTGGAATTTAATTTCGTGTAAAGCTATTATGAATAAGCAAAAAAACAATGAGGAATCAAACAGCCCCGTAAAAAAAAAGTAAAACCCCAATCTGGAACGAGCCAGTACAAATCAATCAATAGAAGAACAAAAACACAAAATCATATATCAACAAACCCTCAAAACAAAAATTCATTTTGTTTCTCCTATACTTTCATAACCAATCACAATTACAAAACAAAAATATGAGTAAAAGAAGAAAAAAAATAATCTCTTCCGAATTGGTTTGAGATTTGCTCGTAGATGAAGGAAAACCAGTGGTTTGTGCTTACAGATGCGCACAAAAACCGGTTCAAACCATATAAGTCATTCCAACTTGCATCAAATGCGAATGAGGAACGCTAAGGTTTGTGATCCCTCTCCTGCAGTTCTTCCTCAAGAAAGCATACATGTAATTTATCACCAGCTTCTTCAGAAACCAAGAATCCTTTGTAGCCCTTATATCCCCATGTCCCAGTAGATACACAACCCCTGACTCTTTCGCTTTGTGTATAAACGACAACTCTTTTTCTAGACTCTGCTCCACATCCAACGATGCTGTTTCATTTGAAGGACCCGCCACAAAATCCATGCTGGTCTTTCTTTTCTCCGAGGGTCGCATGTTTGAAGACTCCATGTGCTCAGCCAAGAGAGGCACTCCAAGTGAATACACACTTCCATTGGGTGCTATCAACACTCTGGACAGTGTCATGTCATCCTCTGAATCTGTATTATTATGCTCCCCATCACTCTCAAGTTGACGCTCCTGCGCTTCCTTCCGTATAAATTTCTCGAGACTCTCTATCAATATTTGCTCAAACGCCTGGTGGTTTTCCTTCCGCACATCTTTGTATCCATACCTGTTTTGAAAAACAGATCAATTTATAGAAAAACGTATAACTAAACTGTCATCTATATTAAAAAGCGGTTAAGCTTTGTTTACCTGGCAACACAGCGGAATAAATGATAGCTTCTTGGGCAGACACGTCTGAAAAGAAACCTCTCAGTCTGAGGCACGCTTGGAACAGGGACATACTTTATACACACAAAGATAACCATTGAATGGATTGCAGGGAGTGTGGTTAGAAAATGACCAAATATAGCCGGAACTCCTTTTGCTAGTTCGTTGTAAAGAAGACCAATACCGGGTGCTCTAATTGTCCCAAGATTACTTCCCAGCTCTCGCAGTAGGTCCATCGGTAGTTTCTTCTGGACTTCGGTTTCGTACTTCAGTTTACTCCCGTAGTTCCAAACGAACATTATGAAAAACATGATCGTGGCAAACACCAGGATTATCCAACTTCCGTCAGTCACACTTGATAAAACTGACGAGAAGAAAATCAGTTCGGCTCCTAAGGAAAGAACTGCAAACAAGCACACGACTATGATGTTCGTCTGCCAGATAAGGAGCATGATAAGGGTCACCAAAATTGTTGTAGTCATCATAATTCCCAGCTCTGCGATGCCTGAAGATACGCAATTCGAAACCAGAGGCATATATATTAGTTTCTATGATTAATGGACAAATCACACATCATAAAAGAATTAAGAACTGAAGAACAGTGGCGATAATAACATCATCTCCATAATAGAAGAACATTTATAATCATGTGCCAGTTCTTGAGCTTTCAATACCTTGTGTCGTAACACAATTCAAAGAGTAACTAAAAATCAGTTTCAGCCAAATTTCCCAAGTTGCCTCGAACTAGATGCTACGAGAAGAAAATATTATTACCATATGCGTTTCCGATCATGAAGATGTTTGAGATAGAGCAGACAACGACCAGGCACACCACCAAAAGGAACCAGTTCAGAACCGGTATGTAAATCTGTCCAATGAATTTCTTTGAGGTGTGAATGATTTTAAGACGTGGGAAACAGCCTAGTGCTATTGATTGTTTGATGCATGTAAACGTGGCTGTTGTCATCGCACGGCTGGCAATTAGAGCAGCGATATTAGAGATGAATAAGATCGGCCAGAATATAGAACCTGAGAAAAACAAAGAGTAACAAACAGTTAGAATCGTGAAATGAGCGGCAAAATCAAGCCAGCAAATGAAGGAATACCCTTTTTTGATCTTGACGTACTGTGGAAGCTAGTGGATCTTACTTGGAACTGACGAAAAGAAAGCATCCCCAGCGTGGTTGACATTGTCAGAGAGGTATGCGGCTTGACCCAAATAACCCAGCAAGAGGCAAGGTAACACCAGAAAGGTAAAAGTAAGCTGCAGATAAACACTACCATTTAATCAAAAGTCCAGATGACATAGCAAGAAAACTATCACACAAGAACAGAAGGAAGGGATGAGTATTTCTCTCCTTAAATTACCTGGATCGAGTGAACTGAAAAATAGCTAAGATCTGCAAACATGGCCTCCGATCCTGAGACAAGATTCACATGTGTAGAAATGAGCAATGACATTTAGTCAAAAGTCATTAAGTAAGCTATTTAAAAGTTTATCCGAGAATATGAAATTTACCAGTTGCACATAGAACGCAACCCCCAAGTGCATACCACGCATTAACAGGGTTTCTCTCGAAAAAGAGATAGATATTCGCAGGATTGAACGCTCTAAATACGCTGCTGTCATATTTAATAAGGTTGTAAATGCCAATCCCCGCAAGACAAAAAAACCATAGAAGTAAAGCAGGACCCAAAGCAAGTCCCAATTTGCTGGCTCCATATTTCTGTACACTGAACAAGATCACAAGAAAGCTGACTGATATCACGACCACCTGATCTGCAAATGAAGCCACAGTTAGAAATTAATCGCAAAACGCGGTCACTAATCACTTTCAATAATAAGATTTACGTTAACTACAATTACGAGTTACCTTGTTCTATAGCACCAACTCCAACCTTCAGACCACCAACAGCAGACATTACTGCATCCAAAAGCAGGTTATAATTAGGGCAGGTTACATGTTACTTTATACACATCGACCACAGGACAAGGCCAAACCATCATTAATTTATGCAACAATGATGCTTTCGTCATCCTTTCTCCCTATAATTGACCTATACCTGACATTGCAGGCGTAACAACAGCATCAGCAATCACCATAGCAGTGCCGGCAAGAACTAAAACCAGAAGAACCTTTTTCAAGATCATTGACGCCTCAAGTCTTTCTTTGATGATCAAGGATCTTTCAAGTTCTGGAGATGGAACCTTCAAACCAAAGCCTGATATGCGAGCATCTGACGGAAGTTGATTTGGGATCAGGCTTACATTTGCGTGCCTACAGATTAATGAGTACAGAGCAAAAGTACCACCTGCAGATCATTTCCAAATACTAAGGCCTTATCCTTCAAATATGAAAAAAAAAACTTCAATTTACACCAGATATGGAAGAAAAAAGATCATACCTTCACCATCGTCATTGGCCCAGAGAACAAAATGTACATACTTTACAAGAGGGAACAATATTAAAGTGTATATAACCATTGACAAGGCTCCGATTATGTCTTCTTTGTCGTTAATTGGAGATCTGTTGAAGATGACACTGAAGGTGTACAATGGGCTCGTTCCAATATCACCAAATACAACCCCTAGAGTCTGCAAAGCAAGTATGAGCTTCCTTCCTATGCTCGAGTCCTGCAAAAACAGATAGAGCAAGTTCTTCAACTTCAACACTTTGGCGAAATGATAAGGTGTAAAGTTTTCAATAAAAATGCTAACCTCGATTTCGTTCTTCTGAGCTCCGGGGATTTCAAGTGCGTCCACATCGAAAGAGTCAACGGCAGGGCTAGTTCGAATCAGACGCTGCTCCACATTGTCGTCCTCGTCGTCGGAATCCAGTTCCGCGTGCTGATGCTCTTCGTACCCCTCGTTGTCGTAATCATCATCTTCAAGCTCGTCATAATCGTTCTTCTCATCGAAAACCCAGCGCGACAATGACGTCGTCGAGTCGTCTCCGGTTATCTCATCATCCATCTCAGACCCGCCGCCTCCACTGCTTCCTTCTTCCACGTTCCACATCAATAACCGTCGAGAAGATAAACACTGGCGCGGGAAGGTAGATCTCGGGGATTGTGATTCAGATTCGTAATCTGATCCAAGGAAACAGGATTAGAAACGGTGTTTGGGATAATTGAGTGACGAGAGAGAGACGATGATCTTCAATGGAGAGACCTGGCACCAATGAGAAAGAAGCTTACACGTGTCCAATCGGGGATTTCACTTCGAGACGGTTTTAGGACAAACCAAACTGAAACAGATTAGCTCAACCGTTAATAACCGGGTCGTCGTCTAGTCAAAATTAGATTTCCTAAAATCAATCTCCAAAAGAACGCAAGAGAAAGTTCATAAATTCAATCTCATATTTCATTTGCACTCTCAGGTTCAAAATGAGTTCAGCGTTGCGTCTACGACTCCACTACACTCATCATCATTCATCTAGATCATATAAGTGAAAGTTAAATAAAGGATAACAAATAATACTATAGTGCAATGCACATGTTCTCCAGGACAAACCAAATGAAAATGTTACCAAAACTAAGCAGAGATTTCATTATAACTAAGTTGATAAAGAGGAATAATTTATAGAAATCTGAGGTCATTTATAACAAACATTATATTCTATGACATAATTATGAAAATCTAAAAAAAAAAAATTTAAACATCTTTAAAAACTCACATTAAACTGAATGTTTATATTCCATAAATATGTCGATTGGACAATGAGCAGCAGCTTGTTCATACTCACATATGTTTATAATTGTGTACAAACTTTGTACACAAAACTTCCAATATCAACATCTATAGACTCGACCATAAGCATGATTAAATGAATCGCCCCAAGCACTTGTAGTTTCCCAAGTGGCTGCATCATCCTCACTGACTACTCTAACAGTTTCAATTGTAGCTTCATCATTTATTGTGAAAATTTTTATGAACGTCTTACCATACCATTAACCTCTTGAAACACCTTCGTAGGATCACTCTCTTATCTCTCTAGCTGCAAAAACCGACTTTAGTACTCTTATTTCATTGGTATTGGAGTCAGCAACATAGTGATTTCTAGACGTTTTTTTTTGTTTTCAGAAACAGTCTTATTAACAGCCAACCAGAGTCGGCTTTTGCAGCTTGAGAGACAACAGAGTGGCTTTGTTAAGGTACTCCCTGCAGCACTATTGTTTCCCTTGAGATAGATCCTAGACAAAGCCCCAATCATATCCCAACAATCATCATTAGCTTCAAAATCGGAATCCTTCAACCCTTTAACTATCGCAGCCATCATTCTCCGAGACGCTGAGCTCTAGCATCGTGATGGACGTTCGAGAAGAGGCGCTGGTGGCATTCCTATACCGAGTCGGAAAAACAATTGAAAAACATAAACGACGGATGAAAAAAATGTTGCAATAACCTAAGAGACGTTTATATATATATATATATATATATATATAACCTAATCTATTTTGATAACTTTAACAAGTTTAAAAGCAGTGGCGACCAATCCTTTGCTCCCGAAGGAGGTTATAGTTAGAGGCAGATTACATGTTACTTCATACACATTAATAATGCAACAGTGATGCTTTCGAAATCCTTTCTCCCTATAGTTGACGTATACTTGACATTGCAGGCGTAACAACGGCATCAGTACCACCTGCAGTTCATTTCCAAATATTAAGGCCTTATCCTTCAATTATGAAAAAAAAAAAAACACTTCAATTTACACCAGACAAGGGAAGAAAAAAGATCATACCTTCACCATCGTCATTGGCCCAAAGAACCAAATGTACATACTTTACAAGAGGGAACAATATTAGCGTGTATATAACAAAATGCACCAATGAGAAAGAAGCTTACACGTGTTCTATCAGGCAGGATTCACTTCGAGACGGTTTTAGGACAAACCAAAGCGAAACAGATTAGCTCAGCAGTTGATAAACCGGGTCGTCGTCTAGTCAAAATTAGATTTTTAAATATTGAATATTTCCACTGCGAAGTTCAAGAGATGAGTCCAGCGTTGTGTCTACGACTCTTCCACTACACTCATCATCATTCATCCACTACACTCATCATCATTCATCCAGATCAAAGAGAGAAGAAGAAAGAATCGAGAATCACACCAGTCATGGCTTCTGCTTCTTCCTCCGCGGCTTCTGCGCCCTCGTATCACTTTCGTTCACAGGGACCGATCTTTTCATCGAAAGCTTCCTTTTCTGTTTCGACGGCTTTAGCGAGAAGGAGAGTGTTTGGATCTGTCAAAGCAGCTCAAGTGACAAGCCATGAGAACCCGAGACGACGCACTCAGAACGCAGAAGGCGACATATTTGTCGGTAAGTAAAGTCTATTCACTTTTGTTGCTAATCGCGAACCAAAGAGAGATCGATAACGCAATCTGGTTCAATCGATTTTTGCAGACAATACTTGTATTGATTGCGATACATGTCGTTGGATGGTGCCGGTAAGATTCTATTCTTTCGAAACTTGTAAAGATCCTATATTTCTCTGCTCTATCTCACGTCTTGTGGGTCCTTTCCATTGTTGGTACTTGGTACTCTGAAATCGATGAACAGCTCCGTGGACAATGAATTTGGTAGGGTAAAGCTCAGAATTTTAATCATTTGGGTCGGTTAGATCGGTAGGGTAAAGTAGTTGGGGATGTTTCATTTTTGAGTATTGGGAAGTCGATGTCTTAGTCTTGATCTCGACCAAGGATATAGTATAAGTAGTAACTGTGGATCTTGGTTAGCTTTTTGAAATGGCTTATTTTTGGCAACTCTAGTTCTAAGACATGTAGAAAATTATCTGATATGATCACTGTCATTACATTACAACACCAAGCTAGAATATTACAGTCATTTGCTGTTGCGAGAGCAGAAATTCACTTATTTGCATTTGTTCAGCAAGTTTATAAAGAGACTTTTCTCCTTTTATCTTCACAGCAAGTATTCACCCGAGTGGACAACAGGTCGGCGGTTATTAAACAACCAACCTGTAAGGAGGAAAGGCTGAGTGCTCTTCAGGTGCCGTCCATTCTCTTTTTTCCTTCTTTTTTTTTTATATGATCTCTGACGATAGTTCATTGTGTATTTTCTAAAACCTAAAGATATATCTCAACTACTTTTTTTTCTGTCGAAATTTCTGCTAGAATGTCACTCAGAAATTCCTTTTATGATGTTTTTGGTTCACGAATCCTCATGGTTTTCTTGATTACTCATGGTTTTGTGTTTCTTTCAGGCCTTGTTATCGTGTCCGACGGGATCTATTCGCACTGAAACTCCACCTACTGACATAGGGGGAGCTCAAGAGACCTTTCCACTTGCACTGGATATAGACGCACTTCCTGTAGTTTCTCGTTCCTTAAGCTTTCTATTTTTTTAAAAGATCGCTATTAGCTAGTTAACTAAGTCTGCTTAGATAATTGTAAGCATCCTTCGAAACTATTTAGAGATTTTGTCTTCAGGTTTTGAATAGCCGTGGATACAATTATCTTAAGTTCTTAACTGATAAAGCTCCATTTGAGAACTCATAGTTCCATACTACCCTGTTCTTATATGCTGCCTTATGTTTGGCTTCCTGATTTCGCTGAGGCTAATATTTTTTGAGATTTGTATAATGCTCAGGGCGTTTTTCATTGTGGGTTTCATTCCAAGAAATCCTACGGAGCAACTCCCTACTTGATCCTTCATCATGAGGGAAATATACTTGTTGACAGGTATGTTCTTGGGAGGCATCGTTGATTCTTATTCTCTTTGTTACTTTTATAACATTGTAGACGCAATGTTTTTCCATGGTTTTTCTGTTTGCTGCAGTCCCAGGTACGTGGAGAAACTTGCTGGAAAGATTGCGAAGATGGGTGGTGTTCGCTACATGTTTTTGACTCACAGGTAGAGTTGATAACATCCAAAAGGAGAAACTCCATGTTTTCCTTTTATAATCTTATAACAAGGATAAGCTACTTCATCGTTCAGGGATGATGTTGCGGATCACAAGAAATGGGCAGATCGATTCAAGTGTACCCGAATTCTGCATTCTGAAGATGTATGTCATCGCACCTCTCTTGCTAAACTCTCTGCGCCATTCTTGATATATTTTCAACTTCTAGATACTGTGGGGGAAAAAAAACTTGCAGAGTTGCAAAGTTCTTTGGCTGGTTATATGTTCTGTAGGGAGTAGAAAAAAGATTCTGTGTTTGGGTAAATTTGAGAAAACTGGCTAGAGGAACAGTATTGTTACTAAATCCAGCTTTAGTTGACAATTAATGGATCTTGTTAGGTTGAACCTTCGACCTCTGATGTGGAGTTAAAGCTCGAAGGAAGTGGACCATGGAACCTCAACGAAGATATTGAGCTTATACACACACCTGGTCATACAAAAGTATGTCCAACTGCAAAAACATATATGAAAACAAAATGTTCATTTTTTTGTTAAAAAGTATTTCACGATGATCTTGGGATATAAGAGCGTTGTAAAAAATCGCAGGGATCAGTGTGCCTGTTCCATAAGCCTCTCAAGGCATTATTCACTGGAGACCATATAACAATGTACGAATCTGGGATGAGCATTATAGAGCAGTATAATCATTGTTCAGGTAGAGACCAATCTGTTGAATTTGTTTGGATAAATGTTTTTGAATTAATCATTTACTAAAATATAATAATTGTTGTTGGCCTTTTGACAGTACCTCTCCAGCTCGAGAGCGTAGAAAGATTGATCAACCTAAATTTCAATTGGATAATACCGGGTTAGTTCATTTTTTTGCTATATGCCCTGTATCTGCTTTAATGGAGATTTTTTTAGATGTTGATGGCGATTTTTTGTATTAAAGGACATGGAAGAAGAGTATATTTTAAAGATGGAGAAGAGAAGGCCAAAAGTCTTGAAGGACTTGTTCAGAAGCACAGAGAGAAACAGCTTGTTTTTTCTAGCAAATTCGGTAATGCTTGAGATACTCTGTAATCGGATACTAAACCAGTGAACCAAACTAAACCAGACCGAATGTCTATCTATGAAATTGGCACTGACACGTCAGCGAGTTCACACGTGGGTGATGTATTTGTTAACCTGCATAAAAGATTTATATAATAGAAATAAAAATCGTGAGTGATATACTTTTATGAACTAATTTTAGCAGTGGATTAGCGTTCGAAATTTCAAAAATTTACATATTTTTTCAAATTTTACCGAATTTTTCTGAATTTTTCCAAAATATATATCGTTTTCTGCTGTTTAAAAATAAATTCTGAATCAGAACCCCGTTCACATCCCGTGCGGGCCCGTACCGTACCGTGTTAGGAAAGACTTTAGTTTTCTTGGGCCAACTCTATATCTAGTGGGCCTGATTCGTTAACTTGTTTCATATTGAGAGCTTGGTACTAAAGAGGCCCATTAGTACAACGTATACTCGAGTGTTTGTCTCGATGATACAGACAATAGTTGCTCAATTTTGTATAAACATAATTAAGGTATCTAGTTTATATACCATCAAGATCAACCAATTGATTCACAAACTCATTTCGTTTGGTTAGATCTTTAGTTTATTAAATTATTACAACTATATTCAAAACCCGTCTAAGCGCGATCCAGCAACCGACGTTGCTTAGACACCACGTTGCGTCCCAACACGTAACCAACATCGGATCAATGATAGAGAACCACGTAAACACTCGAAATAAAAATCGTGAGTGATATACTTTTATGAGCTAATTTAGCAGTGGATTTGCCATAGAAATTCTATTTCACCAAAATTAACGATTTGTTCGTTAACATCTTTAAATTAAAGACGTTAATTTAGTGACAAATAATTTTTCATCAAAAATCCTTCACTAACTTTTATTTTTTAGCAACAAAAATTAATTCTTCTTTGTCCTTCCCGCAAGATCAACGACTTCACTAAATAAATGGAACCTCCTTCAAAAATTGCCACGAGAGATTTCCACCAACAAACAATATATTAAAACTCACCAAACTTGTTATTATTATTTGACATTTAAAAGTTTGTGACCTACGAATAATCATACGAACAAGGATAGCCCGTGAACTTTTCAATCTAGTCAATATTTATAATTGTATATACAAGTATTTCCATACTAACGGCTCATGAGTTCTATTTATATAATTTATTTTCACTGTAGATCCATATTGATCTTGTGATTGACTTAGATTAGATATTGACGCCGTTGTTGATTCCTTAGGTACGTGCATTTTCGACATCAGCAGCCTACTGGTTGGTATAAAGGAGAGTCTGTCTTGTATTTGCAAGAGGCCATTGGCTCCGGCAATGGAACTGTTACTTATGGGATTCAAACCTATCTTCGAGAGAAGAAAGTCACTCAAGAGTTTGGAAGGCTGTGGGATGCTGTAGAGGAGCAAGGGAAGATGATTCAAGGTGGAAGGAGTTGAGCTCCACATGAAGAAAGAGATGGAGAAACTTTAGGACAGACTCAAGAAAGTTGTGGAAGGGTTGAATGAGAAGAAGGTAATGAAGAAAGAAGGCTGAGCGATCTCTTAGCTCCCTGTTTGTTAATTTTCTTTTTGCATAAGGGTTTTTTGGTTGGGCACACGTTCCCTTATTGATAGTTATAGACTTATTTCGTCTTCAATGGTTGATTTTAATGACATTGCAGGAGCAATGATTGATTTTAATGACATTGCAGGAGCAACGGTTTCCTCGTAATAGAATTGATTGTTTTTATATTTAAAGTTAGATCTAGATTTTGATTTAAATCTTGTCGTTATTCATTGATTTAGATCTGTCAACAAATCATAAAGAAATAATCGACAGATCTAAATTAATGAACAAGGACAATATCTAAATCAAAATTTAGATCTAAATTGTCATTTTGGCAAATCTTGTGCAAATTTTGATTTCTGCATAAATAAGAGTTTATATAAATACTTGAAATAAAAATCATGAATGATATATATGAGCTATTTTAGTAGTGAAGTTGCGATCGAAATTTTATTTCACCAAATTTAACGATTTGTTTGTTAACATTTTAAATTAAAGACGTTAATTTAGTGACAAATAAATTTTCATCAAAAATCCTCCACTGAACTTTTATTTTTGAGCAACAAAAACTAATTCCTTTTGGTCCTTTCGGCAAGATCAACCACTCCACTAAATAAGTGGAACCTCCTTCAAAAGTTGCCACGAGACATTTCCACCAACAAACAATATATTAAAACTCACCAAACTTGTTATCATTATTTGAAAATTAAATAAAGAATATAGAGCACTCCCTCCCCTTTTGCTCTCCACTACAAACCAAAAAAAATTGTTACTGAAACTACTAAGCAGATCATTAACGTTTACACTATAAATACAAATCTGTCGTCTGACCAAAATATTCATCACAAATTTATATAACTCGTTGACAAAGAGAAACCAAAAAAAAAAAAAAAATATGGGAAGTGGAATGATAAAGACGATGGCTATAGCAATAACTTTATTCATGATCGGTTCTGACAATGTCGACGTGGCGACAGCTCAGGTCTGTGGAGCTAACTTGTCGGGACTGATGAATGAGTGTCAACGCTACGTCAGCAACGCCGGACCAAATTCTCCGCCACCGTCTCGGTCTTGTTGTGCTCTAATACGTCCTATCGACGTACCTTGTGCATGCCGCTACGTTTCAAGGGATGTTACCAACTATATTGATATGGACAAAGTGGTTTACGTTGCTCGTTCTTGCGGCAAGAAGATCCCCTCCGGTTATAAATGTGGAAGTATGCACCCTTTTTTTTCCAATCTTTCTTAGTATTATTCATTTTCGTATACTTATTAAGCATATGTCAAATTTTGGATTTGAATCTTATTAGGTTACACCATTCCAGCGGCTTAGTTAAAGAAGAAGGATACCAAGAGTATTTGGATTTGCTATAATAAAATAATGAGGTGTATTAGTGTCTGAATAATGATGATGATGATGATGATATCTGAATATTGTAAAGTTTATGTAAATCAAAATGGAGGTCATGGTCGGAGGATGATGAGACGATGGCAATAGTTTGAGAATCAGATCATGATGATATTAGTGCAGTGCTTAAACTATATTTTTCATTTGGAACAGTAAAAGAAACCTGAACTAACGAACTCACTTCCTACTTCCACTACGGTTAAGCTGAATTGCTCGATCAATTAACACCAAAGTCCCCAATAAATAGGCTTACTATTATATAACGCGTGTGATTGGGTCCTACTTTCTATCAAGTTTGAAGTTTGACTTTGAGATGAAACTGACGTTTAGTGTAAAATAAATAAGATATCACAACACACTGACTCATTTATTAAAAATATATATATAAATTGATTACACTTAACAAAATTAACATTAAATTAATCCACATTTTATTGGTATTTAATTATTTACTATTGAATGTAGGACAAAATGAAGTAAGAGAAATAGTAAATAATTAACTAATGTGAAAATCAAACCCACAGGTAACAGTTTTTCTAAGGGCATAAAGTAGTAACAAAACCACGTCCAGTTTAACAAATACTACTTGCGCGGCTTCTTCAGCCTCTTGTTTTCGTTCTTTATCACTTTCTCGACTCTCTCACCTTTATAAACTCAACTCTCCACGCATCTCCAAACACATAGCTAACTATCTAAAGATCGGAACATTGTTTAACTATAAGATTTTTAAAAAGAAAAAACAAGATGAGCGCCGGAAAGCGAGCTTCGTTGGCGGTGGCGACAGCGATCGCGGTGGTGGAAGTGCTTAAGGACCAAGGCGTTGCTCGGTGGAATTACCCTCTCCGTTTACTCTACAAAAAAGGCATGGCTCACGTCCGTACCATCACTATCCCATCTCGTCCCTCTCCTCCTTCTTCTTCTTCTTCTTCCGCTGATTTCATCAGATCCAAACAGGCCACGACCACATCCTTTGAGAAATCTATGGGGCTTAGCTGCTTTGGTCCAACCACCGTTAGATTTTAGATCTCTCCCATTGTATCATTCGAATGTCGGAATGTGCGTGTCTCCATATGACTTGTTTTTGTTTTGCCATATAATCGTAATTAGGTCCACCAATGCTTGAACTTTGGAACCATTGTTCTAACATTCATCAGCTTTAAACAACTTTTTATCAATTCTCTTAACTTTAAAACCAATTTTTTTTTTTTAATCAATTTCGAAATAAATCTCCCTCACGGGTTCGGTTTTTAATATAGACTTGACCAAAACAAACCGGTGTGTTAATCAGGAAAAATATATATATTCATATATTGGTTTCATACCATACCATAAAGAATCTTGACTCAATAGTGTCAAACAAATTTGCATCACAAAAATGTTTTGTGCTACTGGCCGAGAAAGAAATGATTCTCTCACAATTGCTCTTACATAAGCCGAAACAAATTTAGATTTTCTTTGCTATGATACCATTTTAGCAAACAATAATTATTTTCTGAAAATAAATCTCATCATTTATAGTCTGGTTTATTCAAATGATTTAATTTAAACACAATAAAGTCCATATATTATTATTGTGATAAAAAAAAAGGATCCAAATAGAGCGGTAACACATCACATAAAGCAACGTCCAGCATAGGCAGCGGATGCACTTTGTTGTGTGCTGGGACAAACTGAGAATATGCCATTTAATGGTGTCCATCGATTTCACTATATTGTATTTTATTCTTCACTTCAACTATTTTGGTCAAAACCACTTTTCTAAGTTCTTACTTAATAAAGATAAACCTCATTATTCCAAAACCACACACCACCAAATAATCTACTAAACAACTACCCTTAACACTGCTAAACTAATCAATACAATTTAATGTTAGTTCGACTTTGTGAGGGCGATATGCTTGTTTTATTTTTCACCAAAAAATGTCTAGACCTATATTTTTCAGTCTGAAATTTTATCCTTTTTTTTGTTCTGTAGACGATTTTGTGGTTCACTTTTCTTTATAAAATAACTTAATACTTAAAAAAGAAAGAAATCAATTCTTACGATGAAATGAAGATGATAGATACCGTCGACCTACTTTTGTTGACCAAACTTGGTTCTAAAGAAAGAAAGCAAAAGAGATAACAAAGACGAAGACTCTCATCGTCTTTTCTCTTTTTATTTTCTTCTCTCTCTCTCTTTCTCTCTAGCTTGTTGATGATCCTGAAGCAAGGATCATGAGCTTCCTTCACAGACTTGTGTCGGAGAATATGACCGACAACATGCCCATATGTATGTCGGCGGATTGCATCGAAGAGTTGAACGATTCAGGACCTTGTTCACTCATTTGTATAGACGAGTGTCCTTTGATTTGCAAATTCGCCGTAGATACAGGCTTATCTCCACCTCCTGTGCCTGTGGCTCACCACGACGATTACTTAAAGAGGATCTTAATCATCGGGGCTTCGTCTATCATCACAACTCTGTTTCTCCTTACTTTTCTCGTCCTCTGCTTCAAGTTTTATCAAAGGAGGAGATCAATAGCAATCTCAAGAAGATGGAGTATGGAGGAGGCTAGGAATTGGGATACTGATGGACCATCTCCGGTTATCATCGATCATCCGATTTGGCATATCAGAACCATCGGTTTAAATCCAATGGTTATAAGCTCGATCAAAGTGTGCAAGTATAGCAAAAAAGATGGTGTTGTGGAAGGAAACGATTGTTCGGTTTGTTTAAGCGAGTTCGAAGAAGAAGAGACGCTTAGGTTGCTGCCAAAGTGTAGACATGCTTTTCATCTTTCTTGTATTGACACTTGGCTTAGATCACACACCAACTGCCCGCTTTGTCGTGCTCCTATTGTCGTGTCCAACACGGTAACTGATGATGCTAGTGAGGATCTGCAGGAGACCCTTGTGAGGATTCCAGAGGAAAATGGTGAAATCGATGAAGAAGTCGAGAGAGATCTTGAGGAAGAAGCAGATGGGTTTGTTAGTGTTATTAGTAGAGACGGCGAAGCTGATGAGTCGCAGCAGCGAGTGAGACGATCAATGTCGTTGGATTCGTTGGTAAGTCAAGCTGTTGCTGGTAGAGGAAAAGAGAAGATCAAGAGAGGTAATATCGGATCTTCCATTGTTGGGAGGTCAAGCTTCTTGAAGAGATCTATCTCTTACAGTGGAAAGTAGTACGAGATATGAATACAAACAAGTCCATTAAAGTAAGTTTCTTGAAGACATATACTATAAAGTTTTGTTGAGTTGTTGTAGCCAAGATGGTCATCGTGGCCAATGAAGAAAATCAAATCAAACACGAAAGATTGATTATATGTACAAAGGTGAAATAAGAGGTTGATAGATAGTACTGCGTTTTGTTTATCAAAGCTGCCACTCTTTTCAAGTCAAAGAGTTCTTACAGCTTCTGCCACTTTTGTAGATTAAGTTGATAATTATAAAATACAATAAGTTTCATTTAGAATGCTACTCTTTATATCATTCTTGAACTACTGTTAAACTCAAATTCAAGTGCGTTTTCTGTTGATGGATTTACACAATTTTTAAGATTTAGCGTTTTGTAACAGAGTAAAGAACTTATTTTAAGAACAGTTGTATTCAGCAGTTATGTTAATTTTGTCATCAAAGCTCACTCTAAAACACCTTATACACATCCCTTTCTTCTAAAAATGAAAAAAAAAAAATCTCAAAACAAAACGTTCACTTTGTTACTCAAAACATTAAAAGAAGACCCTGAACATTAGTGGCTCTATTGATCCGAATGAGCTGATGCAGTTGATTTCCTATCCACTGTTCTGTTCACTAATGTATCCAGGAAAATTAAGGTTCTTCAGTTAAATTGGGGTTTTGTTTTGTCATTTGCTTACAAATCATGCTGTTTTCTTTCTTCTCACACTAACTTCACGCTGTTTTTTACATAGAAAATGACACACAACGAGACTTGACAGAGCCAGAGGCTTTGGTTTCCTGGAATTAGTTTTTTAGCACTCAGTAAATTAGTACTACCATCTGCTTAATTCAAATCAATCTTTGACGATGGCAAATTTCACTCAAATTAAGCATGTTAATAATCCTTAATCAATTCTCTTCTTAACTATATATAAGTCAACTTTTGACTAAAAAGCTACATAAGGAATTTGACGGTGGGGTCGGAAACTGACACGACACAAAAACTTTGGTTTCTCCGTCTTTGTTGGAGAAATGCATTCACTTCCACCTCTTTAACTTTTTTTTTTTTAATTTCAAAAGGAGGCTTCTTCTCTTTCAGATGAATGCTCTTCAGATGCCCTGTCCCTTGTTGTTCCAGATTCGAAATACCAAACTTTCCTTTCTATAACACCTCTTTCATGGCTGCCTCTCCCACGCACTTCTCTATCTCCCATAATCCTACTTCAAAGTCTCTCTTTAATCTCCAAAACCAATCGGTATGTGTCAAAAGTCTCTCCTTTTTCTCTCTCACTCTCTCTCTTCGTCGGAATTTGATCGTGGGTTTGTTTCTTCTGTTGCATTTTGATTCAGATCTTCGGCTCCAAGGACAATTTCAAGGAAATCGAGAAAACCCAATTGAGAATTCCGCCTTCCTTTAGGTAAATTTCTGGGCTTTACTGACTTTTCAGTTTGATACCGTCAGGATAATGATTTGTAATTTTGATTTGGGATTGCCGATGTATCTGATTGCATGAACATTATGTTTTCGTTTGTTAGACTATATAAGTAGCTTGTCTTTTTTTAGATTTGCAAAGAAGCTTTGTTTTTTTTCTTTTTGTATGCTTGAAATGGCAAAATCACTGTGGAAATGTTTTGTAATATGAAAAAGTTGAGATTCAGTTTATTTGTGTGGTGTTTGCAGAAGAAAAACTGTCAACTTGCAACTGATGGCTTCAGGAAAGACACCTGGACTGACTCAGGAAGCTAATGACCGTACCTATGATGTTACAACTGATAGACAAAATAACACCGATGTATTTGACGACATGAAACAGCGGTTCCTCGCCTTCAAGAAGCATAAGTACATGTAAGTGTCAGATAACCAATTTCTCCAGTCCTTTGCTTATTTACATGGTTTATAGAGGATTTGATTGGCTTTCTGTCATCTCATCCAATGAACAGGGATAACTTGGAACACTTCAAAAAACTGGCAGATGCTCAAGCTCCAAAGGTAGCTTTAAAAAGTTATTTGTTCATGGATGGCTTGAGATATATCTTCTGTAATTTAAATGTTGCCTGGAGAAGGGTACCATTGCTAACACTTTAAGCAACAGTTTCTGGTGATTGCTTGTGCAGACTCTAGGGTTTGTCCTTCCGCCATCCTCGGATTTCAACCGGGTGAAGCATTCACTGTTCGTAACATTGCAAATTTGGTACCTACATATGAGGTACACAATTTACTACTGCAGACCAGACCGCCATTTTTTGTTTTGCGGGCTGGTTCACTTCTCATCTATTTGCATTTGACTGCTACAGTCTGGACCTACTGAAACAAAAGCTGCTCTCGAGTTCTCTGTGAATACACTTAAGGTAAGTGTCTTATCTCTTACAGTTATATTACATACTCCCCTTTAAAACATATGTATGCAAGTATATCTGTGTTTCACGGTGCTTATGAGTAGATAATTTGTTCTCAAGATACTTTCAATAGAGAGAACCCTTTTATCTTAACAAATGTTGATTGTCCACAGTTAAGACTGTTCAGGGATCTGTTTCTTTCACGCAATTAGTGTTTTTTTTAAAACTTGAACCACTGGGAAAATACTCAAATCCAAAGGCAACATACACCACATAAACACAATGTGTAAATACATTTTATACTACACATATTATAATTCTTTGTCTCATTGAAGAGTTGGGGAGTAATCTATTAAACTTGTAGGTGGAGAACATCTTAGTCATTGGTCATAGCCGCTGTGGAGGAATCCAAGCTTTGATGGGCATGGGAGACGAAGTAGATTCCAGGTTTTAATCAGCTCTTTATCACTCTTATTAAAAAAAAAACAAACATTTATTAATTGTTGATCTTGGCCGTATTGCAATTTCCTGATAACAGTAGTTTCATACAAAACTGGGTAGTTGTGGGGAAAAAGGCAAAGGAAAGCACAAAAGCTGTTGCTTCAGATCTCCATTTTGATCATCAGTGCCAACATTGTGAAAAGGTGATGCCTTTTGGTATATCATCAGTGTAACTTATATCATCTATTAGTCGATGAACTTATATATATAATGTACAAGCGTGCAGACGTCGATAAATCATTCGTTAGAAAAGCTGCTTGGTTATCCATGGATAGAAGAGAAAGTGCGGGAAGGATCACTGTCGCTCCATGGCGGCTACTATGATTTTGTAAACTGTACATTTGAGAAATGGACCGTCGATTATGAAGGAAGCAGAGGCAAGAAAGAAGGCAGTGGGATTGCTGTTAAAGACCGGTCACTTTGGTGATGGCCACAATCTTCATAGTTTTGAGAAACACCAGAGATCCCTTTGGAATGGGATCATCTTCTTTGTTGCTGTTGTGTGTTGAAATCATTTCTTAATTCTACTTGGTTAAAACTTGGGGAGATCCCTTCATGGACCAATGTTTGTGAATTCATGTTTCTTCTTTTGGTTTTCTTGATAATAAATCATTTTTGTCCATTGTAGTGGAGGTATACGAAAGAGAGTTTTATTTGATCGACTTTGCAATTCTAGATCGCTCGATCTCGTTCATTAATTATACAGTTACAAATTTTGAAAAAGCTGAGTAATGAATGTTACAGTCAATACACATCAATCCTATAGCCCACCAATACATGTTAAGTTAGCTTATCTAGATGACAACCTTCACATATGCCAAAGAGTTTGGTTACAATACTTGAATTCAATTGAAACATATAGAGTTTAAGTTTGGAGGATACAACTCAAGGGATCAAAGTCGGAGTTGCGGGGAGAGTGGTCGGAGTGGAGATGGATGGAACGGGCTGGTAGTTTCCGAAGGGTGATCCAGGCGAGGGGAATTTCGGAAAACCTTGTCCCGGAAATTGAGGAAAACCGGATCTCGGAAATTGAGGAAAACCGGGTGTTGGATTACTTGGGAAACCGGGTTTAGGAAATTGAGGGAAAGGCATGGGATTGTTTGGGAAACCTTGTCCCGGAAACTGAGGAAAACTGGGGGTCGGATTGTTCGGAAAACCGGGTCTCGGGAATTGAGGGAATGGCATGGGATTTGTTGGAAAACCGGGTCTTGGAAACTGAGGAAAACCGGGTCTAGGGAAATGGGGTCTAAAAAAATTTGGTTTTAAGGTTTGTTTCTTGGTAAGTTGTTTTGAGGCGTAGCTTGAAGTGATCATGGAGAACATCATAGCCATGAGAAGAGAAGTCACTAAGAAGATTTTAGATGAGGCCATACTGTTGAAAAGAAATAAAAGCTCTTCAGTTAATTGATGTGCGTGTTTTTTTTATTTGATTGATTATTTCCTCTCATAATAGACTGTTTATATAGGAGAAACTAAAAAAGAGATAACGAGTACAATTTTATTTCCTTTGACTGTTTTTTTCTTTTTATAGATTTCATCATTAAGAATAGGAACGGTTAATATTGTTAAAAAATTTTAGCGTGCTAATTCGTTGAATATATGTTAGTTGTACCAAACAAAACATATCCATAAGTTATAGAGCTGACCATACCTCATCAAATTACACTATCTTCCATCAACATCAAGGACATACATCTAGCGAATCATAACCTTGGTTCTGTTCCGGAATCTCCTGCTTCTTTCTAATGCTTAACTTCCCCAAAACGCTTCTCGCCCACTCACCAAAATAGGTCTCATTGTATCCGATCACAGCGTTCTTATAGACCGACATACATCGCCTATCGGTGTCAGGAAACTGACATATTTCCCCAACGGGGTCATGCCAAGAGCCTTCATGTCTCATCCCTGACCAATTAGCTGCCCACTGGAACACAAGCTGACCAACTCCTGCAAGCTTGAGCCATCCTTTAGGGAAAAACTCCATCACGCTACTGTTCATATCCATTAGAAACAAGTTTGTGAGCTGTGCACCATGTGGTGATACTAACACATCGGTCTTCTTCATCAGCTCCACTTGCTCACAAAATGTTAGATTATTCGAATACGAAACATTTAGTTCACACCCATCTACTCTCCCACACTCTTTTTTGAAGACATCGATCACCGTTGACTCGTTTCTGAAAGATCTCGATCCGGTTCTCAATAGCAATGTCATACCGATTCCCGGTTTTGATGTCTCCGATGAGCTGATGTTACAGTAGTTCCTCGCTTCGCATCTAACGTGGTGGAAAGCCTCCATTCGTCTCTCCCTTGACATTCCACCTTCATTGTGTCTCATAACAACCGCCTTCTCAAAGCAAACCGGTTTGTCCTCATCTACAAACCGTAATATTTCCGGTTCTTGACCGTAAGTCGCTGTGATGATCTCGCTCAACCAGTGCCCCATCCCGAACCTTAGTTCTCCCCAGTGGTACAAAACCCATCTTTGAGGCTTTTCACGTTGGTTTCTTAAGCTCCAAGAAACAAACGGGACTACTGCCGTTAGTCCATGCCACAAGTTACCGTAGTCGTATTGATTATAAGACACGAACGTCAAGCCCTCCTGGAGAATTGCATTGACCGGAAGGGCTTCAGGCCAAGCGAGCGCGTAGTAGTTCCATGACCCATCATGCTCATCGACCCCTTTCAAGCACAAAAGCCTTCCTTTCGAAGATTCTGAAGGAAATTCTTGATACTGAGCCTCGCCTTTCGTTTGGTTATCGTAGAGAGAGCTCATGAACCAAGTATGACCCTCGAGTGGTTTCTTTGAAAAACGGTAGTCCTTGAGAGGAAGATATGTCACCGATTCACGTAGCTTCTCCACCAAGTAAGCTTTTTCACTGTGAGATATTGATTCAGGTTGTTGTTGGTGTTTCCAGTATGTCAGTAGAGCAGGAGGGAGTGAAATGGAGTGTTGAGTTATTTGAAATGAAGAGATTTGGAGAAGAACAACAACAGTGACAACGAGGCACAAGACGTTCAAGTAGAATTTAAGGGAGGATAAGCAAGTAACTAGCCTTCTCCAAACACTAGCTTTAGTCGTCATTGTGAATTAGGAGCGATTCAATAGAGTGAAGCTGAATTGGTTTGATTTGATGGAATTTGTGATTAAATCTTGTGAGGAACATAAAGGTCAACGCAACGTTACCGGCGCAACGCCAATATATATGTGGCAGATTTGGAGTCGACCAACACACTACACATGCATCCTCTTATTTGATTCCTGGTTTTACAATTCTTTATTGCCGCTTTACATTCTACGAGATATTTTCTTCTTTTCTTTAAGTACTCTTGACTTAAATGCATACAATTTGTCTACTTAAATTACTTATTTAACTAACCACGTATTTTTGGTTTAGATCGGTTTTCGTGCTAGATCTATCAATATTAAAAAAAAAATTATAGTTAAAGACTTAAAAGTGAGTAAAGGATATATTGGAACAAAAAAGATTGATGGAATTAAAGTTACTTTACTGGATATTAAAACTTACTTACAAAAAATTAATCATACATACTCGAAGTCTTAAGTATTTGCCTAATTTTTTTTTTCCCATTAACACTGACATCCATCTAACGTGCCATGACCGTGGTTGCGTTCCACAACATCTTTCATCTCTCTTACTCTAATCTTACCCAAAACGCTTCTCGCCCATTCGCCAAAGTAAGTCTCATTGTATCCGATCTTACCGTTCTTGTAGACCGACATACATCGCCTATCTGTATCGGGAAACTGACATATTTCCCCAACCGGATCATGCCACGTGCCTTCGTGTTTCATTCCTGACCAGTTGGCTCCCCATTGGTACACAAGTTGTCCAACTCCTGCAAGCTTAACCCATCCTTTAGGTAAAAACTCCATCACGCTACTGTTCCTATCCATTAGAACCAAATTAGTAAGCTGTGCACCATGTGGTGATACTAACACATCAGTCATTCTCATCAGCTCCACTTGTTCACAAAATGTTAGATTATCTGAATAAGAAACCTTCATTTCACACCCTTCTACACTTTTACACTCTCTGTTAAAGACATTGATCACCGCTGACTCATTTTTGAACGATCTTGCTCCGGTTCTCATCAGCAATGTCATACCGATTCTCGGTTCTGATGTCTCAGACAAGCTTATGTTACAGTATCTTCTCGCTTTGCATCTAATGAGATCAAACACTTCCATTCTTCTCTCCCTTGACATTCCACCTTCGTTGTGTCTCATAACAACCGCCTTCTCGAAGCAAACCGGCTTGTCCTCATCAACAAAACGTAAGAACTCGGTGTTCTGATCGTAACTCGCTGTGATTATCTTGCTCAACCAATTCCCCATCTTGAACCTGAGTTCACCCCAATGGTATAAAACCCATCTTTGAGGCTTTTCGCATTTGTTTCTTAAGCTCCAAGCAATAAAAGGGACCATGGCGGACAGTCCATGCCACATGTTACCGTAATCGTAGTGATTATAGGAAACAAACGTCAACCCCTCCAGGAGAGTGGCATTGACCGGAAGAGCTTGAGGCCAAGCCAGTGCATAGTAGTTCCATGAACCATCGTGATCATCAACCCCTTTCAAGCACAAAAGCTTTCCTTTCGAAGAATCCGAAGGAAATTCTTGATACTGAACCTCACCTTTGGTTTGGTTATCGTAGAGAGAGCTCATAAACCATGTATGACCTACGAGGGGTTTATTTGCATAACGAAGGTCTTTAAGGGGAAGAAATGTTACCGACTCACGTAGCTTCTCCACCAGGTAAGCCGTCTCGTTTTGCTGATTCAGATATGTGAATAGTGAAGGAAGGAGTGAGTTGTTGGTAATGTGAAATGACCAGATTTGAACAAGAACAAATATTGTGACAACGAGGCACAAGACGTTAAAGGAGAGCCTAGGGGAGGCAAAACAGGTAACTAGCCTCCTTGAAACGCTGCGTTTGGTCATATTGTGTATGAATGAATGTGAAGAAAGGGAATGGTTCTATTTTTAATCAGATGAAGAAATGGGTAAAATGAAACTCGTGATCAGGGAAAGTGAAACTCTGCTCTCACATTTATTTGCCAAAGAAGTTGATGGCTTGCATGTTTGAAAAAAGAACGTTATAAAATCTGCTCTCACATTTAAGGCAGCTTTTAACATCGACCACACATGTTCTTTTATAAAAACTGCTCTCACATTTAAAATGTTTCTTGTTTTCTCGAAGATTAACACTAAAAAACGCAAAATTCAACAAAAAAAAATAAATGTATTTTTTAATAAAAGCAAAATTAAAATGATCATTATTAAAACTTTATAAATATGTGTCGAAAATTTAGAACATATAGAAAACTAAAAACTAAAAAATTCCACCAACATTTTATCAAGAAGAAAAAAGAATTACCGCGAGCAGATAAATGTTTCCACAGTTATCGGTACGAACTTTGTAATCAGTAGAATTTCAAATTCTCTGTGGTCCATTTTCCAAAATCAACCTTTTTGAATTTTTTTCCCCTTAATTAACCTAACCGGCTAACCAGGATCGAATTCAAATTCCGTCTCTTGGTGCATCATCGTACAGAATACGCCTCTTTTCCTCTTCCCCCGTCGGAACTGTAACTCAGTATTCTCCCGGCGGCGATGACTCTGCAGTCAGTTCATCAATCCGTCGGTAAGCGCGAGCAGATCGGAGTGTTCGATTTCAATGACGAGGATAAACATGTTGAAGAGATGTCGATGAAACTCCTTCGCAAGTTCGATTCCCCAGGAACTAAACCTCCCCGCGCCATCGACAAGTATGACTTCCTTCGAATCTGTAAGTTTTTCTTCTCTCTGTTTTCTATTGATTTATTCCTTTTTTTGGTCGATTTGTTTTTCACTATCCTGGAAATCTGTTGGGTTTATGATAGCCGGAAGATCAAGGTGGTCTTTTACTTTAATTAAGAAATTTATTTTGTTGAATTTTGCGTTTTTTAGTGTCTGGGAACGAATGTTTGATGCAAGAGTTGTTCACTCCTGTGTGATGCATCGAAACTATAATTGAGTAATCACGATGTTTTCTTAGAGCTAGAACATCAAGTTTTACATGGTAACACAGGAGAAGGAAGATCTTATTCTTGTGTAACATCTTTCAACTGCAGTTGCGCAGGACACCCAAAGCGAGAGCAAAGAAGTGGACCACAGAGTTATTGATGTTGAAGGTGAAAGTACGAGAACTATATACTGGAGGGCTGCAAATGATGACATTGTTCTGGGTAAATTGTAGTTCTCAGATGCTAGTGCTATTGTGGATGATCAGCATTGACTTGAGTTAGAGTTTGGTCCTTTGATTATGTGAGAAAAAGTATACACAAAGAGGGGAATTGTGGTTCCGCTACTCATTTGCAGTTTGCCACTTTAAACACTGGAATGAGCCCTGAAAACTATTCTTTCATTTGTGATTAAAGTATTTGGGTCACATAAAATAATCAGTGATTGTCTATATGAGTTACTGCAGAAGCTCCTTTCCAGCAATCACCATTTCCTTGAACTTTTATCAATTCGTCATCTAGCTCGGCTAAACTAAATTTTGGTTTATGCAGTCCCAGCAGAAGAAGAACGCTCTAGGTCTGAACTCAGCGGATATGAAAATGTGAGCCTTTGTCATACAGTCATGAAGGAGTTATTACTAAGAAATAAGATTGTGTAGAATTTTTTATTGATTTTTTGCTATACAACATATTGCAGTGTGACCTGATTGATGTTATCTCTGATGGCTCCCATGGAAGAATTGGAATCAATTCATCAACTTCATTATCTCTGTTGGAAAATGATGAAGGTTTTTAGCATATAGTATTCTCTATCTAGTTTCAGTTATTGTTATTGTTTCTTCTCTCAAAGTTACTTGCTCTAAAGGAACTTCTGAATGATTTTAGCCTCAATTGGAGAAGAAGCCGCAAATTCTGCTTGTGATCCACATGAAGTTGTAAGTCTCTTCGAGTTGTACTATTAAGTATTTATTAGAGATAGTTAAGGATCACACATAAGCTTGTCTTCCTCTGAAAAGATTTCGATTTGCTGTTTGTCTCAAGAGTTGTGAATGTGAGTTTATATGCAGAAATTATCTCATGCTTTTTCTTTTTCTGCATTTACAGGATTCGGAAAACTCACAAGTTCTCATCTTTCCTGATGTTATTGTATATGGAGATATATACTGTACAAACTCGAAGTTGACATTTTCACGCGACTGTATGAATGTTGAAAGTTCATCAGTAAATGCAACTACAGAGACATTTGGTTGTCAGTGGACAATAGAAGACATCATCAGAATTGAGTCTCAGTGGTGTTCAGAGGTGAGTTCTGCTAAATCTTCATTTAGGGGTTGATGGTTTTTTTATGATACTTGATTTGTTATTTTTAGGTTGAGACTGCCTTTGTCAACGTCCTTCTGAAGTCCAGGGATCCTAAAGCAGTTGACGGTGCGAAAGAGATTTCAGGTTTACCTAAAGTTCACATTTGTTTATGTCAATGTTGTTTAAGTGGGAGGGGGTTTCTTAAATTGGAAATTGTGAGCTGAATAAGAAAGGCATACACATCATATTTCTCTGTTGGTAGCTTTTTGATGTTTACAACGTCAGCTCTAGTCTAACTAACATCTGCCCCCCCTGCTGACAGGCATTGATCTCCTAAAATTTTCTGTTTATGACTCTAAATGGTCTAAAGAAGTAGAAACCATCAAATTGCTGAACTCGAGATACAAGGATATTTGGTTTGATACCATAACGTAAGTCATCAAGAAAATACGTATTGGCACCATTGTGTTAGTGCTTTTTATTTTCTTCTTCTATTTTCCTCTTGAGGCTATAGTGAACAAAATATATATGTGCTGTCGTATATAAAAATGTATGACGTTCAACTGTTTACTCGTTAGCTAGATAGATTTCTTGGAAGATTTCAACTGTACAAATCTATTCATGAAAAGGGATTTTGACAATACTAACAAGGACCACTAAAGGTTTAAATCCTAGAAAAGTTTTTAGAAAGAAAATGAGAGAGATGAGTTATTAAGATAGGAACAATATCTGGCGGGTTCTAACTTTAAATTTGTTGTTGAATGTTGACAGAGAAAGCGAGGAAAGTGCTTGCAGTGGACACAATTTGGGAACTTCACTCACCAAGTGAGTGTAAACTATAATATCATCGAATGACATGGTTTATACATTTAAATTTTGGTAAACGTAATCTGACAACTTGGTGTTGTACTCTTCTTTTATGTTATTTTTTTACTTATGTATGCTGACCTGAAAGTTAGATGTCTGCAAAATTATGGAAGAATTTTCTATTAGAATTAGGAGGCGTGCTATATGATGAATTTGGCTATGTGCACCACCTAGTTCCCTGAGATATATACCCAATATGTTTATGCATGACATCGTAACACTTCGTGCCTTAAAATAATCTAGATACTATGATATTGAACCCCCGTTTAGTTTTATCTTACATCTTGACTGTTTGTATTCTGATCTTCAGTCTCGCTGATTCATTTGAAGACCTAGTTTACCCTCAAGGAGACCCGGATGCTGTAGTCGTTAGGAAGCAAGACATTGAGCTTCTGAAGCCAAGACGTTTCATTAATGACACAATCATTGATTTTTATATCAAGTAAGTTACTATCTTTCCATATTGAAGATTAAAAGGAAATAAAAACTATCTGTAGAAACGCAGAATGCTTACAAGCCAAAAACTGCAAGACTAGGTGCATCATTTTTTTATGAGTCAAAAGTGAAGTCTCTTCTCGTTTGTTTAAAATATGTTACATGGTAGGGGTTTATATTATAATTAAAAACCATGTCGGGTTGTAAAGTTGGGTTTAAGACTTGCAGGTACCTTAAGAGTCGAATTCCACCAGAGGAGCGGGGCAGATTCCACTTTTTCAATTGTTTCTTTTTCCGTAAGCTGGCAAACTTAGACAAAGGTTCACCTAGCACGTTTGGAGGAAGGGAAGCATACCAACGCGTGCAGAAGTGGACTAAGAATGTGGATCTTTTTGAAAAAGATTATATATTTATTCCTATAAACTGCAGGTGAACATACTTCACACACAGAACTACTTTTTTTCTTACCGCTGATAAGACGGCTTATACTTGCGTTTGATTGCAGTTTTCACTGGAGTCTAATTATCATCTGTCATCCAGGTGAATTGGTTCCTTCTCCTGGTAAGATGAACTTGCTATGTTATTTTCTTATACTTGTTTAACTTACTTTTAAACCCTAGAAATTAATTTTCACTCTGCTGATGATGAAGTCGAAAATCCATCAAGGGTTCCCTGCATCTTGCATCTGGACTCAATTAAAGGATGTCACAAAGGTGGTCTCGTAAACATTTTTCCGAGGTATGCTCTACAACGTTTCATTAAAGTTCGCTGCCATGGCATTTATTCGTTCTTGACATATGGGTTTTAGGAGACCATTTTAAGTCACGGTACTTTTACATATAGCCTCGAGAGTAATTGCTGGTTAGTATAGTGTTGGGTGCAACTTATGAATAGGAGGCTGGATCCAATCTTTGTTTTGAGATCAAAGCTGACTATGCGGTGTTGGTTTGCAGTTCATCATTCGTTTTTACTTGGGAACTCTTGATTAATATTTTATCCATTTACATCTTCTTACTCTCCGTTTTTTTTTTCACTTTTCCTTATCATGCCTAGTCAAATGCATGGATTTTATAATGAATATTCGTTGTACAGCATAAGTGAACTACATAAATGTGATTTATGTGATCGCAGTTACCTACGTGAAGAGTGGCAAGCGAGGCAAGGAAAAACAACGATTGATTTCTCAAGAGCTTCAAATCTGCAGCTCATCTCGCTTGAGGTATTGCTTCCTAACAAGGATGAAATTATCTTAAGCTCCAAAACTAATATAATCCTGTCATGATTGAGTAAAGCTCTGGTTTTAGATTATCCTCGTTTACATAATACCCCTACATGTATGCGTGCAACAGATGAACTTGTTGATGAGCTTGATAGGTGAAGCTTTACTCTGTAGACATGTTTTTGCGTAACATATCAAGTCAGTTTTGGTAGACTTTCTTGGAGAAACATGTTACAGTTCTATTGTTGGAGTCGATCGATATAAGTCGCTGTGGACTTTGTGAAAAATTATTTAGGGGCCTTTCTGATACGATTGCTTCATTTAACAAATTCAGCTCCCGCAGCAAGAGAATTCGTTTGACTGTGGCTTCTTTTTGCTCCACTATTTGGATCTTTTTGTGGCTCAAGCTCCTGCTAAATTCAATCCTTCCCTTATCACAAGATCGGAAAATTTTGTAAGTTGTCTGTCTTTTTTCCATCGTCAAAAAGATTTGATGAAGTTGCATTTGATATTATTTTGTTTTATCTGTCAGTCATTAAATTCTGTTAACTATTACATGTTTCACGAAAAGTATTTTAGAAAGTTGATACAAACCACGAATACTTAATTCATGTCCAATGTGAAGATCTTCCATTTTCTTATGATATGAAATACTCCAGCAAGAAACAGTGATTCATTTTCTACTTCTTTTCAGCTAACTAAGAATTGGTTTCCTCCAAAGGAAGCTTCACTAAAGCGTGGATACATCTTAGAATTGCTTTACAATCTCCACAGAGGTCATGATCCAAGTATTCTTCCAGCCAATGCCAAAAGTAAACCACCTCATTGCGAAGTTTCGAACAGGAATGATCAAGAAAATGAAAGCGGGAATGTGAATGAGATTTGTAGCTGGAGAAAACCATCTGATAGTTCTTCATCAACCGCCCCACAAACGAAGGCTTGTCCCTCCGCAAGTGACATGCAAGATCTGATACTTTGCGAAGAGAGTTTTAATGCAGGAGGTTATGAGCCTAAGTCTTCTAAGCGCCAAAAGGTCTTTATGTCGCCTATAGTGGTAATTTCCTTATTTCTCTGTCTTCAATTTGGATTCCACTGCTAACTATCTTACGTTGAAAGCGATTCTATACTATTTTCTCAAACCAGGAGGAAGTTCAAGAAAGTGGTGGTAAAGAAACCCCTTTGCCAATGGACACAGAAGAAGAAACTTTTGGTCAAGAGATCGAAACATTACGGAAAGAGGAATGCCTGCTTTATATTGAGGACAGTGAGGATGACGAAACTGTTTCAGTAGAATACGTCTCTGATTCCCAAGATTCATGTGAAGTTGAGATGAAAGAGGAAGATGATGATGAATTGCTTCTAGTTACTGGAGAATCCAAAGAGATTCCTAGAACCGTAGAAATCAAGTCTGATTCAGCATCTATTGAGGAAGGAGTGAACAAGAGTAGAGATTCAGCTGCTGCTTCTTGCTACGATCTTCTTGTGTTGTCTGATGATGAGGGAAGCTCAGCTTCAGGCGATGATCTTAGAGACAAAGGAATTTTCTTGATTAAAAGTTCTAATGTGAAGGCTAAGAGGCCAAAGACTTGATATTGTAATGAAGATGGATAATATCGCCAATCTCATGCGATTTTGTATATTTTCTGTTTGGTTTTAACGGTCTGTAATTTTTTGTCTGGTTCTCTTACCACCATTTTGAATATATAAAAGATGAATTATCAATGTTGCTCGTCTTCTATACGGAAAGTATACAAACTGTGTTTTTCAATAAACAAGAAAGAAAGCAAAAAGCTATGCTGTTATTTATTATCCAAGTGGGAGGATGAAAACAAGAAGCTCACACACACAATCCTTTAATACAAAAAGAAACAGAACTGGTCCATTCGATGAAGCTATACTTGTGATCACAGTCACACCTCGTCTCTACTCCGATGCTCCACGAGCAACTGTTCCAACTCTTCCCTGCGTCGGTCTATCTCCTGCAACAACCAGTGTCAACAATTAATGATTTAGACGCCATCTCTGATAAATATCAATAATGATGAATGTTGCAAATAGAGTATCATCAAATACTTGCCTCAAGATCCTTGACAGCTTGTTCTCTTGAAATCTCCTTCTGCTGTCGAGCACGCTTCAGAAAGCCAATGCATAGAACTCCCTGAAGCTCAGACAACGATCAAAGAATATAAAGGGGGACTCATCAGATATTAACATAGGCAGGCCAAAAGACTGGCAAAATTGGGAAAGAGATTGACCAATAGAAACAGTAAGATGCACTATTCCAATTTCGAGTGAAACGCATTCTGACAAGTACGATATCTAACCACAAACTAATAAGAAGAGAGGAGATGTGAAATTGTAAGAATGAAGGTGATATCGTACTGATATGACGTAGAGGAGACCACAAGCAAGGAGCATGTAGCTTGCGATATTCTGTAGAAGCAGGAGATCCTTCCTTTGAGCCATATAGTCAGGGAAAGCTCTTGTCATCACAGCAACACTGAAATGACCAAAGCAATATATATGTATAAACATCGAATCCTATAGCAACAACCGAGCAATGGTCAAAGCAGAACCACCAGATTCACTAATAAAGCTGTGACTTACAAAATCTGAAGCATTCCTCTCCCAGCCCAGTACTCAAGTACCTGTATAAAGAGCAGAGATGTGTAAAGTTTAGGTAAGTGTGATGACAGACGCATAGTAGAAGAAAAAAAAACGAAACCTTTGAAAATTTGAGGATGAATCCCCATTCTGTCTCGGCGAGAACAACGAAACAAGCAATCACGACCGCATAACACCGGAATATTCCATCAAATACCTGCCAGGGAATGAACAAAAAACCTTCAGGCGACGAAGATCGAGAGACAAGAGAGAGAAGAGAGAAAAGAGAGAGAGAGAGAGGGACAGGGATTACATCGTGGCTGTCCCTGAAGGAGCGAATGGCAGCGAGAACGTTAACGACAACGCAGAGAATGGCGATGAGAGAGGTGACGAAACTGAAGCACCTGCAAACAACAAGGAAAGGGTCGGCTCTGTTGCTGAGCCTCGATCTTAATGCTCCGGTCGAAGGTTCGGCGATTTCTTCGTGTTCCTCGGCCCTCTCCATCTGAAAACGATTTCCCCGGGAGGTAATATCTCTGCTCCGGCGACGATCCACCGTCTTCGGGTGAATATTGGAATCGAGAAATTGGATCGATGCGATGTGTGTGAACAAAGTGGTTGCTACTGGAACGGGGATTCTTTCACCGGCCGATCAAGTCTCTTTTCCTTCCTCTTTGGGATAACTACTCAACTATTTATATTTTCTTTCTTTATAGCATCATAGATATTAAATAATTGTCTATCTGAAATACAGAAACCGCTTGATTCTCCGATATTTCCATAAAAAGAACAACTTTACAACATAATCAATCATAAGGATAGATAACAATAATCGCAATGATTTTTTTTGTAGTAGACACTTTGGTAGCAAATAAAAAACATTTTCGTTTTCTTTGTTTGGGATTTCAGAGCAGGGTTTATATATTTTGGATAACTACACTCCATTTCGTTTGCGTTTGGTTCAATCCTGAAAACTAGTATCGACTAAAAAATATCAGACATCCGGAAAAAACGTTTGCGTTTGGTTGGTTGGTCAATAACATAACACATACACATAGTAACAAACACAACAGAGTCACACAAGTCGCAATTCCGTTGGACAACACAATAAGCCCATTCTCAATCTCTATCAAATTTCATCCACATAACACAAAACATTTATTCATTTCCTCAAACTCTCTCTCTCTCTCTCTTTTCCCGGCGATGCCTTCCTTATCCACGCCGCCGTCACAAAATCTCGTCTTCTCCCCCGCCGCTGCCGCTACCGCCACGTCTTCACGGCTCACTTCCACCAAAAGACCTTTTTACCCCCAACGTCTCTCCGATCCTGCCGCCCTCTGCCGCTGCTCCTCCTCCGGCGGAAATCCATCCTCTGCTTCCTCCCCCGACGATAACCCTAGATGGGACTCCGCGATTCAGGATGTCCTCAAGGGCGCCATCAAACGATTCGACTCCGTCTTGAGCTGGTACAGGGCTCAGGATAAGGATGCTGCAGACGACGTCGTTTTCGGGGAGCAAGGATCGGGGAGCGAGGAAGGTGATTGGGATTGGGAGCGATGGAAGAAGCATTTCGAACAAATTGATGAGCAAGACCGTCTTCTCTCTGTCCTTAAGGTTAGGGTCCTGTACAAATTCCCATTGCTTCTATCGTGAAACTTTCACTTCGAACGAAATTGCTGGAGAAAACTTGCGAAAAATTTGTATTTGTGTGCAGTCGCAATTGAATCGAGCCATCAAACGAGAAGACTATGAAGATGCTGCGAGGCTGAAGGTGGCTATTGCAGCTGCAGCTACGAATGACGCTGTTGGCAGAGTCATGTCACGTTTTAAAGTATGAACTCTCCGAAAAATGTGAAATCATAGTCTCTAACACTCTTTTTTAAGGAAACTTCATTTGAATTAGTTCTGAAAGATGTTCTTCCTATTTCTTGTTTTTTTTCTCCCTTTGTGATAGAGAGCTGTTCTTGAAGAGCGTTACAAGGATGCAGTATACTTACGAGACAAAGCTGGTGCTGGGTTGGTGAGCTCGTTATTTGTTTTGTTGTTTCTTTCATGATTTTTTTTTTTTTTTTAATTATGGTTTAGCTTCTTATAGGTGTAGAAAGCTACTCTTATATCTTTTATATATGGCTTGCAGGTAGGGTGGTGGTCGGGTATTTCGGAAGATGTCAAGGATCCTTTTGGTCTTATCGTTCAAATTACCGCAGAGCATGGAAGATACGTTGCAAGAAGTTATAATCCGCGGTAACAACCTTATTCTATCTTCTTTGTTCATCAATTTAATCTGTGAAAGTGAGGTTTGGTGTATCAAAAAGCCACCTTTCTTAAGGTTATTCGTTCTTTTGAAAAATTGATTTATACGAAAAACCATTTCTCTCTCAGTCAGCTTAGTACATCTGCTGCGGGTGCTCCTCTTTTTGAAATCTTTCTGACACTCGATGGAAAAGGGAACTACAAAAAGCAGGTTTTTTTGCCCCCCTCCTTAATCTTAAGTAGCTACTGTCAAGTTGTGTAATTGGGATATTCATTGGAGAATCATTTTTCTGCTTAATCGATGAACTTGGTTCTTTACTGGAAGCTGGCCTTTTTGAGTCGATATCAAATCGTAAACTTCTCTAAGTTATCACTTGACGAATGTGTCTATCTTTATGTTAAATTGGACTTATGTTTTTCTTTTGGGATGCGTGCTTCTTCAGGCTGTGTACTTAAAATGGAAGGAGATTTTTCCGGACGTTCCGACTATGCCTTCGAGAACTTTAAACTCTGCCAGGTTTTTGGCTTCGCCGGGTAGGAAGGAAGATGCAGGTAATCTTGCTGTCGAGAGTAGTGAAGATGAAGAGAGTGATAACTCAGACGACGATTCTGATCTCCTTGAGGAATCTTCTGGTTTCCAGAGTTTCCTTCGAGATATGATTCCTGGGGTCAAAGTCAAGGTCATGAAAGTAACTGCGCCTGGGAAGGTGGACAAGGATTTCATCTCAAAAGTTATTGAGCAGATAGCTGACGAAGAAGATGAAGAGAACGATCTTGATATAGAAGAAATAGAAGTGGAAGATGAAACTAAGGCCGAAACCGATGAGAAAAACTCTGACATCGAATTGGAATCCGTGAAGGATGAAATCATTGACAACAATGGAGGGAGAGAAATCGCTGTTAAGTTTGTGATAAGCGATATTGTTGATCGGCTTTCTGGAAATCAACCTCTCAAAGAGTCACTTCGATCCCCTGCCAATCTCGAATCTGTGGAGAAGTCTTCATTTTATCTTCGTTTAGAGAAAGATTTGAACGTACAAGAGTCTAAGGGTGTGGAAGGTACATTAGTTGATGGTAAAGGTAACCGCCAAAGCAGACGCAGGATTGATAACATTATGGTTGATCTGGCCAAATCCATTGAGAAAGAGAAGAAAATTTCTCTCAAGGTTTGTTTTGCTGTTGTGCTTTAAACATTATTGTTTCACTGCAAAATGGTAGTCCCAACTTATTCTAACAATTCGGTTTTGCAGATGCTTAAGGATGTTGGGGAGCTATTAAGCCTCACTCTCAGCCAGGCTCAAAACCGTCAACAGTTGTCGGGTTTGACGAAATTCCGTCGCATTGATGTGACACCATCGCCAGATCCTCTAGATGGTGAGTGGGTAAATTGATTGAATTTGAACAGTTGTTGTTTTCTGCTTCTATCTAAAGAAAATGAAAACGGGCTCTACAAATTGATTGCACCTAAGTAATTACAATTTTGTCAGTGTGGCTCGTTTAACTGTTAGAAGTTACCTTCTTTCCGTGTTACTATTGGGTCGGTGCGAGATTATTTTGAGTTTTGCAATCCTTCCCTATAAATAACATTTTCTCACATTATGGAATGGATTTTGAAAATATATGTACATCTATATCCAGGGTTATACATTGGCGCACATGGGCTGTATACATCAGAAGTAATTCATTTAAAACGCAAATTTGGCCAATGGAAAGGTGGAAAGGAGTCTAAGAAGCCAACCGATATTGAATTTTATGAATATGTCGAAGCTGTGAAATTAACTGGAGATCCTTATGTACCTGCTGGGAAGGTTAGTTTCTTTGTTTCTTCTAATATAAGGTATAAACACAAATATGAAGGGCCGCAATTTTAATTTTCAGTTTTAAGAATTAGCATGCTTACAGTAGTTGAAGGTGAAACGTAATAGAAGAACGAAAGGATATTGCGTTACCGATGTGGTGGAAAAAAAGAAGCTGTTATGTTCATGGTTCTGTCATTTACTTATCCCGACTACACAAGAAAGAAAACATTATCTATACACACCTGCTTACTTGCAATGTCATAATGGGTGGCCTTATCACAGTCGTATCTCATGACAGGTGGCATTTCGAGCAAAGATTGGTAGACGTTACGAGCTTCCTCATAGAGGGCTCATCCCCGAAGAATTTGGAGTGGTATTGCTTAGAACACAATCCAAATTTATTAATATTTTCTTATTGGAGTTCTAGTTTGTGTAGCTTCATAATGGAGTTTTTCTTATAAAAAAAATACAGATTGCTAGATACAAAGGACAAGGCAGGCTTGCTGATCCTGGATTTCGTAATCCAAGATGGGTAGATGGCGAGCTTGTTATCCTGGATGGCAAGGTTCCTCTCTTCATCCAAACTCAATTGTATGATCATGTTTTGTGTGATATGTTTGCTAAATCATGGTTTTGATGCAGTATGTAAAAGGAGGACCCGTCGTTGGATTTGTCTATTGGGCACCTGAATATCACTTTGTGATGTTCTTCAACCGCCTGAGGCTTCAATCCTAGAATTTTTTTTTTTGGTCTTCTCGCTCTACAATCGAGGAAGGGCTTTCTTCTGGTCATAGCCATTGTAAGCGTACTCCTCTCTATACATAGCAGATATGAGAGGTCGTCGGTGCTCAGAGAGGTGATTAGAATGGTTACGTTGTTTGCAGATTCGTGGGATCGATTATGCATAAGATAAGATTAGTTCAAGTTCAGGGTTCTCTCTAATGTTTCTGGACCGGTAATGGCTCTTTTCTTCTGGAGCTTGGCTTAAGGTACCCAAGTTGAGGCAAGATTTAACACGTTAAAAGTATTTGATCATGCCTGCGATTTAAGACGGGTGCTGAGAGTTTTGTCAGAAAAGGAAAACTGGATTGTCGAGTTGGAGAAGTCTATAGATTTGTGTAAATTAATGTATGTTCCTCAGAGATTGCTAGTTGGATATAAACTTGGCAATAGTTGATATATTATATAATTTCCTTTGTATATTTTCAGATTATAAAATGCAGAAAATAAGAATATATCTTGTTAACTGTCTTCGTTGCAACACCTTGAAAAATAGCACAAAGACAAAGCTTATATAATAGAGAGAAGCAAAGAAATCATTGATCTTCCAGTTTATCATTTCATTACACACAGAAGAGGAAAAGGATCAAACAAAACAAAAACGAGAAGTTAGGAGGAAACGGCAGCGGCAGCTTGCGGTGGTGGTGGTCGGAGAGTGATCTCAACCTTGTCGTGAACGCCTTGAAGCAACAGTTCTCCTGGAAATGCCACTATTTTGCGCTTCTTGGCGGCTCTCAGTGTCCCAACCAATGCTTCGAAGATGTTTGCACATCGATCGTCGTTGAACAACACTCCAAACGTCACCTGAACCAAATGAAACAGAGCAATCCTCAGGATCTTATCTTTCAATCAACTCATTCACATAACGAATTTAGATCTGAGACAACAAACAAAAGAAAAAGAGAGGAAGTGGCAATCTTTCGATAAGAGTAGGTGGACTGAGGATTCAGATTCCAGAGCTAGGGAAGATCTATCTAAGAGCATCCACGAAGATTTGAGGATTAGAAGAGATAAAAGGGAGCACCTTGTAAGAGCCATCAGGCTGGAGAGAACCAAGACGATGGATCTCTTCCTCGAGTTTCTGAATCTCCTCTTCTACGTTCATTCTTTCTTCTTCCTTGGGATTGAAAGAGAGAGATGCGACCTTTTCCCAGTTTCCAAAATCGGAGGAAAGGAAGACAGCTCGACGATGACAGATCCTCTTCTCCTCTCTCCCCTACAAATTTAATATGTCGTCTCTCAGATATAATCTTCTATTTATCAGGGTGAAAAGACTAAAAGACCCACATCACTTTAACATTTTCCAACCTTTCCGAAACGAGCTAAAGCTAATTCCACTTATGTTTTATTTTATTTTTTTACCGTTACGTACAGTATTCGTCTACAAATTATGAAATACGCCTACTAATTTTAAAAACTTGCAATTTCATCAAAACCAAGTGAAAAAAAAAAGTTGCAAAAAATGAGAATGTTTCTGTTAGCGTTAGGATTAGGACCTTGTTACACGGTGAGATATATTATTGATGGTGATCCTTAATAGTATTACTTTTTAATTGTAATATATGGATTTTTGATTAGTTTACTCTTTTTATTTCTTTTTAAAATCGAGAGTGAAATGCGGCTTCTTCACGTTTCCAAACTCTTAGCCCAAGTAAAAAAAAATATTTTAATTTAGAACATAACCGAAAAATTAAAACAAAAGAGCTTGCTGATAAAGTAAAACTAGTGATATAAAAACTTAGCGTCAAAAAATAAAAACTTTGCTCTTATCATTCGTGAGAGGAGGATCCGTCTTCTCGATTACAGTAAGCACGAAATCGAGTCTTGACCCTCTCTCTTTTCCAGTTCCTCTTCTGCACGAACTCTACCCAAAAAGGCCAAAAACCCTAGCCTTTTGATCATTCAACCCGATCCGTCGATGGCGATTGAAGAAGTAACCGGCGAGACTCCTCCTCCGTCTACCTCTCCGCCTTCTTCCGCCGCCGCTGCTAGCAAAGCCGCGCCGTTGGGATCCTCCGTGATTCCGATTGTGAATAAGCTGCAGGACATATTCGCTCAGCTGGGAAGCCAGTCTTCGATCGAGCTTCCTCAGGTAGCTGTAGTCGGGAGCCAGAGCAGTGGCAAGTCCAGCGTCCTCGAAGCACTCGTCGGCCGAGACTTTCTCCCGCGGGGTAATGATATCTGCACGCGTCGCCCTCTCGTCCTCCAGCTCCTCCAGACCAAAAGCCGGTCCAACGGTGGATCCGACGACGAGTGGGGGGAGTTCCTCCACCTCCCTAACAACCGTATCTATGATTTCTCTGAGATTCGTCGCGAAATTGAGGTTTTTGTTTCTCTTTTCTTACAATTCCTTGCTTTTTGATTGATACCAATTTGGCCAAATCGACTTCTTAGTTCGTTTCCCTTTCCAATAGCTTGATACTGTATTTGGATGCATTACCTTTGAATGCTCTAATGTATAAAGGAATTATCTTTGCAGGCTGAGACGAATAGATTAGCAGGAGATAACAAAGGTGTATCAGACAAACAGATTCGTCTAAAGATTTTTTCCCCTAATGTATTGGATATCACGCTTGTGGATCTGCCTGGTATAACCAAGGTTCCCGTGGGTGACCAGCCAACAGACATTGAAGCACGTATTAGAACCATGATCTTGTCTTACATCAAGCAACCTAGCTGCCTGATACTGGCTGTTACTCCCGCTAATTCCGATTTGGCAAACTCAGATGCCCTTCAAATTGCAGGAAACGCCGATCCTGATGGTAAGTACTGCTAACAAGTTCAGTGTGGCGAAATTTTGTTTATTTAATGTGTTGTATTTGACATTACTCATCTTCACCTTTCCTCGTATATATACTGTCTCCAGGTCACAGAACAATAGGTGTAATTACAAAGGTGCATACTCCCTGTCCAGATATTTGCTTACTATCATTGTACTTTGGTCGTATATATAGTCGTCCCTGTCTTTCGTGTGTTTTACAATATTTTTTTCTCACTGTTTTCAGTTGGATATCATGGACAAAGGTACCGATGCTCGTAATTTACTTCTTGGAAAAGTTGTTCCTTTACGACTTGGGTATGTGGGAGTGGTGAACCGTTGCCAGGAGGTAAAGCTGTGGTCTTGTGCTTATGTGTCTTATATTTCTCTTGCTATCATATAGTATGCTGACTCTTCCATTTATTTTTTACGATTCTACCTTTTATTTGTACTTGCTTTTTTAGACTCAACCAAATCATTTCAATGCTGGTGATAAAAAAAAAATTGCTTTTAATTTGTGGCTCTGCATTCACACGACGTTTTAAATTTACTTTGGTCCTTATGTTTTTGTAAACAGGACATTTTGCTAAACCGTTCAGTCAAGGAAGCACTTAGCGCAGAAGAGAAATTCTTCCGGAGTCGTCCAGTATGATTGCATCATTTTGTTGACTCCCTTCCTGACACCCTTGCGATTTGTCTTCTTTACAGTTTTCTTTTGTACTAAACAGGCTTATCATGGTCTTGCTGATCGTCTGGGTATCCCTCAGCTAGCGAAAAAGTTGAATCAGGTATTTTCTGCAGTTTTGAGAGTTATTTTTTATATATTTTTAAACTTTATATTGTTCAGTAAGACATAAGGGATCGCTTTCTGGATCAGTATCTATCGTGAGATGATGTTAGAGTATATTTCGGACAATCAGGCTTATTATTTATTGTGAAAGTTGATTCAGAATTTCAGATACTGAATTTTTTGTTATTTTTGACTAGTTTTTATTGTAAAAGTACCAATAGAAGCATTTTGTGGCATTGGTACTTTTTACATTACAACATCACTAATAGAAGCTAGCCTTTCTGTTGCATTTTTTCCAGATTCTTGTACAACATATCAAGGCTCTGCTTCCTGACTTGAAGTCGCGTATAAGTAATGCTTTGGTTGCTACAGCTAAGGAGCATCAGAGCTACGGCGAAATTACAGAATCCAGGGTATGTATTTATTGCCCATTTTGCGGCTCATTTACCGAATTCTTTGTTAATAATGACACTGTTATAGGTTTATCTTATTCTGTGGTATTGTCCTTGAAATCTTTAGGCTGGTCAAGGAGCTCTTCTCCTCAACTTTCTTTCAAAATACTGTGAAGGTGAAGATGATATTTTAGTTGAGACAATGGAGAATTTGTTTTGTGCTTTCTCTGGTTCATAGTGAGTCTCATGGTTAACTTTTTCAAACAGCATACTCGTCATTGCTAGAAGGGAAAAGTGAAGAAATGTCTACGTCCGAGCTCTCTGGAGGAGCAAGAATTCACTATATTTTCCAATCAATATTTGTTAAGAGTTTGGAGGTTCGGTTGCACAGCTTTACTTTTTTTTTATAATCAGTTCTTGCTTAATCTGCGTATGTTGTGGAACCACTTGAGGTGGATTTCTGTGAATTTAGACTGATGGACTTCTTTCTCATTACTTTTCAGGAGGTTGATCCATGCGAAGACTTGACAGATGATGATATTCGGACTGCAATTCAAAATGCAACTGGTCCGAGATCCGCATTATTCGTACCAGACGTAGGTTTCTTAATATATTTCTAAGCTTTTTTGGATCCTGGTTGTCAGGGAGTTCAAGCATTCATATGTTTCCTTACATTTCTACTTCCCGGGATATCTAATTAAAAATCTCTTGACTTCAATCTTTTCTGCATAGGTTCCATTTGAAGTTCTTGTTAGGAGGCAGATATCTCGTTTGCTAGACCCTAGCCTTCAATGTGCTAGGTTCATTTTTGATGAGCTCATAAAGGTGAGGTTTTTTTTTTGGTTGTTGATAAATGAGAATCTTAATTTCATTTTCTTCATAAATTTGAATTTCTCTACAGATAAGCCATAGATGTATGATTAATGAGTTACAGCGCTTCCCTGTCCTGAGAAAGCGCATGGATGAGGTTATCGGGGATTTCCTGCGAGAAGGCCTTGAACCCTCAGAAGCAATGATCGGGGATATCATTGATATGGAGGTCTGTATAATGAATTGGAGATCCCTATGATCACTGACGTCATTACACATGAATATCAGTTGAGATCCTGTATTGTGTATAGGGAGTAGAGACTGATTGTTTCTCATGTTGGTTGATTAGAATCACTTTTCAATCTTCAGCAGTGATTTCTCGCTTTAGATTGATTAGTTTCTTTTAAATGTAAACTAAATTATTAGAGCTGGTGGCAATGGTAATGTTAACTTCTTGAGTGCTACCTGCAGATGGATTACATAAATACTTCTCATCCAAATTTTATTGGTGGAACCAAGGCCGTGGAGGTTGCAATGCAACACGTGAAGTCTTCTAGGATTCCCCATCCTGTGGCACGACCAAAGGTATGAAGTCCTTTGAGCAACACATAAAAATTAGTTTTGTGTTTCTTATATGCTCGGCAGTGTGTCTCATACGTTTGATTTGATGGAGCAGGATACAGTGGAGCCTGATAGAACATCTTCATCTTCCGCAAGTCAGGTGAAATCTCGATCTTTTCTCGGCAGACAAGCTAATGGAATTGTTGCTGATCAGGTATGTAATTTCTAATGTTATATAGTTATATCTATATATATTCATGCACTGTTGGTTGGCACTAAACGTCCATGAAGAAATTATATATTTTTCAAGCGAAAGAGTTGTTATTGACACTCTCTGTGATATGTTCCCAGGGAGTTGTATCTGCAGATGCTGAAAAAGCTGCACCAACTGGTAATGGTCTAATTTCATGCAAGAGATAATTTAACATGTTTCGGAAAGATTTTTAGCTGTGTGAGGATTCTATGTGTTTAAGAGCTGGAGATTCTGGGTAGAGTTTTAACTGTGGTTTTAATTGTGACAATTGATACTTGATAGCAAATGCGAGTGACTCAAGGTGGGGTATCCCTTCAATTTTTCGAGGGGGTGATAATCGGGCAGTTACCAAAGAGAACTTCTTAAACAAACCATTCAGTGAAGCTGTTGAGGTTATGTCTCAGAACTTATCGATGATCTATCTAAAGGAGCCCCCAGCTGTCTTGAGGCCATCTGAAACCCATTCAGAACAGGAATCAGTCGAGATTGAGATAACAAAGCTGTTACTTAAATCATACTATGACATTGTAAGGAAGAATATTGAGGACTCGGTACCAAAAGCAATCATGCATTTCCTGGTAAGTTTACAATATATCATCACTTTAATATTTGATCCTCTTTTTCAATTCTCTCTTTGACGGGTTACAAATGAAATGCTGTTAATCCATCTTGTCCAATTAAACCCTGTTGTTTTCTAAAAGTAACTGAACTCTGAAGATACTGATACCACTTCTATATCATATTCAGGTAAACCACACGAAACGTGAGCTGCACAATGTCTTCATCAAGAAGCTTTACAGGTGATGCCGGGGTTGTTTTTTTTTTTTATATTTTGATGTTGAACATTTGTGTTTAGATTAGTTTCTTATTACTGGTTACTTCTATCATCTGGTGCAGGGAGAACTTATTTGAAGAAATGCTGCAAGAGCCAGATGAGATAGCAGTTAAGAGGAAACGCACCCAGGAGACTCTCCACATTCTTCAGCAAGCTTACAGGGTATGTTCTCAGCCAGACGTAATTCTCTACATTCATAAACCTTGTTCCGTCGTATGTTTATATATGAACCATGTGGTTTTGGGTGTTAAACAGACACTAGACGAGCTTCCTTTGGAAGCAGAATCAGTGTACAATCGTGGTACCGATTCAACAGCTGCGTCAAAACATCTGGACTTGGCGTCATCTTCGTCGATGTATTCCAAGAGCAGTTCATACTCGGGATCTCCCGGTACAGGAAGAAGATCCAGAAGAACAGGAGATCAACACCAGAACGGATACGGATTCTAACATGATCCAAAATCGATATCTCTGACTGTGATAAGTGATAACGCATTTCATTCATTTAATGGCTCTATCAGGTTTTGGTAATGATTAAAAAATTATGTGTTGTCAAAATGAAGAAATTATATAGGAAATTGGGATGCAATGTCGGTTTTTCGAGTCTGCATTTTGACTGTTAAGAGAGAAGTGTGAGGGGGAGTGAAGGTGATGATAGTATAGTTTCTATTTGTTTCAAATGCTCCCTGCAACAACAATATCGGGAAGCAAACCCTTTTTCACACTTTTATTTCTTGGGTTGGGTTTAATCAATAAGTGATATTACAGGATCGGTCCATACGACCTTATAACTTGTGCCTTGTGGTCTTTTTTTGTTTATCTTTCGTGCAACTGCACGAGATTTCGTAACATTTCTCTTTATATATATAATAGTCACAAATTACTTTAAGGTTATTCTTGAATTATATCAAGATGCTTGAAGTTGAGATGACATGATACGTTTGGTTTGGAATTTGGATGACCACATAAACAAATCCAAAATCCGATACGTTATCCACTTCACTCACTTACTAACAGCCAAAAGACGACTTTACTAAGTCTTTGGTTCAGAAGAGACACATGTGCCTATAACAAATCAGAGATCAGAACAAAATCCGTGAAAGAAGTCATGATGAGTTCAGAGGAAAGTGTTCTGTCGAGGAATTTGCTGCAATTGTAAGGACAACTCTAAGGTTAAAGCGACAAGAAAGTAATCACATTAAACTTCAACAAGTATTACATTACATATTATTAACAGACAAAGAGAGATTTTGAAAAAGTTAAAACTTAATCGATGCATATAATGGTCGGGTCGCAGCAACATTCATCCACAAAGCAGCAACAACACATAGCCGCAAGTCTGCAAACCAAATACACAAGAACACATCACAACGGTTTTAAGACACAATTATCTAGTTACTTTGCCAAAAATCAAATTCCATACGATTTTCTTAGATTTTTCCAAAAAGTTAGTTAATCAGTTTAGCTCTTTAGTTTTGCTAAATAGACAGAACACTTACAGTCCTTCTAGAAAACCAAGTTTTCGCTTTGGAGGTGGCGGTGGCGGAGGCGGAGGCGGAGGCGGAGGATAATACTGCGGTGGTACTCCAACCGGAGGCGGCGGCCCATGCGGGTAATGTCCCGGTGCAGGATAAGGATATGCATACTTCGGTTCGCTCATGTTTTTGCTAGAAGATCAAATTACCCGAAAACTAAATAAACTGTAGTGTTTTTTTTTTAAGTGGCAAATTTTTTAAAAAAAAATGGAAACAGAGGAAATAATAGTGGAGAGAGAACACGGATTGCAGTCTTTAGAGCGCAAGTAGGGGGCTTTTGTCGACGTGTATTTATATTTGCCAAAGAACATAACTCGAAGGATAATTTTTATACTAATTTAATAAAATAGTGACGTATTTCTTAGGGAAAGAATTTTTGGAGCCTTTGAGAATAATCTTGAAAGTACAGACACACACACTAGTGTCAAAAATAGTATAACTTAAAAAGGCGGCGAAGAAGAAGGGGAGAAATGACGTTTGGGATTGTCAAAAAAAAGTATAGGAGGAATCAATGCGTTGGTGGAAGATTCTAGAGAGGAGAAGAAGCATCGGTGGTGATGCAAAGTTGGGTTGCTTTTGTTCTGGAGTTTCTTATCATTGTTCTTCTCTTCTTTCCCAAGTTTTCATTCGGTTTTTAGATTCCTTTAAACTTTGTTCACACATGTTTTTTTTTAGGAACTTTGTTTAAAAAAAAAATGAAAAACAAACCAACTTCATGGATCGGTGAGAAAGTATTTGAAATGTGTATAATTCTAACAAAGAAAATGATTATAATTGATAATTTGCTTGTATTATATATAACAAATGTATTATGATTTCCCATTACGATGAGTTGATCTATTTCGTATTACCAATTTACGATATATATAATATGACTTGAAGAGTTTGTAATTTGCTCACGCAAGATTATTTTATATGAATTATTTCATCGTGAAAACTTAACGCTCATTATTTTTATAATTATCTTGAGATGTAGTGGGTTATTTTGTAGCTTTATATTTTGGTCCCAAGTCCACGACTATTATAATTGCGCACTAACACGGTATTTTCACAAGTTATTTTTCTTATGGAAGGGCATTAGCCACGGCTTGGGCACAAGTTAGCCATGTTGTGCTACGTGTCATTAAATGATTGGTTATAATTTGATATACTTTCATAGGAAACAACTGAAATTTGAAATTTCTGTTTCAGTCTCCTTCGGTCCCATATAGAAATGCAAACCTACTCCCTTCATTCTTTATCCTTTCTTCTTATATTAACGCATTAGATGAAATCTCTTCGAAATTGCACTCAAAACCTTCTAATTTCTTTGAACTTACAGTTAAAGACTCATCAATGGTACCATCAGCTGCGATATTCATGCTCTCCAATCCTCTGATTCAGCAGATAACAACAAACAATACCCTGCAGCCAGAACGAGAGCCGTCACCGCCGGCAGTAAAAAGTCTTCTTCCGGTAAGAAACTCATCTGAAAGTTCTGATCGTTCTCGTTCCAAGTTTATTCTTTGGCTATTTGGTGATCCTGCTACGTACGACGGAAGGTTCCAACGAGCTGTTGAACTTAGTTGCTCGTGATGGAGATTGTTCATTTCTGTGTGTTGTAAAATGAACAAATGTAATGTATTCCTCATAATCTCACCCTGTGCTGTAACTTATGCAATAATGAAATGGACTGAAGATGTTTTGATTCAATTTGATACCTAAGAAACTTTATTAATCATATCAACCGAACTTGCACTGTAACTGACACATCACGAAGCAAGAACAGTGTTAACAAACACCAAGACCTTTTTACTTCTGGTCGATTCCGCTTGGCCATGTCTGATTCTTTACAGGCTCGAGAATAGCTTCAACTTCAGACAGAGTTTCTTGATCCATCCCCAAACCTTGAAGCTCTGCAACTGCTGCAACATTTTCTTCTACCTGATTCGAAAAAAGAAGAAACACATATTGTTTCATTTCGTAACGCTAATTCCCACATAAATATGGAGAATATTTGGGGACTTTGAGACGAAAGTCTCAAACTTGAATACCTGTGAAACAGAGCTCATTCCAACCAACACCGATGAAATCTCCTCGTTTGCTAAGCTGTACTGCATTGCTAACTTCGTGATCTTCTTACCCTTTGATTTACAATGAGTAACTGCTGCTTTGCATGCAGACTACACAATGCAACAAGATCAACAACGGGGTTTAGATTTCATTTGCCAGAACAAATTGATAAGAAAAGATCAAACTAACATGTTAATACATATGCATAATTGACTATGTTGGTCCGAGTTAAGAAACTGACTATGTTGGTCCGGGTTAAGAAACAGAGGAATTGTCACTCTCATAAGTATAGCATTCATTCTACAGAATATAACCATCTATGCTCGATATGATGCTGCATGAAACGGTGTTCTAACACTGGTCTATGATACGCTATTGTTAATGTTTCAATACGAGTGCTGTAAAGAATGTTAACAAAAATCTCATTCTTTTCAAAAAAAGTCAAACCTTGAGCTCAGGGGAAGCAGGATGCCATTCAGGAGGACCTTGTTCTGTAAGGAGACCCATTGCCAAGGGAGACGCACTTATGACACCCACGCCTTTGCTCTTCAAGTAAGGTAGCAAATCGAGTAAAGTTGAATCATTTATGCCGTAATGGCAGTACGACAAGACCACATCGACTGTCCCTGGAGGCACTCGATCAAGAACATAAGTGAAAATATGTAATGGAAGACCAGTGATGCCAATAAACCGCGTCTTCCCTTCCTGTTTCAATTTCTGGAGGGCAGGAATCGTTTCACTCACAATCTGTCAAGCCATGAAACAACAATTAGTAAATGTTGACACAGACAGTGAAAGTGATATAATTCAACTAAAGAGAGAAAGTGGTAAACCTGATCAAGAGACCCGAACTCAATGTCATGGCAATGAAGAATGTCAACATAATCTAGCTGAAGCCTCTCCAAGCTCTCCTCGATGCTCTTTGTTACTCTCTCAGCACTGAAATCAAAACCTTCTTCATACCGCCCACACTTGGTCGCCACGATGTAGTCGCTTCTCGGGACTTGAAGAGCCTTGAGTGCCTTGCCAAGCATTTTCTCCGAAAGTGTTCCTCCATAATACCTTCACAAAGATGAAACCTTTAAAAACTACATACCCAGAGAGAATCACTCAGTTTGAAAATTCCCCCTAACACTTTGGCCTCAGCTATTCTAAGTACTAATCAGCCTCATAATTCGTCTAAACATTCCCAAATCATCAATTGTGAATCTGTTAATTCTTCAGATAAAACCAGCAATTAGTTTGGAAAGGTGATTGAAAATGTCAGAGATCATCACTAGAACAGATGAAGAGAAAGAATTAGTGATTACGGGGAGGTGTCGAAAAAGTTAATGCCGAGTCGGAAAGCCTCGCGCACGGTGGCGACGGCATCATCTTCGGCGACTGGACCGAAGACACTTCCGAGCGGAGAAGCGCCAAAACCGACGGTACTCACCTTGAGCCCAGTGTTTCCCAAAGGCCGAAGCTCCATCTTTGCCTGAGGAATCGCCATTGTTAAGGATCAACAAAACTTGTTCGCATTCGGTTGCAATTGTAAACTTGATAATATGGATGAGATTGCGAGTAGTCGACACTTGTTTTGGATGTTTCGTACACATGGTGCTCAATTAACCAAATTTACGGAATTACCCTTTTCAGACCAATTTACAGAAAGAAATAGGTGAATCCTTTTCCGCCTTTTCTCATACTTTCTTATTTTTGTGTTTGTAAAACGAACATTATGTAATTTCTGTAACTTATACAATACTGAAATACAGAATCTTTAAAAATGCAGAAGCATTCACAAGAAGCAAGAAGAGAGTACATTTTACATCTGATTGATTCCACTTGGCCATGTCAGATTCTTTACAGGCTCGAGAATAGCTTCAACCTCAGAGAGAGTTTCCTGATCCATCCCCAAACCTTTAAGCTCTGTAAATGCTGCAACATTTTCTTCTACCTGGTTCGAAAAACACATACGTTCTCATATGTTAAGGCTTTTGGGACTTTGAGAGGAAAGTCTTAAACTTGGATTTGGATACCTCTGAGACAGAACCCATCCCAACCAACACCGATGAGATTTCCTTGTTTGCTAAGCTGTATTGCAGTGCTAACTTTGTGATCTTCGTACCCTTTGACTTACAATGAGCAACTGCAGCTTTGCACACCGACTACAAATGACAATAAAAGCAGCCACAGGCTTGAAATATCATATGTGAGAACAATTTGTAAACAAAAGATCAGTTATCTTCCTTTATTAAGACTTATCACAGGTTAGTTCGAGTTAAGAAACTGAGGAATTGTCAGACTAATGAGTAAAGCATTTAGTCTACAGAAAATAATCTCTGCATGCAACAGTGTTCGAACATTAAGACTAGACTCTTAGAATACGAGTGTTACTTAAAAAAATGGTGACAAGATCTAAATGTCGAACCTTGAGCTCAGGGGAGGCAGGGTGCCATTCAGGAGGACCTTGTTCCGTGAAGAGACTCATTGCCAAGGGAGAAGCACTTATCACACCCACGCCTTTGCTCTTCAAGTAAGGTAGTATATCCAGCAAAGTTGAATCATTTATGCCGTAATGGCAGTATGATAATATCACATCGATTGTCCCTGGAGGCACTCGATCAAGAACATAACTGTAAATATGTAATGGAAGACCAGTGATACCAATAAACCGCGTCTTCGCTTCCTGTTTCAATCTCTGGAGAGCAGGAATTGTTTCACTCACGATCTGGCACGCCATGAAACAACAATTAGTAAAAGGTTGAGAGAGACAGTGAAATGTGATAAATCAAGAGAGAACCTTGTCAAGAGACTCAAACTCAATGTCATGGCAATGAAGAATGTCAACATAATCTAGCTGAAGCCTCTCCAAGCTCTCATCGATGCTCTTTCTTACTCTCTCAGCACTGAAATCAAAACCTTCTTCATATCGTCCACACTTGGTGGCCACGATGTAGTCGCTTCTAGGGACTTGAAGAGCCTTGAGTGCCTTACCAAGCACTTTCTCCGAAAGAGTTCCTCCATAATACCTTCACGAAAAACGAAACCTTCAAAAACTACATTTCCATGGGAGAATCACTCAGTTGAAACTTGTCCCTAACTACTTCGACGTCAACAGTTCTAAAGTTTAATTGGCCTTAACGTTCTGAAAATATTCTCACATCATCAAATTTTAAATCTGAAAATTTCTCAGACAGAATCAGCAATTTGTTTGGAAAGATGATCAAAGATAATCTCCAGAAGAGGTGAAGTGATTACGGGGAGGTGTCGAAGAAGTTAATGCCGAATCGGAAAGCCTCGCGCACGGCGGCGACGGCATCAGCTTCGGCGACTGGACCGTAGTGACTTCCGAGCGGAGATGCGCCAAAACCAACGGCGCTAACCTTGAGCCCTGTATTCCCCAGAGGCCGAAGCTCCATCTTCGCCTCAGACATCGCCATTGTTAAGGGTCAACTAAACTTGTAATAACGACAAAAGTCAACTAACTGAATTTAGTCGGTGTTGTAAAATACGGCCGTGTAGACTGTTTTTGAACTGCGTATAGACCGTATATACGGCCAGTATTTTAAGAGAAAACTTTATTTTGGCCATATTTTTGATGTTTTTGGGAAAAAAGAAATAAAGATTGAAACATCTGTTGCTTAGTTGCTACAATTCAAGACAACAAAGGAGACGAAATTATTTCAAATCCTAGTCAAGTCATTAAAAGGATAATGATGATGATGAAAGATTACAAGGCTCTTCATTTGTAAAGCTGCTTGAATCTGCGACATGCCTCTAAGATGTTCTCTCTGTGACCAAAGGCGCTAACACGAACAAACCCTTCGCCTCCTGGTCCAAACCCACTCCCAGGAGTTGTGACCACATGAGTCTTCTCCAGAATCTCAGCAAACACATCCCATGAGCTTTGGTTCGGGAAGTGAACCCACACATATGGTGCATTCTTTCCTCCATATACATCATAACCAAGAGATGTGAATGTGTCGATGATTATGTTTGTGTTTTCTTTGTAGAACCCAATCACCTTGTGCATTGCCTGCAATGTTTTAAAAGAAACAAAAATCATATTGCATATATTACTTATTGGCACTGGGTTAAGTTTTAAAATCTCTCTCTTTAGCTAAAACCTAACCTCAAGTCCTTCCGGTGTAAGGCAAGCAAGGGCACCAGCTTGAGAGATATTGGAGGCACCATTGAAGCCAGTGCAGACAATTCGATTGAAGTCTTTTGCAACAGGGAAGCCGTCTGAATAGAGCAGCTGTTTCGGGATGACGGTCCAGCCAAGTCTAACACCAGTGAAACCAGCATACTTGCTGAAAGAAGCTGTCTCCATAGCGACCTATAAGCGATTGTGACCATGAAGTAAGTTGCTAACAAAATGGATCTTTTGAAACTTAATAGAACTTAATACTCAAATCATATTCTATTACCTCCTCTGCTCCAGGGATCTCAAATATTGAGCGTGGGTTATCATCAGACATGTACATTGCATATGCGGAATCATACACTATGATTGATCCGTTCTTCTTTGCAAAATCAACCAACTGCTTCAGTTGCTCCCTTGTGGCAGCAGCACCAGTAGGGTTATTAGGGGAACAGAAGAAAATGATGTCTGTCCTGCCAACTTTGGATAAGTCCGGGAAGAAGCCGTTCTCTGGAGTGCATTTCATGTACTCGATGTTCCCATACTTTTGCACATCAGTGTTAAATTGTCCGGTCTGACCCATAATAACACTGGAGTCGACATACGCCTGTATTAATGAAAAATGAAAATGAGAAAGGCAAAGTTCAAGAAGTTATACTGAAGCAAAAATAGACAAGACTACAACTCAAGTTTGGTTTCAGATCTGCCCATTTACCGGATATGAAGGATCTTGAACAGCAATCGTAACATTGGAACCAAACATAACCTGCAAGAATGTGGGATCAAGAATCAGCTGCTCAGGTCTCCTGATCTTGAACCAGAGAAGGATGAACAGTCAGCGATTAAACAAACCTGGAGACGTGAGATATCACACTTGGCACCATCGGAAACAAAAATGTCATCTTCCCCTATGCCAAGGCCACTGTAGAATGTATTCGCAAGAGCAGCTCTCAGTGGCTGTTCAAATATGTGAAGTTAATGTTTAGTTTGGATAAGAACTTAACAAATAAACCACGAAGATATTTAAAAATATGAAAAAAGTTTTAAACAATGCATAAGGTTGCAATGAAGCGTGCACTGACCTTTGCACCTTGTTCAGCACCATAACCACTATATCCCTCTACTGTGGACAACTCATGAGCTTTCTGCCAGATTTAAAAAAAAAACATAATCAATCTCTCAGCTAGTGCAAGATCAGTAAACTGAAAATATATAAAGTGTATTTCTTTTGTCAGCCATAATGCAGTTAAAGACATCCTTGATCCAGAGAGGGTGAAAAAGAATATGAAGAGAAGTTAAGATAAGGAGGTACCTTTGCCATTGCAGAAGTGATCACTTCTGGAATTGGCTCAGTTGTGTCGCCAATTCCAAGACTAATGATTTGTGCATCTGGGTATTTCAGCAAGTGTGCAGACCTTCTTCTTGCAATCTGTTTGCATTTGACAAAAGAGAGCAGCATCATATTGAGAAACAAAGATGGAGTTATGAAATGCTTATGCTTGGTGATTTAAGACTTTGAGTTAAATGAAGGTCATTCTTTTAGATATTGCAAGACAAATGTTAAGTAAACCAAGAAGTTCAAACCTCAGGGAAAAGGTATCCAGCCTGAAGTTTTGACATGTTTGAATTACGCGACACCTTTGTCTTGTATTCTACATAGAGAAAAACAAAAACAAGTAAAGACATAAGATTGTGAAGCAGCAGCAGATATAACAGCTAAAGAATCATTACAGCGAAAACAACACGAAGTTATGTTTTCAAAACAGCAGGAATAAGAAGAATTACCGATCTTTTCTTGCGGGGTTGCAACGCATTTGCAAGTATTGACCCGTTTTGCCATTGGTAAACAAGCATTGCGAGATCTGAAGCCAGAAAAAGAAGAAGACCACACAAGGCATAAAGTAAACCAGAAAACTAAGAGAAAAACAGAGCAATGACCGTTATGTTAAATCATCGTTAGCAAATGCATTGTCTTGTGTTGAAACAATAGCATTCAACATTGACTTCAACATCAGTTTCAAAACTATTCCAATTTAACAAAACCAGAGGGGTTAAAATACAACAATGAAGCCAACACTACAGAGTGGAAGAAAGAAAAAGAAGACGAAAATACAATTAGATTTTAAAAGAATGAACTCCAACTCATTTTCATACTCCCTAAATTGTATTAGCAGGAAACAGATAGTACAGAATAAGAAAAAAAACGACGCACCTGAGATTAAAATTTGAAGGGGCTAAGAAAGTGGATGATGAAGAAGAGATCATCGAAGAAACTAACTGATGGGTCGCCGACATTTTCACGATTGGCACAAGGAATATCACAGGTGAATGGCAGCGAATGAGGCAGGCAAGTGACACAAGAAAGTAGAAACGTGTTTTGGATTCTAATCATGTAAGAAGCCGAGAGTCTGATAAACTAGGTTTCTTCTTCGGTTTGGTTCGAGGAGCAACCAAAACCGGTTTATTCCAACAACTCTCCCTATCAAACCAAACCGACATATATTCTCCCGTCCCGGTTCGGTTTACTAGAATTTGTTTTGGTTTACAATTTTGGCCCAATTTAAAAAAGACGTCTTTGCCTTTTGGTCTGGCTCGGACGGCAATTTTGCTCTGCCTCTGCTGGATAACGCCGAGGAATCGCACGATTCTGGTGAAGCTTGTAATCTGAGTAAATTCGATTTCGTGGTAAATTTTCTTCTTTTCTATCACAATTGGGTTCTCCAGAAAAACCCTTTTCAGTGCAACCTATTTTTGATTGTTGTGTTTCACGTTTGTTTTGTTTATGTTCTCTTCTTCTTCTCGTTGATTTCGGACATGGCTTTACTGTAAGTTGTATGATTTGGAGGCAATGATTTGGAAAGCTTGAATGTATTTAGTGGTCTAATCAGATTATTAAAAAATGTTACCTTTAGATAATTCTATGAAGTTATCGATTCCAACTTTGATCTGCCTTAGATTGATTTGACTGGAATACTTTTTTGTTGGCCACTTCTCTTGATTTGGAGATTTGAGGTCTGAACTGTTTCGTTTACCTTTGGGCTTTGTTCGTGTCTTAACAGTTGCATCTGTGGAACAAGATATGGATCTGGAAACTGAAAACCGTATAGCTTCGATTCTTTTGAGAGAAGCAGCAGAATTGAGGAGACAAGCTGAAAAAGAAGGAATTCGAGCATATCTTGAGAAGCCTAATGTAAGGCATCGACCTAACTCAAGATTTCTCACGGCTACTGTTCTTGGTGTTCAGCAAGGTATAATCCTTATTCCTTTTTTTTTCTTCTTCCACTATGTTTATATTTTGCTTTCTCCAAGACTAGATTTTGATGATGTTGAACATTTTGTATTGAGAGATCATTGGGCACTTTTAATTAATCAAGCAAGCAACTAGAGCTGCAGTAAATTTTCAGTCTTGTTAGGGTTGTAGCCTTGTAGGATGAAGAAACCTTTCACTGTTTTATTTTGGGTCTTAGCTTCTTTGTTATTAGTGTTTACGTTTCGTATTTGGATTCTCTACAGTCTTTTCTTGTATTCCTGATTTAAATTTTAGCTGGGGTTGAGCATGTTTTATCGTTTATGCTGTTAACCTTCATACTTTGAATTCTGATATTCAAATGTGTTTTGAGATTACAACTTAATTCAAATTTGTTTATATGTTCCTTCTTTGCCCCATACAGCCAACAAAGCTGTAGAAACCAATGAGATGTGGAGGCTTCGGAGTGAAGAGATTGAGCTTGATGAGAGGCTCAAAAGAAAATCAAGAGAAGAGAGTAGCAGCGGCCAAAGTGAGCAGAACAATAGGAGGAGTTTTGTTAAGAGATGCATTTCAGTTGATGAGAATGTTACTACTCGTTCATCATCATCAAGCGGGAGCAGAAACAAAAGATGGCAATCTGAAGATGATGATGAAGTCTTAGGAGATGTCGAGATTGAGACTTTTCTCCAATCAAGGTATATATAAATCCTTTATATTTTTTTCCTCTGTAATCATGAAACGAATTGGGAACCAACTTTTGTTGATAAAACTTGTGATTCTGGTCTATGATAGGGTCAAGCGTGGCAGAGGCTCTATTGGTCCTAGGATGGATGAAACATCTCCGTGTCTTCCTGTGAAGGAACTGTCAAGAACTTCTGATACAGGAGATGGCAAGTTAGTGCTTCAGGCAGAGAGATGGCCTTTATCGAGACATGAGACGGATTCTTCTTCAGAGGAAGAGGTCCAGGAGCGTGCTCGTAGAACTAGAAAGGAGCATAAGCAGAAACTTAGTAAGAAGCACAAGTCAAAAGAGAAGAAAAGAGATAGGAGGAGAAGGGAAGAGAAGAAGAGAAGACGTGGTAGGGACTAGGTCTTACTCTTGGGACAAAAGCTTTAATACTGGTTAGTGATGTTGTAGTAGTAAACCATATATAAAGTTGCTGGTCATGCCTATAATGATACATTCGGCGTAATGGAGATATAATGTTTATATCAGACAGTCTTCAAAAGCATTTTCTTTGAGAATACAATACAAAGAATAAAATTATAACCTTACACCGGCAATGATTTTAACGGGGCCTTGTGAGATTATCATATTGGTGCATTAGCTATATAATATTTTAAATATGCCTATATTGATTCATTCGCCGAAGAAGTTACAAAGTACGAAAGCTGAATACAAAGACTAGACATTCATAATCAGTGGTCATGCCACTGTCAGGAGTCTTCAAAATGGTGATCCGTTTCGTCAAAGATCTCCTCCTATAACCACCACAAACCCCGAAAAAAAAGATCAGTCAAGTGAAAAAAGATTTCATTATACTTTTTGATTTTATAAGTTATAGAAACACACTCCTTACCTGCAGAAGTTCCTCAATAACATCCTCCATTGTAATGATTCCAACAGCTTCTTCTTCCTCGGCTAGTTTAGGCAGCGGGTTGCCATTCAACTGCAGGATGTCTGCATCATTGTCCTTTGACCACTTCTTGGTCTTTGATCTTTTAAACGAACTTGCTCGATTCGGGAAGCTCTTCCACTTCTGAAGCGATCTCTTTGTCCTTAGCATTCTCTCTTGAGGAGTTCCTTCACTATCCACATCCACTCGGGCTTCCTTAACACTCTCTGTTAGACACCAAACCAGAGATTCTCAGACTTGAGTCTCAGCAAGACCATGTGTTTTGTAAAAAAACACAGCTTACAGTCTTTACCATTTTTACAAGGTAATGCGTGGATTTTGTCGCACTGCCTCACGACAACAGCCATGTGGCTTAGCCCTTTCTGGAACTCATTCAATATGTCATATAAAGGCAAGGTTTCTGGAACTCTAAAAAATAAGCAAGACATCAGCTTTTGATTCACACTCAGTGGGATTGATTGCTTAGATTCGGAAATTTCACCTTGGAATCCTTCTTATTGTGACATTCTTGACGGGTGTTTCTTCATCTGGATTAATAGTCAGTAAGTTTTTTACCTGATGATAAAATTATATGTGGTTAGAGAAGCTGAAACACCAACACTGTAGAGGAAAGTATTTGTCAAATTGTGGAAGTAACGCATGAGACTGAGAGTTACCAAAACAAGGCCGATGATGTTAGTTGGCTGCTCATAGTATACAGGAACTCTGCTATGTCCTTTCTCAAGAATCAAGTTCATTAAATCTCTATACCAAACGAAAAAACAAATTAAAAAATCGTAGTATGAAACACTCCAGAGGTAAGTGTGTATCTGAAATGATATTTTCTCGGAGGAATCACAGCAAAAAAACCTGTCTAGTTTAGCATTGATGTCAACCACAAAGATATCAGATATTGGTGTCATCGCATCCTTGACCATTTTCTCAGAGAGTTCGAGAGCTCCTGCAATGATTGTCGTTTCGTCATGAGTCAACTCTCCGCCCTTTCCAGCCTGAAAGAAACAAAGCACATAAAACACTAAACAACACGACAAAGAAGGGATCCAGAAACTTGTCCATCTTGAAGACGAGGTCAATGCATACCTCATTTCCATGGAAATCCACAAGCGTTTTCAGCTCAGCTCTTCGGAAAAGCGCTGCACGACGATGACCCAATAGAAAGTCCAGAAGCTGCATTATTCAAAGGGCCCCAAAAAAATCATTATAACGAGGAGCATGATGGATTGAAACACTGGCTCCTGTAGAGATAGGTAAATAGTAACTACCTTGCTTATCGGCCATGCAACTGGTAAGCAGACAAAGACTAGGACACGGACAAACGGAGCTACTGTTGCACCAATTGCCAAACCATAACGTGAACATATTGACTGAGGTATAATCTGCAGTTGTAGTAAACCCAACAATCAATGTTAAACATCCTCATTTGCATTTACATCTCAGATACAGGACAGTGACTGAAAATGCTCAGAAACAGTTTTTCCTATTGAGTATTTACAGGTTAAGGCTGATCTTACCTCGCCAAAGAGAAGAATCAATGTGACTGAAATCAAAATGGCACCCCATGCGGTGGTAAGGGCATCAAGAAATATGGGAAGCGTCTGCAAAGATAAAATCGCTACTAACATCAAACATTCCAGAAACCTAAATAAATCACAACAGGCTCTAAGGTGAAGTTTAAACATTACCTCCATAGCAGCTGCGTTGCATATAAGTAAAGTGACAAGCAACAGATGCTGATTCTTTACCACTGGCAATATCTTTGCTGCAGCAAACAAAAAAAAACACTTCTCATCAGTCATCATTAACAGACACAGAGTTCTTAAAAAACCCAGATTTATTCTTGAATTGAAAAGTTATAGTTAAGCTCAAAAACTTTAAATACTTTTGTAACTAACACGCTACAGTTGAATATCACATAAACCAAACTCGACCCAGTTTTGGCAGATGCGTTTGGAAGTTAATCAAAACTGTGTCAATCGATGAAATGAAAAAAAAAAAAAAAAAAAACCAAATTTGAATAATGAGCAAAACAAACAAAGACCTGGTAACAACACCTGTGTAAGCCAATCAAACAAGATTTTCAATTGGTGGAATAATCAAACTTTAGTGAGCGAAAATATCGGGATGGAGAATTTATAGGAGCAAAAAAAAATCGAATCTGCGGCAAAAAGGGGGACATAAGTAGGGAAGAAAGAGAGAGAGAGGAAGAAAAAATAGAAGCTTTACCAGCATATTTGCGATATTGGGGTGTGCCGGATTTGGCGAGAACCTCAAGATCAACGAGACTCATAGACATAAGACCCAATGTTAGACCAGACATGAGGCCAGCGAACAAGACAAGAAACACTATCACTGCTATGTGTATGAAGAAGTTGGGCTCGCAACATTCATACTCCGCCATCAAAAATCCGCTTTTTTATGAGAGAACACAGCTCCAAAAAAAGCTCCAGAAATCAGAAAACACTAAAGCTCACTCAGAGGGTTATTGTCATCTTGTCCTACTCCAAAAGCAACTTTCCGGGGAAATGAATCTAATCAGAATACGAACAGCCGCCGACTGGATTAATAACCGCTAAATCCGAAATTAAGCAAAAAGGAGACTCAAAAGCGAAGCTCACAAAGTATCCGAAAAAGCAAATTTGAAGTGTGTCTTTTGCACAGAGATCGAGGCAATTATAAAGATGATAAAAGAAAAGAAAAGAAAAACCAAAGAGCTCATACGGTGGAGATCCCCTCTGCATATATAGGGCCCGGCACTTAGATACATAATGACAATAACACCCATGTATTGAGAGCGACTTACGTGAGATGAGGAAGGGTGTTTTCGTGATTTCAAAGCGTCGTTAATTTAATAATTTATGAGGAAGGGTGTTTGTTGTTCTTCTTGTGTCTTCTTTTTCTCGGCTGACGCAGCATTAGCTGTTTTTCCTTTCCCGCTAGGGTGAGGATTTTGATCCGATACGGATTCTCGCAATAACACTTTTTGTGTGTCGTAAAACTCAAAGTGTATACACATATGCAGCTTTCTTAAAGCTTTTTTTCTTCTTCTTTTTTCCCTAAATTTGACTTGATCAAGTACTACCTTTTGTAATAATATTTATGTGGTTCCCTTATAGGCGTATATTATTAATTTAAAACTCTTACTATATTTTTATACTTTTGAACTTTAATTCTTACTTATTAAATTATCAAAAGGTTAATTACCGGTTTACTATACTATTATTCAAAGAAGGCTCATTATTAGCCACTTTTTAGGTCGGCAAATCCTTAGTTAACCTATTGACCAAAAAGCATACTCAAGTCCCCATGCAAAATATCTCATTCTTTATTCTTTCCCTCGTTTCCGTACATATTCCATCGACATTAACAACAAAAGAAATTGAGTTAGTAGATGTAGGGGCGTTTTGCCGGGCTTTTTCGGGCCACGTAAGCCCAGTCTGTTTTGGCGGGCTTTTTGTCGGCAATTCATTTCATAACGTTCGGAAACTTTAGGCCCAGTCTGTTTAAAGCAAGCCCACATTTATAGAAAAATAATTTGGCCTTTTAATAAAATAAATCAATCTATAATTCTGGCAATACACTGGCTCAAGTAGTGAAAGATGGTGGAAAAACCTCAACCTTTTGCATTCTGATTCAATTTATGTTTTTATCAACTTTTAAAATTCATGTGAAAACCAAAGCCTTATGTTTCTATTTCAGTTTTGTTATGTAAAATATATGTTTGCTTTGTTTACCGCCTCGACATCCTAATTCCTACATCACACAATGGAAAATGGTTGATCCATTTAAAAAGTATAATGAAGGATAATTAATCCCTAATCAGGTTAGACTGCATCATCGCCACGCATTCACCAGCTGACCTAGTAATTATCTTGAGTATTTCCAATGAATTATAATAACAAAGAAACACACAAATGTCTATGGAAAATTTTGAAGAAATTATCTTGCATATTTAATACTTTAGATATATATATAGTTTGAGCCAAATCCTAGTTTAAAATTATTTACAAAAGGGCAATTGAAGCTCTGATCTGCCCCCGTAAGTCGACTTATCGACTTGGTAAAATAGATTAAAAATAAAATTACTACAAGTGCATTAATTCGTTAGTATTTTCGCAAGGATTTATGACTTTGTCCATGAAATTACTCCAACGTATAACTCTATATAAATCCTCGATTCTAACCTAAATAAATTACACAACACAAAGTAAAAGAGCTCATAGACGACTAAAAAAAAAATGCAGATATTTAGGTCTCATCAAACCGTAATAATCGTGGCTATAGCTCTTTTCCTAGCTTTTGCAGTTCCTCTGAAAGCCCAAGACAGGATACAAGACTACCTCGACGTACACAACCGTGCTCGAGCCCAAGTTGGTGTGCGTCCATTAAAATGGCACCCTGATGTGGCGGAATACGCTCGGCAGTATGCTCTGCGAATGCGAGGGGACTGTCGTCTCACTCACTCAGGCGGGCGTTACGGAGAAAACTTGGCAGGGAGCACTGTTGATCTGTCCGGAGCCGCCGCAGTGACGATGTGGGTCAACGAGAGGTCTGACTACGATTACGATTCCAACACGTGTCGCTCTGGAAAAGTATGTGGTCACTATACTCAAGTTGTGTGGAGAAACTCGGAGTGGGTCGGGTGTGCCAAAGTCGGGTGTAACAATGGAGGAACCTTCATCATTTGCAGCTATGATCCTCCTGGTAATGTTAAGGGCAGTAGGCCTTTCTAAGTACGCGCGCAGACGAATCAAACCTGTCCATAGATGAGGACTTGTGTGTGTGTGTGTGTGTGTGTGTGTGTTTCTATAAATTCAATAACTCATCATCATCTATCAGGATATGTTGATTCCTTTGTGTGTTGTGGTTTGTATAATATGTTGTGATATATGGAATAATACATTTATAAATTGTTGTTTTCGTAAGTACAATTACGAACAAACGCATTGCATTTGCATGCGAACGTGCATGTTCATGTATATATTATTTGAATTCCATTCGGCAGTAGTTCCCATATCTAATATTCATTTTGTTTGCGCATCCATGACTAGTTTTCAATGATGATAAATCACCCCAAGAGGTCCAAAATTTTCCTTCTCTTTGTTCAATTTCTTTATTCATGGGCAATGAGTCCATGGCCTTCTCTCTGCCTTCTGAATAGACCTCGTCAAAATTTCAGAGCACACCGAAAATAAACTTATTGTAGCATTTACCGATACTACAAACTCATGTGGGCTAGAAAAACATGGGACCAAGCCTCCATTGTATACATGTATGTATATTTGCGGTTGTTTCTAAGTTTATATTTCAATCATCTTAAAACAACGTCAACCAAAGAGGAGACATGATCAGTGATGTAAGAATTTGCCGTTTATCTACGCCATTAATTAAAAGAAAAAAAGATACAATATTAAATTTTATTTGACGTCTATAAATATGAATAATTTTGTAAACAAGTGGATGGAATAAGAATGCTATACCGTTATTTTCTTAGGTTTATTTTAGTTGACAATGAACCACGGGTTTGTGCACCCTTACCTATTTGGACCAGATCCTGACTCAGCAGCCTGGATAAAAATCTTGACAGACCCAATTGGTAAATAAGAAAGATTAAATTTTTCTTAGCACGAGTGAGGTCAGGCTGCATCATCGCCATGCATTCACCAACTTTGGACCTAGTAAAAGTCATAGTAATTAACAAGCATAAAACATAGAAATTATCGAGGATAAAATATACAGCAAGGAACGTAAATATCTTCAAATGATTTGTTTATCTTGTACTTCAAAGTTTCAACTGAGTAATAGTAATAAACAAAACACACAAACAAATGTGTATGGATAAATTTGAAGAAATTGCCTTGCATTTTTAATATTTTAAAAATAGTTTCAGCCAAATCCTAGTTTAAAATCTACTTAGAAAGGGACAATCCTCTGATCTGACCCCGTCGCCTTATTGACTTGGTAAAACAGATTAAAAAAATAAAATTACTACAAGTGTATTCGTTGGTCTTTTCGCAAGGGTTTACGACTTGTCCATAAGATAACTCCAACGTAAACTCTATATAAATCCTCGTTTCTAACCCAAAACAAACAATTAACACAAAGCAAAAGAACCAATAGACACAACTAAGAGAGAAAAAAATGAAGATATTTAACTCTTCTCAAACCGTAATATTCGTGGCTATAGCTCTTGTCCTAGCTTTTGCAGTTCCTCTGAAAGCACAAGACGGGAGACAAGACTACCTCGACGTACACAACCGTGCTCGAGCCCAAGTTGGTGTGCGTCCAATAAAATGGCATCCTGATGTGGCGGAATACGCCCGACAATATGCTCTGCGAAGGCGAGGGGACTGTCGTCTCACTCACTCACGCGGGCGTTACGGCGAAAACTTGGCAGGGAGCAGTGGTAATCTGTCCGGAGCTGCCGCAGTCAGACTTTGGGTCAGCGAGAAGTCTGACTACTTCCACGGTTCCAACACGTGTCGCTCTGGAAAACAATGTGGTCACTATACTCAAGTTGTGTGGAGAAACTCGGAGTGGGTTGGGTGTGCCAAAGTCAGGTGTAACAATGGTGGAACCTTCATCATTTGCAGCTATGATCCTCCTGGTAATATTAGCGGCCGTAAGCCTTACTAAGTATGCAGACGAAGAAAACCCTTGTCCATAGAGGACATATATGTGTTTCTACAATTTCAAATAAATGATCATCATCTATCAGGATATGGTGATTCCTTTGTGTGTTATGGTTTGTGTAATATGTTGTGATGGAATAAGACATTTATAAATGGTTGTTTTTGTACGAATAATTACGAACAAACGCACTGCATTTGCATGCGAACGTGCATGTTCATGTGGTTGTGAGCTACGCATATTTGAAATTCCATTCGGTAGTAGTTACCATATTTCATAAATTATTGGTATTGATTTTGTTAATTGCGGTTGGGAATATACACGTGAGCTTCTACAGCGAATCACATTCAGTTTCTTTGATTTAACAATAAAGTCGTAAGGTTTGTTTCGATTAAAAAAAAAGGTCATAATGTTTTGTTGCCGATCAAAATATGAGGTTTTATTTTAGATAAATTAGAAGAACTACTTATATTTGGGGAAGGCATGTGAGAAAACTTAATAAATATAGAAAAATAGATTTTCCACTTATTATCAATTGATTTACAATGTGAGTTATTAATATTTTGTATTTTTCAAAGGGTTAGAGTACTAAACTAGTAATGTCATGTCCTTTTAGGTTCCTTGTTTAGAATTTAATCCTTTTGTACGTTGCCTCCTTTTGTAATATATATTCCTCCCGTTCCAAATTAAATGTTTTTTTAAGAATTATTTTTTATTTATGTGGATTATCATTTTAGTCTTTTAATATAGATATTTATATTAAATTTTTAATTTAATTTCAGATCTGATGAAAAATATCAATGTTCAATGTGTATTTAGAGGTATGATAGTATAAGATCATTTAATTGATTGATTGCTTGGGTAAAAGTAATGAGCAGCCATAATTACAAATTAGATAATAAAAAAATTCATGATGGCTTTATATTATCTAGATTATTTGGCCATGTTCCGAATATACTAAAAGTCATAGATGTGAAACTCCAACAACTTTTTGTGGTATAAGAGTTTTAACAATATAAAAATTACAAGTAACTATTTCGGAAAATAAAAAACGTTCAACAAGTTTCTATTCCAAGTGCTATATAACTTGGTACATCCTCACTTTTAAAACCCACCAAAATTCAAAAACTCTCTAAACGTCAAAAACAAAAACAAAAAATGAAAATCCTTAACCCATCTCAAAACCTCATCTTAGCCACAACCATACTCCTAGCTTTTCTTGTTCCCTTAAGAGCCCAAGACAGGCCACAAGACTTTTTGGCAGCTCACAACCGAGCACGAGCTGCGGTTGGGGTGGGTCCTTTAAGGTGGGATGACAAGGTGGCTGCGTATGCCCGTGACTACGCGAACCAGCGTAGAGGTGACTGTGCCTTGGAACACTCGAGCGGGGCCTATGGCGAGAACATCGCTTGGAGCAGTGGTAGCATGTCAGGCGTTGCAGCGGTTAACATGTGGGTGAGCGAGCAGGATGACTACGATTATGATTCCAATACATGTGCTTGGGACAAAGTGTGCGGACACTATACTCAGGTTGTGTGGAGAAACTCGGAGAAGTTGGGATGTGCAAAAGTGAGATGCAACAATGGTCAAACCTTTATTACTTGCAACTATGATCCTCCGGGTAACTTTGTTGGCGAGTGGCCTTACTAAAAAGAGATAAAAACCTCCCATTTGAATGTTTCGAAGTATATTTTACACATGTTGTGTCTATATTGTTCAGCTATACCAATCGTCTGTCGTCAAGTAATAATGATTGGTTTGTCTGGTCCGGTCCGCTTTTGTACCATATATATACGTGGGTTATATAATGATGGAATAAGAAAAGTGCAATGCTATGGTTTGCACTTGCTTTGTTTGCTACATGTAATTATGTATACGAAAATCTCCTCATTTTTTTATATTAATACTTGCTAAGGGTTTGATTGATCTTTACATATCATAATTTTAATTTCCTGTATTTAATTAATAAGACAGTGTATTTCAATTTATTTATGCCTAATTGTAAAAAGATGTTTAATTAGTCAATTGAAACTAATTAAAACTTACATGAATCTCTAAAGGGGAAAATCCCATTAAAAAAATCACTGACTAATTTGTTGTTATGTAAAAAAAAACAAGCAGAACGCAAAAGCTGAATTATTTAATCAAAATAGTCGACCCTCAACTTTTTCATCTCCGTATAAATATAAACTCTTCCGATGATAAGAGAAATAACAATCTCGCTCTTGCATGTATATCTTTAATTGATCATAGGCAACCGAATTCATATTAAAGTGATTTATAAATTCGTTGTGGGGGGTTATCAAGAAGATAAAATTAAAGAGAAATATTGTGAATTTTAGGTCACATGATAGACTACATGAGCCACCAGATGGAAAGACTTTCATTTGCAATAAATAATCATTTTCATTTGACATTATGTGAAATGGCACGTCATCCGGCTGCGTAGGCAAGGAAGGAGGCTACGCAAGTAATGCATTATGCCGTATACTATATATAAGTATTAATTAAAATATGAACACTTATTTGTAATTCAGTTATATATAAAGAGAATATGCCAATTGGGATTGGGATATAAGTGAATACCCCAAGGATTTTCAAAACTCAGGTTGAATTTTTTTAAACGTTTCCGAACTAGGCTTTTTTTTTTATAATCGATATGGTCAGTCGTTAAGTCGTTTTTGTTTTTGTACGTACTATCGATAAAGACTGATTTCAATCTATCGACTCATTTTTTCCATAGGTAGTTGGTATATGTCAAAGAATTATTGTGGCACTAGATTGACGTATATAAACTTACACTACAAAAAAACACTTGATTTGCGTTGGAATTTTGCTACAGATAATATTCTTCGCAAATCTGCGATAGATTTGCGATGGATTTGCTATATATTTTTTATTTTGTCGCAAATCCATCGCAAATTTGTAAAAATATTGTTCTATCACAAAGTCGTCGCAAATTGCGACGACTTTACTACATATTTACAACAGGTAAAAAGCAATTCGCGATGTGAAATTGTGACTAATTTGCGATGCAGCATATTTGCAACCGGATTTGCGAGTATTACTGTATTAGGTTATGAAAACAAATTTTGAATTTATCCAAAACATCCAAAAACACTTTTTAAAACGAATTTAAATTCATTGAATATTACCAACGCAAATCGCATATTTTCTTGTAGTGTTAAAAAGTTTGCGTACTGTGCCTTTGGCTCTTTTCGATTGAACGGAAAGATTCTAATTCATATTACCTTCATTACTCCAAAGATTCTTATTAAAATGGAAATTTTTGAAAGTTTAGGGTGTTGGTTTTAGAATCATTAATGAACTCTCATTCTGAGACTTGATTTACACGCTATAGAATCTTACTATGTTAGGTCTACTCTTTATTTTTGACTATGGTTTTTTTTTTGTTGTTGCTAAACTACCTTTTTGACAATGTTCTATTAGCCTTTGAACGAATGGATTTATCTTTTGTTTGATATTCAGTTAAACTTTTTTTAGCTTTTGCGTTTTCTCTATGATACTGGATCTGGTTGATTCAAAAATACAAGTCACAATGTTTTTCCTTATAATATCTGATCCACAGCCGAAACCAATAATTTTTAAAGATATTGTTCCTCACCTTTAATTAGCCGTCCGAGATACTCATCACTATCAGCTCTATAAACATTCCTACCTTTTTTGGACACCTTATCCCTAGTAACGTGCGAACATTGTTTCACAATGTTTGGAAACTTCATTTAAAAATAACTTTTTAAGTCAAATCTACTTCAATACGTGACACCAACTAGCCCCTAATCTATAGTTTATATCCATATAGTAATATATAAACAGCGTATCTCAATTTTCTATAAGTATCCATCACTTTTTTTGTTGTTCCGATCTATACACATTTTACAAGAAGAACAACACAAGAATCATAAAAAATGTTTCACAGGGTTTCAATAGAAGCCTTGGTTCTCCTACTTCTCATCAACTACTTGAACCAAATCGATGTTTCTTACGCACAATATTCGCAGTATACGCACTCCAATGACTCTCCCGACAGCTACCTCAGACCCCACAACGTAGCCCGAGCTGCGGTCAAAGTCAAGCCTCTAAGATGGGACTTCCGTCTAGCCGCTGTGGCTCAGGATTATGCAAACCAACTAGCAACGGGTCCCTGCAGCCTGGAACATTCCTCTGGACCTTATGGAGAGAACCTTGCATTGGGCAGTGGAGACATGTCCGCGGCTCAGGCGGTTGCGATGTGGATAGATGAGAAGTCGTATTATGATTATTACTCAAACTCGTGCCACGGTCCGGCTTGTGGACACTACACGCAGATCGTGTGGCGTGGCTCAGCTTGGCTCGGTTGTGGTAAGGCCACGTGTGGTAATGGTGCAAGCATTGTTGTGTGTAACTATGACCCTTCAGGCAATTATATTGGAACTAAACCATACTAATTTCAAATTCTGGATTGATGAATGTGTGTTGTTGTATTAATCACTTCTTCTCTAAATTTGTGTTGAGAAGTCAGTACATGAGAAACCATACTTCTTTTCTATTAAATATGAAGTTAAAAGTTGTAAAAATACAAACGTTGCGACTTTCCTTTTTGAGTGGATAATCGAAGATGACGGAGAAGGGACTCTACTTTTCATTAATTCTTCCTTCAAGTTGTTAAAAAAGAAGAATGGGTGTTGTTAAAAATGCAAACAAATACAGTGTTTGAAGTTTGAACTCAAATTTCCATTAATTCTTCCTTCATGTTGTTACACTGTTGGTTTTCTTCAACGTCTCTAGACTCCGTTTTGTTTTATTTATTCTTCTTTTAAAAGAAGGATCATTATACCAGACATTCATTTTTGTAATTATATAAGTTTACATTATGTCGCTATTTCAGTAGAAAATAAAATTGTTCTCAAGATAATAGAAAATCGTAAAGCTTTAAAATAAAATACTGTAGAACTTATTTAAAAAAATTTCTTTATTCAAGACCTTAATAATGGTGAAATTTCAGATCTCTATATAGTATAAAATAATTAATGTTTTTAAAATAAAAAACTAACAAATTAAAAAGATACATGCATGATGCATGGGGATTTAAATTTCGTTTAGAAACAAAAAGAAGTTTGATGAGTGTACGTAATATGAAATTTTGTTTTTGAAAAGTACTAAACAACAGTATGTTGTTTTGATTTGTAACAATAACAACACACATTCTTCTTATTCAAATTTAAACCTATGCCTTATTTTGTATCGAACTCTGGACCTACCTCTTTAATGCATGTCTCCTCTATTGGTGCATATCTGCAAATGAAAACAATGTATTATGTTTCCCATCTACTAATTAAATCATTATAGATTTGGGTGTAGATTATGGTTATCATACTACTATGGTTTGAAGTAGATCAATTTTTTTTGTAGAGCAAAGTGGATTTATCATTTTTATAAAACTCCAAGGAAAGCTTGTAGTTGTGTAAAACATAGAAGACGTATTTTATTTTCCTTTTGAAGTTTGAACCATCGTAAGTATGTATACTTGGTCACATTAATTGGAATAAGAAAAAATACCTGCCGATGAATATTAAAAGAGAGCATCTTGAGTCTTGACAAGAAAAAAATAAAAAATAAAAAGAGCAGACGTTAGACGATAATATTAAATGTGTAGTTGCTCTCAACAAGTATTTATATTTTCTTAGACTGATGTGGTCTTGATCCGTTCTCTAGTCCACTTTGACCATTTCAAGAATGACTCATACAGGTTAAGTTTTTAGTTTTTTTAGTGCTAAAAGCATTGTCTGAGAAGCCATCATATTCAAATTAATTTGAAATGATCCTCTACTTCAGTTTAAATTCCATTTTCAGTTTTGGATTAGGGGTGTATTGAAGTGGATTTGAACCATTTGGTTATTTTCATTTCGGTTTTTGGTTTTGAAAATACTTTTTTCTTGTTTTTTTTTTCCTTAAGACATAGGAGGTTGTGTTGTCGTAACCATCTTCATTATAGCATTCCCAAAAAAATATGATTATTATATAGTTTTTTTCATTTTCATTATTAGAATGAGCTCTGAAAATTATATTTTTTTAAGAAGATGACTTAATAATTATTGCAACTAATATTCGATATAAAAAATTCTCAATAATTGAAAATTATTCCAAAAAAATATTAAAAAAGAGGGAGTAGACAATAGTCATCGCTTCACCCTCTTTGCGTTGTCTGGGCCTTACCTCTGTCCTTCACACTCTTTCCTTCTTCAAAGTTTCTCCTTGTCTCCTTACTATAATTATAAACTCTCTCTGTAGATTAATCAAAGCTTAAAAGCTTCTCTCTCTACTACTTCTCTCAGGTAAACTATATCTCTGACGCTAAGGTGCTCTCTTCCTCACAAAACTCCATTTTCTTTTCTGTTGTCTCCGAATCTGATTCTTTTCCTGCATTCTCTTTGTGGGTTTGATGTTATTGTTCTGGTTATATAAGTTCAAGCTGTTTTCAAGAAATGGGTTCTTGTTCTTGATTTGGATCCTCTAGATCGAAGCTTTAGTTGGTGTTCTCTTGCTATGCCCCTTCTTCAACTTGTTCTTCGTTCTATCTGTCTGCAAAATTTAGGGGTTTCAGGTTCTCACTATCCATTTTCTGATTAGGGTTTCAATTTGGTTTAATTCTCTATAACTTTCTACTTACTTTCATCATGGTTGCAATTAATTGGTTTTTTTTTAATCCTTTTGCATGTCACATCTTCTATTGTTCAGTTTGGTTTTAACTGAATTCCAAAATCAGAGGAAATCAATCTCTTTTGACTTAGCTCTAGAAATGATTGTTCTTAGGTGATTGCTTGTCTTATTCAATAAAAGCTGTTCCTTTATTGTCACAGGTTAAAAATCTGAGTATGATATTTGTATAGCTGTGAGAAGACTGAAGGAGTTTTGTTGAAGATGAAGAAACCATCAAGCAGAAGTCAAAGAGGGAGCAAAGGTATCAAAGGGAAACATATCCTGCAGATATGTGTTCTGCTCGGAGTTTGCATCTGGTTAATCTATCAAGTGAAGTATTCTCATGATAAGAAGAAGGAATTCTATGAGACAGATGGCAAGAAATCGACAGTGTCGTTGTCGTCAGAGAGCGAAGAAGGATTGGTGAAGCTTGGGAGAAAAGATCTTCTTCCCGGTTATCATAACCAGAAGGAGAACGAGAAGCATGTGGAGGAAGATGATGATGAAGAAGAGGTTAGCCGTGGAGAAGAAGAGAAAGAGAGCAAGAGTAAAGTAGAGAATGGTAGTCATGAGGAGGAAGAGAAAGAAGAAGAAGAGGAAGTAGTTGAGGACGAAGAAGATAAGAACAAGCTAGGAGAGGAAGTAGCTGAGGAGGATGAGGAAGAAAACAAACACGAGGAAGATGAGATTGATGAACAAGATCAAAGTAAGAGCGGCGGAGATACTGAGAAGGATGATGAATTACTTGAAGAAGAGACAGAGAGTGGATCGAAAGAAAAAGAGACTAATCATGCAGAAGAGACTGATATGACCGTTGATGAGGCACGTGAGGAGCATTACAAGGCTGACGATGCTTCCAGTGCGGTGTCCCATGAGTCTCGGGTACTGAGCACGGAGAAACTGAAAGAAAGTCCTGGCAATACAACGGAAACAGCTTGGGAGAACAGTTCCAATGCCACTATAAGCGAGGTCGAAGTCCAGAAAGAACTTGTCTTGAAGTTAGGAGAAGCTGTAAGCGGCGATGTTGTGGAGAAATCTACCACAGAAGTGGAAGGTGGTGGCAGCAAATCATCCAATCCTGAAACAAAGAGCGCGGGAGCAGAACCGAGAGGTGAAACAGTTGATCGCAATACGACAGAAGCAGTTCTTGAGGCTTCAGGGTTTTTGCAGAATGAAACAAGAATCATGCGAGAACGGAGTCAAGACCATGACAAAACCGAAGAAGGTGCACCGCCCTCTGGATCCTCTGATCTACAGACTGTCTTGGAACTTGAGCAAACGCGTAATGAAACTGATCCCAACATCACTGTTTCTGCGAACATTACCAACATAGATTCCATTCAAGATGAGTCCAGGAACTCGACTTCAGAGTCTTCTCTAATTGAAAACATCTCAGGCTCGAACACAACTGAGGTGAAGGAGAATTCAAGGTCTGAGGATGATGATGAAACAGAAAAGGAAAGTTCTAACCTTTTTTCCACAGAGCAAACGGAGGAAGCAGATGATACTTCCGAGACCACATTATTCCAAGAAGAGAGAGAAGCTCTCACTGATCCACAAACTCTACCGGATATAAGATTAGAAGGGAATGAGGAAGATGAGGAAGAAGCGATCGCAGCAGAGTGAAAGAAGCTCCAATGGAAAAAAAAGGTTTAGTTAATGTGAATGTGTTTTCTATGGGTTTTCCGCTTTTGCAGCTGTCATAGTAAAAGCTAAAAACATCATGTCTGTCTCTGTTACTTGGTTTCCAAAACTGTATATTCATCCTTCAACTTTGGCTACGGATTTGATTTCACTGGTCTTGAGGAAAATAAGTTCAATACTAACAGACACAATAGAGGTAGAGCTCAACAATTAGTCAGCTACGTATGATCTTCTGATCTTTCTCGTATGAACTATTTAAAACAATAACAACCATGTACGAATGTAAAGCTGTAGAAACCCAGAAGACATGACCATCTGACCAGGACTTGCTTCTTATAAATGCATTAGGACTTTGCAACTCAAAAAACGCTATTGAGGATAACTACTTTATCTTTTATAATCACTTGTTCAAGTGGGAATTTTGCAAATCACTTCTGCATATTTCGTTTCAAAAAATGACATCCATACAAATTTCTGTAAAATCAAATAACTAATGATGTTAAGAGTAAACAGAAGATGTGCACAAGTACTTTGGCAAAAGAGAACCATTACCACATCTCTACTTCATCCTCTTCTCAGAGCATCAAAAGATACAATGATGTTTGTGTTGAGACCTATTATTTGGTGCAGATGGAGAGATCTTGGAGCTGCCTTGGATCGACTTCCGAGGGAGTTCTGGTTAGGGCACACTGCGCCGTGGTTGTCTTTGGGAAAGCTATTACATCCCTTATGGAACTTGCACCTCCCAGCATCATCACCATCCTATCCAATCCGTAAGCAATTCCCCCTGCAATTTCATATTAAATGCGAATGTTTAAACCAAGCTTGAACAATCTTGTTCAGTATCATCATCATCACATGCCTATCATCAAGTTATTGACAAGGTCTCAAAAAAAATTTACATACCATGAGGAGGAGCTCCCATGTCAAGAGCCTCAAGAAGATAGCCAAACTTTGCTTCAGCCTGTTAGTAAGGAAAAAACATGAGTAAGGCTTATCTGTAGATATCGAAGTGATCCATTTAAAATGAATAAAAAGAAAGTGTTTTTCACCTCTTCAGCTGAGATTCCAATGATTTCCAAAACCTTTTCTTGGACGTCTCGCTTATATATCCTTAAACTTCCTCCTCCAATCTGGTATACATCAAGGCGGTGTGTGAAAAGATATCCCTCACCATTGTTCCAGAAAAAATAAATGGCCAAGCTGTTCTGTTTACCTCGACCCCATTATAGACCATGTCGTAGGCGAGAGCTCGCGCAGAAGTTAAGTCATCCATATCTTCAGGCCTAGGAGCTGTGAATGGATGATGTAATGCCTGAAGAGAAAGGCATTTCATGTTAGCAGACAACATATATGGCCAATAGTCTCATCTCATGCAAGAAATCAAATTATGAAACTACGGACCTCAAGCCTCTGCTCTGGTTCATTCCACTCAAACATTGGGAAATCTGTTACCCACAGAATGGAGTGCTTGGACTATATAATAAACAAGAAAAGGCATAAATTTGATGAACTGTCATCAAGTGGAAAAACGAAGTGACAGGCTAAAGAAGAAACTTACCTGGTCAATCAAATCCATGTCATGGGCTACAAAGAGCCTTAACCTGTCTAGGGTTTTGTTAACAGAAGTAACAGGACCCACTCCAAATAAAATAAGATCACCAGGCTCTGCTCCACATTGTCTCACCAAGTTTGTTTTAGCCGCTGAATCTAAACTAGAAACTAATGCTGCAATGCCCTCGACTTCGCCTGTATCATAAGTTTAGACCTAATCAGCTGAATGTAAAAGTATAATGATATGACTATTACATACGAAGATAAAGAAGTA